>CAXIVR010000003.1:145479865-146906115 GCA_964035755.1 Teleogryllus oceanicus | reverse complement strand
CCCCTTACACGCGCCGCTTTCGTAGATGCTCTATACTACAACAAATGCCGAGAGGCCGGTCGGGAGTTTAGAGCTTGTCCCGGTTGGGGCGGTGCCCTGCTGATAGGAGATATCTGGTTAGGGAAAACTTCGCTAGGCGTCGGTAGATCGACGTTGGAATTCGCCACGAAGCGAGCAAAGATCACCGCCCCCTCCCGAGCAAATACATGCACTCTTCTTACGGGACTAATCTTGGCAGTTGACGCGTCAGGAATCAATCACCTAAGCGAATGGAACGCATTCCGTAAAGAGGTTAATACTACTTGAATATGGATTTTAGTACTTCTTACCTCTCGGAAACGAAAGTTTGTTACCCTAATGGCGAATAAAGTGACAAATAAACAATATATGGCAAATTAAGATACCTAACAGGAATACGAAATGACATTACATCAGTGCACTACATTGAATATTAAAAAGAAAGCTTAAATATTTAAATGAATTCAGAAAGAGGCATGAAAATTATTTCGTTTATGTTTGGAGAGTGAAACTGTCCAGGTGGCATGTGTATTTTACTTATTTCCTAACGAGTTTGTGGACGTTTTTAAATTCCATGTTCTGAAATAAGTCAGATACTACAACTAATCTTTGAGATTATATTGATAAATAAATGTTCGGGAAAAACCGGGTTTCTTCAGCTGGTTATATTTACTAAAGTTAATTCACTCGTTAGTGTAATGAAGAAGTCTCACACAGTGCAAATGCTTTCTTAAAATCATTTTTCATTAACTCAGTATAATCTTTTTCTCCCTCCGTGTCGGATTGATTACACATTGGAATTTAAGTCTTCAAATAAAATTGCTAATATATTGTATATATATTTGTTGCGTAATTAATATACAATTTCTAACAAACAGTTTTGCGTTAGGACGTTTCTCTAATTATGACATGAGTTTGCTACCTTCTGCATTTCAGATCATTAAGATGTATGCGCAAAGGAGAGAAATGGTAGCGAATCAAACATCAGTTCTTCTCAGTCGTCGAGTAATGGCACGTTTTCTCGGAATGTAACGTGCCCCTGATTTTGAGAATGAAAATGTGGAAATTTAAGGAAATTGACGTAATGTCAAGTTCCGAGATATTGGTGAATCAGTCTAGTATTCAGGTTTTGTCGGATATTTTCTGGGAGCTGATTGCCCAATATTGAAACAGAAGCTGAATTAGTCTAGTAAGATATTCTTAAGATGCTAGTTTTATACGCAGAATTGCCTGATTTCTGAAAATTGTTGTATGTAATACAAGTACAATTAGAAGGGATATAGTGTAGATTGAACTGATTAGTAAATCAATTTGATGGCTTTGGTTTACTACTACATGCACACCAAGCGAAGACATAAATACGAATTAGATAATTTCCCAAAGTTATTAGCCCATTTCGGAACCTGAATATTCCTGTTGCTAAATTTTAAATGTTTTTGTCCTGGAACGGAAATCCCAAATATAACGGGTAAATATTTAATCCACGCCGCCTCCATTTTTCCTCTTGCGTCGTATATTGGCTTGCCGTGTCACGACCCATACGCGGAATCGTCGCGATGTTCTGTCAGAAAAACTCCACGCATCGGCCATCGTATTGATGGAAAAAAGCGCGCGTTATACTCGGCACCTCGCGTCCCTTTGTGTCTGCGCGGCGTTTGCTCAGAATCCGTCAAATTGGTCAAAAGTAATTAGCGGCAGGCGAATGTGCGGCTGTAAAAAGCCATGTTTCCATTGGGGCCAGTCGATATATACGCAGGCGTCGCCCCGCGCCGCCCTCTCCCCTCCCGCGCCGGTTGTCCGGCGAATGTAGCATGATTAGCCCTGGCATTGCCGTTGTCGATATTTATGTTGTCCGCGCTGCCGCATATAAATTTCCCCCCGGAGGAATTTTGCCAGGCAGCGGAGGTCGTTGCTAGTCGGTCCGCGGAAAGCTGTGGATGAAAATGAAATTCGATTGAATTACTCTTCATTTTAAGTGACGAAACTGAGGTCACTCGACGTTCTCTTCTGCGTAACTACTTAGTTTCTGTACACGCGGGCTATGGAACGGTGTTGCATTACCCTGACGAGAGTATACTATTTGAATCCTTTAATGACGTGTAGTGTACAAGGCTGTTGAATTTATTCGTACTTCTTATACGAAGGCAATCACACTTAGAAATTTTCCTCTTTCCTTGGCTCTGATGGAATCCGCTGTTCTGGTTTAGGGGTCAGTGTCAATTTTTGAGAAAATGTTTCTTACTTGCCTAGATTCATGCCTTCGAAGGAAGTTGTACATTTCTACATTGCTGCGATACAGACTTTTCAATGTCGTTGATTGTATTAAAAGAAGTCAGCACGCGAGAAATAGTAATGTTACTAGCTGTTACACTGATATTTTCCCGTGAATGTTTCCTATACTTTCATAGTCCTGTGGTTACTTACGTATAACTATACACACTTATCTAAATGTTTGCGGTTCCACAAGCTTGTGATCTCGTTTCGAGTTTTCGCCTGTGGGGTCCGTGTCTGTAAGAGACGCTATAGCCTTTAAACGTCGACTTCAAGTTGCAATTTGTTGATCATTTGATAAAAGATATTCTTTACCAAAGTCTTGAATACTTTTACAGTAAGTATAATTCAGAAAAGCCCCTCTTTAGCAAATGCAAGAAATTGTCGGGTCTTTGAGATTCTAAGGATTTTTTTTATTGTGTACAGAACGTTATTTTTGGGCTTCTTGTACACAAAATTTCCTTTTTTTAAACCAGACTACACACGTCGAAAAGAAGGTGTCTGCTGTTATATATTCAGATCCAAACTCTGTTTTCCACAAGGGCTCTACAACTAGGGGCTCTCCGCGGAAGAGCGCACCAAGTTCCGATGGGCAGAGTTCCTTAATCAAGTGGGCTGTGGATGACCCTCAACCGCCTTCCCCGTCGCCGCCGCAACTCCGATCGCCACCGCCACCACCGGCCTCACTGCCCCTCCACCGTCTCCATGGTCCCGTCCCACTCTCCGTATGGGTCGTGTGGGCGCGGGGCATTATGCCGGATGGCGGTGACGGGGACGCCACCGCTCGGCTCAGCGACACGTGGATGGATGTCATTCCATTCAGTTCTTTCATGTGGCGATCCGGGTGCAACCCCGGCTCCATTACGTAATGGACTCCGAACGCCGCATCCGTCCGCTCGCCCGCCCTCCCTCCCGGCTCCCTTCCAGACGAACGCTCTCCGCCCAATCATCAATGAATATTTAAATAAAAACAAAAGCCCCCTCCCACACAGACCCATAAAAGGTTCCATTTCCATATGAAAACGGGAGAGTAAAAATGGCGGCGAGGCGGCATGTGGGATTTTCATGTAAATACGTGTAGTTTTGCGCGTGCTAATATGGATACTTGCTTTTATTAATGCAGATGGGTTTTACGGTTGTAATGCGCACCGCTCAGTGTTTTTTTTTATCGTGGAATAACGGTCGTCCGTTTGTGCTCGTTTGAATAAACTTCTGTTACCTACAAGGCGTGAGATGATACTTCATGCGTGCTTGTCCATCGTGGACGTCTTTTCATCCGTTCGTTGAAAAAGTGTCTCCCACTATTAGTATGGTAAGGTGAGTAGTTGAAAACAGAAATAAATGGTAAGTGGGTGCCCTTTGAACATAATTTTTTGGTTGAGTATAATTCACTTTTGACTTCAAACTGCTGTTCTTACGTCTATTAACCTTCATTAAATTTAGTACTTTAAACATAGCGAAGAGGAGGGAAATTAACACCGAAAATGGTTGATTTAAAATATCATTTAAATGAAAGGGAATTTCGGGCAAATAAAAAAAATGTGGAAGAGGGGAAGACAATAAAAGGCTTGACTCTTGATTTTGATGAATTTCTGTAGCAGTGAGAATAATATTACGTTGCCTTTCTGTTCGCTGTATGTTTTGGTAGTCCGTTATTTCATCCCCTGCCTACTCTTTCATGCACATCATAAATCATTATAAAAGTGCAATTGCGTTGGAGGACTCCCTAGAAAGCGTGTGATGTTGCTTTCAATGTCATAGAGAGAACAATTTATTCTTAATAATTCGTATTAATAATTACTGAACTTGCCAAATTGTCGAAATCGAAAGAGTCTAAACTCGAATAATCGCGGCTTCAGAATAACAAGGTGGGGGAATTCCGACTTGGGGGAAATTTTACAGAAGAACATTTTCATGTTGTGTGATGCCGACACTATAAAATGCCGTGTTATTTTGTTCAGAGAAAGTTTTCGAAAGGTTTATTCGAAAAGTGTGGTAAATTATGACGACTGTTATAAATCTGACCATAGTGAGTTCAATTATCGTAGTATCGATCTAAAATTCGTTTGAAGAGATATAACTACATCTATAAAATTATTCTTATAATCTTCCCAGTAAGCCAATAACCAAAAATATCTTGGTTTTAAAGAGTATTTATACATTTAGAATATTTTACTTACAAACAGATATCTATATTTTCTTTCTTCACAATTATTCATTGAACACAGACGTTTTGTCTTAAGATGTCCAAGATTTTTTGAACAAGTGGAATTATTGGAGGTAGAACTCTGCTATTCTTACCATCAATTCTTTCGACATAAAGTTTTTGAACTGTGATGTCAGACTTTTTCTGGTCCTGAGTAAAGTGCACTATAAGTAAGCGTGTTTTTTGAAATAGGTCTTTCTCATTGAATAGGGCTTTCCAAAAATGGAAATTTTGTATATTTAAAATCGTCATAGCATGGCAAACGGTTTTCTCGTCACTCCCATAAGGGGGAATGGGTACCCTTATTTACGATGCAGTGTTGTATCATTATACTTAGGAATGTTAGCATACGGCAGATTAAGGAATTATTGTTTTGAAAACGCAAGGCCGATCTTGTCTTCAGATTCAAAATTCATATTCGAATCGTTATTAAAATGCGACGTGGTAGTAAATTATAAAGAATTTTTGTGTGTAAAAGAGTAGTACTAGAAAATTAATGCAAGAAGTATCAGTAGCTCATTACTCTATGCACCCCAACGTACATTTTCCCCCCTTCTTAGTTCATGTGCTTGGAATTCAAAATAGACTCGTAGACTAGTATTACGACGATCTAGAAGGCGATGACCGACGCAATCAACTGCAATGTTCTCAACTATATTGGCTAAGAAAGCAAACTTAAAACCCCTGCTCGCCAAATCCCGAGTAGTGGAGTTGCTTGCTATTTCTCACCGCCAGCCTTTGGGTGGTCGCTGTACTTGCGGCGTGACGATCGTTTGTGACACATTAATGACAGCGAATATTCACGGAGCACCTCTGCCAGTCTAGTTTCGGAAAGAAATCCTTCGGAACTCACCGAATGTTCCTTGCCGTCTTCACGACATGAACGGCATCGCGCACGTATCTCGAAGCAAATCGCGACCGAGGGATTTCGTTAGTGCCAGCGTTGTCCGTCGGGTTGTGGCCCAAGCCGCCAGTGTCGGTACGGATGGAACGGAACGGGCAGCATCGAGTGGAGGTGTGTGCGAATGCATCGGTGTCGGTGTAGGCAACCCGCGGCGCTTGCAGGTGTAGAGCGCGGGGGGGTTGCTGCTGCGCCCGCCGCAGGTGCGCTGGGCTCCGCTCGGGCCGCCTCATACCCTACCCTACCCTGGCGGCCACCGCCGCCGCGCGCCGCTAACCTTGGAGCGCGACTCGCTAGACGGGTCATTAAATTTCACTCACCCGCGCGATTGAAAGGGGAAGTTTACTGCCCGTGATGAAATTCGAGGCGAAGAGTGTTGATTGGACTTAAACGCGAGACACGAAACGAATGGGGGCGTACTTAACGCAACTTATTAACTTTTACGGGCGACCGATGTGTATGAAATCTAATTCACGGACTCCGAGGCCGCCGGCCGCGCGTCTGGGGGGAATGAAGCTGCGCGCACCTCGACAAGGCTCCTCGCAGAGCGCGTTGGCTTCCCGTCGCAAGGGCATCCTCCGGCGTCGGTCGTGAGCTATTTCGAAGCGAACGAACGCGGGGGCGGAGCGGAGAAGGAAGGCGAGGCGGCGTTCGGGAGGCGCTGATGAAGGGCCGGTCGCAATATCGGAACGTGTACGTCTCGGAGACAGCGGGAGGCGGCGCCCGCCAGCCCAATATCCTTGGCTCCTGCGGCGCGGCGTCGGTGTGCCGCCGCCGCGCCCTTCCCACTTCTCCCCCGCCTCCCCCCGCTCTCACCGTTTCCTGCGCCGAACTAGCACGAAATTCGCATCGTCGGCCTGGGAAGTGCGATTGAGTCTGCAGGCGCTGGTGCGAGGGACTCGGAGGGGGGGGGGCTGTTGTTCAGACGGTCGTGAGTTCATTCAATTACGAAGGAAAGACAGTAAGTTGATCACAAACCGTACTGTTAAATTTGTAAACGCAAATTTGTTGTGAAACGTGTTTACTAGGTTGAGGTTTCAGTAGCTCTATCAATATCTTAATAACTGGGGAATGCAACGTCTTGAGCTGTTTACATTGTTGCTGTCACAATTGGACGCCGTGGTGATGTGCGCATCTAGTCTTTACGCATTAAGAATACGTTTTTGTTCTAAAAAGGCGCTTCAGATTTTGAAATTGGAAACAGACGGAGGAAAAACATTAATACGTTCTATTATTTTTCACTTTTGATTCACAATGTGGACAAAATTAAGTCTGAATACAAAAATGTTTTACAAAATATTGCGAGTCGGTTCAATTTAGTCATCTGCGTGGTGCCAGTTACTTAGCGTGTTATTTAAAACATGAGAATGCTTTTTAGATTGTAATTGGGCACTCTTATATGATAATATAATCTAGGAAAAATCATTTTAGGTACAAATCATATCAGTAATTTTACATAGGTAGTAAGAGTAAATGAAGAAGCGAAAATGGTCTGTGCATATGCAACGATTTTTAGCTATATCGGGATGCACGGAATGACATTGAATACCGCATATTTAAATACGTAAAGAGTTTGAAAGAGAGAAATTGAAATTACAGAATTGATAAACCGGCTGAATAATCTCAGATGTAAAAATAGGAAAATCTCTCGCAAGTCAACGTGTAGACCGACCCCAAATTTCACCATCAAGCGGGGGAGAATCATTTTCACCTGCCGAAGTAAAACATTTCGCAACTATCGACCACAACAGCTGAGGTGCCCAAAAACATCAATCAACAGAATTGATAATTTACACCTACAATTCAGGTCCATAAATCGACGTTTAACCTTCATCTTTCGGGCCTTTTGTGTAGCATGTTTGACGAGACTGTGAAATGGTTTGTTTTCGCCGAAAGTGGACCCTAGCTTTGACCGAAGTCATTGGTAGTTGGAGCAACTGGTCCAAATACATATATTTATTTAACGCCAAAAAACAGTTAAAACTGTGTATGACGTTCTATGGGGAGAAGTGAATTCTGCGCACGTTTTCAAAATTCTGTGATCCATACACCAAGTCAAATACTTCTTCAATTTTGGATTAAAAAAAAGCTCCCATGTAATAAAATCTATTTTCAAGGATAAATAAGCTATACATTTTGGGTTCTTATTATCCATGATGTCCTTCGTCAAGGAATACTTCCTGTCATGACAACATGGAAACGTTAATTTGAATAACTATGTTTCTCACTGAATTCTAGAAGTCTAAATAATGAAGTTACATTAGTTCCTGCTGCAAATATTGTTGTTTCAGATCCAAGTAGCGTGAAATTAAGAGTTGAAACTACCTAGTTAGATTTGTTGACATGCGTTTGGAACTGCTACTGTGTTTGGTTTGGGCACTTTTATCGTTATATCTAACGTACTGAAGCATAGTAATCCGATGCGTTATCAGATTTTATACACTTCGGCAGTTCACATTCCAGCAGACTAGTAATGGAGAGATCTGCGTCCGTCCGTCACCCGAGGTTAGACCCCTTTCGGGACCCCAATGTGATTACCGAGGTGTCATTGGACGCGTATCGGTCGCCTTGTGGGAACTGATCATTTTCTTGGAGATCAATAGGGAATATTCTATGAAATTTATGTAAAAAAAAGTGTTTTATTTTTTAAAGGAACTAAAAAGCGCCTTGGGTGACGTAATCTCCTATGGATGTGATCAGCAGCTCATTCGATTATTCTGCACTAGATCAATCGATTGGCGTAATTCTTAGCTGGTTCCATCTAGATTATTCTTGGAGAATTCTAGGAAAAGAACAACTGTTTTTGAAAGTTTTAATGCATCTACATGTACATTAGTGAAATGCTGTGGATTACTACACTCTCATTTCAGCATCGTTACGAATTTATTCATCGTATTAACGATGATTAAACCCAATTTTGTAATAAAATAAAATAAACAAGTAATTAAATCTTCTGTTATTTGCGTTATTAGACAACATTAACAATTCTGCATTTATTTCAATAGCATTGGCATTTTCATCACACGGAGCTAATGCTTTGGCGATGCCTTCGTACATGATTCATCTGTACGTCTGTCGTCCATACCAGTTCATCAAAGGAAACAATCTGACAAGGCGCGGACGAATTAGATGCGTCATTGCGTAGATTTTTCGCACACGCGAGCAATCGCGTTGTATTTTTATCGTAGCATCTGTTAAGAATTTTTCCTCCGAGTATTCAGCTTTAATTATATATTTAATCATAACTTTTAATTATATTGATTATAATTTTTTACACTTCGTGGGCTATTATTAACAAAAATGTCGAGCCAGCAAGTCATCTTTCTGCAAATTTAGTTTAAATATGTTGCAAAGCTCAATGAGCATTGTGTCGGAAAACTAATACTAGAATTTGAACCATAATATAATGTATTAACGGTTGGTATCAAACCTGACAAGCGTATAATCGCGTTACGACAATGAGCGCTACTAATGGACGACTAATCGATACTTTTTCATGTAACTTTCTTTGCCCGAAAATGAATGAGCCAGGTAACTGTAATATGTTCAAATTTTATTTTTGTTATGAACTTGCAAAGCTCAAATAAAACTTTTTAACATGAAAATACCCGTTGGAGGCGCCACGCTAAGCTAGTTTATTATATTTTAATGAATTTCAAATAGAGTGCGTAAGTGATGGCAAGGATGTTCAGTATATTTACCATATTCACCATATTTGCCATTACATTGGCAAGAATAGAAATCCACCGTAAGCGATTGTAGGTTACTGAAATGTTCTTAGTAATACATATACCCAATTTTTTCTGATGTAGGATCCAACGAATTGGAGAATTTGGAAGATGCGTTAAAAGAAATCCTTATTAATAGACACTCGTGTTCCTGCTTTACGCAAGTTTGATGTTTTCAAACTAGTAGATAACCTTGTGCTCTGTAGCATGTATTACTTACGTAATTTGGCGTCATGGTATCAGGATTTGTATGGAATTAAAAATAAACTGGATGGAGGATCGTGTTTGTTAAAAAAGTGGATTCTCAATAAGTGTTTGGTAAATAAGTAGGAATCTTTTTTTTTCAAAATCTTTGTTAATATTTTATAAATATTTTATCATACCCTCTATTACAAGGAGCAGGAAGTTGCTTGACCGCTAAGCAGATACATAAAACTAATAGAAGCGTACAAAATGAAGTTCCTTAAATAGGTTAGTGATATGAAAAAATAATTAGAAAATAAGGAATCAGTGATAAACTAATAACCGAAATGTCATTTCAGAGTAACATGAAGAGAAGGTACTCGAAAAAATGAAAAAGTGTACTCCGTATGTCGCCACTGTTTTCAAAGTACTTCAATTAGAAAGAAGTGTGGGAAAGAAATGGTAATAGGTTAGTAACAGACGTTAGGCATACTCGTAACTACGATTTTTACTTTCTCTCTACGAGGTAGAGAGAAAGTTATGTAATGCTGCGCGTAAAAAACGGCGAATTTTAGGCAGAAAAACTCTTACTTCAGGGTCCAAGTAACGAAAAAGTGGCTAACGGCTAAACTGTTCGGCCGATTTTCTCCAAAATTGATATTCCCCAATCAATCTGGCTTACGTTGCTGCCCCTTGAATTTGCAACCGATATTTCAATTTGAGGGGTACTTTACATGAAACACCTGGGACATTTTCCGATTTCTCAAAAAATGGCTCCATCGTTTTTTATTAAAATATGTTGTCGGATAGTGTGAAGAACGGTTAAGAGATTGGGGCAGGTCTCGCGTTCGTTGATAACCCTAATTTTTTCAAAAATTGCAAACGTTCAAAATTTTTTCGGCGTCTTCCTACAGCTAAAATATTAAAGTTAGAAATATTTTCCCTTAATGAAATCTGTTCCTTAAAGATGAATTTTGAAATAAGGTCATGAACAATTTTTTGGAAATGTGAGTACTTTTCGCGTAATTTTGTATGTAATTACGGGGAAAAGTACGTGCGGTTTTAGCACCACAAGTTTGAAAGGGGCCAATGACAGTAGGTCATTGCTACACCTCCTGCCTTATGAAATGAATCTTTTTAACAGTGGTAAGCACATTTCTGAGGTCAAGAAGTCTGTAGAGAAGGACGTTCGCGAATTAATTAAAAAGATTCATTTTTTAGGGCAGGAGGTGTAACAATAACTTGATGTCATTGGCCACTTTAAAACAATTGACGTATAGGCTGATCTCTCTTCTCCAAGAGAGGCGACGTGACGTCTGAAGAGTTACGGGGTGCCTAGTGGCCTCAGGGTGTGCTTCCGCCTCCTTCGGTGCCCAGCGCCCCTCCTTCCCCCAACGAAGCTCCTCCCTTCGTAATTGTTATCCCGCTGCGTGCTTTATGCCCGCGCGGCGCTGTCGAGCTGCGCGGCCGAACCTCCTCTCCCAGCGTGTGGCCCGGACCGGGGTGCGAGGCCTCGTTTCGGGCCGAAATAGGGTACGTGTGGAATGGCGGGGGCGAAAATTTTGTTAGTAGGGTTCGATTTCTATAAAAATTCGTAAGAATTGGCGAAATAATGTATGATAGATTACGTAGGCTTCCGCGGCCGGAGTATGTCTCTTGGCTGTCCGTTACAAGCCGCGTCGGTTTGATCGTAGCTGACGTTTCGGCCAACATATTGTGGCCTCCTCAGAGCGTACTGCTGAGGAAGGCAGCAGTACTCTCTGAGGAAGGCCACAATATGTTGGCCGAAACGTCAGCTACGATCAAACCGACGCGGCTTGTCCCGGACAGCCAAGAGACATAATGTATGATAGAATTAAAAAGAAAAAAAAAATTCAATATTGAGAGGAAAGAATGAAGCCGGAAACAGAAGCAGGTGTGATAGCTGCCCAAGATCAGAAATTGACGGAACAGGACATTATGCCACAAAACGGTTCTAATGATTTACCAGGATGGTAAATGCTGTATTTGTCAAGAGGTAGGAACCATTGATATCGTCTCAGCTTGTACAATAGTGAAGTACGTACAATCGAGTCTGTAGTTACCTCCGCTGGTAGATCTTAAATGCTCTGAACACATCCTCCAGAGGTTACGAACAATCACAAAAAAAAAAAACAACAACAAAAAAAACGTGATTTCCTCTACTGTTTACAATATATGACCAACATATCCATTCGATCATATATCGTAGCAGCAAACTAAACAGATGTTGTTATTCGGAAATTGGAGAAAAATGGTTACTTCTGGGAGAAGTTTCTGATGTGAACAAAACGTAATAACCAAAAGAATCGTAATAAAGGATCTGTGTAGCCATATTTTGAGCTAAGCATTGCAGAGGCATCTGGAATCACGAGATCTGCTCGTTAGGAAACTGGTTGCAACGTAGAGTAATTTTATATAACTGCGTATAACATCTTTAGTAATTATTATTATTATTATTATTATTATTATTATTATTATTATTATTATTGATATAAAGTCTTTGTTTCTCCCATCTCTGCAAAAATGACCTTCAGTTGCACTAAACGGAGTTTATTACGAAGTTATTTCCAAAATGTATGGCCCTAACTGCAATATGCGAATAATTTGATGCAAAGGTGATTATGAAGATATGACATGAATGATGAAGTAATGGTGAAATGAGGGGCAGGGGAAACGAAAAACCCGAGGAAACGTGTGTTTTCTTCACATATTCTCACTGGCTGCGATAGCTTAGTTGCCTACTCCGTTGCCGCTGCAGCGTCGCTGACCGCGAGATCCTACGATTCGTGTCGCGTCGGTGGCGGATTTTCGATACTAACTACACAGCTGAGTGGAATTCAGCTAGTCTTCAGGAGAATTCTAGCGGCTGGCTACTCTGATGGTCAGTTTGCCGTGCTTTTTCCGATCAAATACTAGACGAATGCCGAAGCAGTACTTTAAGACACCACGGTTCGCATTCGATCTTTCCTTCTCCATTACCTCATCCTTTCCCCTTACACACAGGCACTTGCATGCTCAATACTATCACACGGGTTGTAACACTGGGCCGGGGGGGGGGTACCCGCCTGGTGGAGATACTGAGATGAGGAAATCACCCGCAAGCATGCATCCAAATCTTTGTTCAATGAGGGACGAACACCGCCATAGCTCGGGATATGACATGTTCCATAGTTACTGGTCGGTACGGGCATCGTCATAAAATAGCGCAGGCAATTACGACACTGAGTATCCGCCGAGGTAGGATCATCATGTTCGAAAGTTTCGCAGAACGAAGCTCAACGGGAGACATCTTGTTCGGGCTACTAACTCCGGTGAGCTGTGCCGATGGTCAGGCATTTCGTACACTGCTGAAGTAATGTAATTGACGCAAGCATAACTGCGTTATCTGAATTCCCAAACCAGAAAACTAAAGAGACATTATCACAGTCTCCACCTTACAGCGAAATCGGAGACACTTTAGTCTCTCCTGCAGAGCAGGAGGCCGTGATCTTAGCAGATATACAAAGCGATAAATGGAACAGTAGCAAAGACTGGTAGAATAATACCAAAATTCATGGGGGACTTTGGAATCGAAGGATGCTCGTCGAAGCACGTACAGTATATCATTAAGCTGGGTAGGATCTAAACAGGTCTGCGTCATTTATAGAGAAACGAAAAAACAGGAAGACTGAACAAGGTGCCATTACAAGCCACTTCACATACAATATTTCCGGATCATCGAAGAGAAGATGGACTGCACTTTTGACTAGAAATGGTTGCGAGGTGCCTCCGGTAAGGAAGATATCGAAGGTGTGATCCTAGCAGCCTAAGAACAAGATCTGGGTAGAAATGTAGTGAAACCGAAGTTGATAAGGCCGCTTATCTTCCTTTGCCGAGATCGGCAAGCGCAGTCTGTGCAAGCAAGACGAAAGTTACCTGCAAAGAGGCAATTGCCCGCTGCAGTACCGCACAGACATATCAAATATTGACATGGCGGATTGTGCCATGCAGCTCTGGAATCTGAGAGAAAGAGTTGCGTGCAGGCATCTGACAAGCACGAACCCTAAGAGTGTTGGTCGCCGGCTGCACAAAGAAGGTGTTCGAAAATACACCTGGGGTGGACGAGGCCAACCCAGAAGATTTCAAAGTAGACCAGGAAGTAGATAAAGTAATGACATCGTGATATTCAGACGGTGCTGAAAAAAAAAACGGAAGTGAAGGGTCCCATTTGTCCCACTAGTAATTAGGTAATTGGTGAGCTACCCACAATCCTTACGAAGCACTTGAGCACACTACGCCAGAAAGCTTGTCTAACGTACGTAACGTTCAAAAGACCGCAGGACATCTCATAGGTACTACTTCCTTCGATTTTAGATACTTCGGTATAATTTAGAAGATTATGAGCCAGTCAGCGGGCTAGTGGCGATCTTGAACCGAAGGGTCGCCAGGAGTCCCGCCTCGGGATTGGTTATGTTTATGTGTGTGTCTTAGTATGTATGTGATTGTCCATTTCATCCTTTTTTCTCTCATTTCACCTCGTACTTCAGATCTAACAACCCTAGGAGCAACATAAAAATGCTGATCCTCACCCCCCCCCATCAAAGTTACGTGAACCTATCCTCCATAAATATAACTGAGCCGCGGTCCTGAGACGGTCAATTCACGATCAATAATAATAATAATAATAATAATAATAATAATAATTGTGCGAGCACGGAATATAATAATCATCGGCCACCAGAATTTGGTTATCATCAGTACTTGCTTCCAAGCCACGAGGTGCATGGAAGGACATGCGGAATTTGAAACTTAATGATTGAAAATGCATTATTATTATTATTATTATTATTATTATTATTATTATTATTATTATTTGTAGAAACTGCTGCATTTTACGTTAATATGAAGTAATAAGTATTCTAGATTTTAAATGTAACAACAACAAAATTTGAGAATAAACAAATAATTGAAAATCAAGCCTCTCTCTAGTTGTCACTTGAATTGCGCTGTGCACACGGTCTGTAGTATACTTAACACCATCATTGGATACGGGAGTACTTCTAAGCTCCGTTTCATTCAATGTGTACGGGGGTTCGATTTCTTGGCACGTATTTCTTGCGGGACTGCAACCAAAGACCGCTTGGCTTGACCTGTTCTGCGCCCGCCATTCGCGCGACCTCCGTCCCGGGACCTGCAAAACCCCGTGGGATTAGTGCGGCACTTGAGTCTTCTCTAATCTTTGCCTCTACACATGAAACGCATTACATGCCTTTGGGGAGTGGACACCGTCGCCTCCGCCATCACTGTCGCTCTCTCTCTCTCTCAGCGTCGCCTGACGCTGCCGTTGTTGCTGCCTCACCCCTTTGCCCGCACCCCACCTCCAAGACGACCGATCTCTAGCCAATCGCGCCACAGCCGTCGCCACCCACCCACCCTCGCCGCCGCCTTCATTGCCACTGATGGCGCCCCACCTCCCCACCAGCCGCCCCGCCAAAACAACACGCCGTGCCCCCCCCCCCCCCCCCGCCTCCACACCCCCCCCCCCTCGTTCTCCACCACCACCACCACCAACTCTTTCATATCCACCTCTTCTACCACCACCACCGCCGCCGCCGCCGTCGGGCGAGCTCCAGAGTGCGTTCGCTCTTTTGCAGACGAGATAAGATTATGCCTTGCAGCGGAGAGCGTTTTTTCGCTCTTGCCCATCTCCCTACCCCCTCCTCTTCCTGCGGACCGCGCCGCCGCTCGTGGCGTGCGCTCGCGCTCCGTGCTCGCGAATATCCATAGCAGGAATTTCTTTTTATATGTTTGATCACTTAGCGTTTTTTCGCCAAGTGTGAATCCGAGTTTCGCGTTTAAAAGAAAACACTCTTTGTTTGTATTCTATTTTAAAACGGAGAAACGAATGGATCTCATTACACTCCGTGCGCCCTCTCGTTTCTTTCCGCCGCGGCGCTCTCGGATCGGCGGCGGACGGTGCTGCTCGTGCGGGAGGCGGGGTGGGGTGGGTGGGAGAAGTCCCAGCCCTACGGAGAGCGAAATAGATTAAAATTGGGGTGGTGCGGCGGCGGGTTCGGGTCCGCGTGTGCGCCTCGCCTTGTGTCAAAGCGCGGTGTTCCATTACACGCCGGCAAGAAAAACACGCTCGTGTTGATACAACGGGCCCCCGTACCTGGGGAGGTGGTACGCGGCAGTGCGCTGCGGTGCGAGCTGGGGAGGGCGACCGGGATGCGGCGACTCCTCCCCACCCTCTTCGCCTCTCCCCTCCTCCCCGCCTATGTGCCCACCCGTAATTGGGTTACGCCGAGGAGCGCTGCCCCCACGAGAATTGACCGAACGTAGGTGCCGGTGCCCGAGCGCACCTTGGTTTACTCCCCGTTTCGTCCCCTTTGCTCCTCCTTTCCCCTCAGCCTTTGTTCTCTTCAGGAGTACGCGGTAGGCAAACAGTTTTTTGCGTTACGGCGTCGCTCTCTTTGAAAACGAGGCGAGCGGCCAGCTGCCACTTGGAGACTTCGTCTCCAGCATTAATTTATTCTCCTCCGTGCATTGAACGCGCCCGTTTTATGCATTTAGCATACTGCCGTCGACGGGCGCCTATCGCCGCGCATAATCACCTTCGGCCTTCGGTCGGCGCGGATTTGCGTTTTCGAATGCTAATTGCGGCGGCGACGGCGATTGTGGCCGTGCGCGCGGCGCGGGCTGCCGTGACAGCGTGGGCGTTGCTGGCCCCGGGGCTGGCTGCCTCGGCGTAGGCAGTTGCACACTCGCGTGGCGTCAGAGGGGAAACTATAATGTTCGAAGACGTGAAGTTAATACGATTTAATTATTTGTTTTCAGTTTTTTAATCATTCATTGCGTCTTTTACGCAACACCTCTCTTTAGCCTTCTTTCTTATATATCTTGGAGTAATTCTCTGTTGTGTTATTTGTCGTATGTCTTGTAGAGTCGCAGTTAGTTGATGCCTTTTACCTTTTCGGCCGTTGGTTCGGCTTCGTTTGTAACGGGAGTTCCCGTGCTGGAATCCGTGGTGTCTCCAATTGTTTAACTTACGTGACTTCACGAAGCAAAATGACGCAGTTTGGCGGATTTTTGCAAGTGCGAATAGTTTTGTTTTGTAAGGTTTTGGGCGCGTGGTAATTGCATTGCAACTTGTTGAAAACTTTGAAAATATTTTCTTAAATAATATTTTCGCAACAAATAGCAGGTAAAATTTCCGGGCATATCACCTTTACGAGTACCTGTCATCAAGTGGGGCAGAATAGTTTAAAAGTGCACCAATAAGTTTGCGTCGAATTTGGATTGATTATTTTAAAGTTCCTGGCATTTGGTCATGCCGTATGTAGATGGATCATGCAAAAAGTGGCACTATCTTGAAGTGATGTCTTGGGAAACTGGTAACTACCGGTTCCTTTTTGGGAAACAGTATACTTGTACTTGTATTGACAAATTAGATAAAATTAAGAATAGTTGGTTTAAGTTTGTAACTCGACACAAATGCCAAAAACAAGTACAAGTACAATATTATTAATAGGGTAAAATGCCGAAATAGTTATTCTAGAAGGTTTGTCAAAGGTAAGAAAAGACTATACAGCATTAGGGAGCGTATATGCTTGCAGATTGTATTGCCTCTGCGTCGAGAAATGCTGCTGAAGAAGGATTGGTTTCTACGTATGGAGGGGGAGAATAATCGTGTATTGAAACGAGCGACGAAGAGTTGAAAGTATTCTGCTATCCGAGAAATAACAGAAAAAATGTTATCTTAAAAGGCAATAGAAGCACAATAATTAACAAATACGCCTACACCAGCTCAATTTGTATTAAGCAACACGAAGTTCTGCAACATTCTAAGAAAAAGCAACCATTTCGCGTGTAAACGATGGAACGATATCTACCCCTTTATTGTTAGAAACGACTGCTTAAATTCACAGGTTCTCACTCCCACACCCGCAGAACAATGCCATGTGGCCAGAGCCTACAAATAAGAAAGCAGAACGGTAAAATGTACTCGGAGTTTTTTTTAAGCGAGATGAAATTAAATACTAAATGAAATTATGTATCATTGGTTCATGCTAGCACTGTACTCGAACTAAGGTGTGCTGACTCTGTAGCAAAAAGTAGGAATTATTGTAATATTTTGTTACTGTAAAAGGTAAGGAAGAGTCCCGACTCTCTGCTAGGACGTTATATTTTCCATTGTACAGTGAATAATACTAGGAGAAAAATGAGAATCTCAAACAAGTGCAGGGAATTGTTGATAACTTATTGTTTGTGATGGCTTGCCGTGCGGCTGGAAACTTAATGGTGTTAATGGATTGTTATTCATAGATATAGGTATCTTCAGTTTCCTTCTGTTTTCTACCATGAAACTGAAAATAATTTCTGTGATCTTGTTACCAGGTTGGTAGATGTTTAGTTAGGAGCAAACACATTTTGTGTAGCCATCTGCTCTTGGTTTTAGTGTATGAAGGATAAGTTGCAGTATTTTCAATACCAGGAGCGTTAGACTGGTTTCATCGACCGAAGGCCGGTGCCGTGCAAGGTGCAAGTCGACGGAAGGTGGTGACAACGTCATCTGCTTGGCGGGCGAGGTCGCGATCCCGCACCGCCCACTCCTCGCGTTCTCCTTCGGCCACAACAATGCTCGCGCGGCCACGTGACGCGGTGCCATGGCAACGCGCCGTGCCGCGCCGCAAACGCTCTTTTGAGCGGCGTTCCCTTTTCATATGGAAAACCAGTGTGCGACGCAAGGCGACGTGCAGTCACGGCAGGCACGGGCCCCTGACTCACCTTCGCGTGCATGCAATGGGGGCTCTGCCGCTGCCGCCTTGTCACTTTTCTGCTGGAACCAGTAAATGGAAACATCTTGCACAACGTAAAGCGTCTTAGCGTGTATCACTCGGCGCATGCGTAGTTCGAGTTGTGAACGCGCAGAGGTTCAAAAATGTTATTCTCTTTGCAAAAAGTTTCCAGTAATGTGTCAATAGTCTTTTGTCGATGTGATTGACTTCCGTTGCCTCTCGTTTTTCGTTATTAAAATATTGTCACTCCCCTCGAATCAGTCATTTGTTAGATATGTAGTTCGCGACAAACTCATTTATGTAACCATCTGCTCTCGTTATAGCTAACATTAAACTAGTGGTGCTACAGAATGACATAGATTTTCTCGTGCAATTTGTAACGGTTATGTAAAATAGTAATGAATATATTACAAATTAGGTACCTCCAATATTTCAGTTATCGTATGCAAATCTCTCTTCATTAAACTGCTTGCATACCCGATCTTCTAAAACACACTTCATAAGTAAAATTGATCATTTTGTTGCAACCACGTCCAGTAATGTGCTTTGTAACATTCTGTGTATTTATCTCAATGACATTCAACATAATTTATTGTCAAATCAACAAATTTTATAACTTTAATGGTTTAGGGCTTCGCCCTCAATAATGATTTTTTTCTCGAAGTTAAATATTTTCAGAGAAAATGTGAAATATACTATTTACAGTTCTTTTTTAATTAGCACAGGGATTTCGTTTCCTTCCCTGTAATGCATATTCACGTTAGTGTGTTATTCAAAACCCTTTCAAACATTTTATCAATTATTTGATTTCGGACCTGTCAATGGATATAGTCATTAGTCTCGTTAGTGCAGTGAATTTTTTTAACCTGGAGGTGCCGGTATTTCTCGCTGGATAGGGAGGTCCGGAACCGACCTTCACATCAGCTTGCGGGGAATTTTCGAGGTATCTCCCCCAGCAGTGACAAATTCTAAGCTCCCGACGTGTGCAGTAGTGTAGTGAGTGGAGAGGATAGGACGAGGGAGAGGAAGGAAAGATCGCGCCCGGTCAGTTGTCTGTTTGTTAGGCTACTCCTCGTCCGGCATTATCTGGGCATTCATTAGAGACACCACGAAAAACTACAGATCCGAAAAACCGGTCACTAGAATTCTCCATTCAGTGGCTTAATTTGACTCTATAGCTATATATATTTAATGCCGAATATGCGCCTCCATCGCGACTCGAATTTTAGGACCTCCCGGTCAGAGTCCTTGCAGGCAGCGGCAATGCAGACTGGGAACTAAACCCAGTCTGTCTTAATATTCTAATTGATACAGATTTTCAGAATATTAAGTGTTTTCATGTAGAAATATGGGGGGGGGAGCAGTTTTTCGCGAAGTTTCGTTACAGCGTTTCTGAAAAAGTCTCATTTTGAGCTCATCACTTTTGAACATGTTCGATATTTCGAGGATCTTAATCCGATATAATTTACTATACGTACATAACTTAACCAGATGTTGAAGTATTTATTTCCAAAATGTTTTAAAGAATAAAATACTTACGTAATTTAAATATTGGCGGCGTGCGGGGTACATGAAAAGTTACACATGTGTATTTTTTTAGTCAAGAGTTTTAATCAAAGAGTTGTATACGTCATGTGGTTAAACGCATTGTTCTCTGGCCTTACAAACAATTTGAAGAAAAATTTTTGAGCGGTTTTGGTAAAATCGTTGTTAATACATTTTTTAATGTATGTTTCGATAAAAATATGCAAACTATTCATATGGTGGAAACATTGCTATGTTATTAATTGAAGATCCAATTTTGAAGAACAGGTTTCAGGAAACAAAACATCGCTATCTTCAATGAACGTAGTTGTGGGTGGATGTCCAAAAATTTTAAGTTTGCAGTTTTTGAAATAGAGGTTTTTACTGGAAATCGGCTGGGCGTCATTTGTGTACTATAATCCAGGAAAAATTGGAACCATTTTGGAAATTCGAAAATGGACATACCCCACATGTATCCGGAAATTGGTGAAAAACCTGTGTATTGAAAGAAACTGTCTGATTTGATTTTTAAATTAAATATTTCCTCTGCTCTTCTAACATTATTAAATATAAATTCAACGTAACCCGTTCCAAATTTATAAAAGGATATGGGCGCCAGGAAAAGATTACGTTAATTCAATTATTAAAATTAATCTTCAACTGCTATTTCCATTAAATTAATATCAGGCTAACTGGGTCGATGGGTTTTATAAGAAATAATCGCTATTGACTGCTAATAGCCGATTATTCGATCTGCCATCTGTACAGAATGGCCGAGGAGTCTGAAAAGCAAATATACATTTGTAGCTACTCATTTGCTGGAATTGGCTAAATGAAAATCATCTTTTCTATTCACAGAAATTTCTAAGTTTATTCAATTTTCATTGGTAACAATACGAAACTTTCGGTCATGGCCAGTCTCTAACCTTATATTGCAGTACCCGTCTTCGCATGCTCTTCACCGATGTCGCCGCGTAGAATCATTTTCAATCTTTCCCAGTGTCGATGGCTCCAGGTCCAAATACCATCTTCTTTTCTTCCGTTCTGACACAAGTGTATTCAAGTCACTGATCCTCACCGCCTCATAAGTTGATAAGACTTAATTAATTTTCCTTTTAAATGTTCCCAGTTCTTTTTACGCTTATACTTAAAATATTAAAAGTTCAGCAAACTATTATCTGCATCAAATACTCCCAGTCCTGTTGCCGACCAGTTCACAATTCTAGCTGCTGCACTCGAAATATTTCCAAGTTACAATTTTTGCACCTTCCATCAATATTCTAAGTCCGACAATCATACGCTTCAAAGTAAATGTTCATAATTCCCAAACTTCCAACATCAATTGTCTACACATGATCCGCACAGCACCGCGGCATAAGTCGGAATGCCTCCATATTCCCCTCTTTCAGCCCTTCAAAACTCGGTCCATCTTTCTACTGTTTCTTGTCAAAAAAAGTCCATGCCTAGCCAATCCCTTGGTTACTTACAAATTCAACTAGCCGCGCCCCAGACTGTCATTGCTTACTCGGCCAATCCCCAAACAGTTTACTTTATCAACTAGCCGCGCCCCGTGGTTCAAAGCAATGAAGTTTGTTGACCTTGACGACAACTCGTCTAACGTTGCTATGCCGCCATATTTGACATCTACCTTCCTTCACCCTGTTAACAATAAATGTGACGCAATACAATGTCCCACATATTGGTATGTCACAGTATGGTTTAGACCCTTGTTCACGGATAAGGGACAGACGGACCGGACAAACAAACAAAAAAAAAAAAAAAGTTTTTCAGTTTCAAGATTCCCAAAACTTGTATTTCCGTCAAAATGTTGACGTTCATTTCTTTGTAGCATTTACATAACTTTCTCTATACAAGATATACGTATTCCTGCTGGTTAAGCTGCGATGTCCTTTACGCGTATTTTCTTTGTAATGTTTACATACGTTGCGTGTTTGCTTTCCTTTGTCATAATTACATGTAATCTGCATTCTATTTTAATGCATACAAGTTATTCCAGGTGTGATTGAAAAACAGGTGATCCTGAACCACAGGTTTTTGCGCAAATGCAAATTGTTATATTTGTACATTTGTTCAAATACAGCTTACATATACACGAGTAAGTGTGTGTGCGTGCGTACGTGTGTGTGTCTGTATATATATATATATATATATATATATATATATATATATATTGCGACGCCCCCACCTACCTGTGCTGTAATTGCCGGCTAGCTCAGGTGACGGGTAGAGCCTGAAATTTAGGTTGTGGACGGACGTGGCTACGTGACAGAGGTCAATTGAAAGAAAGTTTAAAGACAAAAAAAATGTAAATTTAATGAGAAATAAAAAAATGGTAAATTGACATTATTATCTGAGCTCAGTTTTTTTTTTAAACCCTTGTTTTTTTCATGCAATCTTAAAACTAATACGATCAAATTACTTAAAACAAATAAAGCAAAAAAAAGAGATGCGCTAACAAATAAAAGAAAAAAAGGGGGCCAATGCGCGGCCTGCACCTTCTGAATGTTGACAACAGTCCAGGTAAGCCTGAAGGGCGTAATGAATGTTTGTTTTGTCTGTCGGAGCTCGACAGATTATTAGAATCACCGCTGCGGCAGGAGGACGCGCTGGGGTGAACGGCCTCCAAACAGGCAACACAGCTGGGCTCCTTTCTTCTGGACGGCACGCCCTTTAGGGGCGGAGGGTGGATTCCCTCTCGCAGCCTGCTCCCATTCAAGAGAGTAGAGTTAACCACGACATCAGCTGGGACGTCGGCGGTAGCGGTGACGACAGATCGTAATTTTCGTAATCGCGTAACTTGCGATACACGGCGCGGCGTAAACGAGCAGAGAAACAAATAACATTACTAGATAAAGTTCTTTTTTTTTTCTCAATCTAATGACACGCGGTGCGATAATACCACAAATCGCACTCTAATCATGCTACTTCGCGCTATCCTAGCGCCTACACAACTCGGATGACCTCCGCGTCCCACACCCGTACAACATGAGCGTCCCCGCCTCTGTGTCCGCACGACTTGGGCGTCCCCGCGCCTTTTGTCCAAAGACCTCCCGCTTCTGTCTGCCCTCAGCGCGTCTCAGCGCCCACGAACCTCTTTCCCCAATTTCCATGAATGTTCTAGAAGTTTCTACAGAAATTTTGGAAGACGTGTTGTTACTGGCCGAAAGTTACTACGCCGAAAATAATATTGCTCCAATCAGATTACGCGTCTTGTCGGTAATTTTGATGGAATTTTCCAGAACGCTCTCTCTCGCACACTTCCTGTAAACAAACACGGAGCGGTCGCCGCCCGCCGCGTGGAGCCTGGTCGGTGGTCCTGAGGGGTTTTCGGAGGCGTTATCTAAACACTACACCCCCTTGCTCGGCGACGCTAAGGGCGGCGTAGATGGCACTGCGAAGTGATTTAGGTCGCACCCGGTTGGGGCACGCACGCTTCTGAACAGTAATAACAAAATAAATGTATTTATTTTTAATCCAATATTCGGTTACGTCACATTTGCCTCCCTTCGGATAGAGATAAAATCGAGTTTTGAAGAATTTTAATTTTGAAAATTAAGAGTTTTATCTCGTTGAAAAAACAAAAAAACGTTACCGAATATTAGATTCATAACTGGTGAATAATTAAAGAAAAATGAATCAAAACAACATTCAATATTCAAGAAAAAAAATTTGCGCAACCCTTTACTTAAATAAAAGCAAAAAAGAACTATTAACTACTATTTAATCAGAATAAAATAATTAAATCAAAATTCTTCCAATTTTTCTCAGCGACACGAAGACCGCAAACTGTGCGGAGCCCAAGGTACCGAAGAATTATGTCAGAGATTGTCAATCAGTGGTTTAAATAAAATCTACAGAATAGTTTAACCTTTAAATGGTCGCAAATTATAAAAATTGTACTTCCCTGTTGGGAGCCCATCCAAGTCTTTTAAGAGGCATACATTTGGGCACGGAATCGTTTCAATAACAAATGGTCCGGTAAATAGAGGAAAAATTTATGGAATAATCCAGCAGGCTGATCACTAACTCTAGGGTCCTGACAAGTACTTTGTCACCTACGTGAAAGTGGTAGGGTTCTTTACGAGGGCTTCCTCTTCCTGGCATTCTTTCCAGACGTACGTCAACCCGTTGTACAAAAATCCCGTGAATTTTCTGTCGTCTGGGTGAATTGAAATTTGCCAATACGAGCTTGAAAATCTAAAGCCGAAAAATCTTTGTTTTATTAAATTTCCATAAAATTTCATCAGTGTTCTGAGGTGCCTCGTTTTCTGGGATAGTAACCTCGTTGATCCGTCGAGCATCTAAACAAATCCTACCCCCGTCTTTTTCTTTACCACTACAATAGGGTTCAAATAAGCTGTTACAGATCTTTCAATTATACCCTCGCTAAGCATAGTTTTAACAGTTTGATCTACTTCCCCTCATCGACTGTGGAATGGATAATTTTTCATTTTAAAAGGTGAATCATCGGTGACCGAATTCGAAAGCAAAAGTCTTTAATAGGACGTACAGGACGATCAAAACATTTACATATTTGAGAAGCATTCTTTGCAGCTGGGACCGTTCGTGGTCAGAAAAGTCATTATGCGGCACACGGCTTATGACCCCACTCACGTCATCCCCCATACTCCAGGACGCGCATGAAATGCCGATTTCTATTTTGTCATCACCGTCGTCCTGATTACAATTTCCTATTCTCACCGAAGCTCACAAGATTCCTAGAAAATCCACTACTCCATTATTTTCCCGTAAAATCAACCCCAAGTATTACGTCGTAATTCAGATCCTCTATGATCAAACATGGCACATCAAATAAAATTTCCCGATTTTTAAAGAAAGCAAAGCCTGCATAGTAATTGGTTTACTTTTTCTTTCCTACTCCAATAACAAAACATTTAATAGTGGGCAGAGTTGGTATTGGAATGCGCTCGCTTAATAGTTTTGAGTAGAACTTCCTAGAAATTGCACTGATTTCACTGCCAGTGTCTATCAAAGCTTGAACACTAAGATTTTCAATAAGAAACTCCACAACCGGACATTTTCTCGCTCGTTCTCTGACAGGTTCATTCAAGTCGTCGTTTAGGTCAAAAAGGCATAATTGACTGACACAGTATTGAATATTGGTATCTCTGAGATAATTCGTTTGGAACCCAGATACCCAGAAAGCCCAAACGGTTCTAGTTTGACGGACTCGGTCTTATGGAATCCTGATGTCCATTCCTACTAGTTGTGTTATTATTACGGTCATTTGAGTTTGGTGGCGGACGGGAGTTGTTCCCCCCATTCCTCTGACCCTGATCATCACGGCGCCCCGATTGCCTGTTCCGATTATCTTCCTCGGGCGAAAACCTGTGATTTCGGTCCCAATTCTCTTCATAAGGGTTTGACCGCGTTCTATCAAATTGCGCCAGCAATTCTTGAAAATGATCAAGATTGTCAAATCGTACACTGTTAATAAGGTTTTGCACGTAAGTAGGAAAGTGTGCGGTTAGGAGCCAGATAATCTTTTATCATCTGTCGTCGGATCACATAGTTTAATAGCCGAAATTTTTTCCATGGCGTAATCTAAATATGATTGGTTTCTTCGCTTATCCATCTACTCTCGAGAATTTTCTCTCGAACTCGTAACGTCGCTGCTCTCCCAGTAACGTGAAGAAAACGAGTTCGGAATTCCTCGTAAGTCTGCGGAAAAGGTGTTAACGCAGTGAGCCAGTGTGCGGCGTTACCCGTAAAAGTTCCTGCATAAATCTTGGTTTTAAGTGAGGCGGTACCGCCTTTGTCAAATTCATATAATTTTCGGCACGATCCAAAAAAACTTTCGGATTTTCGTCCGATTTCCCAGAAAAGCAAAGATTCTGAGGAGGAGCCCACGAAAATTTTAATCCAGAACCAGCAGACGCGTTCGTAATTGGATGATTTTCCATTTCTTTTGTACTTCTTCCTTTACCAGATTAATCACATTTTTATCTATTTCTTTCTTTAGTTTAGTTTCCTTTCCTGAAACTTTCCTCACTACTATCACCTATCTTTTCAATTTTCTCTACCCTTTCGTGAATTTGACTAACTTCAGAGTGAAGTTTTGTTTCCAACCGAGTGAATTTGCTGTTCATTTCGGCCGTAACCCGGCAATGTTTCCATTTACTGACTCACAACACGCCTCTATTTTATTGTCGCATGCTCGTAATTTCTGGTGAATTTCAGACTGTAGGTTTTTAAATTTTCTTTCGTTTCGGTCCTTGAATTCCCAATTCTTGACCTAGCTTCTCAACGGTGTTCTCAATTTCTCGCACCTACCTCGAGTTGATTTTTCAGTGATCCGATTTCATGGTCGAACTTCTCTTCCAATTTTACAAGTTTTGCGGATTGGTTATCTAAACAGTTATCTAATCTATCAAATCTTTCCTGACACTTTTCTCGTGTTCTGAAAATCGCAAATTAATTTTCTCGTCCATTTCCATACTTCCGAAATCTGGTTCTTTTATTCGATTTTTTAAATTTTTATAATTCTCTGCTTTTTTCGTTAGAACTCGCATGAGATCACTTTAAGGTGATTTCATGCGCCGACTGGTCCCTGAGCTGTCATCACCTCCCACGTCTACACCCGAATCGTCCAGCATTTTGAATAACTTATGCGATTTCACAGTTTTCTTGAAACGCGCACACGATTTTCCACAACACAAGACAAAAATAGTAACACTACAAACAGAATACAAATCCAACTGATATCATTAACAGTCCACAAATAATTAACCTCGTAGCAACGTCCTTCCATCCATTTCTTGCTTAATATTATAAAAAAAATTCAAATTTAATTTGTCGTGCAGCAATACACAGTAATTCAAAAGTAACAATATTTATTTTAAGACAAATTAAATTTGAGGGCTTTTACTGGTATCAAAGATACTAATTCGAGCCCCACTTGGGAAAGCCATTTGCGACGCCCCCACCTACCTGTGCTGTAATTGCCGGCTAGCTCAGGTGACGGGTAGAGCCTGAAATTTAGGTTGTGGACGGACGTGGCTACGTGACAGAGGTCAATTGAAAGAAAGTTTAAAGACAAAAAAATGTAAATTTAATGAGAAATTAAAAAATGGTAAATTGACATTATTATCTGAGCTCAGTTTTTTTAAACCCTTGTTTTTTTCATGCAATCTTAAAACTAATACGATCAAATTACTTAAAACAAATAAAGCAAAAAAAGAGATGCGCTAACAAATAAAAGAAAAAAGGGGCCAATGCGCGGCCTGCACCTTCTGAATGTTGACAACAGTCCAGGTAAGCCTGAAGGGCGTAATGAATGTTTGTTTTGTCTGTCGGAGCTCGACAGATTATTAGAATCACCGCTGCGGCAGGAGGACGCGCTGGGGTGAACGGCCTCCAAACAGGCAACACAGCTGGGCTCCTTTCTTCTGGACGGCACGCCCTTTAGGGCGGAGGTGATTCCTCTCGCAGCCTGCTCCCATTCAAGAGAGAGTTAACCACGACATCAGCTGGGACGTCGGCGGTAGCGGTGACGACAGATCGGTGACGACAGATCGTAATTTTCGTAATCGCGTAACTTGCGATACACGGCGCGGGCGTAAACGAGCAGAGAAACAAATAACATTACTAGATAAAGTTCTTTTTTTTTCTCAATCTAATGACACGCGGTGCGATAATACCACAAATCGCACTCTAATCATGCTACTTCGCGCTATCCTGCGCCTACACAACTCGGATGACCTCCGCGTCCCACACCCGTACAACATGAGCGTCCCCGCCTCTGTGTCCGCACGACTTGGGCGTCCCCGCGCTCTCTGTCCAAAGACCTCCCGCTTCTGTCTGCCCTCAGGCGTCTCAGCGCCCACGAACCTCTTTCCCCCAATTTCCATGAATGTTCTAGAAGTTTCTACAGAAATTTTGGAAGACGTGTTGTTACTGGCCGAAAGTTACTACGCCGAAAATAATATTGCTCCAATCAGATTACGCGTCTTGTCGGTAATTTTGATGGAATTTTCCAGAACGCTCTCTCTCGCACACTTCCTGTAAACAAACACGGAGCGGTCGCCGCGCCCGCCCGCGTGGAGCCTGGTCGGTGGTCCCTGAGGGGTTTTCGGAGGCGTTATCTAAACACTACACCCCCCCCTTGCTCGGCGACGCTAAGGAGCGGCGTAGATGGCCGTGCGAAGTGATTTAGGTCGCACCGGTTGGGCACGCACGCTTCTGAACAGTAATAACAAAAATAAATGTATTTATTTTTAATCCAATATTCGGTTACGTCACAATATATATATATATATATATATATATATATATATATATACATACATACATACACACACACGCACACACTCACACACACACACACACACACACACGTCTGCTCTGTTTATGAAAATTCATCGTGTAAATTGTGTTTATGTCCTTTGGTTATACACTTGGCTTCAGATCGCCGTTCAAAGTAATCTCTTTTCGCTCCTTGTCGAGCTCTTTGTGAAAATTACTGTTCCAATCTGTTGTGCAGTCGGTTGAACGCGTGATAAGTCTTTCTCAGGAAACAAAACATCGCTATCTTCAATGAACGTAGTTGTGGGTAGCCGTAGGCACACCGTAGCGGCCGACAGGTTGCGCTATGGCGTGCGGATCCTTTCGAAGCAATTGCTGGTGACAAGTTAGTGGATGCCCTTCCGTCGTCTTGTGCGCTTGTTCAAACTTATGTTTTACTACAATGGCATAATAGAAATTTCAGCCTTCCTCTTTCGCATGCTCGTTGAGGAAACATTTGGCTGCGTCTTAAGTTTTGAGCTAGTCTCTGAAAAGTTTGTGTAAGATCTATTGCTACACCTTCGTTTAAATGAGATGCAAATTTCAGCATTCGTATCGCATATTGATATGAGAACGTTTATTACATTTGAACTGAATATGCAACTAACCGTGAAAATGGTGTGTGTCAATTTTAGTTATGGTGCTGGTTTCTGATCGGCGTGCAAAGAAATCCGTTTCCGCCCCTTGTCGCGAGAATATTTTTGAGCTCACTTGTCACGGAATGCTTGACGAGAAAGACCACGAAACCATAGTTAACATCGGCGATTTTTCGTTGTCCCATACTACTGTTTGTTTTGTATTTTACTTTTCGCCGTATTTTGCCGCCATCTCAGCGCTTATGATCCCAGCCGGGACTGGCGGGGCTTAGTACTGAAAAAGGGTACTTTTAGAATCGCGGAACATTGATTAATTGTAAAACTATTGTCGCATTAACAATCCTAGTGAACAAAAGATTCTCGAAAACTTTGCTTTAACATTTTTCTAGAACACAATTTTTTATTGATGGAAATCAATGGTTTTATCAATCCCACCTACCAGTTAGAGGGATTGAAGACTTAATTTTTTTTAATTTAACAAGATATTGCCACTGAAATCGTAAGAAATGTGCATTAATGTTCGTATTTTGTTGAAAATAGAGGTGGACATCCTTATTTCAACTTCGTCCAATGAAACATGCAAAGTATTTGTACAAAAGTAAAGTTTTCTGTAAATTTTTTTACAATTCTTTAAATAATAGCGTAATTTTGAAAGAACATTTTTTACGTTTGGTAGAATTATAAACTTTTAACGAATTTGTATAACAAAATGCTAATTCATACCCACATAATATTCGTTTATATATTTAACATTTCTATATTTTGATATTGGCGACAAGCACGGAACAGTACCAAGAGAATAAGACAGTTCGAGTATATTTGGCGAATTCTCAGGATGAAGAAATATTATTCAAAGAATTTAATTAGATTGAGGTAAGTAGGGCCAGTGTTTGTGTTATGTTTAGTCGTGTACTTATCACAATGAAATTATATTCATGATTTAATTTTTCGTTGTTGCTAACTGGAAATTGAAAACAAAATAAAGAGAGGTAATTTAATTAATATTCAGAATTTAAAACATAATTATTTAGCATTAGAAAACAGTTGGTCACTATTACATAGTTGGATTGGCAGCACGAAGGATTAAAAGAAACTACCACGTGCAGTTATTAATTGCACCTTATCGCAGGTATTAATAGAACATTATTTCCTTGGCACGGAAATTCCTGAAGGCGTCACACGTCAGTTCTAGACAGCGTTTCCGTTGGGGTAAAGGGAACCCGCCCAATAGTCCGACGTCTGGCTCGCACCACTAAGGCCGCGGCCGCCCGTGGCGAAACCGTAGCGAATATCCATAGCGACGGGCGCCGCCATGCCGTGTCAGTTGGCGGGGAGTGGCCGAGGGGGAGAGTTAATTTGATTAAATACCGCGGCGGCCGGTTAAAAAGCAATAAATCCGGAGGTGGAGGGGGACGTGGCGCTGTGGCGGTGGCGCCCGTGACGAACGGCGACGACGCCCACAGACCGCCCTCGGCCCCGCTCCTCCTCATCAAAGCCCGCCCCCTCCGCCTCCTTCCAACCTTGACCCCGGAACCCCCCACTCGCCCCCATCCCACCCCTCCACACTCCTCCCACCTCCTACCCGCCCCTCCCCATTCCTCCCACCCCTACCCGCCCCTCCACACTCCTCCCACCCCTACCTGCCGCACTCTACTCCTCCCCTCCCGCCCCTCCCACCCCTACCGCCCCCCCCCCTCCTCCCGCCCTCCCTCCCTCCTCCCGCCCCTCCCTCCCTCTCACCCGTCCCTCCCTCCCTCCCCCCGCCCATCCCTCCTCGCTCCTAGCCGGCCTGTTCGGCCCTGCACGCCGCCGCCCACCACAATCCCCTCCACCCGCCTCCGCATGTCACTGCTCGCTACCACCCTCCACTGCCCGCCAATGAACGTCACCGCCCACTACTCATTGTCTCTCGCCACCGCGCATGGGAGGCTGGGCTAAAGGTTCCTCAAAACATGCGTGCACCTGTTATCAATTCAGATGTATAATTGAACTCGTGTGAATACATAACAAAACCTATAAATGTATACTAGCTGGATCCGTGTGAATATTCCGCACTTCGTAAATAATTGTTTTGAAGGTGAAAATTCTTTCATAGTGACTCATGTCATCCGTATGTATCCGTCATGACCTCTGTAACGATTCCAGTTATCGTCAATAGGTTTAAAAAAAATCATACTTTTCCTAATCGTATCCGTACTTCGCCTGGGAAAGGGAACGCTCCCATAGAAATACTATAGGATTAAGCTGAGGAGCCATTATAAGTATATTGTAATTGAAAATAAAGTGGCGGTTTTTATTGTTTGTCTTCGTTACATTCGTTACAATTAAAGCGCTAAATAACATTTTACTAGTTGATCCGTTGCGTTTACATCGCACTAAAGGAAGAACAATAAAAAAGTTTCAAGGAAAAAATTCATAGGCATTCTACGGAAAATCGAAATTACCCCAAAAATTGTTTCATGTCGTTCAGAACTTACTCTCTAAAACTAATGAAATGAGGGAGTTTACTGATTCTGGAGCAATACAATCGCTATTTAATACGAACACATTTAGATATGTTTCTAAAAAGGTAATTGAAATGTTTTATATTTACCAAGATATGTACATGTATGTTGTAGCGAACTATTTCAGGAAATATTGTTAACCGCCTCAGATTAAAAACATCATGAATCACGACGTTGTGACATCACGAAACCTTTACATTTAAAAACACTCTACCTTCGAACTTTAGAAACTCGCTGTCTTCGCTTTCTTAATTAAAACTTCACTCTCTCTCTCTCGGTTACTTTCTTACCAAAACGTTCTTGAAGGTCTTCACGGAACCAAACGACGTATAACGAAACATGCTTTCCTATAATATTTCAGTATATATGAGTGTTGCGACTCTCACACTTACCCGCTGTTTATGAACAAGCTCTCTAAGCACAGAGAATTTCAGGAAGACTTGACGAATTGCACTTTAACTTTTAAAAGATGTGAAGGATTTGTTGAAAAAAAAGTATATGAATATTCATGTCAAATTCAACTCGCAATACTCGGGGCACCGATGAAATTTGTATAGTTTTATAACTCCCCAAATCTGGCGTTTTGAGGCCCAATGCCTCAAAGAAACGTTTATGACACCACAATATACAGGGTGAGATCTTGACCATTCTATTACATTTTTGCTGGTTCGGCGCTTCTCAATTATACCCCGCTGTTCAGAGTCGTGCAGAATCTGCAATTATTTGAAATGAAACTAATTAATAGATATTCTGTACGATTGAATTGCACGGGTGTACCTCTCTGTTCGGAAATAAAGTTTAATAATATAATTTCTATTGAATAGTGTTTCTCCATTGTTTTTCATAATGTGAACAGTAACTGAAATAGTGTCAGCAAAATACAGTAATTAATATTAAAATGTAATTTTTTTAAATGAGTTAAAACTAACTTCTAATTGGGTTTCGCGGAAAGGGTAAAACCAAGTGGTATGCTGCTGGTGTATATTGTTATGTTGACACGTTCAAATATTGTAAAAACAAGCTACCTAAGACAATTATGTAAATGTTTCTAATACCAGACCGTGTGGCGTTGATCGACGAAGTAGTTCAGTACTTTCGCGTGAAGAGTGCGATACAAATGGACGAAGAAAAGAGATTTTCGCGTGTAGTCATCATAAGTATTAGAGAGTAAGTAGAGAAAATTAAAATATAATTGTTTGAACTAAATATTTATCTAATTAGGTTAACCATGATTTTTTACTTTATAATTCTTAATTGCTTAATTATTATAGTATGTATGATACATTGTTTTTATATGCATTTTATGAGTGAACACACGCAAAGAAGATAATCAGACAAACAAACTTTCCAGAGTTTGAATTTTTATTCCCTTGGAACCTCTTAACACACACGGTCGTAATTCGTGATCCGTACAAGTGTAGGAGCAAGGTCATTTAACCTGTGGCCTCATTATTTTGAATCGATTTTCTATTGCAATATTTCCGTGTATACACGTGAAAGAACCTATTGACATCGTGAAATAAGCATTGAATTCCAGTTAAATATGTCTTAATAAATAAGTGGTTTTCTGGAAATGACTGTACATTGTTCCGCCCGTCCTTACGCACCTGCAATTCCTCCATGATAGTATTTCTGCTTTTTGAAAAAAAGAAAAAAATGCATTCTTGCTTTTTTATCGTGAGATTCTAGACTTTTTAGAGCTGTTCTGACGTTAAAATACATACGAAGCAGTTACTGGGTCAATAGATTTTACCAAGAAGTAGTGTTTACTTACGCTATTCTAATGATACATAATCGATTGTTCTTTAAATTTATTATTTTAAAATACAAAAATCATGAAATCCGTTCAAATGAGGTAATTGAGGGGACTAACGCAATTATGAATATGAGTGTTTGCCTTAATTTTGGAGTCGGGTACAGATTCACATAACTTCTCCGAAATTATGTAAAGAATTCGTTAGTTTTTCTTTTAAATTCTGCTTGCTTGTTGGCGCTTTGTTGGGTATTATTCAATTTATGATTATTCGGACACTGGACCTGGGAATGTAGTAATCATGGTGAAACAGTGCGTTGATTTTTTCCTGGCCAAGAAAAATAAGCCCAATGGATTAGTGTGTTATGACGATGAATTGCACGGAAAGGGAGTTCATTTTCCTTTGCAAAGAATGATCCTACTTCTTTCTATTTAATTACATCATTAATTTGAGTGATCTTGAGTGCCCTAAGCACGGACGTAAATGTGTTACGAAAATACATAACATTATAATACAACGTTAGCCTGGACTTTTCGACGCAGCAAGTGATGTGCAACCGAGAGGGAATTTTGAAGAGTGTGTCAGAGCACTTAATTTGGTGAGATCACCGCGGGGACAGCTTTTTTCGCTGCAACCGGGAGGAAAAAGGGGACGGCGAGGAAATTGAAGGGATGAGGACCGGGACGAGGGCGAGGGCGGCCGTCGGTCATTCAGCGGATTTGTCGAGCTCATCAGCCGTCGGGAGCGGCGCGGGTGGGGCGGAGGGGGAGGCGCGGGGCGCGCCGGGGCGCTCGGCTCACCCCGCGCGACGCGAGGCGACGGGTCGCCCGGCGGGCGATCGCCAGCCTGATAGGTTAATGGCGCCTTTGCTAATGAGGGGCGGCCGCGGCGCGCGCGCGCGGGCCCTTGCGCTCTTGAGCTCTTGAGCCGCGGCGCGCTGGGCCGCTCCGAGTTTTTCGCGTGGTTTTTCCAACAAATAGATAGGGCTCCATAATAACCGAACGTATAACACCTTACCCAATAATTGTTATAATTTCCAGACCGCTCTCGGCACCTGGTGGTGAAGTCGTTGGTCGGTTTACCACCGTTACCGGAGGAAAGCCAATTCGGGAGGCAGATTGCATGCCCGTATTTTGTTTAACGTGTTGGTCGGTTATTGGACCTGCGCGTTCTCTACTTCTACTTAGCCCAATTTCTAATGGCGTGCAGATCTTGCCGAGAACATACATGTGGTATTCAAGGGTTCTTTAACATTAGCTTGTTTGTTTGTCTTATGGTGTGGAGAGTGGCCCGTGGGGTAGTGGCTTTCGATTCGTGCGAAATTTCGAGGTGGACAAAGCGGGTTTTCTCGGAGCGCTCCCTTTTCCTGCAGGTATCTGGGCACCAGTGGACATTCAGGTTTAAAAGCTATTGACTGAATATAAGGGGCGCGATTGAGGATAGTGTAATTAGCCATCGTATGTGGTGTGCATGGAATGAATAAGGAAGTTACGACTGTACAGCTTACAAGCTGAATATTCGCCGTTTCTTGTCAGTTTCTTGGCGCGGCCGTCATTGCGTCGCTCAAAAATGGTGTTCAATATAAATTATAGTGTTGAATGAAGATGGAAAAGGTTGTAGATTGACAGGCAGGAGCAATGAGAAATCACCAGGAATAAACTCAGCCGGTGCACCTTCGATTTGTGCGAATTGTGGGTTGTATGGTTGTAAACATCATATACGGCCATTCTTTTCTAACATTTTTTGTGATGTTATCCAAAACAATACAACACAATAAGCTGCGTGGGGCATCATGTGAAGTTTCCATTAGTATTTGACTGTAACGTGTTGGGAATCACGGAGAGGATTTAGTATTAGCAAGGGGCGCAGTTGTGGTGATGGCAGAATGAAAAAGAAAAAAACGAAATGTATTAGAAAAAAAAAGACGAAAAAATGTTCCTTGATACGGCATTTGGGTTATTGCTTTCTACTCCAATCTTGACCGATCAAAGCTTGTGGGGATCGGGGAGAGATCGTTGGGTGGGTGAGGGGTGGGGTGGGGTGTAGAACCAGGGTGTGGGGAGCGGTGGGTTGGGAGTGGTCTGCCAGATTGTGCTGGCCGCACAGCCCTGATCGCATTTCGCGCCATCTGCCCTGCAGCCTTGGGAGCGCTGTTCCGCTAATTGTATATTTAAGGGTAATGCGATAGTCGATACTCTTTCGCGCTGGGTCTTGCATGATTAATAGTGTCGAACATGAAACCGCATTAATTGTCGATAATGCACGTTATTGTTTTAATAATAGCTCGTAATGTTTTGATATTGTGAAAGAGGGCGTTCGTTTCAAAAATGAAAGGTTATTACGAAATCAACATTTTCCCAGAGAGACGTGGTTCGATGGGCCTCTGGCGCTGCGATTCCGAGGGGCTACTGCGGAGTGATCTTTCCTCGAAACGGGCTCTGTTCTCTCTAAAAACTGCTTTTTGTCGTGTCGGATAACTTGTTTGGTTGTACTAAGATGTTTTAGTTACTTTTGCTTTTTGACATCTTCATGAAATTGATGAAATGGCATTGATGAAAATGGCATTTTGTGTTTTTGCACCTAGAAATCATACTTCCAAGAGGGAACAATTGGGCGCTCAGTGGCAGATCCCAACCGACCTCGCATTTTCTGTTCGAAGTATGACGGTACTCTCCTGCTATATACCTTATGCTAAAATATCGATGGAATTGGAATAAGAAAAAACCTTCAAATTCTATCAAAAATGGATCCAAAGAACCTCAATTGTGATGAACCGATATTATTCTGAGCGCCTCAATTGGTCGCAAAAAGTGCTTTCCTGGCCGAATGGAATATTGCATTACGGTATGTCGTTTACGTGTGCCTGTGGTTCAGGTGGGGTAACGGTTGGCGTATCGGGTTGTTGTATCAAAGTTCCTGGATTTAAACGTGACCAATGCCATGGAATAAAAGGGCGGAAAAATCCTTCGTACGCTCTCCTTTGGAGGGAAACAAAACCGGCTGTCATGTAGATTTACTGCATGTAGAAGATTATCAAGCTAAACGAGCTGAATTCAAATAGCCTGTTTCGTCGCCCGAGTGATACCTTGTTTCTAGGCTAGTCAGGCGGAAGAGCAGGCTCATTTGCCAGTCTCGCCACGTAAAATAAGACACTTTTGATTGATTTCAAGCATTCTGTGGTGAAAACACTTCTGAATTAAACTAGAATCTAACTCTCAACCGTACCTCTTGCCGAAGAAGCTCACTGAGCAATATTTAATACACACACACACACACATCGGTTTCCCTTTTCAGGAGGCTATCATAGATTTTTGCTGGAGAGTGGGAATTTTATTTTTTTGTTCCTTTTTAACGTTATTTTATGAAGTGTCACTCGATGGATAGACGGGTTTCGCCTTTTCTTACTTGGTGTTTACGGACGTCCTCATTCGGCTGAGTCGTGATTACAAACGGAACCACTTGGTTACATTACGAAGAGCCCAAATGTCGCCCTATGTAGCTCGTATCACCGTTTCTGTACTCCGGTTGAACAAGAGCCTTGAGTTATTCGTTACCACGCCAGAGCTTAGTTTGAGTGTGGCGGGAGTTTCCAGCTAGATTGCCCTAGTCGCAGGAGCCCTTGGCCTAATTTCTGTGCATTTAACTTTATTTTACATGTGTTACTGGGGTAGGGTTAGGGAAATCAAAGAAAGGATTCGGGTTGAGAGATGATACATGTTGTACTGGGAATGACCGGCTACTTGCCACAAAACAACTGAAAGTATATATGCCTTACGCGCGAATCGAAACTAATCTTGAAGTAACACTTGTTAGGGCTTGATGTCGAAAGCGCAGACAGGCCGGCCTAACCCAGTTTTATATTTCTAACTTAAGTAGGATTCTATTTCCATCCTAATTCCCCAATCTATACCCTCTTCTGTCTTCTCCACCGCCGCCTTGTCCCGCTGGAAGGCGCATGTACGCGCGCATGTCCGCTCCGTGCGTTTGCAAACTCCACAATTACCATTCCCTCAGTAAGTTAGACTAATTCACCCGACAAACTTGGCTGCCTCTGCGTGCCGGAGTGAGTGGCGGGACGATGGGGTGCGGGACTGGAGCCGGGGTTGGGGCTGGACCGGGTCGAGACGTCGTGGGTGGGGCTGTGCGCAGCGCGTGCCCCCGCTGCTGCAGCAAGACGGGGCGCTAGCTCCTCCGCCTCCCCTCCCACCCCACCCCACCCCGCCCCGCCCGCCCTCCGGCCTCGCGAGCTCTCGCCGCGGCTGCCGCTGCGTAATTCAATAGACGCGAGTTAAATACTTGGCAAGTTTGCCTTCGCTTGTGTTTTGTTCCTTTGGCTGCCGGGTTCTCCCGCGCCGCCGCCGCAGCGGCAGCAGCCCGGTTTTCATATCAGTGCAATTCTGCGCGCTGGGATTGCATGCGGGGCTTTTCCGCGTTAATGTGGCGTGGCGCGACCCCGTCTCGGCTCGCCTCGGCTCGGCTCGTCTCGCTTGTTCCCGCCTCGCCTCGTCTCCCGGCGCCGCTTCTTTGCAAGGTCCCTGAAACTGCTCGCTTTTCGTATCCTGTCCTGTTCCTGCTCCCGCTCGCTTTCCTCCGAGTCTTTCCATTCTCTTTTCTACACCCGTATCAACTGCCAATACAGATTCTGCTATCGTCGCTACCGCTTACATTAGTGTTAGGCACTATCCAATAACATACGATTGCGTATTATTTTCTTCAACTCACACATTTCTCGTTTATATGTATGTCTCCCACGAGTGAGAATGTGTGCTTTTTTGTAAATACGCCCATGCAAGTGGCTTTGTTGATGCTTTTTGGGATGCTACAACTTTTGACTGAATATACAAAAAAATGCTACATTTTCATTTAACTTCAATGTACCATATACAATCGCCTTCCGTTATAATAAACTCGGATTTAGTTAACTCTCGGTTGTACTGAACTTAAGTCACTACTCCCGTTTCACTTACATTTCAAATACGCACAAGAAGATTCGGTTATAGTGAACTGTGAGCCTCGGCTATAGTCAACACAAATTTCGACATTAGGCAGCTTGGAAAAAAAGATCGTTGGTCAAAGGTTGGCCATAGAAGCAGCCTGCCCTGAGGTAGAGGTAGCGGACCCGGAATGAGGATCTTACTGATGACTTTGTGCCACTCAGTTTCACTGCGGAAATAAAGGCCATTCTACACCTGGTGGCGCGACCCGCGATTGTTTGCTTCAGTTTCAATTTTTATGCGACTTCAGACGCGTGCGTAGGCGACAGAAAGCGCGCGACTACCACAGCCTAGCGACATCTGCAAGGCCGCGCGGAAAAGCCATCAGTTTTATTAGTCGTTTGCGCCGTGCCGCTTCCGACAAGATCTGGATGTTATTAGTTATTTTCCGAGAGTAGGACGGTGTTCCAACTGTGCAAGAGGCATTGGAGAGTGCCAAGACTGGATTTCGATACTTAGAGGCATTGGACAATGCATAATCAAGAATGGAGAAAGCACGAACATTGGAGAAGCATCTAAAGAAAGTACAAAATGAAAGCGGACGAAACGAATAATTGGAAATAATTGATCTTTTACGATCAAATAGTGATGTTAAAAGATTCTGTTCATGTATTTTTCTGTATCTGTATTTATGAACTCAATAATTGTGGAGAAATTCTATTTATTGCAATTTTAACATCATCGGATGTAGTCGTACTTCACCTCCGATATAGTGAACCAAAAATGTTAGACACCAGAAGTTCACTATAACCAGAGTGAGCTGTACGTTTTATTTATGAATTTCATTCCAATTTTGTCTGATTATCTTGACTTCATTAATTCCTTATATTGTATAGATTATAGAATATTCATGTAGCTGCTTGATCAAGGGCAACGCCGCCTAGAACCCTTCACATGCTTCGTAATATTTCAGAAATCGAAGCGTTTCAATTATGGGGGAGACTGTACTTCTGCGATGTCCAAATCACTTTGCTTGGCCGGCGTGACGATACGAACCAATTAGCTATTTATGGCTATATAATGTGCAGTGTTTTCGAATATATAGAGATGTGTGTATATATATACACTGCACGCTCCCGACACAGAGGTAACCGAAAATTGACGGTTCATTAATGCTGTTAAAAGTCAGATAATTTGCGTGTTGTTCCCCCGTGGCCCTCGCGTTTCCCCTCCCCATCTAGTCACCCTTCCCCGCTCCGCCCCTGCCCCCGTTTCCTCTTCCCTTCCTCCCTGAATTGCCATTTCCCACCAAAACAAACATTACAAAAAGACTGGCCGAACTGAAAATAAAACTCGCGCGGCCGTCCTACGGCTGTCACGGGTAATTAAAATGGGCAGGCTTCATTAATCAAAGTGGCGACGACTGCGCGACGGGCCCCCATCCCAAACTCTCCCCCCCCTTTCCGCCATCAGACGCTTCCAGCGCAGGTGCCCGCCCGGGCGCCTGCCTGCGAGCGCGCGGCTTCGTGCGGCTGATTTCGGGGCTGTCTTGCGGGTTTGTCTGGGCTCACACGGACGCAGGTTTTGGAGCGCATCGCCGATGAATTTTAAATTTTTTTGTTTGGTTGGTCCATGCCATCAGGTTGAAGAATATTGATGAGTTTCGCGAAGTAATGCACAGGGATCGATTAAAAAACGAACGTGTGAGAGTCATATTGTGTAAGAAGTTTCTTTATTGCTTCCTATGTGCTTTCAAAGTATCCAAGTGTAGGGTTTGGTTAATTAATGGATTTAGAAACGCTTTTTTCGAGAAAACGTTAGGAAGATGCAGATGAACTGGATTAGAATTTGATTACGGCTGGAAAAATATTAAGAAATTCTTTAGGCGAAGTGACACATTCAGGAAATAAAAAGTGTAAGATTATGTTGAATTATAGTGAAGCTCAGATACCTAAACTGAAGAAGAAAAAGCAAAAATTTTTGACAAATTATGCAATTGTGTGAAACCGATCCCTAAACAAAAAAAAATTTTAATTTTACAAAAAGAAAGTAATTCAAAATACCAATATTCATGACTGATGAAAGCTCTCTCTGAGCATTCCTTTTTTAAATATTCCGTAAATAAGCTTTCCTTTCCTTCAATATTTACGCTTAAATGAGGCATTTGAAATGTTCTTAGTAGTTTCCGAGAGCCAAGCGAATTGCGTAAGTTTTGTCGTGAACAGCTGAATTGGAATTTCTTGTTTCCTACCCCTTTCAAAAGATAAAAGTTTTCATAAATTCTTCTAATATTTATTAATTGTTACAAATAAACTTGTAATTATTAATGACAAAGGGGTATGGAGATTGGGATGTGAAAGACTGCCTCAAGAGCTGTAAAATACTCACAAGAAGAAGATTGTTAATGACATGTTTTTTGATGTTCTATACAAAAAATACATAGTTATTTCAGTATTAGCTTTAATGAAACAAAATACTCAGTTTAATGAAATTACTTTCGTTTTTTGGGCAATGCTTTGGAACGCATCAGCTTCTTTTATACTATTCACTCTCTTAGAGGAGGAACCTGGCAGTTACTGGCTATGAGGCAGTGCTCTGCAACGGATGGGTGAGAAATATGTAGACCATCCTACTAAACAAATTAGTACTGTAAGAACGGTACGATAGAATTCAAATTATCGTATTAGACTATTTGTTAACAGTGATTTGAAGGAAACTATTTCTGTAAATCATTCAGTTTGTGAAAAAAGGGGAAAGAACCAAAACGTGATGCTCCGCACAGTGGGGTGGCAATTTCAGTTCGACCTTTTTTTCCATTAATTATTTTGAAATAATAATAATAATAATAATAATAAATAATAATAATAAATAATAATAATATTGACAAGAAATTATTAGCTTTAACGTAAAATAATATTTGTAATTAAAATATGATCCTATCAAGATGTCATTGTGTAGAATAAATTAAGTAACATCACCACAAAAAAGGTGGGCTTGGGGAGGAAGCTCAACCCTCGATGCATTCGCAACTGCGGCGCCTGGAGCGCGAGCAGATTTCTTCGCCTTGCACTGGTGTGTGTATGTGTATGTGTGTGAGGCGAGGCCGCGCGGACGTCGGAGGCGACCTGCGCTTGGGCCCGATGGCGCGGTGGCACTTGCGACGAATCGATGGCAGAGCCCCAACGCCTCCCTGCCCCCGCCGCGATCGACTCACACACCCTTGCCCTTGCACTCTTCCGCCCGACACGTCGGCGTCTAGCGCACCGCTGTGCGTTTCTTCCTTCTGCGAAGGCGGGAAAGGAGTCCGTCTGTGTCTGCGATGTGCAGGGGAGCCAACGTATATCCTGACTCTGTATCGCCGTCCCTGTGTAGGAAGAAGCTAATCAGTTTAGTCATAACAGTGGAGGGCTAATCCTGCATGTGACATCCCTGAGAAGGCGTGCGCGCTGAAAGAAACTCGCGTGTGAAGGAAGACTAAAGGCAGCGCTGTTGGCAGCGAACACGTCTCTCATATGTATCTTTTCATTTACTATATTTCCGTCAGCCCGTACGTAAGGGTGCAAACAACGCGACACGACACAACGCGGCACCAAGCTGCGCGACAGGGTGGGCACGCAGCAGCGGGACATGCCGGAGTAGGTCGCATTGCGAAGCAGCGCGTCCGGCTGGCTTATAAAAACATGGCAAAACGTGGCAGCCTGCGCAAAAACGCAACCTAGCCTCATGCTGTTTTTGAGGTTAGATAATTTATGAGCAAATAGTAAAATGTCTTCATGATGAATCCATTGCACTTGCTGCCCACTCCCATCTACATAATGAGACATCTATTAAGGTGGTGTTTAAGTCGAGGCTGAGAAATCGGAGTCTAGAAAACACTTCATTGTTCAGAAGTTCACCATCCATCTTGCATGGTTTCTCTTGGAAAAGCAAATAATACTGTGTCAAATATTGCCGCAACACACCAGTTGCTGTGTGTTTACACTCCTAACTATAGTTATTTATGTATCTAGTGCATGAAGTAGATGTTTTGCCCAGACGACGCCTTCCAATTCCGATGGCAATTAGACCGAGGGGTTAGGAGTCTTCTGAGGGGACAAAAACGTTGCAGAACCACTCTAGAAATCGCAACATTTGCCTTGCATCAAAAGTGAAAAGAGGCATAGTAATTGGCATTTGTCATTACGGCGTCTGTTAATAAAACATGTGTATATTTAATAACTTGTATAATCAAAGTTTGGTTTGTTCGTACAAAACGAAAGAATATTGTGAAGTGCCTGCAAAAATTCTCAAAGAAACTAACGTTACGGACAGTTTGTTTACAGAGTGAGTTTCTTGAGAAATATATGAAAATAATGATGGTGTATTTGTGATTTGGATGGAAAATTAAGTGTGAATTGCGTAGATGAAACGATTAGGTTATTTGCTTCTATTGTCCAATTTTATTTATAAGAACGAGTGGGCGTAGAGAATCAGAAAGGCCTACAAGGGTATTAAGTATACCTGTACGTGTTTTGTTTCACGTTCGTAAATACACAATATAAACTAGTACACCATAAAATAATTTTGATTCGGTGTGCGTCGTGTCGAGGTGCTTCACGTCCTGCCCTGCCCTGCCCTGCCCCCCCGCCCCGCCCCGCCCCGCCCCGCCCCGCCCCGCCCCGCCCCGCCCTGCCCTGCCCTGCCCTGCCCTGCCCTGCCCTGCCCTGCCCTACCCTGCCCTACCCTGCCCTGCCCTACCCTGCCCTGCCCTACCCTACCCAACCCTACCCTACCTACCCTTCCCTTCCCTGCACTGCACTGCACTGTCCTGTCTTGTTTGTATCGTAAGAGCTGCTTCTTACTTTCCCATGTATTAAGGTTCTCCATTCTTCCAGCCAATGAAGTGTTATTGACAGTCGACCCTTCTTGCGTATTTTTGAAACTGGGGCGTATTGGCCCGTTGAATCCTTTGCCTGGAAGTGCGCAGCGTTGTGTGGAGAAGTCAGGGCTTCGCTAGGTCTGCCAACTCTGTGGGCTTCGATCGGGCGACGCGGTGGCGACGGGGTCGGTCGTCGCTACGCTCACGACGCGACGTTCACAAAGAAGCGATCTGGCGTCAGCTGCGAGTCTCGGCGGTCCCGACCTCCCCGACCCGACCGTCCGAGTAACTTTGCGAACGACTGGGTCTGAATTGAACATATGCGATATTCATCTAAGTGGCGTCTCTTGGACGGAAGAATCAAAGTAAACGCATTTCTAACACTTCTCGATAGAAAGAGGCTACTTGCTCCAAATGTTAGGATGATGAAAGTTGATATGATGAAAAGAGGTTCTTCTTTCTTGTCGAAAAATAAAGGTTAGCGCCACTCCAAAAAATACTATGTTTACAATGCTCTGTTTTGACTATTAGTTAATTGTAGTTAGCGAGAGGCAAATTATTTTGAGAACGAAATCGAGTAAAAAAATTGAGCAGTTTGTGTGAATCAAAATAAATGTTCTCCGTATTTAAATCTAATTGTTTGATTTTGATTTTTTAAAATTAATGTCTCCCTGGCGACGATTTATGAATCGATTAGATATTCAAGGAATTTCAGTTTTTCGAAATTTGTGACACGACTTTGGTGTATTTGTCCGTACCAGGCAGCATCTGGAAAATAAAGTATTTTCGAAAGAGACTTACTTTCCTTCCTCCTATGCTTTCATTAAAATCATTTGTCATCATTCTTTTAGTTCTTAACTGGCAATCATAAGGAAACATATTTGGAGGTTCTCTATCTATATGTATATATACTATAAAATATATTTATAAAAACTATCTACCTATAAAGTACACATTTCGGAGGAACACACCTGCGCATTGGGAATCATTAGAACACCGAAGGAGAGGGCAGGTCTCTGCGCGCTGTATAAATCTTACATTGGTGGCTCCGCATGGCAGGAAATTCGGGGAAGGCTGGTTAAACCAGATTATTTAAGTAGGTTTCATCACAAAAATAAAATTAGAACAAGAATACAAGGAGTGGACGTAGGCAAATTCTCCTTTGTAAACAGAACAATAGTAGATTGGAACGATTTGCCTGCGGTAGTTTTTGAGCCCTCTCCTTGCTCAGCACGAGGTTTTAGAAAAATACGAGTAATTAGGAAATTAGTCAGTAGGGTGAAAACGTGTAGTGAAGCGGAGTGAAGTGAAGTGAAGTGAAGTGAAGTGAAAGGTACAATATGGGTAGTCTACAATTGGGGCGTATTGAACAGTTAATATTTAGGCAAAGTGATATGCGCTGCAGTGAAGTGATTTCATTTCTTTCTGTTTGTTTCGCTAGTCGAAAATGTCTTTCTACAGGCAATTCTGACAAACGTTGGTATTTATTTATGGTAACGAGTGTTTTACGTGTTAGGAATGTAATAATTATTATAAGTATTGTATATTATTATACTGTGGTGTTAGGTAAAAATGTTTCAGTGTGTCTGAATATGAATGAATAGGTGCAAGCTGGTGTGTATGCGAGGGTTCCTTGGTCTTTGTATGTATATGTGTGTAGGTTTGTATGTATGTATATTTGTGTAATAGGTAAGTTTATTTATCTGTATGTTAGTAGTACATATGTATTTTCACTTGTAGTATATGGATGTAAATGTCATTTTTAATTTTTTTTCCCCGGGTTTATATCGATAATTTTTTTTTTTTTACATTCTCTACCGCCAAGATTAAATCATTACATGTGGTCAGTTGTCCAAAATATTGAATGTAACGACGTGTAATGAACTTTTTTTGGATGTGGAAGATGAGGGTCCAATCGTTTGTTGCATTCCAGTGGTGTTTGAAGTTCAATGAATTGTACAAGAATACTATATCAACAGAAAAATCAGCATCCTTAAAAATTGCAGTCCAAATTAACTGGGTTATATTAATAGAAATCATAGATTTGTTATCGACATATCTCATGTTCGCAGGGCAGTCTCTTGTGTAGAATATTGCAGTACAAATCGAAGTTGCAGAATCTGGTATTATTTTCTTTATTTACTTTCGAATAATGAGAATTGAAGCCTTTCATTAAAATTTGAGGGTCTTGCAAGAGTCTTTGCACTCCTTTTCTTTGGTTCCTCTGATTAAGCGGGGGAAAGCCGGCTGTCTTTCCGCCGACGTTACGTGGGAGGCTGGCTTTGCAGGGCAACGTGGGGCGCCGCAGTCCTAGCGGCAGCGGGCCGACGCACCCCGTCTGTCGGCCGCTGGCACCGGCCAGCGGCGTAGACTGCCCGCGCCGCCGTCGCCGCCGCCATGCGGGCCGAATCAATAGTTAACGAGCAAGAAGATTCCGGTAGCGGCAGGGGCGCCGGCAGCGGCAGAGGGCGCTTGAAATTGCCGTTAATGAGTTCGCGAAGCTCGAAAATGTGAACCGTATTCGGAGCTTCGGTTGCTGTAATGCTCACCGCGGACAAAAGTAGCTAATTATAAACATACAAGCTCCATTAGCGGGGGGGTTTGATGTAACTTTGTTTTGCAGCGACGAGGCAGGTCTGGTAAAAGCGACCGGCGCCCCGATTTCATACAGGAATAAACTCAATCCAGGCGAGTTTGGCCCGGGTGGTGCTGGGTTTACAGTCCACTGCTGCGCTAATTTATGACATTCATCAACTTGGTGTTAGTTAATTTTTGGAAATCATTTATTACATGTCAGGAATAAGCCCGGGGAGTTGGAATTTGTTCCGGTGAATGGAGGCGGTAATGATTGAGGGAGAGGGGCTTGGTCAACACAGCCAGCGGCAGGCGCACAGACGTGGACACCAGCCGTTATTTTTTCACACTGCTTATCAATGATAAATTCGCCTCGTGTAGTTTCTGCTGAAAAAATTGTCATTTCGTTGATTATCAAGGTTTGGAAGCTAAATACGAAGTCTAAATTAAAACCATGTATTATATCACTGTGCTTTGGGTCTGTAGCATATTAGTGTCCGTCTCAATTACTTCCTGGTTAACGTTATACAATCTACACTGGAAAGGGTTTCTTTGTTTTTTTCGAGCACCAAAAGTTGTAAAGAATCAAAGAAGCTTGCCAAGTCGTAAACAGTAGTTATTATGTGAGTGTTCTTAAGAAGTACGTGTAAGCATCAATATTTGGTAACTTGGTGTAGATGTCTCAAAACAACGTCCTATTCGCTCCTGTTGTTGCACTACCAACATCGCAAGAGCATTTTGGAATTTAAGTTCACTCCTGCAAGAATTTCGCACACTCGAACTCAGTTGCGTGTTTTGACGGGCAGATATATGTTACTTTACTTGATCAATTCATTGACCCACCAATGAGGTCGCGAATCGTTCAATCTCCTAAAGTATTTCCTCGAGCTATCATACGAAATAGAAAAGTGGCTTTCTGCGGTCAGCTCACCAAACATTCAGCCGCCAGGGGGTTCTACAGTTTAATAGTTTATATGTTGCACAGAACAGGCCGGGCGTTTCGCATTGCATTTTTTTGAATAAATTATGAATATTTAGAGCTAAAATATTTGTTGTTGAAGTAGTTCCTGCACCATTGTGGACCACGATCTTCAATTTACTACAATTTTTGGTCATTCTATTCAGCTTATTGTTCTCACGAAATGTACAGAAAAATCGTACTTTTTTTATTAATATGTAGAAATGATCGATTTATTGTATCTTTTAAATGAAGATCACTAGCTACTGGGCACACCTAGAGTAGAAGTATAATTTTAAGGAAATTAAAATCTTCTGAATGCTGTTACAGACACTGAAACTACCGAAGAAAAAATTCAAATAACCAATTTGGAGCCATTTTTGAGAAAATTGTGAGAATGTCGTTGAGGCTTCGTGCAAAGTACCACCGAATTATCCATTTCAAATTTAAGGGGACGCGACATTAGCCATATCGATCGGGTGTAATTTGTAGTGAAAATTGTGCCTACATACCTGCGTATCAGGCCTAAGAAACTGTTCAAAGAATGGGTGTCTCGATAGTTCATTGGTTAGCAACTGGTCGAACACCAGGAGGCCACCGGACAGGTGTGGTGTAAATGAATTTTTCGGCATCAATGACACACAAAACGTGATTTCTGACTTCACAACATATTAGAAGCAGTAATGTACTATATATTGGAACAAAATGTATCCACTTTTTCGCTATCCTGACCTCAAACATTAAATTTTCTGGCGAAAAATCTCGGTTTTCTCTGCAACATTTCGTAACTTTTTCAGTACTACCTAAGCACTACGGGAGAAAGATTACTAAAAAATTCAATTATTTAAGATACTACAAACATTCCTAGAAATATTCCACGGAAAAGGAAGAAGGGATTAAAAAAGGTTGAGGAAAGACGAGCTTTTTTAGCAGGAAAAACTAATAGCTGGTATGAGTGTGATGAAGACAGTTATTTGTATATTCATGATTTTTGTGAATGGAAACAGCTGGATTAAATAGTTAATTGATTTTCTGTTTTTTTAAAGAAAAGACCAAGAAAGGTTTAAAAAAGGCAAACGAGGATCGTGCTGTCGTAAGAAATGCGCGCTAGTTTCTGTGGGTAAAGGGGTTGAAATTGCGGCCGTTCTGTGTGAAATTTGATGTTGGTAAAACACTTGGCAGGTATTCTCGGAATTCTCCCGTTTCCCCAGTCCCTCATTATGCTTTTGTTCCATCATATCCTCACAGTAACTTACCCATCTAATCATCCATCCGTTCCACGTGGTTGACCGTAAAACGTAGGTACTGGCACCGTAAGTAAAGTGGTGTCGTAAGAGGAAGGAAGTGGGAGTTGCCCGCTAAACTGCTCCTTGTGTTCCAACTACCTTACACGCTCGTCTACTGTAAGGCCAAGAAGAGGTGTGACATAGCTTTCGAATGCAGGGGAGCAGGCCGTGCCGGCCGGACCGGACCGAACGTCTTTTAGGATAAGAGGCAAATTGGGGACTTCCCATTCGATTGTCCCCCTGGCAATTCGAGGGAAAGAGAATGGTGGGGGAGTGGAGGGCGGCGGAGCGCGTCCTGCGGTGTGGCTCCACGAAGGGATCGCTGGCTCCTCCCGCGCCTTCTCCTCCCTGATGGCGCCGCTGTGCGTGCATTCGGAATGGCAAAGACTGGCGCGCGCACGGCCCGCGAATACGAAGCGTCGCGCCCGCGCTTCTTCCCCGCCCCGCCCCGCCCCGCCCCCTTTTGGAACAACAGGTAGTTTTCTGGCGGGGCGGCTGCGCCGGCGGTGGCGGCCGTCCGGAGCCTGATACCAATTGCGTGGCGCGGGTTCGGACGGCGGCGGGCGGCCGCCGCGCCGCGTGGCCGCGCATGCTAATGCCCGGCCCCCGCCCCCGCCCCCGCCGCTGGCGAAAAACGACGCACACCGAACGCCGCCTCCGACCCCGCCTCTCCTGCCGCGTTCGCAGTTTCACCTCGTCCTCTCCACTCTTCTCCCTCCCTCGCTCCTCTTCCTCTCGCCAGGCTCCCTTTTCCATTCCCCTCTCGCTTTCCACCTCTATCCATTCTCTCCTTCATTTTCTTTGTAGCACATCTCCCTCTCCTATAAAATTTCGATTGCATTAATCTCTTCCAGTTCTTTCCCCTGTTGCCGTCTCAGCAGATTCGCCTTGCTTTTCTTTCTCCTGATTCTATTGTGCCCAAATGTTATTTATTATTTAAACCAAGTTCCACAGAATCAAGTATAGTACAAACCTCATTTTGCCGACACCAATGCCGCTTCAAATTATAAGTTGGCTTTTCTGTTCATTCTTTTTGATAATTCGTGAAGATTATCAATTTTATTTTCATTCACTTAACTTAATTTGGCAGAAGCATTGTCACATACGACCAAGGCAGTTTGTAAAATTAGTCAATTCTCGACTGACGCGGCTCATATTGCTGGGATTTTATTAGTAGACATCTTCCGTTCCCTGCACATTTACAAGTCGATGGGAGTTCACAGTATCAACTATATAGCCTACTATTGTGGTAGATACCTCACTGACCCCAGTTTATTATGGAGTACCACAAAATCTCCGCCACCACAGAATTTGTATCAACTATATTAATATTTACGCATGATATTGATAATCTGAAGAATACTACTCAAATTAAACTTCCTTTTTTTTTTCAGTTCGTGCCTTCACGAAGAATATTTAACTACGCGTGCAAGGCAGATATAAGTTCGTAGATTAGGTAGCAGTAGGGTCTCCCTAGCTCCCATTGTAGCTGATTTGCTAATGAATCACTTGTTAGCTAATGTTATTGGTCAACTTACTATCAACCGTCTTCCTTGTACAAGTACAGTGCATGTATAATTACTGAAACGTATTTTAAACGGTCACTAATGATTCCGACGAAAATTGGCCGTTAATTTGGTGGCCGTTTAATAAAGGTTATGTTAAGGGAAACCTAGACCAAGTTTAATCGTGCTAATTGCTGTAAAATAAAGCTAATTGCTGTAAAGTAAAATAAAAAGTATACAGTTTAAACAGCAAACTACCCTTCAATTTTAAGATAAAGGGAAATTCGTAGTGACCGAAATGCTGTTTTGACTAGATATTTTAAATCGTTGTAATAATAATCATCAGTCCGTTAAGAAGTAGAGACGTGAAGATGCTAAAAGCAGAATGGGTGCATACACAATCCTGCTCAAGAGCTTGTGAAGAAATATCTGTAGTGCTACGTAATAAGTATGCTTTTGTGATTGGTTATTGAAAAGTAAATTCATAGAGTGTGTCCTTTATTAATGTTCTCAAGTGCAGTAATTGTAGATGTCATGTGTATTGTTCCGAACGATTAGCTCTGAGGATGAAATAATACATTCCGAATCATTAGCGAACTAGTTGTTGTTTCTCGGATCAACATCCCATTAACAACATACCATTTATCCATTACTTAAAGCGAACTCCGGCTTAGCGAATATACGATCCTATTAGGACGTGAAGTTTCAGAGGATTACTTTTGCCTCGCAATTCGGGTACTCTTTCACTCTTATATGCCGCAAGTACGAAATGGCTGTGGATTTTCCTCCCTTCGAATCTCCGTGCACGTCAACCGGGGACAGACTCGCGCTCTGAGGGTTGAGGGCCAATAGGCCTCACTTACCCTTACTGGACGTGTACAGTTTGTTGAAACGAGATTACGACTCTTTAACGCATTGAAGGAAAGTTCACTATACTTCCTTTTCTAATGCTCTTGTAATTTATTTTTAAATGTGTGTGTTTATATTTGATTTTATAATGCAAAATGTTGAATGTGTGTCATACGTTTCATTTTAATTTTTGTTTATTTTTTTTTTTTTTTCAGGTAAGTGGAACATGCAGTCTTTTCCCGGATGTCCATAGGTGGGTGAGTGTCTGGAGAAGTATTCCAGAACGTGATTTGTCTTGAAAGATGTTATCATTTGTTTGCTACTGAGAATCTCAAACGTTTGTCTACTACTGTATGAAGTGTGTTGCGGTTAGGATATAGTATGTTTTCCCCCTGTTTATGCCGGATCCAATAAACAATTGCATTCTTAATTTCGTTGTATTGGGATGTCAGCTGAAAGGTAAAGTAGTTTTGTCTTTCTACGCTCATGCATTTTATGTGCCTTCGAATTGGTAAGTGTTACTGCACGATTCTTTTAAACTATAATCTTGTCCCAACTACTCCTAAATAAAGACTTGAAATAAATTGCATGGAAGTGTGTAGCATAATGCGCAAAAACTAAAGATGTCTTGCTATAGCTTCTCAACTTCTTTAGAGAAAGTTTTTTCATTTTGTTTTATAGTCGCAAAAATTGAAAATAAAATATCTGGTAAAGCTTTCTTTTAATGTCTAGCATCCTTCCCCCGTAGTAGTGTGATATTCGTTCTTTGTGCTTTTCTTTCTAAAAGTCTACTTTATTGAGGCGGTCGTGCTTCGCATGAAGTAGTACGCTGTTTATGAAGCCGTAAATCTATTTTTGAATGTTTCCCATAGTTTTACGTTCGTGAGAAGTTTTCGGCGGCCGCCGTATTTTCAGGAGCTTCTCTCGAGCTTGCTTTCTCAGTCTAAGGGGCAACATTGCGCATCTCTCAGGAGAGCAACCAATAAGCACTCGAGATCCGCATGAAACATGGGTCCTCTGTGAGATAGCCCTGCGATTGTGTCCTGAGAGAGAAAGAGAACTTTAAAACTGGACAGGATAATTAACATTCTCTTATTGTAGTAGGATGGAAGTACGAATTTTGGAAGTTGTGACTATGGGTTCTGTGATCCCTTTTTTTGTACAAACCATACTACATCATTAAACTCATTGACTCAATCGTACTTGATTATTAAACTTACTTGTCATCAAAACAGACATGACCGTTGAGGTACATTCATGAAGTGTTATGTATATCACCCTGGCTGCGAAAGCCTTCGACATCACTTACGTACATCATTGTTGACTTCTGAATAATTTACCTGTCATACTAGAATGACACATTTTTGGAATTTTGTGTAATATGAAATGTAACTTGACGTCGATTTGCAACATAGATTTTGATATTTAGCCTCCAGGTTGACTTTTCTGCCGTGTCAGCTGCCCGTGCACTTCTTATTTTCTGACGTTGTCTGAGCACCCCTTTGCTGTCGAATCAATGGCAAATCACTGTTTTTTAATTTTGTTTATCATAGTAATTATTTTGCCGGTAGTGTGTCTTATGTAGGCATCACTTAAGTTTTTTGAAATTTAATTTTAAAAATACTCCCCTCCCCCGCTTGGGGGTCATTGCATTTATCCAACACGCATTCAATTTCAGACATGGCGGAAAAATCTATTCCGGAAAGTTTGGGGGTTCTAGCAGTCAAATTCACTGCTGCCAGACCGACCGACCAACGGCATTCTTTTGGGTTTATCCTATAAATTCAGTGTACTAGTAATGAAACGTAGCGGAATAACAAACTATTATTTATTATAGTCTCATCAACCCAAGGTTCTTAGCGACTGTTCAGTATTTTACTTTAAGATTCGACATTTGATTTGACATTAGATATAGTATAAATTTTTGTTGCACTCTCTTTTGGACTGTATTATCTGCATTTACCGAGGAGAGTAGGAGAGAGAATCTGCATCCAGGAGCCAAACAATGTTTCCATCTCAGAATTTGGTGATATGGAGATGACAGACGGAGAACGTGTGCGTTGTTGTCGCGAGCACTGAGCCGGCCGGTTGGTGCGCCGAGGTGGAGCGGAGCCTTGGTGTCGGGCAGGGCCGTAAATTGTTCTAAATTGCCGTGCCTAATGAAGTCGAGCGGAGAGCGTGACGGCGGCATTGCGGGCTGGACGCCGCGCCGTCGCGTCGCCCCAAAATGCCTTGGGCGACATGCGATTGGCGGCGCGGGCCAACTGCGCTTGAGGCTTCGCAAAATATTGCGGAGGGGGCATTGAAAAAAATAGAGAACGAGTTTAATTGAATTTATTTACGATTAAAATAAATTTATATAGTACTTTCAGTTTTATTTTTAAATTAATGAACAATTTGAAAATAATGCTTATTAAACAATTGTAATCAGTTATTACACGTTCATAAACCTATAAATGGATAAAAGTGTAATAAGTGATTACAATGTTTAATAAACATTATTCTGTGAATGTCTCCTTCAAATGAATTAGTAGACCTTACAAGAATCAAAAACACATCAAGAAAGGCAGTCTTATTTAAGTAATTTGAAAATAAAACACCTATACCATATTTTTATATATTTCTCTAATATTACTCCTTTTTCTGTTATAAATCGTTTGAATTGAACCCCTGACGACCTTTAAAATATTAAATATTAAGAATATGTTAACTGTTAGCATCAAATAAATTCACACATTTTTAAGCTATTTACAATTGTTTAAACATATTTTTAATTTTGAACATGTTTAAGGCATGTGTCTTTGTACCCATAGAGAATTGAGTACATTGAAAGCATTCATGTTTACTGGCCGAGAATTATTTCGGCTGCTCCGTGGCAAAATGTAAATCCTACTTTTTTTGGGTTTCAAGACTATTAACCAATGTAAATATGTATATACGTAAAAGAATTAAAGAGAACGTCATTATTTGCAAATGTAACAAGTCTATTTCAATGAATTGACCTACAATGTTCGATAAGATAGATTTCATTGTAAGTTTATATATTTTCTCGAGAATAAATTATTAAAAGTGTTTCAAATAGGGATTTTATATATTTACCAGTTATATAGTTGTACAAAAATTGAAATTTTCAAAATTTAAGATGATAATTTTATGTTTATTTGCGTCTTTAAAACGCTTAATTTAATTACATCTTTGCACCAAAGATAACGTGCCTGAAAGAGCTTTAGTTTATAAATATAAATCCGGCGAAACTAAACCCTTTCACATATATGCAAAGAGGTATTCTGACATAACAGTACGTCCGTGCATATACGAAATGTCTGTTTATTTCCGTACACCTGTATTCCATTCATTAAAAGTTTGAATGATACATGTTCATCCATTTCACAACCAGTTTTGTATCGTTATGCTGCATGTATGTACATATGTACAGACAACTTTTCAGAAATAGTAATGTTTGCTGAATCACGGCGTTCATTCGTACTCCGATATTTTGAACAAGTCGTGGCACGCCATGGCCTGTCAGTTCCATTTCATTCTAGTCTATTGTAAGTTACCCTAAATCATTCAGTTGTGTCCAGCCGTGTTTAGTATGTGTATAGCACACTGTTCACTAAAACGTTAAATCAAGTAGTCGTGTGCCTGAGGCTTACGGACCTTGCAATGCTTTGGTTTACTGGTACATTTCTCAGCTTTCTGGCAGTTTGAGAGGTACTGTGTTGCGCACTGTTCTCTTTATTTGTATTTCACTTTATCTTTAGTTGTGGCTTGATGTTTTTTTATATTCCAATAAGAAATGCTCTTTATGCAAGGAAACCCCGCGAACTATTCTTCAGCTTTTGCATTAAAATAATTTGTTCCTTATATTTTACAAAATTAGCTCAAATGCTATTTCAAGGTCAGCCAAAAGAAAGTCTATAAAACGTTATATCTTCACATTAAATATTATAGAAAAAATATGATTTAAAGTAAATATTGTAGGGAAAATCAAATCATTGTGTGCTTTGGCGTTTATTATGAATTGCATTATTTTTTCAATTGTTCTTAAAATAACCCTGCATGCTAAAATGTGTATACTTCAAACTAATTTGGATGTATAATTATATAATGCATTTATTATAATGATCAACTCATTATAAGCTCATCAAATTACATCATTTTAAGTTAATATAAAATTTTAGAATTAAAAAATTCTATTCGTGGTTAATGTTACTCGTTATCGAGTTACTAAAGTGTGGATCGAGTTTCTGTGTTGAAGCAATGGAATAAAATAATCCAAAATATTACAGATCTAGTGTAATGCAACAATTTTCATATAACATAGAAATATAAATTGGAAATGGTATTCTAAAATGTTTGGAAAAAATAAAAATAAAAAAAAAAAATTATTTTTAAATTAAACTTTTTTTAAAAATCAAAAAAAGTGTTGAGAGAAAGTCAATTGGAAATCTGTACAAATAAGATGTTGCTGAATAGTTTGCAAGGTTCATTTCTGATGCCTTAAGTGGTAAAAAATAGTATATTTTTATACATATTGGTGTTGTCTATTATTTACGCTTGATATTTAAAAATATGGAACAATTGCTCATTTTTGGTAAAACGAAGACTGCAATCTTAGGACCATAAAGTATCTAAATAATCTATTTATCGTCTAATGTGTGTTAAGCATGGCAAGCTTAAAGTAGTTTTCACACACTTTCATGCTCTACACGCCTACGCGGAGTCCAAGCGTAGAACTTGTCCCGGACGGGGCGGTACCTCACTGAGGTAGATACCTACAGGTGGTAGAGCCTGCAAATGTAGGTTGGCTTCGATTGTCACGTTCCAGTGGCGGAGGAACACTGCCACCTTTCGGGATAAAACATGCGCAACTTTTTCGGGATTGGTGACCGTAGTAGTTGTCGCTCAAGAAAACACCAAATAATCTATCCGCGTGGTCCGCTGAAAAGGTCGTGAACATCATCTTGGATCCCCCAGGTCGCGTTGCGCGGGCGTGGTTTCGGAACGTCCTGTGTCGCCCGGGGCCGCTCCGCCGGGCGGGCGGTGGGCGCCCCCTCTCCCTCGCCGCGAGTGTTGTTTCGGCGCGTCGCCGCCGCGCGCCGCATAATTGGCGGGCGCTGACGCTGTGCGCGGGCGGGCGGCGTGGTATAGGCGCCCGCCCGCACGCGGCGCTCGCGCCAGCGCGAACACTGTGTGCTCTGAAAACAAGGCAAAAACCGGCTCCCGCCCGCGCCCACCGGACTTCAAAGGACGCGTGGCGGCGCGAGCGCTCTTTTTTGCATGCGGGAGCGGAGCGGAGGGCGGCGCGCGGTGTCCAATGACGCCGCGAGCTCGGCGCAGCGCAGCAGCTCGTGCCCCGCCTAGCGCTCCTTTCGCGTGACGCGCCGGGCGCCGCGCCGCCGGCGACGTGGCGGGCCATTCCCGATGCCCCGCTGCCGCTCTAATCCCGGGCCCGCGCTGCTTTCACCCCGCTTGGTCGATGGGCCCGTTCCCTGGGCCTGGTTCAAGTTGCCGCAGAGGCCACACACTTGGGGGGTGTTGACTGGAATTTTTGGACGTTTGCAATAAGCGTATCTTTTTGATCAGTACGTTCGCTCGTGTTTCTATATCGACGAGTTTCGTTTATTAAATGATGTGGAGATAGAACGTTACCTGATCGATATTGAGGATTGTACTTTACTAATCGATGTCGAGTACCTTTAGTGAGTCGATCTAAATCAGAAGAGTTTGCAGGTCGATGTAGAAGTGTATGGGTTCTAAAGTGTTCTTTGGAAGCGTGTTGGTTGGGAGTCACTGCGAAATAATACAATGGAATAAAATAGATCGTGGTCTCGAGTCTAATATGCAGTGTGAGTATGGAAATACCGTGGTTTTGGTATGTAATAACTCCTTAAGCACGCACGTAGTATTCTTTTCGCATTTTGAACCTATTGTCTGTAGTAAATTGCTGCTTGTAAAACGTGTATTCAGAGTCCTCTTCAGTGGGATCGTCACGTGGAAATCTTGCTTGTCGATAAAACATTGTATTGTAGCGTCGCGTGGTTCGGCGCCGCGGCGTCGGGCCGCGCCGGGCCGCGCCGGGCCGCGCCGGGACGCGCCGGGACGCTTCGGGGAAACCCGCTCTAAGCCGGATGCAAGGGGGTGGTCGAAAGACGAGAGGTATCTCCAGTGCATTCATTGCACGTGATCTTCGGGTCGAAGATCGGTTTGGCGACAGGCCATGTAACTGGTATAGTTACGGGACTCTATGTGGGGGCCGGGGGGGTTTAAACCAAGGGGTTTTTTTTTTAATTACATTAACTGTAAATATACTGTAAATATATTGTAAATATCAATCAGAGCAGTCGTCTGTGTTTTTTGTTTTTTCATCCTAGTACGTCACAGTATTGTCGGTCTGTATTTTGTCCAATGTTGATAATCCCAATGCATCTGGACGAAATCGAGGCTCCCTGCAAGTTTAAAATGGATATTTCGATATTTTGGGGATACTTTGCGTAGTCTGAACATTTTCAAAATTTATTAGTAATGGCTCCGAAAGTTTTGAATTAACTTTTCCCTCTGATAGCGTAAAGGACGCTTAAGAAAATAGCGGTCCCATTTTCGTTTAAATCGGAATTTTCGAAAATTGAAAAATATCAGTTTTAACGTCGTGTTCCTACAACTACAATATTGAATATAGATATTTTTTCCTTAAAGAAATTTGTTCTTCAAAGACATCTTGAAAAGTCATACAAAATTTTTCGAAATTATTAGAAGTTTTCACGTAATTTTGCGTGTAAGCAATTTTTAAAGAATTGTTTTATAAAACTGCTCCATTTAAAAAACATAATTCCTCATTGACAAAAAGACGCTTAAAAATGGATACAGTTCCATTTTCGGCAAAATGTAATTTAAAAAATGCAGAATAATTGTCATTGCGAAAGTCAGCGGTTTCTCCTCAATGAAATCTATCCTAAAAATTAGAACTTTAAATGAATTCATATACAATTTTTTGAGAAAAAAGCAGTAGTTTTCGCGTAATTTTTGTTTGAAGTGAAGGAAGATATAAAAATGAACTTCACATTTTTTCGTATTTTTGTCCCTTGACAAGAACACAGGACGGTTAAAAATTGGCGCAGGTCCCATTATCGTTGGAACTCTCTGGTTTTGAAATCTGCAAAATTTTGAAATAATGCGAGAAAGTATGTGAATCGTTTTTTATTGTAGTACTAGTACATTCCCCCAAACTGTTTGGGTCACATACGGTAATTAAGTTGATACATTACGAATGTCAGGGATTGCAGTTTTTACGCCAATATTATCTTCCCGCTATTCCCAATAGATTTTTTTGAGATATACAACTCTTATCAACGACTTCTGTAAGTCATTGTGAATCAGTCATGTGTAGATAAGTGATGGATGACTCCCCCTACCAAGATCTGTCCGACAGTGATCTTGTGCAAGCGATTAGAGCAGTCACTCGACTTCCGAAAATCCCATCAGCTTCTACAAAAGCTCATCGGCTTTACTACGTAAACACGCTGTCAAAGAAAGTAAGAAGTAGAATTGAAAACGCTTAGAAACCTCTTTGCCATCAAGAATTCCGCATTCCCGTGACTGCTTGCGCGCCCACAATCGAGAAGGTTTGGCCGAAATGTGAGTAGGGTTTGAGTAGCATTATTATTTGACAAAATGTGATGCTTTGAAGGTCTTTAGTAGTAATTGTAGTAACTATTATGTTGTTATTAAAGCTTGTTAAAATTTTAAGTACCTACAAAAGAGCTCTACACAGAAAGGGTTTCAGACAATGCTTTTATGTGCGGGTCTAGGTAGTTAATTTACAATCTTACGTGTCTGTAGTCTTCTGTAAGTTGGCGTTCTCTTGTCTTCCCGTCATTCCCAATGAACTTTCTGAGAAAAACTTTTCCTACGAACGACTTCAATTAGTCACTTGTAAAGGGAACCTTTTCTGTCGTGTGTGGGCGAGGTAAGGCGAAGCGGGGCGCTACCAGAACCCACAAACAGGCCAGCCAAAACCGATTCCTCTTATACATTCCGACCATGGTCTTGCTCGCCCAAAACGTTTTCTGAATCTAATGAACTCTTAAGAACCTACCCTCATGAAACTGTGAATGAAGTAGTGCTCAAATTGTGGCTGGACGAAAGCTGACAGATTGACCGCAATATGGAAGACATGCATTTTTACTTTTTGCATATTACTTACGTAGAATGAAGAAAGTATTGTAGTGCAGAAAAGAAAAAGAAAAAAAAAAACTTTGATGAACACTGATACCGAAAATTTGGATAATTCTTGTACCTATTTGCGTAAGTTCCTCTAAGACGTTGTGTATCCAGAAACCCACGTTTTGGGGGGTTTTAATTGCGACATGTTGGTTTAGGACAAGCGTCTGTCCATCTGTGTACAATGCTAGGGGCTAAACTAGACAAGCTTCTCACCAAAAGTGATAATTCCCGATGGATCTGCCGGATGTAACGGCTCTTTGAATTGAATAATATTTTGATTTTGGAGTGTACGTGAAGTCTCAACATTTTCAAAATTTTCTCAAAAATGGCTCCACATTTAAATTGCTGTTTTTTCTCGGATAGAACAAAAAAAGTTTTCAAAAATGGCGCATGTCTCATTTTCGTTAAATTATCTGAATTTTCGAAATTGGCTGAAAATATGAGTAGTTTCTGTAATTTTTGTTATCTTCCAAGTTGCAAATTCAAATTTCCCGCGCTTGTTTGTTTAATTCTTTAGCGTACTGTAAACGCATATGGACATATTGTTGGATGGTCTACCTCTCACTTTATATATTAATGTAATTTAGGGTTAGTTTCCAATTTCTTCAGGAAGAGCAGTGAAATTGGACGGAGTTATAATATATAATTTTAAAGGAAAATGGACATAATATGTATACGTTTGAGGTCTGGGCGAGAACCTATTCGCGATTCACATGTTGTGTGTTGATATTCTTTCCGTCGTCTCCGCCACTTAATCACCCGTAAATCTTCCGCTGTGAGTAGGTGCCTCCCATGGGGTCTTCTCCACGCGTCGGTGGCGCAGGCAGCGGACGAAGAGCGCTGCTTGGAATCGGATACCCCGCCGCCCAGCGCGCCTTGGGCCCGCAACGCCCGAGCTCCCGCCCGCTCCCGCTCCCGCACACGTTCACCCCTCGCCGTGCTGTTCCCTCCGCGGCGGCGCCCCGTGCATTATTTAGACTCGCACCACCGCCCCGTTGGGCGCGCCGTGTTTTATTTTTCTCTCTCCGCTCCTCCTCTCCTCGCCAAGCTTCGCGTCGCCCTCCCCCGACGCTGTACTTAAGGGAAGACTCGATGCAACGGCGATGCTCACTTCTGAATGTATTTTTATTTCCGATGTCGCACGGTAATTAGGGTAATTAAAAACCTCCACTCGAGCCCGGGAGCGTGTCTGCGCACACGGCGGCGCGCATTCACGGACTATCAGCTTCTGATTTGCATGTCGTTTCGCCTCCATTGTGTTCTCCGCTGAATACTCTCCTATCCGTCGCTCTTTGGTGGGTCGCTCGCACGCTCTGCTCGCTCACGTTGGGGGCGAGCCGATATTCGCGAATTTTCAGCAAGAGGTTACCTTTTTTCCATTTGGAGTATTATTCAAACCCAGCGGCATAACATACAATGCATCGGTGCTTCGTCCGCAGGAAATCGCGGTACAAAATTTTTATCCGCTTGGCGCTAGTCGGCTCTGGCGCTCGGCCGTTGAGTGGCTTGCATCGCGGGGCTTGCACGGGCGGACGGGGGCGGGGGCGGGGCCTCGCGCGCCGAAGGGAAGGGAAGAGAAGGCTGGCGGGCAGAGAGTGGGATCGAGGACAGGGCGGGAACGCCCGGCGGTGCGGTGTTTGACGGCTCTGCGCTAATGAGTTGGGGGAGCAATGCCTTCAAGCCCGGTGCTCTGGAAACTCTGGTACCGCTGTCAAGGGCCTGGAAAGTGCCCTCACCTTCGCAATGCAATCCCCGCTGGTACGGGGTCTGTGCGAAGCTTTCGGGAACTAGAATTACTACTACATGTCTTGCAAGTACACGTGAACGTGTAAAATATATTCAGAATTTTCGGTCTCCAAAGGGGAAATGCGGACTAATGACGCTGTGTAATAAGGAATATGTTACATCTAATGAATTGATAATTAAAGTAACTGTTACCCGTTGGGACTGGTAAGGTAGTCACCGTTGGAGAAATAATTACTGTTGAAAGGCAGGAATGTGCTGATGAGTGTCTCAGAAAATTATGAAGTCTAGTGCTTTTATTTGTGGAGAAGACCTCTGTAGTTTTTGTATCGTTGGATGTGGATTTTCTCCGAATTTCCATGTGCCGGAATATGATTTATATACGCACAAATAATGATTCTACGAATATGGAAAATAAGCCGCTTCTCGGAGTAAATCTCATTCCATTTTCAAATGAAGATCGCATGAAACGGAATTATTTGTTTTATTATTTTCTCCCGGGTCGAAACTATTCACGTTGGGTGTATGATTTGCAGCAGGAATGGAAAAATGAAAGAAAATGATCGTGGGAAAGCATTATTGGATTTTTGTGCAACTCTATCTTGCCACTTCGGGCCAGGACCACGGGGGGCTGCCTGGGGTGTAGCATGGCGAGCGGCGTAGCTCCCCTACCTCCTCTCGCCGCGCTTTGATGTTCACGTGATGCTAGCCGAGAGCCTTATCGCCCGTAGCTGACAGCGGATGCGTATTTCCGCGAAGCCCTTCCGGTGTTGTTATCGGTTTTAGGCGCGCCGATTCATGGTGCCTAATGGGAAATGCGCGCTAGCGGGAGCGCATAACCCAGAAATCACGAAGTTCATTCGGAGTTATGGTCATTGCACTTCATTAACGCAACGGAACGGTTTATGGAAGCGGGCCAAGGGACGTTTTGTGTTCATTTGACCTCGTCGAAGCCAGATTACGTTTGTTTTACATACTTCTTTCATTCATTATCAGAAAGTGCCTTGTTCGTTGACATATGTGTGCTATTTTGGTGAAATAAGTACATGTTTCAAAGTATTTCTTGCAAGGTTGATATTTGTTTTAATTTTCCTACTGGAAAATTATTCGTACATAGGTATTTTATGGCATTCGTGCTTGAAACATAATCACAGATTTGACAGGATTATATTGTATCATGCTGGTTTATGTTTTTCAGAGGTTCCAAAATGCCCACAACTACATTACTAATTTCCAATGCGTGCAGATATTGAAGAAAGAAAGAAAAAAAAATCACAACTTTGCAGTTTCCGACCATGTGAGAAGTGTCTTTTGTTTCGTTATGTTCCCAGGAACTCGGGGAAAATGCAAAACCATGTATGTTACTAATTTGTAATGCGTACATACATTGAAAGAAAACTGCAGCCTCTGACCATGTGAGGTGTCTTTGGTTTCATTATGTTCACAGGAACTCGAAAAAAATCCCAAAACAATAACATCCCACAACATTTTTGCTGCAGTAGGCCTCTTAGTATTTATAGTTGTCTCCCCGTATCGGTCTGCGTTGGGGTAAATTTTAATAATTTTTTAAGTTGAAGGATTCACGTACCAACAGTTAAAGATTGTACTATACAATAAGACGGGGCTAAACTTTCATTTCGTCTTATGTTGCTAGGGAATTCTAAGATTCATTGTGGGGAGTGGAATGTCGGTAGATCTCTTAAAGTAATCGTTAATCGTCTTGTATTCCTTTGTGAATTTCTCGCATCTACTTCGTAGAAAGGTATGTAATGCTTCAGTGTCGATTTCTCGACAGAGAAAGAAGTTGTGCAGATTTCTGGAACCCAAAAAGTGGATTTCTCTTGCTCCTACATGTTGTCAATTAACATTTTTGAATAGTCGCATAAAAGTGAGGAATTTTTTCGTACTGCCGCGCGTGAACTACGTCTTTTTTAAGAGGAGATTGGATCCTTAATACTGAAAAAGCTGCTGTCTGTTGGTGAATGACACTAGCACTTAAACCGTACACCGTTGGCCTCAGAATTGATATGGCCTGGACGATCTGTCTAATGTCGCGGCCCCTCGAATTTGAAACTGATATTTTAATTTTGGGGGTTCTATACGTTAGGGCTGCTCAAGTGGCCCGCCGCCTTCGTGTTCCCTGGCCCCAGCGCTTATCTTTGGACCCTCGGAGTGCTCCGCTGCTTGTTAAGGCAGTCTGGCCACGCGAGGGGAGGGCATGCGCTGGGGGCGCAATCGGCTCTGTGCTAGTGAAAGCTGTGAGGGCAAGGCAGCGGGCCACCACTGGCAGCCTCATACCAATTCTTGCATTTGAACTATCCTCTTTGTTATTTTCGATTTGTCTAGAAAATGGTTCCATTGTTTTCTGTAAATTTGTTGTTCGAATGTTGTTCAATGAAGACTTATCAAAATGGCACAGATCCTACTTTAAGTATTCAAAAGCAACTTTTTTTTTTATCACAAACGGCTCCAAATTTTCACATTTTTCGTTACATATTTTACTTGAATAAATCATAGTTCACTTAATAATATGGCTTCATATACAAATATAATCTTCTGGAATTTCAAAAATCGCAAACTTTTTTTAACCTGTCTTACATCTTCAATATATACTGTAACTAGAGATTGCTTTCTAAATATTGGATCCTTAAATGCATTTAGGTACAGGTTTTTCTAAATATAAGTAGTTTCTCGAAAATTTGAGTTTGTGACAATCTTCATACGTTTTTGAACTTGCCCTACATCTTCAATTTTTCCTTGTTTATAAAAATTTTATATACAGTCTTCAAAAATATGCCTAGTTTTCACGATTTTTTGAGAGAATTTTCTGATATGCGAATAAAACTTTTTTTTTATAAAATATTTTTTTCGGTTTGGACACAGTTGGACGGATCACCTAGTATATTATAACATGTACTCATTATATAATATTATAACGGTTACAAATAAGGCGAGAATGTGTGGTTTTAGCACCACTACCTTCACGGGTTATATCCGAAGCTTCCCGAAATTCATTATGTATTCCAATGAGTATAAAAAGTAAGATCGCATGCTATTTCTGTATCAGAAACGAAACTTTCTGTGAATATAAAAATGAAAATCTTATGAAATGAATATAGTTCGTTAATGAAAATTAGAAAATCTAGTAACATTTGTTTGATCGTTCCCCACGAGCTGACTTTGATAGGATGAGATTAACGCAGCTCGTGTAAGTGAATCTGAAGAGCTGATTTTCCCCTCACAGGAAACGCGTTCCTTCTGTCAGGACTCTGTCTCAGCGGTTCCCACGCTGTGCTAAGTGCACGTGCTGCTCCTTCGTCAGTTGCGTTGTCATCCTGTTAGGTGCATCTTTTCTTCTAAGCTGTCTTTGCATGAAGCCACATCACTGCTCCTTCTCAAAATGAAAGCGAATATTGTATGCTGTTTGGAGAATATTGTTACGAAACTGGAGCATGTTCGCTCATTTTTACGCTCTGAAGGGAGGAATGAAGAAAGAAAGAGAAAAAAGGGGTCGAGATGAAAGGTAGAATCTTACAGTCCATATATATTTTTTTACCATTTTGATGTTTTCGAAAAGAGTTGCAGAATATATGTACCGTTACAGTGAGGTACGTAACAAATTAGTTAGAGAAATAGACATATGGTTGGCAAAGAAATTCTTTTAATACAGGTTAGCTCCTTTGTCTTCTTGGAATGAGTGGACTACCTTTCGAACCGTTGCAATACTGCATATTTCTCTTAATTTGTGAATATCTTCAAAGGGTTTTTTATTGCGTGTGTTCGTTAATACATAGTTTGTAAACGGAAATTAAACAGGAAAGACAATTATCACGTATACCTCCCATTCTCTGATGGCTGTTATTTCAACCGAACGTGCATGATCCATTTATTAAATTAGATTATATTCATTTGTTAACTGTTATAGTCGTCCAGATCCACAACAGTGGCCACCACCTCAATTTCAGCTGTGACACGATTCTTAGTGTTCTAACATCTGCATTAAGGCACATTCTGACGGAGAGCATTGTGCATCCAGTTCTGTTTGCACTTCCTTTTTTGTCAGAGCATGAATCAGCGGTTGTTGGCTTTCGAGAAATCTGCTCAAACAGTTAGGTACTAGGCGTCAGTGGCAAAGACGGCCACCGCACTAGCTCGTTGGATCAGTCCGCGCATGCTGCCTTGCCCTCCCTTTCCTCTCCCTCCACCCCCTCTCCTCTCGAGAAAACCGAAACCGAATTGAAACCCCCGCGTCCCGCGAGCGCGCTCGTAAATTTTTCAGCCTGCGATCCAGGAAGGCCATTTTCACGATATTTTACGAAAAACCGCGAAAAATGTTTTCGGACAGTCAGGGACAGGGAGGGGGACCGCGGAGAAGAGGGGTTAGTAATCCCGCCAATTGCCTTTAGCCGAACATATTACGCGTAGCGGTCGTTCGTTCGATCGGGGGGATATGAAACATTAATATTAATCCCGGCCGCGTACCTGCATTTCCTGCCCATAAATAATCTGCGAGCCGGCTCGCGCTGCTGTCTGTGTGCGGCGTGCGGGCTCTGCCCATATTACTTGCTTTTTATTCGCGGTGGCGCTGTGTTTTATAAAGTTGCCTTTTGTAGTAATGTATTAACGGGCTCCATTAACGGCCGTGGATCATAAAGATAGCCAATACGCGCTCGATTGTGGCGCGCTCTGAATAATTGAAAAGGTTATTATTGTTTGCGGCCGACAGATCGCCCCCCACCTGCCCGGCGGGACTCACCGCCCCCCTCCCCCGCGCGCGGCGACCGCTGCCTCCCCCCTCCCCCGCACCGCGCTCGGCCCGTCGTTGCCGAGCGACGCGGCAATTTTCCAGTCTTCGGCGTCCGGATTTATGCGTGCCCGGCCACTCGGCCGTACCACTGGCCGACCGAGCGCGCGGACGGTCGAGCGACACGCGGGGTTGGGCTGAGCGGGCGGTTGGCCGGTGCACCGCCCGGTAAATTCGGCCGGAATGCTGGGTCGTGTGGCTGATCTTTTATTAAAACCGTCCGCCATGGCCCGCGGCGAGCCGGTCGCGCGTCGCAATCGCCGCTGAGGCGCGAGCCCGGCCCGGCCGCCCTCCTGCTCCCGCCGCGCCGCCCGCCCCGCAGCCCCCTGCCCGGCCGCCGTCTGCTCCGCACTTTGCATTTTTCTGTGTGGCTTCTTCTGGAGGCATTCGCTTTGCGTTGGAGTCATCCACGGGTATAAATTGATGTATACATTGGTATTTTATTTCGATATTTCTTTCATAGTCCTATTTCGGTTGATATGATTTCCGACCATCTAGAATGAAGCTGAATACGACGAAAATGAAAAAAAAAAAAAATTACAACCTTTAAATTAATTGTATAGAAAATGAAAGTTCATTTTCATAGGTACCTAATGTTAAGCACTAAAAATTAAAAACGGGAAGGTAAAAGTCACTAGATATGTCAAAAAGGGATCTCAATTAAGCGCTCAAAAAATATTGTATTTGTGATATTTAATACAAATGTATGTGTGTGTGTTTTTGTGTGTATACGTCTTGTCCACAAAATCTTTGAAGTACTGGGGCGATTGCGCGCAGATTTTGCTCAACTCTCTAGAGGATAAGAAAAAATATAGGGGGACTGCGATTTACAAAGCTACCATTCCCCTTTTGTTTTACCAAATTTGAGTCAATGCAATTGACTTTCCGTGTAGAGCTGGACGGCATTGTGGCCGGACGTAGTGGGCCTGTCAGAAAGGAAGTGGGGCCGAAGGGGAGGAGTGTAGTGGGGCGACGTGGAATCGCTTGGAAATCAGCTGTTTACTCTGGTATTATATTACAGCACGAGACGCAATACTTGTTTGTATGAACGTATTTTACAAAGGACATGGTTCGAAATGAAATAAATCTTTAAATTATGTTTAATTTAATTGGGTCCATGGATCCAAAAACACATATGAACAACACACACTTTAAATAATAAAACTTATTATAAAGGAAACAATGTATCCTGATATTGGCACTGTCATTACACCATTAAATCATGTTAGCTCACAGTAGAACTCTGCAGTAGTTGCGAAATCGATACTGATTGCACTTATGTCTTAAGTACACTTCGTCGATTGTGTCGTATTTATGGGGTAACATATTTTAAAAGAACATGATTTCTCTACGTCAACACTGTCTCGTTATTTATTACCCTTAAACAATACTATGTCTGAATCAATAGGCGTTGAGTCGTTCTCTTCTGAATGAACCACCCCCATATAACTGCCGAATGAGCGATTTATCAGAAATAATCACTCACATAATTATCTCGTATCGTTCGCCCTGGTATGCGTGAGAGAAAATTTTTAGAACAACGTCTTCCATGACTTAACTTTAAAAATTTTATGAAGATTTGTAGCATTTGTAGAAACTTCCACATTTTCTCAGTAGGTTTGAATAAAATGTAATTGATTGTAATCCAGCCATGAAACATAACATCTGCCGAATTTTGGCAAAGTAAATAATGAAGCCCAATCAATTACATTATAGACATTGTACCTAAGGTCTCTCCAAATTTATAATAATAATTCTCTTTTCTGTGCTTTGGAAAGATGGGGGAAGCCTCGCCGGGTAACTAAAGGTAAGCCGGAGCCATGAGCCCTGATGGGTACGCGCAAGAGATATCGAGTCTTATATCGCTTAATACTTTAAGGATGCAATTGACGCGTGGCTAAGCGATGTCGGTGATCAGACTCCTACTTTCGTCCTGCTTAATGAACTTGAAAAGTCCTGGAGCCTGCCCTTCCCAGAATTTCCAACGGGTGTCATGCCAAAATACTTTTTGCAGAGCAGTTTGTTAGGAAAAAGAAAAATTAGTTCGACAAATGTGTCGTCCTGCAGTGTAAGAGAATTCAATAAATCTAGGTGTTTATAACAATCCAATATTGGAAACAATTTATTGAATATTTACCAGTGAATTATTAAATCATAAGCCAAGTCTTCACTCTGCTTTCAGGGGGTCTTTGCCCTTAACGAGATTTTTTTGTTTGCTATTATTATTATTATTATTATTATTATTATTATTATTATTATTAATTTTAAATCTCTGGCATGAAGAGCATTATTTTCTCTACATACTGAATGTCTGATTTCTGGATATTTTGCTGGTCCTTAAAAGAATATTCCATATCGCTTGGAGGAAATTCTCCAACGCATAAAGAGCAACTTATAATGAAAGAAGAGGCATAACGAGTCCTTTTAATGGCAACTCATACGTCAAGTGCGTTGTCCGCGTGCAGCCGCGCGCGATGATTAGCTGTCCATCCCATCCGCGGAAGCCGCTAATGACAACTGTGTGCCGGGCGGTCATTACGGACGACAAACCTCCCAACCCTCCTCCAGGCATGATGGGAATGGTTGCAGTGCAGTGTTCAAGCATGCCCTTGGCGTACTTATTTTAGAGAAATCAGAGTTGTCAAAAAGTAATGTTTTGTATTTGCAGTGAACTAAGTTTTGAAATTATTGATATGTTTGAAATTACTGAAAATAGTAAATATTTAAATGTACAATGCTTCTCTTCCTTATAAAATGTTATGCACGTATCGTAATTAAATCCATTAATATATATTCAATTGTGTATGTAATATACATATTTGCGAGCGAAGCTGAGAATAACTTCAACAGAAATTATTCGCTTCCATTGAGAAGATTTATCAGCAGGCTTATTTGGGAATTTACAGTGAGTACATTCATGAAAAAGATCAAAGGGTGTAAACTTTGGTGACCGATACCATTGTTTTCTCATAGTTTCATCACAATCAGTCATCAATTTCCCCCTGCGTGAAGTATGGCGCATGAAAGGGAGACCAAAAATGATTATCTATTTAATGTTATTGCATACATCGGTATCCTCTTCTGTATGAGATAACCGAACAATTCCTATTGAAATTACGTATATTGTAATACGAAACTTTCGAGTAAAACTGTAATTTTATCCACTTCTCACTTGAACAATGCATGTTGAACAAAAACTAGAAAGTATAAAAGTACAAAAACTAGCTAGTATTTCCAAAACTATGAAATAGATTAGAAGACACCCATCCGTTTTCTTAATTTTTGACTGCCGTTAAACTTTTTTGTGGTGGCCTGTTGCCGACCGTTACCTTTAGTAGTGTACTTTGCGGGAACGGGGCGGGGGCGGGGCGGCTGCTGCGCGGGTGCGCGAGGGGCGCCCTCCAATTAGGGCGGCCGAATCCTAATCGAGTGGCGCTCTCGACCTACGCCGCCCCTTAATGATTTTATTGGCTGCCAAGAGCGACGCTGCCGCCGCCTCCGTTCGGCACCGCCGCCACAGCAGCAGCGGTGGCAGCCCCGCTCCTCGAGGTCGCAATTCCCCGCCGGCCGTCACAGAGCAAATTGCGCTCCTCTGTTCTCGTGCGAGGACGGAGAGGGCAGGAAGGGGATAGGGTTGGGGTGTTGAAGGGACGGTGGCGGGGGAGGGAACGGTGATGGGCAAGTGGACAGTATCGGGAAAGGGGGCGTTGGCGGGAAAGGAGACGGTGGTGGGGGCGAGGACGTGAGGGCAGGCGTCGGTCGTCCCGAGCGAGCTCCCCGGGCGGGCGGCGACGAAGACCGTGCGGCTAGAGAGCTGTCGGAGGTGAAGAGGCGAAGGAGAGGCGGGGGCGTGGGAGGACCCTCCGCGCTCGCCGGAGAGGCGGGAGGGGTGGCCGGTCGCGCCAGGTCCGTCCCCTGGCGAAGGGAGCTTGCGCAGGCAGCCAGCCAGCCAGCCAGCCCTGCGGCGGCGCTCCGCGACGATTTTGCCTGCCCGGCGGCGCCGCTGGCTCAGAGGCGGCGCTCGACTGTTCCTGCGGTGTTTGGTCGCCCGCCCCTCTCCTTCCGCCGCCCACGCACACGTCCCCACCCGCGCGGGACGGCCGCCGTCCAACCGGCTAGCATAATTGCTTTTTCCCTTTGTCGAGAGATCCGTTCGCGAGAGACACATCTGCTCGTCAGTGAGACGCTGTGGGTTTAATTTGGACCAAACCTATCAAAAGGAAGACGTAATCATGACGAACGAGTTCTATAAAGGGAAAATTTTCCATTGAATGTCGATCGAATTACAGGGAAGTAACTAATTAACCAGCGCAAATCCTTCTCCGGTCCCCGCCGCCCGCCAACCCTCCGCCACTCTCCGCCCCTGCGGTGCCCGCAGCCGGCCATCGACTGCGATTTGCAATTATGAAGTCGGAGATGCGGGCGCAGCTGCGTTCTCATGTGTGTGCGTGTGTGTGTTTGTACGGGGGGGAGGTCCGATGGCCACACATTCATCGTATTTATTGCCTCTCAGTTTTCCGCACTTGGCTTCATGTAGCCGATGTATTGAAATTTTAGATGTGAGCTCTTGCCTTTGATGCTCTCAGAAGGTGAGTTCGATGGAATGAGTCGTCTCCGAGGCATGGGGACATGAAAGATAAATTATGTTAAAGATAATAGAATTTCACATTGGAACCATACAACTATTTGCAAAAACAGGATCGCGGTATTTTGTGTCTACACAAATATGTGGTGTCGTGATGCGTCGAATTCGTGTTCTTCGCCTGATTAGGAGAATTCCTTGCATTCGCTCCCTATAATTGCACTCTTCTCGAGTGCGTCTGGTGTTCGAACAAAGCCGTGCCGTAAATTGGTTTGCAGAAGTTTGTCATCCCATCCCGGCCTTCCTCAGCCCTGAATGCTGTAATGTTGGCGAACCAGACTGACGCGTCATCTAGACAACCGAGAGGACCCGCGTGACTCGGGTCGCCGGAACCCATGACTTCATTTCATCATTAAAAATTGAAGTAATATTTTGTGACAGTAAAACGAACACAGCCAAAGCATGTGTAGTCCGGTTTACACGAACATTAACCGACTGTGCTTATGCGCTATTGCGTGGAGTTTGCTAGTGCGCTGCTGTTCCGAATTTCCGTTTTGTGCGTGGACGCTTGCCATTACGTAAACCGCGCCCTCGAGCGTGCAACGTGGGCTCGCTTTGCGGCACCACTCTTGGTTCTAATATCAGCCTCCTATTTAGCATATCTCTCAGCTTACTCCTTTTCCTCCAAGTCATGTAAATCACTTTTTGTCTACCTCAGTTTTTTTCTTCGAATTCAAGATCGCGAGGGTTTTCTCTTTCGTGCTACGGAATTGCACGTCCACTACTTCTTTCTTTTCTGAACCACGGGTCAGTTTGTTTAAAACTCCAATACCGTCTAAGAAGACGAAATTTTTGCTTGAAAAGGCGGGACGTAAAACCTATGTAGCGGGAGCAGCTCTTGCTGCACTTAGCTGCTTGCTAATCGTTCCCAGAATACACTTTTTATGTAGGACTTACTCGGCTGTTGGATGTCTTTATTTATTTATCAAGTACTTACTTCTCTTGTGGTCCGTCGACGGAAAATAAAAACGCATTTTACTGCCCATTTTATTAATAATAGATTGGCAGGAAGTTACGCAAACTTCGTCTAATCCCACAGATCTGCTGTGTAATTATATCCTTGTGAAATTATAAAGAGGTGCGTGGGCCCTTGCAGGAGCGGAGACCGAAAACGTCCAGGGAAATTAGGCTTCAATTGGGGAAGTCTCTTGAACCAACAAATTCGCCAGCGCAGGTAGCCGGCCGGCGTCTTTATTACTGCACGTACGAGGTGGGGCGGGGCAAGCGCCGCTCGTTCCCCTCCCCCTTTCCCCGCCCCCGTGCCCGCCCGCGCCCCCGCCCGCTGGTTATTAATATTTCAGTCGGGTGGCGTGTTTACCGGAGCAGCCGGCGGCTTATCTGTGCAGCGTCTCTCAGTGTGGCCTGCCCGAGCCCCGCCTCCGCTTCTGCCCTGCTCTCCGCTGCTGCGCCCCGAGTCGTAGCGGCTCTCGCTCGCCGGACTGCCGCGCTGCAGTATTCGCAGAAGGCGGATTAGAAGGCACAAACGAAATATGAAGCCGGTGCCCTTCCACGGACGTTCTGCGTCTAAGGGACCTGCATAGCCAGCCCCAGGGCACTAACTCCGCGCCATAGACGGAGGAGTGGCGAGTCGTCAAGATTAAACTGAGAAGAAGCAGGCTGGAGTGGGGGTGGGGTTGAAGCTTACTAGAATACGGAGCTAGACAATACGTCAGCCAGAACATAATAAGAAATATTAAGAAGTGAACTAAAGTGAACGAATTTTTTTGTAATGGCTACTAAACTATTTTGTTTATTTAATGTGTTTAAATTTTCTTTGTTTATTACAAAATTCACGTTTGCTTAATGTATATTAATTGTGGTACGAAAGGGCAAAAAAAATTTCTCTAAAATCTTGCTTCAAATAACGTTCCCTCAAAAGATTAATATTATTTCTTTGCTTGAGAGGAAAGTTTCCCTTTTGTTTTCTGTGAACTAGAATGTAATAAGCGTTGGGGAGTTAACATGTGAGAATCAGTTTTTAATCGTTAAATATACTTGCTTATTTCATTGCAACTTGAATGTTTATTCATTACATTTTCTACCTTCCGACTTCGCAAATATATTTAGTTGCATTGTGTGGTACGAGTTCAAACGAGACGTGCCGAAGAATCTCCATATTTCGGTGTTAGGGCAGGGGGCTGATGGGAAATGGAAATCCCAAGGAAAATCGAAATACTTTTTATATTTCTAAAAATACATTAATTTAAAATTTATTAACCTGTTTAATGGGTGTGTGTAAGATGGCAATTTTATGAATCTATATATTGTACGTATCAACTTACGCAAAAGTAATCGGTTATTTTTTCGTTTTATTTGGGTTTTTATTTTCCAATTTCTGCCCTCATTTCCCGTAAAAAATCATAATTCATTCGTAAATAAGTTCATTTACTTAATTGAATGTACGTGTTGTAAGATAGTGCTTCGTAACTGACAATGACTTCTTGAATTAGTTAATTTTCATTGTCAAACCACGGGTAATTGGATTCCCTGATAATTGATCTCCGTAGCATAGTGTTAATATGAGTAGTTTTAATTTGACGTGTTATGTCTAGTATGAGTAATTGCAAATTAAGTATAGAGAGAATTCTTTCAGAAGAAACCATCGTGTAAGGTGAAGTGAACAGAAGCTGTGTCATCAGTACTAGCTAGAACTTTAGAAAAAGTAAAATGTTTGTCAGACATCTGCAGATCTCGCGCAAATTCGTACACTCGGTTCTGCTCTACGCTCGAGGTTTGCCTGTTAGGTGTTCTCCGATTAAACTCTTTGGTTACCTCGGGTATAAGTAGGATGCGGACTTTAATGAAATGTCATTTTTACTTTTTCGTATACATATGTATTTACGGAGTAATATACGTACTAGTATGGAGAAAGTTATGTAATGCTGCGGAAATTCGATTTCCAGATGTCAACGAAAATGCGCGTTTTGGGGTCCCCTGATACCGAAAAAGTTTTTTTCTTTTCTTTTCTTTTCTTTTCCAAAACGACCGTCCATGAGTGTGCTGTGCTTTCGTCTGTGAACACTACTAGCGCCTAACCACACGTACGATCTTTTGCAAATTGAACAAACCCGTGTCCATCTAGCTGTAGTTGAAGTTTTGAAATTTTGGAAAACTTTCTTTAAAATTTGGTGGTACTTTACATGAAACCTGCGGGCATGTTCAAAATTTTCTCAGAAATGGCTCCAAATTGTTTCGTTAAATTTCTTGTAAGAATAGAGTAAAATTCACTTATAAAGGTGGCATAGGTCCAATTTTCACGATTAACTGAATTTTCCAAAATTTCCAATATTTGAATTTTATTTTCGACGCGTTCCTACAACTATAAAATAGAAGATAGATTTTTCCTTTAAATGAAATTTTTTTTTTTTTTACATTTTGGTAGTTTTCGTGCAATAGTGCGTGCAAATTTGCAATTTTAAAAAATTAAAAAACTCATTTTCTCAAAAACGGGTCTATTTTTTTAGTCCCAAACGAACCCTATGCGATGATATGAACGCCATATTCCTTTGTGTTTTTTTTTTTTTTTTTCAAAAACTACAATTTTTTTCGACTTGTCTTCTACGTCACGTAACGTAACCTACGACACGTAACGTCTCCTACGTCTACGTAATATTTACATTTGAGGCGATTTTTTCTGGTTATTGTTTTTATGAGCACATGGGCTGTAAATAATGTCAAATAAATTTGTTTTCGAAAACTCAATAGATTCCTGTGAAAAAGAGCTTCAATTTTCACATTTACAGTAACGCTTAACGCCATTTTCTTAAAGACAGCTCCCAATTTTTCAATTAAAATCGCTATTTAGGACGAGGTTTGAGCCTTCTTTAATGTTCTTAAAATTATAGTTGTGTTCTACTGTTTGGAAACCGGAAAGGTTAGAAAATTTATTTTAAAAAATGTTACTTGGGCGGAGATAGATGGCAGCTGGCAGGGAGGAGGGGCAAGACTGTACTGTACCAGTCCACACCAAGGAAATTAGAAAACTTTACTACGAGAAAGTCTGTGCCATTCTGTAACACCTCTAGTTTTCTTTTCCCTTTAGAACAACGCCATTTAGTTTAGAAATTCATTTTATGTTATAACAAAAGGAAATGACCCATTTTATAGGTAATTATTTTGCAGTTTTGTCTGTTTCCACTAATAAGTCATTTTTTGCCTTTTGCTGTCATTTAAATGCCGATCTTGTTGATTTAAACGATTTTAATGTCATTTTTAATGGTACTTGCTTCAAATAATATTTACGTGATGCAACAAATGTTCTTCACAGAATTACACAATTGCCTATTCGATATGTTCGCTCAGAAATTGTTTTGACAGCCGTTGTAAGTATGGAATTCTTGTGGCGTATATCAGCGCCATTGCCGGTTTGGCCGATTCCGGGATAACTAAAGATAGAGATTTCCTAATAAAAACAGACCCAACCAAAAGTTTACAAGCTCAGTTCACTCGAACCAATGGAAAAAGCCTCGATTACATCAGTAACGTATCCAACAACTTGAGTTGTTGATCCGAACTCGTTTTGATAAGATTTTTTACGTCATTTTTCTTTGGTTTTAGGGCATTTTAAAAGCATTTTAAGAGCAATTTATTGATCATTTTTGGCGATGTTTTACGTCATCAAAATCCGCTTCCTAGTTATAAGTTAGTGTTTGGCAAAGAAATACTGCAAGTTTGCGAAGAATTGTTGAGAATTTTCTGTGAAAATTGATGTGTGCGCTTTGTTTCTATTCATTCCAAATTTCTACTGTTTCTTAGTCAAACACTTTCTCTTGACATCAAACGATGTCTAGCATCGGATTATACACTTACGTCAGCGTTTGAAATAAGTCGAAGGTTGCGGATCACGTTTTATTTTTAAATAAATTACTAGTGGATGGCTAAATCGTAATTCTCGGAATGTGCACTCCAGTTCTATCAATGGATTGTGTTGGGCCTAAATGTGGAATTCAGAGTCATCAGTTTTATTATTATATATTTGAAGATGCTTCACCGACTTTATATTGTTACGGTCACCTTTTTATTGGTCCCCGGCCTCCTGGTTATTAGTTTTCTCCGTGCCTCACCTTCTGTGGGACTCGGCTGCTCGGCGTCGACTGAAGTCACCCCCTTGAGTCCGCTCCTTTCCGGCGGCTCAAGAAAACAGACGATCCCCATCACTGCCCTTCCTCCCCCGTCTCTGCCATCCCCGCGCTTTGGTCGTTGCTCTCCCTAGCGCCAACCACTTCCACCACAACCATCACAGTCACCTCGACCGCACACCGCCCCGCTCCGCCTTTTGCCACCTTCCCAGCAGAAAGCTCCGCGTCCGGTTTGAGAGGCCATCCATCCATCGCAGGTCCGGCGGTCCCCGCCTCGCGTCGTCTTCCCTGCTCGGCCCCCGGTCCGCCGGCCCCCCCTCCCCCTCCTCGGCCGGCCGGCCGACCGCCGCACTATTTGAACTGGTGCGCTGAAATAATACGCGCGCGCCCTCTCGCCACATTTAATAACGCCGAGTCTGTTGGGGCGACGGCGACGCACCCGACCATTCGTTCGCCCGTCCACCCGCTCCGTGGCGCAGTCGCCGGCCCAGCCTCCTTGCCGTCGTGCTCCGCGGCCCCGCGAGGCCCTCGCTGGATAATTAAAGGCTTCTCGCTCTTAAAGTCGATGGATGGACGAGGGAGGTGATACATCGAAGCGAGGCGCCGTAAATCTCGTAAGAAGAGTTTAAGAGCGACTGCGGGCGGCCGCGTCTCTTGAGGTTGCCCCTGGCCCGCGAGACGGATGGTTGCACGCTCGGGCGCCTCTCCCACCTCGCCCCTCTCCCCTACGCCTTCACCTCGCCCCCTCCCCCGTCGTTCGGTCTGTTTGCCGCTGGGAGATAAATAGAGGACGTCTCCTCCCTCGAAATAATCTGCGGGCGGTCCGGTTCGCCATCCTCGCTTGCTCTTGACGCAAGAGCAGTGTGTGCTTATTTTTCACATACCTACATTTTTATACAAGTAATTTACCACATTGGTAATTCATGATTCACTAGTCGTTCGACGTTGTCTTCTTAAGAATGGTTGTGCAAATGGAACAGTGATATTTCATGTATTTGAAATAACAAGGAAGCAGGATTACGTTTGTTAGTTTCTGAGATATACACGTTATGTTATGAAACAATTGGTCTTTTCTTTGGTGAAATAAGAATGCAGCTGAGAACAGTATACCTCGTTTTATAGCTAGACACAATTAAGAAGTCCGACTGAAGAATATTTTAATACAGTTTTTCTCACTAAACATTTACCCAAATACGAGTTGCCTCACTTTGTGCCTGACCACTCATTTTCTCGAGGTTTACTGCGTATTGAATGGTAAGGTTGACTGTGCACGATCGTGCGTAGGATGTTATCAAACATCCCATGTTTCGGATCAGAGATCAACATGTTTCCGACAATGATCCCAGAAGATATTAACATATTTTCTCTGAGCCCTTTTATAGATATGTAAATGAAGCAAATGCTTCTCTTTATATACTTGCACGTGAAATGCATATTAACGTGCATATTCTTGAAAGTGGTTTTCCATGCTCCTTCTCAGAAAAGACGTATGCCGCGCCATATGCAGTTCGTGCGTTTGAAACTTATGATCGAAACCTTGAGTGCTCTGTCAAGACTCCCTGACTTGCTTATCTCTTTCAAGTTGCTGGTTACAAATCTCACTATCTCACCTTCGTAGGAAAAAAATTAAATGTTTTCTTTAAAATAAATGAAACGAATCTTTCTTTCGGCTGATTTATGTAGAAAAAATTATTAGTCGTGTAAATGAATTTAGAGTTATCCACGGCCGCATTGCGTGACGTGTTTGATTGGATAATGACATATTTTTTTAGAATACTAAAATATCAGTGCCTACAAAATCCAAACATTTACAGATATTTTGAAGTGTCTTCTTCATCGCAAATATTCGTTTTTCACGTTTTGAGAAGCCATGTACTTATTACTGATGAAACAGTAAAGTCTGTGCTTATTCTTCATTCATGTGTAATTCGTGTTTTAAAGGACCGATGATGACTCACTTGCTTAATGCAATCAGAAAATTACGTTTCATAAATTGACATCAGCTCGTGCACAAAGTTAACACGTTAATTAAGTCAAAGATAATTTTACAAAACACAACTAGCGAATAATAATCGTTACATCGGTTTTTTCACTTTTCTGCTAGCCACCCGTTTGAACCATTTTTGTACGATGGAATACCCCTTTTAATTGTCAAACGATCGTGATTCAGACAAAACAAGAAGTGCGTCAAATGAATGGGGGATCGAAGAATGTTTTTGTCATTTAATAAAGCACCATTTTAGTTCAAGCATTATATAAATGAATGGAGTGTATCGATATTTCTGGCTTTCTGTACCTTCAATTTGTTTCGTTTCCATAGGACGGGATGCTATTACTTGAGGTGCGAGCATGACCGGACTCCTCTTCCCAAGAAGTCGAGGATTCATTTCGGGGCAAAACGTTTGTTGCCTGAGTGCCGTTCCAAAAAGTCGTCACCCGCCCACCCCGTTGCGGGTCCCCGTCACATTCGCACCGCGGCCGGGGCTAATTAGGTGTCTTAGAGAGACCACCTGCCTTTATTACTGGTTGCGACATTGTTCATCCGCGCGTGCCGCTCGGTTTCCACTTTCGAGGGCCTGGGCGCAGGCGCAAGCGGCCGCGGCCGCCGGAACCGCAAAGGTTGGCCGCTTCATTTATTTAATTAAAGTGGCGCGCAGACGGCGGGGGTGGCCATCGAGGCGAAGAGAGAATATTGACTTGGGGCGTTACGCAGCGCATTAAATCGGACTGTATTTCGCTGCTGGCGGACGAGACTCGGAGAATGCGTGTAAATGTTCATTTTGTGGCTTTTTTGGCTTGCGGATCCATCGTAGAATTCATGCTTTTAATGTTGGTAAATAGGTTGCTCTACGTGTGTTCTACTGTTGGTAAATAGTTTGCTCTGTAGTATATGTCGGCTGTTCAAATAACGCAGGTTCCCTGCGAATAGTGAACGGACCGTTTGTTCCTCTGCGTCATGTCAGAGATGAAATGGTGCATTCCTATCACATGCAATTTTGTCATAACACGTTTATCATCCACCACATGAAACAAAATACTTTGTTAATTTTAAATAGTATATTTGAAACAGTGGAACATTTATTGTTCATTATTCATTTTCTCATGCGTGTGTAGCTCTTTCGTGCTCTCGGTAGTCTTTATTTTATACACCTTTGCGATGAAGTTATTGCCAATGCTTAACGAAATTTTCTCAGTGAAAACAAGCCCATCAGAAGTGGGTGACGTATGATAAATTATAGTGAGTGGTGACTTAAGTTTAATCACTGGAAGTGAAACTTGATCTGTCTTCGGTGATACCGGGAGAGATGGCTCAGGGCATCAACTGATGTCACTGCAGTCCCTCTGACCGGGAGTTTGTAGGTTCGAGTCCCGATGGTGGCAGGATTTTCTACACTAGCTTGTCAGCTAAGTCGAATTCAGTCTGGATTAAAATTCTGGCGGCCGGCTGTTCTTATCGATAGTTTTCCGTGGTTTCTCCGATCAACGCCAGGCGAATGGCGGAGCAGTACCCTTCCAAACGGGCCACGGACCTCGCGCAATCTTTCCTATCTCTCCCTCCTCACCCATTACACTCACACTAACATGCACTACATCTCACATGCCGGGAGACCAGTCGGGAGCTTAGAGCTTGTTCCGGCTGGAGCGGTGACACGCTGGTGGGAGATACCTGGTTGATGGAAAACCCCGCTAGCGGACGGTAGATCGGCGCAGGATCTCGCCGTACAGCGGGAAAAGAACACCGCCACCTCCCGAGCAAAACCATGCATTATACGTACGGGACGAATGACCACAGTAGTTGACGCGACTGGAATCACTAACAATCAATCAATCGATCAATCTTCGATGATATGAGAATCTCTACTTAATGTGCTTGGGTTAAACTTCTACCTAATTTTCTGTAGCAAGCGTGGTAATCTGAGACATTCTGGAACAATAGCATTGAATTAATCGCTGCGTCACTTATTAGCTAAATAGTATTACTCCTTTCCTCTTTCAGCTTGGTCGACCCGACAAATAGTTTGCCCTGTCTGGAGAACCCAAATCTACCCTCCCTCTTGCATTAAGAGAACTAGCACAACCACCGTAGTGGGCTGGGAAAACGGAAGATAAATTTCGTCGTAATCGAGTTGGCTATCAAGAGCTTAAAACCGCATGTCTGGAGCCTCGAGAAAAACCCATTTGCGTTCAGACGACAAAAGGACGGAGTGGCGGCAAAGGCGGGGAAGGCGCTCCGGAAGACGGGCATGGATCCGAGGGGAAGGGGTGACTCTCATGTTAATTATTAATTAAGTCTTTAATATCACGAGCCGCTGCCGGGCTCCGGCGCTGCCCCACCACCACTTTCCTCACCGCCGTCCCTTCGCCTGCCCTCGGCCCCCGCCCCCAACCCCGACCCAGAAATCCGTTTACCCGCGTCTTCATGCGGCCGCGGCCCTTTCGGACGCTGCCAAGATTAAGCGGGCGGCGCACGCCCAAGTTTTCTCCATAGGCGTCACGCTCTTGTCCTCCTAAGCCCATCACAATTATCGTTATGAGATTTGCATTATCAGGCAGAGGCTGGCTGCGGCGGGGCCTCTCAGAAGATTTTGAGAATTTCGTCGTCCGTTTGCAAGAATCCAGGCCGCGCCCGGTTATCTGCTTCGAGAGAGAATGCAGGCCGCTATTCTCGTGGGCTCTCGGGGTATCGGCGGGATGAAGGATTTTGCAATATGGTGACCTTCTGCGAAATGTACGCGGGGGAGAGGTGAAAGGGGAGTTTCCGTGTTTATCCGTTGCAGACTTATTCCGGGAACTTGAAGCCCGTTTCTTTGCACGCGTGTCAGCTAAAATTAGAGTACGATTCTTCGAGCGTTGGCGGGTGAGTAATCCTCTCGTGCGTGTGAACCTCAGCGTACCAGGAGGTCGGGTGGCGAGCCGTTCGTTGAAGATGCGTGGCTTCTGGGAAGGATCGTCTCTGATGTCTGTGCCGCCTGTCTTACCTCTTCGCCTGGGCCGCTCTCATCCGTGCTGTGCCCACGCTCCCCACAGTGTTTCTCTCATCGAGACCTCCTCACCGGTCTTCACCGACCATCTACTCGGTCCTCGCGCCTCCGATTCCTCGCTTACTCATCCTTACGGCCCCAGCCGCTCCACCTGGACCGGCGCTCCAGGCCGGTCGGGGCGGGCGCCTCGGGCCTGTTCCCGCAGGAGTCCGATATTGGCGAGACCGCCCGAGTCAATTTCCAAGCGCGCGGCGCCAGGCGCCCAGCCGGCAGGTGAGGGGCAGCGACGGAGGAGGAGAGCCAAATCAAATAGCGGGATGGCCGACGCGGCGCCGCGTCGGCCGGTCGGCCGGCTCGGTGCACACTGGCCGTGATTAGGAGCGAGCACGCGCCCGCCCGCCCACCAAATCCACTTTGCGCGCGGCGCGGTAGGACGAGCGCTCTCGCCCGCCCAATTTGGAGCCAAAGGTTGGCGAGCGATTTCCATTTTGCGCCGGGCGCCCAGGGGAGCGCAGTGTCCCTGCGCGATCGCGCGGAAGGGAACTGGCGTCCTCGGGGACCGCAGACGGCCGTTGTGGACACGCTCTGGGAGTTCTTCGAGATTGTTTGTAGAAAGTGAGTGTTTCGAGACTGCTTCTGTGTGCCATTCGATCGTGAAGTAGTTTTTGCGATGAGCGCTGTGCCGTTTACTGAGAAGATTGAGAAATGTGTGGGAAAGTGAAAGAAAATTGCTCGTTTTCCTGTTTACTGAGCACGTAGTTACCAAGTCGCGGGAAACAAAAAAATTGATGTGGAAATCTACTTGTGCGATAATGTATCTTATACGCATATTTAATAAACATTACAACCTTCAATTGCGAGACTGAACATATTACTGTTGATGTTACTTTTTGATGAATGTAAATGTTTTTGTAAGAAAATAATTGCTTGAAGGGCAACTCTCAAGGATTTGATTTTAGCATAAAATTAGCTTCGTATGATTATAGAAGGCTGGAACTAAATTTGTAGGATAGTGATAATACAGCATTGTTACTGATGGGATTAAAAACTCAACTGAAAGAGTTTGAAACTTGATTTTTCCTATTTTCAATTTTTAATGTGAGATCGATGATTTATAGATGTTTCTCTATATTTGTTTCTGGCTGAAGTATTTGGGTGTTTATGTTCGTATGTTCAGCAGAGCCTTCACACGAAAAAGAAAAGTGAATTTCGTATACTTATCGTTTACGGTCATTTCATTCTGATAACGTTAGATAATGCATCGTCGATCCGCTAAGTAGAAATCCCTTTTCTCCGTAGACCGTGTCTTTGCCTCTTTGCCTTATTAGCAGACGCTTAGATAAATCCCGTCCCTGCGGCGCGAGAGGCATCCGGGAGCGCGCAGCGCGCCGCCGGCGATGGCTGGCGTCCGCTGTCGCTTGAGCGGCCTTTGGAGAGCACGCGTCAGAAATAAGTCGCCTCCGGGGGAAGGAAGGTTGGAGGGAGGGGCGAGGACGAGAGCGGGGCGGTCCATGGAGCGATATCAAGGGCCTCTTCTGCGCCACCAGGCCTCGCGAGTCGGCCGTCGCCCCCGCCCCCACCCCCGCCCCACCACACCGCGCCGTCGTCATCGCGCCTGCCGTAATCGGGTTTCTGCTCGGCGGCCTCTCGCGCGTTCGCCCGCTCGCTCGTCCCCCCTGATAATCCCGACCGGCGCCGGCTTAGAGCGTGCGGTATTTGGCCGGTTCCGAAGTGGCGACTCCGGCGGCGGTGGCGGTAGCGGCCCGAGAAGTGACAGGCGACGGCTGGGCGCGCTCCCACGGGGCGGCGCGGCGGCCGATCCCCGGGATATATCAGCTTAAGCGGGATAGGTCTTCCCGGCCGTTTAGGCCACGAGGAATGGCTAATAACAGGCGGCTTCTCTCCCGGACGTCTCGCAAGTACGACGACGCGCCGCAAGTACAGCCGCTCGCTCGCTTTTCGAAGGTTTCACCGGGGGTTCTTTTCAGATCGCAGACGCTGTGGAAAACAAATTCCTTATAGACGAGGATTGAAAGCTCTGAACCGTTAGGGAACTCGCTCCTGCCAAGTAGGCATTTCCCGAGCAGTACTCGCTTATGACCGCCTGGGAATCGAAGCGACGCCCACCCACTTATGAATTCGAAACCCCGACCTAATTGGCGCTGCAGCTGCCCCTGTGTGGTCGGGGAGGTGAAAATGAAAAGCGGGAGAGGCCAACGCTCGCAGCACCTCTCGACTGGCGTTGGGAGTCGGGTGGGTGTGGCCGGGTCCCGGGCCGCGTCGCGGCGCGAGCGCTCGCCGGCCGGCATGGCGAAGGGCGCATTTCGTGCTCGGCGGGATTCTAAAACTGCTGCCGCTGCTGCCACCCGCAGGCAAATTCCCAAGCGGGGGCGGCCACGGCGCTGCGCTGGCAAACGCCCCCCCCCTGCATAGGAGGAGCGCGCCGCGGCCGCTGAGAGCTGAGATTCGCTATTGTGCGCCGGGGGGAGGTGCTGTTGCTCCGCTCGAGAAGTTGTGTTTGTTTTCTGCCTCCGCAATATTCAACTCGTCCGCCGCCGCTCGCCCGCCGCCTCGCCGCCCTCGGCGGTCGCTCTACAAACGCCCGTAAGTTGGGAGGGGGAGGGGAGGCGAGGCGAACGCCGCGCAGTGCCGATGCACATATCGGCGCGAATGTACCGTGTGAATGCGTTTGACAACTTTGTTAACTCTGCAGCCTAGCGAGGGGTGAACCGTTTCGGGTTTGGTTCGGCGGAGAGCGGTTTGGTAGCACTCACGATGATCCTCGAACTTTTGTATATCGTGCTTCCACGTGTCCGACGGTGGGCGAAACTCGTGCTCTTGCCCTCCCAGGCTGTGCGTTGCGCTCTCGATTTGGAAAACGAAGTGTAGTGAGTGATTGGTAATCAATATGTTCATTTATTGGAATGAAACTAAATTGTTTCCAGTTTTTATACCCCTGTTTTGTGTCTTCATTTTGCCGTTAAATTTTTCGTGAGATAAATGAAGTAGATAATTAATTTGCTCGAGTGACAACTTTTGCCTCCTTTTACTTTCAAGGAGATGCGTTTTACGTGTTGTTGTGGGTCAGAGTTAGAGGATTGTCTGCTAAAATAAAAAAAAAATTAAAAAAAAAATTGTGTAAGCAAGAATGGCAGTTCAGTATTCCAACATTGAGAAGAAAATGAGTGACAGCGAAGTGGAACGTCTTTAGCGTTGGTAATGAAAACGCCTTCCTCTTCATTTTACACCGTCTTCTCTCCGAAGTTAGAGAAAGCGAAGAGAAAAAAAACGAGTGGAGCCAAATAAGCCTTCTCCCTCCGTTATTTTAATAGGTGAATTTGATTTAATTTCTTCCATGTTGTCCCTCCCTCCAGACAAAGAGGAAGATACAGCAATAAGAACAAGGGAGGGAGGAGGAGAAGGGCAGGCGGCGGAGGCCGGATCGGGGGATGGGCAGAAATTAAAATATCAGAAGCGGCGTACGAATTTTAAAAGTAAGTTCATCATTTCATACAGCTCAGTCTCTCAATTTCATCGGAGCTCTCTCCTACGCGCGGGGTGAGCATTTGCAATTCAAATGAGCTTTTAAAATATATGTATCTCCTTTATATAAAACGAAGGTAGTGAGTAAATTGCGATTCTAAGACACCCGAGCTGTTGGTCGCGGATTTATACTCTTCTTCGCCTGCGTCTGGCCGGCGCGCCCCCGCGCGCGCTCGCTGGCCCATGGGCCTACCCCCCGCCCCTGCGCTCCCCGCTCCCACGTACTCGCTGCTCGGGCCACCCGCGCCGCGGGGCGCGCAAATGTATGCATTGCTTTCCGCGGAACCGCGCGCCCCGTGCGTGTAGAAACTTTGCGCTCCATGCATGAGCAAAACTCGCCTCCCTCCCCTCCCCTCCCCCATCACGAGCAACTCACGCCATCGTGCGACACCGATTCGCCCCGCTCTGCCCCGCTCCACCTAGCACCGCCCCGCTCTACCTGGCTTTTCCCCGCTCCTTCCTTCCTCCTCCACCCCGCTCCTTCCTCCTCCTTTCCCCCACTCCGTCTCGCGCTTTCCCTTTCCCCCCCCCGCTCCCCCCCCCCCCAGCTTTTGCCCCCCTTCCTGGCATCGCTCTGTAGCCGCTCCGCGCGTTCAGCCTCGTGCTTACCTGTGTCCCCTGCCCGTATTTTAAGATATGTTCGCAGTGGTGGAAATGGGAAATGCACGCGCGTGCGCACCTCTATTTCAGCTTGTTTAAGAGTGCTCGGGCGCTGCGTGTTGTAGCGATAAGCGCATGCAGGACGACGCCCCCGCCCCCTCCCCCTCCCCTTCCATCATCGCTCCCGCCTCCGCCGCCGAGGGGCTCAGCGTAAGTGAATGTAGGCCCCTTTCATGCAAATGCGGGCATAAATCGATTACCGAGGGAGACGGAAAATCCCTCCGTATTGTGCGGTGCCGGAAAGTGGACCGGCAGTTGCCCAATCAGGCCTCCTTTACGGGACGTTTGTCGATCTGATGGTGCTGGATGGATCCAGTTGATTAAAGGACGCGTGTGGTCTCTCTTGCTCTTTGCTCGCTTGTTTCCCTAAATTATGAGAACATAATCGGGGAATGTTTATCTGGCGAGTGAGGATTTTCGCGCGTTCAGAGCGCTTTCGGGGAGTTTGTGTGCCGGTAAATTGCCGAAAGAATGCTCTGCCACCTGCTAGTGAACAGCTTTCAGCAAAAAGCGAATATTACTTCTTGGCGGGACTGTTGCTTAGATTCAATTTGATCATTCTCATTCACACTAATTGGTTCATTTTGAGATATTTTTAGAACATTTGCGAGAAGGTAGTTCTGAACCTGACGGCTTCAACGGTACCGCCTGGAAGTACATGAAGGCTTTCACCATATCGTTCTGGCTATGTTTTCTATGCTTTCACCATATCGTTCTGGCGTAGTTGGCTTCTAATATCAACCACATATTCCATCTGAGCCTTACCCCACCCACAGTCATTCATCATTAATCAGCGTTGTTGCTCAAGTACACCTCACCAACCGAGGAGGAGGGGGGATGTAATGAAGCAAGCCGCCTCTCTTGCCCACTCTCTGGCTCACATCAGTGAATCACCTCAGAATGTGCGAATCCGAACAATATTGACCCTTGTGAGCGACTATCGACGAGAGGATGAAGGATCTCTTGGCTGCAGTTGCCGGTGCCGTGTCGCGAGAAGCACCTGCGACTGCCTGGTGCGTAAGCGGCGAAGGTGGTGTGTAGCGTATTGCGTCCTCAGGCGCCATTTCGGTACTACGTTGCGGGGACGGAGCGCGGCCATGCAGCCCGTGCGCCTGCACCCCCTGTCACCGCCTTCCCGGAGCCGACGCTCCGCTAGGCACACAAAGTGCAGTGTGTTTTTCCAATAATTATCTTTTTTCTGTCGTGCCGCCGCCTCCCGCCCCGCCGGCCCCGTCGCCGCCGTCCGGGCAAACTGGCGGGAGGACACAGATAAGCTATTAAAATGGAAATTAGGCAGCAGCTCTAGCAATTTCCCCGTTCCCCACCTCAGCGCTCGCTCTGCTCTCTTCACCTGTCGATGACGTCACCGGGCCGGAAACAATTTGCAGCGCGCGGGTAGGAAATGGCCGGCATCCGTCGTTTCCCTGGCCGGGCACCGCCCCTCCCTGCCTCCCACGCCCTTCTGCGTCCGCCCTGCCCTGCCCAGCACCACCACGCCCACTTCGCCAGCCCCGCCGGCGCGGCGCCACCAACCTTTGTTGCCTCTTCGTCTGGGAACTGCTGCGCAATCGACGGTGCAAGGCGCTGCAAACTTGGCGCAACAACCGGGAGGCTTACTCCTGGAGGAGCGAGGCGGACCGAGTTGCTGCCGAAGTTGGCGTGGCGATCGGCGTTTCCTGCTGCGGTCGGCGCTTTTGTCGTCCCGCGTGACCCTGTTGGCATGTTTGAGTTCGACTGTTTCAGCTACGCGGAAAAACTCCAAGATATTGCAAGATTTAGCAAATCAAACGTCTACAAGAAATCAATGAGTATGGTGACTTAAACATTTTCGTTAGTTAAAACCTACTAGCGAACTCATGTTCTCTTAGTGCACCGATGGACGTGAAGTCGATTACGCAAATCCAAATAATCGAACTTGGTTTTCTTGCTGTGTTCTATGATTCTTGCAGTTGCTGAAGTTAATAAAAGGATATTACACTGTTATTGCGTTTAATAAATAAATAGTTTCCTCCGTACTGAATGTCAGCGTTTTCCTTCCACCTACCATCCCAAAAGTCAATTTCTGCAAATGTTTAGACGGTATTATAATAATATCTGAGAAAATACGACGCTTATACTGCAAACATCACTGCTAGGGTTATTTTAAACATTTCATTAAAATGTGTTTCTTTTTCAAAAAGCGGGAGAACATAATATATGACAACGTTACTACAAAGACGTCTTTTGTTCTGGCGTTCGCAGATCGTACTCATGAGGAGAAGCACTATTGTTGAGAGCGCAAGACTTCCTGACGGATGATTGGCTCAACACTCCGTAATTTTTGTGCATCTATAAGAAGTAACGCAGTGTTTATTCCGTTTTCTTCTCTAGTTTGTTCATGACCCAACTCTACATAGGTGAAATGCAGGCCTTAATTGAATTAAATTTAACTGAGCGGAACAATTTCTACTTACATAACAACATAACGTTTGTTGCCACGTTACGATCTTTTAAAAACTTGCTGTAAATAAAAGTAAAAAAATGCTCTTTCTAAATATTGTGAAAATACATGCTTACTAGTTAGTGGTGTGTAAACCTGTAAACCAAAGGCGGAGACAATTTATATTTCACTTTTCTCCTTTCGTTTTTGGCCACAATAAGCCAACTTCGTTTTAGGCTCAGTATTGCACTATTTCGTTTATCAAGCAGCAGGACGCGCTCTCTCTCCGTGCTGACCAGATCGCCGCGGCTCTGGCGCTTCTGTGCGAACGCGACGTCTCATTGAAATGTTTCGTCCGAGGACGACGCCGTCACCCTGGTGTGGGAGCTGGTCTTGCCCGCGCTGCTTCCACGCACGGGACTGTCGTTTGAGTGTAGACGTGGCGAAATGGTGGGCGCCTCCAAGCGGCGCGGCGGCGGCGGCGGCGGCGGCGGCGGCGGCGGCGGCGGCGGCGGGAGGAGGCCTTCAGGCCTTCTCGCGGTGACTTGCGCACTCTCCGCCTGGGGGTCGATAGCTCTGCCCGCCTGTTGACTCGGCGGCGGCAGCGGCCACGCGCGGAGCAAACAGCGCCGCCGCCTCCGAGGGCGCCAGGGGCGAGGGCGGTCACCTCCGCTCGGCCGGCTGTCACCCACGGAGCCGCCTCATCTGCTAATGCGCGCTCAAGCGCCTCCGACGCCCCAGCGACGCCTGGCCGAGCTCATCACCTGCAGCCTCTGAGATCGCACAATTCCCAGAGAAATTGCTGGGTAGTAATGTTGACGGATGCATTAAGAGTAATTGCTCTAAATGTTGCACGGAGTTGCCCCCAGAAAACGCGCTTTAGGAAGTAAAATGTTCGCGTCTTTTCAAGGATGATTTTTATTTGTACACCTTAATTTCTTATTCTTTTTTCTATTCCTCGATACGGGCGAATGCCTTGCCAGTGAACTAATTAATGAGGCGACTAGCGTCTCATTTATTTAATACAGAGTCCATGCAAAGAGGTTTTTGTTGTTGTTCTGTAATTGGGCTCCTTATTAATGAATTATTTTATCCGAACTTAAAAATACCGAAAAGTAATAAGGAATCAATTGAGGAGTGGTTATTTTGATTTCTTTGGGGATGTATTAGCAAATGTGATTGAGAAGGCGTCAGTTCGGAGCCTTGTTTGGTGTAGCTCTGACGGTTCTCGTTCTTGTTAGTCTGCTGCATAAGGTTTCTTTGCATGCCTCCAGCATCGCGTGTACTACCTTGTGTGGAACCACTATTGACCGCGCGAGGGCCACGACCGGCAGCCGGGTATTTCAGGTGTCGGCGCAAGAGATCCGCGAGCTGGTGTCTTCTTTGCCATTTTTGGCATGTTCGACCGTGCGGCGAGCCGGCTCGGGCCGCCATGACTCACGCCGGCGCGGCGGTGTGTGTGTGTTCACATATGTCATTGGGGAGGGTAGAAGTCTACGAGTGATAGCGCTAACGGGACATTTGTCTACAGAGCGCGGAGTCGGTGATGATGCCACCAATTCATATTTCCTGAACTTGTTCAACGAGGCGCAGCATCTACAGCCCCTATTTCCTCCACCCCTTCCCTCCGCGCCCCGCGACCGTTCGCTCGTGCGAAACTGCTTCGCCTTAATGCGATTACTCTTGAGAGAGTTTAGCGAAGGAAAGTTGAGTGAACTCGATTTGTGTTTTAGTAGTGGAAAGCTGCGAGAGCGCGAAGTTTCTTCCCGATCGCAAGGACAACAGCGAAGGTTTGGGTAACAATCCCTTGGATCAACGTTCACTCTGAGGCAGGCGACAGAGGCAGACAGCCATCTCGCCCATCAGTTAATCACCGCGCGGGGGCCACCGTCGCGTCAGGCTCCGCCTCCGCCGCTGGCGGAACAGAGGCCCGCGTCAAATGCGGCGCGCACCCGTCTCGTCGAAGCCGCGTCCCCTTCCCTGGAGAGCGATGCTCGTGGCCCGCCCCCTGCTCCTGCCTCCGCACCTACTCCCACGCCCACTCGCCGGCTCGCCCGGCCCGAGCCGTCTGTCGACAGAGCATTAGGACGCCGTCGGGCCGGGATTTGCAGCAGTCAGCAGTCGTTATCATTACCTGTCGGGCAATGGCGCAGCGCGCCGCGCCGCACCGCATCGCCCCGCGCGCGCCCCGCCCATCCGCGCCGTCCACACGCGCGGGCGCTCTCCCTCCCCGCCCCTCTCCTCCCCCGCCTTCCCTTCTTTTCCCTTCCTCATCCCTCGCCCACGACCCCGCACTCCACTCCGCCAACGCTGCCTCCCTCGCGCCTGCCACGACAGGTGACACGCGCGAAACGGCGCAAAAAATTATATACAGTTTTCCAATTGATACGCGTCGATGCTCGGTTCTGGAATTGGATTTCATCGGCTACATCGGACGCGGAATGAGTTTGGAAGGTGCCCGCGCTGTTCTGTCAAATTGGGGCCTCGCGCTTCGCCGCCCCCCGCCCTACATACCCCGCCCCTGCCGTAGTCCGTCTGTGAAAGAAAGGGCTGGTGGCGTGCGTTTCCAACGTGCTTGCCTTGACCGAGCAAGCAGACGAAAAGAATTGTGCAAAGTTGCCAGCAAACTTGAATCCTTGAAAACTGAGAAAAAATCTGGAATTTGAAACCTTCGGGAATTTTATTTGAAAATTTGTTCGTTATTTTCTATTTTTTTGGAGGGGGTGGCAACTTTTAGCTGAGATTCACATACGTCATATTAAATAAAGTGCATGATAGGATTCAGTAAGAGAAAATGGCGAGAGTTAAAATCAAAGAATGTAAGAAAAATGGTCGAATGCTCTTAAGACTACGAAGTTTTTTGCATCCCCTTGACTCATGTCACACGTCTTTTGCCGCCTGCGTCGGTACGTGGATAGTAGATAGCTCTACTGAGCACCTGTGTGTTGGACTAGGGATAGCACGTGCACGATTGCACGTACGCGATTGAGATGTTCCCGAAACAAGGGTCTCCCCGGGAACTCAATCACTGAGTTTCGGTCAGTGTCTCGCCTCTTCTTTGATCCCATCGGCGGTGTCAGTTTGCTGTTTTACCGTTCGAAACGTCCGGAGAGTTATCACCCCCATAATACTCAAAAGAAATTTCATTTTTCTTGAAAGTGCGTTGGCGAAGTTAAGTTTGCCGATACCCGAAGAATAAGAGTGAACTGGTAGAGACAAAGAAAATGCACATGTGAAGTCAAAAGTTAATCTTGACAGGCTTACCCCAATGCATCCTACTCTCATCCCACCCTACAGATAATTCAGTCTGGCGAATATTTTGACGATTACTAGGCGAAACGATCTTGGTGAAACGTACAAATGGCGTTTAACGGGCCGTCCGTACTTACTTCCCTCAAAGCTACTGATTGAGTAGGTCTAATCGGCCGTTGGAGTAACATTGTCTCAGAGTGCCTCCGAATCGTGTGCTGTGTAGGGGTAGCTGATAAATACGTATGTGTAATCAATGATTTATTTGACTACTTATTTTGTAGCTAAATGATCTCCAACATACGAATTAAAAACGAAGCGCAACTAAACGTCAATGATGAACGTATGTATCTGTTGGCCGGACGCAGTGGCGGCTGGTGCCCCAACAGACTGGAGGTTGCACCTCTATGGAATGACTGAAATCTAATTTCCAAATTTCAAAATAAGAATATATAATAAAAATACAAGCAATTCAAATCAATTAAAACTAAGTGAAATGAAAGCCTATATTGAAAAACTACTTACATAATTTCATGTAATGTGCCCGCGTAAGGCCTTCACCCTCCCGTGCACGTGGTTCTGGCTTTGATTTCCACTGGGCACTTAAGTTCGACTCCAGCACATTGCAACTAGCACAATTGCTTTACCACGTTTCACACAAATAAAATGATATTATTTCGGAAACTTCACTACCCTAGTATAATTGACTATAATGAAAGATTTTCGACACACATACGTATTCATAAGAACGTTCGCAAACCGCAGGCCGGCCAGCTGCAGCCACACTGGCTTCCGCGGGACATTAAGAGACTTCCATCCAGAACGGCCACCTGTACATAAAGAACTCATCAAATGTAAGTTTTGAATCAAAAAACCTAACATCAAATGAAAACAAATTATCCAAGTACCATAAACAGAGCGTTGAATGTCGTTAATTAAAAGAAAAATGTATATTCCTAAGATACTAGATCTTTTTCGATTTTGTGGGGGTTGTGCAACCGTGCCACCTAAGCACGAGCCGCCGCTGCCGGACCGTACGATTAATATTAGTGCTGAATGCACTTGATGCGGAAACAAAATTGATTTAATTTCCCTGACAATCCGTTCCCTAGATAGCCATAGGAAATCTGCGAAACAAAAGTGCAGCTGTAAAAAGGAAAAATAATTTACCCATTAAAATACGTGTGCAGCATGGTGCACCTGTTTCAACTGCAGGAAGTTTTAGTGAAAGTGGAAATGGAATATCACAATGTAAAACATCATCTTAAAACCAAATTGAATATGCACCTAAGATAAAATTCTTATTCGTCGAATCTTTGAATTTTTATTCACATTATGTCTTCTGAACGTGAGTTTTTGTGACCGGTATATTTTGTTTGCAACATCAGTCATGGGGATTATAAGAAATATGTTATTAAAAATTTAAGTATTTGATTGGTTTGATATATGAAATTCGGTAATAAGACATATCTGCATTATTATAACAGTAAGTAAATGCAACGTGCATATAGTTAAAAAAAAAACGCCCATGATGGTACTCTAGGATACATAAATATTACATTGTGAAATGCTTACAAGTTGCGAAATTTAAATATAAAATTTCACGGAAACTCCAACTTAAAGAATGTAATATTTGACTTTTTGGTTAAAACATTTATCCTCAACATTCGTTAGGTCTCGACATTTAGTCATGTCGACAGCAGAATATCCATTTTGAAAAATATTGTTATTTGCATGTGGAAAACTTATATTTTTTTGAAAGGACACAATTTAGAAAACCCGATATGAGGAATGAGAGACCTCAAAATCTGCGTTGACATCAGTTTCGAGATCAACTTTCCGGCTGCAAAATATAACAAAACCTTAGATATTTAATGTCGGAATATTTATTAGTAACTCACGTTTGCTGAAAAAAACAATTCTTTAAACTTTTTTCTTACAAAGTTCGACGCTCTAGTTCTTGGTTGTGAGAGAAAATGCGCCGGTTACATAGTATGGCTAAGTAACGAACAAACAAATATTCGTTACATAACCATACTATATTTGTAACCTGTGAAATAACCTGGAAAATCTATATTCTCAAACCTGAAAAGGAAAAAAAAGGGAAAAAAACTTGAATTTCAAAAAGCCAGATCGCTGGTCATTCTGTTGTGGCTTTCGGGTCATGAATAAAAAAAGCGCATGCAAGCGACTAGTGATTATCCTTGTTTTTTTTTCTTACGAGGATCTCGTTCCTATTCGGTCTTTTGAATGAAAATAATACGCGATGTTAGAGAGGGGTCACGAAATATTTCGCATTGTTATAATTTTAGATCAGAAATTTTCAAGGTACGAGCAAATTCTTTAGAACAAAAAAACCTGTATGGTTTACGACGCAAGAGTTCTTCGTGGAGTAGGAGGTTGCGTCAAGTCCATAGAATTGCGCCTTTGTGATTAGGCTAATTGTTTGTCAAGGCGCTATGGTATAGGTGAATGTTGATGGTGTTACGTGGTGCATTATGAGATAATGTAGCATTAGTCTTGTCGTGGGCACAATGGAGGATTGAGCCAACTGTTGGAGCCCAAAGGCAATGTACTTGTCTCTCATGGGGGAAGGGCAAGATCATCGTGTCATATCATGACACAACAGTGAGGTTTGTTGGGGCTTCACCTCAACAGTGTTTAGCTCGTGTATGCTGTATTTCTTTTGTGTTTTCATATTTTTATATACTTCCAGATGTTATCGTGTGATAACGCACGTGTTTGACATTCTATTCTTTATTTTCCAATCGCAATCCGTCAATTTTCGATTGTTTACTTTGTCAATTGTTGATTGTATTAATATGCCACTTCCAGATAGTAAGTTTGTGTATTCGTATTGGTAGAAGTATCTGTTCCAGTAATGGATAAAAATTATGAGAGAATCATCGAAGCGCCTTCTATGCAACGAAGCGTCTCATTTTAAGTCGATATGTCGGAAATAATAAATGCTATAAAACGTGTCTTTTAGATTTAAAAACGAATAAAAATGTAAATTTGTGTAAAGAAAACAATCTTTATATAGTAAGAAATAATTTGAAAAACAATGTGACCCAAATTGTGCCCGACATAACCCTTTACCTTTCAGTCTTTTAAATCGGTTGAGGCTTTCCAGAAATTATTCTGAACAATAAGACAGATTGTTCACGTCGATTTCACCCCTTTATTAGTCAACTTACATGATCTAAACATGATCTAAATGCATTACGACCGTGTGAGCTGTAGAATCGTGATTGATATTTAGTAATTTATGTTTTGGAAGATATTTTTTGCTCATTCTTTGAATATAATTGTAGGTGAATAATTGAATTATTTGAAATTATAGGTGTAACAATGTAGTTATTAACCTTTTCTCCTCTGAAAGAAGTTCGTCAACGAGAGGGCGTGTTAGTGACGTGCGTGAGGGAGGGCGACCTTCTGTTGTTGGGGCGGGCGGCGCGCCGCGGCGTGTATTTTTCAAGTCTCTGGGAGCGTTGACACGCCTTCTTCACTCCATCTCGCCGCAGCCCCTTCCCGCGCCCGAAAATGGCAGTGCCTGCCAGATGCAGATCGGTCGCGACTGGCTTGTTTCTCGGCCGTGTTGGATGATGGCGCAGATTGAAGTTGACGGCCGCGAAGAGTAGGCTCTTGAACGTCCTGCGGGGGTGTCACGTCGGGTTAACTGTAGGTTTCAATACCAATATTGAGTCGTGCAGATATGGGCCAGTGCATCCAGTGAGTCATTTTTTAATTAGTTCACATTACAATGTATGAAATTATTTTGATGTCGAGATTTTCATGTTATGGTTGTCGCTAATGTTATGTTATGGTTGTCGCTAATGTTATGGTTGTCGCTATTTCGAATTTAGTTTTCTGGGTTGAATACATCGCATTTTATGTTAACCCCTTAGAACCCACTGTTCCAACAACGGACCAGTCAAATTTTTGTTTCTGTTGTTATCTCAGTTCTTTGGCGAATTTTATGTCGTCAAAAGACGGAGACATCCTACATGACACATATAAGCAAGTTTTTTAATTTCTGATTGCCAGATGTCGATTTAGCCGAGATTGCTAAAGCATTGTACTCCCCTGGCTGAGGTGTATTTTTTATTTGAATCGGTTCGAATCTTCATCTAAAACCCTGTTAAGCTGCTATATGCCTGTGGTTCAGCCGGAGGATGAGACTGCTTAAAATAAATGATGGTTAGTCCACGCCGAAGTTGATGGGGCATATGCTACTAAGATTTTGCGCTATAATAGTAAAATTTAGTAGCATAACAATGGTTTAGCACTAAAAGTTGCATGTACGATTTCGTACATGCTATAAGAGTGCGCGCACGGACGCGACGACAATGGGCGAGCGCCATGCATACAAAATTACAGTGAGCTCAAATGGGTTAAAAGTTTATTGTACGGTTAATTTACCCTGATGATAATTCATTTAATAAGAATAAGTTTTGAGAAGGAAAACGTGAATATTGACATTTCTAGTATATTTTATTCTCTTGTTCATTAGAAGCATAAACATTATTTCGTTCTTTTTCAAAGATTATACTTTCCTTAATTGTATCATTATATTAAGAAATCAAATTCTGTTAATATACACATTTTATCAACGGACTACGAAGAAATTAAATGATCAAAAGGGTTAACATTGTAAGACGTTGAGCAAATAAAAATGAAATACATTCTTAACCATATGTTACTTGGGGTTACAGCACTAGTTGTCTTATTGTCCTCTAAGCCGTGAATAATTGTTATGATAGTGAATGAGCAAGATTTGAAATAAGAAATGAAATTGAGGGAGTCGGTGCTGGGAAAGAAAACTGTCAATAAAAGGAATATGGAATAATGGAACATAGAGTGGAGTTAGGAAAAAAGCACAGATGTGAAAAGATGTCTTACAACATCACTGAAAGTGGAGGCAAGTTTGAATGAAAGTTGTTTCGATCTGTGGCTGTTTTCTTTTCAGAGATCTCCAAACTGAATTGTATTGTCGTTATGATCAGGCTATTTAGTTCTCAGACTCTAAGATTAGGAAATGTTGAAAACGATGCACCTGCATTTTTAGAATGAAACATATTATAGTAGCAGCATAAGATAAATCCAATACTCGGGAGGTTTCTTGTGTTCCCCTGTGCATGATTGATTTGGAGGTGGGGTTGCAATTGTTTTGGAAGATTTTAATCATATCTTTTCTTAAACTTAAAATTCCCAAAGTTGAAACGATTGGCATTTGCAAATTTGTACTGCTGCAGAACTATCAGAAGAACTGTAACTGCAGAAGTACTCGGAATAAAGTGAATGGATTAAAAATATTCCGTTTAGGAAGGCAGTCGCTCCAAGGACGGGGGTTGGGTTGGGGTTGGAGTTGAGTTTTGCGTTCGAGCGGCGTGTTCCTGGCCGGTCGCAGGTGATGGCGCGGCGCCACCGGGTCTTAAGATCTTCTCGGGCGGGCCACGAACGCCCGGCAAACACGCAGGCGGCGCGCGGCGGTGGAGGTGGCAACGTGCGCGATGGGGGCGGGGCGGGGCGAGGCGAAGCCAGGCCAGGCCCGGCCCATCGCCCTGCGCGGAGCGCGAAGTTTGCTCTGGGAGAGAAGATTAGGCGCCGGCGGACGTGTTGACACTTCGGATCAGCTCTTATTCGCGGCGGTTGTGCCAAATGCAGGTTGCAGACTCGTTTAGAGAACTCGAAAGGGGATGAGGGTGCTGGTTGCGAAGGGCCATTGTTTCCTCCTTTCGTTTCTGTGACGAGAGCAGCTTACCTTGCGTGTCATGCGCGCAGAATCAGCAATATATCTGGCCTGTAGAGAGGCCAATTTGAGACTTGAACGCTGTCGAGTTGGCAGACTTCTCCGAGGGTTTTTTTGGGGGCTGTCATAAAACGACTGTGCATAGTCTAGTCCATCTGGATTTAGCAGCGTCGCGGCCGAGGAGAGCTGTGTATCTGTTGAACTGGTACTTTGATGTGTTCGCCACGTTTTTCAGTTGATTGAAAGAAAACAACGTATATCATCCCGCATCGTGAAACGCGTGACTACTACATCGTTGGTTTTTGGAACAGCATTCATGAGGAGATTTTATATTGCGTGATATTTTGCAGTAAGAGCGTTTGTCAAACTTCCCGGAATGTAGGAGACTTGGTTGCCACATTTCTTCCTCTACTTGTATGATCTATTAAAATACTGAGGGGCGTTTCCTGATGTGTGAATTAACAGTCAAAAGAATAAATTTATTTGTGGTTTTGTATATTTGTTTACTCTCTTATTTCGTTAAATGATTTTTCTAATACCCGACGGTTTAGAACATGCAGAGTTCCCTGTTCGAATTTCATTCTCACGAGATCGTACTAGTAGATGTTCGTTAGTTTTAGTTACTTGTACATCTGGTCCAGATAAACGTTAGAATTAAATATTGCGTGCAAGTTGTAACTCATTCCCGCTTATGATCAGGATCTCCCATTGAGAAAGAACGTACCTAATCGTACTGAGACATTTTTCATTTGCTACCCGCAGACCAATAAAATATGTACTGTCACACAAAAATCAGCATGTTTAAATTTACATCCAATATGATCAGTAGACGGACGTTTGAATAAAAAAATTGTTGACTGAAGCAAAAGATATATCGGTGTTGTGGAACTTCACCGACTCAGTAGAGACCCCTGCATCCCTCCCCCCTCCGTCGTTGGCAGCGGGGATGGGCGGCGACCGCAACAGGGCCTGGCTTCTCCCTCCCGTCCTCCCGGCGGAAATCGCCCTTTGCAGGCTGCTTCCGGCGGCGTAAAAAGCATTGAGCTATTGGATTTCAATTATGGAATCGTCCAATAATGATTGTAATGAAAATTAATGAACCGATGAATGCAGGTGGTTCGGAGGAATTAGGTCACAGGGATGTTTGAGCCCGCGTGGCGCGTGGAGCGAATGCCACAGCGCTCTTTGAGACCTGCCTTGCCTGCGGCCAGGCAAATGCATTCACTGCGTTCCATCTTGACAATCATGAAGAGTTGCGTGAGTGAACTGCAGGACTGATCTACAGGAGCCCGGAGAGTTTGCGGGATGTCTCTGAAGGGTCCTTGTGAACTAATTTGTGCGTTTACGTTGGACATGATGGGAAGAGTTGGCGCGGGCACTGTTTTCCCATGATACATGTTGCTACTCGAAATATGCCATATCTCATTTTCCTAACATTGAACTTCGCCAAACGAAAAACTTTACCACGTACAGTAGCTGTCTTTCTCCTATTTGAGCTCAATGTATATGAAGTCCAGCGTTCCTTATCCACTAACAGTTGTGTTGGAAAGCCAATGAAAATCAGGTGTCATACAGAACCTCTTGAAAACTAATGTGTTACATACATCTCATTACCTAATTTACCTTCCCAACGTACGACGAATTGCGTTTTCATTAAAATTATTAAAATCATTATTGAAAGTAACAATGTTTTCTTACAGGAACTTTTGGTGTGGTATTATAATTTGAGAGGCACTATTTGATGACGTATATGTATGTTAAAATGAAAACTGTTCGATGATTGTTTGAATTCATGTCAATTGCAAGTAATGTGAAATCCTGACTGCAGCTGTCTGTTTTGACTTTGTAGTTACCTCGCCAAGTGGTCCGACTTTTCAGTCTATCCGCCTTCAGTCGTGTCCCGTTTATGGTTAAGCTCTCGCCTCTTGCTCAGTCGCCTGGTGTGTGTTTTGACTTGACACTCCGCAGAGCTGTTGAAACCAACTTCGTTGTCAGCCATAGCAGGGATCGTGAACACAAGTGACGACGATGTTTTAGAATAATTCGACGTTTTGAATTGACACACTTCGAAATAGTGCTAGTGGTTTAAATGATGTTACATGAAGGTCAGAAGAAATTTAAAATTCTGCTCTGAAAGTTCACGGGAAACCATGATGTACTGTCATGTTGTGATATCCGTTCCTGTAATAGTTGGGCAAGTTCCAATAAACTGAATATCTGTTTTTCTGGACTCCTTCGAATGTAAACCGATCGATATTTTTCATTAGACCTAGAAATGGAGGATGACTTTTTTCATTCACGGGCTTAAAATTGTCAAGGATGTTTATAGCAATTGATTATTGATAAACTATAGATTTCAGAAGAGTTAGTGAAAGTGTCTGAAGATTTCTTTTAATGAAACTAATGAGATGTTAAACGATGTTCAGTTTACCGTATCGGATGTTTGTGAAGGCATTAATAACTTACATTTCTATAGTAAAAATTGATATCCCCCAAAGGATTCAATGTTTCATCGCAGTACTAATTAGTAATTACATAATAAAGTCTATGTGGTTTATGGATGCCAATTGTGAAAGCGCCTGCAAATCACACAGTGTTAGCAGGCCTGTACAACGCCTGTTTCTGCGGGCATTCTGTACTGAAGGTCCGGACTTCTACCCGCGAGAGCGGCGAAAGTGCAAGTAGTGGGGGCATAGCCGGTTTTTGCGAGGAGGGGAGCAGCCTACCATTGCAATGACGACGACGTCGATGCCTGGGCGCCTAATACAATGATTCATGCTGCGAAATTATTTACCCACTTATGGGTAATGTTCAGTATTTCTAACTTTTTTTGTTTATGCTCATAGTTTCTCTAGAACAACATTTTAAAACTGTGGCCTTTTTATACATTTATTATTTAATTCTAACTAACAAAATGTACAATTTAATAATTTATTTTTCACTTGGAATGTTATAATCTCCAAATAGCAAAAGCAGAACGAGATAGCAACGAGCAAACCTCTCTGTTGATTTGTCAGAACAATAATGAGATTATTAGAGGTCTTGTTGATTAACATGGGGAAAGAGGCTAATAAGTTTTTGTGCACCTTCGTAAGAATTTGACTATGTTAATTTGAAGAGATTTTTGGGATGATAAAGCGTCTGTAATTCTTGGAGTGAGGGTGATGTACTGTTCTGGGGAAAAATATGAAACACAATCAGAAGGAATGACGAATGGGTATGGAAAGTCGTGTCGAAACTGGGAGCATTTTTTCCCCTCAGTCCTAATGAAAAGTGAAGTGATTTCTTCGTTGCGTCAAAAAAATTAGAAACCTCCCGTTCTGTTGTTAGGGGATTTCCCTAAGCATTCTTCGTCGGGGTTTGTTTTACGAAGCCGAGCCGTGAATCGCTGGCAGCGTGACAGCTCACTCGTCCAAATACTGCGAACAGGCGATTGCTTCACGAACGTTATATGAACGTGGTGGCTCTCTGCGCCCCCGCCGACGGGAGGCCGTGCTATTTTGAGGGCGTTCGCGCCGGGAGCGTGGCGGGCGCGGGCGGCTGCGAGCGCGTCGGGCGCCGGAAGTGAGTGGGGGCGCGAGCGGGCGTCTCTGGAGTGCGTCTGCCATTGCGTTCGTCCACGCTACCGGCTGCCCGGGGCAAACATGATGCCACAACATGCTCAAGAAATCGGGCGGTTTTGTGTGTACCGTTGCTGCTCTGTTTCTTCTTTTAACTTTCTGCGTTCTTCCTCCCTGGTACCAGGGTTAAATTCTCGGTCACTTCAGGTGAAACTTCTGATGAAAAGAGTTCGGTTTGGTGTACTATCCTAGTTCTCCCGTCCTCCTGTCCCTCCAGCCGCTTACTCTATATTCGTGCTTATTACAGTATAATCGGCGCAACGGATGACGGCACGGCATCACGGATGACGGAGGCGGTGAGATTCCATCGACAACAATAAGATTTCAGTATCTTTGTGTAGTCTCCCCTGTTAATCCGTCCGTAAGTAAATAAATAAATTAAATAAATAACCACTTCACCACGCAGTGCGAATTGTCGTGTCTTGGCAAATATTCTTCGAATCCACAATAGACGCTTATAGCTATTGTGGATATTTTTGTCGGCAACGTTCGCAGAACCTGGCAGACGGGAGGTCTTCTTGTGTTATTCCCGCGCTCTGTTTGTTCAACAAAAAGCGACGGATTTCATTTTGAAATAATTGTTGTATAATGTACATGTGTAGTCCAAGTATTTCGGTTAATATTTTATAAAAATGTCTACCTATTATTTCCTTTATTTTTATATCTGTCGCGAAGTAGCATTTATATCAGGAAATTAAATTTCTTCTTTGGATTATGTTGTATATTTCTTTCTTTGTTCCGGAATAATAGCTTTGTAATTTGTAGTTTTAGAAAATGCAGAATACTAGATCGAGTGTCAGATCTGGAAGAACCTAATAGCAGGACATGGCTTGTTTTAATTCATTTTGTTGCGTCCCATGTCATGTGCGATTCAAGGTTTTTCATTGTTTTCAACATACGGCAATATGAATACATGCAATTTACCGCACACAATGCTTTATGTTGTTAATGTGGAAACAACACATTTTGTTGAAACCCTACCATTACAGAAGTTTGCCGGATGCCTATTGTCTGGCACAACTGCTTTTTACGGGCATTCTTTATCTCGGTGACCACGCGCGCTCTGGCGAGGCAGCTTGCAAAGGCGCGTCCACAGTTTCCATATTCTATGGCTCTTTTATTTCGACGGGCGCAGTTAAAATTAGTATCCATCAACGGAATGAATATCAGTGAAACTGTGTTAGACAAACATGTGTCATTAAGAATCGTGTAACTGCTATTTTTCGCCTTGCAAAATCAAGTAGAATAGATGAATAGAATAATCTAAGAATTAGACTCCGAATGTTTACTAGAATATGCGGCAAAGCAACCTTACATCATTCTTTGTTGAGTGTGTTTGCCGAACGCAAAATAATTTTAGTGCGATATCGCTGACACGTTGGCAACCTTTTATAGAGAACTGATTCTGTGGAAGGAAAAAGGATTAATCACTGTAAGGTTAAGGAAAATGAAGATGAGGATGCAAGAGGCTTTGTGTATACCAGGGCAAAATAATTATGTCCGGCAGTTGCAAAATCCTCTCTTCCGGGGATTGCGAAAATGTAGTTATAAATGAATTATTAGTTGTATAAAAGCTATGCGCAAACTAGAATGTAGAATCAGGTATTCACAAATAGGGCTGGGTTACTTCTTACATTGTAGCACTTCAAATATTAAATATACACTTGCCTTACTTGTCCATACAGTATCTTGAATAATATTTACAGTAATTATATAAATTTGAAATGATTATTTCACTCTTGTAATAATTGTCCAATGATAAGAAAAAAAAATTGATTAAGACTTGGGGCAGTGGGAGCAGTCAGACAGAAAAAAATGTATATCGAATTGTCCCTTCTGTGTAATTTACTGTACGTGCATTTGTTTTTCTTAAAATATTAAAATATAAATAGCTGAGAATAGGCACATTGCACGATTCTGTGAAAACAAAGTAAAAACATTAAAAGCCATTTCAAGCATTTCGGTGATCTATAATTGTTCTCGCGTAATACCCGGTGATGTACAAGAACATCCACTTTTTAAAGTAACTGATAAACCTGAATAACATTGATGAATCCTTACCTACGATAAACTAAAACAACATTCGATAGCACTAAGAACAGTGTGAAGCCCACCGTATAGGTGGAGTTCTAAAGGCAAATAATAAAGTCCTACAATTTTATTAATAGTTGTATAGTTAGTGTAATAATCTTTAATAAGCGTTTCTTCTAATTGGCAATTAGGTCTTATTAATAATACAGAATAAAACCGAATTATCTTTCCTTGTCTTCAGTGAAATCATTCCAGGAGGCAGTGATGTTTAGTCGTTTCAAGATTGCTGGTATCGGAATCGCTTACTATCCATCTTTTTTCGTCATGTTTGTTGTTTTATTTTACTTTATTAGAGTAATTTGTGATATGAGTAAAATAAGATTTTATTCGCCCGTTAGGAGCCCAGGGTGCTAATTTTCACGAGCGACCAAAATCGTTTTCGTCTCGAGTGCCTTACATTATTTTATCCATTATTACATTTTGAAGAATTTAATTTAATTTGTTTTATTTTCATAAGCGTACGGTAAAAACTGTATGCGACGTGTGTGTGTGTGTGTGTGTGTGTGTGTGTGTGTGTGTGTGTGTGTGTGTGTGTGTGTGTGGAGGGGGAATGCAATTTTATAACGTATTTAGATATTATAGCTCCAACTGTAGACGCCATTTCATTGCTTGTCAATTTTTTTTATCAAGTATACATAAATATAAAATTCTGATTATGCACTTTGATGTACGAATGTTTTAGCATCGGTGAACTAAAACTCCTAAGAATAGTGAAATTAAATGTGAATGGAAGTATTGTTTGTGTTGCTTGGGACAACGAGGTATATGACAGTTACTAGGCCGTAATTAAATGTATTCATTCGCGAATGTCATACTTAATACCACGAGTCTGTGGAGAATCACGTATAAATGTATTTTATAATAATTTAAAATAAGATTGGGGAAGGGGATAGGTCACTGTTCAAAATGTTCTCGGGCTTATGGCGATCGCCGTAAGAAATAGTTTAAGCCTGATATGCAACTCACCATAAAGTAAAATTAGCACAAGTCCGTGATTTGTCTTCAACTGCCACGTCATTATCTCAAAAATTGTTCGGTGTCTTCCTTCCACTACAGTATTGAGGATAGATTTTTTTTAATGAAATTTATTCTCCAAAACTATTTATTTAAATGAGATCAGGCACAATTTTTTTTCAAAATAGGAATAGTTTTGGCATGAAATAAAGGTTATATTAAAAAACAAGCTTTCTTCGAAATCACCTCCAGGTTGGTATTTTTCCCCCTCCTTTCCCCTCCTCTTTTAAAAATGGCGCAGGTCCTATTTTCGGTGAACTTTCGACAATTGCAAAAGTTAGAAATAATGGAAGAAGTATATGATATTGTGGCGTCACTAATTTATGCGAGTTCTTTGTGCCCGCAATTCTATGACAGAAATAGAACTGTTATTGCATATTGTATGCGTTTTACCTAGCATATATTTGACAGTGTTATCTTTTGGAAGACAGTACTCGATTCTGTAGTTCACATACTGCGTAGTAATCCAAAAGGTGGTGCTCGTCTCTTGAGGTGTAAGCAAGGGAAGTGTCCCCAACTCTTCGGTTTTGGGTTTACGCGACTGACTTTTTCAACAGATGCGACGCGATTGACGCCTTTGCGGATGATGCGATTCTGCTTGAAGAGCGTCAAATGTCATCGATACAGAACTTGGTGACCGCAACCGGAAGAACTGTTAGCCCGGATACAGTTCTCGACCAAAATGTTGTCTTCTGCGCAGTGGGTTATTTATTCGGTTCGTTTATTAGCTGCAGGCATTTTGCTTCATTGCCGGCATGGGCTAGTCGCGTCCATCCCCGTCGCCTGGGAAGCGCGCAGGCCCCTGCGATGTGGGGCGTGGCCGCCGCTCAGCGCCGCAGTGTCGCGCCTGGTGTTTACGCGAGGCGACGCGACGTCTCTGCGCCAATTATGCCGCGCTCCGGGTGACGCACGCTTTCCGTCGTCCGCCGCCGTCACCGCCGCCGCCAGATGAAGTCGTTAGGGCCGATTTATCGCCTCCGGCGGGGCTGGCGCTGGCGAGGGCGATGGAGGCGAAGGCGCAGGGAGTTGCAGCTTGCAGGAAACCACGTCTTCTTTCGATTGCCTTGCTCGTCTTTCGTTCCATTTCCAGAGCTCTTCCGTTCGCAAGGGAAGTGTCCTCTGGGAGGGGTGCGCTGAAGTATTTAATGCCCTCGTGGACCACGATAACAAGAAGGAGCATATGTTTCTTCTGGCATGATTTCCTCCTGTTATGTTCATTTTCTTCTTTTTTATACGTACGGGTTTGATGAATTTGTGTTGTGTGAATAACTCCGTGACAGCTTGGAATCACCCACACCTCAAGAACGAGGTTAATGATTGTCCGAAACATCTCATTTGGTAGTTATATTTAATGAGTTCCCCAAACACGTAATTTTATTTTAGAAAAACAGACCACTGTCGATTTTGTTAAGGATGACCGGAACACTTCTAAAAAAATAAATCATTGATTTTTGGCTAATATTACACACTCCAACTGAAAAAACAACTAAAGAAAGTGCTCCAATATGTTCTGTTGGTTTGCCCTATGATTTACAAGGTGTAACAAGGTTATACCAGCCAGTAATGAACGAAATACGAGCAAACTAATAAAATCCCTGGTTGAGATTTGAGAGCAAAATTTCATGAGCTAACGTAACTAAAAACCTGAATGGAACACATTGAATTTCAGATTATTTGGTAGTAATTTTGAACCACAGAATTATTCGCTAGCCAACGTGAGAAATGTTCGTATATTCTGTCGCCTCTTCTATTAACATAAATTAAAGAAGAACCATTACAACAAGAAATCAAATATTGGAAACTGCATTGAATGTAGAGACTATAGTGCGCGAGTTGCGTGAGAATAGCTTCAGTCTTACTATTTCTTTACTTCCTCGTAACTCGTGGAAATGATACACTCATTGTGCACATGAATGATTGAATGAATAACGAGTTTGGAAAAGGTTTGGGATTCGTTATCGCCTTTCAGTTTTCTCTTATTTTTTCAGCAATCAGTTTACGTTGAATAATATAGCGCATCAGTAAATTCAAGCGACAGAAATTAGAGTAGATTTTGTGCCGTAACAAATCGTTTCAATTTGGCAGAGTTTTGAATCGGGAATTAAGCGTGGTAAACGTGGGCCAGGATTTCGGCGTTTAATTTCACTTCCCGCAGGGGACGTATGTATGCATGTAGTTGATGGGTTTCTCGCAGAAAAATGTTTTGGATATGAGCAGAAGAGAGAAAAACGTCACCGCCTACGCTGAGAAATCGCCGAGTTGGAGACAGAAATGTTGACGTCTTGTTTAGGAGAAAAGATTAACTTTTTTCTGCGCTGCGCTGGCCGAAAAGTTCATTTCATTTGAGAGATGGGGTTGAAACGGCGCTTTAAATCGTCCCATCTGACAGGTGTGATATCGCCATGGCGAGATCAAACGAGGCTTATCGGTGATTTAATGGAACAAAATTTGTTTCCTGTGGACGACGGTTTGAATATTTATTTGGTGTACAAAACGGTGATATACATTGAAGTGACGGATGTGCTGACAGTCACCTTCCACAAAGACCCCAATTGCTAATAAATCTTTACCAAGAGACAGTAAAATCACATAAAGCTTGATCATTACTTATGATTTCGTCACTATTGTAGATATTACTGCGTTACCACCACAATATTGTTTCTCGTGTACGAAGTCCTGGAGAAACGCTTAATGGTATAAAAATCTTATTTAAAATTAATATTGTTTCTGACGAGTTACGCAATGGAAATCTTTCAATGTTGCTGTTGCAAGAACATATTTTATTGAACAAAAGAGATGTTTCAGATTATTATTCAGATCAATACTTTCGAAACAGTTATTCACTGTAATGTATGAAACAATGTCGTTCGGTCGTTAATTCTACAGTTGTGTATTTTTCACATCATCTTGTGAGGTAAAACATGTCTACAAATAATTCTCTCTTGTTCAAAGATTTGAAAATAACGTTAATATTTGAAGCAGATCACACTTCAACCGAAGAGAATAAATGGGATAGTTCAAAAATTATCCACCATGTTCAAATGATACTTCGAAAATCTCAGATATTCTACTTGTTCTATGTATTCATCATGTTTTACCATTTCATTTCAGGTCTTTGGTGTAATAAATTTGTGATTTGTAATCACTGAAGAAATGGCACGTTATATTCTGGAAGAACGTGTATTCACCGCCACGGAGTATTGCCGGTCAAATGAGTACCCTGAAACGATCCGCCGATCATTTGAGGCTAAATTTCTCGTGAGAAAAGGGCCCGATGTATGCACCGTTTCATCTGCAGTTTTCTGCTGCTTTCCTGGTTGATTTGGTGGGTCCACTTTGAAATAGATGCCGCACCCGATCAACGTTTCTTCTGTTCTTACTGTTTTCGGGCTGCCGCGATGAGAAACATCTGCTGTGGAGCCTGTTGTGAGAAATTTGGTAACTAAAGTTCTTTGATATATATTTCATTTGAACATGGTGAATAATGTTCGGACTAACGCACACTTCAAGCATAAATGAAACATTTTAAATGAAGATGAATTTCAAGAGGTTTTTCATATTTGTAGGCTTGTGGTTTTATTTTTCTTTGCAAAATGACGTGAAAAAACACGATAAGGAAGTGACCCTCCAAAGGATGACGTTGATTTCAAGTGGCACTGCTTCGTTTCCTGAGTCACAAAGTTGTATTGGGAAGGGATTAAGACGAGAGAAAGACTAAAAAATCACTATAATTTCAAACTCGCTTTAAGTACATAGGCGTGTGAAAGAAATGTATTTCGCTTGCGTATTGTGGCTTAAGCGATCGAAAAATAATTATAGTTTATGTATGTTTGGAGTGTCAAATTTCTTTTCGTACCAGGCAACGTATTGCGAAAGTGAGGAATCGATTAAAAAAAAGGGTATTGGAGGTGGAACATTGTTATTGAGTACAAAGTCATTGCCCTAGTCCCGTCATGGTTCAGTGCACAGGTGGGATTTCAGGCTTTGGTACATGTATATGTGGTGGCGCAACTCAACTACCATAGAAGCCGCTGCTTAAGAAACGAACTCCTACTGTTTAAATTCTAATTCATTCTCTTTCGTCACCTCCTGTCAACGCTTATTTATGTTAATATTATTTCACTCAACTGTTGGTTGAAAAATGGCTTAGAATCAACGCTTCAAAACTCCAAAAACACATTGTGGCTTGACGTCATATAAGAAAGATCTATGAGTGAACACTGTTGTCCGTTGTCATATTTATCCGTTAACTAAAATGTCGACTCCTAACTCTGAAGAGAGTTGTGGTAGTTATTTGTGTGTTGCTCCTAGTCGCGTAACTCGTGGCCCACGTTAGTGGCCACTCGTCGATGAAGAAACGTGGAGTTCTTCCTCGTGGCATGCGACCTGGAGGCAAGCCGGGAAGTATGTAGAGGGAGAATATCTCGAGCCAGACTGTCGCGTGGACGTCAGGAGACTGTCTCTGAGGCACGCCTTTTAATGGTATCAAGAGTTTTCGTAGCGTGCAGAGCGAAGCAAGAATGATTATATCATTCAAACATGAATTTGCATATCGCTCTGATAAGATAGTAAGTTCTCTCCGCGAACTCGTTTTTCAGTGATCGATCGACTGAAGCAACTGTATTTGATTTTTTATTGATATTGAAGACTCGTTCGCAATAAAGTGTAGCCGGTATCCTGTAAGTTGTTGTCTCTAAGATGTGCTGACGTTTTTCATCAAAGAGTAGTGAGTGGGGCTAAAGAAACATTAAACTGGAATAAAAAATATTCTTATTTCGAAGACCTATATACACGTCAAGAATAGTTAATGGTTGGGGAATAAAGAAACAATACTAATGGCGAAAATTCCGTTTTCAGTTTCTGTTCAATTATTCCTTATTTTATTTGCGGAGGCTCCGACCAGCAGGCCCGCTCTTCCACCTGACCACGCCAATTTCGCAACGCTCCTTTCACCATCCAGCGGAGAAAGAATTGCTCAGGCAACGAAATAGGCGATGTGGATTTAGCTCATGGGCTTCTTTGTGGCTTGATCTTTCACGCGCAGTGACTACAACATCATGGTTCATGCGGCTTACCTTCCCCTCCGAAGAAGGGGGTTCGAAGGATTTGTTGACCCTTAGAAATCCACGGCTTCGATCGAATGAGAACCCGCCAACTTGGATATAACTGCCCGACACGCTACCCAGCACCGAAGTAGCCTAGTACATTCAACTGCCTATTCGGTAAAAATACGCGCGAGTCCCAAATCAAGCACAGCAAAGGGCTCCAAGCACGGAACTTGAAATAATAGAGTTTGAAGAACATTTCTTAGTTCGCATTAAAAGGCTGTTTTGTGTGTTGTTGGAAAACAAAATACAAAACTACTGCAACGTCTGATTCTAGAGCACTTCTGCATGTCGGGATCATCGTATCCACCGGTAAATGAGACGACAGCAAAGCAATAAACAGGCGACTCGGTATAATGACTGGAATGTGTTTTGTAAGGATCCAACTCCAGGCCTTATAGGTGGTAGCTAGATTACTTCTCTGAACGAACTGCACCTTGTGCGGATGCGGTCAGAATTCGATTCCCTGAGGGAACACCGATTTTCGATGTTGACAGAATTATGAATCAGTAGTTGCAAAACTGTAGTCTTGAATGCTGGCATGGATCCCGCTTTTCTGTCCACATGCTACTTACTGAAAATAACTTTACCTGGCTTAGTGTTCCCCTGTCAGGTGGATCAAATAAAAACTATATTTTTTTTGTTTTAATGTGAGGCTGTTAGATATGTATCTACAAAATACTTGTAATTTGGTTTATAGTAGATGCTTGTAAATGTTCATGTTCTTATTGGTGTGCATGAATGTGTTAACCTATAATGTCAAAAATCTGTTACCATTACTCGACTAATATAAATTTATTATCTCTGAGTACTGAATATGTAAGACTTGGGGAATTTTCCAGTTTCATACCGTAGGTACCTGTAAACGTATCTTCTTTATTTCTAAAATGTTATCAATATTCATTGAATGTTGAGCTTCAGGCAGTGTGTGATTTTTAATGTAATTGGAATAGATTTGATAGATTTGTTGTTATATAAACTTGGAGTTGTACATCTTTCAATATTTTAAAATAAAATAAATCAGAGGATAGTTTTCTCCTGTTTCCGAGCCCGAATGGGATAGGGAATTACTTTTGTATTCCCTCAATCGAGACATCCAACGTCCGGCCAGTGGCGTCAAAAATAGCCGTAAAGATTATTAGATTTATCAATGATAGAGGGACTGTTTGAACGAAGGGTGAAATGTCGAGCGAACTATGATTATTTCCTTAAAAATGTTGTTGCATTCTTAAGGACTTACCCTTGAGAATGTGAAATCTCTATCTCTTCCATTATTTGCCCTAAATGTCTTTAGAGATACATTGTTTTATTTAACTTGCTGTAACTGTCTTATTTAACTTTGCTGTAAACAATTATTGACTATCAAACATCAAGGTAGAGAGATAAAAGCTACATTTAGTGTTCAGACGCAAGACCGTCTCACTGTTATGTCTATAATGCAAGTGAAATTCGACGAAAACTCGATCGAGGTTGATGTCTGGTACATAGTAATTTCGGTACGCAGTGAAATCGTACGTTTTAGATAGCATGGAAATACCCAAAATCCATGGTTGCTTTTTTATTAATATATCGTAAAGTTTTTACTATTGATGATAAATTGTAGCAAAGACGCGTTCCAACGTGGATTGTGGATTTTTGTTTACTTCCGAATAATTGAAATGTAACTCCTCCGTCGTCCATTGCTTATGAATACAGTTGACTTCTGTTTTAGTGAACGTCTGTGAACTAACATTTTTGGTTCACTGTGTCCGATGATATCAAAATTAAGTAGAAATTGTATACAATTATTATTTTTATTAATATAGAGATAGTAGCAAAATACATTTACAGCACCAATTGAAAATTTCAGTATCATTCTTTGTCCTTCAGAATAAATTATTTTCAATTGTTTTCTTCGTACATTTTTCACAAGTAATTTCTCTAGATCCTTCTCGTGTTAGTGCTGTCTCACTACTTAATTTCTGCATTGTATACTGTCTCTAAGCATCGTAATGCAGTCTTGACACCCCTCAATGCCTCTTGCACTGCTGGATCACCGTCCCACTCTGTGAAGGCCCTTTTACTCGCCTAATAACATACATCTTTTCGGTAGCAGCATAGCGCAAACGGCCAATGGTACTGATCGCTGAATGGAACATTCCGGATCCACTGTTTCCATCTTAGGGGAGACTTCTTCGGTTATGACATTTGGTCGGCCATATTTTTTCCAAGCTAACCAGTGTTTGGTATGTGTAGCACTGAGGAACCCTCAATGCCTCTTGCACTGCTGGAACACCGTCCCACTCTGCGAAGGCCCTTTTACTCGCCTAATAACATACATCTTTTCGGTAGCAGCATAGCGCAAACGGCCAATGGTACTGATCGCTGAATGGAACATTCCGGATCCACTGTTTCCATCTTAGGGGAGACTTCTTCGGTTATGACATTTGGTCGGCCATATTTTTTCCAAGCTAACCAGTGTTTGGTATGTGTAGCACTGAGGAACCCTCAATGCCTCTTGCACTGCTGGAACACCGTCCCACTCTGCGAAGGCCCTTTTACTCGCCTAATAACATACATCTTTTCGGTAGCAGCATAGCGCAAACGGCCAATGGTACTGATCGCTGAATGGAACATTCCGGATCCACTGTTTCCATCTTAGGGGAGACTTCTTCGGTTATGACATTTGGTCGGCCATATTTTTTCCAAGCTAACCAGTGTTTGGTATGTGTAGCACTGAGGAACCCTCAATGCCTCTTGCACTGCTGGAACACCGTCCCACTTGCGAAGGCCCTTTTACTCGCCTAATAACATACATCTTTTCGGTAGCAGCATTGCGCAAACGGCCAATGGTACTGATCGCTGAATGGAACATTCCGGATCCGCTGTTTCTATCTTAGGAGAAACTTCTTCGGTTATGACATTTGGTCGGCCATACTTTTTCCAAGCTAACCAGTGTTGGGTATTTGTAGCACTGAGGCTTTTTTTCTGAATGGAATTCATTTCTTAGTCGTATTTACTACGTTCACTGTAGTCGAGATTTTCTAGGTTCACTATAGCGGAATTTTCTTATGCTTCTTTGAAATGTAAGTGAAACGGGACCAGTGACTTAGGTCCACTACAACAGAGTTTTCACTATATGCGAGTTCGCTATAACCTGAGTCGACTGTATTAACTTTACGTAAAAATATTTCTTTTACAAAAATAAATTTATCTCTTTGGGAACAGCGGAATGAGGAGTTAGGTGCGGAGCTCAGCCGCCCCTATCGCACATCCAACAGTTTGATGCGTTGTGGACCATCTGCGCCCAGACTGTTGCAACGTACTCTTCGTCTATCAGCTTGCCTGGTTTATGACGCTCTCTGCGGGAAAGAGTGAAGCGGGTTAGTACTCCGCCTTTCATGTGCCTCCGCCATCTATTTTTGAGTACCTTTCTTCTGGATGTCGCACACTTACCGAAAACTGATACGACCTTAGAATTTCCAAACTTTCTTTCGTCGACGGAGCATAGTAAGGTGATGAAAATGTTGCCCTTTTCAGATTATTTTTTGACGCCGTGTTGTTCAATTAGGGGATAAAAGTATTGCTCGAAAGGTCCTTTAAGCTTCGACGACACATTAAAGTTTCATTAGAGTACTCGTGTGGATGCTATGATTATTGAAAGTTTTTCGTAAAAGATTGTTATAATGTAGTTTCGTCAGTCATAATCCCAGCCAACGTTTTCAAAATATCAAGTTGTAAATAATTCTTGAATGCACTGTAACGGAGGAAGTGTTTACGGCCTCGTAATCATGTTGAATGCTTGTATTCTCTTGATTACTTTACGTAAAGAAAGGTCTGTTGGTTTCGTTTGAATTCCAATAGTTAAATATTTATACAAACGGAAACACTACACAATGAAAACGTAGCAACTGAACATTATTCCCCGTGCGTTCAGCAGATGGTATTGAAGAGAAGTAGGCGCATCGCGACCTTCTCTCTCTCTCTCGCCTACGCAAAGAGGCTCCTGCTGGACTAGCCCCTGGCCTCTGAGCGCGCGTCGAGTGCGCCGTGCAGGCGTGTCGCATGTCCCTCCGGCGTCTGCGCGGCGGTCGTCAGTGGACTCCAGGCCGAGGGCGAGAGCGCACTCAGCGAATGCTGCCTTCGCCGGTGCTCAGATGTGCTGAGTGTGGCGGTGCGTCGCCGTTCTCCGAAATTATTAGCGTAATGCAGTGTTTGTCTCTACCGTCACCGTGGCCCAACTTCTCTAGTGCGGCCCCCTGTGTCTCAGCTTGAAACCACGTCGTCTAGCGTGGTGCGGCCACCGCCAATGCTACCTGGTCCTCAGTGATTGTCTAATCTTTCATGGTTAATGAAATATTTATTTAATGCTATTAATGCTACTGAATCAATATTTCAAAGTTGCATGCATTAATAATTGTAAGTATATCAGAAAGGAGTCTTATTTCTGGTAACAGTGTTGGACTTCTAATTTCTTACAGATTAATATTTTCCTCAATCCGAACTTGTTTTCCTGGGATGCTAATTTAGAGAACTTTCGATATTAGCTGCTAACGCTGCAGTGGTCGTAAGTAAGCTTTAGCGAAAAGTTATGGAAACATTAAACAGGCCTGTCCGATATGAACCATGCGATTCCAAAGGAAAACAGGTGAAATGAAAGATGAGTAGATTCAGTTCGGTACCCACGCCTGGCCGCGTCGTAAAGCATTCAGCAGTAAAAAAGGTTTGAAAAATTCACGAAATAGGTCAATAAGGAGAAGGTGCGATTTTCATTAATTGTTATTAAAGTTTGTGTTTAAAACGTTTTGATTACAGAACGTATCTCCGAACATTTTTCTAAAATTTTCTTCTGTCTTTCATTTCGGTACTCAAGTATTGAAAATCTCTAGTGTTTTTAAGACCGTGACTCCTGGTCGATATTCTACGGCTCCCTCTAATACAGCGAGATACTAAAAAATAATTAAATCAAATTTTAAGATGAAAATTTGTACATTTGACATTAACAAAATGTACAACCTCCATGTATCGATTTCCAAGGAAAAAAAGAAAAATTTGGACAAAGAGGTTCGAGAGAAAAGCAGAAGTTTGAGAATTAGGAAGTTGAATTTCTCTTCCAAAGCAGTTCTCTGATAATTACAATAGGCATAATTTAATTAAACTCGGAAATGCGAATGAACATTTGAATATTATTAAATGTTTTGAAAGTTGTTTCATAGATTTTTTAGGCGAATAAATTGTCAAATGCGTACAACGAAAAGCATATACCTGTCGGTTTTTGTACCGACATCTCGTAGAGCTATCATGTTTAAAAATAAAACAAATGATGTTCACATGGTTGAAATAGATTAAGACTGTGGATATAATGTTGGCAGAATATTAATCTAATTTCATGGAGAGTTGCTTTGTAAGAGGTGGTAAAAAAGTAGGTGCAATCCGATTATGTATAAAAAGAAGCACTCTTAAGTGCAATAATTTGACCAACTTGCGAATGCATGATGTGTTTAGTTAGTTTTAGTGTGAAATTTTAATGTGGTGCATTGTTCTCCCGCTACAGTCACGCGAGTGAATTAATCGAAAACTTCTATGAATGATATTGTGCATGACCTTAGCGAGATGGCTTTAGTGCAAGACCTTACCCTTGTAATTTGCACGGTGTGAAATAATCCAGAACTTCCTCATGCTGACATACGACATCCGCGATTAAATTTTACATATACATGTTTCACCGATTTGCAAATTCAATTTTCAATGATGTTCCATATTTACATTACCTAGAAAACAGTGAAACTCCACTATAAATTTATTCTCCTATATTTTATGTACTTCTAAACAATGTATGCAAATACATTTTCTCACATAAGACAATACATTTAAAATGCCAGTTGCTTTCCAGAAGTGTCGTTTTAGTAGCTTCGACCGAGTGGAACGATGAATTTACTTCACATACGGACGTGAACGGTGAAATTATTTTTACCCTTTTCTCTTTATACAGTAGACACTATATAGCATGCAATTTCAGTTGATTTACTTTTACCTAGATTGCCTTTGATTGTAAAGTAGCGTTCGAGTCGTTATTGGTGTTCCTTCTGTGTGATCTCTTTTCAGTCTCTATGACTCTGTGCCACTACACTATTTTCACTGTTCCTCCAACTGTTTTGAATTACCTTAAAGTTGAGTTTGTGAATGTGTTTTTGTGTACTATCACCACTCTCTTTACTATTTCTCTATTTTCTAACTGTTTCTTTTTTCTCTTTGCTTTCCAGGGACATCCTGACTGCCGGCACTAAGGTAGGCTGGTAGAGTGCGCACTTGGCTGTCCGTCCTGTATCACCTAGCATGCTTGCCCCGCGTTAACGTGTTTTGTTGGTGTTGGAAGCATCTCCGTTTTATATGTATGTATTTTTAATATTCCCTCGTGCCGCCTTTAGCGAGGCGTTACGAGTTATCCATTTTCAGAAGTAATTTCTTCACTCATTGCTAATAAGCCGGTATGTGAACATTGTAATTTTTAAGAGAGCAGTATTGAAAGCCGCGGATGGCTCCGTATTTTTGCGGAGTGCAGCATTTCTGCCCATCAATTGCACCTTCTTATGCGGATGAATCGTATACATACATCATTTGTCGTGCCTTCAAGGATTGAAAGTTGTTCCATGTAGTGTGCTTCTGTTGCTACCCGAATTTCGTCCTCGAGAATATTGTTGCATTTCTCCACTAGTTTTTTTTTTCTGGCATTCGCTTGTTGATGCTGCAAGCGTAGGTTATACCTACAGTTCAATCTTTTCAGGCGAAAAAATGCAGGACGTTGTTTTCTGGAACGAGTCCATCTGTGGAATGAGCTCATACAATTTATTCCGTCCTCAAGTAGTCAAGAGGAACTGCTGGAAAGGTGTTTTTCTGCAGTTCTGAAATATTCTAAAAGAACTGTGTTTATATTATTTATCTGTCTTGTTTGTGTCTGATTCGCAACTAATGTGAATTGAGTCCATTTCTCAACAGCGAGTATTTTTCAGTGTCTGCGAGTGAATGTCTGACGTAGTGGTCTTGGATATCACGCCACCGACATTCTCGGCTCTAGCTCCTTAGGAGTTTCACGGTCTCTATCGGCAGCGTCATGCGTTGGATAGGGCGCATTTTTCATCCTCGATCCACTGCTAAGCACTTCCTGATGCTCAAGAGCGGAGATCTAGTTGCAGCCGTGCGCCTGCGCTTGTTGTGCTTTCGAGGTGGGATCGACGTGGGAGGATCCAGCCGTCGCTATGTAACAAGTATTCGCGTTACAATATTCCCCCTTCGTGGGATGTTTGACACGATGCACCCAAGACTAACGGCGACACAGGTCGCAGGGACGCCTTTGCCCCGTTGTAGTCGTGGAAAGGCGACTGTGACCCAATAATTGTATTTTGAAAATTTTGTATTTTTTTTTCTGCGAATCTGCCATCATTCGACCACGCGATACGTGCATCCTACCGGGACTCAGACTGAAATATCAGGGTAGGTGCACGTTACTTTCCATAGGGGGGGGGAATCTGGCAATTTAATGCAGATTCCATTTTTATACCCCAGGGTTGTTAGCCCTGGGGGATATGGTGTAGTTATGATGATATAGACATACACAAACATACACACACACAACACAACCATACCCGAAGCGGGACTCGAACCCGCAATCCTCTGGTCCGAGACCACTACTGCCTTAACGATCTCGGCCATCGGATCGGCATTTTGTATATTATTATTATTATTATTATTATTATTATTATTATTATTATTATTATTATTATTATTATTGATTCAGTGGTGAGGTGTAGTTGACATTTACATAATTGGAATGATTGAAGGCGTTGTCATTGTCAACAATATTATTAGATAATATATTGTTGACAATGACAACGCCTTTAATCATTCCAATTATTATTATTATTATTATTATTATTATTATTATTATTATTATTATTATTGCCTAAATTCCGTTTTTCTGCGGGGACCACCTCCACGTTGTGGACTGCCGGGTCGGGCCTACAGTTGACAACCACTGACGAATGACTGAACCACATCGTTACACGTTTCAGTAGTTAGTATCTGCCGAGACTAGACGATGGCCACTGTGGTATTGGCAGTTTCAGTATCTTCTAAATCATAAAATAGATGCTTAAGCACTCGCAAACATGCTACCGTGTGACCGTAACCTCATTCTACATCACAAAATAAATAATTGCATCTGTAGAACTGAAGATAACGATTGAGCATTCTCCCACTTGGTATGAAGACTATAAGATATAAACGATAGTGCTGTACTCAGATTGCTTTAGTGGAGCGGATGAAAGTTTGGTTACGTTAATTCGTAACGTTCGATGTATGTACTGGCGTCGCACCTGGAGTGCAGTAATCCTTATTTAACTTCGTCAGTCGTCAGTCAATGCCTCTTACTTCTTCAGCCAAGTTCTCGGCGTCATTAATTCCCCTTTTTTCCTTGACGGTTATCCATCCAGGAGCCGCAATGCCTTGAGGTGCTTAACCTCCGTGACTACACAGAGCATAGTTAAGCAATTCAGCAAGCGTCGCCGGATTGAGAAATAATTAGAGAAGTGCAGCAAACATATTTGGAAGAAATAGAATTAACATTTTGTATTAATAAGGCTGATATTAAGTAATGAACAAGAGAAAGAAAGAAAGAAAGATCAAGAAAGAAAAATTATGATTAAGAATAGTTCATGTAACCGGACATTTCCCCGGATATTTATCGTTATCTCATTACGCAGGAAGAGGAATTAATTCTAGTTGTAGTACAAAATGGAAATAATTTGACTTCCACCCTCACGACGCCCTGCCCATCTCCCCCCTCTCCTGCCAGCTCCATCCCACTCCTAATCGCTCTGCGCTCCCTTTCTCTGTCATTGGCAACTGTTACCTAATATTATAATATTACCTTGTATCCTCCTGGACTCCGCAAGTCACAACAATAGGGAAAGACAAAACGCTGAGGCGTGTTTCTATACGAAACAGGGCGACGCCTTTTTGTGATTTCTGCGAAATCTCGGATGACTTTGTAATAAACGAATAGAAATAGCTACTGTAGTATTCAGGCAAGTTTTATTGATTTCAACTATATCTGAACATCTTAGGAACAGTGTGCGCGTTGCAGTGCTTTCCATTTCTCTATAACTATAAGAATGGGAATTTCAATTTTTGTTTTCATTGGAACCCAATTTTGCTAACTAAACTTGCCTGCCTTGTTTACTGCTGATATGTAGAGACCGGAATTTTATGTAATTACATATTTTTATCTTCTTGCCGTTCTCAAAACTGAAATTTTGGCGAATCGTCGCCATCCTGACACTCTCAATTTTTTTCGTCACATTTTTACATAGTACTATTTTACATATTTTGCTAGTTTTACAAAATGATTTTTTAATCTATCAATTTTCTTCAATTTTATTACATTTTTTAATGAAAATCAGTATTTTTAAAAATTTCAGAATTATTCCCTACATAAATACTAAGTGCTGTCGACTTAAGGTGCGTTACATTACGATGCGGTCGGATGTTTTTATAGTTCGGCACGCCTGCTTCAGTTATCTCAATAACGGGAAGTGCGCGGCTGAGATCATTTTTACGTTTAGATGTGCAAAGAATTACTGACGTCGCGTTTGGTGACCTTTAACCTCAATTTCCGAGAAACTTGGGCAATCGCCGACGTGTAACAATTCTATGAGAATGCTTCACGCTGCGATGAGAGGTTGCTGGACGTAGATATCGCCAATTTCTACGAGGGCTTCTTTTGCGTCTAGTTGGCTGCTAAACTGTGGTCCCGGAGACCGATAGATAAAGCTGTTGTTACTGACGCAAAAGTTGTAAAGTGCAAAACGTGCATCAACTTGTGCTCTCCAAATGATTTTTAAAACTTTTTTGTTATTTTTAAAATTGTTAAATAATTTTTGATCAAGGTAATTTCGAATTAGGTTGATGTGTTTTATAATAATTATATTTTCATATTACATATTATATCTGCTTTTACATATTTATTACATATTCTTACTGTTTCCATTACACATTTATGTACATATTTTGACGTTTCATACTGTTTATTTTTCCGCTCTCTACTGATATTTACTGAACCTGTAAATAAATTATTTACAAATAAATGCAAAAAAACAAGTTTCATTAGACGTTTCTGCAACTAAGTCATTTATTGACTCCGCAGATGCTGTTGGTGTTGTACACATACTATATGTGTATATCTAGCGCAAAGTGAATGTAAAATAAAAAGGAAACGAAAAGTAGAATAGATTGTGAAAAGAAAACCCGTTATATTATTATTATTATTATTATTATTATTATTATTATTATTATTAGAAAATTATGTTTAACACCGTCATACAGCAATGGAAACAGCAGTGGTTCCATAATGTGATGAGACAAGAACCCCGGGTTTGGTTGTAATCATAGAATCGGCATTAGGGCGTTAGTAATAATAGCATGTTTGCAATCTCGAAACTCAAAGATACGCGTTTAGGACAACCAATCAACAATATATAAAATTCATGATTGGTGTCATAGCGCAGTGCTGATGGACACGGCCCCGAACACATTATATGAAAAAGGTGTAGAGCGGACGTTGAGAGCCGTGAGCTTGTGGAAAGACCCATAGAATCAGTCTCTAGAAAACTATTGAAGCGAGCACACGTAAGCGGTTGGTAAGGTGCGAACGGATTTTCAGCATAGGTGGGTATAATTTAAATGATAATGAGGCGGGAATTCATGATTAGTTTGAGGCTTGAGAGCTTGGTATTAAGTAAAATGTATTAAATTGTAATTGGAAATTTTATTAATGTAGTAGTTGGAATTTCGGTTAAAATAGACTCCGTGTTTCGAGGACATTAGGGTAGCTCTGTAGAATAATTTTTCAATAAGAAGCTAAATATAGTCAGTGGCGAGTAGGTGTTGCATACGAAACACAGATAGGGAAAGTCGCGACCCCCGTTATTAATTTTGTAGAAAATATTAAATACTATTAATAGCCAATCGTTGAGGACATTTGGAACATTTTTAACTTAGGCTAGGACGCGAGAATTGGTATTAGAAGGATTCCATGGACAACATTCTGCTAGTCAGCCGAGAAGCCATCTATCAAGATATTATAGTACGCTTCGAACTATATTTAAACCCGTACGGTGTATTAATATTCTACATTGAAAAAGCAATTCTCATGAGATCGAAAGAATTTGTAACACATGTAAGAATAAATGTTAAATTTTTATTGTTGAAAAAAGATGATAATTTATATTAGTTGCCATCAGTATAATAATTAGTTTCAATCAATAGAACTTCCAGGAATCGTGATTCTGTATAGAATTACACGTCCACATGGAACAAGTAAGAAGTAATATGTTGTATGTCGAACCCATGATTAAATTCAAAGTAAATTTTATAAATTAATTTTTAACATTGAGAGAATTTGTGAGCATAGTAGGGCGACGATAAAATAACATTAACAATGGCAGTGGAAGTAATCCCCATCATAGTATTAGATTTTCCTGTAAATATTATCCAGATTGGGATATAGTAAAATATTAGCAGAGAAGAAATAATTTCATAATAAATTGTAAATCATCATACATTTCTTACATCAAAGCTAACTGAAAAGGGCTAAGCATTTGTGACATAAATGTTTTTTTCTTTTATAAAATATGTTAATCCGCGATGTATTAATTGACTTTAGTGACCATGAAGGACATAAAAAGTAGTGTTATTGTTACTTAAGTAATGTTTAAGGAATATTTCAATGGGTGGAAAAGTAAACTTTTGCTTGTGATTTCAGGCGGTTACTTGGACAAACCACATAAATTTCCTGAAATCCTTCATTTGAAAAACCTGATTCTCATTTTGTTTACAATTTTATTGTGATGTAAATGTCAATGAACGAGCAAGTTTTTGAGTCGTAACGGAACTGAGAAATTGAACACTGTATAATAATCTTAACAAAAATATTACTTCCATTCGAATCAGTATGTAAAGCATTAATCTGACAGATTGTTATGAAATGATGTTATCTTAGGAATCTTTGCATAATTTCATTCCTTTTCATTGTATAGTTTTAAATATAATTGCTTTAATAGAATTTTTAAAGTGTTGCTCAACAATTGAGCAACATTTGCTGCCACACGAAAATAGTCTTTTTTCAAAGACCAATCAATGACTTTGTAATAAAGTCGCCTAAAAATGTGATGTTTTTACTTTAGCAGTTTATTGCTTTTTTGTTAGCCCAAAGAGCTAGTGAATTAACCTTTTTTCTATGATTTCATAGCAATTCCGTCGACTGGAAAAGGCCTTTTCTAGGCTGAAATGTACAAGTTACTGATTGGTTACTGTTGAGAAGTTAGAAACCAAAAATAATTGAATGATTTCTAAATTATTCAAGTTCAGAGAAACGAGAGGAAAAAAATTGTTTTGGGGGAAGTAATTAATATTTGAACACACGAATCTAAGTGGTTTCTAAATAATATACAGTTTATATTGTGATGTAATTATTTATAATTTATAGTGAGTAATGTATGTATAAGAATAATAAATGAATGCAAATCATAAATAAATGAATACTGAACAAATCAATTAATAAATTAATACATTTTTGCTGACATGCAAAAAATTCGAGAGACGGGCAATCACATTCGCCCTGAGGGCGTGCAGCTGGAGGGGTGTGCAAAGGGGGTTGGGAGGGGGTGCTGACGCTGGGCGCTGGTGCGGGCGACTAAAACGGGGATGCGCGCGTGCCTCCTCTGACATACGCCGCGCCGCGCCGCGAACGCGAACGCGCCGGCCGGGTGCGCTGCCCGTGGTTACGAGCGAGGTATTTCTGGTACGCGGCCGTGGCGGCGGTGGCGGCGGCGCATTCGCCAAGCAACTGTGCCGTTGGCTCCGTCGTCGCGTCGCTGTCGCTGTTTGACCCGTGAGCCCGCTCCCGCACGACGCCGATCCCTTTGCTCTTGCGCCGGGTTGGATTGCTGATTCGCAGAATTCAAACCCCGCTGCCCGATCTTCTTGTTCGCTCATTTTTTCTCATTTTGCGCTTTCTTCTTAACTCTTATTTTCTCTTGCTGCCCTTTGAATTGAATGCCATTTTGAATAAACGGTTGAGTAAAATTACATTCCTGAGTAATTATTATTGTATAGTTATATTGGAGGCGCGAATTTCAAATGGGACCTTCTTACCGGATAGCTATCTTTTTGGTTACTACACGTTCTTGTAGGAAATTCTCGTGCCACAGAGAGGCAGTACATGAGATTGGTACAAACATTTGTGCGGCTGTCCTATTCACAAAGGGATGGTTCTGACGAAGTGATTTGCAAATTGAGTTATAGATTTTTTTCTTTATGCTATGCATTTAATTTTTCTGTCAACTGTTTGGTTTTATAAATGAGTGTGGATAAAATGACGGCATATTCCATGGAGATGGTATGCAGAAATGAAGACAAATCAATCATGAAACTTGAGTTCATTGTTAATAATGTGAGGAATTGTAATGGAAACGAAGAAATTGTTTTAATTCTAAAACATCGGAATTCCAAGGCCCGTTTGCACTTGGTGAGCACTGGGTAGCGAAGGGTATTCTTATCCATGACACGGCTCCTAGAAATAGGAGTTTGATGACTGTCGTGAAGTCATCACCGGCCAACAGCATGGCGTGTCTCGAGCATCTTGTCGCTGGCGAAGTCACCTCAGTTTTGCAGAAATGTGTGATCGTCTGTCCAGAAACGATCATGGAATCCAGATTTCTAGGACAGACCCTAACCCCGAAATAGTGAGCGTTGAAGGGATCATTAACTTCTATTTACTGTGCCTCCATGTGCTCTTGCCTGGACTCTCGTCAAAGACGTACAACTTCAACTACGCACTTTTCTGTAATGGCGAATAATTAACTGGGACGGTTTGTAGTTGGTTATCAAGTAGGTTAATCAGCTCCTCCGTCAGGGATCGTTTGTATACATGGGCGGTTCCCGAGGAGGATAATGGTTTTCGTTTTGCATGGTTCTTCCCATGCTTTTCGTTAAAAATGCACAGAATTTAATTTAACAAAAACATGCTTTGAAATTGTGATGTTATTCTAACAACGTTAAAAATTAACGTTTTTAAAAATTTAATGTTGGTATATTTTAAACGTCACAATGTTTTAATTCTAATAAATATAGTAGTCCTTACAGGAATGTAAAGAAAAGCTTTTAGTGATAAACTTTATATAGCAAATTATAGATATTGAAATTATTTTAAAAATTTATTAATTACAAATAAAGACATTCAATTAAAAAAACTTTAATTCTTAAGAATTACCTCCCCTACATATTATTTTCACGTATACTTCTTACATAGTGATAGGAAAAGTTATGGAATGCCGTAGGGAAATTGTCTTTTTTCACAGAGAAACGTTCATTTTGTTGGTCTCTGATACCGAAAAGGTGGAAATGTCTTACTCCTATTCGTAGTGAAATACCTTCTCGAACACTTAGTATATTAGTGGATCCTTGATAACGAAAAAGCTGTTGCTGGCAAAACGGGTGTCCGTCTCGTTAATCTGAACGCTAGCACCTAAATCCACACAGGATTTCAGCAAACTTGATAATACCAGATGAAGCTGGTGATAACGTGACCCGTTGAATTTGAAACGGCTATTTTAATTTTTGGGATTGTGCATGAGCGACAAATGAATTTTTTGACATTTTCTCCAAAATGGCTCCAATTGTGTTTATTTGTCATCTTATATTTATTTATTTTATCAATATTTATACGGATTTTGTCCTGCTACACATTTCTAAGCTCTTAGTAAATCATAAACATTTTTCCGCGAATTCAATTTGGATATTCTAAGGACCTTCTACGTCTCTCACGTAATGCCCCATGTCCGTGTTTTTCATTTAATTAAAAAAATGTTTATTTTTTATCGATACTTATTGCTTGTTATTGCCGTCAATGCGGAGCTCGATATTCACTGTATAACTTACCTGGATTGACAGGATCGTGGTGACGAGGGAAATATGCAAACAGATGAACGTTGCTGGATGTTCTCTAGCGGAGGAAATTATGGAAGTGAAATACGAAATGACAAACCGAGTTAACTATGTACTAGTTAATAAATAGGGAGCGGATTTCTATGATTTTGCATATTTTTGTCTGCTGCTTTAAGGCATCCATTATCTGCCTCTTGGTAACTACTTCTTAGTTATTGTGAAGTTTCCAGGTGCACGCGCGAAATGAAATTCTTAGAGCGCAAGATGCGCCATGCGACAATAGTCCTCCCTCACATGTATTTGGCTGGCGTGGCGCATTGAATGCAATTGGCGGCAAAGCCGTTCGGCGTGGCATGCGCCCGATCGCCCGATGATGAATAGCCTCCCGTGGAATGCTGTATGCCCCATGTTGCCTCCATTCGACGCCGCGCGGGAGGCCCTTCCCCCTCTGATCTCTGACCCCAGGGAGGGATTGACGACCTCTATAATCATTGGTCGGCATACGTTGTCAACGGTACAAGCCGTTAAATTGTCAGACGTAGAAATGATCCTGAAGTTAATGCTCTCCTGGAGAGGGTTTATGCAAATTATTTGCTCTTGTGGAAAGATACGGTAAATATTTTAAAGAACGCTTTCAAATTTAAGTCTGATGTGACGTGTCGGATGTTATTATTAAAGGCAAAGTCTATGATTACAATTCTTCTACGGGATTTATACTTTATTATTTTGAATAATTTTGTATTTTTTTGTGTAATTTTATAATCTATGTGGGGAAATATATTTTCGCGTCATAGTTCACATTCATCGTTACAGTGTCAACGTATTAAGTTGAAGTGAGCAGGACTTCGATGATTGTTGACTGTATATATTCAATTAGCTTTATTGATAGTACTTGCAAATCAAGGCCCTCTGGAAGTACAGGCTTCAGTGTAATCCTTCGCTGCATCTGCAACCTCTGCTTACTACAAAGGGTGGCAGAGTAGCATCGAGAATAAACTTGCTATTTTGTATTCCCTTCAGCACTTCCTTACCACTGATATCTATAAAATTAATTACATAGAGATAGGTGTTCGTCACAGAAATTATTCCATAAAACAAGTAGGTAAACTTTGGAAAGGTGTGTGCATTTGACTATTAGTTATTTTATGAACTGTTTATTGATCGGGAATACAAGAAACGCGTACGTGCGATTAGGTTTATGGTTTTCAGGTTCGCTCTGAAGAAACACTCGAATAACCCTTTGCGCATTAATGTTTAGATTGTATTGAATCTTGACGAATTGAAATACTCAGCATATATTCCAAATAGTAGAATTTGCTGTAGCAAATTCCGGCGATTCATTCACCAATACAAGAAAAATTGATGTTGGGTAATACCACAGATGCATTACAAAAATATCCGGTAAGTTCTCGAGTCGTTTACCGACGAGGGAATTTAATAGGAGTATTCCATTCAAAAACATAGTTTCATTCAACCTGTCTGCGACACATTGCCATTAACTGTCAAATTTTATTTTTTAATCTAATTACTTAAATTTTGTGATATTTAGGTTGCAATGAAATGCATAAAGCCTTTCTTTTGAAATTAAATATATTTTAATTGAAAAAAGTACAATTTTAGGACAAATCCTCATTTGGGGATCACAACAGTTCTGGACTATTTTCTATGTCATGCCTTGAAACAATCCATATGTAGTAATTCATCACATTTTACTCATTGCTTACGCACATTGTTGTTGCAAACACCACATTTTCTTTGCCTCCTTTGTCCTTTCACTAAGGTGCGCAATATTTAAATATCTGATTTCTCTTGGTATACGAAAGGTAGATGTGGCCTCCCGTAGAATGGTCGTCCTCTGGCTTTTGAATCTGATAATTCCGGCGACGAGTTTGAGAAGTTATTAGCTAGATAGGTGTTGTGATGGAATGGTGGTTGCATTTACTGAAAAATATCTATTGCTGCTGAGCGTATTAAGTTTATCACATAGGCCGGAGCATCGTCACCCAATTTCGACATGCGTAGCGAAGCGTCAAAATGTCTAGCTAAATGTGTTCAGCAAAGGAGTAAAAGTGCGGAGACTCGAGGATGTTTATGTTAAACGAGTAGGTCGGAGCCTGAACGTGTCCTTAGACACGCGTAGTGAAGCATCACTGCACCATTGCTTCCTAATTCGTTACGATCAGGAATAAGAGACCAAAAATTGTAGGATTAAAGCAATTTCTCTTTCAGGTTTGTGTCATTCGAAAACTTGAAAGATCAGATATGTTCTTTAGTTCCATCATAAATTGGCAACATGGCACACTGCTCTACCGTGTAATTATTTTGGATTTATCATAAAAGCATTGAAATTGTAGAAAACTAGAAACAAAGAAGACTGTAAGTAAATTCAGTGTGCTATACATGGCAACTCTCCATTCTTGAAGGTATAAATGGTATTGTGATATATACAAGATGGTTAGTACTGCACAACATGCCAAACAAATAGGTATTTCTCTAGAAGAATCGAAACAATATGAACTAAATGACTATGTACTTTTTTCGATACAAAATCACACTATATCCTGTTAGTCAAAATATCTGGAAATGCTCGTGTAACGCAACGGATACGAAAGGTTGAGGTTAGATTCATCTATAAAATTATTTTCTGCGCGCCCAAGATTGTATCGTAAATGTTGAGGAAAAGTTGGAAGATAAAAACATTTATTTTGTATATTAATATTTATTGTTTAAGGATATGGTGCCAAAAAAGATTTTTCAGATAGAACATCTCCATAACCAATAAAAATTAATAAGCGGGCGTGCTACTTTGAAATGTAGGAACGACATCTGGCGGTAGTTGTCGCGGCTTGCTATTCGGTTTCACAGTTTGAGTGATTGGAGGGGTGTCAATTGCTCCTGCAAGTGTGTGCAAGAAGCCGGCGCCGCTCGCACATCCTGCCAATCGCACGCTTCGGAACCCGATATTTGCGGTGGTAGAAGGATTAAGTATCCTGGCTTTGACGCGCGCTAAGCTCGTAACAACGTTGGTGATTAAGGAAAAACTACATTAAACTAAGGAAAAACAAAAATTACGGAAGTACATGAGATAAACATAAAATTATGTTTTACCTAACATAATTAACATAAAATATATATTATACTAGTGGACCCGGCAATGCTTTGCTATTACAATGTATTACACTTCACTCGCGGTTGGTCACATAATTGTTAATTACACCTCACGCTACGCTACGCAAAAATTGTGATAATTGACTTTCTCGCGATTATTAGTTTGTTCTATGACAGTTTGGACGGTTGGTTTTTTTATTCGCGATGACACTGTCTTGATGAAATTTACTTGTCTCAGATAACGTTCAAGTAGTTACTCCAACAGATATTTCACAATCACAGGGGCAGAATATGCAGCGAAGACGCACTTAATTCTACAGGCAGTTGCGTAGAGCTTGTGTTGAGGGGCGCTTGAGTCAGCACAAACGCACAAAATCATCAACGCGCGTCTATATGCGACAGTCACATCAACGCGCGCCTATACGCACATTCTCATTGTACAATGACTATATTTTTCGCGCAAATGCGAGCCAAAGGTTGACAAAGTTTTATCGCAATCGGATGAACGGTACTGCAGCGCATAAAGTACGAACAAACTTATATTTATTTTTATGTATTAGTTAAGAAAATGCCGGAAAATACGACCGGCAGAGGAAGATAACTGGTGAAGAGATAAGATCTAGCTTCGTAGCAGAGAATTAGATAATTCTATATACGCGCTTTGGATTTCGAGAACGTAGTGTCTAAAGAGCTATAACAGATACCAGAAAGGGAAAAATTGAATTTATTTGACGTGAAAAGCAGTGGCAACAATGGCAAATAGTGTAAAGTTTCATCTGGTGACTCATTAAGGATCTCCCTAAAATCGTGTGGCGATCCATTGGTGGGCCGCGGTTAGAACCTATTATTAAATAATAAAGTTTGAAGTAGAGAAAATTAAAATTTAATATTTAAAAGAAGTGAGTTCTACCATCATTATAGTGAATTAATTTGATTGATTTCGTCTCGTAATTTTTGAAGGGTTATTCCTAGTGTATAATATTGCAACACACTTAAAAATAATACAGACAAAGCTTTCACTGAAAACAAATAAAAATATGAACTGAAGATAAACAAGCATGCCATATCATATAATTATAAAATCATAGCCTAATTCATGAACACGTGGCTGTAGGTCTACTGCGCATAAGCAAATATATTAAACTTGCGTGTCCTCGTGCGAAAACTCTCGCATGTTAAACCCCACCTGTTCCCTATTTTTTCATTACCATATTGAGCCTGTATATCTTTTTCTTCCTGACCTTATCCTCCGTCACTAGATATATATGCCCCGTTGCAATTGATAACAATAAAATGTACCCTTGTCAATACAAACTAATCTTATTTAATGTTATTATCGAGCAGAATGGTACATCCGTGTAATTCAATCGCGTATAAAATCAAGTAATTAGTTTAATTTCACATGCAGTTGCAAATTCTACAAACTGTGAACAGATTGGGTAAAATCGAGACGCGTTATACCAGTAAAAATGTAATGGAATGTTCAAAACGATCTCGTTCTGTAGGTAGGTACAGTATGAAAAACATTTCTTTGATGCCTTGGGCGTCAAAGTTTTAGTTTTTAAGGCCACAAAACGCTTTGTTAAGGAGTTATTTAACGATATAGATTAAAAATACTCGACCGCGTGTTGCGGGTTGCATTTGATATGAATATTTAAATGCGTGTTTTAAACAATTCCTTCATATTTTAAAGTAAAAGTGCAAGTCGTTACGGCCCCGTGGAATGCTCTTTCTTTAGAGACGTCATTTATAAAGATTGGTGGCCTGTGTGAGCCGTAAAAAATATGTGTACTACTGAAATAATATAGGAGACGATAGCACAATAAAACCAAAGCGTAGATTTTTCTTCAAATGTAGAAACCGTTTTATCATCTGTCTGAATAAACAATACATAAAATGCAAACAATATAAATAGCTAGAGCTCTACGCAGGATCCGCACACTCTCTCGACGATACACAAACATGATCGCAATCCTAAAGGATTCCTCCCCAATGCGTCAGCCCGCCAGATTTTCAGCTTCCCTCTGTGACGTCATGTGACGAGACCGCTTCACAAGCGCTAGCCTGTACCTCCAGAGGGCCTTGTTTCAAATTCATCTGATGTACTCTGGGTTGACTATCAATATAACAACTTTGTGCCTGTTTTCGATTTTGAACTATAACTAGAGTCTCCTGCACTCTAGCCTTCATCGAATTTTCTAGGATCAAGTTTAAAACTCGATTTAGGGTTTCATGCTAGTAGAATGTTGTGGCGGCTAGTTGAAAGGACCAACTTTTCTTATTCTATTAAAATGTTCGTAGGTCATGGCGAGTATTAAAACGATCCGCGATCTTGTGAAGAGACCCTTACGGAATTGGTAATTGCGGGAATCGTCTGCAAGGTAACCATCATAATTTATTTTTTTGTGAATGTCGAATGGAGTTTTATGGTCGAACACCTTTAGCTTGATTGCTGAGAGTGAGCGTGAGGAAGGAGCGGTCGGACGAAGCGCTGGCCGTCGTCGGGCGGTGGAGCCGCCACGCGCGTGGAGGGGTCGATCCGCGCCTAATCACCCGTGTACCGCGCGCCGTCTGGAAGCTGGCGTGAGGCGTGAAACTGCAGGGCAGGGGCTGCAGGCGGGGCTGGGCCCTCCGCTCCCCCGGGGCGCGAACCCCCGCGCGCGCACATGTCGCGCGTCTCACGGCCGCCCTCCGCCCACGCCCTCGCCCCTCGCCCTTTGCCCCGCGCCCCGGGCGGCGCCCCCTTTGTTGACAGCCCCGCGATCCGGGGCGGGGCGGCTCGGCTTCGGCTGGGAACGGAGCGCTTGCTCGCCGATTGGATTGCTCGAGGTGCGCTGCCCGAAGCCTGGCATACGCTCGGTTCAAAGACATTTCTATTATGGAGGCTTCCAAGAATCACTTTTGGGGCTGGCTCAGTTCCCAGATTTTCAGTTTCACGGCGCGCGCTTTCTGCTTCCAGTTTGCTGGAAGAGAAGAATTTATATGAAATGTTCGTGTTTCGTTTCGATGTGGAATTCTTATTTTGAATAATTGCGTGTAAGCACTTCGAAATTGCTCTCACATTTCGTACTTGTAATAAAAATAATTGCATATAGGATGTGCAGGGATGTTTGAGGAAAGCTATTTTTTTTAATTAATTCTCTTAGAAATAGAAAAATTAATCTTTTTAAAATTTTGATGAATACGAAAAATTGTATGTTGAATTATACTTTATGTAGATGGTAGAATTACTGATTCTGCATTGCATTACACATCAAGGTGACGAAGCATGCGGGCTTTTGACAATCTGCGATTTCAGCGAGAGTTGATTATGGCTGCTAGTTATGTGGCCGTGATGAGCCGCATACACCTCTTGAAGGATGTTAGCTCATTCTGTTTCATTGTTTTTGGATTTTTCCCGAGTTCTGCAGCAGCGAAAATGCTGGCCAATAATAATGCCGCATAAAATTGTTTTCAAAAAAGTTGCACGCACACACCTCAAGAACAACAAATACAATTCTATCGTATCACATTGAATTAAATATTTTATAATAGCAGCTCTTGACTAAGAATATTTAAAAAAACAACAGTAATTTCTGTTCCATAACGCAGCATGTGAATAGCAAATATTTTATGTTGATCAGAGTCTTCCTTGAAGCCTACCTGTAGCTCTCGCATGACGTCAATTGTGTTGTAAACAGTGACGCACAATGAGAATTCAGTCGGTACGCCCATTATGAGAATATGTGGAATAACACAATCAAATAATAATACAAAAGATAATAAAATATAAACATAATAAACCATTTTTATTAACTTAATTCGCCATATTCTTTGTCTAATTTTTATGTGCAATTATTTGTGATGAAGTTATTTTGTATGCTGTGTATTATAGAAAAAAGCCGATCGTTCGTTTGAAAGGGGCCGATTGAAGAAATAGGTTGGGATCCCTGGTTTCTGTCATTAGAACAGTCACCGCCTCGAGACACACGCGAGTCCAGAGTGCGGGGGCAGCACTTGTCTGGCTGTTCACTATTCGTATCGACCGCAGTTGGGGAATCGGGGCTTAATGAACTGTTGGCGTTGAGGTTGACCAGTGTTTCGGATATTTGGTCTTCCTTTGCGAGCAGGACAGTTCTGGTTATTGTTTGGTGCGGCCCCAGATGGATTCGCGACCTGATTTTAATCTGTAATGGCAATATTGCAACCGGTAGCAAGCCAGGCACTTATTCCTAGAAGTTGTGGGTTCGTTTTCCGACCGAATCCAATGAATTTTTCGGATGCGAAAATCGATGGCACCCGTATCTTATGATCATACGAAACATATACAAAAGCGCCTTTTGCAGTTACTTGGGAAAATTATTTAAGCATCGAAAGAGTTCGGGCGAGTGCACTATCTAGTAGAAGCATGACCGTATGTCTCAATTGGTTAAGTAGGTGACGATGGCGTTCATTGAGGAGCCACATAAAAGGGTGCTATTTAGCAGGTTGCCGTCACTGCACGCTCAGCAACACATTTCTGTCTCTCTGAGACGGTCGCGCTGCGACGCCGGTTCTTTTTTTATTTCATCTTCGTTCGCCACCGCTGAAAACGCGCGTGTCAAGGAGTGAGACACACAGAGGCGTCGATTTTTGTTAGTCCCGCGAGCGCGCTCTCCGCCCTGTGCGCTCCGCTGTGTCGGGCCTTGGCGTGGGCGGCGCGTGGCGTGGTACCCCGACCACCTTCTCCTCCTCCTTCTCCGCGAGGAATCCCCCGCGCGCTGGTGATTCCGCCGCCCCACTAGAGATGTCTCTGCCATCGGCGCTGGAGCGCGCGTTCGCCTGCCTGCCCACCCGCCCGCCGCGCCCGACGCGCGCCACGCCCGCTGTCGTTCCCTCGGCCCGAGTAAAAGACGACTTTTACGGGCGTCGTATTGTTTCACGAGGGGGAGAAGGCGCGTATGCGCGGCCACAAAATGTGGTAGGGGTGTGTTTAGCCCCCACTGCCGCCACCGCCCCTACCCTGGCCTTCACCTTGAGGCGATGACCGCGCCGCCGCCTACGCCCTGCGGCCCCTCGTGACTGCCGTCGCCCCCTCTTGTTTATCCTCGTTCCGCGGATCCGAGGACGGGTGTATCAAAGTGCCATGCTGCGCGCTCATAAAAATAAATAATAGCCCATTCTTGTGTCGTGTTACGTTTGGCGGGGACGAGGAGACATCTGTGGGGTGCATCGCCGACTCCGGGCTCGTCCTTGCCTCTGCGGTCTTTGTGCTGCCTGTTAAAGTGAAATAGAAACTTTCCTCATTGAAAACTCGCGCTCCGTATAGCTACTATTGTTTGTCACTGTGTTATGTATTATTGTATTTATGTTCTTGCTTTTCTCCGCTTATGAAGACCATTGAATATTGTAATCGGTGCGCTCGTGTAAGTTGTAAGTTGGTAAGATGGCTCTCTCAGGAGTAGATGGGGGATTATCGGAATAGCTGTATCTCTACGTAAACGGCGTAAATAGTTAAAGTTCTAAACGTCAGACGTTGAAATCAAACAGTCAAAGTCTCGTCACCGATTTTGAATATGGTCGAGAGGATCGGTAAATATGAACGTATTCTTTATTTATTGCGAAAATATGTTTTAGACGGGTGAAATAACAGTTCTCAAAATAAGGATGTCTTTTTATAACTTTGTACATAACTTTACTCGCACACTCGTTTTGCTTTTAGGATTGACTTCAGTGTGGCTCTAGGATTAGTATTGGATTTAATTTTAAATCACGTTTCTCGTCAAAGAAATTCTGATATAAATATCTTCTAGGAAAACAATAACTATTTTTGACGAGAGAAATAAACACTAGTAAAACCTTTTTCAAACCTTATTTTACAGCTTTGTCAGAAAAGCTGTATTAGATTTGAAAATCTAATACAGCTCATTTCGTCTTTGAGAAGCATCATTGTTCATTTTCCATACATAATTGGATATTCCCACCTCGTAAATTCTTATCTGTCATACATTCAGTTGAGTGCCATTTAATTAAAACCTGGCAGAGTTTTGAGGGAAACGTATTAAACTACCCGTATGATGAAGAGTTATGTTACCAGATGACTAATTATCAAACATTTGTAACTATATATTGTCACATTAATAAATTGTAAGTATAGGTTTTGATGAGAAGTAATTGTAAAAAGAATTAGTGCTATAGAGGTAGAAACTAATTCTAATTCTTCAGAGCGGACATAAATGATATTTGGAAAGGTTTCGTTAATCGGAGAAGGGTTTGTGTTCATGTCAGGGAAGTCTCAGATGAAAGATAGTATTATCAAAATGATGTCTGTGATGTATCGCTGCCTCCTCTCACAGTCATTTAGGGCGATGAAATCAAATGATTTCCTGTTTTTCCTCTGAATAGTTACATTATTCACTGTGTAGGTCTCTTGAAGAGACGAAACGTCATAGTAGATAACGCGTGCGTAATCTCCCTGCGAGAAGAGACGCGTGAAAAAAATAGGACGACAGGTATTTATACCTGGCGGCGGGTGGCAGTGAATATATAAAGCGGCGTAGACGCTCCTTCCCATTAATGAATATCAACTTCGAGAGCTAATAAAACGGTCCATTTCACGGGCCGCTGGGCGCGCGGCCGCCCGCGTCGGCCTTCCCGCTTTTCTCCCCCTACCCTGTCTCATCCGCCCTCCCCCAATTCCCGATAAGGGATGAGTAATGGAGGCGAGAGGTCGCGGTGGCGGCGGATGCAACACGCTCTGTGCGCCTTGGTGCCAGGCTGCGCTCTTCATATCCGAGGCTCCAACCTCCGTTCTAAAGCAGCGTTCTACTGTTGCTCTGGCTCCAGCAAAATAGAACAGGGTGGCCTGCGAACCTGAAATTCTTGAAAACAGGGGGAAAACGGGAATTTCAAAACGTCTGGAAGTATCGGAGCCGAAACAGGGAATTTGATTTGAAAACCGGGATTTTTCGTTATTTTCAGATTTGCCTCCAACTTTTAGCATTAATTCACTTACGGCATCGCATTCTGTGAAGTACATGATTCAAATATGTACATGATAAATGGCTATTGCCAAAATCGAAATACTTTTGAAAAGTGCCACATGTGCGCTTGAGGATTGCGAAGTCCTTGACTCGCGCGTCACACGACTTACATCAATCTCGCGTGTGTAGATGCATCGTGGGTACAGAACGTAGGACCACAGAGCACCTATTTGGTTGTCTATGTCTATCACATGTACGGACGAGATATTCGCGGAACAAACGTCTCATCGAGACCTCAATAGCAGAGTTTCGATTAGCGTCGCGCCTCTTATTTGATGACATCAGCGGTACCACTTTGCTATTTCGTCGGTTGAAACCGCCACGTTATCACGCCCATGATATTCAGAATTGTTTTCCTTATTTGATAGAAGAGCAGAGGCGAAGATATCTTAGCTAATAGCCTACTCGGAGATTGAGTAGGGTAACCTGTGCAGCCGTGGGCACCAGTATAGTGATGGACACAGCAACTGTACGAGTGGGGTGGGGTAATAATAAGATTTTCAAACAGCGAGAGTCCCTCTGCATGTAATCTGTGTCGTGGGTGTCTTTAAGTTTTCAAGCCCGGAATATTAAATGAATGTGGCCCCGCCGTGAGCGTAAGTAAACTTCAACAGTTAGTGATGTGCTCCGCGTGACGTCTATGCATCGAAGCGTGGATTCGTTAGCGGATGTGTGTCCAGTTATTAAGGATTTAAGTCAGTTCGTCGGTTTTTGTTTGCAATCCTCTCTATGCGTAGTGTAGCCAGGTTTATTATCTACGTTTTCATGTTTTCTCACATTCTCAGAGCAGATCATAATCAAAAAAGATAGTATCCATAACTGTAAATATTTCTGACGTGCAGGGCAATGATGGGCGTGGAGTGCCCATCACTGTAATTTGAGGAACTTTTTTTTACTGTAATTTTAATATTGAATTTTGAAACCTTGTTTCCCTTGCTAAGCGAAAATGTACATTTAGCACGATATTGAACACTGATGGGCACTATGCCCATCTTTGCAATTTGAACATGCCCATTACTGCCTCAATGAACATTGTGCGGTAAAATGTTATCACTAGCTGTCGGAGTTTGATGACCAAAAACATCGCCAAAAAATCATCAATAAAATGCTCTAATTATGTTTTTAAAATGCCCTACAAGCAAAAAAGACGACTGATAAAATTGATTAAAACCATTTCAGATTATTAAATTACACTGATTTTGAGGTATGAAGACGCTCTGAAGCCAAAGAAGTTCTCACAGTGAATAATTAAATCTGTTGTATATGTTACTGATGTAAAATAGGGCTTTTCCCTTCGTTCAAGTGAACTCAGTTTGCAAACTTGCTTTCGATTGTTCTTTACTAGGAAATCTCTCTTCTTTTCGTGGATGGTCACAAAAATCACTTTACTTTTCAGTCGAATGAGTTCTGTTCCGAATTACAAATAATTTTAATAGTACTGTATCCGAACGTCATAAGAATTCTCCAACCAGCAGATGTCGCTGTATTTTAACAAATCAAGAGTACGTGGAAAGAGTGCCAACATGGCGTCGAGAACATCCTTCTGAGGCTCTCACTACAGAAGACTTCGCTCCAGTGTTGGAAAAGGTAGTGCGCACAATAAAGCCGGAAACTTTGCAAAATTGTTTTCGAGCTTGTAGCCTAGTTCCTTGGAGCTCTGAGAGAATTGATTTCACTAAATGTCTAGGGCAGATGTACTATGACATTGCATCAAATGTGGATAATGAACACATTACAACCACAATCCAGAGAACAAATCACTGACGTGTGAAAACTTCTGCGATATTCATAGTGAAGAAAGAGTATCAAAGTGCAATAAATAAAGGAAGAAGGAAGAGAGAAAGAGAAGTCCCTGACAACACAGGAAGAAGGAAGTAGAAAAATTGTAAGGTAGTTTTGCCCGTAGAACATGAGAGCAATAGCGAAAATACCACCACAACTAAATCTGTAAGAAAAGAGTTATTTGGAAATAGCGCTGAATTAATAGACAAGTAGAATGATAAGCAGAAAACACACTATCTAGAGGAAACAAGTTATCGTGTTAACCTCAGGAAAAGAAACGCCCATTCTGCGCAAAAAATGACATATTCATCCATTCAAGGTGTTACAGTTACAGGAGGTGGAAGAAATAAGGACATTTGTCAGCCGAGCACTTCTATAGGCATTTAGGGCCTACAAAATTGAAAGAAGCAGCAAATCTTTCCTCCAGAAGTCCACGGAAGGATTTTCTTCAGGGCTGCTTCCAGTGTAGAAACACATTGAATTTTAAGAACCACGGTGTGCTCTGCCAAGTGTGTCAAAAGGTATTTCACTAATCATGCCTTTCCTCAGAAGATTCTGTAAGTGATTCAGGCGACGGTTTTTGTAATATGTTTAGACTTATTAAATGACTGAAGCTTCATAAAGCAGCAGTAACAAGCCAATTGCGTTCAACAATGCTGTTTGTCATCGTTGGGCTTTTTACACTCCATTTTTATGAGTGACCATCAGTATATTAGAAAATGCCCACGATAGTCTTGAAAATTCCCATCACTATTTTCTGCCTTATTTTAGTTTCATATTTTATAAAATGTGAAGTATAATGTTCAACTATTTAACATACTAGCCTTATAAATGTAGTCATATGTTGTAATTCATTTGCCAACTATGAATTTTCTATTGTTAAAATAAACAATTATACATTGAATAAAATATATTGGATAGCCTTAAAGTGTCCATCACTGTATGCTCTACTCTGTAGGGTTTTAGTTTACTCGTGCAAAAAATCCCAGCCACTATTTTGTTCGTTAAGTATAATTAAAATGTGTTCACGACAAAAGTATAACGTCATTGCAAACAAGGTTTTTTCATATACGGGATTCTTATATTGTAATCACCTTTATTAAGCGGACACTTGAGCTAACGGTCATTTTTCTTCGAAACTAGCGGTGCATCTGTGAGAAAAATCCTCAAGAATAATTTTCGCCGCCATGTAGGTATAAACATAGCATTAAACATTTCGGAGCTCTGGTTAGTAGTTAATTACGAGCACAGAATTATCAAATTAATGAAAGTTACAAATTGAACTACAGTCACTCATGCTACCGAAGTGTACGTTTCAAAACGACACTGATTTGATGGTTCAGTAATGCCTGCAGGGGCGTAGCGTCAATGGATGTGCTTGATGTATAACATACCCTGTCAGAAACCGAGATTCACTTTTTTCCGAATTAATTGTAAATTGATCTGTGTTACATTGGATGTTACTCGATATGACATTTAAATTTGCGTCAAACGTCTTAGTTGAAGTTCTGAGCTGAGTGTGAATTTCGCTGTCTTCTTGATTCTTCACTGTCTTGTAGCGTAAGTACGAGTAACCACTACCACGTGCGCGTGATGTTGGAGATGTGATTTTGTGTGTGTGTACATCGTGCTCCAATTACATTTAAATATTGCATTTTGGACTGATGCATTATACAAATTACTAATGTAGTTGCCATACATGTACTGAACGCATTTAGTAAACATTTGAATGTAATATACAAATGATTAGTGGTATTTCAGAAAGATTGGTTTGCTTTACATTTTCTCATACCTTCATTAAAAAATGAAGGTATGAGAAAAGTATGATTAAAAAATCATGTATCGCTCCACTGTAGGAATGATCTGCATGTGATAACCGTGAAAGTGAATTCTTGAAGGGAAACAATTGTTTGAATACGTGTTTCCGAAGATTTTATTTGTAAAATCTGGAATCCTACTGCTATGCCATCGATAAGGTGAAAGAAATTTCCAAACTTTAAATCTTAAATAGCTACTAATATTAAGAAATGCTTAAGACATTTCAATGAAAAAAAAAATATGAAGATGAATTGAGGTTACGTGGATGAAAAACTTTCAGTCAGTTATTTTGTTGGCTTTGTCTTTTGTTCTCTAACGAAAGGTCAGTGTGGAATTCCGATGGTGATGAAGATTTGAATTATTTTTATAAGGTTATTAAGAAATTTCCAATTTCCAAATTCTTCATATAGCATGTCAGAAACAAAAATGTTTGCGTAAACTCAGAGAATAGAATTTTCTTTGAGTAGCCAATGCAGACTTTCAGTTAAGCTACATAACAATGAAGTTAGAAAAAACAGAACAATATTATCACATTTCGTATGAGTTGAATGTTTCCTACGAAGACAAGGATCTGCCTTTCGTAGCCATTGAGAGAATGAGGGCTCATTAAATGAGGAACATTCATTAAATGTATTAATAAAATAATGAGATATGTTTCAACTCGGAGAACGTATGGAAAAGTCTTCAATTCCTTGCAATTTCGCCAGAAATTCAGAATAATCTAATTTCATGCGAAGTACGTAATTTACGCGAAATTAGGAAGGAAATGAACTAATCCGTTTTTTGTTCCACTGATAATACGCGAAACTCTTCATGAAAGCTGCAAAGAACAACTTTCTTCCATTTTCCGTTTTGTGCCCAATATGGAAATATTGATGAGGGATTTATTTCGTTTATAGGTGCGAGTTCGGAGAGAAAATCTAATTTTCTTTTACGACATGCTTTTGGCGCGATAAATGATTTGTCTTGTTATGAAAAGGTCATTGCCCAAACGTGATGGAATGGCAATTATGGCAGGGCAACACACTGGATTACAAGCTAAATTTCGAGAACATTGTGAATCAGAAATCATTGTTCACTGCTATGCTCATCAGTTAAATCTTGTTCTTTTACGATCAGCCAGCTTTATCAAAAACTTAAATTTTTTCTTTATCTCTGGAAGGATTTTTGCATTATTTTCTTTAAATGAACACCAAGAGTTCATGTTAAGAAAATAATTATCTCTTATTTCTCAAACTCAATGCAATTTTAAGTCGTTTATTACGAAAAATAAAAGATCTCAAGGCTGATATGGAGAATGTATTTAAAAGAAAGGGCAACAATGAATGTTCTGAATGGAACCGACATACTACAGTGTATACAGAAGGTTTAATAAACATTTTTAAAAATTTCTTTTCACAGTGTTTTTTTTTTTTTTTTTTTTTTTTTTTATACAATACTTTTCAGCATTCCGATATTCTATACCAAGTTTTTCAGAAGACAGTTTTGCAGGTATCGCTTTTTGTAATAGTTATTGAAACTTTGTAACATTCTATCTCCAGCAATATAGGAACAAATTTGACGAACTTGAAGGCAAAATAGCTGAGAGTCGGAAAGTAATGGAAGAGAAAGAAAAAAAGAGAATATTCGTCTTGACAAAGTTTCTAAAGAAGATATCAAAATACCTGCGATTATTCATTGAAATTATCGATACTGTAAGACAAAAGCGTGTTTGAAAAATTCAATGAAGTGTCTAAACTGAAGTTTCTCTCTGTTCTTCACATAGTTTTCTGGCTGTAAGAAAACAAAATCCGGAAGAGACATTCAGAAGTCTAAAAGAAAATTATCGGCAGTTTTTTCTGACTTCAATGTGTTAAAAAAAGTAAATGGTGCGTAATTTATCCTAATATGAAAAAGGATAGTGTTGTTGTACTTCATCAGTATGAAGCCTATGGATCTTGTTACAATTTTCCCTGAAACTTGTCGCTTTAATTATGACCATGCCAGCAACAAGTACATCCGTGGGACAATCATTTCCTTCTTGAAAATAAAATATTACTTTCGCAACACCCAACATCAAGAAAGACTTTCACGCGCTGCACTTATTAATATTGAAAGTGAACTGCTTCAAGAACTTCGTTCTCTATCCAATTCTTGAGGTCGATGTTATAGATGTTTTTGCGACGAAAAGCCGGAGGATCCAGCTCATCTACAAGAAATAATTCTCCTTGTAAAAGTGAGTTGATATATTCGATGCATGACTGCATGGTTTTAACATATAAGTGTCGTGGTGTTTTTTCAAAGCATAACGCTGTTTTTCTGTGATCTCTGGCAGTTCTCGAGTGCCAATGCCTACCATAAAAAACATAGTCAGCAAGAGCGAAGAAATCCATCTCTGTACTATTGCACGAATGTTCATTAATGTATCTCCTCACAATTATTGCGAACTGTAGTTCATCTTCAGACCTAGTACATGAAAAACCATCTATTAAGAAGTAAAATTAAATCATTTAAAAAATTAAAGAAAAAATTGTGATCGCAAACACTGTTCTTGTCGGATATTCTGTCGGGCCACAATCAATTCCAGATTATGGTGTTCGAAAACCTCATTCGAACGCTCCCAGAAGAGTTGTTCTGAGGAGTACGTTCTTTCAGTGTATTATCAGGCGGCCTACTTACGAAAATTGTGCATTTGCAAGCTCCTTTTCTAGTAGATACAGCTTCATTCTTATAGATTTATTTTAAAATATAATTTCGTAGTTCGAAGTATCCTACAAGCGGGATTATCCCATTAGCAACACCGTATATGTTACATAAAACTAAATTATCGTACAGAACGATAATTATCCTACGGGGCGGTATCACTGACGAAGTACCTTTTTCTTAGGAGTGATTCAAGCCCTACATCGCTTACTGCAAACAGCGGCGGTTGGGAGTATTAATCTCTAGTGACAGTGTCATTCATCGAATAGATGAAGTGGACCGTCTCACGGGCGTCTAATTCAGCTGTCGTCAATTCGCTCCATTGCGAATCCTCGTGGGTGCTCTCTTGGCATGGCGTTGTTTTCGAACGAAAGGTTCAAAGGTTGAAAAGCGAGGAAGAGCGTGATATCGTCTGTCTGGTTAATCGTGCATTTTATTCGCGTTTCGTGAATGTTATGTTTTTATGAGTAAAATCATGAGCAATTTTCCATAAAGTCTTTATTTCCGACATTGGTCAGGCAAATACATCACAGTACTCGATACTCTTATTCTCATGTTCAAAAATACACAACACCAAATATATTGCCTTCGCATCGAATATACTAATATAGAAAATAAGTCAGGAAATGTAATGCAAAACTCTGTAAAATACATCTTATAATTAAACTAAAGATCTTAGCTTACAAATAATACAGATTTAATTGCAATGTTTGTGTTAGTTTACTTATGTCATCATGTAGAAATTCTTTAGCTTATGAAAATCTTCGAAGATGTATTATTTTTAAACGTATTCATTGTCAGAAGTGCTGTTTTTAATGCTTATTTCCTTATATGATTCAGTTTAAATACTGTCAATCTTATGAATCATGCCCTAAGGATTCATGTTATGTCGTAAATGCAGTATTTGTACTTCACAGCGTTTCACCACTGTAGGTGTTAGAGTGCTGCTAGGCGTGCCATTTGCTCGCTTGTACTCGCTTGAGCATTTCAGCCTCATGCACGTTATGCTGGAGCATCCTGTGCTCGCTTGCGGTGCGCTGATTCATAGGACCGGGAAACGGGCCATGACGAACGTAGCTTTTCGAATGTGACATGGAGAACGAAACATCGGTGTTTTAAAACAGATGTTCAAAATTTTCAAAATCGATGTGTTAACATGTTTTGTTTTATTAACATGTTATGTTTCAAAAGTTCTTTAGAAACATTGACTAGGACATTTAGAACATTAGAAACATTTACTAACTAAAACTAACATTTACGATCGCGAGGGGGAGAATTTAACTTGACGGGGGTCTTGTTAATACATTTTAATTAGGTCTAACCGACAGAAAAAACAAGCTGGAAGTCTGAGCGCACAGGGCCATCCCTGGCCGATTAACTGGCGGAGTCGCTTGTACCGAGCATCAGATGCTCCAGTTTCAAGGTCGAGCGAATTTTGCTCGGTGTGTCGTGACAAGCATAACCCTTTTGTGTGTGTGTGTGTGTGTGTGTGTGTGTGTGTGTGTGTGTGTGTGTGTAAACTGCCGCGGGGCTGGAGCAAAATCGTCTCGTGCAGGACTCTTAGTAGGGGCCTTGAAACACCCAAAAACATGTTTTTCTAGCTTTTTTCAGAATGGACTATGAGGATCTGCTTAAAAACAATGTCAAACCATTTGCCTCTTTGAGAGGAAACAGATGAGCTATTAATCGTCGGTGCCGCTTAAAACACCTCTTTTTAGTCTCAATTGGTAGAGGGGAAGGGGTTGAAGTGAAGCTTGGTCGCAGGGACGGATAGTCGCAGATTACTCGAATACTACATACGGATTTAACTGTAACAAAGTGCAATTCTTCTTCTAAAATATTACTTTTTAGAAGAGTTGTTTCCTCTTTTCTCCCGTGTGTGCAGGAAAGGAATGCATTTATTTCCAAGCCAAACTTTGTTGCAGCTGCAAAATTAACCTTGACTCTTTTCTTTATTTTATTTTTTTACGTAAACTACGTTGCGTGCGTGATCGCTTACATAAAATTGGAACCAACCAACCTATGAACCTAGGGTGAGGGGAGATGAAACTAGGAGGAACACGAGATGTTTAAATGCGTTGTGAAATAAATGGAACGAGGAGGACTAGCGTTTTTAATTTTGTTCCTGTTGATGCAGTTCCCGACTTCTTTCAATTTGGCCTCGTCGTTCATTAGAGCTTTCCCTTCAGGAGCAGTTTTCTTGTTTGTTGTGTGGACGCACGCGTCTTTCTTTCTTCATCTAATTCTTTATGCCCTGCATAATTAAGTCACCGCCTCATTAACTGATCACAGCGACAACACCTATCGTCTAATTCATTAGGCGCGGATGAAAGCAAGTCGGGGATAGAGGAAGAGTGGATTACGCTCCTAAAATTTGCACAGTCCTATTTTCAAAATTAAAATGGTATCGTGTTATTACGAAAGAATCTAGAAGAATGCGTTTCTAAAAAAGAATGTACGCAAGTGAGTTTTATTTAATACATTTTGGAAAATAGAATAAGATGCAAAATAATGAGTTTTGGAGAGCTACTAATGAACGAAGTGTGTTTTAGCTGTCAGTGAAAATAGTCATAAAATACAGTTAAGGAACAATGAAGGGTTTCTACGCCACTCTCAACAACACAAATAATTCTCACATTAATGATGCCCCCTCCAACTTGGCCGTATACACACTTGCAGTCGTCCTTTTGTCTCTCGCTCACGTCATAAAGAAATGTTACAATTAGATTGAAGGAAACGAGACGTGTTTTTAAGATTCATCTTCAAAATATATTTATAGTCTAGAAAACAAGTTTAGTTGGAAGTTCGGAAATAACTCGCTATCCGATGAAGAACTCGAGTCCTCAGAATCCCAGCCACGAAACTGTTTCGTTTTATGATGCTCCCACACACGACTCGCGGAGGCTCAAGGGGCTGTGGTACTTTGATGGGAATCGTAGAATGAAGAAAAAAATACTGTTATTTTAATGATCACCGGGTAAATTGATCATTGTGGAAGTAGAGAGATTTTTTTCTTTGTGTACTGTTCACGGCAATGGAAAAAAAATATGCCAACTCTTCTTCTTGGGTGGTGTGACTCACGTGGGAACAAAAGCTCATCCACTTCCGTCATTTCTTTCCGTTCGTGTAATTAGTGATTTAATCCTCGAGGAGTTATTTCACCCGGGGGACATCTTATTGTGGCCTGCAAGACTAATTTTTATACGTAGTCTTATTACATTTTTATGGTCATGATTAGAGCCCGGAAGTTTGGCAAAATACATGTTTGTTGTTGTTGTTACTACTTAGTTGCATTCAGCAATATAAATCACTTAATTGCACTTGTGTAGTTGTTCGCGTAGATTTTCATTTTGGCTTTCTGTGTGTGTGTGTGTGTGTGTGTGTGTGTGTGTATTAGTTTCTGCTGCCAATTTTTGTCATTTTATCTTATTTTTACCCCTTATCTGCCTATTTCATTTTTTTTTTTTTTTTCTCCTGGCACCGATCGCGACCAGGCTGGATATATACCTGCAAGCCTGGACAACACGAATCGAATCGTGTGTTGTTCGCTCAGGAGGAATCCCATCCTAATTTTGAGTATGGCCTCCGATCCCTTTTTGAAGACAGCTATCTGTATATGATATACCCTTCTCAGTGCTGGCGATTACACAAATGCGAAGAACGAAAAATATAATTTCGTTTTCACTGAAGCCATTTCAGAATACAAAAGGGAGTCCACAACAGCATTTCGAAGAGGTAATGTCGCGATTAAACAATTTCTTAGCCATCAAACAGGATGGTCACACAGATTAAGATTACAAAGAAACGAACGTTTCTTTACCCGTGAAGTGCTAATGCAGATTTTAGGGTTAGAATAAAAATGTGAATCATTTTATTTTATTTTCTGCACCAATTCCTTTTAGATATGATTTTTCGTTGTTAAAATGCCTTTATGCCTGCCTATTTTATGTAAATAAATGCCTGAACTACCGGTCTCTGGTCATGATGATGTACATTGTTTAATATCCGTTTATTGTTATCCGTTAATGTTACTGTGAATTTTGTTTTTTGCTGTCGACAAAAGGGGCATTGGAAAAGGGGGTTATTTGCCTAATCTTATCTTGTAGGTTGCGAATTAAAATAGGCCAGAAGTGACATTTTTTTCTCCGGTTTGTTTAATAAGAACGCTTTGTTTAGAGAAGAGTGAAACAATTGAAACATCTCGTGCGCTTTATAACCGCCAAGGCCAAGACTGAATACGAAATTTATACGAAAGAAAAAATGAAAGGAAGAAAAACCAAACGAAGCTTGCGCCAATCATAGGCATAACAGAAATGTGCAGTCTGTTTCTTCTTGGATTGTACAATGCGTTGTTAATAAACTTATCGGGACATTGTATCTCTGACTCTTAAAAAAAAAGTATTCTAAGTGCCATATTGCTGTTGTATATTCGGCAGAAATTAATTACATCATACTATCTCTTCTTTAGAGCTCAGTTGACGTACTTCTGAATAGCACAGCGACTATTTAAGCTTCACAAACTGAGAAATATATTTAATTTCCGTCCCTTTTAATAATATCTTCCAATAAACTGAAGTAAAATGATTCGCTGTTGAATTCACTGAATGTGTTGAGCAATTTCATCTATCATTTTATTTCAGTTGCTGAAAAATGAAAATTGGTGTTTGAATTTGAACAATATGTCGCCAGAGAACTGTTTGTGATCGTGATGTTGCCCGCCTCCGGGCTCCGGAGGAGTAGTTTGCTGCTACTCCGGCGCGGCGTGGTGGCGGAAGTGTGGCAGTGTGGGGGCGGGCGGCATCGAGCAGCGCTCGAGATATTTGTGTGAGCGTGGGAGGGCGCCAGCGATCCGTCTAAAGATAACAAAGCGCTAGTTATATCCGCCGACGATTGAGGCGTACGTTTTAAAGACACGCCTGCCAACTTCGCGGGATCGGTTGTCTCCTCCCCCAGTTGTCAAACGAATTCTTTTAAATGACGTACAATCTTTGTCTATCGTAGTGTATAATAATAATAATAATAATAATAATAATAATAATAACAACAACAACAACTCCAATTGGAACTCCCAGAGGAACGCAACAAATTAAAATTAACAAAATAAGAAATTCTAAATAAGGTTATCTGTGACTCTTACTTCTCAACTTTCACGCGTATTACGTGTTTTCTTATAAGATAAAATAATATATATATATATATATATATATATATATATATATATATATACCACAAATAATGACATATCATTAAAGATACACAATTTAACAAAAAATTTGGGTAAAATGATTAAATATTTGTTTTTTAAATTTAAAAATATTTTTCATTTTACAAGTATAAACACGTTTTCCGAAGCAAAGGCGTACGTTTTAATTGCCCAAAGGTTAAAATTCCAATCATGTAAATGATGGTTAATTTCAAGAGAGGTCGCACGTCTGTATTTTATTTTTGATATAACATGAAAATAGATAACAATGGAAATAGATGAAAACAGCAGAAATCAGATTATTAATATTTTCGCAATTAATGAGGTATTCATCTAGGTTATACCGAACAGTCGCCGGTACATACTCGGCTCTATGCACCAAATCAGCCTCTAGACCATGGACCACCTTTAAAATATAATCGTCCACTAGGGGATACAGCATCGTTGGGAACCCGTGCTCTAGTCAATTGTAGGACAAAGACTCTTTGACAAAGCCCCACAAAATAAGTCACATGGCGTCATGTCAGGAGACCTCTCAACGGGGCTCTCCCAACGATCATTCTTCATGAGGACCAATGCGACCTATCCAACGCTATGAGATACGTTCATTCAGATACTATTTCACGTCATTATGGAAGTGGAGCTCCATCCTGTGAAAAATGAAATATTGAGAGTCTTCAAGTTGTGGCATCAACCAAAACTGGAGTACGTCAAGATACGAGTTTCCCTTTATAGTTCTTTCCGAAAAGAAAAATGGCCCTTACAATCAAAAATGCCAATTTCTTCCGGCAGCAGCAAAAACTTTCAACATTGGAGAATCTCGGTCAAGCTCAATAATTCTCTGGGACTGTTTTAAACCCCCAGGTTCGAACGTTATTCTCGGTAACTTTGTTGTTGATATGGATGGTCGAAACTAAGACTATGCTGATCCCAAAATCATGTGCCACAAATTCAAAATGTCCACACTGAAGGCACTAGGAAGTTATTTGCCATCTTTGGTGAGAGCCTACTCGTGTTTCGGCTTCTAAGGGTTGAATTTCAAACGCTTGCGAAGAACACCCCTACTGTTGAGGGGACTATATTAATTCACGACTTGCGCTTCTGGCTGACTTCCCGGGGCTTCGTTGCAAGGACTGCTGAATTCAATCCTCTGTCTCTGAATTAGGTATGTGCCCTTAATAGCTAAACTGTTATTTCTTAACTGCTAACATTTCATAACTGTTATGCGAAATAAGTTATTTCGTTATTCCTGTTATTGGCTGTTGTAGGTTGAAATGCATAGTCCTATAATCTATTGAGCCAAACCCGAACAATTACAAGCTTTCGCGGCAACCATTTTGTACGATTACAGTTTCACTGGAGCTAATTAGCAAGTATTCAAATTATACATTCATTAATAAATAATCCGTCATTATTACACATCATGTGCAACAATATTTTTATATTTTCTTCTATATATAACAATAAGAAGTTTGTTCTTTAAATTAAATAAATATGCTTAACTTTTTTCTGTCCCATTGCTGCTTATGAGAGATTACTAATATTACTTATTACTAATATTACACTAATATTTCCCTGAATCCGATAAAATAAAATGAGTTTCGGTCAAATAACTCGCATTTTCGCTTGTTTCAGTCTTAGCAGTCGCCACAACTGATTTAATTCTTAGCAGTCGGTCATGTTAGGTTGCTGTTCATGGACGTGTTATTTTTCAACTGTTATGAATAACATTTATTACAAGTCGACTGTTGTTACGATAACAGTTATTGAAGAAAGACTGTTAATCTCATCTCTACTCTGAATGTGATGGAAGATCGGTGCTTCTACCTTTGCATTGGCAGCATGTCTCCATGAGTTGTTTGTGCCAATACTTCATTGAGTTTTTGACTTGTATACTGACCACAAACTGTCTCCGAATGTTGTGTTGAACTGTTATAAAAGACCCAAAGTTTTTTATGACAATCATTTATTTCAGCAATTGCACTTGCTGAAATAAATGATTGTCATAAAAAACTTTGGATACTTTTATTTGCAAACATATTGACAATCAAGAAGAAATATTGATTTGTTATAACAGACGTCCCTGCCATTCCTTCTGTTGGAAGGTGGGCTCCATCTTAAAAAAGTGTGCACAATGGAATGGCGGGTATTTCAATTCAAACTTGGAGCATTTAATAGCAATGAATGTTCTTTTCAACTCTTCCCCAAGTTCTGGACACTTATAAAAAGTAAAGGAAAAGGCACAATCTTTTACGGACACGCTGTATTATACCCAAAGAAAAAGTCACAGTTCTGTCATTATAAGGAACCATCGGCACGATACTCAGCAAGGGTGCCACTGCCTGAGTAAGAGGAATTGCCTTCTGCTCGCAAGTGCTGCACCAAGCAGATATAAAACGAAAAGAAAGAAAAAGAGCAAACATATTTCGCAGATCATACGGAAATTAGTGGTGCTACAACAGTGCAATTATTTCTAAATATGAAATTATTGAAAATTCAGATTGTTCAAGGAAAATGAGACCTGTGTCATTCTATTAATTATTCGTGGAAAAAGTTTAAAGAAAAAGTATTTCAGACACACGTTGAGGGAAGTCAACAAAGGTGTAAAAAATATTTAAAAATATAAAGAGAAAAACCTACCTTCTTTAAAGTGCTGATATTTTTACATTTTGTCTAAGGCAAAGACTTCGTTTAAAATCTCTTTTCAACTTTGTAGTTTTGAAATGTTGACTTTTTATAAGTTTCGAAAAAACACGAAGTGTTCTCCGAAAATGGCACTAGCTCCGTATTGTTGTACCGTTCCTTGATACATATGAGAAGAGAATTTAAAGAAAAAAGTCGGTGCGATTTTTCAGCACAAGATTGCTGAAAAAAAAATTAAAATTGTCTATTTCGCCGAAAATTACATAAAAATCTACTCATATTTTCGGAATATTATTTCGAGATCCATCTTTAAAGAACAGATTTCAAGGGAAAAGTCTCTACTTGCAATATGTTAGTTGTACTCCGCAAAATAAATGCAATTTTTTAAATTTCAGGGATTTAAGGGAACATGAGACATGCACCATTAATTTACGCTATCCGATGACTAAGTTAAATACAAAAATTTGATGCTATTTTTGAGAACAATTTAAATTTTTTTTTGAGGCTTCATGTAAAGTACCATCAAAAATGAAAATATCTTGTTGAAAATCTCAAAACCTCTAGTTTGTTCCGATCGATCGAGGAAAATATGTTTTGGAGAACATCGACTGAAGAGTTTAGGCGATAGCGCTGTCCACAGAGAGACCGACAAACACGATTTGCCGTGAATAGATTTTTCGATATCAAGAACCCACAAAACATGGATTCTTGCTAGGCCACGTGTTAGAGGAAGTAATTTACCATATATAGCAACCGAATGCATCCACTGTTCGTTACCAAGCCTCACATTGAGAGTTTTTTCGCCGAAAATTCACAGTTTCCTGCGCACGATTACATAACTTTCTCTTCTTAGGAAGAAAGTGCCAGAAAGGAAAACGTAACCGCAAGTGTATCCCCAAAACGTTGCTATACTCTTTTCTATGACCTTCATGGTAGAAGTGTAAAGTAGCACTAGTTACGTTTCTTGGGCTGTAATCTACAAAATACAATCAACTTCGATTATATTGAACTTCTGGTGACTAACTTTTTTGGTTCACTGTATCAGAGGTTCGCTACATTCGATGATGTCAAAATGAAGTAGAATTTCTCCATAATGATTGATTTTAATATAGTTACATATACACTAACAGCACGAACGGGAAATATCATTATCTTTATTTGTCCTTAAAAAATCAATTATTTTTGTTTGCTTCGTACATGCTTACTTTCTCACTACCGCTGCCGCGGTAGAAAGTTACGTATGCTGCTCGGAAAAACGGTGAATTTTCGGCTGAAAATACTTATTACCGTGGTAACGAAATAGTAGATAAATCCAGTTGTTAAATTTAGAAAAAAAATCCTCTAACACGTAGTGTAGCCAAAATCCATGTTTAAAGGGTCTTTGACGGCATAATGTCAAATTTAAACGGGGCGAAAAATTAATTGACGGCACATAATTGTCTAACATTTATTTAAATAGGAATTTCAAGATACGCAAAATTTTTTCAAATTATTCAATAATTAGAAATAACCAGTCTCTCTTGTGCATATTTTTTATATTTTACCAATGAATAATTATCATATCTTTATTAACTAGAACGCAGTGATTCATAGTAAGAGGACATAACTAGTATCTTAGTACACACTGATTCTGTGCCATTCATCGCGCACAGAAAATCATATTTTGTGTATATTCAGGTTCGTGCTGTCCACGTTGGTAACCGCCCTGTTAGAAATGTACAATTATTAACGTTAAGTATGCGGACGATAGGCATCGAACCTACTCGCTGTCGTTGTGGTCATGGGCGCAGGAAATGCAAACGTGCGTGAGCAGATGCAATTTGTTATTTAGAGGGAGCAAACAAGTGTGACAACCATGTCGGCTGCTTTTCCTTTCTCACGTGCTGTCAGTCGAGTTGGTTGAGTCGGCCCGAGAGTCATTTCAAGCGGTCTACGTTTGCGTTCCACGGTACGTGATGTTAACGCTGTTTGGTTTCATCTACACATGGTACCGCTCGAAATGTGCTCGTTGCTTTCGTGCGAGGAATTTAGTTAATTGCCTTTTAGTTTATATTCTAGTTGTTTTCCTGGAGTGTATAAATAGCAAACACTTCTTACTTAATTCAGCCCAGTTCTGCCCGGCAAGCTTAATTCAAATTCTCCCATTGCGTACCAGATCGCTAATTGCAGACGCTATTATAGGATGCCATTTTATTTGTAGTTGTATTAAGTCATGCACTGCTCCATTCTGGGTGCTGTTTGACAATCACGTAGTGACGCCGCCAGCTGTTTTGTGGCGAAGAACAATAGCTTCCTGTATTTCTCTGAAGATGTAAGCTATTCTTGTTGCGAAAGTCGGAGTGAACCAATGATCGGAATAGTGCGTAATTATTTTTGCAGTGATGCGCGAGTGCTCTTGCAGCGAGCATCTGGCAAGTGTAAAAACGTTGGCTCTTCCGAGGATCAGCTGTTAAGCGTATTGAAGATGGATACGGCGTATTGACTAGGGATACAATATCGGCCACAAAACATCGATGTTCAAATTTTTAAAATCGTTGTTTAAAATAAATCTGTCCACGACCATTAATGTTTTTAAAAATCGATGTTTGTAATAGTATTTTAATTACCTCTAACATCAGCGTTCACATGCGGGGGAAAATGACAGTCATGTCACAGTGGTCGTGTTTATTAATTTATAATTGAAATTAAGCTAACAGAACAAAGTAAAAAAGTTGCAGAACAATTTACAAACGTTTATTATTTTAATGTTTAATACAAAAATAACAGAGTACATTTATTAATAAAAATCCGACTCACTTTTGTTGGTTTTGGTCTGAAGAAATGAAAATTATTGTATTTTTTATTATTATATTTTTAATTCAAAAATAAAATATCAACCAAGTAAAAGCATCGGATTCTAATACATTGTTTGTACATAAAAATATTGATGTTTTGAAAACATCGACTTGGACTTCGCAACTTAAGTATAGTATTCTTTATCCACTATCTACCGAAATGTATTATTTCTCTTACCATATATAGTAGCCAAATTATGAAACATTTCAAGGGATTATCATTAGGGTAAAATCTTGAAGGAAACATGTAATTTATCTGTTCACATTGTTTTGCATTTTGCATGTTTCCACATCTTACTACATTCTTGGATGAATTATTTATTGAATATTGATTGGTTACATGATGTTTGTGTGCTCTTTAATAGTTCATTACAAATTAATGATCCACATCATAATTATTATCTATTAAATTTTAAAATTAGTGATCGATCAATTTAACTTGTCGGCAAAACAAATGAGACTACCTAAAATGTCAAACCCCAATATGACGGACTGGAGCGTGTATGTGTATGAAGTAGTTGCTGGCTACATTTAACAATTTTTTTGTATATCCAGTTTGGTTATTCATACAAATAGTATTTTATTTACTTATAAAACATCCTAGTGACTGAAATATTGCTATTCACCGTACCTTCCATCAATTAGTACCTGCTGTCATTGCAAAAGCTAACATGTTCTAACTTTCAATGACATTGCGCGAAGAAAGGTATTCAAAGAATGAATTGTTATATTGATTCCTTATTTGAGAGAAGGTTCGCTTTCACTAGGTCTGCCATAAACAATTACAAATTATAATGCCAAAATCAGGGAGTACAGGTAGAAGGAAAATAATTCGAATATTAGATATTAAGAATACACATTTACACTTGTAAAACACTTTTCAGGATGATTCGTTTTAAAGGACACGGGTGTTTGGTCTTGTTGATGAAGCAGTCCACGATATTGATAAGAAAATTGGCGATTGTAGCCATCAAAATTGTCTTTCGACTGTGCTGCAGTGACTTTGTTTCAAGCCTCAATCAATGACCTCAATTTTTAATCCAGAAAATGTAGATCTTGACAACTGGATGACCAATCAGCAACAGTAATGAAAACGGGAATATTTGTCCGCAACTATTCTTGAGTAATCATGGATTGGAGTAGAATGTTGTTGGAAACTAATAGGGGCGGAATTTGAACCTCGTGCGTTGGCCGGAATTGGAGTTTCCCCGTGGATTCTTCTCCAATATAATATATAATTAAACATGACATTGTGTTAGAGAATGTTTGTGTATAAGAATTGCATCTTGGGGTGTACAAATTGTCGTTATTTTCGAGTTTCGTCAAAGATCATATCTCATACGAATACTACTTATCCTTGGAACAAAGCGCCGCTGATAGTCTTCCAGGGAATTTGCGATCCCCAAAAGACTCGCTGCGGTACCTAATATTCGGTTTCGAAAGAAAGTGGCAGGAACTTGTCGACTTCCGATGTCATACAAGGCTGTCTTTGTCACTCACACTCCACTTCCCTCAGTTCACTAATTCGCGTTTTGGTTGGTTTGTATTCGAACTAGATTTTTCCTTCGGTAACACTTTAATTACAAAGAGACTAGGGGCGATGCGATGCGATGCGACGTGACGTGACGTGACGTGACGTGACGTGACGCGACGCGACGCGACGCGACGCGACGCGACGCGACGCGACGCGACGCGACGCGACGCGACGCGACGCGACGCGACGCGACGCGACGCGACGCGACGCGACGCGACGCGACGCGACGCGACGCGACGCGACGCGACGCGACGCGACGCGACGCGACGCGACGCGTTGGGTCAGTTTTCCAGCGCAGATTATATTCCAAGCTCACACTGGCTGAAACGTTCCAGAAGATATATTTGTACCTTCATCACTAACAATTTTAATAGAACTTACTTCAGCCATAGAGAAGCTCAAAGATTTCTCCTCAAAGTGTTCTTTTAAACTATAAAGACATTTTATTTGTAATAACTTGGCTAGTGGTGAGTCTCCATTGTATACTATTGGAGTTTTTACATTTTACTTTACTTAACTTTTTTTTTTTTTTTTTTTTTTTTTCATGTACAAGCTTATATCGTGTATTGTACAAGATATTGAGGTAACTTTTGTTTTTTCAAATGGAACTACACACACACACACACACACACACACACACACACACACACACACACACACACTACCATGACGGGCGTAAAAAGGCGAATTCAATGATATACATATTGTCATAGATAAGCATTTTTTGAGTAATTTTGAGTTACATTTAAAATGTACGTTAAAAACGATTCGGAAAAAATCAAAGTTACTCAAAAAATTGCTTATCTAACATATGACAATATGTATATCATTGAATACGTGTTTTTACGGTCGTCATGATAGACTGAAAAAATATGTATAGTTCCATTTGAAACAAAAAAAAGTTACATCAATATCTTTTAATATACAAGTGATAAAAGCGAAACGAATACATGCATCAATTAGCCCCATTACCTCATTCACTTTCGTCGAAACTGCATTGCAATACATTGAACTGTTCAAAAAGTACAGGAGGTTCTAAAGTGATGTGACTCATCCTGTCATATTGCCTATCCAATACAAAAATAATTAATAGGTGACTGGGGGACTAAAAAATTAGTCAGTGGACTCAAAACTAGGGGACTAAAACGCAGTAAACGGTAACGTCGAAGACTGAATTAAGCAGACTTGAAGAATGATTTGTTAAAGCTTTTTTTTATTAATACTTTCTATATATATGTTTTGAAGACACCTACTTCGTAAAAAGGACGTCGAAATTGAAATGGTTATTTTCCCAAGGAAGTGGGAAGCAGACGCCTTCATTGTGCTCAGGAATATTTGCCGTTCGAAATAAAACCTCAGGCACCATCAGTATGCAATAACTGAAATGAACATGCAGCGACGTACGAGTTGGTGCCAAGATATTTCATTTCTCCCGTGAGGTTGGCGGGTATTGTGCGGCCTTTGCACCTTACGCGTGGTGTTGGTGCGCCCCGCTGGGCACACCCCGGGGCGGCGTGCGTCTCCAGAGCGCGGAAGGTGCCAAGACTCCGCTTTCTGCGGCCGCCGCCTCGCAAGTCGTAAAACCACGCGTGGCGTCCAGAGGCAATATGTACGACCGCGGGGCCGGGGCCGCGCCCGCGCCAGCCGCGCGGTTCGTGCGGTCGAGCAGCGGGCGGCGGCGGCGGCGGCGGGTGGGCGGGGCGCGCAGCGGGATTTGTTTGCGTCAAATATTGACCCGCGGGGCGGCGCGTCGTCAGCCCCGCCTGTCTTAATGCAATTACCCTCCCGCCTGGCGGCGGCGGTGGCGGTCGCGTGTCCGCCGGACCTCATTTGCACTCTCCCGGCCCCGCCTCCCGCCTCCGTCACCCCCGCCGCCTCCTACCACCCACCGCCATCGCGGCGACCCCGACCCTGGTGCGCTCTCTGGGTTTCCCGCTTTGTACACGCGCTCAGCGGTGGCAACGACAGCCAGGCGGCGCCGGCGGCGGGGGCGCGTGTGCGCATACTCCCCTCGGGGAGGCTTCGTTTGCTTGCGCTCCTGCGCCGTCCCCTTCCGCTCCCGCCGGCCTCCCCCTCCGGCCCACTTGCCCTGCCGGAGTCGCCGTTGCTGAATGCCGTGTAAATTGGTGCACTGAGAGCACTTTTCAAACGTTTCATTTTGTAGAATAAGGTTTGGGGAAATCTTTTCTATTCTGCGTCCGCTTGATATTTCACGTTTGCAAGAAGGCTCAATACTTTTAATGTCCAGCATGTGCCCTTGGTTTTTGAGCAACATGTTACGGAGGAGTGTTTGTGAAAATAGTGCAATTGTCGATATTATTTTTTCTTAATTTTTAAATTCATGCGTTCCTTTGGTACGAGTCAGTGATGGAATATTTTACTGTGATGTGTTCCAGTAATGCGCCCTCCTTGAAGCAAAGCGTTTTTTGCTCTTTCATTAAAAGTTCGTTGCGAGATATAACATCAGCAGTGCAAACTCGTTAACAGTTGTGCCACCTAAATTCGTCTCTTTAATTTGTAAACTGCTTCGCTTAAGCGCGATAAATATTTACCTCCGAGCTTGGCGCGCTGCGTCTATTTGCTCCGCTTGAAATATTTAGTGTTTGGAGTGACACTTCTTCGAGCAGGGAGCGATCTGTGCCGCGGATCGTTGGTGCTGCTTTTTGAAAGCAACAAGGTAGACGCGCGCGGTTAAACCGACACCAACCGCAAAAGCTCTCCGCCGTCGTCTTTAGCACCACCACCCACCACCTTAATGATCATAACTATTAATCCTACTATCGCAGCTACGACTGCGATACAGTTTTTGCGCGAGCTAAGCATGACTGCGACTACAGTTTTTGTCACCGCGACCAGAATCCCGCCATTCCATTTTAGTCATCACCGCTACACATCGCCAATAATAATGCCTCCACACCATCGTCATGATGCTCCGAATAGCCTTGTCAGCCAAGCATTATCACTAACACTCACAATATACATTTCGCCAAACGAATAAGAGACCCTAGTTCCACGAAAAGCTGAGCTACGCACCACCAGGCCCTCCGCACGGTGAGTGTAAGAGCGACTCTTAGAGGCCCGGATACTTTAAATAGTAATGCTGTTAATATAATTTTTGAAAATGCGTCCCAGGCGGCATACAGGTTACAGCGTAGCTCTGTATACGTACCCATTATATTTACCTGTATAATCGAAAGCGCAGAGGTGTGACATGTAGTGATCAAGTCGCCTATCGCCCTCCACCGTGCCCTGCGTGGTCTGGATTCGTCTTGCCATGCAAGACTATCACCCATTCTGTTATTGTTGGTGTCACGGCCATCGCTGTTTTTCGCTCCCTCTTCTGTCGTTCGGTACCAATCTCCCCCCCCCCGCCACTAGTCTCCGCTATCCCATTTGCTGCATCCGCTCCGTCGTTCTGTACCAACCCGCCTAGCCTCCGCTATCGCACTGACTGCTACGTTACCACCGTGTCTATTCTCTACCTATGCCCGCCCTAGCCCGTGGTGTTGCTGCACTCAGCGCGCTGAAGAGACCAGGGCGCTGGGTGGCGGCGGGCGAGCGTACTCGTCCCCTGCTCGCCCCCCGCTCGCCCGCTCGCCCGCTCGCCCGCTCGCCCGCTCGCCCGCTCGCCCGCTCGCCCGCTCGCCCGCTCGCCCGGCTCGCCCGCTCGCCCGCTCGCCCGCTCGCCGCTCGCCCGCTCGCCCGCTCGCCCGCTCGCCCGCTCGCCCGCTCGCCCGCTCGCCCGCTCGCCCGCTCGCCCGCTCGCCCGCTCGCCCGCTCGCCCGCTCGCCCGCTCGCCCGCTCGCCCGCTCGCCCGCTCGCCCGCTCGCCTGCTCGCGGCAGGATTTTCACGATCGCCTCTCGGCGGCGGTCGTAACGAAGGCGGATTTGCGTGAGCGAGTTTTACTGTGCTGTAACAACACGTCTCGCGCCGGCGCGTAAAACTGCTCTCGAAGAATTTCCCCAGGAAATCCGGCGGGAGCGGCTGGGAACATCATTTCGTCATCCTCTCCGCCGCGTGCGCGTTCTCCGCAGTAAATCTGCGCGCGCGAGCGGCGGAAGCGGCGGCGGCGGCGTCGCGGGTGGTCGGCGCGCGTCTCTCATGGACCGTTCGTCGCCCGGCGCGGTTAGACGCCGAGATTCCGCGATTTCGGACGATTTAGAGCTGTAGTTGATAAGAACAGGCACCATCCGCTCCTGCTTCCGCTTGTTGCATTTTGGTGTGGGACGTAGAGAGCGAAAGAGTTGTTCGGAGCTTCGTATGTTTATAAAACGGAATTTCAAAACGCGTAATGGAAAATTTGGAGTTACTTGGTATGGAAATAAAGACGGTCTTACGAAAGCTACGCTGGTTGAGCACTGTGTTCGTGTAGTGTCCTACCAAGCGTTCGCAACAAGCCTGAAGAAGCTTAAAAATCTTAAATGAGATTACAGAGAATGTATGTTTTTTGTTTTGTTCCTTTACTATTCTAGAATGTAAAGATAATTGTGGGGAAAATGTTCTAAAATTAGTGGTTCGTGTGTCATTTTAGGACTGAGCAAATGTATCTCTAGGTTTCTACTTCGTAGCGTTCTCGATGAACGATGTTCTAAGTATAGAAGCACGACGTCATAGATTTACAAGTCTTTTCATGAATATTCTGCTTTCGATTTTTCTGATAATCTGCAAACATGATTCGAGGATGAATTGTTTCATATTAACTTGGCTAGACGAGGCACAGATGAATAACGTGGTGCTTGGAAGTTGAGTTTGCCTGTTTTCCTCGCAGGGCGCGCCCTCGCTACTCTCCTCGCTCAAACGGTCAGCAGGCGAGCTAGCTGGCTGCCTGGCTGGTGGCTCCTTGCGCCACTGGGCCCCTCCCCTCCCCCTCCCCTGCCCGCCCCGCCCCGCCCTGCGCCGCCTCCGCGCAGCCATCGCCGATCGGGTTTACTGCCGCGAGCGCGGGCGCGCGGGCGCCGCCGGCGATCTCGGGTTTAATCGCCAGATGCTCGTCCGGCCGTTTCTCCCTGCCCCACCCGGCCCCCTGCACGCTCTGCTCCGCTCCAAATTGAGACGTAGCCCGCCCGCCGGATAAATTAGAGTTTATGCGTTTTTTATACCTGCTTGCCGTATTGCGATTTAAAATTAGGTAATAACTCAGCGGAGGGGCGGTCGATAGATAGGCGGGCGGCCGGGCCCGAGCTGCGGCCCGGTCGCGGGTCGCGCTGGGCAGGGTGAGGGCGGCGGCCCTCGGTCCTCGGTTCGCAGGCCTCGCAGAGGATCGCGCACCTTCACACAGGTCATAAGTGCCTTCCTCATCTGAGCGTGACACAGAGAGAGGTGATTTACGTCTGCATGCCCTCTCCTTTCCCAGACAGGCAATGGCAGGAATGGTTTGTCGTTACCTTTTACTGGATGGTTGATGGTTGGGTGATCATGAAAGGTGAATGTTAATGAAAATATTTAAAGTTAAGAATGGGGTGAAAGTTCAGATGTATGTAGTGCTACGAGAAACAACAAGAAATTAGGAACAACGGCCAGTCTCAGAAATCTTACAGTAAAAAAAAATTAGCTTCATCGAATTCAATGAATGAAATTACTAAAGTAATGCTTTCATGGGGTCGTCCTTTTAGAACGTGCAGCGTTCGGCCCTACGTATCATCCAAGATCGTCCAAGCGACTGCAGCGCCGTAGTGGAGTCTTCACGCGTGTGTACGATGAACGGTATATCAGCTGCGCTGTCAGGTAAAAGAGAATTGTGTAATTATTGGCAGAGATTCAGTGTAGCATGCCAGTCTGAAATTGTCATTTCAGTGAAGAAAGGAATATGTTTACAAAATCGCTGTAGATTGACTCCAACCTTTTTTTCACTAATTACTAATAGCACTCAATAGTATGCAATAGCAAGCTAAATTTTATGTGAAAATGTCTCTATTAATTCGCAGCATAAATCCTTTACCCGAGGGGTAAAGTAAAAATACATGTAATCCACGACGAATGCCCACTTATAAGCCACGCACCCACCACGATGTTGGGCGCGGAGTGAAGTGTTAGCTTTGAACTTGTTGCTCCGGCTCTACAGATCTCTGGCTTCAGCGGAGCTCTGGAGCAAAGATAATGGAATGATGTTATAGCATAAACAATCATGCACATATTTCTTTGAACATACATTGCCTGATGCGCAATTTTCATTGAACTCCAACTCACGTTACGTTAACAAGGCATTCACACTCATTTCTTTAACACCTATCGTTATTTACGTACTTTACTGTAGTTTGTAATAACAATACTTTTTGTCTTTTTCAAAAGTTTAGTCTTTTAGGGGCTGGCAGTGGCATACTGATACGCAGGGGCAGTGGCTTTCTGTCACAGACGATGTCATATTGATGTGACAGTACCAAATGTGGGCACCGGTTGCAAGTACGCGGACATACCTGAATTGCGGTGTGTGGTGCCGCAAAATTCCAAGTTGCCGCAGGATACGCGTCGATCGCTCGAATCCGTTGATCGGCTGCACCACTCATCCAGGTCTGTCAGGATATAATTAATAATCGTGGCTTCGTTCACGCATCTTATTGAGTCCGTGGTTCAAGCACCTTACGCGCTTCTCCAGCCGTCAAACGCCCCTGGCACATGCTGGCGACAGTTACAAATTGTCACCACAGTCATGCACAGTCCGTTGGCTGCAATTAGTTCGTGCGCACTTAGCATTGCGGGCTACATACACGTCTTCAGTCTAATTATGTCACTCTTAGTGCTTAATCTGCCATCACATTACAACCTGCAACCCACATTACATATTTCAAAAGCTTTATATGATGCGTTTTTAACTGACTGTTGCACTTGCGGAGCAAAATCTTTGCTTCTCTGTTCTCCTCGATTCCTGGAGGGCACATCCCCTTCACACAATCTCTCTCGCTCCTCTGCTACAAGCTCCCAACACGACACGTGATCAAAAGGGCTGGCTGTTACTTGTTGGATTTTGTTAATCGAAAGTTCGGCCGAAAAGATATTGTCATAGGGGAGAGTTACCCCTTCTGTATTTTACCCCATTACTGCGACGTACATTAAGCTGTTGAGGATTTCTTTCCTCGTGTGCTACTTGGAAAGTCCATGGATTCAAACACGTGCGTCAACTGACGTCACTGCAGCGCTTCTGTCCGGGAGGTCCTAGGTTCGAGTCCTGACGATGGCAGGATTTTTGACACTAGCTTTTCAGATAGGTCGAATTCAGTTGCTGTCTGTAGGAGAATTCTAGCGGCCGGCTGCTCTCATCAGTAGTTTTCCGTGGTTTCTCCGATCAACGCCAGACGAATGCCGGAGCAGTACCCTACCAAACAGGCCACGGACCGCGCGTAATCGGTCCTTCCTCTTCCTTGTCCTATCCTCTCCTCTTACACACACACTTACACTAACATGCACTACACTACCACATATTCCGGGAGTGCGGTCGGGTGCTTAGAGCTTGTCCCGGCTGGGGCGGTGCCCCTCTGGTGGGAGTGTCCTGGTTAAGGGGAAACCCCTCTAGCCGACGGTAGGTCGGCGCCGGATCTCGCCATCCAGCGGGGGAAGATCACCGCCATCTCCCGAGAGAGAGAAAACATGCACTACACTAACGGGACTAATGACCAAAGCCGTTGACGCGCCCAGAAACACGAAAAATCAATCAATCAATCAAACAAGTGCGTGACTAATTTTATTAAAACGCGGGTTCTGTTGGTTTCGAGCGCTGAGGTCAGCCCCTATCATGATGGCTGTCGTGGCACTCTTTCCTCCGAAAGGGCTGGCAGGTTCCAACCCATCCCTGTGTCTGTTTACCGGAGCGGCTGCGTAGGTTCTCTTGCGAAAGGCGGCCAGGCGCACACTGGTTGAATCGGGCCTAAAACTTGGTCATAATTGCAAATGTCAGGGGATTTGCGTCAAAATTGGTAACAAGGGGTGTTTGAGGTCGGTGAATTAGAATGTCATAATGAAATTTCAAAATACAAAATGGCGGCTTAAAAATGGCTAACTGACTCATAAAAATGAGCCCAATGTGCGTAGAAATATGTATAAAATGGTTCTCAAGATCGCTGATTTCGATTATTGGAATGAAATATCAAAATTCAGAATTGAAGCTTGAAAATGAAGCAAAAATAAATAAAAAATTGCTATGAAATTCAAAATAGCTGCTTCAAAAAGGAATATCGGATTTAAGGAAAAAGAAATCGATTGTAAGTAAAATGTTATTTAAGACAGTTTTTGAATTTCTTGATTCATTAAGATTTCGAGGAACGTCATAAAAAACTGATTACGGCAATTGTACTCACAAATGTGATAATGTATATGAAATGCCTGTAATGTAAATATTGACGTCATGAGAGACACTTTAAAAAAATTGTATGATTAATTTTTTTTAAAAACAGAAGACATGTCATGTTATCCTGTCCGTTTAGCACTATCCGAGAAAAAAAAAAAAAAAAAAAAAACTGAAGCCCTTTCCATATATATATTGAAACAAATGACACCCATCTGTTGGGAACCCAATATCTATGTATACAGATCTAATTTCGTCGGCACTCTTTGAATAAAAAATTAGTCAACAATACTTTGAGGTGACCACATTGAATTCTCTCTTACACCTTAGTTACCCATAGTTGTGTTTGTTGCGTCAAGAAAAGAAGGATCCTTAAAATACAATAAAAATCTGAATGTGCTCGGTGGCTTGGGTTATTATTGTTTAATCCCTCCAAAAATTTATATTATTAATTTTACGACTAAAAGTAATTATCTGAAGGAGAAGTAAAAAAAATATTCCAAGAAATCAATTCTCTGTGACATCGAAGAAACCATCGGGGGCGATCTAGTGTTATATCTGACTACGTAGCATTGTAGTAAAGTGCCTTGAAAACAAATATATGCAGATATGAGCAGCTAAATTTGTGTTATTCTGATTAAGGACATTATACTTGATAAATAAAAATAATAATTGAGGCAGGACTACGCAGGACAAAAAATATAATCTACAATATGAACGACTTTGTCACGCTACATGGTTTAGAATTCAACCGCATCATATATAAAAATAGTATACACTTTTTTTAAAAATTTACTTAACTTATAGCCATAAGTGTCTTATATTCGGAAATACAAAAATAATCCTAAAAAAATTTTTAAACACTTTTTTTAATTTCACGAATATCGTTGGCAAGAATCAACGAATTCGAGCCATTCGAGCAACGGTAACTTTACGACACCGTGTGGAAGCCAAAAATGATTGAAATAGATTTCTGAATCTGAAGTAATATGCTCCAATGTCTTCCGAACGAGATTTGATAAGTCAGAATTCCAAACGCGCACATTGAATTTTGCAATTATGGCCAGGTTTTTGCCGCGATTAAACCAGTGTGAGGCGTGGCAAATTCGGATGGGAGCGGGTTGCGCCGGCGCGGCACGCGGAGCGATGGGCGACAGGACACCCATTGCAACAACGTCTTGCGGCGAGAAGTTAAACCCACGTCTTGTAGCACCTGCATGTGACTCACTTTCTCCCGACACATGCTGCCAGATGTCTCCGGATTGAAAACGGGTTGCTCAAGGGAATCACGGCATTGAATTTAGTTAATTTTCTTTTAAATGATTTATTAGTGTCTCTTATTAATTTAATTTTAAATACTTGTATATATATATATATATATATATATATATATATATATATATATATATATATATATATATATATATATATGCGCGTGGTGTGTGTGTGTGTGTGTGTGTGTAGAATTTAATTTTTTTAAAGCAATAAATTTTTCCGATGTATTACAATGTATCAAAACAAATTTTTGATACCACTATAAAGAAATATTGGCAGAAATGTCTATAATTCGAGAAATATATTAAGCAGTTTATTGAAGTCAAATGATTGCCATTCCTTCGTGCACGGCAATGCGTTTGATGATCCAATCAGAGCTCTCTTTCTGTTTGTATTTAAATGTTAGTATCTCGTTGGTGCAATGTAATGAGAGAGAATGTGTATTGTTAAATTTATTGCATGGACATTGTTTTATTCTCTCAGCAAACCAAACGTTACAATGTTGTGCCACTTTACCTTTTCATATATGAAGAACAAAAGGGTTTAATTGTTTTGTTTCAGCTACGTTTAATATCATTGTGCCTTTATTTTGAAAACTACGCACGTTAAATGAATGCATTTCTCTCCCAGCATGGACAATAGTTGTACATAGTAAACTTTCTGAATGCATTGAAACTTCGTCTATGGCCCTTTTGTTTACGATACCATGGTACGTATTGGTACGTACATATTTTTACTTTCTCGTTACTATTTCATAGTAAGAGTTATGTATTGCTGAGGGGAAAAGTACAAATTTTTGGACAGTAAAATATATTTTGTAGTTGCCTGATACCGTAAAACAGTGTTTTTCTTTCTCCTGCATGTAGTAAATTACTTCCTTCTAATCGTGCTTGTGAAAATCCACATTTTGCGAATTCGTGATACAGAGTTGTTGTTTTTATAAAACGTCTGATAAGAACTTCAGCACCTGAACTATGCGGGCGAAATGGATAATCCTTAAACGATCTGGGAAATGTCGCGGCCATTTGAATTTAAAAACCGCTCTTTTAATTTATGAGGGTACATGAACTCCTAGATCATTATAAAAATATTCTCAAAATTGACTGTAAATTTGTTCAAGCGTTTTACGTCAATAGAGCCAAATACGGATTTTTTAAAAAAAGTTTGTTTTTGTCGATGCGTCCAAGAATATTAAGAAAGTTTTTTTTTTCGTGATGAAATATGCTTTCAATTATAACTTATGTATCTTCTACTTTTAAAAAAAGATTGGTGGTGGCATAATTTTGAGTGAAATCGTGACATTAAAAAGTAGTATGCTACATAATGGCACAGAGTCATTTAAGACAATGGCGTGAAGCTCTTTTCCGCAGAATATTTTAGAGCTTTCGAAAAACTTTCTTTAGAAGTCATTTAAAGCACTTCCACAAAAAAATACAGTAGTGTTATCAAATCGCTGGAAATGTGCATCCTAACGACGCGACAGATATTTCAAAAATATTACATTTGTATAATTTTGAAAAAAAAACAAAACGATACCCTATAATTAATTTTATGTCATATTATACAGCGCAATTAGATGCACTGCAATCCGTTGGAAAAGTTATCATTAGCAATCTGTTGGAAAAGTTTGAAGACGAAATTTGGAGCCATTTTTGAGAAAATGTCGTTTGAGCGTTTCTGAAAATGCGGGATTTTGAGTTCATTTTTACAGAAAATTGTTGTGTTTTTCAAAAACTGTATTTAACCTTATTTAAAGCACATATACTCATATATATATATATAAAATTATGTGAAGAAATCGCCTCTGAAATGAGTATTACTGAAGTGAAAGACAAGTCAAAAAATTACATTTCATTTTCATTACATTACATTACAATCAACATTTTGACAAGTCAAAACAAAAGAATAGATCAACCTGGCGTTTATGTTATAGTTTTTTACGGATTGCAGTGGCGGTTATGTATAGTTTTTTAGAAAATCCTGTCTTTGTAATTTTCTAAAATTTCAAGTATTGCACGCACTATTGCTCGAAAATTACTGATTTTTTTTTAAAAATTGACATGAGCGTTATGAAAACTGTTAATGGACAACAAATATAATTGGAAGGAAAAATCTGTCTTCAATTTTGTAGTTGTCTGAAGACTCCTAAAAAAATTCAAATATTTGCCATTTTCTAAAATTCAGAGTTAACTGTAAAAATTGGACCTATGCCATTTTTATAAGTGTATTTTACTCTATTCTTACAAGAAATTTAAAGAAAAACTTTGGAGAAATTTTTGAGAAAATTTGGAAAATGTCCGGGGGGCTTCATGTAAATTCCTCCCCAAATTTTAAAGAATGTTTTTCAAAATCTCAAAACTTCAACTACAGCCAGATGGACAGGAATTTCTTCAATATGGAACAGATAGTGGATAGTGGTAATGGCACTGTTTAATATGACGTAAAGTTCGTTTTGGTGTACTCTTTTGGTTTTAAAAAATTACGCGAATGTATTTTTAATATCTCTCACGCCGTTTAATACGCACATTGCAATGGATTTGTATACATTATTGCATTTGTGAGTGAAAGTGCTTCAAATGAAGTTTTTCGAAAACTCAACTTTTCACTCAACTCAGCTGTGAAAAAGCTTCAGATTTCTCATTTATAGTAACGCTTAACGCCATTTTCTAAAAAACTGCTCAAAATTTTTCAATGAAAATTGCTGTTTAGTATGAGGCTTTAGCATTCTTTAATATTATTAAATTTATATATATATATATATATATATATATATATATATGTGTGTGTGTGTGTGTGTGTGTGTGTGTGTGTGTGTGTGTGTGTGTGTGTGTGTGTTCTACTTCTTGGAAACCAAAAAGTTTAGAAAATTTCAAAAAAAGTAATTTGGGTGGTGATAAAAGGCAGCAAGCAAGAAGGAGGGGCAAGACTGTACAGTACCAGTCCACAAAAAGGAAATTAGAAAACTTTACTACGAGAAAGTCTGTGCCAGTCTGTAGCACCTCTAGTTAATTGCTACATTAACACTGAACACTGATCATTGACCAGTTTACATACTCCTTAAGCAATAGGGTCATTATTTGGGGTCACACACAATATCTCCAATGCATTTTCCTTTTTTATTTTGCTTGAGGATTCTCATCCGAGGCTTTCAAAGCTATGTTGTCGCTACTATTAAAGTGCAATTCGTGGTGAACGCCGCGAACAACGGGCAGTAGGCGGCTGGATGGTTGCCTCCCCCCTCCACCCTCCTTCCCTTCACTTTTCAACGGTGCTTTAGGGCTCACGCTTGGCGCACCTCAGCGGCACGGCCAACCTCCCCCTCCCAAGGCCTGTGACAAGTCGCGTGAAGAATTTGTCGGAGCCTGTGTGTTGTTTCAATTAAATTAATACGATGAGGGTATTTGTTCAGCTTTTCGTTTGTTTGGGGTAGGAAGGGATGGAGAGAGAGAAAAAAAGTGGCGCCCGAATGCATTTCCATCATTTCGTCGCGGGTGTACTCTCGGTCTCTCCGCCCCTCACGCTCCGTCCCAGCTCCGCTTGCCCAGTCGCCGGCGGCGCCCAGGTTCGAATGCAGTCGACCGCGCCTCTCCGCGCCCGTCGCGCCGCGCCGCGCCGCGCCCAGCAGTGGTGGCTGACGGTTGAGGGATTCGCTCGGGTTAGTACATTAATCAGAGAACGCTACCTTGATAAAATCGTAAAAAATTCATGACCGCCCGATTCGCTGGGCAAACGGTGCATTATTCACGGGGGTGACTGAAGGGGGCGCCAGACCTCGCCCTTTGGCGGTGCGTTCGTCAGCCTCCCGCGGGAGCCCTCCCACCCCCCCGTCCGCCCGGCACAACGGCAGCCGAAGAATGCCCGCCTTCATTACGCAATCCTTTTAAGCGCGCGCGGGCTCCCGCGTAAGATTGATGCCCGATCCATCGTGCCGTTTGCTCCTGGCACAATGTGCTTCCTCCCGTAATGGGATGCAAAAAGAACACGTCGGTTATTATCTGTTGCGAAGCTACAAGCGCTTCTATTCTTTGCAGTGTATGCCCAGGCGGAGATTTTTTTTTTTTTCGTGCCAGTCGAGGTTTTTATTCTCCTGCGGCGGCAGGCCCTCGTTGAAGACACAATGGAGGGAAATACGCGGTTAGAGCGGTTATTACAAAATGTATCTGAGCTGTTGTGGCGAGGGGATCCGCTCTCGAAATTTCGTCCGTGCATTTTCAACAATGCAGAAGAATAGGTAAAAGCCATCTGGGAATTGAGTTATCTCGTTAGTCGACGTTTGTCGTAAACATACTTCCCCAAATGGAAAAAAACAAAAGTTATGTGGGGGTAGTCTACGTGATTGTCTCTTCGTTGTCGTTTGTGATAACATCCTAGTTTATTAAATTAGATGGCATGTCTTTCGCTAGTTTACACACATCAGTCTGTGTGTAAGTAGAAGAGGCCAAGTTCGCATGTTTGTTTTTTTCGCTTGTGAATAGGTATGGTATTCACGTTGTAGTTGAGTTGTATTTTGAAGTTCTCTTACATCGACTACTCTGAATCTCTTGTTTGTCTCTCTTGATAAATTTTACACGACTCTAACTTACAAAACCATCAAAAACGCGTGTGTGTCTAGAATTTTTCCAGAATATCCTAAAGGGAACCGGCTAAGAAAAATGCCAATCGATTTATCTTGTCGAGAGGAATCAAATGAACTATTGATCTCCTCGTTGGACGTAAGTCACCCAAAAAGCGATTCTTTGGAGGAGAAAAAAACAACAAACAACACCGTATTGTAGAGAAATTTATTCAAATCGTTTGGTTGGATCCGAAAAAAAATCAATTCTCCCCTTGAGAAGAAAGAAAGTTCCACCAGTTGCCTCATCTGCCTCGATAGGTGGACCAGAAGGGTTCTGACCCTGGGGGACGGAGCGTCGGTGATTACTCGATTACTATATAAAGATACGAACGTTGCTAGAAATCACACAAGTAATTGTTTCACTTCTACCAGTGACATTTTTAATATTTACAAGTTACGAACTACTATGTTGGTTTATGATTGACCCACATGTTTAGCGTAAGTGTTTGGAGTTTTGTTTTGTATTTGTCATTCATTCAAGTCAGGCATGTCAAGGTCGCGGGCAAGATAACTAGCTTACTAGAGTTCGCGGGTTATGCGTCCAGAGCTCCGGGCGGGATATTTAAAATCAATAGGTGTACAAAATGCGTGGATTGGCGGTACATGGATATCACTGGTATCTGGCCCATGACAGTCTTTTGGAGAAGACTGCTTACAGAAATTTCCTTAAATTTACCTACATTAATTCCCATTTCCTCTACTAAAGGTAAAAAAATGATCCATTAAAATACATAAATCAGATTTCAAATTGTTAATTGAGAGTAAAATGAAACATTCCGAAAAAAAGTATCTTGATTTTGAAACAGTCTTTTCTTAATAGTACAATCATTGCAATTCATTGCATTAACTGTTTACGTTCAGGTTAAGATTGTCTGTTAAAAGAGCTGTAAGTTGGAATTGTATAGTTATAGAGAATTTATTTCACATTGTTATATTCAACAAATGACTGATTTACTTAAATATAACACAAAACGAAAGCGTGAAAACAGCACGCCATTCAAACATACTCCTACCACTTGTCAAAATATTTTTACATAAGGCAGAATTCAGAAATAAAATAAAGATGAAATGGTAATAAATAGCTGAGAATATAACCATAATTCAAATATCGGTTGTTTGATAGAAAGAATATTGCAAACATGTTTTCGAATGAAGCTACTATATCCCGGTTGGCGGCAATTCGCGAGAGTAGAGTCAAGGGCATTTGTCCGCGTTCGCAGGACCACCGGACTTCCCAGGCGGGCAAGTAGCTCGTGCGGGCGCGGTTTGATCTGTTATTTTTACTTTCACGGTACTGTTGACGCAGTAGAGAGAAAGTTAAGTAATGTTGCGGGATAAATTTGGACCTTACATAGCGTGAAGGGCGCTTAAGAGAATGATGCAGGTGTCGTGCTCATTAAAATACCTGATCTTTCGAAAATTTTAAAAAATAAAAAATTTTAGGCGTCTTCCTATAACTACATTTTTCTTAATGAAATGTGTTAATCAAAAACAGGTCTGCGAATAAGGTCATGTTGAAGTTTTCGATTTTTAAGAAATTTGTCAGGCGTAGTCGCCCGCTCTGAATATCCTGCGCTTCGTGTACGTAATATGAGAACGATTCCAGGCAGTTGGATGCCACGTATGTTAGAATGTCATATTTCTTTGTTCGTTTCTTACCTTCGAACTTTTGTTATACGTTTACAAATTAATCTTTTAGATTTGTTTTAAACCAATAAGAAATAAAAATTGGTAATTTTAAAGGGAATATCAGATCAGAATGCAACAATGGCATTCCGCGCTCGGCAGCTGGATTTCTGTGAATTTCGTGTAATTGTTGGAACATTATTTAGCTACATGAAAAACAGTTATAATTGTCAAATTTGTGTTGATATTTGCTTAAAAATAGTATTCGCACCAAATGTTTTTATGATTTGTAATGCTTACAAAAAATGATTGAGATGAGATAATTTGGAGAGGAATTGTGGTACAAATAGTATTGCATAACCATTATTAAAGGCGAGAAAGTACGTCCTGTGTTTTTAGTTTTCAATAATTAATCAAACACCGTTCGTTATCCGAAACAAGGGTCAGAAAAGAACACTTGAATAGCACGTAAACGCACTTTGATTCCTTATTACATTTCATGATTTCCATAACAGATACATAAAATATATTCTATAACACATTCCTCCTGATTTTTATTCCTAGATGACTCAATTTAGTTGACCACCGTTGGAATCTTCAATTGTCATTTTATTCAATGTCATCTGCGATCTCTAGACCATTGTCGTTCTAGATTATTTCATTCACTTTCGTGAGTTCGCAAGCGCGGAGAGGACCCTGTATGTGCACCAATCAGGCTTCCCTAGGTATCGTATGCTCGAGTTAGCCCGCTGGACTGAGTTGAACACCAGACAAGAACAGCGGTTGTTGAAGGAGGCTAGACGAAGCAGCTGCACGGCAGAACGGGAGGAGTGCCTTTTGCGGGGACGGTGCGCGAACGGCCCCGAGGGCCGAGGCCCCTCGCGCACCCGACCAGGTATCAACAGGTACGGAGTAATTGGCCCGCTAACAAGGCGTGCACCGCGTGTAATAAGAGCAATTCGTCAGCGGTTCGCTAATGGGGCCTCCGGCCGCCAGTAATCAGGCCCCGGCCGGCCACCCCTCGGTCGCCCGCGAGCCGCGCTGCCGCCGAATTAATTCTTGCCCACTGGCGGACTTAATAACTCTTTTTTTTCGGGGCGCCATTTCGTGTAATATGGCTTCACTGCTAGGCTAGCTGGAATTCTTTCTGAGCGTCAAATTGTTACGGATTTAGAATGATTTATGAGCGCTCGTTAGGTTTGTCGGGTCATATCTGCGTTAATTTGTGGGTATCCGTATTTTTTAGGTCTGTTCTTTTTTCTGCCAACCCCCGTATTTTGGACTTTTCCCTGTGTCCATAATTTAGTTAACTTGAATTACTTTTGGCTTGCTGGCTTGAACGGAATCAGCTCGTCGTCTCCGTGGCTTCAAACTGGTAATTAATTATTTCGGGGTCGCTTTAATACACAATCAGAAAAGTACGCGTATTACAAACATATACTTCGTATTGTGTAAGTTACTGTTAGGTTCGAATGCATTTCGATGAGATTTTCTAAAGTCACGCCATGGAATCGAAGTAAATTGGGACCGTCGTAAAAAAGCTTGTTACTTGCTAACCGAGAGCGATCGTCGTGACTCGTCCGAGTGTCATTGCATTTCCCGCCTTTAAAAGGTAGAAAGACCGCGATCCTGGGAAACACAAGATGTGTAAAGCAATTTTAATTGAATTTTTGTATATTTGGTGTATATATTTTTGTATATTTTGTAGAAGTACTAACTGACCCGGCGACCTTTGTACCGCAATATTTTTTTTGGTTCGGAATATTTTCCAAAATCCTGAAAGACGTGTTTTATTATTTATACCCGCCTCGGCTTCACACGTGTGGTGTACAGTCGCGGACTAAGGAAACCAATCGGATTATCAATAATTCCCACGTCGCACACTGGTTGAATCAGGCCAAAAACCTGGCCATAATGGCAAAATTCAAAGTGCGCGCTCGGAATTCTGACCCATCAAATTTCGTTTGGAAGACATTGGAGCACACTACTTTAGCTCCAGAACGTTATTTCAATCATTTTTGTCTTCCTTACGGTCTCGAAAAGTTACCATTGCTCGAAACACGCGAATTCATTGCTTCTTGTCTACTACTTTTGTTAAATAAAAAGCGTGTTTAAAATTATTTTTCTATGGATTCTTGTCGTGTTTCCGAATGGACGACACTTTTGACACATACAAGTTAAATATATTTTTAAGAAAAAGTGTCTAATTATTTTATTATAATACGGCTGAATTCTAACCTGTGTAGCATAACAATGTTAGTGATGTTTATTGTGGATTATATTTTTTGTCCTGCGTATTCCTGCCTCAATATATTTTTTCTTTATCACGTAACATGCCCTTAATCAGAATAACACACATTTAGCTGCATATATATGTAACTTTTTATTTTATAGCCACTGTACTGCAATGCTACATAGCAAGATTTAACACTAGATATCCCGGAAGTATCTTCGACGCCATGGGGATTTATTTTCTCTCTTTTTTTTTATTTATTTCTTCTTTTGATAAATACTTTTAATAAGAAAATTACTGATACCAATTTTTGGAATGATTATACAATATTAATGCGTGCCATCGAGCACTTTAAGATTTGTTGCGTCGTTGATGCAACGCGTCTCTTAACACTTGTTGGGCGTTAAGCGCTTTCTTCAGGAGTAATCCTCCGTTACTTTTCATTGGTTGTAATTTACTGTTTTTTTATTAGATCTTCGTACACATGCATGGCAATATATTGTAATTCACAAAAAAAAACAAAAAAACATGGTTTTATGCTGAGAAAATGCACGTTGGATTTAAGGCAGTAAATGTAAAAAAAACGTAGAGGGGTATTACGGGAGTACAGTGCAGCTGCAAGGGCTAAGTGAATATAAATTTCTTAATAATCGAAGTAAAATATTACCATGATTCTACGAGAGGGACTGATTAGAAAATAATTGCTTTGACCGCATCAGTTTATAATGTTCAGAATAGTATAGCTGTTGGTGTTAATTGTTTTGCTGTCTTCATTCACACTTCATTTTCTTTAAATGAACTCTCATTATGCGTAAATTTTTACGTTGACGAGGATATATGGGCAGTTTTGTGATATGGACTTCTAGGTTAACGAAGGATATTGGATTAGTTTCTGGTTTTCGTCGGGGTTGGGGGTTGGTAGTTTGTAAGGGCGTTGTTCACATTTCTACGTTTCAATCAACTCCTTGCGCTGTATTACAGCGATATATTGTGCGCGAAATAAAATGATGCTCACTAAGCTCGCCAGGCTTGTTGACAGAACATGCAAAGCGGAAAATTTCAAGGCGAAGTCTGCTCGCAGACATCCGTCAAAAAAAAGCTGTAGGTAAATTCTTTATATTCCCCAAGTTCCTTTTATTGACTTCATTTCGAGACAGGGGCCGCGCCCTTTCTTCTGCCATTGTCCTTTGTTGGCGCCGGGGAGAGGGAAAGATGTCGGCCGCCGGGGCTGCCGTGGGGGCCCTTAGGCGACGCGGGGCGGGGCGGGGCGAGGCAGGGCAGGGCAGTGCGGGACGGTTGTGCCTTGATATTTATTCCTTGCTTCTGCGCGAGCCCGCGCCACCCGCCTGCGCACAAAGGCCGCGGACGCCCTCGCACGGCCGTCTCGTCGCGCCACGCCGCGCCGCGGGCGCTAGGACGCCTAGTGCGCGCACGCGCCGCCCGCCGCGCTGCAGTCGGCGCCGCCTGCGCCTCCGCCTTCGTCCTGTCCCTTTCCCCGCCTTGCAAAAGTTTAAAGACGTCGCCGTCTCGGGACGGGTCACAGCCGTATCATAACTTAATTTCCCTGCCGCCGTCGCCGTCCCGGTGTACCTGTGCGCGGCGCGGAGCGGAGAAGAGGAGGGCACAGTCTCTCCCTCCGCCTCCCCCTTCCCCGCCCACCCCGCCTCCGGCCACCCGCCGACTGCGCCTCCCGCCGCGTTTTTAATAAAATTGCGCGTTTAGGAAAAAAGGTGAGTTTGCGTTTTTTGGAGCAAGGCGGGGCCGCGGAAAAGTTTTGAATAAAATATTAAAATACGCATGCACACAGTTTTAATTAATTTGTTTGTTTTCTTAAATAAGCACCCGCGTCGCGCTTGACAATGGCAGCTTCATTACCAGCGCAAAATGCAAGTTTAATATTAATACACAAGATGTAATGTCCTTCTTGTTGTGCGGTGACAAGTTTTATTACTGTTCTTGGTGTACGCGGCGTTTCAATTGTGCCGGCGCCGGCGTTCTAATTATCATAAAATATTAGCTCTCGGATTAGCCAGGAAATTGAACGCGCTGGCTGAGTTCGGCTGTCGAGGACATTTTACGCGCTCGGGGCCGCTCTGCCAACTGCAGTTTGAAACGGCCTACTGCGTGACTCTCGACTGGTCCAGTCTTCCACCAGATGGTTCTCAGGGAAACTTCAGAGCGAAATGATAGTGCAATTAATGTGAATCATATGAACATGCGAGTGAATATGGTTTGATGGAGATACACACAGGCCAGTCACACGGAAATATTTGTTTTTGTTAAACGTGGCTTATTAAACGGAAGATGTACACCAATTTGTTTCTTATATACTTACTTGCGATTAATACATTTTTTTTATCTCTAACAGAAATCGGATTTATTAAGCAAGATTGAATCATTTATTTAAAGTCAAATAATTATTGGCCACATAGGCTGCGACACTGTTTGACCACTGCAGATCCTTTTGCACAGGCTAGAACAAACAATCGCTATTATTACCACTGGATAGAAAACATGTTCAGAAATGATATAGTACAATTTCAGCGTTTGCAGTCTTTGAGAAGTAGATGGTAGGTTGCTTGATGGGTTTGGAAAATTAGTACAAAAATGTGTAAGGTTGGGAGAAAATTGCATTTAATTTATAAGGAAGCAATAGGATATGTTTCTCAGTAGAGAGATACCCATTTTTAAATTGCATAGTTCAATAGTTGTTTATTGCGTGGTTCAATAAATCTTCTAAAACCGTTCTTGTAAAAACAAACCGCAGTCTTAGAACACTCAGTCGCACGTTTCACGCCAGTGGTGGTGGGGGGAGACTCTCGTCTCACAGATTAAGAAAATTCTTCCTGACGTTAGTTATTTGCAGGCGCCGTATGTAGTCAGGGCGCCCCGCCCGCAAACCCCACGGTTTGCGGATGCACAGCCAAGAGCTCTCCGAATGCCCACAACATTGTCTATGTCTTCTGCCGACGTCGTGTGCCATACGCACGTCACCTCACTGAAAGATGCGCAGCCAGAGCATGGCGCAAGGCTCCAGCTCTGGTGCTGCGGGGAAGGGAAAGAAGGCAGCTGCAGCACCTGAAGCACTGGTCTGCACCTGCCCTTGGTTCTAGTTTGGAAGTTCACGTGTCAAAAATAGAATATGAGTGTACAAAAATTTGTATTACCTACTGATAACCGGCTTCCTACAATATCCTTGTACTGCCTGCTCGACTGATGCAAAACCGCCTGAAGCTGGCTCTCCATTCTTTCATCTGAACTCCATGTCAACAATACTTAAAATTTTACCAGTATTTGGAAAAGAAGACACGTCTCCTGATAAAATCATGAAATATATGGTCTTTGGGGGGAGGGATCATATCTTACATTCTGAAGAAAAGAAGACTGTTATGGGAGAAGTGCGCCTTTGCGTTCAGTCTTGAATGTGGGCCCATCCGGTGGCAAGACCTGCGTATGCCCGTCGTCGTTGGAGAGTCCGAAGCGAATGGAAATGTCCTTTCAGTTCGCTGGAAAGGAGGCTCGCGAACAGAAGTCTGGAAGATAAATGTTGAAGGAGAAGAGAAAACAGCAGAACCCTGAGGAAGATAAAGGTGTGCTCCAATCGTGGTAACTGCTGAGACGAATTCCGCTATTCTATGGAAACCGTACGATAAGTACGGTATGATAAGTCAAGAACTCCGGGTTTAATTTGAATGTTAAAATCGGCATTCAGCGTTAGTAATAATGGCATTGTTTACAAACACGGAAGTCAAAGAATACGCGTTGTTAGGACAACCAAGCAACAAAGTGTAATATTCCATCCTTGGTGTCATAGCGCTGTGCAGAGGGAGAAGGCCTCATACACATTACATGAAAAAGGTGTGAAGAGGGTATTGAAAGCCGTGATCTTGTAGGAGGATGCAAGGAAGCGTTGTGAAAAGATACTGAAGCGTACACACGTAAGCGGTTGATGAAATGCGAACGAATTTTCAGCATAGGCTGGGGTATTATTGAAATGATAGTGAGGCGGGAATTTATAATTAGTTTGATAGCTTGGTATTGTTAAAATAGTAGTATGAATTGTAATTTCTATTAATGTAGTAGTTGGAAGTTTAATTAAAATACTCCGTGTTTCGAGGGGATATATATTAGGGTTTTTAAAAGATAAGGTTTAATCAAACCTTATTTTATGCGAAATATTACACCCTATTAAACCAAATCGATTTCTATTAATTTAGTATTTTGAAGTTTATTTTAATGATAGACAAGAAAGCAAGAATAGGAATACCAAGGATTTCAATGGACAACATTCTGCTGGTCGTCCGAGAAACCATCTAACAAGATATTGTAATAAGCTTACGAATTATATTCAAACCCGTACGGTATTTTAATATTCTATATAAAAAAAGTAATTTTCATGAGCTCAATACAACTGTAATATAACCAAATATTAGTTGCCATCAATCTAATAATTGGTTTCAATCAATAGAACTTCCAGAAATCGTGATTCTGTATAGAATTGCACATCCACATGTAACAGGTAAGGAGTAATATATTGTATGTCGAACCCATTATTAAATTGGAAGTCAATTTAATAAATTAGTGTTAACATTGAGAGAATTTGTGTGCATAGCTGGGCAACGGTAGAAATAACATTATTAACAGTGGAAGAAATCCCCTTCGTAATATAAGATTTTTTTTTTGAAATAGTTTCCACAATAGTAAAAAATAATAGAGGAGACCAAAAGTATTTTACAAATAGCTAGCCCGCCATGGGGCATGAGAAGAAGAATAGTTCACAATGCACGCGAATCTTGGGAAGCATTCAGTCCTGTTTTTGCGAATGCGGTTGGAGCTCATGCTTTCTCTATGTGTATGGACTTGGTAAATGGCAAGCCTCTAAACCAAGTTTTTCAGCAGTCGTACTATATATATTAGAAATGAGATTTCCTGCCGGGCTGCACAACAATTTTTTTATTATTAAAACAAATAATATACGTTTATATAAAAAAAATTAAACGAAATTGATAAATAAATATATTTATCAGCTTACGGTTAGATTGTAAAAACATTTATTTTGCGAGACGCCTTGTTTTGTTTGACCGAACTAACAGCATCACGTCGATACCGACTGATATTGGTGCTTCACGCAAACATTTTTCCAACAAATGCACATCAATTGCAATTGGTGTTTAAACCTGTGATTTGACTTGCTTCATTCGACAGAAAAGCTGTTCACAGGCGTAAGTGTTTCCAAATTGCGCAATCATCTGCAGAACATGTTTGAAAAATACAGGAATATTTTTCCTTGTCCAAATATGTTACCCTCATGCCCAAATCCTTGTTTTCCTTATCCCAATCAATCTGTTTAGAATTTCTCGATTAAATGTTCGTCACCACTCATCTCAGAATGTTCCATTTGTAATCTTTCTGGCACGAAAATCATATCTTAGGAAAACGGTGTTGCAAATACAGCAGAAAGTACTCGATGCGTTTTCAAATTTTGTAATTTCTTTTCGAATTCCAGGTTTATCAACCAAGACTATTTATCTGCATCCACTTGCGTAACATCATTACAAATAACGCACGAGTGAATATTTTGTTCTTTCCTGTTCCCGAGATTCATTTGAAATGCGAAGATCGTGTCAAACGCGGCGTTGGTAAGTTGATATTTCCCCTGCATATGACATTTAGGTAGCTAGTTATATCAACCAAAAATGCAGAAAGCCACTGCTTGGCTTCAAACTGTCGGACCCTATTTGTCTTGCATTCGAAAAATGATTGAATTTCTTGTTTCAAATCGATAACCCTATTTAACATTTTCGCACGGGACAATTTAGAATCGAAGTATTACCAACTTTTCAGGCTTCATTCTCAATCAGTTTTTTTAAACCTCTGTGATTTCCAACCATTGCTAGGTGCATCATCAGTTGTTAGGAGAATTTATTGACCATTGCTAGGTGCATTAACTGTTGTTATCAAGCTTGATAAGTTATAGAGTTGCAATGATCCGATGCTATCCGATGTCGATGAACTCCGTAAATGCTCCTAACAAATCTCTAAGCGTGTCCTTTAGTGGATGCATTGCCGCTAAGTATTCTTAACCCTGAACACAGCTATTAAAAATCGCTGCTTGTGCAATATCATTTATATCGGTGTTTTCATCCAATGTTAAGGCATAAAAGTAATATCGGATTCTGGGCTTTTCAAAATATCTTCATTATGCTTGTCAATGTCAACCATATGCCTGGTATAAGTTGATGAGACAGGCTTATTTTTAAGAAATTATTCCAAGAAATAATTTTTCTTTTCTGGACACAGAATTTAAAGACGCTTCCCAAACATTAGTTAACCAGTTCACCGTCTGTTTATGGTTAGATAGTTTTTGCCAGCATCATGCCTACTTTTTTTGATTGATTTTGTATAGCACATTGCATCTTGAACCACTCCAGTAAATATACGACGTTATGCTGAAAGTTTCCTCTTTTAAGTTCTTTACTTGGGCTTGTCGAAAATGCTTTTTGTAATTATCAAACATATTTGCGTGTTTAGTGTCGTATAGTCGTTTAATATTATACTATTTTAAGACGGAAATAGATTGCATATCAAGCACATGGGCATTGTATTAATTCCACAAAAATATGTTACAGTCCTCCTTGGAAGCTTCTCAATTCTTTATTGATTGGTCTCTTCTCTAATTCAATAACTTTGATGCCATACTAGGTCTTAAGTTTTTACTGAAACAAATAGTGTCTTTATTATTAAAAACAAAAGATTTTGGTCCTGTATCCAGGCCACTGTTTGAAGAAACCCACAAAACTATAGCCTAGTATAGTAGGTTAACATAAATAAAATGAGAGCTTTGCTTACTTTCACTGTACTTGAAAAAGAAAACTGAACTCGGTACAGGTGACACGTTACTTGGTTATAACAGCGTCTATTCTTATTAATACTCGTATTAGAACATCTATCGCAAAATCTCACGAGACACGTGGCAATAGTGCATACAAAGGGAACAACAACCGTGCGATAGCATTGCGAGGTTACCGCAGATTGAATGGTGTTTAGTTTTTCAACATTGCGTAACACATTGTCCTGCCACACTACGCAGGATCGGCACGCGCGGATTTTAAAATTAATTGACAAAATAGTGGATTCAATGTACTGAGATACTACTATAGTTTATATGTGAAACGAACCACGTATGATGTTTCTTTATTTTGAGATGATGTTGTTTTATGTATAATGTGCATCACAACATAATGTGCATGTTATATATATATATATATATATATATATATATATATATATATATATATATATATATATATCACCCTAAAACATTTGTAAAAAGACCCAGATCCTTGAACCACTAGGGAACACATGGCAGGCTGCATGTGTGGCGTTAGTTTGGCACCCTAGACCTGAACGATTCACCAATAACCGTTAAAATATCTTTTTTTTAAAGGAATTTTATCATTATTTGAAATACTCCAAGTTTCCCATGTCGGTGAAATATTTACGTAAGACTTTTTCTACCAGTATAGACTTGCAAAAGATAATGCCTGTATTTGAACGGCAGAGAAAATGGGGGGGGGTGAAAACGCCTTCCCCAATTGTGGCAGAAGGTAATAAAGATGGAGGAATGGTAATAAAGAAATTGAAGGAATATAATAAATGATGTTTGGTTAATAAATTCGAGTGTTGTAAAAGTGTGTATCCAACCCTTAGATAATCATTTTGTAGCCTTAGGATTATTTCATTATTTATTTCATTGTGGTTAGTACATGATTAAAGAGACAAACGGTAAGAAACATGGTACCTTCCTTTCTTTCCTTTCAAGGCTCACAGAGAAAGAATGATTATAGTAATAAAAATTTATTTTTCTCCGCCCCTGCCCCGGTCCTGAGACAAAACTCCGCAGCCACGTCTTGCAGGGGGCTCGGGCTGCCGTTCTCGCCCGTTCTCACACCGGCACGCGCGCGCGACCCACTTGTTTATTTATGTATGACTTTATTACCACCGCAAGGTCGGTCGGCTTCGCCGTCTCGCCGCCATTCATAACAATAATGTAATGATACACAATAATGCCCACGGCACTGTAATTGATAATAGATAACGCTGTGTAATGCGCGTTTATACATTGCGAAATAATTCACTACGACGACAGCATATACATTGTACGCGTAGTTGCGAATTTCGTATTTAATAACTGTTGCATTGGGATGCCGGAGTTAACCATATCAGCGCTTGTGACCCTGCATTGATGTTGCAGCGTTGTTTGTTCTCCGCCGTCTTTGTAGCTTATTAGTATGCTTGCTTAAATACTTTACAGCGATGATTGTTGATAATATATGCAAAATCGTTTTATCATTCAAAATGTCTGTTTCTGGCTTAATACTCGTATAATACGGAGGTGGTCCCAGAAGTACCCGACCCAACAAAGAAAAAACAAAAATTTTGGAAAAAAATATGTTTATTTTTCAACATAATCTCCTTCTAGCTCTATTCACTTTTCCCAGCGATGTTCAATAAGTTCGATACCCTTTTTATAATAAGAATTGTCTTGTTCTTCAAAATAGCCGTTAACTACCGACATCACTTCTTCATTGTTGGAAAATCTTTGACCACTAAGCCATTTTTTTTCAAGTTTGGGAACAGAAAATAATCAGTGGGGGCTAAATCTGGCGGATAGGGCGCATGAGGTAGCAATTCAAATTTTAATTCATTAATTTTGGCCATTGCAATAACGGATTTGTGAGCAGGTGCATTGTCCTGATGAAACAACACTTTCTTCTTAGCCAAGTGTGGCCGTTTTTGCTTGATTTCTTCGCTCAAACGCTGCAATAAGTTCGCATAATACTCGCCGTTGATAGTTTTCCTTTTTCAAGATAGTCAATGAAAATTATCTCACGGCATCCCAAAAACCGACGCCATGACCTTGCCTGCAGATGGAACGGTCTTCGCCTTCTTTGGTGCGCGTTCTCCCTTTTCAGTCCATTGTTTTGATTGTTGTTTTCTCTCTGGGGTGAAGTGGTGGACCCATGTTTCATCCATGGTTATGAAACGGCGATAAATTCTGCTTTGATGCGGTGAAACTTCGCTAAACACTCAATTGAAACATCTTCACGACATTGTTTTTGCTCGAGTGTGAGCAAACGCGGCACCCATCTTGCACACAGCTTTCTCATGTCTAAATTTTCAGATAATATGCGATGTACCGCACTTTTCGAAATGCCTACTATGTCTGCTAGCTCGCGCACTTTCAGTCGACGATCACCCAGTACCGCTTTGTGGATTTTCTTTACCATTTCTGGAGTAGTCACCTCATTTGGTCGACCACTGCGATGCTCGTCTTGGCAGCTCGTACGGCCTCGTTTAAACTCTGCTACCCAATATTTTACTGTAGTAAACGAAGGCGCAGACCACCAGAGTAGAATCTAGTTCAGTTTTTATACTGGTTGGGCTGATTCAAATTAAAGTATTGGATCACATAACGATGACCAGTTTTCTCCATTTTTACAAATTCACTCACAACGTTCACTATTGATTGTTGCGAAACAAATACTAAACAACGTTGCGTCTTCAAACTTGAAACATACGCTTCATAGATTGTCTACTTTCTAATACAGTGATATTTTTCGAAAAACTACCGCGATCTCTAGGTCAGGCAGGGTACTTCTGGGACCACTCTCGTATATGGTGCATATTTACTTTGAAGTAATCGAAAAGCGTTGTGGAATAATATTTCTTTAGTAGTGCCACGGGGCTTGTGGTCACTCCTTACATGAAACGTAATAAATTTAGCTGAAATGTCTCTTATTGGGCAATGAGCACAATAGCCAACTTTCAGTCTGTTGTTTCGTGTTTCTGTTAAGCTTGTTCTTGATTGCAGCCTTGATGTCGAATGGGATCGTTAAGTGTGAACTTGAAACCCCGGCTAAACCAGTTATGAAGTTCAATTATGTCTTTACTGGGAGTTTTATTGTAAGGAGCGGTAGTTCAGAATCGTGTTAGCGATTGATTTATTGAAACACGTGAATTTGCCGACAGATTTTGCGAGTACCTCAAGGTTCTCTACGCGCCTGTAAGTTTCGTACAACGGAGCGCAATGGGCTGTCGTCACCTTTTTGGTAACCGCAACCGCCGTGCGTGGCGCTGCGTACGACTCGCCCCTCCTGTGTGCGGACCACATCACGCCATTGTGTGCCGCGCCGAGACTTCGCCAGCGAAGCACCGGAGTGGCCTATAATATTTATGGACCTGCGCATGTGCGGATTGAAACTCCTCTGCGGAACAGAGTTGCCCCTGCGTGATGCGCCCGTCATTGGAGGTTCGTGGCCCGGAAGATCGCTTTCCTGTATGTAAATGCACTTCATTGTGAGGCTACGTTCTGTTTGAAGTGATCTGTATTAGTGTTATGTGACGTATTCGTATTCGTATCCCGGGCGGGCGGAACAAAAGGGCTCGTTCCGTGAATGCATGAGCTCTATTTCGAGTCAAATTATTGTGGCGGTGCGCTGGTCGGAGAAAATGAGTCGAAACTTACATTCAAATGTCAACATAAAAGCGGACAAAGAGCAAATAGCGGGAGCTCTGGTGGACGTGGACGGAGTTCTGAGAACATGCGAGGGCGCGCTTTTGAATTCAAAATCTGTGCCCTTCCATTTAGCTGACGTTTTAATGTGCTTTTAACAGTAACTATTTTGGGTATTTAATGATTGCAGTAAGCGTCCGTCAAAGGGTTTACAATAATTTAGAAATTCCACTTTGCTCGTCACTTGTTCCTACAGATAAGCAGACTTAGACGCCGCGGAAAAACGCTTCGAACCAGAAACAGATGAATTCGACATCTGTAAATGGAAACATTTTAGTTTTTAGTCTGATGCGATTCTGTTTTGCTGAGTGTTTACTCCCAAACGCATGTATAGTCGTTTCTAAGGCAGCGACAGTTTTTCAGATTCTGAAACCGTAATGCATCGTCGAAGACCGTATTGGCTCCGTTAAATATATATTTCCGCCATTCAAATACGCCGGTATTGAGCGATAGCTGATAGTGCCTCGGTTTGTCAGTTCCGTGAATGCAATTAGAGGTTGGGGATAGTTTTCACGAATGGGAAAATATATCTCCGATATCTTTAAATTAATAACGAGACCAAATACAGATCGAAGGTAACTGCTTAACTCACAATCTCTGAATATTGAAGAGCTCGCGCTTTTCACTGTGGGGGCTCGCTGGTTGGAGAAAATGAGTCGTAGCATTTATTTAAACTCACAAGATACAGGCTTTCAATGAAATGTATACATGATATTGTTTCTTTAAATTTAAGTTTTGAAGTATAAGTTACGGTCCAAAAGTGGTAGGACTGATTTTCTGCAGGCCAGACAAACCGACGAAGGGGAGTCTTGTCTTGACTTTGTGCTTGACTTCCCTGCTGCAGCTTGCGCTTGTACACTCCTTTCTGGATTTGAATGGGAAACGAGAGCGGAGTCAGGGAAAGTACACCAGTGCTCGCAGAAACCTCTGGCTTCCCAGGCGCCAAAAAACAAGGTTATTGCTTGGACGGCATGGTTTTAAGTAGTGCCTACTGTAAGTGGGAATTTTTTCTTCGATAAATTGTGACGGATTATTGTCTTCAATGCAAATCCCCGTGATTGCGGTATGTTTCTGCTCGCACTCCAAATGGGAAGTGCGGCAGGTGCGGCGGCCACGCGGCATCCCTCCCCCGCTCGTCAACCCCCGCCCCTGCCTCACGCCTCATTTCGACGGCGTGATCAAGTCGGACGGAAATTGACTCTGCGGGGGCGGCCTCACGCAGCGCCGCCCCGCCCGGCCCGCGCGCCCCGGCGCCGTCCCGGCTCATCCCCCCCCGTCCTGTGCCTGCGCCGCCGCCGCCGGCCACCGCGTGCCTGCGGTTTCAATCGCCGTGTCGTTTCTGGCCCATGCGGGTCCATTTGCGCCCCCGAAGAAAAAGCGAAGCGGGCGAGTTCCACTGGCCGCGCGCTGTGTGCCAAAGCCCCCCGCTCGTTCCATTGGGAGACGCGGCGCGCGAAACGCAGTGCGCCCGCCGTCCATTGTGAGCGGCGCGGCGCGGGGCGGCGTTCGCGGAAGCCATGCGGGCGTATTTAGCGGGCGTGGAAACTTCCCCTGCCCCCGCCCCCACCTCTGCGACGCTTTGGGGCCCGAATGCCATTCCGCCGGGCTTCACTTTGGGGCGCACCGCAGCGCTCATTTCGCCACACAATGAGCGCCCGCTAGCCCACTCGCTGGCGGGCGATCGTCTCTCAATCGAGCCACAACGGCCCTCCGGCACGGGCCACCGCATCCGGTCGCGCCCCCCTACTCTCCATGGCGGAGGTAAGAGGTTGCACTTGCGGACGTGAAAGATTGTCCGTTTCTGGCCACAGCTCGCGCTTGAGAGAAAAGGAAATGAGATGCTAGCTAGGAATGATATTTCACCCACTTGTTTTATATCCCATAAAATGTCGTGGTTTTTGTTGGTTATTTAGGTGATAATACCACAGCAGAAAAAATAAAAAAAAATATGCAGATTTTTATTGATTCTGACTTACGCTTATTCTTTGATTGTGATTTTTTAAAAAGAATATTTCCAACAACTTGGTTATACATTTATTTGCTCATCCTACTCAAGCTAGAATCCTACGAAATACTCCTATGTCGACTGGTTTTCCTCGGATCCTTCCTCATGATTCATTATATTGATTGATTGATAGGTTTGGCCTCTTTGAAATTCCACTGACCTCAACTTACAATTCCTGTTGACAAGAATTCAGTGGACTTTCATGCGATTCTACTTCTATCATTGTGCCCTTTATTAATTATTAGATTCCGAAAACAATTCTTTGATTTTTGCCGCTCTGTTTCAGTACTGATTTATGTTACTAAATAGTAAATATTCAGAGAACAGACTCTGAGCGAAAGAAACATTTCGCTGCTGATCATGGGAAATAGGCCATCAGTAAGTGTGAAAGATGGTGATTCAAAATTATTGATTTTTTTCTGTTTCGTTCCGGTTTTTGATTTTGTGTTTTTGCTTTAATTACATGCTTTCTTTCCCTTGCTAATGTGTGTATTAGTTGTTAATTATATAATATTGTAATGTTATTTATTAGTTTCCGGTAATCTCTTGTGATGTTTTATATGTTTATCTCTAGTTTTTTTATGCATCAAAATATTTGCAAGGAATTGGCATGTGTGTATGTGCATATATGAATACGTACATGTGGATATATATGAATATATACTTATGTATGAGTGTATATATAATTATGTCCTGAATACAAATGTCGTGTGCATGTGGTAAGTAATTGACGCAGGATAGTTACGTAAATTTATTTGCAATTCTTTTTTGGAAAGTTGTATATTATACTCGTATATTTCTGTATTGTGTCAGCATCCAACATACGCCAAATTGTGGAATAAAGTTTCTATTTCTACATTAGAAATTTATGTTAAAATATAGTAAGGAAAGAAAGATGTACATCTACATCATGTACTATTCACGCCACCTGTGCATGTGAAGAAAGATGCGGTTAAAAATAGTAAAAGGCGAAGGTGGTAGAGAACCTTGTCAATCTTAAAAAAAGTCTTATTTTTGCAAAATGGCACTCAGCAATATTAGTTAAAATATTTCTCTGTTTTCTATTGCAAGGTGTGCACAGGGAAAGAAAAGTGACCAGAGAGTGACATGCTAAGAGGTGGTACATTCAAAACCCTGTCCACTACGCTATCAAAGATATCACCTACTAGTCCAGTAAAATGGTGCTCAAAAGGGCCCGATCCAGAAAATAATTCCCGAATTTTTTTCTCAACGATTCTGTATGCTTTTGAGGGTGCTGAATTCGGATTTGATATTTTCCACCTTAACAAAAGTCTGCTTCACAGAGAAAATTAAAATTCAATAACTTTCGCCCTCTTTTTAGTTTTCACTTATATCTTGCGTTTTATCGAAACAAATGTTAAAATAGATACAATTTCCTATAAAATGCATACATTAACTTTAAATTTCAGAGAAACTGTTTAGGCGCTAGAACGCTCTGAAAAACGGCTTCTTTTTGGACCTCTCACCAAAGCGCAAGTATTCCAGCCATCGTGTCTCGCGGCGGCGCTCTAGACTGCTGGCCAGCTAAAAAGCCGAACTAACGGGACAACTTTTGAAAAATGTCACTGTCGGATGAGAACATACATTTATACTCGATTTAGGGTAGTTTCGTTTCGTTTTATGTTGGCAAAAGTTGTTGCCAACCGTCACACAAATACCCTGTATATATTACCTTCAAGCGGTAGGGACATTTTTTAAAATTTAAGTTTGCAATGAAACAATGACTACTTCCGTAGATTCCGCCAACATTCAAAGCCATCCAAGTGAAGTTGTATTAGTTTACGAGTGTTCCTAGAGATTTGAATTTTGCGTTTCGGTGTTCTTCGTTATTTGCGTTTTATCGTTCAATTTATTTATTTAGTAGTACTAGGCGTTTTTGAGTTTTATTTGTTGTTGTTAAGTGTCCTCTAGTATTTCTTGTTTTAAATTAATTATATTATATTTATTATTATTATTTTCTGAATTCATTTTAATTATAAGTGGAAAATAATGGATAGCCCAACAACATCTGGGTCTATACTTGATATTGAACCTTTGAAGATAACACGCATTCAAAGTTCTCTTCAAAAGGGAATTATAAATTTATATTGTGGACTGTGGAAAGAAGCAGTTGAAGAAAAGGTCCATCTTACCCACTCTTCTTTAATAATGCGAGTGGCAAAATTATTACAGGTAAGATTGATTTTTCTTTTTTCTTTTCTACGTCTTATCTTTTAAAACGTACAAGTGTAATTTTCTTAATTAAAATTGGGATGAGTATAGTTGTTAATTATCTTTACCATGACTCATTTATTAATTACCATTACTCATGTATTAATCGTAATAAATCTAATTTTCTTTTTTTCAAGATATTGTGTGTTTACAGGTGGGTGTAAAGTCAGTTGATAATATTATCAACAAATATAAAAAACAAGAAGCACTGACCACACCCAAAAAGACCCGTAAAAGATCCCGTCCAGTCACAGATATTGACAATTTCACTAAGGATGCAATTGCCAATAAAATTTATTGTAGTTTGAGTTCAGGTAATCAATTAGACTTTTAAATTAGTTTGTTAGTGTACAGTTTTATTAATATAAACAATTATCATTTTGTGTTGTTTTATGTATTATTTAACAAGTACCAAGGATTATATTTTATGTATGTTGTGGTATTTCTGTAAGAAACCTGTACACAGAGATTGTGGGAGATGAAACATTAAATTTTGAAGGCTCTCAGACCTCCCTAAAGCTAATACTGAAGAACATGGGTTTTACTTGGGGAAAGGGAGACAGGTATGCCCATGTGAGGGAGAACGAAATTATAGTTTTTAAAAGAGAGTGCTTCCTGAGGAATTACTGTAGAAATACAAACTCCAACACACCAAAGACAGTAATTTTTTTGGATGAAACATGGATATACATGAATGGTAATTTCTTATGCTTATCTTCTGGGACATTAACTTTAATATTGTTGCCCATTATAATGAAAGTATAAAGAACATAATGGGGAGTGCATAAAATAAAGCAATATAAATTTTGATTTAAGTTGGATAGGTAAATGTTACCATAGGTTTCTTACAATAGGAGGGTCTTCAAAAACGTGGTTGAAAAAGGATGAGGTAAGGGGCCATCCAAAAAAACCAGATGAGGGGAGCAGATTTGTGGTTGTTCATGCAGGAAGTAAGCATGGGTTTGTACAAGGTGAGTCGCAATATTCTGAATGTATAATAATAAACATTGCATAATGGTGCCGTACAGTATGTTTCCCTAACTTTATAATCACCTATAACAATAATTTATTCTTGGTGTTTATAGACTGTTAATACTTTTTTTAACATAATTTCCTCTGCATGGAGGTTGAAGTGAAATAATTTATGTTCATTAGGGCAAGTTTAATTTTAGCACCAATTTGAAGAGGGGCCAGGATTACCATGGTTCTATGAACAGTGAAAATTTTGAAAGGCAAGTTCATCATTAATTTTCATTATGGTCAAACAATCAAGTCATTCTTATATCAATATTTATAGTGTTTTTTATTATTTTTTTATTTTTTCAAATTTCCACAGATGGGTCCAAACACAGTTAATTCCTGGGATGAAAAATTTGGGACCTTGCTTAATTGTAATGGACAATGCTTCATACCATAGTAGATTGGTGGAAGAAAATCCTTCTTCAAAGTGGAAAAAAAAAGAATTAGTGGTAAGTAATTAGTAAAGATTATAGGTTGAATTTGAAATGTAAATAATTTTAACAAAAAATCTTTTTATAGAGATGGTTACAACAACATGGTGTGGTGCCACCAAATAATGCCACTGTTGTCCTTTTGAGGCAACTATGCAAGCTTCATTGTACTCAACTAAAAGGTTTGCTTTCATATATAATTTGCATTTTCAAAATGTTAATAAAGAAAATATTTTTGAGATGGGTTGTTGTTTTCCTAGATATGTTGTTGACAAACTTTTGGAAGATGAAGGACGTGAAGTATTACGCCTTCCTCCATACCATTGTTTCTTCAATGCAATTGAGCAAGTATGGTCTGAGACAAAACATTATTATTCTAAAGTAGTAGTTTCAAGGCCAGGCAGTGGCACTGAAAGAACTAAACAGGTTTGGGAGGAAGCATTAAATCAGGTATGACTTACTTTTCTAAGCGAATATTTAACTTTTAACACCAAATAGCAGCTTAATGATAAAATTTGAATATTCTTATAATATTGATACAAGGCCATAATTACCATCCCAGAAACTTCAACAAAAATAATAATAATTTTTAAAATTAATTGCTTCACATTAAAAATAGTTATATATTAACTTATTATAATAATAATAATTATTATTATTGTTATTACTTCTATTATTAGTTATTTGCACATCTGAGTGGATGAATTTTATAATATTTCATTTTAGCGTTTGCTTTTCTTTGTGTAACCCATATTGCATACTATTAATATTTATTATTTTCAATATTTATATCAGTTATTTTAATTGTAATGTGGAATCTGGTATCATCATTCTTCTTTTTGGCACATATCCTTGTAGGTGACTCCACAAAAATGGAACAATTATGTGGAACACACTGAAAAAATTATAAATGAATATTGGAGGAAAGAAATTCAAGATGTTCCAGAAGTTGAAGAACTGACAATAAATTTGGAGAACAGTTCTGAAGAAGAGGATGACAATGACATTGAGGAATTATAGGTAACATGTTCATTACAACAAGGTTTCATATCTTTATGAAACATTTTGTGACTGTAAGTCATCCTTTATGAAGAACAACATGGAATAAGCTATTTATTTATATTATACATTTACAGAAGAACGCTCTACATATTGCATCTGAACTGTCATATTGTAACTATTTGGAATAACAAATTTAATGTGATGTTACCTGTTAAAATTTCAGGTAAGATATAAACCTTATGGTTCTGTTGCATGAAGTAGATGCATGATTGATGTAATAATAACTTTTTATTCCCCAGCTTACAAAATGTGTCGGGACTATCACTTCGTAATCTTTTTATTGAAGCAAGTTTTGTTGACACAATTTTATATTAAATGTATTTCTTTAATCATCAATAGAAAATGATTTTGTAATAATCAAAACATGTTTTTTTTGTCTCCAGACATTGTGTTATAATAATAATAATAATAATAATTTTATTACTATTATTATTATTATTATTATTATTATTATTATTATTATTATTATTATTAGGGAGTGCATATCTATGATTTTGCATATTTTTGTCTTGGCATAGCTAAATGAAATTCCTTGACATGTGGTTAGAATTGGATGCTATGTAGATTAATATGTTAGTGCAATTTGGCAAAGTTTTCCTGTTGGTGCATATTCATATAATAATGAGAGCATATTTTTATGCTCCTATATTTATTTTGTTAAAAGAGAGACTTATCTCTAAACCATTCCTTGTCATATAGTCTATTTATTTGGGAGCAGTCATTGATTAGAAAAAGCTTGTCACAATTTGTGTTTTTTCTTTTCTATAGACAATAAAATACTTGTGCAAATGTAGGATATTTCTTGATATATTTTTATACCAAGCAGAAAAAATGAAACAAGACAAACAATGTTCTTAATGAAGGTGCATAATTACTTCAATTATTTCTCCTGAGAAGTGAGCTAGGTATACATTATGTTTGCACAAAAATACATCTTTTCATTCCAAGTACCACATGAAATGAAATATTGTTAATTTGTTAATTTTAATTGCATATTTCAGAATTTTTTAGGTCATAGATGCATGTTTCAAGATTTTTAGGACATAAAATTATCTCTCTAATTATTATAATTCTTAGTTTTCACACATGTACTTGTCTTGTATATCTAAATGTATATGTAAATAGTCTTGTCAACATTGTTTCAGTTTTTTGTAGCTTGTTTGTAACCTTATTTGATTAGTAGCATTTGTGACATTACTTGTAATACTGGTTTGGGGCAAGTAGCACCACATCTCTATCTAAATCCCACATGCATTTTGAATTTCCTTGGCACAATACTCTAATTTTAATGCTGAAAATAACCGTTGTCTTACCTTGAAATTTTTCACAGCAAGAATGTGTATTTAACTGGCAATAAATAAACACAATAATATATTAATCTTGTACTGCTTGACTGCCTATTGGGAATTATTTGGCATGAATTTGTAATGGAAACTGAAGTATAATATGCTTTTGATTTGAATTATTTAACAAGCAATGAGAGGGTTTACTCTGTAATAACTGCATGTTCAGGGAGAAGCTTATAGTAACAGTAAGTTAATGTCACAATAAGAGAGTAGATTCAATATTATTGTGCAATATATATTTAATGTGCCATTATATTGATTGTATACATTCCTGTTTAAATAAACATCATTAAAAAAATCAAAAAGTCATATTTATTACCATTTATCCCAATCTTATGAATCACACCCCATTGAAATGGTGAAAAAAATGGGTAATGAGAAAGACTGTCTGGTAACAATGGATAAGTTATTGAAGACTTACTTACACTAATGATGATTTTCATTATTTTTTTTAACTTACTTTTAAAAGCTAATGAATAATTGAACAGATAAATTAAATGGATGCATTTGCATTGATATTGACATTACTGGACTGTTAGGAACAATTCATTAGATCACTTAAAAACTACCATGTATATCACGTTAATTAACTTCAATAATTGTGGTATTTATTTGCGTTCAATAACACTCATTACTACCAGTTCAAAACGTGAAGGAACTGTTGACACATATCTCAAAAGCATTAATAACATAGAAGTATGACCGCAGATAACTTTTGAGGTTGTATTTTTCATTTGCACTTGACACTTTTTGACACTTCTTAAGCTAATTTTTTTTTTAATTCTACCGAAAAATGAAACGTGTATTATTGAACAGTGGACAAGACTTGAGACCGCGCGAGGGTTGTGAATGAGACAACAAACAAAACAAAAGCGAGAGACTTGATCAGAGTTATAGTTTCATAAGTTGGCTATTCTGACAGGAAATCTTTCAATCTGCCATATTGCGAATTTAGTGCGGCCTAATACACGGCCTGGAGTTTATAGTTTCACTAATCATACTTGAAAACAATTATTCTAAACAATTAATTGGGATTGTTTAATGATTAACACTCCGATACGCACAGAATCTGTAGGAACGTATTGCTTGCGCGGAGTATCTGTGAAATCTTGAAACGTACAACGTAAGATGTACGTGCTTTAACGTATTTTTGTATGAGTAAGAAAATTACATTCAATCACTTTTATCAATTCTTCAATGGTAAAGTGGTTGGTATTCCTCCTCACCGTTTTCAAGAAAACTAAAAATTATTTGCAACGCTAATTCCATATCATCTAAGCAGGGACTTTGCTTTGTGATCCTGCCTTATTTGAGAGCTAGTGCAGTGCTTTCATGCACTGCACCAGCCCCCATACCCCATCAGAGACGGTTTTCAAGGCCAAGTCAGGTTTAGATGAACGTAGTTGAGGGAATTCAGCCTCTTTTTGAGCTCTCGTCATGTACACAGAAATCAATTTTCTCGTTTACGAGTTGCCTCTTATACTTACTGTGGATTTCAATTTATGAGTTACACTTAATTTAAAAATCTTACCATCCTGCGGCCTCTCGCCTCAACGAAATTTTCCAACCCCCTTTCCATCACAAAGGTTGACTGTGTTCATCTTCCAATGTTTTATCACAAATTGCTCACTCCCTGCGAAGCATAATGCGCACGTAATAAAACTGAAAGTCTTAGAGGTTCATATTATTTTTGCAATGAGTGCCTGATGTGGCAAACTAACTTGACACTGGCTGCCGATCTCATGCCTGCGCATGAGGGTGGGTTATCGCTGAAGAGTCCATCACATGCTAGTGCGTGAGGTAGGGTGATATTTCAGGTACAGTCACGAGCAGGCGCATGAAATACTTCGTGGAATAATATGCAAGTTATAGATTTCCAAAATTTGCTACGATGATTTATGTATCACGCGCGAGAGTTTGAATTATTTCTATCGCTGTCGCTTTCTCGGTAATTATACAGTATATCGTTGTCGGAGATTTGTAGAAATAGTCCAAGTTTGCATGGACTCCATAATGTGGTGGTAAAAAACAATCTTTAGAATTGCAGCTGGAGAAGATGAGATAGCGGGAAAAGTGAGAGCAAGAGATATTTTGTGTAAGAGCTGGAGGTGTCGCAGCTCGGTAAATGTTCTCGCTCGGATCAGGTATCCATTGTAACGTAGGTAGAGCCAGACTCTATGCACATTTGTCAATGTAGCCTATCTCTACACACTCAATTATACGTTTTTGTAAAGAATACAATTTATCACTGTTTTCTCCATAGACAATTACATAATTATCGGCAAAACACTGACATAGATATCTTGTTTCCACGTCAGTGCTAGGATATTAATGAGATAACTAATACTCGTAATTGAGAAAACAAAAATCACAATTTTTGAAAAATAGTGCTAAACATTCAACACTGCCCATTATTCTTCAGAAAAGCCTTTTTTCAAGCATGATAAAGTGAAACTAAAGCGCCCCCGCATGATAGGATGTCTGGAAAGAGCAATTATCCCGCTTTGGTCAGAGGCCTAAAAAGTAGCCGTTTTTCAGGGCGCTCTAGTGCCTAAACCGTTTTTCATAAATTTGAAGTTAATGTATCTAAGTAAGAATTTTGTAAGAAAATGTATCTACCTATTTATCGTATACCAGATCTCTTATATTGGCCAAGCATGAGGTTTTTGATTTAATTTAACGAAAAATTGAAAAACACGTCGAAAAAATACAGCAGACAGTTAGGCGGCAGGCCATCCAGAACAGTTGGTGCGTATATCGTTGCAAACTTGGAGCCCTCTCCATTTAAGACAAATTCCTAACTATGCAGAAAATTAAGAGTGACCATGAAATATGTCAAGGTTACTAAGATTTTTAGCAGACACGACGAAGGCATATGTTATAAGGATTTTTGCCTTTTAGTCTCCCATGCGAAATTGAGCATTATAAATGGTTGTGACATGTCGCAATGATAACATTTTTATCCGATATAGCATTTGTAGATTATGCATGTACTTATATTTCTTAAACCACAGTAAGCAACGGATACACTGCCGACCGCCATTGCCGTGTAATGCTAAACTCGAGACCTCCTGCGAGGAAGAACATGTTCGCAATTATTTGTGAATGTCGTGGGAAAAACTTTTCTCAGGCCAACTGCCCGGAATTTAACACCTTAACGTGCTACTAAAACCTCCTACTCAATAATACCACAAGAAAGTCTCAACACGGTTTGTTGGTCAGTTTGCTTGCCGATAATGCATTTACTAGTGCAGTTCATCGTTCTGCCGATCTTGCCACGCACTGTGGAAATAACTACATATGCTAACATAGTCTTTGCAATGTCTGCTCTTATCACTGGGAGAAATGCTTATATTTCCATGCATGAATATTTTCCAATTCAGTGATTTTGTTCAGCAAACCTTGCTTAGTGACTCACACATACGAGTTTTACATAGAATTGTCGGGTAGGTGAAGTACAGATGTTGATTCAGTGGTGAGTTACAGATGTATCCGAAGTACCGAACCGAAGTACAGATGTATCGTCTTGTGGGAGGGCGAGTACCTAAAAAGAGTTTAGTTTTCAGGGTCTTTGGTCGTCCCTCTAAGTTTCTACTTCCACCTATGGGTCTTCACCTACTGACTCGGTGTTATTCTATTAGTGTGTCCATTGAAGCAATTAAAGACCAAGAACAGCAACTGAGTAATTAATATGTAGTAGATACGACCTTGTCCAGGTGTCGTAAGTCCACATACATTAAAACGTTTTCTTATGTTGCAATGTGCAAGCATTCAGCACTATTAAAATACATTATTTACTGTGACTGTTTACAAATCAGAAAGCACGACCTTCATTTGATGCCGTGTCGTTGCTACTATCTCTTAAGTCCTCTAATCAGCTTCACGCTATCAATCAAGTGCGAATCGCGGGGCCTGGAGCGTCGCCCGCCTAACGCAACGGCACGCGACGTCCCGGCTCGGCTCGGCGCGACGCGGCGGTCGTCCCCTAAGTCACTCGCCCTAAGCCGGCGCCCGACGTGGGGCCTCATATAGCATCGGCGTAACGAGCGGCGCTTCAGTAAATATTTTGCCTCCGCCAGCGGGCGTCAGGGAAGTGGGCGCCAGTCGAGCGCGGGTGCCATTCAGGCGTCCTTCATTTATCAAAACAGGCAGGCCACCGCCGCCGCCGCGCCGGCGCGATTTAAAACTCGCCGGGGGAGCGTTAATCCGCAGACCCTGCGAAGCTCGCCCGCCCAAGCCCCCGCCCTCACCCTCGCCCTCGCCTTCGCCTCGCCGTACCCGCGCTCTCGCCCTCCCTCCTCTTGTACAGAATATTTCATTTTCATTAGCGTCATCGTAAAGGAATCTGCAAGGATTTGTTTAAATGTGGAACTTCAGCATTGCTTACACCGCCAGTCTGTCTCGCCGGCCGGCCAGCCGTGGAAAACACTAGTGTCTAAACCGTATACTGGATGTTCCCGAAAATGGATATAGTTTGTGTACTTTTATATGTTTTGAAGGGAATAAAAATATTCATGGTACGCATGTACTTTTAATTTGTTTCGAGTTTTTTCAATTTACACGGTTATGCTTTATTTGTCGTAACGCAGAAATTGAGAGCATTTGAGATTTCGTTTATGTTACGGGCAGTCGTAATGACTTGTATGAGTGTTGCACTAGTTCGGAGAACCATGAGCTGATGGTGTTTCTCGAACTACACCATTCGTAGTTAGTACCTCTGAATGCCCATGGTCGTGGTTGAGTCAGACTAAAAAAAACTTTGAGGGCCGTGGCTGATAAAATCTTTACATAAACAATTGTTAGAACTCCAGATCCTTAGTGTTAAATCTTGTTTATAAAACTAATAGTGCTAAATGGCACAGACTTCCTCGTACTCTTTAGTTTTCTCTTCGGTTTTCTCTTTAGTTTTCTCTTCGGTCTGGAGTATCTTTTGAGATTTACTCCATCTTCTCAGCTGCCATCTGTTAGCGCGTAGAAGGCAGTTTTTAAGAAAACATCGGTTGTGCGTTTCAGAAAATGCTCAATTTTCTGCTCATTTTCATAGAAAACTTTTGAGTTTTCAAGAAAAATCGTTGGGAAATTTAATTTTTGCAATTCACATAAATGCATCATAATTACATGTTATTCAGTGCATTTAGCATTATTCGTATAAAACATTCAAAAGAAATGGAGAGTTTTGAGCTTATTTTCACAGAAAGTATTGAGTTTTTGACAAACGTTCTAAGACATCATTTGAAGCACTTGTATTCAAACATACATCATTGTATACAAATCCCGGTAGTGCAAAACGACGTAACAGAGATATAAAAAATTACACTACATAATTTTTGAGAAAAAAAACACGTCATGTCATCTTATATAAATGACATTTATGTCAATAGTACAATGCATTTAGCGCTACAAATGTGCATTCATCCCTACAAAGGGTTTTACGAAAGAACTTGAGGTTTTTTTTTTGTTTTTTTTTTTAGAAAATCTTGTTAATATTTTTTTTAATATTACTGATATTTCACTGAATTATACTGGCATAATTTTCAACTTCAAACAAATGTGCATGACAATGATGACAGATTTAATTCCGGAGAATAAATTTCTATTAAAGAAAATATCAGTATCTTCAATATTGTATTTGTATGAAAATGCCGAAAAAATTCAGCCATTTGTCATTTCGGAAACTTTTGAGTTAACAGTGAAAATGGAGTTATGACGTATTTATAAGCGTATTCTTACGAGAAATTTTAAGAAAAAATTAGAGGAGTTTTTTTTAGAAAATAGCCCTAGGCGCTTCATGTAATGTACATCCCCAAAACAAGGAATGTTAAGCTAAGCTTCGAGTCGGGTCAGATCGACCGGGTAATATTAATTTTGGAAAAAAAATCCTTCGAATAGTTTAGGCGCTAGTGTTGTTCACGGACGGACGTTTTGTCGTAAACAAATTCTTCGGTATTTAGGGCCCATAAATCGTGAAATCTGACAATTCAACATGTTAGAGGAAATAATTTACAGCATGTTGGAGCTTCATTTACCCACTTATTTAGTATCAGGGCCCCACAATATGAGTTTTCTGCCGAAAAATCGCCTTTTTTGCCCCAAAATTACATTATTTTCTCTATACTACATATATTAAACCGTATACACGTACGTAACCGTATACAAGAATGTAAAAACGGATGTACATTTCTTTTGATGCAGGCAGGCCTACATTTATTTTGTTTTCGTTTTTTAAAATTATTATCCCGGTCATCCCCTTTAGCTGATTACCCTGTAAAGTATATTGTTTACTCTGATGGTCAGTATGTGCGATTAGCCGCCGTCCGCGGTCTGCATTCAACTTTCGAATGCGAGCCGGGTCAGTGCGAGAGCCATTGGATAGTGTTCGGCGATAGGGCGCCCCGCGCGGTCCCGCAATCAGCGCCACCTCTCTGTGGAATGACGTTGCCACAAAAAGCTGAGTTGGCGGCCTTTGCCTTTCCGCGCCCACCTGCCCCATTAGCTGGAATGCGGAGGCGGCGTTCGCCGAGCGGGGCTGGTGGGGTCGCCCGCTCGCGTCAAAGGGCTTTGGGCGCCATTGGTGACCGCCCGCGCATGAGGAGCCCCCGCGCGGCGCGCGCGCGCCCGCCCCGGGTCGCCCGCGCGGTCATTGCGCCCCACTTGCGCGCGTTGCGTTTTATATGTGGGTGCGCCCGTTCCCGACGGCCGCCGCGTTGACGGTGGACGACGTCGGGAATGGGGCTGGCGCTCTGCGCGGGAATGCCTTCTAAAGAATCTGTGAGCTGTCTGTCAGATGGCATTGCATATGAATGAACCCGAACCCGTACCGGCGAACTTCGAGACATGATTTCTGCGTGGATTTCTCGGACAGGAATTCAATTTATCTATCAAATGTATTTTAAAATAATCATTCTGCTTGAATGTTTAGAGTCCGTTTGTGTTCTATGGGTCTTCAAACGTGTTATTTTCTCCGCAGTGAGGAAGGTCATCAACAGCACTGACCCCGTGGCAAGCGTTACTGTTTAGGAATTCAATCTCTGTTTCGAATCATTTCGGAGAAAAAATTTATTATTCGACATATTCTTAGGACTAGTTGTTCATAACATTTCCCCTCTAATTTCTGTAGACTTCCGCTTCCTCATATTAATATTTTATATGTGCTGATGTTTCTCGACTCCTATCGTCCTGTCTGCGTAAAAAAAAAGCATTTCGTTGTATAATCTCTAGCTTTGTAAAGAGTAGGTAATTAATTTTCTGCCAATTCATTAAGTACTGATTCACTGAGAATATACACGCTGAAGGTACAAATGTGTCTCAACTGGCTTCACTTGCACGTTCTACTCTTAATTCTAACGAGAACTAGCAGATGAACTTAATGAATGTTAAATAGACACTAATTTGGACCGCGCATCACGACCCGGAGAGCGCGAACGTGTGGCTGACGCCTTGCGGGACCTGCTCATGGGACGCGGGCGTGCTCTGCGCGGGTGCGGACGTCGCATTCCTGACGTGGCGTCGGCGCGGGGGCGGGGCGTGTGTGGACACGGGTGGGGTGGCGCTTGCGGTGCATCGCATCGCGGGTCCGGGCAGCGTCGGTCAGCGGGCTCGGGGCTGTACGCCGCGCCGCGCGCCGCAATAACAAAAATGAGCAAATATTTAATAAAGCGCCCCGCAGGTCGCTTGGGCGTTGGGCAGGTGCGCCGCATGCAGCATTCATTCCTCGCGGTGCGGTCTGCGCCTCGTCCTTCCCCGCCCGCCCGCGCGCATTCTGCGGCCATTGCCAGCGCGACCGACGAGCCGCCGGCCGTGCTGCGCCTCTCTATTGATGGAATTGATGGTCGTTGTTTGGGAGCTGTGGGGGGCGAAGCCTTCTGGCTTCGGAATGCGCGGTTTCGATGAAACTTGCTACCAGAATAGACCGTGGCAGCAGGAGGCATCATTTAATTAAATTTCGGGAAATATATTAGCGTTTGATTTGCAAGCATGCAGGTGATGCTTTTGTGTGACCTGTTGCTTTGTTCACACTGAGCTATAGAAAGCGATAGCACTTTCGGTCTCTAACGGTGGGCTTTCCGCTATCCCCTCGGTGGAGAGTTTCTTTCAGCGGAGGAGTTTTGGAGCATTTAGGAGATACAGCATGGACTACCATAGTGCATGGTGAAAATGTGCCCTTATGGAAAAGCTGCAAACATATTTACTGCGAACTGACGACTCTTGAAGAGTTTTAAAAATATAGAGAACACTGCTTGCTCTCTAGGAGCACGTAGTGGTTGATGCCATTTATTTCGCTGGTGATGTAATATTTTGTGTTAACGTTCCTCAAATAGCTGCTTGATGCATGGTAGAACACACAAGATGTCAGTTGGGAAGAATGAAAGCAATTACTTGCAATGTTATGCTTGTATTATAAAGGTTACATTTAAGTACGTTTGTGTGTAGGTAGAAAGTAGATGTATGTATAATTTCTATTGACATAATATAAATATAATGAATTGTTTCAATGTGAGAGGGGGAAGGGGAGACGCAGGAGAATCCCGAGCCATTATGATCGGCAGATCCTAGGGTTCGAGTCCCGACGGAGCGGATTTTGAATATTCGCTGTATAGCAACGTCGAATGTAACCGACGTTTGGAGAAGGATGCTCGTGACCGACTGCTTTGCTCGGTAGTTTTCCATGATTTTTCCGATCAGTACCTGGCAAATAATGGAGCAGTCCCTTACGAAGATATATTGCCTTCTTCTTCTTCCTTGTTCTATGCTCTCCCATTCTCTCAAACAGACGCAAACACACACACACACACACACACACACACACACACACACACACACACACACACGACACACACACACTTCGTGCACTGCCGTTATATGGGGAGGGCAGTCGTGAGCTTATCCCGGCTGGAGCGGTAGTCCTCTGGGGAGAACCTGGATGGAGAAATCTGCAAGCTGAATTGTAGGTTGGCACCGGATCTTATCGAATGAGGGAGGCACGCAGCCACGTGCAACACAAAATAACGTGCTCTACACTAACGGGACTAATGATCATAGCAGTTAACTTGCCCTCAAATAATCAAACTGCCGCGGCGGTTATAGAAGGCTATGGAATGCTAACTCGCTCCCCGCTTCACTGATGGTCGCCCCTTGTATTTGCTATCGCTTGCGCTTCTCGGCATGTGTTGCATACACGTGCAGTGTGTTGTGCCCGAGGCCAGTGACTCCCCATGCTCTATCCCCCTCCCGCTAACCAGGCTGCTTGAAGGCCGCCTCAGGGCCACGGCAGGCAGGCAGGCTGCAGGGCGCGGTGCCGCCCCCGCCCTCCGCTGCGCCTCGCTCAGCCCCTTCCGCGTTCCGCCGTGCACCGCGCAGCGGAGCGCTGCCGGCGGCGGCGGCCGCAGGTGGCGTCTGCATTACTGACGGCGTTCCTCATCGTAATGGCGAGCGCTTAATGTCTCTCAGCGGCGGTGGATGAGGCGGGGCGGGGCGGCACGGGGAGGTGCGTGGTGGGAGAGAGCGAGAGCGCTTCTCTGCGCGACATGCCAGCGTCCCTGACGTCGCCCCCTCCGCCAGCGTTGCTTTCCCGGGCCGCTCTATTCGCTCTCTACGCCGAGCAGCGTCGCGCGGGGAGCCTTAAACCCGGAGCGCTTGCTCGCTCGCCCAGGGCGGACTGAGCCTTCGTCAGCCACAACCAGCAATCTCTTTCCTCCGAACGCACTTGCACCTATTTCTGGGTGGTTAGAAATAAACTGCTCAATGGATTTGCCTACTCGAAGTAAGAAATTTTTTTTCACGTGTACAATGAATACAACAGTGCCCACGTTATTTTGGTCTCAAAATGTACATGAGCCAACAGCAAGTCCATGTGCTTGAAGTTCCTGGGCAGTGTGAACCTGAAACGACCAGATCAAGTTACGGCAGTGGGGGGTTTTAGCGCCACGCGTAAGGTAGGGACGTTATGTACTAACAGTCACGTGACGGACCTTGAAGCCATAACGTCTTACTTTAGGCCTAAGGTACGACCGTATACCTTCATAAATAGTGCACGCCTGTAGAAGTCTCTACGGTCACCTTACAAACGGCAACATGGCCACCTAAAAACAGGAAAGGTTGTATTTTACCATTGTGTATTTGTAATATTGCGTTTTTAAGCTTCTATCTTATTTCACTCGTACTTGTTAAAATTTTAGTGATTTATCTTCAGTTCATTAAACAACAATAATATTTACTGGTTAATTGACTGGCAGTACCTTCTGTACGATACATATGTAACTAGCTTTCCAACTTTTTTTGTTACAAGTTTCTGTAAATTATTTACGACTTATATGTACCTTTTCGCGTCAGCTAAACATTTACTGATCGCCTTTCGTCAAAGTCTGCCTCATTCGTGATCTTTAAATTACAAAAGACCCACGTCGTATTTTCTCATTGCTTTCCCGTTCGTGTCATTCGTCTAATTAATCATCACTCGATAGTGATTTTAAATTATTTCTGGGTCTTTCTTACACCCGAGATAATCAGTCTAAACTATATTCCTGTTTCATTGACCTTTTATATAGTTTGTTCTTCATGCGATGACCATTAGTATTAAATATATGGTAGGTGCCAATGTCATAAATATTGTTCACGTCCGACACTTGTGTTATCACCACTCAATTAAATTTTTGCATCACCAAAAACCTCCATTTATCATTATCTTCCATTACACAGGAAAATGAATCAATTCTATCTACAGTGTATCACCGCCATGCCCCGCGTTGGTTCTTGTGGTGCTGGATCAGACAAATGGGGCATCAGTGGTCAGATATACGAATATCATATTATCTTACTTTGCGAGAAAGTGCGATTGAGTTTTTTGTGTGCTATTTCAGTAATATTTGAGTACTTTCAGTGGCAGCTGTACGAAAGGCATGTATACCTTTTCTAAAAATCCATCATCCTCGGCCAGATCAAGCCCTTGGTTTTCTATGTAGGAAGTGAACCGCATTCCTAAATATCTTTGACAAAATCTTTGAAAATAAATACTATAAACAAATATCCTTATAGAAAGTTAGTATGCAGCTACTGTTTCCTACTTTCCGGCTGATCGGCTGCTTTATATTCACGTCGTGTTGGAAGTGGTACGATCCATATTCTTCTTGTTCTTCGCCACACGAACGGAAGGATGGCGGCCCAGATTTCGGCGCGGGCTGGCGGGCGGGCTGACTGGCTAGCGCTGTTAGCGGCTCGTCAAACATTCAGGCGGCCGTAATTAGCGCAGGCCCGTCCGGGCTCGGCCCGACGCTGCTACGTTAAGCGCCGGCTGCATAATTCACGCGCAACCAGCCAGTCAGGTACGTTCGCTCGCTCGCCGGCTCGCCTACCGCCCCGCGGCCGCCTGCCAAGCGAGCGCACGTCTCGGCGGCCGTGCCGATGCGATCTGCTGCACTCGCACCCGCTGCTTTGGTGCCAGTGGCGTACGATCGTCCTGGATTAAATAAAAATAGCTGTAAAATCACCCGCGTGTCCTCTTCCATGATATGAAGACATGTTGATCTCAGATTAAAAGTAAACCGTCATGACAAAATAAAATAAAATAAAACCATAAAAGGTCGAGAAAAATCAAACTCCGTATTAATAATTTTTAGTAAATAATTAATACAGAACAGTAATTTTTATAGAATACAATTCAATTTCTTTACTACTGAAGTGTTTTCCACTTTAAAAGATCCTTTATTATTAGTTTCAGGTTATAATCTCGATTCTCTAGTTGAAATTTTATGCTATTTGCGATTGTTGCCAATGGTTGCCATGCCCCATGAAGGAACCGAATTTAGTTCCTCTTGTGTTCGTTATAGTCATTTAGGCTCGCTGCATTTTCGGAATTCAGCATGGTGTGGATCAAACATTAGGCCCACTGTGTTTCTACTGCGCCGCCTACGTGCATTTTCCAATCCTCTTGACACAGGAGTAGGGAGATCGGACTCATTTCTTCAGGGTTATTCTCTCCGTATTTTTATTGTATTTTATATCATTTCCTCTCTTATTTTCTATAAAATATTATTGTACTATGACATATGTACTTCGTAATTAACCTTTGTCCGGGCAAGGTACTTTCGTAAGTTACGAAATTGTTACGAATCGTAACATATCCGGGCAAGCAGTGTCCGCCAGACACTACTGTATAGTCAAAGTTTTCCACTGTTCTCTTCTTCACCGTTTGCCCACCTATTGTTTGAATTGTTGTAGGATTTGAAGATAAAGATGGATAATTACTATTTAATCGAAATAATTCCTTTATTATTGCAAAAACTACAAATGATTACGGAGTATAACATTCTTACACTACACAACGCACGCACATTGACGAAGGTCAATTCTTCTCCTCAATGAATTCTCATTGCAATCTGACAGTGACATTTGTTGCAACATTCTTTCTGAGGGCGACCTTGTGTGTGTGACACGTTTTCTTTTCTGATGAGCGCAGTGTAGAACTACGCATCTAGGAATGTACAATGAAATTTAGTTTTGTCCCAGCTTCCTTAGAACTTTTCATTTCAATTTTGATTGAATGAGGTCTTCTGATATCTCAAGCAAGAATAAATTTCAAGTATTGTTTTTGCGTATTCCACCTTGGCTGCACATTTCACCAGAATAATCCCGCGACTTCAACAACATCCAGGCAATCCATGAAGAACGCGAATGTCCATCTGTTTGTTTTTCTTTGACATGAAAACGAGGGTACGAACTCGTTTAGTGTGTCAGCTCCACCTTTCGTGGAATTGCTATGTAATTATATTATTTCCGGTTTGTTATTGTAATGAAGTATTATTTACTACCTGATGTTCTGTGTAAGTATCTGTATGGTGCACTGTGGAAAGAAGAACGACTGCTTTGATCGTCTTCAAAACGTGCGATACGAAAGTATTCGTTCATTCGTATTTCAATTGAATTGAAAAGCCAAAAATTATGAATTCATGGGACGACTTTTGTGGAGCTGGAATACTCAAAGGATAAGTCTTCGTTCTTTCGAACACTCCGATAAGAGTGAGACCGTTTTCAAGACGTTCTACAAGAGAGTCTTGTCTGTGAAATAATTGTCACACGTGAAATGCTTGTGAGTTGCTTGATAAGGTTTGGTGAGAGTGTGAATCACACTTCTACTCAAACCTGGAAGCGCCCTTTCACCGTTTTCCTTCCCGGTATATGGCAAACCACTTGGAGGATAGAAAGTTCTAGCATCACTGTTAACCATCATACCAAACATGTCTGATTTTGATGATATGTAGTACCGTTTGAATTTGTATCTGCCTCGTAATGGAATTAGTATTTCGTCCACAGTAATGTCTGTTCCAAGTTGGTAATGGACTTTCAAATTTCCAATGTATTTCTCTTACGTGGCCCTCGAAACTGCAAATTTATCATTCCGACCTCTTGCAGACAGCATGTTTTTGTCATCAAATCATAGAAAAGTAAGCACTGCAAACATTTGAGTCCCATTGTTGCTGTAAACATATGTTATAAAATCTATTCCAGAATAACTCAGCATCGAAGTGTACGAAGAGACCTCTTTGTGACAAAATGGAAATCGCCAACCTTTCTATCTTACTGAAATTACTTATTAGTAGCACAAGAATACCAACGTCCAGTGTTTGACAACCAAGAGAAGTAATAAAAAAAGCATAACGTTATTTCGATTGTTTTGTCAAAATGAAAATCGCCAACACTGTTACCGAAAGAACATAATAGTATCCTTCAGACACTTCTTGCCTGGTTACGTTACTTTAAAACGAAATAAATATTTTCACTATTGTTTACTGACCAAATTTAGTGAAATGTCGTAGGAAGACGCTCCAGTAGGTAAGAAACAAAGTCACGAAAACGCAAAAACAGAAACCCTTTTGTTTACTTTACATGACAATAAATATAACCCACAATGTCCAACAGACACTGGTTACCCAGATAAGGCTTAATTTCTGCTGTATTTTACTAATTGATATATTTAGTTGGATCTGACTAGGCCTTTACAATTCAGTTCCTTTAGCATGTCCCTAATTACCAACGTACATCCATAGTGCGCGTTGCTGCCTGGGATATTTAATGCTTCTGTCACCGCAGGTCTCGAGTTCCGAAGCGTGCGGTTGCCCAAGAGAGCGCACGCCGCTGATTTCCTGCACAAACGTGCAACTGTAATTGTCGCCCCTCCAGTCGCTCAAACTCTGAAACCGAATAGCAAACTATAACTGCCGAATAGCAACTGCTACCGAATTGCAACTAACGAAAATAATTGCTGCCGAATAGCAGCTACTGCGAAAACTACCAAACGCAGATGACGTTGCAATAGCAACACAATTTTTTTAGCGAGCCAGCCTGTTTTGTTTTTTTCATTGCTATGTTCGTTCTGACTCAATAATCTCTTGTGACCACGTATCCTTAAACCATTAATAAAAAACGAATAATAGTAAGTAAAACAAACAAAATACAAATTTCCATCTTGCTTCACCTGCTCAAAGTTAACGATCCAAAATCTCAGGGCCATAGCAGTGTTAAAGACTGCTTCTATACAGCAGGTTATTGACTTTTTTATAACGTCCAGATGGTTGTCCTTATGGTGAGTCCAAACGGTTTCTTACAGGCATAAAAACAGTGTACTCATTCATTATGCGTACAAAATACAAGATCCTGACATATTATAGAATATTGATGCAAAAGACACAAATTTTCTGTACTGAATTGAAGGTTTACGCATCTGGATTAATATTCTCTCTAGACAAACAGCACTGTAATTTGATCCTGGAATACACATCAAGAATTACACAATTTTTGAGGGACTGTACTGAAGAATCTTTCGCTATTCCGAACAGGATGTGTTGTATTTGTATTTTTGAGTTCAAGCTTCCGATAATTATCATGTGATGTTAATTAATATGCTTACTGCTATGCCGAATTAAAAAGAAACGAATTTTCCTAGTCGTAAATGAGATCTGACAGGATTTTTTCCCACTATAAATGAACTCATACGATTTTCCACATGTGATAATATTTTCTCGTAAAGGTTGACAAGAAAATCCAGTATTGTTGAAGGAGTTTGTCATTGATTATTTTTAATTATTTCCAATGTGGGACGCGTTAAATACGATTCAATGTTTATTCTTCGTGAATCGTGTTAAACAGTTGCTTTACCTTGCTTTCGTGTTACGAAAAGTGCTACTCCTAATATGATTACCATACGGTAATCGCCAAAGTGAAAGCATACAGAGTAACTCATTCAACTTCCAAGAAATTGTTTAAAATTTGAAATTTTCTTACCCAAGAAGAATCATGATGTTTATGTGTCCTTCTGGAAGTTTAATGTTATAGCGATCGACTTCATGCACATTTTTTTCATCAATACAAAAATTACGTTTACAACTGTCAACTATTGTTCTCTAGAAATGGGAAAGTTCCTCAATTTGGAAATTGCTTGTAGTGGTAAAATTTATTAAATATCGAATTCGCCTCATTCAATAATAATATTCTTAGCACTATAAATCATATGTATTTTTTCTGTAACACAATATTCATAAAAAGTATCAAAGTGTGATAGTGTCCGGAAGAATATGAAGTATAAGACAGCAAAATAGATATGTAAATATGAAATGAAAACGAAAAGAATAGGTAACAAATGTGTAAAAGGGATATATGTTTGCTTTTAATTATTGAACATTTATAAACAAAAAACATGTACCATTAAAAATTCCATTAATAAAGTATTTATGAAACAAATCGTATAAATAAAAACATGTGCCTTATGGATTTATATTCATTCTTAGTGGGAACACATATTTATCCTTGAAAGCAATGATACCCATCGTCCAAACGTGAGAACTCAATGACCAGGAAACAATCACTGTTAGCATAATATTCGTGGTGGGTAGGTTTGAAGCGAGCAATTTTTCTTACAAATGGAGGATTAAAGATTAAGAAACATGACGTTGTTGATACTTTGCACCCCTACATAAGGTAATACTCACGCGCACTTGTCGAAGCGTGGATAACTAGAGCACTGCGGTCGGAGGTTAATCCAAACGAACAACGTGCATCTTATCATGTCTTCAGGTGGGTGCTCCCCGGGCCGTGAGCATTTAGTACTATTAAGTGAGAAACGTTTGCAGATTTTCAAACAATTTTTGAAAATGCATTAAATATTTTTTGTGAAATAAATTTCAAGAAAATTAGAGGACTAATCAAACCGTTTGCAAAATATGTAAAATGATGTAGTACAAAGCATGTAAAAAAATTTTGACATGTGATAGGATTGTCATGAGTCGCCAAGATCACAATTGTGATGTCTCATTCGGGACATACTCTAAGCTTCCAACTGGTCTCTCGACTTGTGTGGTGGCGTAAATGAAACTGTAAGTGTGTTTATAAGGAGTGAGGAAGCAAAGTTCACGTGCAATACATTCCCCGTTCGTTAAGGTACTGTTCTGGCATTCGTCTGGTATTCCACGGAGAAGTAATGGTAACTACTGATCAGAGGAGCCACCCGGTAGAATTCTCTTCCAGACAGAGGTAAACTTCAGCACAAGTATGTAGTCGAAAATCTGCCACCGTGACAACTCGAACCCTATGACCTTCCGATCAACAAGACTGTAGAGCCAATGAATGTGGCCGATGAGTCACCGTCAGCTTTTGCAGATGACTCGCTTCCATTGAATGAGGAATGGAAGTGATAAGCATCAGCGTTGCCGTAAAGGCGGATGAAAACCCGTTAGCTCCATTTATTTATCATTCATGAGCGGTTTTTGACCATTGTAGAAATGGTGACCGCAATGTTTTCAGTTCAATCACCATTGGCGTATTCGGATTGCGTTCCATAACAATATTTAGGAATTATTAATTTTTTATGTATTTATAAAACACGTAAAACTGTGACGTTTGGGGTTGGCGGTTTTACATTTCAGTAATACTATTTTTTAAATATCTATTCCTATTCTGTCAACGATGCTTCAAAAAATCTGCTATTAAAAACTGTTTGTCGTTTCATTTTGGGTCCCTGTCTCTCTCTTTCAAAACATCGATACCTAAAATATGATTTGATCTGTGAGCGTGTGTGATCTTAAGCAGATTGTTGTTTGTGAAATGCATCAATGGTGATGGATGGATAAAGATGTGGCACAGCTTTCAGCTTTCCTCTCGCTGCGACTCTCCTCCGCGTGATTTAACCCGCACCCTTCTGATCGTTCCTTCATTCGCGTCGGTTGAACCTCGACCCTTCCCATCCCCCCCCCCCCTCCCGCCGCCGCCGAAGGCGCTCTCGCCGTCGCGACGTCGCCCCGGCCGAGGCCCTCTCATCGTAAACATCATCAAACGAATTAAATCGCTAACGCAATTGCTGCGCCGGATTGAATTAAAGCGAGAACTGTCACTGAACTGTTTCTCTGGAACAACTCTGAGCCGCCTTCTTCGAGTCGGCGGGCCGCGGGTGGGACGGGATCGGAGGTGAGGTGAGACCAAACGCCAACTTCGACTTGGAACAATTACACTGAATTTGTGTGATGGGAGTACGATGTTTTATTAGTACTTGGTCTTGTCGAAGACCGGACAAGTTGCAAAGGTGATTTCTTGAATTTTGAACTATATGTGAGATGTGTACAAAAGGTTCCTTTGTCATCTGAGAAAATGCAGCCTTTTCCGAACGTGAGTCTTTTGGAAGAAACTATTTGGAATCTGTATAGAAATGCACGTTTGCATGTAAAGAAATGTAAGAAAATTAGGATATGAATCAATCATTGAATGTAGACATATGAAGAAAGAGGAAGTTACAAAATTCTTAACTTATGGCGTGGAAAAAATCCTAAAAATAAATCCATGGCATGTGTAAATTTATCCCCAATTTCTTATATATTATACAGACACACACGCCTGAAATAGAGAACGTTCAACATTCGAATATGTGTGCAGTTTTGTCTTTAAATCAGTTCTGTTCTTGTGTAATAGGTTTTAAGAAAAAGGAGAGTGGCACGGTCCGGAGCTAATTTCGAATTGAAAGATGCAGTGCGAGGAGGGATGCAAGGCCCGGGGTGAAGCCGGACGTGGAGTGGTTGCGGGTGGGCGAGGCGGCGCCGCCGCGCGCGGCCTGCGCCTCGCTCACTTGCACGCGCCGCGACTGTCCCTGCCGAGGTTAATGCATTAAAACACAATGGCGGCATGAGGACCGGCGCCTGCTTATTAATTAATAATCAGCAACTTAAAACCCCCGCTCACAGCGCCGCCCACTCCGCCCTCGCCGCGCCGCGGCCTCCGCCGCTGCCTCCCTCGCGCCGCACCGCACCACACCACCCTGCCGCTGTCTACTTTTAGTTACTAAATTATTCATAACTCGGCGCGGGTTTTTGCATATGCGGCCCGGTGCGGTGCGCCGCGCCGGGCCCGCGGGGCGGGGGTCGCGGAGTCGGTGGTGGACGGCACGCTGCCGTTTGCGGCCGTGCACAGTCGTGCGCGTGTCTGTGTGTGTGGATGCGCTTCCGCGAACGCGCTCGGCTGACACACGATGTGGTCGGGCTTCGAGAATAGGGGGCTGCCAAATTCGCTCTTGTCCCCACCCTACGTCCCTCTTGGCTTCCTCGTTCGCTTTCCGCGCGCGCTGCCGATATCTGAGAGTGAGAGGCGCGTCCTACTATTCAATTCCTGCCAGGTTCGGTTGAAAGGTTAACGAGAGACGTGGGAGGAGCGTAAGTGGGCGGGGCAGAAAAGGCCCTGTTGGGGGGGGGGGAGGAGCAGAACGTTGTGTAGGAGCAACGAGAGAAGCAGACGGGACAGGCGCTGGGGTCTGACGGAAACTGCGAGAGAAGACGAAGAAGCGAGTTGACGGCGGGTGGCAGGCAGTGAAAAGGGAACTGTAGGAGGTGCAGACCCGGTAACAGCAGCAGCAGCAGGAAGTATACGTTGCGCGGTGTGCGGAGGAGGTGGGCGGGTCTCGCCCGGCGGCGTCCGTCCTTCGACCGCGCCTCGACTTCCGGGCAGCCGCAGGGGGCGGTGTGCGTTGCGGGGGGCGGCAGCGGAGCGGGGCGCGACGTCCGGCCGTGTGTTTACCGGGCGGGGCACGGGAGGACGCGGGGGTGGGGCGCCGCCAGGCTTCCTACGTCGCGCCGCCGCCGCCGCCGCCGCCGCCGCCGCCGCCTGGGGGGCTTTCCAGGGTCGCCAATTTGGCGCGGCGCGCGGGGCCCCCCAACCGGGTCGCTCGCCCGTGCTGCCTCGGCCCAGCATGGGGTTGCGACACTTTTCACTCTTTCGCTGTTGAAACATTCGCGAGAGTGGTTTTTGAAAGAAGTATATCTCACTGCCAACAAAGCCTGATTTTGGGAGCCTAAAACATTCGTGCTTCACTCAGGAGTTTTGTGAATTGTGATTTGTGTTTTGACAAAAATAACAGCTTGTTTTGGAAGTTTGGAGAAAAGCTAGGTCAATATGTTTTGTGAAATGAAATCACCTTCTTCTTATATTTAATATTTATTTTGAGATTTTATTCGATTGACGAGTTTTCCCTTGTTTCAACTTTTCGTTGGAAATTATTCACACATTTCGATTGGTTTACTTTTCAACATGAAGAATTACTTTACAGTTTCTTTCTTTATTTAATTTATGTCATATTTTTGAGCAATTTTAATACCCTGAGTTCACACATTACGCATTCCACAAGCGATCGTAGATTCTATGTTGGGTTTGGAGCAGTAGACACAACCGTGGAAACATGTGTTCAAAATAAATTCAAAATCCAAAACATTCGTGGTAAGGAATAACACGCGCCCGCCTGTCTTGATGATACGTAATGCTTCTCCCTTGCTGCGACTTCTTGGGAGCCTAACTCCCAATTCATGCTTTACCTGGCTTGCCTCTGCCTGGCCTCGCCCTGTCTCAACTCTGCTTCGCTCCGCTGTGTCCATCCCCGCCCTCCTCAGCGCCAGCCCGCGTCGCTCGCCCCTTTGCCACGCTCCTCCGTGCTGCTGTCATCCCCCTGCGTTACCTGTAACCCTGCTTCTTCTTGAGAGCCTCGAGGCGGGTGCGCTGCCGCATGTTTGCGCCCGCCGGCTCGCTGCCGTGATCGTCTTGTCCGGGGTTTTGCCACGCAACGTGCTCACCTGCAGAAGCCAGAGGATCGCAGCCACAGAGAAAACACTGTGGTTTTGTTGTCGAAAGTGCTTGGATCATAAGATAAGCGGATCCATCATTCCTTAACAGCAATGCTAAAACATTGTTTTTTGTTTGTTTGTATAAATAATTCTATAAAATATATTTCATGTGACCATTTATATTGATTTTTATCAGTAGGGTAGCGTATATTTACTCGTATAAAACAAAATAAATGATATAGCAACTGGAATGATAATTTCATCCTTTCGGAACGCAAGGGATGTAGACAAGCAAATGTGTCTCGGCTTGTTCCAGTCTTCGAAGATCTGTCAATGACTTCGTGATGACAACGAGGACCTAGGTGACGATTCTTATTGTATGCATTGATGTATTTTCAATACCAAGATCAGTCAAAAACGTAGTTCTTGATTGACTCCAGTCAGCAGCAATATTGTATTTAGAAGACACTACAATAAATATTATTTTGTTTTGAATAGGTTATTCCTTCTATGACGACAAAATTAGGAAAGCGGTGACTTGTATGAATCTGTTTACAATATGTGTATTTCCTTCACACTCGGACAAGCTACATGAAATGAAGGAAAACTATATATTGCCTTTCGTGCCATTTCGGGTCGCGTGCTGAGCTGCGGTGTGCCGGGGCGCGGCGGGACGGGGGCGCAGGCTGCGCGGCGAGAGCCCTCCGCCGGCCCGGGGATTCGGCGCACCGCGGCTCATCAGTTGCCCGGGCAACCGCCGGGTCTTAGCCGCCGGAGCCCTCGCTCGCTCGCTCGCTCCCTCCCTCCCACGCCCGCGGCTGGGCAGGGAGGCGAGGAGCGGGCCACCCTGCCCGGAACGTCGCGGCGCGCACGCCCACTTTATGCGCGCTGCGCCACGCCGCCCCGTGCCGCGCCTTCTGCATGACGCGCTCGGGTTACGCGGCTAAGGCCCAATTAGGCTGCACTTGGGGCAGGCGCGCCTGCCCGAGGGAGGGCGCCCAGGGGCCGGGGTGGCTCCGGCGACTTCTCTTCTTGGGGTTGTTTCTTGCCCACTGGGCGATTGGGACGGGACGGAACGCGGTACGTCGCGAGATCCGTTCATTGAAGTAGACGAGAGAGAAAAGTGTTTCACAGAAAACGCGACAAATGATCTCCTTGGAGCCTCAGGCGGCGAGGGCTTAGAGGCGTCGATGGACGGAGGTCAGGCGCGGCCCCGCTTGCCTCACCACTGTGTGTGTACGCGGCTGGTGCCATGCACACGACGCACCGTATCGCTCTGCCGAAGCCCCCTTTGAGGGCGCGACTCAGGTCGGCCCCGCTCCATCTGCGAACACCCGTGGAAACACGTTTACCTTGCCCCGCCCCCTATACCATGCGGCGTTGGGGGGGGGGGGGGGCGGGACGGAAACGCCTCGCAAATTGTTGTTGCGCCGCGGGCGTGGCGTGGACAGGGGAGGGGGGTAATTACTATTTCAGCACGCATTTTCATCCCCCCCTTTCTCTCCTCCCGTCGCGCCAGCCCTTCCGCCCCGTGTATTTTTCGTGGCGGACAGTGGCGCGGGCAGGTGGGCGGCCGCGCGTGCCGCAGATTAGCCCGCGCCCGCCGGCGCGCGGACACGCGCTGCTACGCAAATAAACACTGCGGCAGCAAGCGAGCGCACGCGCGCCGCCCCTAACCCTGCTCTGCTCTGTCCCACCTTGCCCGCCCGGCCCGGCCCGGCCCGGCCCCCCCCCCCGCCCACCCGCCCCGCCCGGCTCCAGCCTGCACCGCGTCGCACCGCCCAGCACCACCCAGCCCCCCCGCCTTGCTTCGCCTTACTTCGTCGTATCGCCCCTCCCTACCCTGCCTTACCCCTCCAACTCCCCTCCACCCTCCAAACCTCGTTCCTCCTGCTTCGGCCCACTGCTGCTTCGTCTCAGTATCCGCTCCTGGCCCAGCGGCTCTATTTCTGATACCGCATCTTGTTGAGCATGTCGTTGCATGGTTCTACCCGCCTTGTTCGCAGCTTTGCTTCTTGCTAGGCATTATGCTGGATTTCCAAAGCATTGATACCTCCGTTATAATTAGGCAATATAATGTGTGTTAATAAAAAAAGCAAAACGTACTTTTTTTTAGAAATACGTTTGTAAGAAAACAAAATATGTAAGAACGTCATGTTAGTATTTAAAAATTGTTCGGAACCAGCATGTTCACATTTTCGAACACAAGACGTCGCCGATCAGACCTTAAAATGGATTCGTAGGGGCTGAATGAACGTTCCCATTTATAGAAGTACAATGTTGATTAAAACGAAGTACTGTAAAGTGCGTACATATTATATGCATTTATACAGGTGCACACTAGAACAGTCGCTGGGCGAAGCAAAATGTAGGTTCCGAACCCTGCATCATTGACAGAGGAGTAGTATGATGTTTGGTGGAGTACAATAAAGCGCGATAACACAATGGGTTTACGATATGGTGATCTATTTTCGATCGCGCACGCGTACACTGAAACAGAAGCATGCTCGTGATTGCGTATGCTTTTGCTACGCTAACATCTCCTCATTCTCGGTTTTCAGGAATTTATAAGTTTGACAATGGACAACGGGAACCGAAAGTCATAAAATAACATTACATTCCGTTTTTAACAGAATTGGATTCAAGAAATATGTATTGACAAGCTCTTATTTATGGTATTACGTTTCTATGCGTAAATATATTATAATGTAACAAAATATGAAGGTTTATTTAAAACAATAATGTTTTGAATTAACACGGAAAGTCTTGCGTATTCTAACAAAAATTCCACGATGGAGAATGACAACACAGGATGGTAGCGGCAAGTGTGGGTTGGGGAGATGGGATTATTCGTGCGTCCAGCCTCAACCCTCTGCTTCCAGAATAACAGCTGCCGAGTGAAATAGGGACGGTATCGATTACCAAACACTCCGTATTGTAAGAACAGAGTCGTAAAAGCATCCACACAAAACAGTAACAGTAGTATCACAACGTTGCTCCTTGTTGCCTTCCTTCGCCCTATCTTATTTTTATCCTTTTACAATTTTTCTCATTACATGTTTTCGCATTGGTCGTGTTCATTGAAAAGGAAGATACAGGTACGTATTCAGCAGAGTTTTTACGCAGACCTCTTGATCATTGCTAGTCTCGTAGTGCTCTTGTTAAAATTTTATTATTCCTGAAGAAACTGCGTGATTAAAAAAACTTACATGTGACACCAATTGGGCTGCTCAATTTTTTTAAAATCATTGTTAACATCATAAGTTAATAATGATTAATTTATAGTGCCACTGAACTAGAAGAGACTGGGCTTTTTTAAGTGAGTAGAATTCGTAGACTCCTTGGATTAGGCCCAGCATTTCATAGCCAAGTACTCCAGACAGATGTATAACTAAGACTTGATGACTTGCAAACATGTTTCAAGACTGAATCTTGTTCAGTAAACACGTGTGGCTACGTGTAAATGATGTATGTTCTATGCGATGGAAAAATGTGTATGTTATAGTTCCTTGAATGTGTTTAACATCAGTGGTTGTGGTTGGCTGTTCAGTGATTAGTTAGGTTGTTTTCGCTTGCGACGCCGTTGGTTTCCACTGCCTCGGAGGCGTGGGATGTGCGTGCGGCGTGGGATGACGTGTGCCAAAGAAAACAGGGGGAGTGTGGCGTGTGGGTGGGTGTCTAATCCTCCTCCCAAACCGTCTGATGCAGGTGGTAATTGCTGTTGTTTTGTGGAGTAGAGCGCGAACCGCCCGCGCGCTCGCTCTCACGCCCCCCCCCCCACACACACACACACACACGCGCGCGCGCGCGCGCGCGCGGAAGGGTTCCCTCGGCTGCGGGCCTGCACACCCAGTGGAGGCGTGTGAGTCCTGCCGAAACAAATACGTCGGATGGTCACGCAAAATTGTGCTTGGCGTGCGAGTGGTAAATGTGGAAGCTTATAACTTGGGGGCGAGTTTTGATGACCTAGCACATCGCCAAAAATGGTCAATCAATTGCTTTTAAAATGCCTTAAAAGCAAAGTAAAAAATGTCGTAAAAAATTTGATCAAAACCAGTTTAGATGAAGAACTCAAGCTGTTGGCTATGTTACTGACGTAAACGAGGCTTCTTCCTGTTGTTCAAGTGAATTCAGCATGCAAACGTTCGAGTTTGGACTGTTCTTATCGGGGAAATCTGTGAAATCGAGCGAACCGACAATGGCGCTGACGGGCGGCCCGGGAACCTTAAATTACATACTCACAGCGACTGACATTACAGTGAAGAACATTGTTGTATGTCGTAAATATTGTTTGAAGCAAGTACCATTAAAATTATATTAAATTCGATGAAATCATTAAAAAATACTACAAAAATGACGATAAAGGGTAAGAAATGACCAAGTCGACGAAAAATGCAAAAAATGTCATATAAAAATAGGACATTTCCTTTTGTCATAGCATAAAGTTATTGTATATTCTAAAAGGCATTCTTCTAAAGTGAAAAGAAAAAATTACATTTCATTAAAATTCGATCCCTACTTATTATTATTATTATTAATAATAATAATAATAATAATAAAATAATAATAATAATAATAATAATAATAATAATGTCTTTATTTCCCGTTAGGCTCAGGCCGTAGGCCTACTCTTCTGCCTAACCTGGAACTTATAAGGGTATTTAGCCTCAGACTAGAACATGGTTAATCTAAGGGAAAATATCACAAGATTTAGTAAAAAGTAATAAACTGATGATTTGCGACTGTGGTGCGGTTCAGTATTATTGAAATGACATTGATAGAAATATTACTTTCACACCTGATGCTCTGACATCTGATAGAAATTGTTTTCACACCTTGCTGATGCTAATTTAATCAATATCTGAACCGGACTAATGAATTATGTATTTTAAGATTAAATAAGGCTCCAGACCAGATCATAGGTCTCCCACCCTCTTTATTTAAAACAAAGTAGATCTTTAGCTAGTCAATCTTAATCGTAATTTGTGTCAGCAAAACATTTATTTTAGAATCTGTTAATCACGATAATTGGGAGTTACCGGAACTTCATCCCAGCCGAGCAAATACCTCGGGTATTTTACGTCAAAATTGGTGGTGAGGAAATTTGTGACGGGGCCATGCGACCTGCTCGACGCGCGCTTCGCTCTCGCTTTCCCTAATGAATGTTGCTTCCTGATTGGCAATTTTTAGCAGAGAGGTCCTCGGTGTTTGCGTGGAATCGCGAACGTTTCCTGGAAATGTTTCTGCAAGCGCGAAGTTGTTGGTTGTTTAGTATTTCCTTCACTTTTTTCATGTCAAATATGGTAATGTGTAGGTAGATATCATTGTAATTAATTGATGGCTATGTTGCACACCCTAACTACTCTGCCACCGGTTGATCCTATCAGGTTCTAGATCCCAGAATGGGACATATGGAAGATCGCCAAAAAATGAAGTCAGGAAATTAATAAGAAACTGAATGGGATAGGTAATGTGGATGATCGTGGATTTTATTTAAGGAAAGTATATCAGTATTTTCAGCGATTGATTTACATGACTAAATTAATAGTTATTTACTAATAAGACTAAGTTATTTGCATGCAAGTGCAGCGAGGTAACCATAGAAGTTCCAGAATTTAATATCAAAAATATTTATGTTAGTTGTATGCATGCATTTTGAGGTCATATGTACGAAAGTATGTTTGAGGTCGTATATGAAAGTGCAAAAGAGAAAGTGAATGAGAAGTAGGAAAGAAAATAATCAGAAGTACTGCAAGAGAGCGGAGAATAAACATGGAGTACAAAAATGGAAAGTGAAGAAGTAACCAGTTGATGCGACTGAACATTATAAGAGTGAAAAAGGGTAAGATGTAGACGGGGAGGAGGAAAATAGTGAAAAAGAGTATTTTTTTAATGTATAAGCAACTGATTGCATTGACTTCAATCTGTGACTATTACTAAGTTAATTGATGTATGAATACAACGAAGTGCTACTTTTCCCGAAAGATACTTTCCCATTCATGTCTTGGAGAATACATTTTGCATTTTCACAGTCTATAATTTCAAATAAGCAACAGTTGTGTGTTAAATAATTCCATCGATGAAATTTCAATATATGGACTTCTTCTTCAAAAAATTATAATCTTATGATGTCATTCCGTAATTAGTTGAACAATTTATTTTAATTTTAATGTTATTTCTTTGTGTTCGCAGGTAAGGCCACAACGCTGTATCTACACATCAGCAGTGCTCCTCTGAGAGCGAATTTTATCATGACGGTGAGTCATTAAACTAATATTTTAGTTGATGTATTCGTAGATGGTTTTCACAACACACAATGATTTTGTCTAAATACGACCTTTTTTCACCATTTTTATATCCTGTATGGATGCCTGCATTCATTGCTCGTATTCGTCTCACTTAGCATTATCCGCATTAAGAATGTGTGTTGCTGTTGTGTGTGTAATGTTTGCATTTTTTTAAAACCTTTCTTCACTGTTAGCCACTGTTAGTTAACCCGAACTGGCATTCTTTCTTGTTTACTTTTCCCCCTTCGTATTGTGACCGTACCCGCTTCTTCCCCTCAATTTATTTTTACTCCTATTCAATTAATTCGGTTGGCTAGCTCGGTTTTGGTTGTAAAATTGTGCACTGTTATACTTATTATCTCAGGCTAGCGTCTGTTTCTTTCTTGTGGGCTGAAAAAATATACCGCTCCTACGAGGATCCGGCTGGTGAATACCTCTATTTACGTTAGGAATTTATTAATTATAACACCTTGTTTTTACTGAATTATCTCCCAGCGACATGAAGTATCGTCTATAATTTCATTTATTTAAATTCATTTTTAATCTGTTTTAATAAACTTAATTCTTATTTAAATTTACTCTTTTTTCTAATGAATGATGATGTCCATCGAAACTTTACTATAATTATTTTTTTTATAATCTTTCTCTCTTAATTTAACTTATTGACATTGACATTCTTGGCCTTGAACAATCTAATACTGCAGTCTTTTTATACTTAATTACTAAACTTCCTTGTTGCTGAGGAAACCCAGCTCTCTTGGCGATGAGAAGAATCATTCGTTCATTAAGCATAATCCTCCATTTGTTGTATTTCCACACTAAGATGGCACTTGCATACGTATTTCCACCGTCCGCGTCCTACTTCTATTTGTTATCTACATTTGCGACTCAAATTTCGCATCTACAATCACGTTCCGTTTTTACTGTTAACTTTATACAGCTCGCGGATATACATCCTCCGTTTATCGTATAAATTGTAACTTAAATTTTTTTTAAACGATTTCTTCTGCCAGTCATGGTCAGGCGTCCTACGTCTACCAGGCAGAGAGAAATTCTGATGCAAAATTTGCATCTATCAACACAGCTTGTTTCTGCTGTTCACATGTTCTGATTGTTACTGCCTGGTCCAATGTCCCGGTGTAACTAAGCTATCTGAATTCTCTTGTCTTTTCTAACAATGTCGCTTTTATTAAATACACAATATTAATTTTTTCACTAATATTTTAAATATCTGCTCGAACTCGCCTTTCTTGTTGTTTAATGGCTCCTTATGTCGCCAATGTCTCATTTATGTTTATTTTTCTTCGTATTTTTCTCTTTCTTCCTATTATATTCTGTGGACATATTTTTGTATTTTATTTCAAAATTCCTATGGGTATTTTCACCTATCCCAGTATGTGTGTCCGTGGCTTTTTTAAGTAATCTACGTACATAAGAAATATACTAGTGAATTCTTTATTTTCTACTGCTTTTCGATATAGATCCTATGCAACACCACACATTTGGTCCTCTTCTCTGGACGAGTCTTAATTCCAAAAAGGGAAAAAAATTACTTGGGCCCCCAAAATATTTGCAAGCTGCTGACTTGAGTTGTTCCTGTAACACTCTGTGTCCACGTGAGTGGTTAACCAGACTTCGAAACATAAAAGACTGATGAATCCTGGTCTAGATGGCTGGGTGGTTTATTGAGTTCCTGCGAATTGTTGTTAGGAATTACAGTCACTGCTTTCATCAAGTTGTAAAAGGGGGTTTAGCCGTTGATGAGCAACACTCCAGACTGAAATTTCCACGGCGGTTTTCCTTGATTGCTTGTTTCAGATTTCCAGAACACCTGCATAATAATTTATTCTCATTTGGAAGTTAATCAAAAGTGTGCATATTCAAAGAAATATCGCCATGATCGTGGCAGCTGACGGTTGCGTTCGAAATTTCGTGGTTGAAGGTCAGTTGTTGCGTTTCCACTGAGTAGGATTCTTGTTTTGGTTGCAGAATGGAAGTGATTCCCGTGATGAATTCCCTCTCATCATTGATCAATATTTGAGGCAAGAATTTCGCACTATTGAAACCCACCGAAATGTTATTTTGGGGAAATAAGTTTGTCAGTAAACAAAAATTGATAGCTAGGCTACAAAGAAAATCAATTAATGGATAAAAAAGTCGAAACTTCAAAGGGCGTGTCGTATCAATTTCAAGAGGGGAGAAAATGTAGAAGAGTTGCGAATAGAATACATTTCACGCTAATGAAATATGTTGCTATGGTACCTTTAAGAAATTAAAAATATTACCAGTTCATGAATTACGAGTATGTAATGAAGTAGAAAACAAAGCTGAAATAAGCAATGATATGGAAAAGATGAACATAGGAGTTCGGTGACTTTCCTGGTAGCATTCGTCTCTCTCATGTCACTCGCTCGACGAGCTGCGCTTTTTGCCTCGCGCCCCGCCCCTTCCTCTGCAGACCGTGAAACGGGGAGCACGGCGTGGCGGGCGTATCGCGCCGATGCTATCTGCCTCATTGACGCGCGGGGCGCCGCGACGCATGACGCTGCCTATCAGATGTATCGCGACGCCCCCCCGGCCCGCCGACACCCCCGTTGCCTCCGCCCCTCCTCACCCATCCCGCCTCCCGCCGCATCCCCCGCCTCTTCCCCCCATCCACGTTTTCCCGTCCCAACGCTCCCGCCCCACCCCGCTCCCTCCTCAACTCTGCTTTTGCCACCAGCCGTTTCCTACTCCAACCCGCCCCGCCGCTCTCTCCGCGCCTGCCGTCACCCTTTCTGCCTCCGACCCGGCTTCCGTCACCGCCACCCGAATCGAATGGGGCCTCGTCGGGATTTCAAATACACCCCCGCCTTGGTGCACGGTTCCGCCTCCGCCACGTTTGACATCCGGGGCCTGTGCGTTTTTGCGCGTTGCAGCCGTGCGATTTGCTAACGCGCGCGTCAAAAGGATGGCGGCGGTGACCGAAGCGTGATGGCGCCTTTTGAATCGGAAACTGCGCGCGTGCTGCGCCGGACGCGCGAGACGAGGAAAGGCGAGGCGTTTTGTGCGTGATATTAGTCGCCAAAAATACGCGTCTGCATGTGGCGCATTGCGGCCGCTGGGCCTGCATGGCGCCAGGAATAGATCGCCGTTCATGAGGAGGCGTCAATGGAGGCCAGTCGTCCTGCAGATAGAAACCAGGTTTTGTTGTTTGATTTGGTGGGGTCTGTTCGGGTTTGAGATGCGGACAGGACGCTGGAAAGCATCCATCAGTTCTGACCACGCTCACGTTTCAAAAACTCCCAATCATCTTCTTTATGATACTGATAAGCTTTTGCTACTTCATGATGCTTCTCTGCCAATCGTTAGGTTTGTATGAAATGTGAAAATGGTTGACAAATGAGTGAATTTTTACGTATATCGGAAGGAACAAAGACATTTTCTTGGATTTTTCGGAATTGTTGATATTTCACAACAAACCAAAATACTCAAATATTCGTAATTTTAATGAAGTTACAGGAATAAGTAACAGTAAATATAGACTGCTTCTGAGTCTATTGTGTCCATTGAAAGATAACAGTAATTTAATGACCTTTAAAACAAACGTTTGTTATCTTTTCTGCGCGTTACAATGTAAATGAAATTACTGAAATCATCTCGAAATGGAATAAATATTGTAATGTGAAGAAGATCAAGATATCCTGGGCTCTGTTATAAAAAAATTGGATACATTTTGTTCTTATATGTTCCATAATTATTACTTCTAATACGTTGTTTTGTTAGAATCAACGTTTTGTAGGTTCTTGATACCGAAAAATAGGAACGAAATGTGTCTGTTGCTCCATCCGTCTGTGGTCAGCGCTAGCATCTGAGCCGTTCAGGTGGTTTTCTCTATAATTGATGTTCCTGGACAAAATGTGAACGAACTAGTGGACTTTAAAACGGATATTTTTATTTTTGAGCGTACTTTTTATGTAGCCTCAAAATTTTCTCAAAAATGGCGCAAAATTTTTGGATTAAAATTTGTCGTTGGATAGTGTGGAGAACGCGTAAAAAATAGGGCTGGTCTAATTTTTGTTGAACTCTATATTTTCCAAAAGTGCAAAAGTCAGAAGTCGTGCGAGAAAGTATGTGCTGTTTCATCACTCATTTTCATTAATTATATGAAAGTTGGAAATACTACAATTGCTCTTAGACGGCAATGTTATATAAGTGCTCATTATTATAATTTTGTCGTTAACGTGAAGAATTGAACGCCGATAAAATTGCGTTGTGGACCTGTGAATTATTATCTACGTCCAATATGTGGCGTGCTGTCGGGCTTTTTTCTGATCCATGATTTAACACACCCGTCTGTGAGATCATACTATTGTGGCGTTATAGCCTAGGGCGCCTCCGGCTGAAGGTGCCGAAGTGTTAGGTGATGTCAGTGGGAGAGGCGGAATGCCCCAGCACCGTGGGGGATGAAAACACAGCAAGTGGCTACGTGCGACTACGCGCAGGTGACCCAGGCACTCGAGAGAGCTACAGGGTAGGTGTTGCACGGACCTAACTTGTGCAAAGGTATGCAACGTCTGGCGAGCGTGCGTGGACGGATACACGGCACAGCGGGTGATGTTGCGAGTTTACAGACCTACAAGAGGGTCTAAAAGGCAGGAGAGGCACGCTGTGACGTGATCACCCGATTTTTTTTTTAAAATTATTTATTGTACCCGAACAGTGGATAACCTATTTTACGAGGTTGAAACGGAACATTTAAGCGAGCGGAACCTGCTGCGACGCGGGATGCGTTGAGTAGTGGACCTCCGTGCGAATGCGCAATTGCTCCTCCCATGCGGGTGTGGTCGCAAGCGTCGCCCGCTCGACGTGCGGCTCTTGGCTTGGGACGTGGAGGTCAAGCGTTGGTGCGCGTACGCTGGCGGACAGGATAGCATCGGTTGACTGAAGCGGTTTGCTTCAGGGGTTTAGGAGGCCAGGGACCACGTGTTGCCCTGTGCACGGAATCGGAATCACGTATCGCCCTGTGCAGCATTTTCCTTTTGAGTTTTGAAAATAGTGTGCTGTGTTCGTTCAAATGTAAAAAAATCAGTGTCTGTGAACATCTCTATCCTGATGACTTTATACTGTGTTGCTGGTACTATAATGTTAGAAATGAAATCATGTGGGAAAAGATATTTGAACATGTAAAAAGGCATCTCTACAATGAATTCAACTCCAGCGAGAACAACCGCCTCAAGAGAAACATCCTAATCCTCTAAAACAATTTCATGTAATTTGTGGTACCTACTCATAACGAGTCGTGAGCTTGAAAACAACAGTTTTAGAAAGTTATGAAACTACCAAAGTGTATTGACGTTGGAATGGAGTTAACAGCAGTTGATAGATAAAACAGAAAATGCACCAGATTGCCGATTGCAATTGCCTTGTACCTTAGAAACTTCAAACTTCGACACTTCAAACACATTAGAAGGAAATATGTTTCATCCAAAGTTATCACTTACAGCCTTAGCCAGGAATGTAAGAGGCATTCCATGCCTTCTGTTGCTGAAAATATAAGTTAAAAGCACGTAAATGGGCTTTCTCAGTCAGTGTCAGTGTCATTGTGTGACAGTCTCATTGTCCTTATTTCAACACGAGTAATTCAAAATATAATTTTACCAGACAATGATTGCAGATTAATGTAATTGTATTTTCTAATTACAAAATTGTTTGTTATAGTAGTTGCAACTACAATACTATTACAATATAACTATTCGTAGTTTGTATTACGCAGCTGATTACATGTAATCCGGAATCGATTTCATTTCACCCAACTCTTCAGATTGTGCTTGATAATGAGTCTGAAGAAATAACAGAGGTCATCTTCGTCAACATATTCGTCATATCTACAACATTTCATATCTAATATGTTGACGAAGATGACCTCTTTTATTTCTTCTTATAAGAACGTCAACAACACCAAATCAGAATTCCCACAATGAATGGGTCTGAAAAGAAATATATCGTACCTTATTTATTTTAATGCTAGTGCGAGGCCTAATGGCCTTAGTTGGAATGTGAGAATGGTGGATGTATGAATACAATGTATGTGAAATGGATTTTCAAGATACGTAACGAATGACGATAGAGCAATGGTAGAACGACAGGGCAGCGAAGTGGGAGAACTCGAAGAAATCCTGTCGCGAACCCGCTTTGTCAAAAAAGGTGGCAACCAAAAGAAGTAGCAACAGTAAAGCCTAATGAACGCCCATTTCGATTAAGCGGACAGTTCGGACGATCACTACTCCTACGTCAGAATACGTAGAATAATAATTTCTAGAGTTGATTATCTTGTGGGGAGATTAATTTTATGTTTCACATCACAAGAAATTATTTTCACGCATGCTCTAAAATTCCCTCAGGATATAAACACAAATTTCACCCGAATTTTCAAGTCCAGTTGGAAATGAAACTCACGATTGAGAAGAATCAATTGTGTAGTGATGTGGAAAAGAAGAGGGTAAATTCCGAGCATTGGATCATTTTATATAAGTGATTTTAAGTGCACATGCGAAAAAGCTTTCGGAATTTTTAGATTCATTGTGATTTTTTTTTTTTAATTCGTCCCAGAAGCATAGTAACTTTGTGGAAATTGCAAAATTAGGCAGATGTCCACTTCCCATATTACCTCTTAACCACCGTTGAACGGCCACACCTATATTATCGGCCACTTTTCTCCGAAACCATAAGTAACGTCATAAATCCGGTTTCATTGCATTGAATTTCAACACCCTTGAATGCTGTTGGTGGGCGTGCCCCGTGTTTGCTGCGCGAGGCAGCTCGTTGGGGAAGTGTCCTGCGGTCGCTCGACGCCGTCTCGTGACGCGTGGGAGCGCACTCTGCAACGGCGACCCCTTGGGAAGGGAATTGAACCGGATGAGACACGTCACGCCGCGCCGCCGACCGGTTGCAGACGACGCGGCGGCGGCGGTTATCTGGCGCGACGCCGCACCCCCGCCCGGCGCCGCGCCGCCGCCCGACCTCACCCCGACCTTCGCCTCCGCCAGCCTTCCCGCCCCGCCACGCCCACGCGCCGCGCGCTCTCACTCTTCCTGTCATCGCTGGCAGCCCGCTTTCGCCCCTTCTTTATCGCCTGTGCTGCGAGATCAGAATGTGAGCGACTGAAGCAGTAAATATATATATTTCATGCTGGGATATTTATTTAATTTCAAATTTCTTGAAAAGGAAGTTAAATCTGTCAAATGATTCTAAGTACAAGTGACACAAAATGTTTTGTAGTAAACGTTAGGAAAATGCACAGTTATATGGAAATTTAGAATTTGTATTTTAACCTAGCCCATAAAAAAACACACATTTAAAACTTGTAAAGGTGTTATGTAATTCATTTCAAAGTGTTTTAGATAAAAATAAAATTCTATTTAAATTTTAGATTCATATTCTTGTCGATTTTGTCGCAGATATTTATTAAGGTTTCTGCTGTGCCCGTGATTTGAGTAATTTTTAGATAGGCAAATTACTCATAATTAGGGGGCGGATTTTCATGACCTAAAACATCGCCAAAAATCATCACAAAATGCTCTTAAAATGTTTCTAAAATGCTCCCCCCCAAATGACGTAAAAAATGTGTTCAAAACCATTTCGAATGAACAACTCACGTTGTTGGGTACGTCATTGATATGATTGGAGCTTCTTGTAATCGTTCAAGTGAACTCAGCTTTCAAACTTTTGGTTTGGACTGTTCTTTATCAGAATATCTCTGTCTTTAGAAATCGGCTGAACCGTCAATAGCGCTGACGAGTGTCACAGAAACTTTAGATTGCATACTCACAATGGCTGACATTACAACCTCTGAGCGAAGAAATCGACTTGTCTACCAGGTATAGTTGCTCAGGAATTTTGTGGAGAAGATTTGTTGCATCTCGTAAATATTATTTGAAGGAAGTATCATTAAAATTATATCAAAATCGACGAGATCAGCGAAAAATGCATTAATAATTATGGAAAGAGGTAAAAAATGACTTATTAGTCGAAATTGAAGAGTGTGCTTTTGCAATAGATTTCAAAATATCTACATTTAGAAACAAATTCGTCGCTTGGGTAGCACGTATGACGTCATAAGATGGGACCGAAATTACAACTTAACATCCAAAATAAAATCTTCTTTAAATAAATGTAATGCTGTTATACAAAAAATAGCATGTGCAATTCTTTTATAATAGGGAGTTTAAGGAAGGTGTAGTGTTACGAATCGATAGCAATATCGATTCGCATCACTTTTGAGCACGCGCCCACGCGCAGAAGATCGATATTGCTATCGATTGCTGTACGCTATGCCGTATTTAAACCTCCTTTTTTTCGCTCGCAAATATTACCGAACCCATTTTCAACGTATATTCGGTCATATTTTCTCACTAGTGCAAAAAATATGTCAACGATATAAAATAGTTGCATTATCTGCTATTGAAGCTCCGGGCAAATACTACTTTAAAACATACCTCTTGGAAAGCTGGGAAGATATTGGAAAGCAGTGAGGAAATTGACACAATGGAAACATTTTTTCCCTGCACAGCACTTTTTAGACAAATTCTCATGTTCCTTAACATTCACAATCTTTTGCTTACTATCTTTCGACGAACCGGTAAACGTGCTCAGTATCGTAGGAGAGAAAATGTACTTTTTTCCTTCGATAGTATAGATAGTACGATGGTATAGATAAGATTTTACCCACCGTATTGAATTTTGATGAAGTTTGGTTCTCAAGAAAATGGAAATGTGACAAGAGTTTTTCAGAGTCACACTTGAAGTAAGTTGAATCGTATTGGAATATTCTGCGCTACAAGTAAACGATTTGTAAGAAAATTGTCCAGTTACAACTGTGTAAAAGTACAAAATACTCGTATTACTATATACTTAACTTTTGGTCCAAGTTGGTTGTTGAATTTTCATGTTTGAACTCGTATCCCCTGCATTTGTCCTTGTCTAATTAGTCACCTGAAAATGGAAGCCAAGCTGCTGTACGAGCAGACCCCATGGAAACTATTTTTGAATGTTACAAATCGCGCCTAGGGGGAGCGGGCTATAGCCATTCAGGTTGTGCGAAGTGGCGTCGCCAAGCCACGTTACGGCATTCGCCCGGTTGGTCTCTCCCATTTAACTCCTTCGACTGCTGGCAAATTAAATATCGCCTCCCGGCCAGCGGGAGGGGAGGACAGGCCCGTATTACGAGGTGCTTTTCGCATATAGCCACCTAGGCCCCGGCGTTTGACGCTGCGGAAAGTTTTTAATTTAAAAAATGGACATTTATCGTCCGTTATCGATTGGGCGGGGCCGGCCCGGGTTGGGCTGGCAGTGTCGCCGTCGGCGGAGGGGGCGGGGCATGTAAACCCTCTCTGGCCGCAGGTGAAGCGGGGCGAAGCTGGACGGAGGGACATGAGCGGGGAGACGAGGATCGGTGATTGTGCTGGCTGGGAGAAAGGACGAGGCTAGGGCCCCCCAGCAGCTGCAGTGGTCGTGGATGGTTTCGTCTTCTTTGGAACATACCTTCGTAACGATCATGTCTATATTACAGTTTTGAAATAGTAATAGTGTACTAATATAATAGCAGTTAGATAGTTTTATTGCTATTATATTAGTACAATATTACTTAAAAACTTTTGTGCGTAGTGCATATGCCCAAGAAATTTTTGGCATAAAAAATTATACCTAATTTCTTTTTAATAATCTGTATTTTTAATAATATTTTTACTAGTACCTAATTTGTAACAAGATAATTGCCACGTAATGCTATTTTTATTAGCACAGCATTTTTTTAATTTGGTGTGTCCATAATGTAAATGTTATACTGGGTTAAATTAATTACATTTATTTATCGTGGTGGACGCTACTTTTTTATGACTAATATTTTCCTTCACATTGCACAATTACACATGCGGCAATAACAATCGGCAAATGCTATTAAAAAATGTAATATTCACGGACATTTGATTCAAAATTTGAAGACCTTCCAAAACATGTAAAATTGGTTTAAAATAAGTGCTTTAATTACATTAAATAATCCTACTTTTGATGGTACGGGTATAATAATAGTAATAACCCACAATAAATATTTGTGTTTTAGTTCACATAAAATACAACTAATTTTTTTTTTCATCTTATCATACAGAAATACATTATTGGTTCACTAGAATCAATTTACAATGTAGTGCTGCACAGTTAATCTTTGATTTAAATACAACCCATGCAGTACGTTGCGCATTGAAGCTGTACATTTCGTATTTCCATGCAAAATTTCTTGCGTCATGTTTTGCATGACTTTTGCGTCGCTTGTCATAATCCCGTGAATGTCTCTTTTTTCGCCAACATTTTTTTTTCTCTGCTTCGACATTTGCCCTTCGAGCCTTGATGTGCCACTTAGGGCGCCCCTTTCTTTCTGGGCCGTCAGTCAAAATCTTGGCCCTCGCGGACCCTCTTCGCCCGCCGGCGCTGCGAGCGTGGGCAGGAGAGCAGCTCAAAAACGCTGGCGGGCGCAGCGGCTCGCTGACTGCCACGCAGACCGTCAGGCAGGTGGGCCTCAATGCACTCGCTGGCTATTGAGTGGTGACAATGCGCGGAGGCCGGGTGGCAGGCACCGGCAGCCACCGCGCGCGCGCCCCCGTCCCATCCCCAGCGCGCCCGCCCGCCCGCGTGCGCGCGCGCGCGGTCGAGGCTTAATATTGTATAGCGACCAGCGCGTGCACAAGGGCGATCGCCCGTCCCTCACGCCCTCTCCGCCCTTCTCCCGGTCCGCTCTCCCATACAGAATCGCCCGCCAACCCACACGCCGCGCCCGCTCTGAATTCGTACCGCGGCGGCAGTGACGGAAGCGGGAGCGACTGCGGCAGCGGCGTAAAAGATTGCGCGTGAGTGGTTTCCTAATTAATGAGGCTTCCCGGGAGTTCTCGCCGTCGCTCAGCGTTTTTCGACAGGCGGCGGCCGCCGCCGCCGCTGCCGCGCACTCGCACTCGCGCGCGCGATGGCCTGTCGCTCCGCTTGCGCCCGCTCCGCCCAGAGTGCCCGAATGCCTGTCTTGGATTTACTTCTGGCCCTGGGGGCGCACGTGGAATGTATTCTGGCCATACTTAGTGGAAATATGCGGCTGCCGGGGATGAGATTTTCTGCGAGTACGAATTAAATGAGGGAATGTCGTGGACAATGTTGTAATGGAGTTCTTCATAAGATTAGCAATAAGATTTTACCTGAAATATTAGCGCAGTGTCCTAATTTTTAATTCGAACTCGATGGACATTGATTCGTATTATCCCAAGTGTTTACTAAACAATACATTTTCTGTGAAATATTAATTTAAAATATAGTTCTTAATTAATTTTTACTTTTATTTTATTTTTCTCCTGGAGTTTTTTCCAGGTGACACACGGTTAACCTTTATGTCCCGATGGGTCGCATATTCTACCATACACTAGGCACTAACACACTTGCGGACTCCTCTGATCTAGGGTCAGCAGAAAGCCAGGCCCACCGCGACTACATTTACAAGAGAGACAAGGGACCATCAGCCATGCCTTTCGCGGGAATTGGAACCCGCGACTCTTCGGACCGAAGTACCCAGGCGGTACACACTCGCAGCTACCTCGGCCATCTAGGTCGGCTTTTACCTTTATTTTTCTTAATATACTTAGCGCCACAAACGTTAAAAACTAACTCCGAAGTGAAAAAAGTTTCATTGTCCACAAAGCTACGACCCATGTCCGGTATGTTATATTGAACCTTTCCCTCATCTAAAATATTTTTACTTCCCAATGTAGCTCTATACCTTAGTGAAAATGTTTTCGGATATATTTTCATGTACAAATACCACGAAAACAAAATTAAAATGTAATCACATTATCTTATCTAAATAAGTGCATTATTTAAATAATTGTTTTATATCTAAGGCACTTTATTTATTAATCGATTATAGTTTTTTTGACAATATCTCAAGAGATCTCTGAGCTCTACGAACGACAACTATAACAACTATTAGGGTTTATTCCCTAGATTAAAAATAATCAACCATTGATAAAAAGAATAATTTAATTAAATACTTTTGAAGATACAACATTCTAGCTGCAAGTTGCGCCTGATTATGTCATTTGTGAGAGAGCTCATTTCAACATTGCCCCCAAACGACCGTGGCCGTACACAAGAGTAAAAGAATCTAAATTATCTCAAAAACGAAAGCGGATCGGAAAAAACCGGCTTGACCCATTTCAAAGAAACTAACTGAGTATAATTATGTTTGAAGTTCTTTTTCAATCATTGTCATTCGAATAAGAATATTATCATTGGAACATCAATACGATCATGATCTCATTCCATTTGTATGAAAGTGAAACTTGTCTCTGCATCGAAGTTCCTTATTATTCTTCGAATACCATGCTTTGAACCGTTGGGCGAATTGAAACTTAGTAACATTTGCAGAGACGTGTCTCTTAGAGCACAAAGGAGAATGAAATGTTGAATTGGAATTATGTGAGTGATATTAAATTAATGCAACTTTTGAAGTTTCGAATTAAACATTCCGACGCTGGCTTACATAAAAATTTCATGGGGAACAAGCGTTTATGCTAATATTGATTGTCGAATTGTATTAATTGATTAAAGAATTGTAGTGAGTGTTGCCTTGCATCCAGTCCGGATGTTTGGTACTGGTATTGATTTGTTTATTCTTTATTTCTTCAATGTAATTGTATTATCAATCTACCGTCAGCGAAAAGTGGGATAGACTTCATACGCGAGGCGACAAAGTAGTTTGTTAAGCTCTCAAGTATAGCTTGTGGCATTTTCTTACCAGTGCGATGGATTAGTTTTCAAAGTTGATAATGCATTTAAAGGATTAATAAAACTACGGAGGTTTGGTGTTTTTAAGAAAATAATCTCTAAGAAGTCGTGTGTTCTGTATTAGCTTCCCCCAGTCTCTAATAACTGTCACAAAATATGTTGATTTTACCCTTGTGCAGTTTTTAGTACATTTCTACGAGGTGTTGACCTGCCTTTCAAGAAGAGAAAATAGTTGTATCTGTTACACGCTGGCTTTTTGTCAAGAGGTTCCTGAAATATCCAGGCGATCGTAAGAGATACTGGATGCTTTGTTCTGTTTATCTGGTCGGAGGTTTTGTTCATGTTCCAAACATGATCCATTGAAAAAATTCCAAGTTGTTTTCGCTATCTCCTTCTGAATAATAAAACTAGCTTTTTCTCCCCCTCCCCCTAGTAGGTACAGTTTTTTGTCATGTGTATATTTTGTCACCGCTAGTCGGAAAGTGAAATTCTTGAAAATGGCGTGTTACGCGAATCCCCAGTGTTAATTATGTTTTGTGAACATCCAGAACGGACTCGAAAATTCGTGAAATTTCGAGTTGATTCCGGGTTGTTCATAATAGCCTGTTCGAAAGTGGAATTTATTTTGACCTAAAAGTCTATCTTCGTTCCAAAGCAAAAAGCATATATGAGTTCACAACATTTCAGAAGCATTACGTTCTAAATGCCCGATTAGGCAGATGCTCGATTGCCGCGCGTGCCACATCGGGCCGCACACTCACAGGTCGTCACTGATCACTGGTTGCTACCTGTTCTCGCGGAAACTCTTTTGCCCATCTCGCGACTGTCCGGTATGGATATGCATTATTCCCAACAGCTTCCACCATTCCTCTGTGACATTCTCGGGCATTTCTCGCATGGGGAATAGCTTATCTTGGTGCAAGAGCGCTACTCGAAACGTGTTACATACATCTCGCAAGGCGGTAATCAGACAACTGATTTTACATTGATCTGGACGAATTGAGCTACTCACCGAGCTATGTTGTTGTGAACCCACATTAATATCGCATTTCTTTCACGTGGCGAATAAACGTATGCGATCCGATAACATTTCTTTTACAAGCTAGTGGTGCTCCCAAAGCACATACTTTCTCGCATTGTTTCTAAATACTACGCAATTTTATACTACCACATAAACCAACAAAAGTGTTTTCAACTAGCAAATTCTTTTCCGCTCCGATACCGATTTCAAAACCTCATATTTAAATAAAGATCAGATGTGTAGCATAGCGAAGTGGCACTCATACCACTACGCTACACAAGAGCCGTATTAATGGAGGCATAAAAAGGTAAATGCCTGATTCATGTAAAAAAAACCCTCAACAATCAAAATATCCATTAGAACTTCCAAAGCCGCCAGTCTGTTTAGTATCAATTTTGGAGAAAATCGGCAGAGTTTAGGAGCTACAATTGTCCCGAGACGGACTGACAGTCGTTAGATTAATAATTGATTGATGGTGATTCCTGGCGCGCCTACGCCTAAGATCGTATCCTGTAAGTGTAGTAACTGTTTTTGTTGGGGACGTAGCGGTGATTATCCCTCCCTGGATGGCTAAAACCGGCGCCGACCTACCGACGTCCAGCGGGATTTTCTGCAAACAGGTGCCTCCCACTAAAGGGGTATTCCCCAGCCGGGACAAGCTCAAAGACTCCGATCCGTCTCCCGTCATGTGTGGTAGTGCAGTGCATGTAAGTGTATGTAAGTAAAGGGTAGGATAGGATAAGGGACGGGAAGAAACGATCGCACGCGGTCCATTTAGTAATGTACTACCTGACCATTCACCTGATGTTGATCAGAGAAACCACGGAAAGCTACAGATCGAAGAAGCCAGCCGGTAGAATTCTCTTCCATACAACAACAACTCGACCGAGCTATCCGGCTAGTGTCGAAAATACTGCCATCATCAAGACTCCAACCTAGCACCTCTCGGTCAGGAGCTCTACAAAATTACTTGATACCGTGAACCACCCCTCCCGGTCAGCCATTAAGGATATATAAGTCGTATGGGTATTCTACATATTGAATTTAAATTTCATGTTGATTGACAAATTTACTTAAATCGGTTCGTACAGATGCACAAAGCGACAACAATTCATTTGATGTGACATACGTTTTACAAATCGAACAAGATAGTCGAAAACTTGTTTAGGAATTCAAAATAGGAAAATCGCATGCACACACTTCCACTTTATTTAGAATCTTAATTGTATTTGTGAGTAGAATTGTTTCAAATGATTTTCAGTAAAGTTTCTGGAATTCTCAGTATTTTTCTACGCCAACAGAGAATAGTAACAAATAAATAACTCGGAGCGAGGCTCGAACCAGTGCTCCGTTCCTCGGAAACGCTGAGTCCGTACCCTACATTTAACCAATTCGGCCATTCGGTTTATACAGAGAATCTGAACTTCTATAATAGTCATAAGCACAGAAAGACAATTGATTTGACGTGACGTAAGTACGTTTTAGAAATCGAATAATAGAGTTGAGAAAAATGTTAAAAACTTGCAAAGCATATACAGACACGTTCGGTATAATCATCTATATTGATCCTATTTATGAGTAAAAGTACTTCAAATGATTTTCAGTAAAGTTCCTGGAATCCTCAATAGTTTCCTGCAATTCATCAAATTAACACCCCTGTACAAGATTCGAACCTGGTTCCTTTCGATACGAAGCGCTCAATCCGTTCATGCCTTAACCAGCTCGGCCATTCCGGCTGGATACGTGCTGCATACTTCTATATCAATAAGTCAAGAGATAGTTGTATCAGCTCTAGCATTAGGAAGCCGTTAAGTTGAGAAAATGTGAAAAAAACTTATTTTGGAGCGACAAAAGGCTGCCATGAAGAGCATATTGCACACTCGAAGCTGGACTAGACTAAAGAGATTAAACAACTAACTACTGCGAGAAAGTCTATGCCATTACATAGCACCACTAGTTTATGTATTTATTTATTTATTTACCATACGCTGTTACATACGGGGGAAAACTTCAATGAAAATATTTTGCGCGGATTTTGAGAAAATAATATTTTTAGAAATTAAATACATTGCAGACACGAATTAATCAAAATCAATTCAGTTTTTCAAAAATATGTACGTGACCTTTATTAAAGAGCTGACTTTTTACAGCAGACTTTGTTTAAAGCTAAAATCGCCATCTCCAATTGTACTTTTGACATGTTAACCGTTATTTTTGGCATTTTCGAAAAAACGGAGCAATAGCCGAAAATGAGACTAGCACCGTGTTTTTTACCGTCCCTTATTACATATGTGGAGAAAATGTAAAGAAAAAAATTGGTTTGTGAGAAAAAAGTTTTTTAGAAATTCCGTAAATTTCGGCCTTAAATGAAAGCAGCTCGTTTTCGCAAAAAAATTGTACATGATTTTTTTAAAGGGCTGATTTTCTACAACATACTTTGTTTAAAGCAAAAATACGGCGGACTATCTCCAATTTCGTAGTTTTCAAATATTCAGTTTTGTCGATTTAAAAAAAAAAAAAAAAAAACAAGAACGGAGCGATAGCCACAATTGGGACTAGCATATTTTTTACCATCCTTATTACATATTATGAGCAAATTTCAAGAAAAGATTTGGAGCTTTTTTTAAGGGGGGAATGCCTACATTTCGCTCAAAATTATACGGAAACTACTCATATTTTGGAAAAGTGCAACATGAACGTATTTAAAAATCCGTCTTTAAGGACCAGATTTTATTAAGAAAAAATTATCTTGAATATTATTGTTGCTGGAAGACCAAAAAAATTGCGCTTCTTCAGTTTTCAAAAAACATGAGATTTCAATGACTCGATGAGAATAATGTTTCGATATACACCGTCATTAAACTTAGTTGCAATTAATTTACTTGAATTTCTTACATTTTATTAGATATTAGTGTTCTGAATTTCAGAAATTACATTTTCGTCATTCGATGGATCTGCAACCTCCAGTGTGTTGGGGCACCAGTCACTACGGTGCTAGGTAATAATATAAAGAATCGATCTATGCAGAAAGAGTTCATCTTGGAAATGCCGAATCAGCTGTGGTGTTTCTAATTGATGGTTCGAAAGAAGTCAATAAGTTGGTTAGGAATAGCATCGCCGTAAATTACAAAAGTTATCTACTATTCTTCTCTTTGATTCGAGAGTACCACTTTAGCGATTCCCAGTGTGCGATATAGAAGAAGTTTAAGGTGTGATAAAATCACTATTTTCTGTTAAAGAACTTTGTTCGCACAGGACCCGATTACATCATGAATCTTCTGACTATAATGGCTAACTGAGCGTATTTTTCTGTAAAAAATCTGTTGAAGCTGGTTTCCATCTCATCCAAGATTGCCATAAATTCGCCGGAATACCTAATATCATTTTGAATATACATTTGCCAATGAAAATAGAGCACCATTTACATCCAACATTCGAAAACGTGATTATCCTGCACACTAAGGTACAGGCGATAGATGGTGCCACTTTTTCTTCTTCTTCTTCCTCTTCTTCTTTCTTCTTCTTCTTCTTCTTCTTCTTCTTCTTCTTCTTAAAAAAAAGTGAATAAACGTGCCAAAAGTAGATAATCCTTCTCATCCAGGTTACATCCTGGAGTTTTCTAAAAAAAAACATTTTGTTTGCGATTTCTGAGATATTTGAGCAATATAGCAGGCTTCTTATTTGCAGATGTGATTTGGTTTCGCGGCTCTATATTGTGATTCACAGGATGCCAGGGAATTTTGAAGTTCCGAATTGGATATTCTAATTTTAAAACGACCACTATTCCGCTTCTGGAGGACACACCCTCCTCAGTTTCCCTTGAATGACTGCCACTGTTAGCCATTATAGTCGGAACGTTCATGACTTTATCTGGTCAATGAATTACTGCCTCACCGACCACAACCGGTGACGAACCTCGACGAATCCTGGGACTTGAGGTCCCTGCCTGTGCTCCCTTCTTTGCTACTAACGATATAGGTATCGCGGAGCTGTGCAATCTGGCAGGCGTTTCCAATCCTCTGACAGAACTTTTATTTGAGGGACCGAGCTCCCAACCCCGACAGTGGACTCGTACAGAGGTTTCCTCACGGACGAGTTTTATTGTGTCGTGTTTGAAGGCAACGCGAAAAACCTTCGTGCACCACATTGCATCGCGATGGTGCTTCCAGCAGCACTGGCGACGCCGGTGACAGCGCTGCTCCACCGCAGCCGGTGCTCCTCGCCCCCCCCCTCCCCGCGCTACCCTCTCCGCAATTCTCTTCCGCCCGCGCATCTCAGTTTCCATGGCGACGGCACTGCCCCCGCCCCTACCCCGCCTCTCGCCGTCTGGGTGTAAAGATAAAAGAATTAATAGCGAGCGCACGCTTCATTTCGCCGTCTGATAACGGGAACAGACTATTAACGCGCACGCGCCACTAAACTTTTTAATTAAAACGATTTCTAAAGACTTGGCACCGAGTTTTTAATTGTCGACGGGATCGCCGGCTCACGCTACGCGCCTTGCCCCCGCCGCAGCCGGGTCTTCTTCGTGCGCGCGTGAGACGGGGCGGCGGCGACGGCGGCGACGGCGGCGACGGCGGCGACGGCGGCGACGGCGGCGACGGCGGCGACGGCGGCGACGGCGACCACGACGACGACGAGGGCGGCGGCGGCGGCGGCGTACCCGCCCGCCGAAAAAGAAGATGGCCGTAGATTTTCCTTGGGGACCACGATTTTCGCTCTCCCGGGTGCTCCCTTCAATTTTTCACCTCATTTCCCGTATCGTCTCGGTTGGCTGTGCCGCCTATTTGACGAGGACGGTTGTTATTTCGGGAGAAGGGTTTTGAAGAGGTTCTCGACTTGGTTTTTCGTTAGTCGTTGTGCAGGCTCGTTTTGATCACAGTTTTGTGGATAACGTTTATGTAATCGTGCCTTTCATTAATGTAATTGCCGTTTTGTGTGTACTTCAGAATTGAAATTTCTCATGATTGTGTAATGAAATTTGTGTAATTACATGTGTGTGGGGGAGGGAAGGGTGCCTAGTAGGCAACAGATTATTGAGAAAATAATTGGGAGAGCCGGAAGCAGTGCGGTTGTGCGTGGAGTTCCGAGCGCTCGTGCTGGGGAAGGGGTGTGGGTGGGCGGGGGTGTGGGTGGGGTTGTCGGTCGAGTGCTGTTCTTTTGGTTGCGGATGGGGCTGGCGGCGGGCACCTGCGCCGTCCCAGCATTAGCGGGAAGCGGCCGGCGGTCGTAAAGGCAGCAATAATGACCGCTCCCTCCCGTGCGCCAGCTTCTTGCGGCCGGGCATTAGTGGCGGTTGCCCTCCGCCTGCATGCTACTGTGCTGCCTCCCCTCCCCTCCCCAACCCAGACCGATCCGCCCCACCCCGCCCACCGCACCACCCCCTTCACTCAGCTGCTTTAGCGGAAAGAAGGGCGCATTTATTTCCATTTCCTGCTTAGTGCTTCCCCGCTGCGCACCAATCTTCCTGGAACGATTTGCTTGGGTTACCTCTCGCGTCCTGCTCCTCTGGTTGTTAATGATGCGGACCCAACAGGTGAAACACGTTCGGTAGAGCGCTCCTTTTTAATTTATGCATTATTTTGTGTGAAATGTTGCAGTTTTAGTCTCTTACGTGTTATAGTTCTTTGCATGTTTTAATTTTGAGAAGTGTTAATCTGACTTGCTTACGAATGTGTGTCCTTTCCAAAGAAAAATTCTTACCAAACTTGCTATTAGATAAAATTTCGAGTACCATCCTTTTCTTGTGACTACACCTAAAAAGGTTGTACTTTTTAAGTTTGTATTTAAGTAGATATGATATTCATTAAGAAAAATACCGAAAGTTAGATATTCTAAATATTCTAGCAAGTAAGGATAGTGAAACTGCAGATAGCACAGCGGAATATATAAGGGAAAAGAAAGAATAAGGAAAGGAGAGTGCGTGATAGGAGTGATGGATGAAAAACAGAGATGGAGGAGTAGATGTGGGTATATCGGACGAAGTGTGTATTGGAGAGAATATATATATATATATATATATATATATATATATATATATATATATATATATATATTTTGTGACGTACCGGGTAGGCCGGCTTGTTCTCAGTAAATTTATTTGTAAGGGACAGGTGTTCTTTCTCGTGAATGGGCTCGGGTTATTAATCAAACACCACTGTTCCGTGCACAAAATAAACTGAACTATTTATTAATTCTATACAAATCACTAATGATACAATATCTATGGTGGTCTCTACCCTTTTCTTTCATATAACCCAGAATCACTGTTAGTCTCTCGATCTTATCGATCGAAGAAATATTTACCGTTACTTCTTCCACTACGAGCGTCGGCGGCTTCGGGGACCCTCGGGTTGCCTCGCGCTCCTTCGCTGCTTGCCGGGGTCGTTTCACTTGGGACCAGCCGAGGTGAGGCGCTGCGCTTCCGAAGTACGTCTCCTTTCCAATTCTCCGATCCACTCGACGTCTTTTGATCTGTATTACTCCAAATAGCAGCTATCACTTTGGCAACATGTCCGATCGACTATTGATTGTTATCACGCACAAATTGTCCGTCAATTAATCTTTCTGCACTCGTTCGTTCGCGATACTAGTTTGCTTTTCGATCGCGGAGCAGCCCCAGATACGTTCTTCCTCGCCGGCGGCCAGCCAGACACTGACTCCTCGCGGCCTCGTTCCCACGGTCGGCCAACCGACGACACCTCGCCGCCCGTAACCGTTTTTCGTGGCTAGCGAGCTCCCTCTGGCAACCGTTCTGCCGCGTTCTTGCTTGATGTCTCGCCGTTTCTTTGGGTGGAAACGCGGTGCGTTTCAATATATATATATATATATATATATATATATATATATATATATATATATATATATATATAACATTATAATAATAGTTTGTCATGTACCCTTATAGTTTAGCTGTTCCTGGGTTCAATTTTATTGCAATCTCAGTCTGTTGTACCAGTAGAGATGAGTTGATACTATAAAGTAAGTACGGAAAGTTGTAAAGGGGAGTTATGTTTATATGTTGTACGTATGTTAAGTTGCCGCCCAAATTACTGTCGTTATGCCCTCCTGTGACAATGACTGGCTTCTCTTTGATGCTTGTCTACGTGTGCGGGTCCAACAACAGTTACGTCTGCAAACCTCTTAAACCATAACTGGAAAACGGCAGAAAATCTTTCTTAGGGGAAGAGGAAACAAGGAGCCTATAAGTTTACACAGGACTATTTTTTATTGCGTTGTTACTGAAATGAATGTTTTGAATCTTACGATTTGTGAGACGGAACGGTTCGAAGGTTTTGTAGTTTTGCCATCCGTAGTCAAACCGTTTGAATACTGAGCGACTTCCTCCAGCCTTAAAATGTGTGCATTCAAAAGCTTTTGAATATTTTCATTTAAATTACTGTTCGTGTTCGTGAAGTCGTCAACTGGAGTTTAAGCGGAAGTTTGATCAATTCTACTATAGATCTACATTGCAAATAATTAAAATACGTTGATTTACTTGTTAGGAGTTGACAAAAAAATCACAGGTGATTGACAAATAAAGTTTACCAGCATTTACAAAACATCCCTTTTATCACATTGGTATACCATAATTTGACGAGTGCGTGATGACATGGAAAGCATGATATTTCTGAATCTTTGTGTGTGCATTTTCTGTACGATAACATTTAAACGGCGTAGGCGAAGGCTTTCTAACTATCCCCAGCACTTGTAGTTTACCATGATGTATCAAATGATTCTCAAAACGATTGATGTGTATGTAGAAATAATAGGATAGGCTCTAACGTAACATATTTGCTTCTGTGTATTCATTGACCGACGTGTAGAAACTACTGGAGGAATTAAGGTGTGCTGTTTTCGCGCGTATCATTTTAGGATGAATAAACGTCTTATCATGTACAATGGGCGATATCAGTTCTATGGGCTACATTAAAAAAATTAACACAAAGAATTTCTAGTGGAACACTAGAAAACCACCATTCGGAAAGGTTTAGTTTAATTACTTTGATTTCGGGAAGATCACGTTTTCTGTTATCATCATTGTGGCAATTCTAGAATCTACTATGTACTTCTAACACTCTCACTGGAAAGTACCACGAAGTCCATATGCATTGATAACATTGAATGCATTGAATTGCATTGTCTCTTTGATTTGTCACATGCATCATGTGGTCCATGTGTGCTTACTGGCTGTGCTCAGAGAATGTTATAACTTGCTCTTACACTTGGAATGAGGAAAATGGTGATTGGCGTAGGTCGTGAAGAGGCAAGGCTGATTGTTCTCGTGATCGTCTGGCTGGTGCTGAATAAGGAAATTTAAATATCTTAATTCATGTCCCAACACATTTGGTCATAGGTAGTGTGGGTCACGATAAAATTGCCACTGGTCAATTTAGTCACGGATGGTATAATTTTCATTGAATAATTTTGTATCATTTTGTCAGGAGTATTTGGTTACTAAAAGAATATTGCCGTATGTTCATTGTCGAACAGATTGTTACAGATGTTTTTCTCATTTAACGTTCTCGCTTACTAATTTATTTAGTGTTAAGAACACAATATTTTCCAATGAAGAAATGGTAAGAAAACTTAAAAATCAACTGGAGTATTAGATAATGTAGTTTTATTTTCACTCTCTCTTGTCTTACTGCATACTTACATGGCAACGAAAAAGTATTGTAAAGTTGCCAGAAAAAATCGAGGAAAATCTTTCGACAGAATAACTCTTATTGCTGGACCCTGGTAACAAAAAAGTGGATAAATATTGTTGCCGTATGTAGTAAATTATGTCATCTAACACATTTGGTAGTCTAAACAGGTGTTTGGTGGGTCCTGGATACCGAAAACTTGTATTATGGCAAAACGCCTGTCCGTCCGTCTGCTTGTAAACAACGCTAGCGGTTAAACTGTACGCATGATTTTCACCAAAATTGATATTCTTCTATCGATCTGACTGATATCGCAGTCCCTTGAATTTGAAACGGATAGTTTGATTTTTGGGGGTACTTTACACGATGCCTCAGTATTTTCTACATTTTCTCAAAAATATCTCAAAATTTTGGGATTAAACTTTGTGCTAAGTGTTAGTAGGGCAGAATTTGCAACAATATGATGGTACGTTCCGTTCCCAATAATGCGAGAAAATACATGCTGTTGAAGCTCATCAAGTTATTTACACAGTACTTGCAGTATTTCCACCTCTGGCTCACAAATATGCGAGAAGATCTTCTTTTACTCGTATGTAGGTTGCACTCCTGTTTTTCTTCACGCTTCATCCCGCGGATTCACTAGATGTTGACTGCAGATCTCTCCATCTTTTCTGTGGCCTTCTAGGGTTTCTCCTTCCTGGTGGTAGCATATCCCTGGCTACCTCCACCAGTCTGTCATGGCTCATTCGTGTGATGTGGTTATTCCATTCTTTTTTCGTTCTTTTCACAAATTTGGTTATATCAGTTATTTTACACTGTTTTCTTACATCCTGATTTCTTACCTTGTCACTTCTGGTCTTTCCTACTATTAATCGTAGTGTATTCATTTCTACTGATCGGTAAAGTTGTTATTTTCTTTCTTCGTATCAGCTCGGGTTTCAGCTCCGTATGTCAAAACTGGTCGTATCATTGTCTAGTAGATTTTAACTTTACCTTCTATGCTAAGGTATTTATTTTTCCAAGTTATACTATCTCTTAAGTATCTTGATATGCGAGTACCTTTCATGACCTGCTCCCTCGCTTCTTTGCATGTATGGCGATCACTGGAGAAGACCATTCCAAGATATTCCAACTTCATCACTTGCTCGATGATTTTGCCATATATTTCCAAATTCATCTTACAAGCTCCTTGGATATTACCGTCCATTTTGTTTTGTCTATTGAAACTATCATATTAAATAATTTTCCTGTCGTTATGAATTTATACAATAATCTCTGCAGATTATTTTCAGAGTCCGCTGTAAGCACTGCGTCATCGTGTGGCCTTCCATTGTTTTTACGCTGTCAATTAGTTTATAAATTATCACTGGACTTAAGCAAGAAGATCAATGACTATAATTTCTGTTATCCACAATTTATGGAATTCTTAAATTTGTAAGGGGGCGGGAAACACAGAGCGTTCAATCGAACAATGTCTTTATTTATTTCTATTAGCCCGGCTTGAAGTTGTGTGGAAGAGCGATGTATGGGCTTTCCCTATGAAAGTGTTAACTCTGTGCCCAGGAGTTCGCGAGGCCTCTCTCTCTGTGGGCTGCGCGGAGCTGGGCGTAATGCGAGAGTGGAGGGGGGATGTATTACGAGGCGCTTTGCGCGGGCGGCGGGCGATTTATCAGATACTCCGCCAAAGTTGCGAGCGAAGATCCGGAAATTTCGCCAGCAACATCCCAGGCACTGCTGGCTTGCTGGCTGGCTTTGACGGAGAAAGCGGCTTTTCGGAAATAGATGGCCAATAAGAGGATTCCAATTGATTTTGGTGTTTGATAACCTTTTGCGCTTGTTAGGGACCGCCGCTCTCCTGCGAGACGAAGGCGCAGCCGCGCGCGCGGAAACGTTTGAGTGGCCCTTCGCTTCAGGGCGAGATCGTTTTGCCTGAAACAATGTTTGACTCCTGCAGTACTGTGAGTGTAATTGATGGGGTCGGGGCAACAATGATAATCTGTATTTCTCATTTGTAAAATAAAGCTCTCGAAGGTTCACCACCCAAAGAAACATAATCTAAACGGTGCTAAAACTACAATTTGTGTACCGAAACGAGCAGGAAATCCATACAGAAACAAAGAAATAACTGTATTTATACAAACGTTCTTTTGCTGTTTAGATTACAAAAGTACGAAAAGGAGAGTTATCACTTTTCACCTGTTGTCCCAGTTGTTTTCAGTATGTCAAATGTTTCGATTTCGTCTATCTTCTCTAGGAACCGGATGTTGTGAAAGGTTACCTACTGTTGTGCAATTCTAAGGAAAGGGTTGTGGTTATTGTGCAGTTATATACAACTAAATAATAATAAACAACGTTGTTGTATTCAATATACTAATATATAAACGGTGAAAATCAGTTTCCAGCGCAGAGTACACACGTATTTCAAAACATTTAATATAAATTAGCATTTATATAGTTTTAATGTATACTTTTGTGCCCTTTTTGAATTATTTTATGTTGCAGCAATAATAAAATGAAATTAAATTATAGTGATATGCGCAGACGTGTTTGTACTTGGTTTAATGTGTAGAAATCATGGCAAGGACGGTATCATTATCATAAATATATTACAGTATTATTAATGAATATGTGTGTGTATATATATATATATATATATATATATATATATATATATATATCGTTTTTCAGTAATATTTATCTGTCACTCATGTAGCCTAGTAGTATTACTTGACCTGTGACTTGTTATGACAATGTCACGCCAAAAATTAAGAATGGCTTTCTATGTCCTAACTGCCCTATAGGAGTGGGTTCGTCTTTTAACCAGCTTTTTTGTAATAAAAGAATCATAGGCAAGTTAATCGTTTAACTATGAACAGAGTTCTAGATATATTCTGTTAAATATTTGAATACAATTTTATCTAGCATTTACACATTGCATTGAAAAATTCTTCACTTGCTCTACCTTTAGCAATTACGTGATTACCTAACAACTGCAGTTGCGTTTTAACACTTGCATAAATACTTTACATAAAATTATATTACCCTTCACTTCACAAAAACACAATAAAATAACTGTACACAAGACAATAATACATGGAAACACAAAATACTGAAAAAGAATCACATATCAAAATACCCTTTACATACACTTACAAAGAAATTGTCTCTTGAATAGTGGATGAAATATATACAAGGCGTTGTTTCACTTTCACGTAGATTATTACTTTATACAATTTAACCAGCAAAGAAAAAATGTCGTTATGCAATGAACGTACATATAATAATAACTCTTTTACTAATTTTTGGTTTTGAACAATTTCAAAACGATTAAACAATAAATTGAAAACACACACTAAAAGAACAAATATTATCGTTAATAGAAAAATGAAAAAAGAATAGGTTTTTACAATTCTTTACTGGAATTAGCTATCTGGCTTCCTTTTACGACTGCAATATTGTAAAATCCTTTCAAGGTCGTGGCAACTCCTTGCTTCGGCGAACACGTCCCCTGATGAATCGCTTCGACAGTCCTTCGAATTTTATACAAAATGATTGCAATATCTCCGCGTAATGAATTTCCTATGTGGTAAGCCAAGACGAAAGACAAAAAACAAAAGCTGGAAATAGAAAGAAACATTTCCTATAGCACATGCTTTCTTTTTCAGTATACGTTCTTGAACGTTGAAATATATTATTTTCTCGTTGATAGAAAAATAGTATATTTCTACATAATACGTTCACGTGAATTTATCAGAATATTCATGATTAAAATTCTCAATTCTGTCATACATGGTATCGTTATTTTGACATGAGACGAATCGGCAGCAAAGGAGAGAGCTTTTCGTAGCGGTGCTTTGCGCTAGTGCTAATATTTTCAAGGGTGATTTTGATTCGTTGTCGTTCCACTCTACGCGTGTGCGTTCAGAAACTTTAATAAATTCGCGCAAGGGACACCATTTACTGCTGGCGCGATCTCTTGCAATTCGGTAACACTATGTTTGCATCTTGTCGTGCCTTGACGTTCTCGGGTGCTTCTCAAAAATCAATGTAACCGACATATGGGCGGTTAGATATAATTTTATAAATTACAATACATCGAGCCATCAGCATTCAACATATTATTTTATTAGATTTTGCTACTACTACAGTATGAGTATCTTTGGAATTAGATATCATTAGTTGTTGTGATTAAATGATTGGTGAGGAATCGTAAATTTTGATTGCGAAAGGCATTTACAAGTACGTTTCATTTCAGGCTTGTAGATTAATCTGCTTGTAAATCTAAAGGAAGGTGCTTCATAGCTTCCCTACTTGATGTTGCACGCGAACGTCGCATCGATCTTTCGAAGCATTGGTCTGCTTGTGAGAGCGATTGTCAGTTTATAGTTCGGTGTGTGTCATTCCTTTTTCTTCGTCCGATGAAGTTACATGTTCAATCGGCGATAATTTGCCCCCTATGAACAACTCTGATCAAGGTATTTCATGCTCACTCTTATTGCTCTCTATCAAGTTAACGACGCAACGCCTGCCAGTACTACTTTTCTTCAAATTGTGGAACGAGCAATGTTTGTCTTTTTATGGTTAATAATTTATTTAACACTTTATGCCATCCTTCCTTCCTTTACTATGCTACTACTTTACGTAACATTAAGAAATGTATTGTAGCAAATCTACCTGAAAGATATAACTTGAGTAAAAATTATGTTTTTGCTACTCGTTATTCATGCATTTTATTACATGACTATTACTAGGTATGGGCGTTTCGTAACTACCGTATGGGAGGAGTATTTTAGGAAAACCGAAGATATATTGCTGAGTACAAACCACGTGAAAACGGAACAAATTTTGACGACGACGACGATGATGATGATGATGATGATGATGATGATGTAGGAAGAGCTATATCGCTCGTGTGCTGTAATAGTGTCACTCAAAAAAATACGAATTTTGAGTTACTGCACTCTCCAGAATTGTAGATTGGTCTACCTTCCAGCAGCTTATCTAACAGCAGAGTATTCCACCAACAAATGGCAGAAGTGTGAATGCAATATGGATGCATTTCATTAAAAGGTGAAACTTGAAACTCATTTATTTGAAAACCTGATTTTTTTAGTTGTGCTAGTATTGCAGGTCACGAACGATACATGAAATAGTTATTTACACTTGTGCTCATTGCTTCAATGGCTCTCTTGAATGACGCCCGACGCGAGGGAGGCTGGCGACGTGGAAACGAATGAGATACATCTTGGCTCCCTTTCCGCAAAGGGCGCGCGGGAATCGCAGAAGTATAAAGGAAGAGATTCGCTGTGCAAATGGGTGGCAGCTACTCTAAAGCAAGCGGGCCATTGCGGGGCGACCGCAGCGTCGCAGTCGCCGCTCGTCGCAAGTGTCGGCGAGGGCAGCGCCAAAGCGTGAACGCGGCCCCATTAGCGGGCCTCGAGAGCAAACTGGCTCCGCGCGGCGCCATTAGCTATTCCCTGTGTCCAGGCGCCGCGCCGCGCGGCGCCGCGACGCTGCCAACGCCTCCGCCACCGCCGCTGCCTCGCCTTGCAAATCGGACGTCCGCGGCGGGGGCGGGAAAACGCGGTCTGTGGCGAAGCGGTGGCGGAGGAGGAGGAAAAGGAGCTAGGGTTCTGGCGGGGGAGGGCACAAAGTAAAGGCGCGAGAGTGGACGCCAAGGGCTCCGGATGAGGACAGAGAAGGTGGGCACTTTGCATAGGTAAAGGTTGTTGGTCGGTGAGGACTGGCACCCGGGTGCAAGGCCTAAAAGGCACACTCCTGTTGCAAGAGTGCAGTGTAAAAAAAAAAGTTTGCCGTACTAGAAAAGGTGACTGCTACAAATAACAGAAGCTTTGAAGAAAAATATATAGTTTGTGCATGTAAGATCGAGAGTACATGTGTGAGGTGTCGGCAAGGTTGGAACAGGCAAGAAACCCATATAGTGAGGGTCAGCAGAAGCGAGAATGTGGTCGACGGGAAGTAGTGGATAAAATACAGAAAGTAAAAAAGCCGTGGGATGCTACTACCTGGAGGAAGGTAGAAATGTTTATTAATAATAATAATAATAATAATAATAATAATAATAATAATAATAATAATAATGAGTCACACAGGAAACAGGAGAACCCTGAGAATACCTGCCGCAAACCCGCTTGGTCTACTACAAATTCCACTTGAATCGACCGGGAATGAACAGCGGCATCCGGAGATGGAAGAGCCCCCAAAAGACCTAGAGATTTCCTTTCTGAATTTGGCAAAATGGATTTAAATATTTATTAATGTTACAATTATGTAATTATTTTAAAATAATATTGTATAGTATCATATACATCACAAAACTTTACAATATAATAAATATGTTTATTAAACAAAAATTATGATCTCCCCCCAGAAAAAAAGATGGGCTGGATCCGCCTCTGGCAGACGGCGCGCGTGTCGTCCACCCCACCCCCGCATCCCCCTGCACCACGCCACCCGTTTTCCTCGCGCGCGCCTTAAGTGGATCGAATAACGAATCGCTTTATGGGGCCGCCAGTTAATGAACGCGGAGAAACTAAGTTACGAACTCGACAACGCCTCACGGCGGCGGCGGCGGCGGCGCCGAGAAAATTACGCTAAATTATTTATACGTTCCAATTTATTATGAACGCGCGCGGTGACACCTGGTGCGGAGTTGTGCGGCAAAATGTGCCCTGCCCCGCCCCGCCCACCACCGTGGCCCCGCCCTGCCCGCACTGCGGAACCCGCGCATCTTGCGCCGCTTCCACCCTCCTGCTCCGAGGGTGGGGCATCGCCGAGAAATGCTTTCCACATTCGTGTATATTTGCTTGTGACGAAATGTTTATGACGATTTCTGCCTCCGGGAGAAGTTTCACTTCTCGTTGAAGGCGGCAAGTTTTACTGTAGTATTACGATTGTTGTTGCTGTTGTTGTTGTTATTGTTATTATTATTATTATTATTATTATTATTATTATTATAAGCCACCATGGAAGCGAATAAAAGGATTCGCATTTCATTACTTAGTCATTTGAAAATGCTATTGAAATTAATGGAATATGAATAGCGAAGAAAAAATTGGAATCGTTGTGTTGAAGGTAGGTTTTCGTTTCATGACGAAAGGACACATTTAAATATAGAAATGCTTTATTTCATTTTTTTCTTCCAATGTAAAGAGAAAAGAAGAAAAGGAAGTGAACATTTTCTTCCAGAGTGGAAACATGGGTAAAAAGCAACACAACACATCCGTTGATTTGAGGGCAGTTATCGGCGCTGAATATTTAATGTGTGGTTGCTTTTTAATGAAGGCTTGCAATATTTACCCTGCGCTACACGACCCTGTGGAGACAGCGCAGTCGCAGCACCCCGCGGCCGCTGGCGTCCTCCGGGAAGGAAGGCCCGGAGCCCCGGAAGCCCCGGTGGCGGGCGGCGCTGCCGAGTCCGGGGAATATAAAACCGGCTGCGCGGTCGGCGAGGCGGGCGGCGCGGCGCAGGGGCGGAGCTGCGCTCGCGGCTCGGCGCGACTGTGCGGCCCGCGGGGGCCTAGCCCGGGTCCGCTGGGGGGGGGGGGGGGCCGGCCCAGCGGGCCCATCGCCCGGAAGCGCGGGCCCCACCGCCGCCGCCGCCTCCGCCGCTGCTGCATATGTAGCCCCGGCGCCTTGCGCGCCCCCGCCGCCCGGTAATGCACTGAATTGAGTATGGAAATAGCATCATATACATGTGGGATTGTTTTGCCTTGATGTCGCCGTCTTGGGGCGCCGCCGCGCCGTCACCTGCCCGGGCGCCCCCCCCCCCCCCCCGCCTCCGCGCCGGAGAAGCGGCATAAACTGGAAAATATGCGGACCCGCCGCGCTTGACTCTGCTCCCTGAACTTCTCCAGGCAGCACCGTTCTCCCTCCGGCCCGGTGGATCTATGCCGATGTCTGGCCGCGAAGACGGATGGCGGCAGCTGCGTTCGCCCGAGATTGATTTTGATAACTCTGTTTTTGGAATAATGAGCTTTTCTTCGAAATGTTTCCCCTCCTTAGTTATTATGTGAATTGGACATTTTGCTACCATTAAACATATAATACATTGTTTTAATGTTTCTCTTACTTGTGAGCAATCCAGGCATTTGAGTTTTGCTATTTTGAAATCTGATGTCCGTGTGTATTAATCTGATTAGCACGTCCCGGATACCTCCAAGAAAAGACAAGTATAAATATTGTGGTTCATCTAAGCTAAAACTTAAGAGATTCTCTATTTCAGCGCTTAAGAGATTACAGAGAAACTTCTCTTTGTGTGAATTTCCCCATTTTGTATTCGCGAAACTCTAATCGTAATAAGGAGAGCAAAAATGGAGAAAATGTCATTGCTTTCTTCATGATCATGAGATACATTTTGCAAATCCAAAGGTTTATACCGAATGTGGAAAATTTTTATTTTAATGCTGGAATACTTCGACGTGTTTATCAAAGAATCTTCTCGACGAGAGTCTTGTCGAACATTTTCGGTGTTCATTTCATCAAGTGCATCAAAATGAGTGAACACTTATTGCGCTCGAAAACATATTAGGAAGAAAGTGTTTGCTTACGGGTTTCGAACACACGTACGTTAATCGGTGAAGTTTTTCAGACTTTCTTTTACAGAAAAAGAGCATTGTTGCCATGTCGAGAGGTATAAAATTTGAGTTAAATTTGAAATTTTCGTGAATTCTTCGGGAATGCTTTGCCACCCCTGTCGCAGTTACCAGAATCTCCTTTAGGAGTTTTATTTTAACCTTACTTTTGGTTAAAGTACTTGGGATATTTTCACGTGGGAATGTGTTCATTTTTCATCTTCTAATCTGTATGTTAGCTTTGTATCGTGTTTTTTCTTCTTTTCTTTTGCTTCCACTTCTTCCCAGTTGAGGGTTAGGCACCTTTGTTCTCTGCCCTTTTGCCTCCCCAATTTTTCATATACCAGCAAATTCATCTCGTTGCCGACATATTGTTGTACAAGGATAGGAAGCCATTGAATTTTGTCACGTCCTTTCGAATTACGTCTTGCGCAGCTGTGTTAACGTGTGTCACTTTGTCGCGAAACAATATTAACCTGTTACAAAGCGATGTGTCTGTGCATCCCTCTTCGGAATTCTTTGGAGGAAAAATGGCTTGCGTGCATTTGAAAATGAAAATTAAAAATTAACCCTCTGAGCTCCTAGGAGGGCCTTTGATTCGGAGCAACGGCGGGGTCGAGCGGCAGAGGAGAGTGGGGGGTGGCGCGCGACTTGACCCGGCGCCGTCGCGGCGGCGGGGGAAGGGAGAGGAGAGGAGGGGAAGGGCAGGGAAGGGAGTTGCCGTGGGGACGGTGCAGCCCCGAGCGACGTTTGATCCTGGTGGGACGGGACGAGGCGGGACGGGGAAGGGCGGTCGCCACCGCCGGCGGCTGCCGCCTGCCGATAATCCGGTGTGACGGGCGACAGCTCCCTCTGTGCGGCGACTTTGACGCCCCCCCCCTCGGCGCCGCTTATTATACCGGGCCCCCCGTCTTGCCAGCCGCCACCTGTCACACGGGCGCCGCTCCCCCCCCCCCGCCCCTCCGCCCCCACCGCTCCCGGCCGCCGCACTTGCGCCGCTACGGCGGCGGCTTTGTATCCCCAGGAGTAGGGCGAAGGTGGAAGGATTTAGCACAAACACGCCTCGAATTATGTTTGTGTTTGAACATTGTATTTAGTTATTCCGAAATGGAGTGACGTATTTACTTTTGTACTGAGCTTAAAAAAGTTGTTCTTTCATATCGTTTTAGCTGCGCGGGTATGCTTAAAGATAGGCAAGTTTACTTAGCAGATTAAAGCGGCTGTAAGCAGGGAGCTTTATTGAAAATCCGGTTCAGGTGCCGCGGGAGGATTGCGCGGAGCTTTTAGAGCATTTTTTTAAACTGGCTACACGGCCTGCCGCCCTCGTGGGCGATTCCAAAGCCGCTGCGCCTCTCTTGTACGTCCACGCGCCAGCAGTCCGCACGCACCACGTCCAGAATATATAACATTTTGTATTTATATAATTGGAAGAGGCATTGCAAGTGTAAATTAATGATTTTTGATAGGCACATTAATGTATTAACGTATACTTTTGATTCAATGTGTATTCGAAATCTAGAATAAAGAATGTAGAAGAATAAAACAGAATTCTTCTTGGTGGAATTAAAATGCGCGTGGTAGAAGATCTGGAGTAATTTCTCGCGTTGATATAGTTATTGCGATTCAATGGCAAGCAAAGTCAAACGTGAAATTAGTTGAACTAATTATCAGAGAAGAATATGATTCAAAAGCAGTAAATGAATTAAACTCAGTATCAACTGTGTCTTTGTAAGTTCAATTTCTACTTAACTCATTACATGTCTGAAGTGAACGTTTATGAGCTCATTGCTTTCTCTCAAATGTATGTTTTAGGACCATAGAGTTTTCTTCTGATAATACCGATTTATTTCAATACAGATTCGAGCAGCATAACTCCTTTGATCCCCACTACATGCTGCGGTAAATCCATCAGTTGCACGAATGGCAGAGTGCCTTAAATCTAATTTACGTGTTTATTCTGTTTCTTCTTGCAAAATAATATGGCTTTACTTCCTCACAGTTTTGAGCGGCCATATCGCCTTTGATCTCATCCCATTGATTTGCCAAACGCGTACGGTTTGACGGGCCTTGTAATGCTTATTTGAGGCTGCTCGTTCATCTCAATTTACGGGATGCACCTGAACTCTGCGAAAAGATTTGAGAGGTCCTTGGCTAAAATGATCAGTGAAGACTATAATTAAAATCACAGTTTTAAAATCTGAAGTGCCGTACACTGGAGTCCCTCCCAAAAGGGGAATTGAGAGTGAGGACTTACTTCAATAGCATTGACTCCATGTTAGTCATTAGGTATGGTAGATTGAATAGTATTTCCGGAAGAGAAGAAAAGGAAACTAGTGGAGTTACAGAATGACACAGACTTTCTCGTAATAGCTTTCCGATTCCTTTGGTCTGAACTAGCTGCCCAATCCTCTTGCCAGCTGCCGACTATCTCCTGTAAATTATAACTTTTTTTTTTTATAAAAGTCTCAGTTTTTTGGTTTCCTAATCGTAGAAACGAAATATTACTTTTAACAATATTACAGAGGAGTAAAACCTCGTCCTATATGGAAATTTTCGTTGAAAAATCTCGACCCGTTTTTAAGAAAATGTCATTTTAGCGTTACTGTAAATGCGAAATTTGAAGCTTTTTTTACAGAGAACATTTAAGTTTTCGAAAAACTCCATCAGATATTATTTCAAGTAATTGTACTAACAAATCCAATAATGTATACAAATCGGTGGTAATGTAAATATTAACGGCGTTGAAGCACATGAACTCATAAATGGAATAATGAATAGAAATCGCCGCTAATTTTAATATTAACAATGTGAAGACATGTCAAAACACTTATTTGAAAAACAAGATAATACAGCAAGACTGCACAACTCCATTCTTACAAGAAATTTAAAGAGAAATTTGGAGCCATTCTTGAGAAAATTTTGAAAATTTCCCAGGGGCTTCATTTAGTACTCCCAAAAATTAAAGAATTATTTTCAAAATCCCAGAGCTTCAAGTCGAGCCAGATCGACCAGGAAATATCAATTTTGGAAAAAATCCTGCGAATAGTTTAGGCTCTAGTGTTGTTCAGACACACGGACGGACGTTTCGAAAAAAAAAAAAAATCACCTTTTCGGTATCAGGGGACCCCTAAAAATTGCATTTCCGTTGAAATCTCGAAATCGATTTTCCACAGCATTACAGAACGTTCTCTATACTATGTACTTTACTCCGTATATACGTCCTACGTATACGAGAAGGTAAAAAATGTAGACATTTTCATATATGTGCTTGTTTGGATCATTTTCCTTCGCTTCCACCCGCGAGTCGCTTAGCAGTGTATGTATAGTTGGCTTATCCTGTATAGTTGCACCTGCGTGCATGCCTGCGCGCGCGCCGCTGCCCGTGGCCCCGGCGCATCGCCTCGCGCGCCCGGAGATAAGGCTCAAGAAAGTTGGCCCGCGCAGATATTTATTCATAAAGCCTCCGCGTCGCGCCGCGCCGCGCCGCGCCGCACCGCACCACAGCGCTTGCTTGCCGGCCCGCTCGCCCGCCTATTTGCCTCCAAACCTGCCTATCCATCTCGCTACTGTTATCTATATGAAAATACTGGCTCGTATAGGCGCCGGCCTTTTCCACTCGCAAATTGGAAATTCTGACGGCGGCGGCGCGGCGCGGCGCAGGCAATGGAATCCATTTTGGCAGCCTTCGGGTATTCGGAATGAAGTTTAAAAAGTTTTAAGACTGAGGCGGCGGTGTGGGTGTGGGGCGCGCGGAGGCGGGGCGGCGGTGGGGCCGATCGCGCCGCGCGCTTGCGTTGTTTGCGAGCGCACCTGGACCGAGACGGGGCGGCGCGGCGGCGACACGACCCGGCTGCTGCTAGCTCTCCTGGCGAGGCTGCCGCGGCTCGGAGACGTATTTCTGACGTTGCGATATTTTCGTTATAGTTTTTCACAGTGTAGTCGTCGTATAGATAATACAGTGATATTTGTCCAAATCTGCTGAATAGAAGTCAGCAATGTAATGGAATGATACGTCTTTTCTGTCGTGTTAAAATATCAAGCTAATTCTTGTTTCATCCTCCTAATGCTTTTCTTACATTGTCAGAGATTAAATAACCATATCGTTTCGCTTATTTCAATGAGTAAAATGTAAATGTTTGTAGAAAATGAATATGTTACACGAGAATGTATATTTATTAAATGAATGCAAATGCCAGAAAATGAAGTGAAATGGATATCACTTCCTTTTTTGAAATCGAATATTGATTATAATCTACAATACGTAAGGACCAGTAATATCGATACTTCGTTCTGTTATTTGTATGGTTGTCAAATATCGATTTAGGTGCCATAGACCTCAGAATTTTAGATACAAAAAAGTGATGATTTAAGGACGTAAAATAGGTAACGAAATTAAGCACTATTAGGCATGAAAAGTGACATTTTAGGCACTTAAAATAATTACAAAATGGCTGAGCCAGGCAAAAAATACATTATACATAAAAAGTCATGTTTCTGGTATCTAAAACTGCTCACAAATGAATTAATTTAGGCACTTGTTATGCAGGAAAATCACGTATTTGTACCTTTATGGTAGAGACTACAAGCATATTATTTTATTCACCCTCATAATTAGTAGTATAGTATATAATCAATATTTTATCAAAAGTGTCTATAGTAAGGCTGTCTTTTATCTGTTAAAGACATTTTGAAAGCTGAAAATAACCTTTCCACTGCCACACATTCACAGGAGCAAGTATAAATATTGTCGCATATTCTATTAGATAATATTTGAATTTCAGAAAATTCGGGAAAGTATTTGCAGTTTTCTAAAACAAATTTCAAAAATTCGTAGCCTAATTCAAATATAATTATTCAAAATTGCTTGTTTAAGGCAAAAACATATTAAATCAGGCATCAATCGCCCTTTTAGAACATTTTAGGCACTATTAAATACTTTCAGTAAATCTATTTTTTCAAGATTCCTGCTATTTGTGCAGTCTATCCTTAACATCCTGAAGGAACTAAATATGTATTTGCTCTAAAATCCGATGTCTAGTCATAACATAATGATCTTGTTTCAGTTCGATTAGGAAATTTGAGTTTCTTTACAACTTTTTCGAGGTACTTTCATATATACTAAATGTAATATACTTACATGCATCTAATGTATAATTAGTATGCATATGAACTTAAGATAATCTTGAGCAATGGAGTCTTTTCGGGTAATATTTGGTAACTTCAGCTATTAACTACCTTTGAAAGTAAAAATTACTAACTTTTTAAAAAAATACTTGTATCTATTGAAGAGAAAAAGCCAAACACTATTGTTTTCTTTATCTTTTGATGTGGCAAACTCGCCTACATTCTACATATTTCTTTATTATTTTCTCATGGCTCTATTTCGTAGTTTATTCCTATAGTAATGACACATTTCAATTAAATTATCAGTTGGAAGAGTCTAAAATTGAATAGAAATAAATACATGAGCGTTGAATAGACTCCTGGTACAGTTCCTTCGAAGTAACCACCTCGCCGAAGTTTCGTTCATAGTATATGTGGATCCGTTTCAGTAAAAAAGGCATAAATATTGGGGAGCCGATTTAAAAATAGCCCGGCGAAGATTTGATTCAGAGAACACGTTTTTCATCGGCGGCACCGCTGGAGGTAATTCAGTACTTCACAGCGGCGAATGGTTTCCCCTGCTCAGCACGAACCGTTTGTCTCGACCGATCGTCGTTCTGGTGCTATTCTCCCTGTTTCCAGCGAGTTCAAGCTTCTCGCAACGTTCCTTTTCGCTGGTGTACGTAAAAGAGGTGTGCGTGAAGTAAAAATAATTAGGAGTAAAATATTACTATTTTAACTAATTACTTAGGCTGATAGCTAAGCAGTTGATGTTAATCAAGACTTCAACCCTATTCCACACTTGCACAATGCCAACCTCATTTCGCCAGAAGATCAGTATTAATATTTTTATATTTATTGTATGCAACTTCAAAGAACAATCGCGAAAGAATGAAATCATTGAGAAACTAAATTGAACACGCCTGTATTACTGATCGCTTTGTAGACCGCTTTAGATACATCTTTAAATTGTTGTATTTCACTTGAATAGTTAGGAACGATGAATATTTCACAATTATGGCCTTGTTTCAAGTAGGATAGTAGTCTAAACTAGCATGCAAAAGTAGGCATTGGGATATAACACTGGTGTAAGGTCCAATAAGTTTTTATTTACACTTTGTAAGTGTATTAGTTACAAAACATTAATGTAATGTTTTGTAACTAATACTGTTACAAGGTGATTGTCAATAAAAATTATTGGACCTTACATCAATGTTACATCCCATAACGAATTGAATGACAATCTGTACCTTATGTGCATTAAAAAAAATAGGCATTGCTTACTAAACACAACGCGTTTCAGGAAAACAGGCGCAGATTCAAATAAATTATTTCTGCAGGTGTCAACATTAACAATAGAATTTTTGTTGATTTTCTTAATATATTTGTGAGGTTGCAAAACAGTTAAGTAAAAAACAGCATTTGCACTCTATTGAATTTGAGTCTCCCCCGAAACATGAATTAGTATTAATTTTTTTCTTCATAAATTCGATTTTTGAAGACAAAAATCTATTCGTAGTATTCATTTTCATGAGTAGGCAAATATCAAAACTGCATTGTAACACCTGATGTGTATTTTACGAAATGTTAGTTATTGCGGCGTAGCGTACGCCGAAAGCGCGTTTTTTTAACCCGTGTGGACCAGGGTGGAGTGCGGCTTGCGGGGTGAAGGAGAGCAATCCTCGTGGGCGACGCGTCCTGTGTGGGTGGAGGCGAGGGGACGGAGCAAGAGGAGTAGCGACGTGGTGTGGCGCGGGGCGGGGCGGGGCGGTCCGGCGGAGGTAGGGGCGTCGGTGTTCGCATCTGGCGAGCGCGCCCGCGGCGCCGTGTGTCCGAATTACGTGCGGCAGCGCGCGGTGTGGCGCGGCACGGGGCTGCACAGAACAGCACAGCGCAGCGCGGCAGGGGCGTACGTCACGGGGCGATGGCGCGGAGTATGGATCGCTATCCCACTCCCTCCGCCCCCGCCCCCTCTCGCGCCGCTACCATAACGTTTGATTGTAGTAATGGATTAAGCGCATCGAATTTTAATTGGAATGGGTTGAAAACAGCGCCGACCAGCGAGGCGATCCGCGACCAGGCGCTTTGGATCGCCTCTTGTACTTCCAGCCCCACATTTAATTAAATAAATAACATTTCATGCCGGCGATCACACTCGCGATCGATGCCAGCGCGTCGCGAAGGGAGGTGGCGGCAGAGGCGGCGGATCGTTAGAAATGCTGAAGTCGGTCTTAGAGGTAAGGGGGTCGTAAATTTTGAAGGGCGCCATAACGCGCCGGAGGCTTTGGCGGGGCTTTGGGCGGGGAGCGGGGTTGGCGGTGCGGCGGGGAGGGGTAGGACGGGGCGGGGCGCGGTGGGCTCCAGACGCCAGAGCGTGGCGCGAACGCGTTGGTGTCGGCGCCGACAGAGAGCGGCGTGTGGCCGTTCCCTGTGGCCGCCGGCCAACTGTAGGTCTCGGCCTCCCTCCTTCGCTCCGTTGGAACACGAGCTCGTGCGTTCATCCATTGAGAAGGGCGAGCACATTACGTGAACTAGTGGACATAGTATGCCGGCTTCGGTGGCGCAAGTGCTTGGGGCAGCCGAAGTACGCGGAGCCGCAGGCTGCATTACACGTTCGCTGCCAATGTAAGGCGTATTAGGTATATTCACCGCGGTGTGAGTTACTTCATATGAAACGACGTAGCCCATATGGGCAATCATCTTATCCATACTCATCATCTTTAATTATCTTTCTACGCTGACTATTACCATACAGGGATATAGAGGTAAATAAAAACAAATCTTTACAAAAATTCTACTATTGTGATCAAATGTCCAGGAAAGGGGAGGACTTAAAAGTGTTAGACTTGTCAATTTGTATTTATTGATAATTTTTGAACTTACAAAAGTGAACATACTATCTTGGGGACTCGATGATAAAGATATCCTACGTAGTATTGAATTTATGAACGTTCTCAATTGAGTCGAGTCTTGAACGGAAAGTTCGAGGAACGCCATCGCGATAAAAGTTGTAATTTAATCTCGCTGTTATAAAACGAGACGTTTTTAATCTTCATTTTTGGAAATTGGAAAGTAAAAGTTGCTTCTTTTAATAAGACTTACGACTTAAAATCCGAAGTTTTATGATACATTTTGTTCTCGACGTTTATAATTCAGTGGAAGGATGCGTCAATGTGTATGGCCCGTGGTACGATAAATCGAAGACTGCGAAAGGAAAATTTCGGAGGAAAAATAAACTGTAAATTAAGATCATAAATATTTCTGAATGTATTTTCAAGGTTGAGTTGAATTAATGCCCTGCGTATTATTGACATGTTTCTAAATCCTATTTTTTTTGGGAGTTAAGAACATAACATGCTCAAAACTTCCGAATGCGAATCTGAAAAAAATAGTTTTTAATGCATTAGTTCCGTGCGTCATTATACGAATACGAAACATCTTACTAGTATCCTTGTGAAGAGAACAAGCTTTAAGAAAATGGCCTAAGCTCAATGAGTGCAAGTGACATGCTTTCCCAAGTTTTTTCGGATCTTTTAAAACTTTCCCAGACTTTTTCAATTTCTAAAGAAAACCTCTTTATTCCGTCAGTATCTATTTATATTTAATATTTCTTGAACTAGTATTTAATAGAAAACCTCACTCAGGTATGCTAATACCAATATCATTTAAAAATCCTCTCTTTTAGGTAATCTTTTGATATCGTATTTTGCGGGCAGAAGATAACTTCCGTACATTTGTCGCAATTCTGTATCTCTCTATATCAGGGGCAGCGGAATCTGCGTGCCGGGGTGCAGGAGTGCGCCTTTCGCTACCATTTCGAGCAGTGGCTACATACTGGTACCTCATTACTTTCACCGCAAAGAAAAGAATTTCCCCCCAATGTTATTGAACAGAACTAACCTCCCACAAACAGATTTAGTGAGATATTTAGGTGTTTATGTTGATACGAGACTTACGTGGAAAAAAATGTATGTATAAACGAAAAGAATTTCAGTTAAAATTCAAACAACTGCATTTGTTGTTTGGTAGAAACTCAGTGTTACCTGTAGACAATAAAGTACTCATAAATCTTTCTTAAAGCCTGTTTATATTTACTGCATACAGGTCTGCGGCACCAGTAGCAAATCCAATACACAAATCATTCAAAGATTTCAATCCAAAGTATTAAATAATATTGCCAATGCACTCTGGTGTGTTCGAAATGATGACATTCACTCTGATTTTAAAATGCCAACAGTTAACGAAGAAATAAAAAATGATAATTGTGAATATATTAAAAAATTAGAGATGCATACAAATACTTTAACCATGAATGTTTGAAATCTGTTTAGAAATACGTCGCCTTAAAAACTCCAAGCCTCTAGATTTGCCTCACAGATTTTGAAGTTTAGTTGTATGTGTAATCAACTGTATTAATAGATACTAATGAGTGTCTTATTCAATCAATGTTAATTATCTAGTCTACAAATTGACTCATTCTCGTGTAGTTCAGATTGTAAATAAACGTTTAATAATAAAGAAACTTCTAGCAGTGCGGTAGGAAAGGCTAAAAGTGATTAGTTGGGACATACGAGCTTTTTGAAATGAATACCGGTCTCTCACGAGCTATGTACAAACCCTAACAGGCTTGCATGTTATCAGTAAAGTTATTACTTCTCATAGTCACGGATGTGTGACACAATGATATAGTTTTCATGACCATTACTACAATGTTGTTTGTGTCGAGATAAAAGTTTTTGCAACCATTAACCGCAGATAGTTGTAGATGTTTTGATTGTGATGATAGTTGTTTAGATGTTGATAGATGTTTAGATTGTGATGATAGTTGTAGATCCCATTTGATTTAGTTTTCATTGCATTCAGGGAAGAAAATAAACTTTCACGGCTGTACGTCGACCCGAAGATTGGCTTAACCTTTTCTGTTTGCAGATGAAGAGCCGCCAGCACGTACTCATAAACGAATTTAGATGGCTGCCTGAACTGATGAGCGAACCGACCGACCGACTCGCGAATTGCGTTGGTGCCGCGCTCGCTCTTGGAACCTGTTAGGCATCAGTATCTGCTGTTTAGAGTCGTTTGATCGGATCGCTTATCACTGCAAGCAACCAGATCAGTTCGCTTATTTGTATCTGCTGGTGGTTCTTTCGGTGCAAGTCACTGATTCCCTATATATATATATATATATATATATATATATATATATATATATATATATATATATATATTGTGTGGCTATTTCGGAAAAGAAACGGAGCTTAAACGAGGCTGGGTTGATCAAAGAAGGACGGGAACAACTTCTTTGTTTATCCGAAATGATGCGAAATGCTTGATATTGTAGTCTAAGCTAAGCCTGTTAGCGTTACAATATCACTTGCCAAAACCCGACATTCATTCCACAAAGCCCAAATGCCTCTGTGTATACTTTTCGTCCTGCTGACCCAAGTGACAGCCGCTCTGCTCGGAACTAGTGCCGAGCTTCCTGCTCAGCGGCGCGTTGTGGCGCACCTGGCATGCAAGTTCTCCCGACTTCTGCTCTAGAGAATGGGAAAAGGGTGACAAAAAATATGCTCAGAAATTTGAAATTGAAATATTGACTTTGTAATACTGCTCTCCATCTTCTTTGATTATGCTTCATAAATTTAACAGTCTTATTTATGAATGGAATTACTGAAGATGTTTTAAACTTACCCAGACTTCTTCGACCGAATCGCCTCGGGATAGTGAATACATACTCTTCTGATACAGTTAAGATTTTGGTCTCGTGTCATTTTGCGGTCATAAACAACCCAGGAACCCTTTGTAGACCAAGTCACCTGGTTTAAGTATTAGACCTCGTGAAATGTTTACGCTGCGAGTTCTTGTTATTAATTTGTCTAAATAACATGATTAACTTGGGAAGTCGGAGCATCATCTTTTAGTTACAATAAGTTCTCATGTTACTATAAAAAGTCACATATCGTTTTGGGGAAGATTCGCAGATTTCGATTTTCCGGTTACGACATATTGATATAGTATTTGGAAAAGAAATTGAAATAATGCGAAGCGGCACAAAATTTTTTTAATGTCTAAATAATTCTCATTAATTATTCTTAATATATGCATTAACAACTTTCGCTTACCTGTGTATGTGTGTATACGTGTTTGTGTCTCTCAGTCGAAATAATGAATACCTCTGAGTGACGAGACTTGACTCAATCTGAAACTGAACGGAGCGTACAAATGTTGTCCGATTGAGTGTATATCGCCAACTTCTTAATGTATGCTCGGGCGCTTGTGTGAGGGCCAGGGGCGGCGTGGGGGGCGGGGGAGAGCGCTCGCAGCCCGTCCCGGAGCGCGGGGACGGAGGCGCCGCTGCAGGTGTATTATCGCTGGGTAAATAGTTGACGGAGCTCTGACCGTCAGCGGGGGGGGGCGGTGCTGTTGGGGATGGGGGGGAGAGGGGCCCGGGGGCACGGCGTCCCCGCGGGCGCGGCGCGGGCCCCGGGGGCGCTCCTAATGGCGGCGGGGCCCCCCGCCCCCCCCCCCCCCCTTCTCCCCCCGGTTCGAACCCGACGGCTGCGGCCCCCGCGGGCCCCCCCCCCCCGCCCTTCCCGCGCTTCGCCTCGCGCATCGGTGTAGCTCTGGCAGGTCCGTGTGCTGCGTAGATCTGTGCAGGCCTTTGTTGGTTATTGCTTCACGAGCAATAACATTATCGATAAGCCTTGCGATTTCTGTTAGTGCCGATTCGAGAATGAAATGTAGCGTCTGCCATTTTCTCAGTTTCAAGGCATCAATTTTTTACTTTATCTTATACGTATGTATATGCGGAGTAATATACGTAGTATAGAGAAAGTTATGTGGAAGCTACGCGGAAAAAGGGAGGATTATTGGCAGAAGAAATACATTGCCGACACCTCATAACGAAAAGCTGGATAAATCCAGTTGCTAAATTAAAAAAAAAAACAATAACAAACTTTTAACACGTGTTGCCAGAATCCCTGTTTTATGGGTCCTTTTACTGAAAAACCAATTGACGGCTAAAGGTCCGTCCTGTCTGTCCGTTCCTCCGTGCGTCCGTTTGTCCGTCCGTCCCTTTATGAACACCACTAGCGCCTAAACCATACGTAGGATTTTTTAAGTTGAAGATACCCCTGTCGATCTAGCTCGAGTCAAACCTGTGAAATTTTGAAAGAATTCTTTAAAATTTGGGGGTACTTTTCATGGAGCCCCTGTCACATTGTCTAAATTTTCTCAAAAGCAGTTCCATATTGTTTCTTCAATTTCTTGTAAGAATAGAGTTGAGATTTTTCCTCCAAAGAAATTTGTTGTCCATAAATAGTTCTTTCATTAAAGTTCGAAATACTTTTGTGAAAATTTTAGTAGTTTTCGCGCAATATTGCGTGCAATATCTGCAATTGGAAAAAAATACAAAAACTAGATTTTCTCGAAAACAGATCGAACTTGTTTCTTTAAACTTTTGGTAGGGATAGTGTCAAATACACTCTATAAGATGACATAAACATATATCTCTATTATTTTGTTTTTCCAAAAAGTACAAGAAATGTAATTTTTTTTTTGACTTGCCTTTCACGTCGTTAACATTTACACTAGCGGCGATTTCTTCACGCTATTGCATTTACGAGTACATAGTCTTTTAGTGATGGCGTATAAAATTTCTTGAAAACTCAAAACTTTTCTGTAAAGACAGGCTGAAATTTCCGCATTTTCAGAAACATTCAAACGCCATTTTCTCAAAAACCGCTCCAATTTTTTTTTCTTTACTTTTCCTACGTATAGAGCTACTTGCACTGCTTAAGATGACATAAATTTAATTTTGCTCCGTCTTTTGTTTGTTTTTCTTTCAAAAATTTCAAAACAATTTTTAAACGCCGTTAACATGCACATTTTCTGCGATTTGTATACATTATTGCACTTGTGAGTGGAAGTGCTTCAAAAAGTTTATCGAAAACTCAAACATTTTCTACGTAAAAGCTTCAAATTTCGCATTTACAATAACGCTTAAACGTCATTTTTCGTAGAAGCGGCTTTAAATGCTTCAATGAAAATTGCCATTTTGGACGATGTTTTACTCTTTTTGAATATTCTTCATTGATTGATTTTTTCGTGTTTCTGGGCGCGTCACTGCTGTGGTCATTAGTCCCGTTAGTGTAGTGCATGTTTTTTTCTCGGTAGAATGCGGTGATCTTCCCCCACTGGATGGCGAGAGCCGGCGCCAACCTACCGTCGGCTAGTGGGGTTTCCCTCAACCAGGACTATCCCACCAGCGGCGCACCGCCCCAGTTGGGACAAGCTCTTAGCTCCCGACCGGTCTCCCGGAATATGTGGTAGTGTAGTGCATATGTAAGAGGCGAGGATAGGACAAGGAAGAGGAAGGACAGATCGGCCGCGGTCCGTCGCCCGTTTTGTAGGGTACTGCTCCGGCATTCGCTTGGTGTTGATAGGAGAAACCACGGAAAACTATCTATCAGAGCAGCCGGCCGCTAGAATTCTCCTCCAGACAGCGACTGAATTCGACCTAGCTGAAAAGCTAGTGTCGAAAATCCTGCCGCCGTCAGGACTCGAACCTCGGACCTCCCGGTCAGAGGCGCTGCAGTGACACCAGTTGATGCACTGAGCTACCGCCTCCGGTGAATATTCTTAAAGAATTATTTCACTTCTACTATTCGGAAACCGAAAAATTGAATGTAAAAATAAATGTATATTGGGCGACGATAGATGGCAGCTCGCAAGAGTAAGTCGCAAGTATGAATAATTAGCATAGGTGAAAGAAAATAGAAAACTAATACGAGAAAGTCTGTGCCATTCTGTTGCACTACTAGTTCGGTTTTATTGTAGGGAAGCAGAGAGTGGAAGTTGTTTGTAGTGAGAATTTTTTTGCGGGGAAATGTGCCCGAATAACCCGCTACGAGGTTCACTTGGAGACGAAATTGATGAGGCAATATTCAAGGGGGAAAAGGGATTTTTAAGGACCCTGTTTTTCAACTTTTAAATGCTTCTCTAAATATTATGACATGTTCTTGGCTAAAATAAAAACTTTGCACTGTTGAAATTTAACGAATTCGTTTTGTAAACAAAGTTGGCAAAATTTGTGACTTTAATTTCTTTTATGTTCACCAGCTTATTGTAGGCTAACCTAGCCCCAAAAAATGTAAAAAATCGCTTTTATTCTGCGTTTGTCAAGTGCTGTGTGTTCTTATTGGGGGAGGGGTCTTTTACACGAACCCTCAAGGACATATAAAAAGAATTCTCAAAAATGACTTCAAATATTCCCCCTCAGTTAAAGCAAAATATGTTTACAAAAATGGCGCAGCTCCGATTTTCGTTGATGTTTTTAAATTACAAAAGTTAAGTTTTCCTACGGTTACAATGTTTAAGAAAGATCATTCTGTTTAATGAAATCTATTCTTCAAATTATACCTTTAATTAAGGCCATTTACTATTTTTTTTTTTTTTCGTTCAAAATATGAGGACTTTTCGCAATGAGTAGTTTTACTTTAAGAACAATTTTAAAAACAAGATTTGCTCAAAAGGATTTTCTCTCAATTTTTCCTTTCAACTTTTTGAAACGATAGAGATAGATACACGGACTAATACCCTGACTGTTTTGTTTCGAATCGTGAATATTATCCCGTTCTCTGGAAATTCAACTGTAGATCCCATATATAAGTTCCGTTTCTCCTGGGGTTCCAGGTGTACCGATCCAGAAACACTGCGTTACGGTAATAGAATGTTGAGGTCTAGTTGTGCAATTTTTAAATGCGTCGAAACGCGAACGCGAAATGAATTCAATGCTACGAAACGCAACGCCAACTAATAGGGGGCAAGTCATAAACATCAAATATTCGTTGGAGCTGTTGGGAGTGCTTGTTCGTGGCCCGCGATCCCCGCGGCGGCTGATTACAATTGCTGAGGCGTGACGACGGAGGGGGGGGGTGCCGCGCTGCGTCGGCCACTGTTGATTCGCAGGAGCCCTCCGTGACCGCCTGGTGCGTCGGGCGCCCAAACGCCCCCCTCTCACCCACTCCGACCTATTGCGGCCTGCAGCCCTCTGCCCTGCGTCGCCCCGCGCGGTCCCGACACGCTCCCCCCCCCCCCATCCAATCCGACGTAGCCCAACCTAATCCGACATACCCAACACGTTCCGAGTCGACCGAACTCGACCCGACCCAACACGACCATCCCATGAAGGGCAAAGACCTGGTTGGTCCCTATCACACTGTCCGCACCCACTCGTCCCACTGCGACCCGGTACTCCCCGTCTCCTTTTGCCCCCTCTTCGTACTCACGCTCCTCCGCCCCCTTCACAGCCCCCTGCATTCTGCCTCGTGCTTCGCCCGTCCTGCTCTTACCGCTCAGCCCTCTGCCTCGCCGCGACCCACTGAACGCTCTCGCTCGCTCCGCCGGCCCAAGCGTGCCCCACACTTGCCAAACATCGCGTCACAGTTAAGCATCACCGTTTCTATTAAGAGATCAAGTTTATTAGCGTAATGTTACGGTGGACGATCAAAAGGCTCGTTTAGCTCGTGTAGCTAAAGCCTGTGTAAGGTGCATCTCTGTAATTGGCGGTCAGCTTTCACTGATCAACGTGGTTGAAGTACAAAGATACAATTTTGTATGTGTTTCATAGAAAATTGTAATTTCCATTGGGTTACAACTGCAAAAAGTACTGCTAAAAACACACACAAAATAGTTTTTCTACTCCCATTGTATAATGCTGTCATTTGGTGGCTGCAGCCACGTTCATATTGATACTCATTACGATACAGATTGCATTATGATACAGGTTCTTCACCAATCACAGAGACGTTTACAAACCAAGTGTTGACAATTAATCACTGAGAATCGTTCTAGTAAATGTTTCGTTCGATTCTCTGCATTAAAATTCCATTTGATATTGTATTATCCTGCCAGTTTTAATTTCTTTTATTAGTAGTATTTTTTCGTGGAATATTATTGAAAATAAATTGGATCGTCATTTCATTTTGATCCTATTTGACTAGCGCAGTACTTCCTCTCAGGCGGACTGATAGTCACAGCCACCTCTGGCAGCATGCGAGGGTAGGGTTAGGTAGCCTTGGTTGAATCTTACATGTCAACTGAAACGAAACGATTCAATGTAAAAGTTTAACTTATAAAAGTCGTAGAAAAAGTACCGTATGAAACTCGATGTAATGGGTATTAATATACTCGTGTGAAGTTTACGATACTTGCTCGTATCGTAATATCACACTCATGTATTAATACCCATCATTACATCATCGTTTCATAATGTACTATTTCCAAGAGGTAGCAAGCACACAGCTCGAGAAAAATAAATACTCTCATATAATACAAGAAATTAAATATTTTTACAAAGACAGTGTTAGCGAGTGCTGCAATAATATGGTATAGTATTTGCGGAAACACAATGTAATAGTTGTTTAGAATATGAAAAGTGTTGCTTTTCCATAATGGAACTTGTGAATAGCAAATAGTTATGGAGGGCGGCATCTTCCTTCGAGCCTTGATGACGCATGGTTCATCAGTGACGTAAAGTGTTATTGCATTCATCCGTGACGAGACTATTATGATTATGAAAATTGTCGGTGGACGCAATATGAGAATATATGAGAATAGGCGAAATAATCCCAACAAATATTTGTATTTTTCAATGAAAATAGAAACGGCGTCTTATATTTGAATTTTTTTTCCTAGTTTCTAGGTATCTTAAAAATGATAGACGCCTGCCAAATGGGCGGTGGCTAAATGGTAATATAGATGACACCTCTGATGCGCCTGAGTGTAATTCGTACTCTCTCCTGGAAATGTCGATCTTATTTAAATATGTACAAACTGTGCGATTGGGAGAATGTGGACTCTCGTTAGGGTGAGACATTGCCGGAGGAATTTTGCCGGCCACCTACGAGGGTTTTTTATAAAACATAAGCATGCCATGGCCACTGTGGGATTTTCCACTGTAGCTGATCGAATCCACTCACTGATAATTTAGAGGCCAATAAGCTAACAACTCGCCCTCCGGTGTTGGAGGCAGTGCGGTACTGAGAGTCTGTTACGCACAATGTGAGAATAAGCAGAATAACACAAGCAAATACGTGCATTTCTCAAACTAAATCGAAACTTTCATTAGTTGAGTATTTTTCTGAGTTTCGTATCGGGGTGCAACATAGTAGTTTTCGTTCAATTTCTGCTCGCATTGGAAGTTAGTATTGCAGAACATTTATTTTACTTCAGAATCGATTTTATTCAAATTATCACTCGTCACTCGATTGCTAGAATCAATATGTGAATTTCCTTGAAAAATGTGAAGAATCTAATATTCTTCAAATCGATGTTTACATTTATGAAAGACAATTTGTCACTTTTCTGATTTACCTTCTTTGCCTTTTTCTTTGTTACTTTTCCAGATTACCACAGACTCTATGATACTCCTTTTCACCTGTAGACAGGAATGTTTTAAGGGTAATAGGGGATTATTAAGAATAATAAGTAAAATAGTCCTTTATAGGTAGCGACGCGTGCCAGAAAAATAAAAATAATGTGTATTGGTATTCTCAGGGCACGTCTTGAATAGTTTCCATGTGTATCAAATTAATAATATGAAGTAAATGTACGGGATTGTTAAGTAAACCAGTGGAGGTAGTGTAGCGAGTGGATAGCCAACGGGAGGGAGAGTAGAATGGGTCAAATGAAAATCGTGCGCAGGAGGCACCCACAGGAGACGATTTCAAGGACTTCTTCTAACCGACAAGAAGACAATTGAAAGGCGGAATTATGATTGAACGGGAGAACGCGAAGGTGGCCATTGGACAAAGAGTAGATGGTAGCGCGTGTTGTCACGAGGTGAATTTTGAAAGTTTCAGTAAATTATTAAGCAGGAGTTAATAGTTAAATAGTTTATAGTTATAAGTTAAGTAGTTATAAGTTAAGTATTATAAGTTATAGTTATAAGTTAAATAGTTAATAGAAAAGGAGCTTACAAAAGATAGCAATGATTTGAATGAATTTCGCGTAGTTCTGACTTCAATTTCGGAAGTTGGAATTGGACAGGCGAATCGCAAAATGTCGTAAAACGTTAACATGGAAATGAAATTATATTAGCAGCTACAACGACGAAGCTTGATATTATCTTCAAAAAAGAAAGTGAATAGACATTTGCATCACAATTGTGAGAAGACGCAGACATTCCCTTTTAAATTTTAAATAAGCATTAAAATTAATAAGAAACTACTAGAAATTTAACAATGGTCATGCGTGGTATATCAGAGAATGAATGTATGGATAAGATGTAAATGTGTGAATAAAGTTTAGGTGGTTTGAAATGAGGGTAGTTATTTAAATATGTTATTTGTTTGTGCTTTTTTTGTGTTTACCAGTAGCAGCGGAGCTACAGCAATACGTAAAATAGTGTATTGTTTATTCCGTGAGTAAAGGGATCAGATATGAAGTTGTAGCAGCGACTGGGCAATTGTGAATTTTTGTGAACGACATGTTTTATTTCAAAGTGTGTTCTGCAAAGTATGACAATTAAATATCCTGCATACAAAGTTCACAACCTGAAATGGGCAGTCCTATCGATCTACAAAATTTCCTTTGACCATAAGCGATTGTCACTCCAGTATCTAAACAGTAAGATAGTGAATTACATATTAATAAGGTAAACGAGCTAGGCACGGGCTAGCAAATATTAATAAATTGTATTAAATAGATACTGAGGATAAGGAGGCCACTGATGACCACTGTAGTTAAAATAAAAATATTATTTTTAAAAAACTGAGGAATCGCGGGTCTTACAATCAACGTGAAGCGCGTTGTAGAAATGAAGAGTAGTTTACATCGCCCTTGTGCTTGAGCCTGAGTGGCCTGCCGAGGATGTTTAATTGCTGAATACTAAATGAAAGCGAAGGTGGGAATGATGTGGTATGATGAGTGGAATGAGGAGCATGGGATTGGTAGGACGAAGGGGAAATCTGCCACCAGGCTCGCTGCCTTGGAGCTGAAGGCCATCGGGAAATAATAAGAAAAATCTCCCTTAAAGTTATGCTATGAATTTGTGGTAATGTTTTTGTTAGATGCAAATGTGAAATGAACTAATTTTACGTATCGCCTAGAAATGACATAAACTGTTTTTCTACTCCCATTGTATAATGCTGTGATTTGATGAGTACAACCAGTTACGTAATGATACTCATTGCGATACAGATTTCATTATGATACTGGTTCTTGACCAATCACAGAGGAGTTTATAAACCAAGCATTGACAATTAATTATTGAGGATCGTTCTAGTAAATGTTCCATTGATTGTGTACATTAGAATTGCATTTGATATTCTTTATGCTTGTAAGGTTTAATGTTTTATATTAATAGTCATTTTTTCGTGGAATAGTATTTTAAATAAATTTGATCGTAATTTCACATTGATCGTATTGATTAGCGGAGTACTCCCTCGCAGGCGGACTGGTAACCACAGCCAGGATTAGGGAGCAGTCCGCTAGGTGTCTTGGCTGAATCCTGCGTGTCAGCTGCGACGAGACGATTCAATGTTAACTTAAAGTCGTAGAAAAAGTACTGTATGAAACTCGATGTAATGGGTATTATTACACTCGTGTATTAGTACACATCTTTACACCATCGTTTCATAATGTATTAATATCACATTCTTAATACAACTCATTGCAAATGCAAAGTAATACTGTGTATTCGGTTAGGTGTCCATTTATCGAATTTCCTCCTGAAAAAAAAAATCTGACTACCATATCACCTGTCACAATCCTTTTTGTCGGTGCCCCGTTTTTATTTTATTCATTTGTCAGTGTTTTGGGGCTCCTGAACTTCTTAGATAATTGAAACTAATGAGTAACACTCTAATGAGAAGGTATCGATAATAACGATGGGCATAAATCGACCCCGGTCCCCATTATGCCCCCTCCCTCCTCCCGGGGGTTCTAAGAGATGAAAGGGCCAGGTGCTCCTCGCGCCAGGGTCGAAAAGCGGAAGCTGTTTCGCGCCGGTGCAACGCCTCGCGGGGCGCGTGGGCGGGGCCCCCTTCCCGCTGAGTGTGTGCGCCGCAGCCCCCGCCACCCACGAGGAGAAGAGCCGCTGGAGTGTTTGGCGGAGGAATGTTCGCACTCGAGGACCCCCCGCAGACTGCCGCCCTAATCATCGCAGGAGGTGCATCCCGGATCACGCGCCGAGGGCTCTCGATGAGATTGACTGTGTGAAGGGGAGCACGAGCGTGCAAACATTGCTTAACTTTGATTCTAATTACTGGTACAGGAGAACACCAATGGGGAACCACTACCTGATGATGCATGTGACCTACTTGTTGATTAAACTACTGAATTTCTTACTTTGAACTATTGTGGTTACGCAAGTAGGCGGAAATATTACGGCATCGTAACATGACGTTTGAGACATTATTTTTGTTTTAGCTTCGCCAGTGTCGTGTTGTACTGATCAAAAGCAAATCTTATCTTTTATACATTATTCTCGGCCTTTATGTTTTAGAGTGCCTGCAATAATAGATGTTTTCTTGAATGTTTAAAGTATGTGTGGCGTTATACTATAATTTCTGTTGATTTTTTTTGCTGCTGAATATTTAAAAATAATTTCGGTTTGATCCGCCTTGTCAAAATAGGCTCTCTGCTTTGACAGCAAAATACTTTACTAAACGTAACCCTAACAGAATACGAATTTGCGGACATTGGCTTAAAGTTCAGTTTTCTCACCAGAGCTGCCGTTGCCCGCTGCGTTACAGGTAGCGTAGGAGTGAAGCGGGATTGGCGCCGGTCCGTATGTAGAGCCGGGTGTTGAAGCCGACCCGGGTCGTATGTAGGGCAGAGTGTCGAGGGCGACCCGGGCCGGGCTCCAGGCCGTATGTAGGCCGTGTGCCGGGCCGACCCGGACGTATATAGAGTCGGGTGTCGAGGCCGACCGGTATGCAGAGCCGGGTCGAGGCCGACCAGTATGTAGAGCCGGGTGTCAAAGCCGACCCGAGGCGACCTTTGGGCCATAAGCTGTGCTGGGGGGGGGAGGCCGACGCGGGGCCGGCGTGGGGGGGCGCCGGGGGGGGGGTCCGCGACGCCCTTGGCGTCGTTGGGGGCTGCGCGCATATGTCAGTTGGGGTGGCAGTGCGTGTTCGCTGTCGCCAATTTGGTTGGCCGCGCGGGAGTTGTCCGTTTCAGAGGATATCTCATTGACATTCCTGTCGTTGTCAGTTTTTACACGAGTTTGATCTTTTTCCAAATGAGAAATTATGTGACATCGCATTTTACATTATTTTACTGGCATCATCATAGCAAGTTGTTTCGAATGCATTACACTCAGGAACGATGAATCGAAGATTTTCTAAAATCCAGCAGCCGTAGTGATTGATACTTGCATAATAGAGGTGTTATTTGTAATAATTGGAACGCTGTTTATTTTACTCCAAAACAATATGCTCACCTCTCGTTTTTCGCAAGTATTATATTTCCATGCAAGTGAATCTATATTGATTGATAAAACAGGACAAAAGTTCCATAAAACTGAAAAAGAGGTATTGAAGAGAGGTACTGTATTAAAGTTTGTACTTCAATCGGTATTGTATAGTAGTATTTTTTCGACATACTGTAAAATAATTTAGTGTATGTTCTGCTAGATCCATTTTTCCCTTTTGATTGAATGCTATTGTTTGTATAGCTGTGATTGCTTTACTATATTTCATCAATTTATAACCCAGGTACCGAACTCAGTTGTTTGAAAGCAATGTAAGCACCGAGACACTGAACAGTAGTTTATTGAAGGCCATGTGATCAATGGCAATATGTCCTATGATTTTTCACAGTCGTGGCTTGCGCAATGTAAGAGCTAGAGAAGCAATTTTTTTCAATCGGACTATTATTATTATTATTATTATTATTATTATTATTATTATTATTATTATGCATTGCACGAAGTGAAGAAAATAAACTAGAACATTATCTCTCACTTGAATTGTACCTTAAACGTTAGAAAATTTGAACTATATATTCCCATGTTCAATAATCGTATAGGCGTATTGTATATCTCATTTGAAATGTCGATACTAGCGGGTTGAATGTATTTTTCACAATTATTATTATTATTATTATTATTATTATTATTATTATTATTATTATTATTATTATTATGTATTACTAGCTTAAAGAACCCGACATTGATAGGGTATTTATCTGCCACAAAGAACTTTTAGCTGCCATACATGGCATTGCTTCGGATTTAAAAAAAGATTCTTCACACTAACACTAATTACTGCACTTTCTTTACCCCTTTCGGCGAAACAACAAATCATTTTTAAATTTAGGAGTTTTATTGAAGATATTGTTTAGTCTGTTAATATCAAAAAATTCACCGCGTTGCTCGAATATTCATTTATTATATGTTAGAAAAAATATCCCCACCCTGTGCAGCATACTAGCAATTACTGTAGCGTATCCCCACCCTACCCTGCGCCACTCTGCCTTGCCTCGCCGTGCCGTCCCTTATCTTGTCCTCTCCTGCCGTGCCCTACCGTGCTTTCTATCCCAAACCTCCGGTGTACTTCACTCATTTTCTCAGTAAAGTACTTTACAAATCTAAATTTAAATTAAAGTTAAAATATTTAACTCGCCTTTTCAACAATTATTACATCTAGAAAACACGAGATAACAGTGGATCCTGGCATGACAAACTTCATAATGTTTCACTTTTGCTCGTGCAACCTACAAATAATATATCATCAGAAGAATATGAATTATGCTTAATTTACAACTAAACCAAGAACTATTTCATATAGAAACATAACAAATATTTGTTTTAATACATATTTGTTGTGAAGAAAGAAAGAAAAATAACACCTATTTTCAACATACTTTTTTAGTACACGTGTGAGGAAAATGTAGCACAGATATGAACAGTTCACTTTCGATAATTGAATGTGAATTAAGGTACGACGCTTACGAGAAGCATTTTCGTATTTTGACTCATGATTTATTTCCATTAATTTCGTATCTGTGGTATACTCAATACATTCACGCCTAGTTACAATGAAGATCAAATTCTAACTTCTCGTTATAAATATCGTATATGGGAAGAAAAACTGGCATAGGTTATCATTCTCAAATAGAAACTGTTTACATTAGACAATTGAATGTAAAATAACCACTCACCAAGGGTTATAATTATTTTCTGTAATTCCTTCACTCTCATTTGAAGAAATATTCTTCATTAATTCTATAAAACTTTACATTCCTGCTAAATGCCTCAGGACAGCAGGAGACAGTTATTGTTCTCTGCTTTTGGTCCCTTGTTTCATGTTTTGGTTTCACTAATGTACAAGTTAGGATGCAGTTACTAAAATATATTTTGTTACGTTATTTTGTAAAAAAAAGGCACATTTTGAGATAAAACACCTTATGTTTTATTCTTTGTTGCACAAAAATACTGCCTAATTTGGGAGAAATCATCCCAGTTGTGCTATCTTTTATGTTACAAGTGCTTGTAAACAACTTCACTTCTGTATAAATTGTTATTATTATTATTATTATTATTGTAACTTAATAAAACGTAACTTGAATATATTATTTATATATTATTTCTTTACTATAGAAACATTTTTCAACCGGCAGTCCATTCAGATTTTTAAAATGAGATGTCAAACGAACGAAATTTTCAGAGAGATATATTAAAATGCACTTGCATGTCATAAATATTGAAGATTTCTTTGAAAAAAGAGAAAAACAATTTGACAGGATTACATATAATCAGCAATGCACGATCTGTTCAACAGTCGATTTCCTGACGTGTCTGCCGTGTATAACTTGTCAACAACGCTATTTAAGTTAGGTTTCGAAACCATAGGCCTCGGGTTGTATTCCTGACGCCAGTATTTACAAGATCAGATTATTCGGTATCTATTACATTGTACTTATACAAATAATGTGGCATACAAAAATTAATAGAATTTATTTTTCTTTGATACTGATGAATGAAACCATTAATCTATTATTTTACTACATCAAGTACTACTATGTTAATATAAATTTTACAATTCTTCCAAACTGTTATCCCGAATAATATAAACTGTCCATAATGATGTGCAACAATGTAATTTTTTATAAATTAATAACAGAATTTCTCTGAAGAGGACAATTTATTTTCTTTTACAAATCGCCAGGGAAAAAACAACAAAAATTAATATCATTTCCGAAACCTGAATGCTTAATAGACTAGGTTCACTGGTCCTTTTTAACGCTCTTCTATTACGAGATAGTGTAGTAAGATAACTTTCTCGTCATGAACTGAGGCATGCCGCGCCGGGAGCGAAGACGGCTGCATTAGCATGCACGCGGTTGAGGCGGTCGCTGCGGTGGAAGCAACCTGGGCGTCGCGTTATCGCCACCGCTGCTGCCTCAGGCCTTGGCTTCGCGCCGCCCGTGATAGGCCGGGGGCGGGGGCGTAGCAGTGGCAGCCGTTGCGTCGCGGATGAATGCGGGCCGTAAAGGCGCGCGTGGCGCCGGCGCCCCCCCCCTCCCGCCCGCGCCGCCCGCGCCATGCATCTGCCCGCGGAAGCATAACTCTGCCATTAACCTACATCCGCATTGTGGCGCCGCCGCCGCTGCGTTGGCTGCGTAGGGGAACAGCGACGGCGGGCAGTGAGGGATAGTTGCGCGGTAGTTGTGGAGAGAGGCTGTGGCAGGCAACTCGAGAGCGTGGGAGCGGTTCGCGGGTGTCCCGCAGCTGGGCGGAGAGCGCGCTTGTTTGCCGCGTCTGGGTTACGACACCCTAGGCGTTCGGATTATATGTGGATTTTACATAGCCTTATTGGACCGGGAGAAGTGTTTCAGAACATTAACCGATGACATTGCAGTGTTTCTGACCGGAAAGTTCTAGGTTCGTGTCCCGACGTTGCAGGATTTTCGACACTAGCTACGTAGATAGGTCGAATTCAGTCGCTCTCTGGAGGAGAATTCTGGCGCCCGGCTGCTCTGATCGGTAGTTCTCCGTGTTTTTGTATCAATACCAGGTGAATGCCGGAACAGTGCCAAAGCAAACGTGCCAAGGACCGGGCGCGATCTTTCCTTCTCCTTGACCATTCCTCACCCCTTACTTACGCACACTTACATGCAGTACACTAAGGGCCGTTTTCACCAAACATTTAAAATCGAAAACTGGAGAGTAACGACTTGGAGCGTTTCACCACCACTTTACTCGAGAGTAAATTACACGTGAGTAAATTCGAGAGTAACTTTACTCGGGAAAAACCCGTCGAGTAAAGTACAAAGTAAACTCAGTTTTCAACGTGCGTGTATCTCCGAAGTATTGTTATGGCTCGATGATTAGGAATGATGGTATTTGAAAACGATTCCATAGACGATTCAGAATATTATCCTCGATTGCGAAGACAAAGATGGGTGCGGGAGAGAATGGATTGGCTTTTCAATTATGGCGTGACCGGAATAATCAAGCAATTAGCCCTAATGGGCGTCCTATGTTGCAACCTCGGAGGCGGATTGTCTTGATCCGAAGAGTCAGAAGACATTGTGACCGTTTTATCTGTCATGGTTACATTTAGTTGTGTGTCACTAACGCCTGACCGGGGGAATCGGTGTTCAAACATTTGCGTGTGTAGGCCGCTTATCAAAGTTTTAAAATCCTGATCATTCCTTGAGGGATTGATGGAAGATAAAATACGTTTGCGGCAGAAATCTTTTCAGGGGTTCTGAACCAATCAACACGTCAATGGGGCCCGTTTCGTCGCTATGAAGGGATACTGAATATTGAAAGAGGCGCGGAAAAGGATTTCGTATTACAAGTTTGTTTTGCGTATGGAAGCCAACCCTAGAAATTAGTCCCCCACTTGTGTCGCATTCTCCCATTAATAAGGGGGAAATGTTAATCAATAGAACTGTAGCTTTGGAATAGTAATGTAGCGATTCTTTTAATTTAAACCGACTTCTCATCACAATAGAACATGCAACCTACTTGCAACAATCGAGATATCAATAGGCTGCTGATAAACGTTATTACACTGATAATTGTTGACATAGCGACCTTCTATGAACAACGTATTAAAATCTCGAGACGTTGCTTTGACGAGAAGGGCTGGATGGTTTATTGTTGCGTATATGCAGGCCGCGTGTTTAACCTACGTATGGATGCAATAGCAACCGCACTGCACGGATACTTCGAATTTCGCTGGGAGCATTAATTTTTACTTGTGTACGTATATAGAAAGTGGAGTAATATAATACGTACTATACAGAACTAGAGAAAAGAGCCATTTTTGTAGAGAAAAACTCGACTGCTTGTGACTCCCCGATGCCGTAAACGTGAGGTTTTCTTGCCCCTGTATGTAGTAAAGCACTTTTTTTTTTTTATTATTATTATTTTCAAAATTCATGTAATACATGACTTAGTGTAGGGATCACAGAATTTACTTCTCCCCATAGCACGTCATACGCAGTTTCAACTGTTTGTTGGCGTAAAATAAATTAAATAAATAAATAATACGTTGTGAAGTCAGAATTCACAATTTATGGTTCCTTTATACCGAAAAATTGGTTACCGTCAAAACGTCCGTCTGACCATCCGTCTGGCTGTTTATGCACAACACTACTGTCTATACCTTTCACTGGACTTTTGCCAATACGAATATTCCTGGATCGGATCCCGGAATCTGAACCGAGGCTTTGCGAATTTGAAACGAATTCTGTTTTTTAGGGAGTAATTCATATGAAACCTCTGGTATATTTTCTAGTTGTTTTTTTCTTCAAAAATATGACTTTACTTTTAACTTCTTGTTTCAATAGAGTGAAATAGTTTTACATTTAGAAATGGGAGGCAGGGTAGGGTGACCCTGGGTGGATTAGAGCGAAGCGTCGGGAATAGCGGATCTGTAAATAAAATTACTCTACTTTAGGCTGTAGATACAACTCATTCCTTTTGCTGAGATGATGGGGATAAATAAATACCCAGACAATTCCGAGTTCCTTAGCTAGCAACAACATAAACGTTGCCTTTAACCGTGGGACGTGAAATCTGTAAACCATACCGGGGAACCGCATCGCCCCGCTCGCCCGAAAGGTGGTGCTCCGTATCTGCCTGGCGGGCGCGTGTTGGAGGCGCGTGGGCGTGTGAAAAACGGCCTCCTAAGGCGCGCCTCGCGTGACCCCCTCGCGGCCCGAGCGGGCGCTTCCGCCGCCGCCTTGATGCGCCGCCGCGGCTCCGTCTTCATTTGCGTCCGCTCACGCCGCCCTCAACAAATCCACGGAAATGCCCGGCGATGTTATCGCGGCCGCGTGGAGAGCCGGCGGCGGCCCTTGCGTGCTCTCGGCCCCCGCTCGCGAAATGGCCCCGCGCGATTACGAAAAGCCGGTTGGGGGTATGGAGCGGGATACGGCGTCTTTGTTCCATTTGCTACAACATGAGTAAAAACCAGGAGCTGCTTGGTGGTTAATTTATACCAGAAGTTCGGAATTTATGCCATCTTTTATATGTTTATCTTAATGACGGAAGTACTCAAGTGGCTGAACGACACCCACACCGTGTAATGATTTCGCTATGTACTAATTATCATTTATTGCATAGGTGAGCTCAACAGATGAGACGAAATTTGAGTTCATGTATCTTTGCAATAATGTTTGTCCCCAGATTTTGATTGTGGTTGTTTAGGCAGTATTTTATAAAATAAATCGTGTCATCGTGCCGAAGTGAAAAAAATAGATTTGCCGTAACATCGGTCAATCAGTTTATTCTATCGTCGTATTGGAACCTGCGAAATGATGCTTCAATACAATGTTGTATGTTACGAAAAGAAAATTTAGTATTGAAAATGGTATCGTTAAGAGATTATGTGAAGTTTAATGTAACAACTCTTTTGGAACATGTTACGTACAGACACAACTCTTCTTATCAGTTAAAGTCTGCTCTTCTAATCATTTTGATTTACTGCAAAGAAAATTAAATGCTCATTGAACGTGTGTATACTTCATTCGAACGAGTATGTAAATAACAAGCGCTGCGCGTTGGTTGGTATGGGATCTGACGCGTTGTTGTGAGAAAACCCAGAGTGTGGTTCGCGTCAGTAGCGGCCTAGAAATGCACTCGTATTCGGACCCAGCTGTCCGGGCCAGCAAATACCAAGGAAAATTGAGTCGAGCCAAGAATTAATGAAACTCATTCCTCCCTTTCATTACGCTCATTCAGATTGCTTAATTAAATTATTTTTTTGAGAGAATCGTATATTCCTCAGTGGTTTCCTTTCTTCACTGTCTCCCTCACCGCCGCCGTAGCCGCCAGCAGCCTTAGGGACCCGTCCTTCGTCTGTGCAGCCGTCGCCGCCCTTACCCCCTCTTTCAGCCGACCGCCCTGTCCGCCGCGGGCCCCGGCCGGCCCCGCCCTCGCGGGGCGCGTCTTGTTAGCCAGGGGCGGCGGCTACGAGAGGCAATTGTAGGCCGACCTCCTCGACGTCCGTCCCTTTCCTTCCCCTCCGCCTTCACCCTGGCTCGCGCGCGCGTTTTCATCATAGGAAACCAGCAGTCGGGCTTCATTAATCTATTTTTGCGAGGCGCCGAGAGGTGAGCCGAGAGTAATTCTTGACGGTGTAATTAAGAGCGCGGAATGGGAAGACCTGGATTCCGAACGCGGCGAGGGCCCCGAGGAGGAAGTTGCGGGAGCGGCGATGAACGAGGGAGCGCGCCCGCCGCATAGTGGGAGGCCGGGCCTACGACTTCCTAACAGATAAAGCGGAGAAGCATACAGAGCACGCAATATCGGGCTACCTTGTTAAACTTTTTCCAGGTGGTTCGGTGTAGATAGGTCTATGTAATTTTGCGAATCGTGTTGGAATTAAGTGAATTTCAAATGTAAAAGTTAATCCGATTTTTTTTCGTGTATGTCACTCCTCTTGATAACTTAATATTACACATTTCCTGTATTTAGTGCTGGTCCGTAGGTAGTGGGACCTTACGTGCTTTCAAACTGTGAAACAAATCTCGCATGTAATTAAGAAGTCATGGTGGAATCTGAATACATCGAATTTCAACGAGAAATTTTCGAGTAATCGATTTTTAGCGGTATCAGCATTACCGAAAGCACTAATAGAGAAATGAAAGCATTCGAATACATACTGACATATACTAAGTAGAATGAAGCGATAATTCAGAATCTAAACTTTAAAGATATATATGCGTCTTACTTTTTAATGCACTTCTTAATATTCTAATATATTTCATCCAATTTAAACAATGTCAAAAACAAATATATTATAAACTAACTAATATAGTCTTTTCCTTTTACTACCTTCACGGGTTCCGTTACATCCGGAGGAATTTGGCATTCCAAAATTCGAACCTGGAATACTATTTAAATAATTGGAAATGATCGTTCTAGTACTGTTTAAAAAACACGCACTGTCTCAAAAATAATAATAATAATAATAATAATAATAATAATAATAATAATAATAATAATAATAATAATACAATTTGATGTGAACCACTCAACCATTTCAATTTCATTCCACAATTATTACACAAGTAAATGCGTATCCGTTACAGATAAAATGAGAATGTGGGCTGTTGTATCACCACTAGCTAATGATTTCTTTTAGTGACGTTCCTAGAAATAACGTCTCAAAGGTGAGTTGTCTTGTGAATCCATTGTGTCACCTTTAACCATTAGTTAATGTCGTCCTTAATCAAAATGTCAGTCGTAACTTTAAGCCAGATTTTTTTTGTTTTGTTTTGTTTTTGTTTATTGCGCTTTGGATTACCATACTTGCGGAAGCTAATTGTATATAAGGCGAAGGAAATCGTTGTCAGGATCAGCTAAGTTAAGGAGATAGTTTTAAATGGAATAGAAACGTCACCCAGTTGAAGGAGAGTGGCTACCTCAGCGCTGGATCATTGTTGTGATCGAGTTTGGAAGCTAGGTGAATTGTTTGATGACATACTAGGTTATTCCGCCGAGTTATTAATATATTATTTTATTGCCAAATATTATTGGAGGTTAGAAATCATAGACGTTGAGTACCGTGCCTCGCATTGCTCATGAGTTTCTATTGTTCAAAATCTGCTTCATTTCCCGTGAATAGGCATTCGCGCACTGACCTGATGTCAGGTGGACAGAAAAAGTGGCTTTAACATCTGAAAATGGAAAGACCTTCGCCAGTAATTTATTGCAATCACATTCAGTTTTTCAGTTGTGCTCCCCGCAGGTCTCGCATTGCGCATTCGGCCGCAGTTCCCCGAAAGCAAACAGCAGCGCGCGCAGTGGCGTTGACGGCCGCGCGCCCGGCCGAGCCGGGTGGCCGCAGTAGGCGGCGCGGACGGACGAGCGGGCGGGCGGGCGGGAGGGAGAGAGGGCCTTCTGCGAATGAAACGCACATTTGCCGCCCAAAAAGAGCTCGGCCCGAATTAATTCATTTATGTATATTTATAATCTGCTGAGGAGGAAAGCCCTGCCCTGCCCCGCCCGCACGAGTAGCGCTCGCCGTCGCGTCGCTTCGGGGGCCTCCGAAGCCCAGCGAGTGCTCAGCGCGGGCAGGAGTGGACCGCCCCACCTCCCTCTCAGCCCGAGCCCCTGCCCTCATTCTCTTCCACCCTCCCACTTTTCTTCCTCCTTTGTCTTTTACGCCACTTCTTGCATTCCTTCTTCTTCTGTCTATTCTTCTTACCCTTTACTCTCTGTCCCTTCACCGTCCGCCTTCTGTTTTCTTCCATCATTTTCCACATCCTTCTCCTCCTGTTCCAACGTCACCTTTCTCCTTCACCTCCGTCATCGTCTCCACTACCGCCTCCGTCTCCACCTTTTCCGTTGGCCCTGCCGGACGCGCCTGTGGGCCGGCGTTGCGGATTACAGCGTGCCCTGCTGGGCTTCACGAATTTCATTTCGCTATGTTTTTGCGTCGTTTTTTTTTCGCTTGGTAGGACAGGCCGGGGCCGTGCCGCGCGGCGTCGCGCTGCTCCGCGCGCAGCGACCCGTCGCGCCGGGTGCGCCCCGCGGGGCCTCGAGTGGCGCCGGTGGACGCCGCAGGGCAGGGCGGGACGGGCGCGAAGGAATGGCGGGGACTGGACCGCGTAGCGGCCGCTCTCCGCCCTTGCCGGAGACCTGCCTCGCGCGGGCCAGCGGCGCAGGTAGAGAGAGGTCGTACATTGACGCAGAAATTTATAAAATAAAATTGCGTTGAAAAATGAAAACAATTACGCTTCCATTCAGAGTTTTCCGCTGAGTCGAACCAACTTTCGGGGCCGCGCTCGTTGGCCGGCGGAACTGATACATGAAATATTCCGCATGAGACGGGCGCTGGATATTGAACGAGACCAGTAAATGAAAAATATGGCAATTGCCTCTAGCGGCGAGCGGGCAAGTTGGCGGACGCCTGTGCTTTAGAAGCTGTAGCCCAGGGTTGCTGGGTGGGCAGGCGATCCGTCGCCGCCCCTGCCCACCCTGCGGGCGCCTCATCCTCCCCCGCGCTTGCCGGCAAAGAGGGGGCGGGGGCGGCAGCGGGGGCGGACACGCGGGCGGGCAGCGATCCGATTGTCCCCGGCGCGCGCCACGCCTCACCGGTCCGCGGCCCCGGGGTGCTCGGCCGCGGAGCGGAGCCGAGCCGAGCGCTGGACGCTGGAGGGTGACGAGGTGCGGAGCGGGGAAGGGCGGGGAAGCGCGACCTGGAGCATCAGCAAGCGCGGCACGCGTGGCCTGGCGTGCGCGAGGATCACGGCGCACTCGCCGGATTACCCGGTGAGCTTTGCAGCTCGCTCGCCTGGGCCACGAGGCGAGGTGAGCAGCGACATAGCTCCCCAGCATCGCTCAGTCAAGGTGTCTCAATGAACGCACACGGTCGTTTGCAACAGGGTGGTTCTGTCACTGTCCTTGCCCGTCGTTTGTTGAACAAAATATAACCTTCTGTTGAGCGCAAATATCAATACTATTTTACTATTATAATTCGAAATATCTCTGAAGGAATTGGCCATTTCCCAGACCATATTGTTACCAATCATTTGTGCCCAAAATGACAGAAATCATTTCATCGCAAAATAATTTGTGATGAGTGATGTTAATGCAAGAACGTAATATATTTTTTGATTCTGGTCTTTCTCTTTATTCCGTCTAAAAATAAGATTGGATATTATAAAATAAATAAATATAATTAATACGAAAATAAATGGTATACTTTAGTAATTCTAAGAAATTTCTTAATAATTTCTTGGTAACCAACTTCTGAATAGTTTGCATGTTCGATTTGGCACCTGACACATTTTGTGAATGTCTTGTGCACACGAAGTTAGAAAAAATATTCACATAAAAGCATACGTTTTTTAAACTCTGGTCTTTTGGTTTTCCCTTCGTTCGCAAAGTAACATTCTCTATTTTGTAGAAAAGTCATTGACTTTTAGGTGAATATTTTGTAAATGTAGTGAGATCTTCTACTCTTTCCAGTCCTGAAGAGGGCATTTAATTTAGAATGCCTTGTTGTGTGTAATTGGTATGGAAAGAAAGCGAGGACGCATGCCCAAATTACATACAGAGATAAATTACCCATCCATGTATTTTATTTTGGGTAAAAAGTGGAATTTTTAGCACTTGCAATTGGATTGACGCGGCATTTCTCTGCTGTCCGCTTACATTGCGATACAATTCTGCATAAAACAATAAATAAACCATTTTCTGCGTTCGTATTACACTAGTAATTGTCTCTCTAAGAGATTATTTACCCTGTTTCGCTGCAACTTGTAGACACAGTCCCCGCAAGTGAGACCCCTAGGGCTGGCTCCGGTCATACGTCCGTTGTCCCTTTTGCACAATGGGCTATTGCCCATCAGCAGCAGCAGCGGCGGCGAAGGCGGCGAGCGGCGTTTCGCATGTCGTAGAATACCCCTAGCATTGTCCCAGTTGACACAATTATCAATGCGATGACATCGGGAGCAGCATAGAATCGGGGTTTACGCGACTCAGTGGAGCTGTAGTTATTTATGCCATGTTGAAACTCTGCCCATTATACTAGTCACCAACGGTCGCCTGACTTGCTGGGGTATCTGCTGTGTGGGCACTCCTTGATCTAAGTTAGAGCTAATGTTCCACGGACGGATGGCATTGGGATGAAAGTGCCGCATGTCTTTTCGTCTTTTACAATGGTATTTGTCGAAGCCCGCGCCTCGCACGGCGTGCATGTGATATCGCTGAAGGCGACCGCTCACTCCGAAGGTTTTGAGTTAAGTGCTTTTTACTGTTCTGCCCTCATTACCAGAACTCTCGCAACTCCCCTCTCCGAATTTTCGTTCCCTGTCATTTGTCCGATTCAATCCAGGGACCTATGGGAAAAGAAACTGGAAGTCGTATTAACTCGACGGAATTTTCAACCGAATACGTGAATTAATGGTAAAAACGAGGTGCTGTGGTGGCGTAGTGAGCCAGTAATTTTTAGTGAAAATTCTAGTGATATTTCCGTTTTATTTTTCTTTACAATCTGTTGTCAAAATTCAAATAAAATTCTTCCTATTCACATGCTAATTAATTTGTTCACATTATCAAATTGTTAATAATTTTATTTTATTTTTTGAACTCCTTTCCTCGCAGTAAATTTCAAGTGATCTATAATGTGATTTCGTTTGCTGGTTTGTTAGTATGTATTGTATAAAGCTTCAGTAAACTCTACATGGTATTAAATTGTCATATATTGTGAAAGAAGCTTCGTAATCGATCTAATGATTTTCATCATTTTTTTTGTTTATCATTACTGTTTTATTCGTGTCGGAGTTGACTGTAACTTTTTCTCTATCAGGTAAATCTGAATATTTTCTATTAAATCAACTAATTCCTTCAAATGTTATAATAATTTTGCACCGTCCTTGCGATACCCTGTCTTTATCGTAGGTAATGCCACGAGTGCTTTGGAAATAGTCGATATATTCCCGACTCGCGAAGCGAGGAGGAGATTTATTTGAGAATTTCCAAAGCCCGAGCGGTATTTAATAGGTCTATCCCACGAGTATAATTATGTCCAACAGAGTTCCAAATTGCAACAAATATTGAAAATAACTTATAGGTATGATAAAATCAAAGAGGTAATGTTAGTTCATACGTGGTTTATTGAACATCCACAAAGCAATCTATGTATACCGCCTTCTAAGATTGAAACGTCGCAGTTAATGATTGGCCAGTAGGGATAGGTAAGAAAAATCGGATAGAAAAGGCGATAAACTTTTTGTGATACACCGCCCTGATTGGGGCATTTTGTATGTATAGTTAAACACTATTGGCTTTAATTTCAGGAGTAAAAATAGTCTTCGCAATTGCGTCCAAACTAAAATTCAAAATGTTTTTAAAATTCCTTGAATCGTTTCTCAGTGTATAAAAATAATGATTATTTCATTCGCTGGATTAATTACGTGGTGAATTCTATTTACATATGAAATACTGGGATCATCTTCGAATTCAATCAAAACAACATGCGGACTGGAGTGGATATTAATCGGAAGATGCTGAGTGAGGTGCGGTGTATTAATGACATATCCAGGAATGAGAGAGCAAGAAGTGGATCTCTTGAATGGAAATCACCAGCACCCGTTCTAGGGATGAAAAACTGAGCTTGAAATCGACAAATATATTACATGATTGGGATAATGGAAACATACTGGATATACCACGTAGTTAGCGAAAACATGTAACTATCAAATTAGAGGGACCTGATGTTTCAAATTCGGAGTCAGTGTAGTAGATAGGCAGGAGATCCTCTCGCTGAATGTACGGGGAATATTAATTTTTGAAATCTTCAAAACCAGAGGCGAGGCAGAAGGTATTCTATATGGTAGCCACCGGGTCAGGAGTTAGCGATTTCATTACCCATCTCCGGTGCCTGTAATCGCATCTGGGTCCAGGCTATTATCCCCTCTCCTCCACCTCTTCCCGCCTTCGCCGTGCCGGTTGCAGGCTCGGTCCGAGAGGTGCCTCTCCCGCCCGCCCGCGCTCCCACTCGCCCACCCGCCTATTGTGACGGCCACACCGCCATCTGAATACCTGCCTCCCGCGGGAACAAATTTTCTAGTCTGGGTATTAGTCCTTATGTGGCTTCTCTGCCCGCCGAATCCCGTCTGCCGTCGCCTCGACCTCGTGCCCGTCCCCGTCCCGTCCCGCGGGGACGCGCTTTTTCAAAGGTAAGCCTTATGACGTGGGGGCGCCCTGTGAAAGAGGTGGCGCGCGGTTCGCGCCGAGCCTTCCTGATTTGCTCCGCTCCCAAACAATGCGCACTGCAGACTTGTGTTCTCGCCGGATTAAAGAAGCCCGCTCTCCTGAACAGTATCTTTTTGTAGTATAAATAGCTTTTTGAGAAAGTTTCACTCGTATTTCACAGGGGCACGTCGTCGCGCGCGCGCGGAATTTTAGATGTATTTTGTATGGCGTCCCGTAAAAATCTGCAAAGTTCCTCCTACTACCTGCGGTTGTTTTTACTTGACTGAGAAAGATTTAGGCGTTGTGCAGCTTCGTAATTACGTATTGTGATCTACCCGAGATGGCTGTTTGAGAAAGTTTTCTGTGAGGCACACTAGGAAACTTTTTCCTTCAACCTGCGCTTTAATTTCTTGTGAAGTTCTTCCTGGGAAGCTTATTTGTGTGGTGCATCAAGCTCTATCGTCATGTTGCATTCTGTGTTAGTACATTGACTATCTATGTTCTATGAGATGATAGCAGGGTATATAAGGGTACAGCAAATGCATAATTAATTTGGCTTTTCCTTTTTTCTTCAGAATTAAATGATCACGTGTTGAGATGAACGTACAATACCAGGAGACTGTAAACTATATGAACACTCAAGCTGTTTGTAAGTAAATCCCTCTAGGATGTCGGAGTGCTATTTGAAGAGGCGTTTTTCGCAATCCTCTTTCTAGCGGTTTGGCGTAGTGCGGCATGCCCGTGACCGCGTGGGCGGCCGAACACCGCCGCTACCTCTTCGTCCTCGCGCTCCCCTGCCCCCTGATCCCTTTGTCGGGAGTGGGCCGCGCATTGTGAGCGGCGTGTGTGCACACGTCTGCGGTGGCGTGCCCACGCGACTTGGTGGTCGCATAGCCTCGCGGAGCCCCGTCGCGTTCTAGCGCGGCACCGGGCGAGCGCGCTCTTGGCCGTTGTTGCCGCCGCCACCGTCTGCCTGTCTGCGGTGCGCCGGCCGGCGGTGCCCGGGGGGCCCCGGCCCCCCCCCCGTGCTCTCCCTGCACCGCCCGGCCCCTGCTGGCAATGGCCGTTTGTGTAATGCGCGCGGCGCGGCGTGGCGCGGCGCCCGGTATGTACTCACGTAGAACACGTCGACGTGTACGCGAGTAATTTTCAGAGGAATGTTTTAGTTTGAAATGGCTGGTAGTGTATGTGGTTGATATTAATTTGTCCAGGTACTGCATACAGAGAAATTATTCATGAGGCAGCTTGTTTTCAAATATTTTAGATATTTGAAATGCGTGTTTACAGATGAGAATTTTTGTTAGTATTTTGAACGCTTCCTGTATTCTCTATTATTGATGACCAAAAATTTCGATTCGTGTCCGCAATAAACTGTAACCAGCGGGTTTTTTTAATTTTTTTTTTTTATTTTCGCTTTGTGGGGTCATGCATATTAAAACTAGATTGAAATTGCCAGTTGCAAAACCATGGTCCATGACTCACATTACCGAAACATTTCCGTTTGTTTCGAGTTTACATCCTTTTTAGTCCTAAGCTCTCGTAGGGTGTGTTTACATTACCTTGGTGTAACACATATAGTATAAATTATAGTTTGAATTTAACCTAATGAATTAAGTTTTTTTATTATATCGGTATTTTGTCTGAATATTTTTTCTTAGATCTTGGTAGTTTGCTAATCCTTGCTGTCTTGGTTAATGTAAACTTTCGCACCCCAAATTTTCTGGAAAAGGAGACCAGAGTAATATTGTAGGGAACTAGGGAGAGCGGACGTCACTTTGGAGAGTAAAAAATACATAAATAATTTGAATAAGGGTTTCCTTTAGTAATGTATTGAAAGTTTATGTAATATAGATTCATTCATAATAAAAAGTTTGTAGCAAAAAATACACGACACATTAGGCAACATTTTATACGGAATTAATTGGATGGTAACTTAATAATTGCAGTATTTGGAATATGAAATGTTGGTTTTAGACAATAATGGATAAACACAACTAAAACTAAATAAGCTGAAATAAATTAATCTGTATAAAAATGTTTAATTATAAACATTGATAGAGTGAATTGGAACGATTTTGCTGCTAGTATGTTTCGCAAGCGTAAACCAACCAATATCTTTCAGTAATTAAATCGTAATTAGTGCATGTAATTTTCAAAATATGACTGGGGTGCATGTGTAAGCAAGTAAGCATAATAAAATATAATGTTTTACATAATTTTACTTATTTTCATTGGATCTTTAAATTTCATACTGTAATAGAGGGATGAATATTTTGTCATTGATCCTTTTTCATTTCAAAATGTGCATCATCATGAATAAATATACCACAAATATTACGAAGATAGACAAAAGTTTTTCAAGTGATCTAAATAAATATGAGGAATATCCACATTCCATGTATTGTCCTGTTATTGCCCTAATTGTTTTTGTAAGATATAATTTTAACAAATAAAGATTTGGACGTTTGGCTAATCGATGTTATTGAGTATATTAGCGGAACCCGGCAGACGTTCTTCACTTCATCTCTCTCTTTGTCCTTCCCTCTACCTTTCTCTCTCTCACTCTTGACTGTCTCTGTGTTTGTCTCTGTCTCCCTCTGTCCCTCTCATTCACATTTAGTTGCAGATTCTGTACGTCTCTGAGGTGAGATAATATCGAGAAGTGCCGAACCAGTAAAAATTTAAATTAAACGTTCAAGAAAATATCATCATGTAGATTACAGTGTGTCAATCGTTTCTTTGAGATCTTTGGCTTTGGTCCCAAAATTTTAGTGTTCGATGCGCTAGTACGGTTTGTTTATGAATGATACAGATTCAAAAGCTGAGTTGGTTGCATTGACATGAATATTTAGTTCTCTTCTATAGCGCCATAATTTTTGGATTTTCCCCATATTTTAATAGTTATTCTGCTATTCGGGGCGGAGATAAATCCAACAAATGAGAGATAAGTAAAGTTGGGGCAGTCGTTCTTAAATGGTGTAACTAACCCGATTTTGATCGGTTTATTTAGATTTAAGCTTCGGACATACATAAATCTTGAAATTCGCATCAGCATGTATGCTTTGTTTTGACTAAAGTAAAAGTATGTACTATAATGTCGCATGTTGACGAATGTACTATGTCTCGTTCTATTTTCAATTCAGGTCACAAAAAAATGAATAGACGTTATCTGGACTTTGCAATCTCAAAATATCGTTGAGATACCTGGTGTATCTCACAGACCTCTCTCCTTCTCTCCTTTCACAGATATATGAAGTGGACCTTTTAGAACTATTTAAATTGCCTTGCATCATGTATCGTATATATAATTTTATCATCATGTATTTTACCGTCAGTATCGTATTATAGTATAAGTATTTTCTCCTGAAGAGAGCCATAAATTTGCTGCTGACCAAAACGTTGAATAAATTGTAATGAAATGCTGGCGTACCGAGTTCATGGTTTTTGCCCTGTAACCTTCACAATATTAATGTATCTTTATATCACTTTTGTTATGAATTTGAAATACTAAAGAACTTTTCAACAAATTGAAGATATGTTTCTTCCCAATACTTTCAAATCACCCACAGAACTTCATCACATTCAAGACCCACTCAGACAACTCCACCGTGTCGGCAGTCAACAATTTGCATGACCGTCGGCCATCTCTCACACAAAATATAAACTCTATAAAACATAACCTCTACTTACGATTTGGGGTATGTTACTGACATAAAAAATAGATAAATCTTTAAAGCGGGTAGGTATATCATTTCACAATTTAAGCTCAATTGGGGCAGAACTTTTTGAGTTTTTACAAACCAACATAACATATCACACACACACTCATATATATATATATATATATATATATATATATATATATATATATATATATATATATATAGCCGTGTTGTGAAAGTTTTGCAAACAATTAGCGTTAATTTCCTCCTTTTCTGTAATAAAATCTATTGGAAGTGTCTCAATTCTCACGAGATTGTGTAGTGAATGCTGTATATAATTCGAGGCATCTACAATGTTGAAAGGCAGTGGATTAAGGTGCAGTGGGGAAAATGTGTACTCATTTAAAAAGCGTGTGAATATGATAGCTAGTTCTGCCTAGTAATTGTAAATTCTACCGACATGAAGCAGAAAGATTGGCAGCAAAAGAAGTCTTGACGGCACCCTTCCACAATATTAGGAAAAAGTCCTATACGGTTTCGTTCAGCTCAAACTGCTCTTCTATTAACATTTGCCCCAATAGCAAACCAACTAGTTCTTTTAAAATTAATATAAATTCTATAATTTTAAAATTAATTTCTTGTTAATGTAAATCCACTAGAAAAAAAAAACAACATAATTTAATTTTGCTGAAAATGGTACGCAATTACTCCACTTCAGCGTACTATATTGTTTTCCAGTATAACATGGATCGACATGGTTTATCAAATTACCTCTTATTTCATAATGATACAGAAACAATGAAAGGAGTTGTATGAATACTTTCTCATTTAACTTCTTATACTTAAGTACAATCTTACTAGGTAATTATATTATACTTAAAATTTCCTTTTATGTTGAATAGCATATCCCATCTAAACATTTTTGACATGAAAGTACCTTCCGGTTGGCAATACTATGCTAACATGACATAAAAAGAAAAAAAAACCATTGCCGAAAGAAGAGCAAGCAGTAAAATAAGGTGGTAATCCATGATAAAAAGAGTTTGCCTTACCAAACCCTGCGCTTCCTCGCCCTGTAGACGCCTCGCGAGGGCCCCGTGCTGAAGAAAGTGCCTGCTCCTCCCAGCTCCCTACCTGCTGCAGCCCGGCGATATCCCCGGGCGGCTTCGCGCGAGGATTTGGCAGGGTCTTGGGGGCTGGCGCAGCGGTGGGCGGGCGTCGAAGGCAAACAAAGGGCGGGCGTCTGGGGCGGTCCCGCGGCGAGGGCGGGGGCGGCGCGGGCCGCGAGGGCGGGCGCGGGCGCGCGCGCGCGGGTCCACAAACAGCGTGGGATTTGCGGGAGTAATTGGCGACGTGTTGACACTCGGCTTGGGCACGCGCTCGCACGTGGCTACCTGTGCGCCCCGCCCCCCACGCGGGGCGTGCGGCGCCTCGGGATGCCCCCCATCCCTGCCCCGTACCCGCCCCCGCCGCGCCGCCTCCCTCGCGACTCTGCTGCTCGGTATTCGGTGGTCGTTTGACGCGTGATGCCTATGCGCTGCATATCGCGTGCGGGATGCTCATTTACGCTCCGCTGTTGATCGTTTGCTGTGTGCAGTTCGCTGTCGTTTTGCGGAATCGATGATGCTGTATAAATTACTGTAGGGTGTTTTCTTTCCGGGCTTTCGTTCAGTCCATTTTAACACATCCAGAATGAATTTCGCATTGTTTCAGGTACGGTCTGAAAATTCACTTTTACTTACTGAAAATTCAGAATTCTCTCGTATCGTAAAGTATCTTCAATCATCACGTAATTGGAAAGATTCCTGTTCTCATACGAGAAGAAAGATGCTATTTTCTCACCAAATTGTTAAATAGTTCAAGTAGGGTACGTGGGAGTACAGCAATGAGATGGAAATGTTTCTGTATGGGAATGGAATGCAACGATTTTGTACAAATTGCTAATTCTGACTAGTTTTTAATTGAGCTAATAGTGGTTTCAACTGCGTGAATCTTTTCCGGGAACCTTCTAGGAGTGCCTGCGGAGCTGACCACTCTCGAGTGAATGCAGCGATATTGGCGGATGCCTCACCTTTTAGGATAGCTAGCGACGTGCCTCCCTGCTCCTTCCCTGACGTCTACGTATTCAGATAGCTTAAATGCCGAGGTCGTGCCATTTCCTGATAGCAATGGAAGGCATATTTCAAATGTGACATCTGGACAGTTTAATACGAGTGCATTATGAATACAAGGATGGAGAGTGCTACATTTATTATGTTGTATAATTACTCAGTAAATTTTTAAGGAGAGTGTTCATAGATTTACTATGAATAATAAATTACTGTTATGTGAAATTTGAAGGTTATGACTGCCCTTATTTGAAGTACAACACGGGTCAATAGGCACACTACACTTGTTTGAAACGTGTTTTTCCTTTCTTGCTAGCGTGATTGTTTAAAAGAATATCGATTTGTTCTCAAGTAGATAGTCTCCCTTGAAGCACAAACTTCTACACTTTATGTAAAAAAGAGATATCGTTGAGAGAAACTAATGTGTATAAACGAATCTTTTGCTCGTTTATTTGAAAAGAAGACGGTGGTTGTGTGTGTGTGTGTGTGTGTGTGTGTGTGTGTGTGTGTGTTAGAGATGCGACATCTATTTCGATGTTTTCAAAACATCGATATTTTTATACAAATATCGATGTATTTCGCATCGTTTTTGTAATCCGATGTTTTGAGTTTGATTACTTTACTTAGCTGATATTTATTTTTAATTTAAAATATAGTAATAAACTACAATAATTTCACATATAATTTGAACAAAGTCACGAAGAATGAAAAAAGTCGATTTTTTGTTAATAAATGTAGGATAATAGTTTTGTAATATCCGATAAAATAATAAACGTTTGTAAATTAATCTGCATATTTTTTACTTTGTCAGATTAATCTCAATTATAAATTAATAAACAACTACCGTCACATGAAATTGCCCCTCCCCCTCCACACACACACACACACACCGCATGTGAACGTCAATGTTGGAGATTATTAAAATAGTATTGCTGGCAGGGTTAGCCGAGTTCGCCAAGTGTGGAGGGCCGTAGCTGCCTTGGCATACTAACATCGATGGTTGTCGATATCGCATCCCCAGTGTGTGTGCGTGTGATTTTAAAAGTTATTAGAGACACTAGCGGTCGCGGCCCCGCCGTACCTGGGTTTCACAAGCGCGAAATACTCGCAACGATGTGCTGAATACACGCGATTCATCGAGTGAATACAGAATGAATAGTAAGTACTACGCTAATTATAAATAGCGTCTTTGCGTCTTCTCTTCTCAGTTTTCTTCGCCTTTTAATTTCTCTTACTTCTCTTTACCCTTCGACTTTTCGTGACCCTCCTTCCGCCTTCTCTTCATCCGTTTCCTTCTCTTTCTCTTCTCGTTCTTTTATTCTCTCCTCTTCTCGTCTTCACCTTTTTCTCTTTCTGGGTGACCTGTTTATACCGTAACGTAACAATTCTAAGGGTTCCTTCAACACGAGGGCGGTAACTTATAAACGACAAGTGCATTGCCTAATTGAGAAGGACAAGTGATAGCGATTCTGACTTCTATTATTAGTAGACACACCTTCGAAAGAAACATATTGATGCTTTTTTGCCGTTTACTCAATCGAAATTCTGTTCAATGTTTAATCATTATTCAATGTTTGTACAATAATCCTGAGCTTGTACCTTGTGACCTTTAAATTGCATATTTTGAGATGTCTTACCTAGCCCCCACTTTCAGGTAAAAATGTCTACCAAGGTGTTCGCGATATCCCTCGAATAATGAATGCATCCGAGTGTGACTCTTTCTGGCCACCGCGCAAATGGCGTCGGGTGGGTCAGGCGGCATGCCTCTGCCGCTTCCCGCGCGAGCGCTGGAATGCGCGGCCCCGCACCTCCGCATGCGACGCGAATTGTCTCCGTTACGTAAATAATGCCCACAATGCATCGGGCAACCGTAGCCAAAGAGCTTTTGCGACTGGCTGTGAAATCGCTCTTCCAGGAATAACCTCATATTGGTCGTAATCTCGTCGGCAGGACTGCATTCATGTACTACGATCTGTTTGGCGCTGGGAGAATCTGCGGGAAAGGGTGGTTCTGGCGCAGCGGAGCCTCGCCGCAAATGAGAGGCTCTCTGCTCTGGGAGGTTGTGTATAATGGTTATTCTAATCCCTTGCCTTATTTTTTTCTTTTCTTTATGACATATCAATGGAAACGATTTCTTCAGCGTCTGTCTTATTGAAAGGTTGAATTGCGAGGGAAACATCGAATTGTCATTTGAATAACGGGTCGGCGCTTGCGATCTATTATTTATTGTCCTTGGTTTGTTTAAGAAGATTACCTTCCCTGAATTTGTTGCCCAAACACTGTTCGTCTTTTCTTTGTCACAGAGTTTGAATGCTAAGTTGTTTCCTAAGTACCGAGCGATACAATCGTTGCCAGAGACCTCGTTCTGGCTCTTTGCGAAGAACATAATGATTTTCTAAGCTCCCGGGTGGTCTTGGAGGGCAGGTTTTGTGTGCAGTGTTCAAACCAAGAGTGACCCAAGGCGAGCGTTAGCCAATGTACGTAGTTGGCATCGAGGAAACGATGACACGAGAGCAAGGTTAATTAAGAAAATGAAATAAAAGAGACTAGCGGCTGTCTTTTAAATGACAGCAATTGCCGTCGAGTTTCGTAGGTCCTCTGATTTTGACAGGATTATTAGGAGAAAGTAATGTATGAGATGCAAATGGAAAATGTATGTCGTTATTGTAATGTTTATAATATTTCAATTTTCAAAACCAATTACCTTGCAGCTAGAAGTATGAGATGTGCTTTTTTTCATTTCACAGTTCTGGGTAACGTAATTATTGCCTTTGGTACATGCTACATTTTTTCTGCCTCCACGTGTAAATTTTATGATTGTTCTTACTACGTCGATTGATATCTGAAAAGGAGAATTTTCTTGGAAATAAAAGGAAATGCCATTCTGTAAAGAGTGAAATAGAAATTCAGAATGCAAACTTAGAATTGAACAATAAATAATAAATTTCCAAGAACAAAAGAGAATGTATGTTTACAGAAATACATTCTCTCTCTCTCTCTCTCTCTCTCTCTCTCTCTCTCTCTCTCTCTCTCTCTCTCACACACACACACACACACACACACACACACACACACACACACACACACACACACACTTTCAAACACTTTTACGTGCACTTCAGTACCGCGCATGTTAGAAGACCAGCGGAACGTAGAGTATGCCTCGCTGAGGTGAGACACCTCGAGGGAATAGACATCGAAAACAGACGTGTACGTTGGAAGCTGATCTGACATTTCAGCACGCGAGGATACCAGCCACCTCCCGGGTGAATATGAACATGCAAGTAACATGAAATACATCCACTAAAATAAGGACCAAAGTTACTACTTCCCCAAAGTAGTTGACACCCCCAGAAACATTAAATATTATCTCACACACTCTCGGCCCCTTGACACATGTTGGCTATATTCATGTTGGGATGGTCAATGTTTGTATTTCTGAAGTAGTATACGTAATTTTAAGTCAGATAGGGGTAAGTCAGTAGGGCTTGCCGGATAGTTTTGAAAGTATCGTCTTCAGGGAAAATTCGAGTTTGTTCATTAGTTTCTCTCAATTTTTCTGAGCTGGTTGAAGACCACAGTTTTTGAAATGTAGTGTAATATCATATTTATTACTTGTGAATTGTGTATTTTGGATGCGAGAAGTTAGAACTAATAATTTATATTCAAAGTGGTTGACGGCGGCTAAAAATTATGAAGTTGAATATTCAATTTTAGTTGTGTGCATTGGATGCAATCAAACTGATTCTTCGAATACGTTTAAGCAAATAGCCCTTTCTTAGTGACAATATTGTACATCTCGCTATCAGCATCCTATCTGAATGACCTCAAGAATGTCCTTGGAACCGTTATCGACATCAGGAACTCGTACTTTGACGGTGTCCGCATTCTTGCCTGTAAAATCTCATACTCGTATTTTTGCATCTCTTTTGTAATGCACTCCTGTTCGTTAATATTGTTTATTATATCAGAAATACTGATCTCTGAGGAAATGTTAAAAAAAAACAAAAAAACATGTGTCTCTTTCTCTTTTGTTCAACTTCCCCCTTTCATTTTTCTTTAATTTCTCTATTTCCGTACTAGCGTAGGTGGCTCAGGGCATCAACTGATGTCGCTGCAGTGCCTAACCAGAAGATCCCAGGGTTCGAGTTCCGACGGTGGCAGGGTATTCGACATTAGCTAGCTAAATAATAATCATTTATACTCATTTAATAATCATCATACCCATAATAATTTTAGGTGTTTTTAATTTCGCCCTGGCTACAATTGCAATTGTGTTCTTTAAAAGTAAAGAACATAGTTGTGGACCTCTTTTTCCGATCCGTAAAAGTACTATTTTTTGTGCAGTTGAAGAGATCCTACACTTTTGTTATTTATCTATACGGTTCATCGTTTGTAATGTGTCAAACTTTGAACCAATGGCAACCTGTTAAAATGTAAATTTAATTGAACTGGATCTGAGCCCATTCAGTACTTTATTTCGGGAACTATTCCCAGAAGAATTATGTACGTGAACATTAATTAATGTTTTTATTGACACTTAGTCTCTTCATGTTTTTAATTATTCATTGCGTTGCTCAGGATGTTTATATTCCTTTTTGATATTTGTCAGAGGGCGGGAAGTGTGGTTTATTGGTCTGTATTTCTCTCATTTTCATGCTCATGGCAAATTTTTGCATTTATAAATACGATGATAAATAGGATTATCATCAGTCATTTAAATTATATACCTTTTTGAATGGAACATATGAATATATTGTTTGCTTTATGTCATTATTCCGGGAATTGTTGCAACCTTTATCATTCATCAAGATTACATCTATTCGCGTGCAGTGAGTGTGCACAATGTAACTTCGAAATTACAGTTGCCGTTGAAATAGCATTTCACGGTTTTGTTGTTGTAAACAAGTGTATAGCTTCATGAAACGTATGAGCTATTTAATTAAAACAGTTCGGTCTTGTGGCTATGTAACTGTTTTTATGGAGTATTAATCTCTGAATTCGTCCGGCATAGACGCTAGTTGAATACGTACGTAGAGAGGAAGCTTGGCGTGCTCTTCAACTCATGTGATGAATGGTGCCCTTTGGAACGGGTGTGTTCTAGGAAGCCTTTATTGTGTAATTCCTATTAAAAGAGCATTGCCAGCGATATCGACACGTAGTGAAGAGCGGGAAGAGGGCGTATTGTGGACGCGACACGCGTGCCATGCCCCATGCTTGAGCAGCGACTTCTGGAAACGGGTCGCGATTCAATGAGCGAACTCGAGGTCGAGCGGAGAGTCGGAGTCGAGGTGGCGGAGCTTCAGGTGCTGCGTCGGGCGCGGCCGCCGCGGGATTAGCCCCGGCCCCTCTGGGCACCTGACGCCCCCGCCCCGCCTCCGCACCGGACCCCGCTCCGCGCTTAATGGCCTCTCACCCCGCCTTCCACATTGGACTCTGAGTTCCTCAACCACCACTCCTTTCGCTCGGGCGCGCTTGAAAAGGGAGTGAGAGTCGTTGCTGGCTGAAACGCGGTTCAGATCTAGCAGAGCGGACGACTGCAAGTCGAAATGCCTTCGTTTGTAAGACTCAGTATCGTTTCATTGCCGGATTAGTTTATCGAGAGTCGGTTACGCAATTTGCTAGTCAGTATCATTTACGATCTCCTTCGTTGTGGGTTCTGCACTGGGCGATACCTTCTGCGTCGTATGAAAGATAGAGTCAAATATACGTCAACTTAGTAATGACACGATTTGAAACCGGCACCCTTTGGGAACTTTCAAATGATTGCTATGGAAAGGATTTTAGGTTTTTCCAAAATCCGTTTTAAGGTTTTCAGAATAGGCAAAATAGACTTTAATAATAAAATGACATAAGGGCAGGGTATTTCATAATCTTTATTGCCTGAGTCACATTCAAATTGAAATGTTTACTACATATTACGATTGTGTGGTGTAATGACTAAACAGATATGACAATAAAATTGTATTTTATTTTATGTATACGAAAATTTAATAAACAGGAATGAACACAGTATGCGATGCACAAAAACACAAGACATTACAACAATTACAACAATAAGTAGATAGGAAGAAAGGCAACACAGCGGGAGAATAATGGCGGATTTTCTACTTACGATCCATTCGCATCCATAATAGTTTCACTCTACTTTAGTATTTATCATTTGCGACTTCCACTAACGAATCGTCATACGAGGCTGTTTGTCGAATTTCACGGGGAGTAACATCTCAATACATGGGAATCACTTTCCCCCCTTTTTATCAATACTGAAGAATCAAAAAAATAAGTTATATTGTGAATTTCAAGTCTTTTATTTTCTGAGTTTCTCAAGTTCTACTTGTTTTATTACGTACGGTAAGGCTGTAATATTATCCACCCACAATCATGATTTGGAGTGTAAACAAGATCGCAAGAGAACGTTTTAATATGGAAACAAACAAATAACGATCCCTAACAATTACGTTGCCGTAAGACTTGCTCTTTTTCGGAAAAGCAATTGCCATGAGGTTGCAAGTGACTCGCGCGCCTGAGACAAGACGCGTGGGCGTGTGAGCAGGTGGCAGCCGAGAGCACAACGCGCGTATCGCCTCTTTCGCTTCCCCTGCGGCTGCCCCCGGCCCCGCATCGGGGTGCTCGTAAATTTCGCAGTTCCGGCCCGTGATTTGTTGCAATTTCGTTTGGGTCCAAGAATTATTGCCCTATATTTCGGTGCCAATTGATTTGCGAGTGGCCACTAGCCTCTGTAGTTCATGGTGTACCTGTTTCGTCGACGACCTGGCCACCCTGCCCAAAATCAGACGGAATCAGATGCTTCATTCGAAGACATTTATTACTGCATAAATCGAATGTGTTGGTTTCCTGCACACCGCACGTTTCGTTTTCTTGAGGCGGTTGTTTGCATTAGGAGAAATTTGACTAATGTGCTGTTTTCTATCCGCACTAGCAGCTGAGATTCGGTTTATTATATTCTGCTTTGGTTTAAACATTGAGTTAGATAAAAATTATCGACTTGTCATTCTTTGTGCTTCTTTCTTCATATTCTTCTTCTTCTTCTTCTTCTTCTTCTTCTTCTCGGATTCTAGAAATCTGTCTCCAATAGGTATTCTGAACTTATGTCTCTGTCTACAATTAATAATCGATGAAGTATATTTTACCGTTACCAATACTGTCCGGCATGTGAACGTGTGAATTAGATTATCCGCCTTTCTCATTGGCCATGATTGTCTTCTTTGTGTCGATGGTCGCTCGATGCGTGTCGTCATGAGTCGCATTCCGCGTCCTGCCGGGCTGCAAATTTCTAGAGCTAGGGTGTGATATACCATCTGTGCAGTTGGGCCACTTTTGCGCCGATTACGTATCTGAAAAGTACCGCAATTGCGTCTGTCGGAGTGCGGAACCTGGCGTTGGATGCGTTACATAAACCGCGTTGCATTAATTCCGTTATCGAGCGAAGAGGCAGCTCGCGAGCAGCCGAGCTCCGCTGTGCACTGATTCCGGCGCGCGGCGTGCGCCTGTACGGCGGGGTTGCGGGCTTGGCCGTGCGGAGCGGAGCGATGCAGCGAAGCGGAGCGCCACAGCTCGGAGAGCAGAGCGAGGCGGTGCGGGCCGGGGCGGGGCGCGCATTGCATCGGTGCACTGTGCCCGCGGGTTCTTCCCCACGCACGCTGCGCTGCCCCCCCCCCCCCCCCCCCCCGCCATTGCATTACCCGCTCGTTTACTCTGTTTATTGCTCATTGTGCGCGGCAATTGGATTACACCTGGCCCTTCCCAGCTCGGCGCGCCGTGCCGCTCCGCGCCCGCCCGTTTCCCCCCCGCCCCCCGCATGGCCCCCCCTGCCCCTCGCCCCCCGAGGTCCAAGGGGGGTTGGGGGGGGGGCGGGGGCGCCGTTCGCCCCAGGCCCCGCTCCTCGAGAGCCGAGGAGGAGGGGCGCGCTGGCGGTGGGTGGTGAGGAAGGGCGCGCTGCACTGCTCGTAGTCAGAATTTATGTACGCGCGCCGCGCCGCGCCGCGCCGCGCCGCGCCGCGCTGCGTCGCGTCGCGCCGCTCAGCCTCGAGTTGTAAAATCTGGAACGCAGCGGACGCGCGATGAATGCGCCGGCGCGGGTGCGCTCCCGTCGCCCGCGCCGTTCACAAGGCGAGCCGGGGCCTGGGGCCGGGGCCTGCGCTTCGCAAACGTGAATTCCATCTGATTTTATATTGGCAGCTATCGGGAATTTAATTCCAGAATTAAGAGACCCCTCACTCTATCTGGAATTCGTTCCCTGGAAATAATGGAATTTCGAGCGCACTGTTTAACGATTTGTTTTCTCTTTGAGTTCGTTCTACATGCGCGTCCTTTCGCTTCTCAGGACTCGTTTGTGTGCGGCGTCGTTCGACTATTTTCTCTTCGTGGAACTGTCCTTTATATTGTTAACCTTCAATACTTAATTTCGCATCAATAATCTGGCCTTAAAAGAAAGGATAACCTGGTAGGAAATGGTAATGTGTTTACGACAGTGGCATTATAGAAAAAGATGCGAGGCGTTGTATTTGAGTAGGTATTTATTTTGTCAGCAAGCTTTTTCGGTCACTTTGCGGCCATCTGCAGTGCGATTCTGTGGCGGCTGGATCCTCGGTTCAGACAAGACAACCTGTCTTGTCTAAACCTGAGAAAAAGCTTTCTGACAAAACAACCATCTATGACAAAACAAGGCCTCGAATCTATTTCTATACAGGATAACCTCTTTGAGAAAACCATAATGAAATATACAGTTTTCAATTACCAGAGGAGTGTCGAAGCATTCTTTCACAAATAGTGATTGTTAGGAGCTAGAAAAGAATATTAGGAGTGAGCAATACAAAAATTAAATATGTGTTAAGCGAAAAATTCGTTGCGAATTAGTAGAATATTGTCATTTTTTCCTTTTTTCAAGAAATGCCTGTCTCTTAACAATATTTTCAACTTTCTTGGCTATTTCAATGAAAATACCTCACCAGCAAATTAATATTTCGTATTAATATGAAAACCTATATGTTCGGCGTCCTGTGCTGAATCAAAGAAAATTTTAAAGAATTGAAGCACAGTAAGGGGTCTAATCTGAAATAGACAATAAAGTAATCATGGTTGTCGAAAGGAATGTTCTTTTCATTCTACGAGTACATTGCGTTCCAGAAAATATATCTCCCTTGCATCTCTAAATAATTTATTTATATTTCCAAAGAACTTCTGTGGGCTTTTTCGTAATGATTTTTTTTAGATTGAAGTTCCTCAATTTTCTTGCGTAGTTTGCTCCTCCATCTTGTAGTACGAGTTTCCCTTCTACTTTGTTGAGGCATTTCACTCCGACTTGTTCGTTCCCCTGTTGTTGGTCTTCCGGTGTCGTACATTCTCGGCCGGCTGTACTGACTCCACTCCCATGTACCTCAGATGACAAACCTTTTGTCAACCTCGCATTTATTGCCTGCATTATGAAATTTCTTTTGATGATATATTCCATTGAAAAATTATATTTATTTCTGCAAAATCTCATGTGTGAGTAAAATACGACACACACACACACACACACACACAATCCGCTCCTTTGTGTGAAATGAGATGCTTCACCTGGGCTTTGACTGGGCCCTGCGCTCCGACCTGTGGCGTTTCCTAGTCGTTGATCTCACGCGGCTCCGTCCTCGAATCTCACTTGGCGTCACTGACTCGCGCCTCGCGCCTCCCCCGGATGACTAACATTTCGTCGTCTTCGGATTTCCTGTCTGCGCGCGGGCGGGCCCGTCCGCGCGGCCTAGGGGCGAGGAGGAGGCGAGGCGCAGGGTTAATCTTGACAGCACAAAGCCTTCCTGATTCGATTTACGCAGACGATTGAGCGCGGGTGCGGGGGCTCGGCCAACAGGTGTCGTCTCCCGGCCTCCTTCCCTCCCCTCCCCACTCCCCACTCCTCGAACCGTCTTAAGACGGCGAACCGCCGTAGGGTGCGGGTGTTTGGGGTCTTGGCCGCGCCGACTCCACTATCGCTGCCTCAAGAAGGGATCGGGCCCGTCACGGGCCACGGGCTGGCGCTGTGCTTTCGCTCGCCTCGACTCTCATGTGATGTTCGCGGGGAGAGTCTTGTCTTCGTCGAGCATTTCAGCAGTTGCTGCAACTGAAGGGATCAAGATTTCTGTCTCAAAACATGCAGTACAATTTGTGAGCTTGCCTTTGCTACGATTTTTTCTTGCTAGTGTTTTCTACTCCAAGTTTGTCTTCACGCCAATGCCCTTATCAACCGTTGCTTCTCTTTTGCCGTAAATGCTTTTGGAGAGTGTCAGAAACGGGATGATATTCAAGATAGAAACTTTGAAAGACATTTAATACAGTTTTTAAATTGAAGCTCAATAAGAATCTCCACCGTCCAAAATATATATCAATAAACACACGGCGTGAAATCTAGACACATTATCAGAAACCTTATGAATCACAAGTTAGGAAATCGCCTCTGAATCATCCGTACAGTACCCTCCAATGGACGCTTATAATTTCATCCAATTAGTTACTCTGTTTTAATGCCTTGTTGTGGGGTGTTCTTAAGGTAGGAAGGGTGATATAGTGCTCATCCGGAACATTGCCAGCCATTCAACACCCATTTTGGGTGACTATGTCCTTGACATGCAAATCGTCGTCAAATTAGGTTTAGTGATTTATTCATACATGTGTTTTTTCTTCTCCTTTTCTTTCAATTTACAAACAATAGAAAAAACTTAACTTCCATTTCTTTATGATAATTGATTAACATTATGTGTGGATCATTCTATGTCCATTTGCACCTTTTAAAATAACGTTTTTGATAAGTTCAATTGTAAAATAAAACTTCACAAAAATAATAGTTTTCTGTGATAAAATCTAGGAAAGAAACACGATTAAATCGACCATGTAATCGTTTAAGTTATTGTTAAAATCGCTGGTAGTTACTGGATTACTTTGGGAAATCGTGTGAGTGGAAACTGATTCTCACCCATCCAGTGATAGAAAGAATTCAGAATATTTGTGACTCACGCGAGTGTCAGATTACAGTTTTAACGAGGAAAATGCCTTTGAAACATATATCATACATCGGAAAGAAAGAGGAAGTCAAGCACTTCTCAAATATTATCGCCGTTGCAGTTCTCCGGTCATGGCATTGCTTGTACAGTGGAATTTGTGGTAGATAATGTGAGCTCTCGTCAGGTTTTCTGCCATTTTTCGTACCTGTCTATGCATCATTTCTCCATCACTCACCTCATATTCATCATCGCTATCAACTACTCATTTGATCTGCAACCTGCCACTCGTGGATTTCAATGACCGCAGCAGATGAAGGTCTTAAGCCCCAATATATAAATAAATAAATAAATGATAATTCTAGTGAACCTCTTGCCTGACAGCAAATTATTGGCCTGGAATCGATTCGTTAAGGCGATTTTACCGCTCGTGCGGCGTGCGGGGCCTCATCTCCGCTCGCATCTTGCCCGCTTTGGCCGGGGCGGCGGCGCAGGTGGAGCTGCCAAGGGGAAGGGGGCGCCGGTTAATCAGATTGGCGAAAGGAGATCAGTCGCTTGTTCGCCGACTCAAAGTGGGAACTCGGCAGCCCGCTCCCTGGTTCCCGCAGGGCACACTATCAGATCCTTTTGTATCTCCTCTGGCAGGGCGCAGGACGCGCTGTTCGCCCCACCCCGCTCCACCCTCCCCTCCCGCTCCCATCTCCGCACACACCGCCGCCACCCATTCTTCCCCGCCTCGCCCCCACATCGCCCAGCTCCATTCGCTTGTGCGAACCCGTTTCCATTCCGAGTCGGGAATAAAAAAATCTTTTTTTCTGTCAGGAACAATACAATACCTGCGCGGGTGCAGGCGCGGCCGCACCCGCCCGGGGCTGCGGACGCGCGCCCTCAACCCGCTGCCTGTTCTGGCGGCGCAGCAAAGGGACGCGCGACTTGTCGCAAGTTTTGCGGGATGGAAAAGAAAGTACGGCGCCTCTACGCGCGCGCGGCCGCCCCCGGGCACCGCGGCGGCGGCGGGCCGCAGACGAGGGGCGAGGGCGAGGGCGGGCGACGCGAATTGAGCGGTCTCTGCGCCGGGCAGCAGCGCCCCGGGCGAGGAAGACAGCGAGGGCGGGGACGAAATGAAGAGTGTCGGATGGAACTGCGGATGTGGGAGCGCATTGAAAACTTGTGGGGAAGAATGCAACAAGAAGTGTCACGAGTTAGAATGCGCACCAAGGAGCACGAGCAGTTGGACTTATAATGAAAAATATGTTGTCAATACATTGAAATCTGGAACACGGAATCAAAAAGTTAAAGGAAAAAATGAAGGAATATTTTGACTTACCGAGATTACTTCCTAAAGTAGAAAAAAAATAGAGGAGATCGGATTGTGCGAGTTCGGGTTATTTAAGGAATGAAAGAATTGAAGCTGTCGAAGTTGGATGCTATTTGGGAGAAGAAAGGTTTTTAGCGAGTACGCGAGCTGGATTGTGAAAGGAGAGCGCAGCGCTAATAGCAGAGTCTGCAGGCAGAGTTACGCTTTCGTGGGATGTAGAACGAACGTGCGGGAATAGATCGAGGAGTAAAACGAAAAGGAGGACGGGAACATTGATTGAAGATCCAGGACGTGAGCATTCTGAACGACACGGCCGGAGGAGAAACTGTACCAGCGAAGAGTTGGTTTGTCCTGCGCACGCGTGCGCGTATGTATGCGATTGCGAGTAAGGGAGTCTGTAAGCGATGTGTGCAAGAGCGGAGCGCGTGGACAGCAGGCACTTGGCTAGGAGGGCGGACGGGGGAGGTGGCAAGACCGCTCAAAGTGGCCTCCGGGACGTCGGAGGCCGCGGGGGTGGGGGTCGGGTGCAAGTGCCCACGCGACTTGCGCCCAATTTGGCGGCTTAATTATCCGCAGGCGGCGCAGCCGGCCGCGCCCCCGGCCCTTTGAAGAGCGGAGCGCCACGGCTCGGCCCAGATCTCGCCCTGCCCCCTCCCCTCGCCATCCCCGCCCGATCGCCCGCGCGCCGCCGCCCCTCCCCGCCTTACAGCAGAATTAAATGTGTTAATTAATTTCGCCCCCGTTCAATTATTCATCGCGCTCTGATGTGGCTTGTGTAGAAACTCCCGACTGCCAATACCAATGATTTCAACGCTCGCTCTATTTTTGGTGGAGCTGAATGATTTGAAACGGTGGACACGAAAAGAGCATTTGCTGTAGTTAATTGCAGGGGCGTTCGGAGCCCCATGTCGGCGGGTCGCGGGATTCAGAGTTTGCCGGCGGGCGCTGTGTTTGTGAATTGCAGTGCGTTGGAACCCCTCGGCAAAGACATTTCTCGCTGGATTGTTCGCGTGCAGTGAAGTTGAGAGGGAAAAGTTGCTCATGACGGAGAGAACATTTGAAAGGCCGAAAAGAACGTCTCAGTGGACGTCGTGTTCGTCTCTTGTCGTGTTTTGCAAAACTTTTTAAAACGTTTTTGCCAAATGTTCAGACTTTTGTAGCTGAACGTGTTCAACCGGGCGCGAATCGTCAGTCGTGTTATGGCTGACAGAGTGCATTTGAAGTTTGTGAGAATAATTAATAAATATTCTGTCTGTTTGTCTTCAGTCTGTCATTGTCCTTCATCTAATTTTGCCTCCGGTCTTTCAAGGCCTTCGTTAATGCATACGACATATCGTTCGTTTGGAAGGTTTTACAACATCGAAGACCTAAGATATGGCCTACACTCATCTGGTATTTTGTTTAAATAATATTTAGACGCGAAACACTTTTAATATTAAATATTATGAGGAAGGTGTAAAAATGCGTGAGATATACATCTTCCATCGACTAAATGAAGTTACTATAACACTTTTATAGTTTTAGAAAATATAACGTCATATTTATAAAAGTTACTATTATTTTTTTTGGAATCGTTCTGTCATTCGTAAAATATTTTAATTTTTTTTCGTCCCTATTTTTTTAAGAAAAACTGTTAAGTGGTTTTACAATACCATACAGCATTGTAACCTTGTTAACGGTTATGTAATATAACATTGCAACTCGATCCTAGAAACACTTTAGTCCTTGTATTAAAAACCCATAGTCTAAAGAAGCGAGAGAGATTCTGAAAAGCTCATCTGTATTTTTTTAATTCAAAAGTTCAAATGAAAATATCGTTCTGTCATTGAAGTATGTATATTGTTCTCTATTCTTGCTACAAGTTTTAAGGGGAAATATTTATTCAGTCTGCAATTTGAATCTCAACGCCTGCGGGCGACAAACTCGTGCACTGGGGGTTAAGTGTGTGTGTGTGTGTGTGTGTGTGTATGTGTATGTTTGTTTGTAAGGGAAGAGGAAAGAAAATTCACGCACGCTCTGTAGTCTATTTGTTGGGGAACTACTCCGGCATTCGTCTGATGTTGATCGGAGAAATCATGGGGAAATACTCGACAGAGCCGCCGGCCGGTAGAATTATCCTCCGCTCACAGCAACTGAATTCTATCTGTTGTAACATTTCAAACACAATTACCTGTATACCTCACATGTTTATTAACATTTCGTAAACAAATAATGAATACTGTTCCTCACGTTTTTTTATTGGGATAGCAACGTTGAAGTTGAGTACAACGAGAGACAGAGAGTTTTTGTGTAAGACAACGAAATAAAGTATTTAAAAGAATCTACGTGACCTTATTTTGAACGAATTACGAACAAATATGAAATGCACTGAAATGTTACGATAGAAAATTGGCAGCGGCGGAGCGTTACACTGTGTAGCTAGTGTCGCAAATGCACTACAAACATTTCTCATTGTTGGCGGAAGGGCACACGTTTTGTGGTGGGGACACTTTTTTCTGTGTAAAATACCCACAAATTGTATATTTTACTTACACTAAGAGTACGAGAAAGTGATTTGCTTCTTCTGATTGTTCAAATAATTTTTAAAATAAATTTGTTACAAAGTAACGAGGTCATATGGAAAATATTTAGTGTGCGGAACATATATCTAACGTAATTGCGTATCTAGTAACGTGAGAGGAAAGCGACAATTGAATAATTTGTTGCCTAGCGTTGGAGCGATTAAAAATCACTTTTTCGGAATCTGAGACTCACTAAAAGTGTGTTTGTGTCGAAAAATCTGCACTTTTTCCTGCAGTATTACATAACATACTATGTACTCTAAAAACAAGAAAGAACGTTTAACCAATCTAAAGTCCGGAATTCGTGAAACGTAACAACGTATTTGGATCGTTACTGTTTTTAAAATGAAAGGAATTGAGATCGTATACGAACCGCCCAAAGAATATTTGAGAAAATTTCACTTATGTTCCGTTATGTTTTAAAAATCTCGATGTCTTTGCGTTGATGTGTCGCTTCCGCCGCCTGCGGGAATGGCTCTTTCTAAACACCTGCATTTGGGCGTACGAAGGCCGTGTACCGTGAGGCATTTATTGGCTTAGTCCATTGGCTTGTGCGGCAGGACGTCGCCCACCCGTCGTCCCTTCCCCGCAGCGGCGGCCAGCAAATCGCATTCGGGCTGCGATCTCTGGTGTCTTTTTTCGCGGGCGACGCGCGGACGTGTGTCGGGGCGCCGGTGGCGACGGAGGCGGCGGAGGACGGGGGGCCGGGTCCTTGGGAACCGCGCGGTGCCCCCCCGCCCCGCTCCCGCTTCCGCCTTGCCTGGCCGCCGACGTGGCATCGCTCTGATGTCTTACGCCCTTCTCCAGACCGCTTTTCTTTTTGGGGGCGGTCGTATATCTGTCACAGTCCTCAACCGTCTGCTGCGGATATGTCGCCCTTTTATTTCGTTCCTTCTTCTGGCGCTTGTCTTTATCTACCCGCGTCACCAATAGAGGAGTCAGACAATGGAAGTTATTGCTGAAAAATGTTTTGTTCAACTTCCGCCCCAAAGGAGTTCACTTGCTTTCTGGCCTTAAGACAAGCTGCTGCAATGATGACATTAGTGATGCGACGTCAACAAAATATCGAGGTTCCCCAAAATGTTTAGTGATATTTAACTAAAAGAATACAGTAAAAAATCATCAAGTTATTTAACAAAACTTTTATTATGTGATTGGAGTTTCAAAAATTAAATGGACTTCATTTATTGACAAAAACTATATTGTATTTTTTTTGGGGGGGGGGTGTCACTTTGGTGATTGTCTTTTTGTGAAACAAAGCAGAGTAATCGTGCACTTCTTCGACCTTCCGACCTGTGTTGTGAATTGCAAATAGTTTTTATTTCACCAAAGTCAATATTTTCATGTCAATTCTTGCCAAACCTCTCTTTGCTATCTATATTCATAATTCACCTTAAAATGAATGAGTTAGAGTAGAGAGAACCCATAGCTTAAGAAACGTGAAATGATTGCCCTTTTTCCCATAGTTACGTCATACAGTATTTAACTGTATTTTTATGTTAAATGAATAAATAAAATAAATTTATAAAATTCCCAAACATACCCTTTGCTTCTCATAAATTGCATACTCCGAATTAGAGATCTATGGATACTTCTGAAACAGAAGTAATCGCAACCACGTGCTTGCACATGTTTCGTAAAGCTCATGGACAACTCGATCGAAATATGACAAACATTCCTTAAAGGTCATTATCTAATCGCGCTTCCTGCATCCAGCTAAGACATATATACCTCTGAGTCAGAGACGTACTAGAGTTTTGAAACTATTCAAGTTGCTGAGCTACACACCAAAAATCATTTGTTGCTCACATTTCGCAATCCTTTGTTGTACGTTGTAACTGTATGTCGTCTTTCTTTAGAAACGATTTTGAAAATTCTTTCTTGTAGTTGCTTACACATGAAATGCAGATTTTACGCGATAGCACTTAACAGAATATTTACTGCCGATTATGAGGATTTATGCATTCATCATTATTCATCAATGATATTTTAAATCGTGAGGCATAGAAACTAACGAAATGCTGTAAGCGCCTCATCCTGTCACCTTAGAGCGCTGGAAGGCCCCGGTTGCCTTTGAGGGGCTGGAGATACACCAGTTTTGCCTCTTTATCTAAATACCACTGCAACTAATTACAATTTAATAAATTATAAATATTAGTTTTTGTATTTAGTTATTTAATGAATAAATTCAACAACAGTCGAATATTTTTTCACCCAACGATTAGTATTAATTATCTTAAAAAACAACAAGAAGTAGGAACAAGAAATTCAAGCCGTGCAGTACGTTTAAAAAATAACTGTTGAAGTAAGTGCATCCTAAAACATTATCGTGATAATAAAAATAGATCGCTTATGTAAAGATATGTATGAATAAAACACTGAAAAGATTAAAACTAACCAAGACTTACAACACAACAAGTAATGTATTTAAATCTGATTTCATTTTTTAATTATTATATTTAGATAAGGTAGTAATGAAACATTGTGCACCTATAATTATATTTTTATTTAATTTTAATACGTATCGTTGGTGAAAAACAATGGCACATAACTGACATTCGTGGAATCCGATACTGCAGGCACCATTTGATAGCTTGTGAAATGTAATGTAACAATTTTAAATAGTTAAATTACTTTTCCCACGCTGTCACATGATAGCTGCTTTGTCTGGGGCACCATCTATCGAAAACTGTCGGTCATTTCCGCGGTGTAGCTTTTTCACTGACGATATGTGTCTTGTGAATTCGACTTGAAACATTGGCCATGAGTTTAGAGAGTTGCAAAGATTTCACGATGCTTGAGGTCACCGTCCAGGTCATGCCTCTTCTCCTCGAGCCCAGCCATCTCCCGACGAGCACAGACTTGGCCCGAGCCTCCTCTATCTATCTCCACCTACACCACCTCCATCTCCGCTTGCGCGCTGTGGCGCTTTCTCGAAAAATGAAACCCTCCCGCGCGAGTCCCTGCGGGGACCGGTGCGGCGTGGCGTGGCGCGGGGCAGGGCAGGGAGACTTAGGCGGGGTGCTGGGCGGGCAGTGGACGCCAGGCTGGTGGGGCGGAGGGCGGGGCGCGGACGTAACAGATTTCCGCGCGACGGCCGCCGCCCCTCCGGAATTTCAATCCGCTGCCTCTGCTGCCCCTTCCTTTCCTCGCACAACCCCTCCCTCCTCCACCGGGCCTCTGCCTCGCCACCTTGCGCTGCCACAATTTCAGGTTTCCCGCTAAACGAAAATAAATGTCACGGAGCACGGAGGATTCATATACGACGTCCACTAACTTTGATATTTCGCTAAAATAGAGTCTCAAGGCGGAGTTGGACGTTCTGACGGACTTCTATATCTTGATTTTTGTTATCGTAGTTGCCCAGTAAATGTTGGAAAATTTGAAAGTACATAAATAATTTACAAGGGCATTGTGATTTATACGTTTAGAATTTTTTTCCCCTAAAAGGGTCTTCAAGCTTTTTGGTCGTGTACATTTGTTCATTTCACGTTCTTTCGGTTTTACGTTCTGGGATATGTAGGATATAGAGAGTACAGAAACTCCTGAAATTCAAACACGAGATATTGGCATTGATGAGAATATCTTTACATTTCCAGCATTTTGTGTGCTCGTTCCTTGATCCTTCGAAATTTGCTAGAGAAGGGGATCTATTCAATTCTACGAAATATCTTCTTGGTCTTTGAATGCAGTACGACAGAAGGTGTGCTATGTTACGGTGCCTTAACTCCTTGCCATTGGCTCAGTGCTGTTCAAGACAGTTTCCAACGTATATTTCATCATAGTTGTATTAAAATAAGAATTCTTCCATTATTGATTGGAAGTTTTGAAACGACTTACTTTGGAAGGATCTTTGTTCAGAACACCAAGTTTGGAAGGCTTGAGAAATTCTCACCTGGTGTCACCTCGTTGGTCAGAGGTTTTTCGTGCACACAGTCAGTGTTGGCAGCGCCGCCGCCCATTGTGCTGGCAGGCGGAACTTATCAGCCGGAACGTGCGGTTCGCTGCCGCTTCCGCCGCCGGCGATACGCGCGGCCGCAGCCTCAGGCCGCCGCCGCCACTTTCGCTGCCGCCCGCCAATGACAAGGAAGTCGCGGGCTGTAAGCAGTCCTCGTATTGATAGGCCAATGCAATGTAATCGACTCGGCTTATGCCGCCTCGAGAGCCGTCAGTCGTGCTTCCAGAGGGGAGCACCCAGAGGGAAGGGCTTCTAAAAATACCTTTCCAATTGTTTGGCGTAGTGGACATGGGCATTTCTCTATTCCCACCATTTTAATACTGTTTTTGTCAATTTATCGTTGTAAATTTGTTAATTACAAGTAAAGATGTCTAACAGAATCACGGGATATTGCACAAAAAATGTTGGCAAAGTTCCTACAACTTTGTCTAAATTTTCTCGCTCCCCAAAAAATTATTTATCTATTCTTTTTCACTGTTACCATTACTATTCGTTTAGAAATGTTTTTAAGTCTACAAACTCATGTTAACTGAAATATACGCAAATTGAACTAAATGCATACGGCATGAAACAGATACTTTTATCCTCTAAATCTCTTACGGGTGCGGAATAGTACTAGATATGCTAGACCTCGATAAAGCTGAAATTTTCAGAAACTAGCATTTCTGTGATGCGAGTATTCCATGTCACTGTAAAAACTCTAGATATTCATTAGTGTTCTACTCACATTATTGAAATGTATTTTTGTGACCGGCAAAAAAATTGTTCACTTTGTTGGGAATACGATTAACCTGAAGTCATTGCTGGCATTACCGGTTTGTTTTATCTGTCTGAGAAAAACGTAATTTGTGTTTCTGGTACACGTTCCATTTACCGGAGCAGGTACACGACTAACATCCGACGAGATTTTTATCATTCTAGCACAGCAGCGAGTTCTGCGTGATCGTTCTCTTCAGGCCCGTTGCTTGTCTCAAAGACACATCTCTTTCACGCTAGTTGCGTATCTCAGAATCAGGGCATTCTCACATCCCTTGCTGCTTCGTGTCATATCTTCACGAAATCCAGTCTGGCTGTTGTTGGTGATGTTTCTCAGTGGCAATTCTCCCCCTCTTTGTTCTGAGTCTTCTTTTGTAACTTCCTGGCGGTTCTTCATACGCTTTAGTATTCTTGTACGCCGGATCTATTTTTGATTCTTGTAACAGAAAAGAGATATTCCATCAGAATGGACATTTAAGGAAGTTTAGATGTCTAGGGAATTGCGCATTTGATATGGACCATGGACGGGTGTGACTATTCGTTAAATATGTTTGCATAATTGAATGTCATTGATAATTTTGAGGAATTTTTGGGCATGTACACGGGATATCTGGGATTGGGTTGAGTCGTTGGGTGCTCGTAATGATTAGAGATTGCATATCAGACCTGGGTCCCGTACTCTGTCAACGGCTTTGAATATATAATCAAAAGTCTGTATTTTTTTATTATTATAATTTTGGAAGCTGTGTGTATGTATTCGGAAAGTCTGGACAACTGCTGTAAGGTAGATACTTAACTGATAAATCGCGATTCTTGGCGTCGCAGTTGGAGAGTGTTATCGATCTGGCGGTGAAGTTTCCAGCCCAGTGGCGCTGCGCCGGCCTTTGCGCACCTGGCGGCCACCCTCGCCTCGACCCGGCCCAGCCCGGCCCGGCCCGGCCCGGCCCGACCCGACCCGACCCGACCCGCGCGGCAGACTCCGGCGCCGCGCCGCGCCTCGCCGCCCCCGCCGCCGTGCATGGCGCCGCGGCGCGCGCTAATGGAAAGGATTTGAGGCGCTGGCACGGGGGCTTACTGTTCAATTACACGCTCGCGCGGCGCCACGCCGTGCGCCGCTCCGCTCCGCTCTGCCCTGCCTTCTCTGCTGTGCTGTACCGCCCGCGATGCCGTTGCTTGCCCGCCAGCCCGCCCGCGCGCTCGCTCGCTCGCCCGCCAGCATCGCTCGCGCGTAAACCAGCGTCCGCAGCGCTGCGACGCGATCCGCCCCGACTCGGGCCGCGCCTTCCGGCCCGTCGGGCGAAAAGGCTGGCGGATTGTCGTCCTCTGCATTAACGCTGCCCGTCCTCCCTCCGGCTCCCCGCTCCGCCCGCGCCTTCCGCCCTTTGATGCCTCGGGCCCATTAGTCCTCGCGGTGCGGTGCGGCAGCGGGCCGGCACAAGCGGAGCACCCTCATTACGCGCGCGGGTGGCGGACGAGCGAGTGTGGAGCGAGGCGCGGGGCGGGGCGGGGGGGGGCGAAGGGGCACGGAGCACTCCGCCCGCGCCGCTCGTGACCGCGCAAGACACGACTAGCCCGCCCCGCCCACGCAAGAGGGCTCTTTTTTCCAGGCGCACGGCGCGGTCAAAGGAGATGGACTGGCTCGCGAAAACGTACATCGGCACTGTTCAAGTGAATCCTATCTCATAAGTCGCCCGTTTTATGTGAAGTGAATGATATAAACCGATTCTGATAAAACTTCTGTACAAAACAATTTTTATTGTGTTGTTATTTTGTTTCAAGTAATTTTGTCACCATTGTTGCAATTATCATTCTTTAATGTTTAGGGCCGAAGAATGATAATTGCAACATAGCATTCTCTAATAAGCATACACTAGGCAACACTATTCTCAGTTGAAGTAAAGACAAGATTGACAAATTGTAAACTCGGTTCCCTGTGGAGGTTGCAATTTACAATATGTAGGTCAAACTGGACAGCGTTTGAAGAAAAGGTTATACCAGCATCAATATATCAATAAAATACTCCCCTATGTGTGAGCTTGCACAACATACCAAATAAATCAAACATTTTCACCCTGACGCTCATATTGACAACAAAGAATCTTAACCGTAATAAAAGGCTTTTTAAAGAAATGATACACATCAACATAATCTCAACATGTAACAAGAAAACGCATGTTGAAAATCTTAGCAGGTTCTGTGTTAATATTGTTAACAACAGGTAGAACTTGGTTTTATTTGCCCCCTGTCCTTTTCTACTTTTTGTCCTCTTCCTTTACTACCCTCAAACACACCCTACTAGTACTTATGTAAATTCTCGTGCTTATTTCTTGACATTCCCATGTATATAATATTGCCCTGCATCCATATGTATTTGTCAACACCCCAAAAGTCCTGATATCATCATCCGTTATCGACTGCCTTATTAATTGGCTGTTATATGGTTGTTGGCACCTCTTCCTAACACTATCATAGATTATATGATTTAACTCACTGAATCCAAGTTGTTGGTAAGTATGTGTCGCTTATCTATGCTGTATGGGTTTTTGTGATCAGTATTTTATTTAAAGTAAGAATGTTTCAATTTACATGTAAAGTTTTTTTTTTTCGTGGTTATGATATCTGTTATACATATCTTGTATTCTGCCCTTAGTTTCTCCATGTTCTATGTATATCGTGTATTGAGTACAAGGTGTTATGCAGGCCTAAGCTTTATCACCATTCAGTTTTTGTTTTGATGTGCAATTTTGTTAGTTTGTTACTCATGAATTCAATTGGTCGTGTTCACTTTCAATAATTACGGTTAATGCTAGTTCATACCATATTATGCAGTAGTTATCTCACAATTACATACAATTTTATAATATAAGTTATGTAACACTGGTGGAAATCTGATGTTTAATTCTGCTATTTTCAACTAAATGTTGTGGTGGGTATTCCACCCTTCCTATTGTATCAAATTGTATCATTTAATTGACATCACAATTTGTTCTCTCTGATAATTGGTTTCACATATAAGTTTGTTGGTTGTTATATTTATTACTATTTAAAAGAATAATTCAAATCACATATAATTTCCACTCTCTTCCTATGATATTGTTATCCATTTTTTGAATTGTACCCTTAGTATCTCCATGGTCTATGTGTTTTTTAATTTTACGACAAACTTTATCAATTTGTATTTTATCTGAACTGGCATTTTCTATATTATTTTCATTTAATAATACGCTTAATGCATGTTTATACTAGCCAGTGATTTTCTATTATTGGTTTGTCAGAGGATGTTGAGTTTTAAATTTTTTATACTTTTTTAATTAAGAATGGTGCTAATCCTTGGGAGATTCACTTCCTACACTCGTAAATATGTAATAGTTATCTCACATCTACATCCTTTGTAAATAATGTAATACTGGTTGGTAACCTGATCTGGAGGGAACGAAATTTATTGTAATATAAAAAGCAAAATATGTGCATATGTATGTATTTATTTTTGCTAAAATATGTAAGTTAAAATAGAAAATATGTGAAGTAAAAATTCGTTATAATGTTTAAAATTCCATTCCTCAAGCGTTTTCCGAGCACAGTACGTTGCTGATCACATCTTTACATGGATTCAGAAAGACTGAAGGAAAGTTCTACATCTACAGAAGCAATTATGCACTTGTTTCATCCGAAATATATAATACTTTCGTAGTATATATAATGTTGTTTACGAGGAGCGGTGTTCAAGTGAATAGTACCGTGTAGCCTGTTATAGAAAAAGGGGATAAAGGGATCATCCCCCCCCCCCGACTCCAAAAATGCGATGAGACAGTGATCTGAAAATTATTTGTTTTATCCAGTTACGCATGGAATCTATGAAACACGTGGTTGAAGCTAATTCTATTTTCACATACATCCGCTCATCCTTGATCCAGACTACGCGGTTTCCAAGAAGCAGAAGGGGCGGGTGGGAGGGGTAGGTTTGACAATTAATAGTGAAGGTCCGGCCTTAATACAAGCGCATTGCGTGGCTTTGTATTTCAGTAACAAAGTTAGTTTTCAAGTAATATATATTTCGAACTCGCATGTGAAATGTTAATTTTCGTCTTATTAATATATTAAAATGTAACGAAATACGTAGCAATAACTAAAATATGTAATTATTCCAAAATATGTAAAATAAAAATGATTCCAGTTCGTTCAGAATGTCGTGTTAAGTCTAAAAAATATTAGTGAATGCAGGTATCTTCTCCCTGGAAAAATATGTATTGACATGAAAATCCGTTTCCTACTGATCTTTAATTCTACAGTTTTGAACTCAAGAGTGGGTAGGGTATCTGTTGCTTGTAATGTATCAAAATGTAATATACCAATTGATTATAAATATATGTTTTGTGATACTTTGTCATCTTTACTGTTTTGTGTTGCTTATTGTATTCAATTTACAATTATTCTAATCACATGTAAATTCACTGCGTAGTTCTGTCTAGTATATTAAATCTGCAATAGTTATATCACAATTACATCCAATTTTGTAATGTAAACAACTTAATAATGTTGGAATTTTCTTGTGGACTGAATGTTGTGGTCAGGGTACATGATGTTTACATTTATTGTTTAAGAAGTAATTATGGTTCCTTATGCCCACCTTTCATTATGGGTTTTTGTTGATGTGGATTACAATCGTTGTTTATATTTTCATTCATAATGATACAACACTTGATGAATCTTGAGTATATATTTCCAAATAACATAAACGCCTTGTAGGCATTGATTTGATTATTATCAAAATGTGTCAAGAATTAAAACTGGACTAATGAATTTAAACGTATTAAAACAAATGATAGGAAGTACGTAACTGTATAACGCATTAATACCATTTTCTTTTCAGTATAATTCTCAATAATACTAATATATAAATAAATAAATAAGTAATTTGACTTAATAAATATTTAGCAGGGATACAATTACATCAGGATTTCTCAGTATTGAGATGTCTGGATATATTGCTATTTTAATGGTCAACCGGATACGCATGGTTCGCGTAGCATGAAGTGCCTGTAGCACGTGGTCCTCACACTCTAACATGTTCTCATTCATTTGCGTTTGGGCCGTGGCTCGATTCTAACTTGTCGCGGGGTGGACCCATAGGCTGCAGCAACTCCATGGCGGGGTTGCTTAGGAGGCTAGGTATGAGGCTCGACATTATATGTTAAGTGTGTATATTCTACATAATTTTTGGTTTTTGTTTATTTAGATATCATAATTTTGTGGATTGTAAATTTTAGTTAGATGTTTTTATGACTTCCGAAAAGTTGGCAAACTGATTGTTTCATTGCTCATAATTGACCAATCCCGTGAACTACATCCCTTAATTTTATCACATTGACCTGTCATTTTTTAAATTTCATTTACGCTTTTTATAGACTTCACAACAATTTACACGAAGATGGTCTTTTAAGAGAATTATTGATTGCGTTCCCAAAGGAAATGTCTTGCAAGAGAAATACAAAATAACCTATGTTTGAAAAAACTTACAAAAGCTTACCCCCATCTCGATCAGGTTTTTGTCCAGTTTCCCTGATCCTTTGAGCAAATGCTGAGATGGCCTCTTGATTTGCTTCTGGACGTAAATGTAGCTTCACTATGCGCACTTTTTGTTGAGTTTTCCTTTTGCTTGTAGTGGTAGTAGAGCTTAGAGTGAGTTTCTATTTTGTTAGCAATACAGAAAAATCAAATCTGCAGTTCGTTTACCGTTACAAATAAGTTTTCTATAACTCGGAAACGAAAAATCGAGTTTTTGAAACGTTAATCTTTCGCATTCATAAATTTATTGTTATTATTATTATTATTATTATATTATTTTTTCATCTTTCAATTATTAATAAATTGTTGGGAAGGTATTCTGAAATCAAGAAAGCGTGCGCAGATGGTTTTCTTACCCATATGTCACATACAATGTTTTACTGTTTTTGACTAAATAAAGAAATATGTAAATAAATATCTAAATAAGCAGAGTATCAAAAATGTGGCCTTCAAAAAAGGTTCTAGGAACACATACTGAAGTTCTTTTATTTCGTCAAGATCTTTTCAAAAGTGTTTATTTTATTGTGAAATTATTTACTTCAGCAGTTGCAAATGCTCGGATGTAACACTGTTACCTGTGCAACCTGTCTTTGATAGAAATGCCCTAGGGTGTGTCTCGACATCGGGGGATTTTCGGCACTATCTACGTAGATCGATCGAATTTAACCATTGTCTGCAGGAGAATTCTGACTGGTCAGTAGTTCCCCTTTGTTTCTTTGATAATTAGTAGGTAGGCGCATGAATGAGCAATACCCTAGCAAACGGGCCACGGCCTGCGATCGAACTTTGCTTCCTCTTCCTTGTCCTATCCTCTCCTCGTATTTAAACACACACGCTCACACACACATTTGCATATTCTACACTACCACACATGTCGAAAGACCAGTCGAATGCGTAGTTTGTCGCGACTGCGGCGGTGCCCCGCAGTGAGAGGTATCTAAGGGGAACCCCACATGCCGACATGTAGATGGGCGCCGGATCTTTTGTCACAGCTGGGGTAGAACACCGCTTCATTACATAATACACACTATATTTCCTTGACTAATGTCCTAAGAAGTTGACACGTCTGGAACCAAATACTATTCTCTTTCTTTCTTCTTCTTCTTCTTCTTCTTCTTCTTCTTATTATTATTATTATTATTATTATTATTATTATTATTATTATTATATTCCCATTGATAATGATGACATTAATCCTGTATATAAACTCGACTCCGCTTGTTCATAGCCGTAATGCTGTGGTGCTAATTACATTTTCTTTCTATTGCAGGTAAGTTCATCTAATCTGCTCCGCGAGAGCTGCCTGCGGTTATTTTCTGCTCTTCTTTCGCGTTTGTAAGTATGTATTGGATTTGCGCCCAGAAAAAGCACTTAATTGCTTCTGTGTGATGTATTTTCCGCTGCGTTGCCTTGTGTACAATTACTTCCACGTTAATGAAATAACTGCATATTTGCTGGGAGAAAATGATTAGGGCTTCCGCGCGTTTTCTTCTTTTCTTGTTTATAATGAAGCGCTCGCAGTTTGCTTCGCGTTTTGTGACCGGGCACGCGATCGTCGGGGAGGTTAATAGAAAAGATGAAAAATTCGTCGGAACTCGCTCCGTAAGCATTATGCGAATTACGAGTCATTATCGTCATGTGGCCACTGTGACGCGCGGAGGTTAAATGAGAAGTTATGTTCCGGCAACGCCCGACGACAGGGAGACGAGCTGGCGCGATCTGCTCGCAACATTCGTTGTTCTGTCAGAGATTCGTGATGTAATGCGTCGTATTGCTGACGGTTGCCATTTGGGTTGTGCCGCGCCGCTTTGCTCTGACCATTCCGCCCGCTGGTGATGTGACATTGATGTTACCAAACATTGATGTTCGAAATTAAAACATCGATGTTAATATATACCAAAACCCGCGATACCAAAAACCATCGATATTTTAATGCTGGTTTAGTTATCTCTAACAGTAAATTCGTGCGCAATTGAATTTAAATTGGTGACCGTAATTTATACGTTAATATAAATATAATTTATGTAATTAAGATTTAACTGAAAGCTGATTTTAAAAATAACCGAACAATGATCAGAATAAAGCGCGAGTGCCTAAGCATAATCTCGAAGGGTCAGTCCTCAGTACCCCGAAGAAGGGTTCGGGATGAACGGAAGAGGCCCTACAATTATGGCCCGTGCGTTGACCTCCTGTCCATGATTCTATAAAAAATCATCGATGTTTGGAGAACATCGACATCAATGTCGCATTCCTACCGTCCACGAGCTCAGCGCTGGTCAGAAATCATTTTCGGACAGAACTCTCAGATCCAGAGCCAAATGGAGCGATCAAAATGTTATCTCACATGGGGTTCTTTTCTGCGCGTTTCAAAGGAAATTACCACAAAAAAAGTTTCTTCTAGGAAAAATAATTGTAGACGCCACACGGTTATTTTCGAAGTTTCTCCATCATCCACTCTTCCTTTTCCCTGGGGCCAATGTAAGTGTAATAAGAGAATAACATGTGAGGGAGCCCATGAGGTGAAGACTGCAGGGAAGGTAAGTGAACAGTCCAAATCCAATATCTCAAGTAGTGGTAATGGTAGATAGCCTAGTTTTTATCTACTAGTGCAATACTACAGTCTACTAGTGCAATAATACAGTCTACTAGTGCTTGACGTTTCCGTATTAATTTAGTGTTTGACCTCAACTACAGAAGAGTGGTTCCAATGATATCATTTTCTGTTATCCAGTTTTCTTAGATAAGTGGCCAATATGTTTTGATGTGGGGACATCAATTATGTACGTACGTATGAAAAGTCTTACAATGATGGCTGTAGTTTATTGCGAGACTACATTACGCTGATGTTTTCATCTTACACTTACTTTTTCATCTTACACGCTGACGCTTCATGTTTTCTTCTTACACTTCAAAGTTTTACGTCACAAAAAAAAGTGAGGATTTTAGAATTGAACTGCCTCAAAATCCGTTTATAAGTAATTACGCATAATTAAAAGAAAATATTTACGTACATAGTTCTCTAAGTACGTTTTTAACGATAATGCCGGTAGGTTAACTACGAGGCTACTAACTACTTTGGGAATTTGGAAGAAAAGTAATTTCGTGCCATTCTAAACAAAACCCAAACCGCACAGCAGTAACTCCGAACTCCAGAACCACTAAGAAAAAATTATGATTTATAAATTAAATATGATGCATAAATGATGTTGTTATAGGCGATTTAAACAAGCCATCAATGACGATAAAACCAGTTGTGATCCTTACAATGCTAAAAGTGCGTGAATGTATTTGCGGAGACTATATCCACGTAAGTTTTTTTCATTCCAGTACATTTTCATACCATTAAAAAAAGAATACCGTAAGTCGCGGTACTTGGAAACATAATTTAATATGAATAAACAAAAACAAGATTTGGTAAAAATTATGTTCTAAATTATTCGGGAGGAAATATTGCTGTAGTGATCGATTCATTTATTTAATAGAAAACGGTAAGACCTAAAGTTTAGGTCCTAAATCTTAAACTCCGCTCTATTTGAACGCTTGCTGCAGTATTTTAACGTCCAGAGATATAATCCGTTGAGAAGATGGTTCGTTGTAATGGTGTAATGGCCTAACTGCGTGAAACTGAATTAAAAGACAAAAATTGGTCTGGTTAGGTGGAATTACCGCGCACGTCTGTTTTCGGAACAAGTTAAAAGACTGCTCGTCAAAGGCATTGTTACTCTGACACTCGTGTTGGTAGATTCTTGGTGGATGGGAGTGCGGGTTTAATTTGGAAGATGCCTAGTGCCCACCAACCCCCAGTTTTTTTTCAGAACGGGGTGCTAGAAGGCGCTCCCTCCGTAGCCGGGCGGGTTTTTTTCCTGCGTGGCCGAGGACGAGTTGCCTTAGCCTTTCGTCGCCCCGCGCCGTGGCTTGCTTCGCCCCTCCCCTCCCCTTTCCTCTTCCCCCGGCGGGCTTCCGTTCGCTCCCGGTATTTCCGCGGAGGTCCCGAAAAGGCATCATCAAATAAAGTATCTGAAGCGGCAGGGAGCAGATTACTTCGCGAAAAGCAAAACTATACAATGCGTACACTCCAGATGAAATTTTAATTAACTTATTCGCCGTTTCAGTGGGCCAAAGGGACTCGGGCGAGGGGGACGAGGAGTAAGAGCGAGGAGGAGAGAGGGACGGACGGAACGGTCTCTCGTGTAGAGGCCGTGGGCGGGGCAGGAGCTCTCCGAAGTAGTTGGAAACATCGCCAGAGAGCCGGCGGCCGGCTCCCTACGAGAGCAACTCGGCCGCCCACTGCGCCTTGGGGCGAGACGATGCAGATGCGGGGAGGCGGGGGGGGGGGAGTGGAGTGATGTGACGTGGGGGCTGTGCATTAAGCCCCCTCCCCTACCACTGACGCCAGTGGCGCTCATGTCCTTCGCGGCTGAGGCAAGGGCTCTGTTCGCTCGCACTGGGACTGGAGAAGAGACCTGGCACCTCGAATAAGGGACGGGCGCCGATGAGGGGGGGGTGCAGGATTTGTTCCTCTCGTTCGCGTTATCCCTCCTTTTTCACGCTTCGGAAGAAATAGTGAATGTTTGTCTATTTGTTGTTGTCTACACCCGAGAATATACAGGACTTGGGATGTAATATTCTTCCTAACTGTCAAGAAGAAAGTTCTTGCTTAATTAGAATTTTATTAATCGTCCAAAGAGATAGCATCCTTGCCGTACCCAGAGAAGCCTCAATTATTTGCTGACTCTACTTTCACGTACGATGCGAAAGCATTTGTATAGTTTTTTCAAAAGTAAACTTTTGAAATTCACCCTTTAAGTCTCTAATTACCGGATCGCTGTCTCTCATGTAAAGAAATTCTGTATTATGCACGTACCCTTCCAAAATTTCGCGAGTATTTCGTATCAGATCTGCACGACATCCACGGGTATACTGCAGAATTAAGTTTCTTATGCCAAATAAACACAAACAAAATTCGGATATTGTGTGCCCTACCTTTCGTAGGTCGGTTTTCGTCTTTTTTCATCTAAATTTTGCCCTACATTTCGTATAACTGTTCGGTTTTCGTACACTTGACTATCAGTACCACACTCTTCTATCTGCCAGCATCTCTCGCCCACTTATTTGCCAGAATCATTAACCTACATAAAGCCTCTCTCCACCCAGTCATATGTGTTCGTGACTCACTTAGCTTTTGTTTTGTGGTGAGTGAGCATTACGTCATGCGTTCTTTCAAAATATTTCGTAATAATCATATTTTCTTGCTTGGTTATTCTGGTTGACTGCTGAATAAGTCACCATAAGAAAAAAGAAAACTTCCATTGCGAAGTATTTGATAAATATAGCGAGAAACACTATAGAATTCGGGAAATGAAATGTATTTTTGTTAATATATTTGAGTGCTTGGAACGATTCATTGTATTTACATTATTGTTCTTGTGCTACTCTTTTCGTACGTTCGAAAAAGTCTGAAAACTAAGGTTCGAATGTAAGCATTTTATGGAAACGAATCGATCATTTCCTCTTTGGTTAACTCTTTGACCGTTTGTTCAGATTCTCAGATCTGACGTTTTTTACCCTACACAAGTCGTGACTGCATCTCTTTTATTTGCTAAAGTAACATCAGGTTACGTATAGGGTAATATTTTCTTGAAAATACTGTTCAACTAGTGGTTCTACAACAACACGTACTTTCTCGCGATATTATTATTGGTTGTGAATGAATTTATTTTATAACTTTGTACAATTTTAATAATATACATTAAGATGACCATTTTATTGTAATGAAAAGGACGAAAAATATTAAGAAAAAGTACCACGTAAATAAATGAATCGCTTTATTAATTCAAACAAAAATACACCATTTATGCTTACATGCTCTTTAATTATTTAATTAAAAGAGTATTTTTCCATTTGAATGAATATTTTTGTCTATTTATCATTTTCTAACAATATATTGGAAATTTTGGAGCAAGAAATACCCTTCATACTGAATTTCACGTTAAGTGCTGCAGCTGGAGTATCAACATTCAATCTTGATTTCTCACTTTTCTAAAAATCTGCAATAATGAAGCTGAAACTACTGAAAACGGCGAGTATTCTCCCGATCTAGCAACACTAATCGCGTCTTTCGGAACTGTAACGTGAAGCAGAATAGCTCTTCGCAGCATATCTGAATAAAGAGATTAACAACTTCCGGGTCAATGACCCCCATCTCGATCAGGTTTTTCGTCCAGTTTCCCTGATCCATTGAGCAAATGCTGAGATGGCCCCTTGTTTTGCTTCTGGACATAAATGTAACTTCATTTTCTGTGCACGTCTTCTAGAATTCAGTGGGAAATACAATTATTCAAATTATCGTTTTCATGTTGTCGCGGCAGGAATTAATAAGAGCGAAAATTTATTGCTTATTTATCCTTGAAAATAGATTTTATTACATGGGAGTTTTTTTTTTTTTTTCTCCCTTTCAAAATTCAAAATTTTATTGCTTATTTATCCTTGAAAATAGTTTTATTACATGGGAGTTTTTTTGTTTTTTTTTCCCTTTCAAAATTCAAAATTTATTGCTTATTTATTTAAAATAGATTTTATACATGGGAGTTTTTTTTTTTTTTTTCCTTAAAAAGCAAAATTTATTGCTTATTTATCCTTGAAAATAGATTTTATTACATGGGAGTTTTTTTGTTGTTTTTTTCCCTTTCAAAATTCAAAATTTATTGCTTATTTATTTTTAAAATAGATTTTACTACATGGGAGTTTTTTTCTCCCTTTCAAAATTCAAAATTTAAGTAGTATATGACTTAGTGTAGGGATCACAGAATTTTGAAAATGTGCACACAATCCACTTTTCCCCATAGCACGTCATACGCAGTTTTTAACTGTTTTTTTGACGTAAAATAAAAAAAAAAAATAACAAATTAGTTTCAAAATATCTAAAAGGAGGACACTTTTCGAGCAAGGACAGAACCTACAAAAGGACTGTCGTAATACACGTAATACACACTAAGAATATAAATAATACGCTACATACTAAGCCCGCTCCTGAATTTATGAAACAAACTGGTCCTTTCACTTTTGCCTTCTAATAACCACCTTGTTAATGGTTATGTAATATTATAATATGACAATTTCTGTCTGACACTTCAACTACCATTTGAAAAATTCTACAATGTGTGAAAAATACATAATATATTTTTAATTCAAACGTTAAACGGAAACGGCTTTCTGCTATTGAATTCAGTTGTATTCACGTTCCACATAAATGTGCCAACGATGCTCCATGCTTATTTTAGCCGTAAATAAAATTATTGGTTTATATTAACGCGAACCAACGGCGGCCGTCATTATCGCCTTCTTTTATCAGTGCAATTTAAAATAGATTTAATGATTAAAGAATATTAAACGTAATATTTAGTTTCAAGATTCGAATGCAGCTCCAAGCACCTTTCACTTTCCTTATATTAACACCAGAAATACAAAATTTAAATCCAGTATTTATATCCACGATGTCATAGTTGTCGATACCTTCTTTCACAAGAAACACTCTTCTAGAAACACCGCCTGACAATGAAAGATTATTCACGCCGTACTTCGCGCCGTATCGTGACGTTCCTATTACTAAATTGCAACATCATAAGCAAAGTGGGAGATAGCTGAAATTATGAAATTCAAATTATCATACATTAAATAAAAGTTGGTACAAAATTATTTTTAGTACTAAATTATAATTAAAACTATAATTATTATTAAATTAATTAAGTAAATTATAATTAAAATAAAAGACGCGCGCGTATCCATCAACATAAATCTTAAAATTAGAATGATCTCTAGACCCTGAATGAAACGCTCAAAGCAATAAAAATTCCAAATTAATTACCTGGATATTTACTTCGTAATTGTAGTTGTAGAAAGACGCGGAAAACGAATTGCAACATTAGAAAATTCATCAATACATTGAAAATACAAATACATTCTTCACAACACGGACAAAAAATATGGATTATCAAATAGGTTTTAAATAATTTCTAAACGGTTAATTTGTAAACGTATAACAAATGCTCGAATGTAATAAACGAACGAAAAAATATGTAATAATATACAAATTCTAACTTGCGTAGCATCCAACTGCCTGGAATCACTTCCATTACGTTCACGAAACGCAGGAAATTCGGAGCAGACGACTGTGTTTGCCAACAAATTACAACAACAAAAAATCGAACGAAGTACGGCGAAATACTTGTTGAATTTTACACTTCAATTACTATTTTCGACTTAAAACAATTGGTATCCCGGAGCGAGGGGGAGGTTTGCCTGTCTTATTCCGATACCCACTTCGTATCTTTGAAATAATTTATTGCGAATTAGTAAATCATTTACATATCTAGTGTGTATCTGGTACTCGATCCCGAAATTTCCGAATTATCTGAATTTTCATTAATCCAAATTACTTTCTGCCCCAACTAGTCCGAACAAACATTGCTCTATTACGCATGTTTTGTGTGCCTTTCGATGCCACTGTATATCTCACGAAAAATTGTTAACCAAGGGTTGAGGAACGGAGAGAGAAATATGTTTGTACAACTACTTTCAGCAATATTTTTACAATTTAACATTTCAGGTGCGGTAAATACGTGATGTGAACTCTCCTTGGTGTTTGTTGAGTTTGCAAGTTCTCTATATATTCATGAAAGAAACTTCGTTAATGTGCTTCTTTTATTTTCTATTTTTTAGTTCTGGCAATTCACTGAAATATTGGTTACTCTCAAAACTTTATCGAAATTGACGAAATAGTTTTATTTTGAATGCGTTATGTTCTATTATTGGGATTGCCTTGCTTAAAATGTATAATTTGTTGTGTCAATTTCAAAAATACCCATTTATTTTTATTTTCACATCAGAATAAAGTAATCGTAATTGAAACACAATTTTAACCGTTTTCAATCATAGTCTGATGAACTCGTATGAAGATAGAAAATAGTTCTGGTCGGTTAGAGTTCTCTCGTGTAGAATATGTGATTCGCTATTATTTCCTTTCGTCTGGTGTGTATTTTATTGACTGTTCTTCGCGAGGAATATTCTGCGTCCATATTAACTGACTGTGGACCCAGGAGGGATCATCTCTAGTATTTTGTGCTCTGTGGTGATCGGGACGAGAAACGTGCGAGAGCATGTTCGCAACCGGCAAGAAAGAAAATGCGTCAGTAATTCGCGTGCACTCCATTACACCAGAGTACAGGAGCGTTAACGAACAAATGCCCTGTTCATTTTGCTGAAGGTCGTGTCGCGTGGCTTGTTTCGTGACGCGAAGGGCATTGCAAATGCCTAGACTTGTCGATGGTGTTGCATCGTGTGTATGCGGTGCCTGGCGTTCCTAATATGCGCGTGTTGGCGAGGCTTTGCTGCAACTGTCGCGCTCGGAGCTGCGCTCTTTCGGGGCGGCTGAGCCCGCGGCCGACCCGTACGCGCTAATCCGCGCCACGCGCGCCCGCCCGCCATTCCCCCCCCCGCTCACGCTTCATTACCGGGGCGTCCCCCCCCCCCCCGTGCCCCCCGCCCACACTTTCCATCCCACCCCTCGGCGCCACGTTTCATCATCGGGTCGTCCCGCTCCGCTCAGCCAGAGTCGACACGTTGACCCTCGCTCTTCTCCTGTCTTCCCACCTTTTCCTAGTGGTGTCTGCCCTGTCCTGCCATGCCATGCCATGCCATGCCATGCCATGCCATGCTATGCCATGCCATGCCATAGTTAGGTGTCCTGGATCGCCCTGCCTCGCCATCTCTTCTCCTGTCTTGTGCTTTCCCTGCGAACCGCACTCTGGTCTTCCCGCGCCGTTTCTTCTGTCCGACAAAGAACCTCCCTAACAGTATCACGCCTCATTGCTTCTCGCTACCCTCATTTAAATGGGCTACATCATGTCTCGGCCGCTGCTGGATAGGAAAAAGGACGTGTGACCTCCTCCTTAGTACTGATTATAAGGGCTTCATGGGAATGGAGGCATCGTGGAATACATTATTTTTCTTTATAGAATGTTACGTTTGTTACCATGTGACCAAACAATTTGCGGCTTCAAAGTTTTCTATAGATCGTTCCTCACTGTATAGTAAAGACCTTTGTTTCTTTTCGGAAATATAAACATTTAATATTCTCAGTACTCGGCTTCATTGTTTTGAATTGCTCCTAATTTTTGTATTGTAGAAGACTGGATTTTATCGTCCTATTAGTGTCATTATAAATCATATAATAATGACAAATATTTTCTTAGGAGAAAAAGTTCCAAATCTTGCTCGCTACAATGAAAGGAAGAAAGTTTTCTCTTCTCTAGTATTTTTCAAGATATTTATTCTTGATGTACCCTTTCTGTTGGCAACGTATGTCGTTTTCCTTTCGCCGTTTCGGCCATCGTTGTCATCAGCCAAACGCCAAGCCTTGTTTGTGTCCAGAACGAAAACATTTATGTGTTTTTCATGTGGCAAATGTCTACTACCGCTAGTGTAAAGCACATTTGTATTATTCAGAATGGTAGCATTCAGAATATTGTCGGTGTTGCATCCGGAATCTCTCGTAATGACATGCTCTGTTCGGCGTAATTTCTCGTTGCCGTCGAAGTAATTGAATGCAAATGAAAGTGGCCACGAACGCCGGACTCTATTGTGAGAGAAGTTGCAATTTGAGCGTTTGGGTAACCTCGTGAAATTGCACGTTTCGAGCACAAATGTGAAATGAACGTTTGGATCAGTGCAAGAAGACAGTGAAGTATATTTCGAAAACATTATTTACGATAAAGCATAACTTAGTCCTGCCATGCGGGGACAAATTTTTCGAGCGATTGCGTTTCTTTGAACTTTTCATTGATAGTTGAATCTAAAACACCTCCTGAGGGGAACCTATCTGCGGTGAACCACAGCCCGCGAATGTAACTTCCTCTGCTATTGTGACTTTTTTAATCTGTCTGCGCTGCACCATATCCTAAAAGGATGTAGATCTCTCTATCCTTAGGTAGTTTCTAACGCGTCGTTGAAAATCTTTAGGAACCGTCTAAAAATTCCCTCTGTCAAAGTCAGTTTAACTGAACATATCAGCTTTTGTAATGTTAGTCTTGCATCAAAAGTTTTAGTGCCCTTTCCTTCTCTTCATGCTTTTAGATATTTTTTGTTTACTTATTTATTTATAAAGGTTGTTTTATCCTCCAAAAGAAGGGCTTGGTGCAGGAACAATATAAACCACACTATCCACTACAAACCACCTGCTATTCTTGAATGTAAATATGTTGATTTTGGTGAAAATGTGGTTGATCATGTTATTTTATAATGTCTTGATCTTATTGATGAAGGGTTGGGTGCAGTAACAATATGTAACACTTCGACCAAAATCGAGGAAATAACATTCAAGAAAAGTATGCGGCTTACTGTTACTGATGTTGCCTGCGTTACTGTCCCCCCAAGCTCTTCATATAGTTTTTACTTTCTCGCCTTATTTCATAAGTAGAAAGTATTACAATCGTGCGCCAGAAAACGTCGAGTTTTCATCCGGAAAACTCTTATTGTGAGGCCCTGGTTACGAAAAAGTGGATAAATTTTGTTACATAATGTATATCTCAAGATGGACTGCTGGCCATGTGAGTCGAGAAGCCTCTGTACCTACCTAAGATCTACCTTGCATTTGACCTATCGTTGATGGGTGCAATTGCTATACGGAAAATATGTCTGCCGAGAAAGTGCCAGAACGTATTTGTATCGATTACATTGTTATTTTCTTGTTAGTGCACATTGTATGACAGTGAAAGGGATCTGCGCTGTCAGAGACTCGTTTTCTCAGGGAGAACAAGATACAAATCGTAGTACGTCACCAATGCAAACGTCACGTTCCATTTCTGGTGATTCTTCTCCATTATAGGATTCTTGAAATAGCGTTTGGCATTATGTACATGTCAACCGAACCATACACCACGTCGGGGAGAACGTTAATTCTTGTTATTCACTCGTTTCATTATGCTCGTCCCTATTTTTTTCTACTTAGTATGGCAGTAGTTAGTGTAAACGAAAATAAACTCTTTCTTATTATTAAAGTTAATGATACATAACAAGTAATTTCTAATAGCATATTACACAGCGTGATTGGTTTCGATGAGAGAGATCCGACTTATTTATTAAATAGAAACTACGTACGTGTTACAATTCTACACTATGGCCATGTTATATACAAATAATTAATTCCAGATGCTTTCTATTAATGTTGTAAATTAAATAAGTTTATACACACCAAAGTTTATTATTCTATGCAAGCACATCTCTAGCTAATATTACATTTACTTACTTACATCAATATAAATAATTCAAACACAACATTTAAAAAATATATTTCAAGTCGCATCGACTGCAGGTCATTAGGTTTATAACATAGATGAAGAAAAAATAAGTTATACAAAAAAAATTCATTAGCACAATAATTTGAGCCACATTGTAGGCATCTCAGAATTTTTTTCTTTTAGAAAACCATTATCCATCCGTTTTGTTCTTCATTTAATCGTAATTAGCTTCAGGAGTGAACTTTTTCGTATTTTAATATTTCTTGAAACACTACAATTGATGAAACTGCCTTTTCCTTTGATTGCGTAGGCTTCCGCGGCCGGAGAATGTCTGTCGGCTATCCGGGACAAGCCGCGTCGATGTGCTCGTAGCTGACGTTTCGGCCAACATATTGTGGCCTTCCTCAGAGCGTACTGGTTTACCTTTTCCTTTTCTTTCAATTTTTTCTGAGTGGATTGTCGGCTATTTGAACTTTTACACCTATAAATGTCTTTACCCTCAAGTAAGCGACACAAAGCTGTCCGTGAGTGCAAACCTGTCAGGGAAGAAAATACTATTTTTTTCAAATATTTGATCTTGAGTTTTATTTATGGTCAAATCAACGCTATGCAAATGAGAATCTGTCGCTTTTTCAACCCAAATGACTTTGTCGCTTCTGAAGGCGTTTGCTCAATTCGATGAAACTGCTTTTAACTTGATTTTGGGGCACTAGTTATATCCTGCACCTCAAATGAATGTATCGTCTTTCGAGAAGAGACATTCCACTGACTAAACTCCTTGTTATATGTGTTTTTTAAGTAAGCAAAATGTTGAAAATGTGTAGCGCCTGAACATTTGGAACTTAATTATCAATTGAATTCTGATAAAAAGGTAGAATGAATATTATCTCTTACGTAAATTCAGGAACCTCTACATGCAAGACACTTATTTGATTCTCTCGCACCTCAGTAGGATCCTGCGAGATGAAAACTAGAAATCTGGAGAGATTTTATTTCATTTTGAGATAACCAATGAAACGTAAAGCAAATAGTATTTATTTGATAGATACCACTCACCTCTGCCTCAATTAATGCAATTTTATTTGAAAGAGATTGAACATTATTATGCTTTATGCGAATCTTTTGCATGTACTTCCAGTTTTTTCTGCTGCATTTCACTGTAGTTGCTGTTTATTTTTCTCCTTTTAACCCGGAATGCGTGGCCGGAGGAAGTATTGAGTCCCAACCGGTAGTAGGAGGTCAGGGAGGTGGGGCAACAGTTGGAGAGAATGAAAACTGGGAAAGGTTCAGGGAGTAAGGTAAGAGGGTTCGAAGGAGGTGTGGGTAGGGATGGGCCATCTGTCGAAGATGTGAAAGGATCTATTTCGCATGATCGGTACGGAGTGCATGTTTTCCGGTAAGGTTCTGGAAAATACGAGGCCTTATAAGTATTTCTCTGAGAAGAATTTTAGCACAAATATTTCAACATTTGTACTTCTCAGATGCAGATTCAATGTTTGTGTCTAATTTCTCTCTTAATTATACCAGAAAGCAGAGTCGAGATTATGATGTTCGTGTTTTGGGCGGCACGTTTTAATTTGTCAACATGGTCAGGTGTAACGTGACCGCCCAAATTAATATCATTTTGCCCTCCTGTGATGATGACTGTCTAACTCGATGGTCACATTGGCAAATTTCCCGTTAGGTTTAAACAGGAAGTAATTTAAGGAGTTAGAAGGGATATTGCACTGACCATGGAGGACATTTGTTGCTCGTTGCTGTGTACAACAATATGTATTTTGTTGGTGGGCCCAGTGGGAGGGGGCTCATGATGTGTGGATTATAACGTGAGATGAATGATTATGGACGGATAGTCACCCGGAACACATAACAAACGTACCTCGTATCGCATATCGCGATAAAAATTATTAATTCATTACGGTGCCGTGGACAGGAGAAAGGGGTGAGGGAAGGTACGGTTCTATCGACGCTCTAGGGCATTGTTTGGGCCAAAATGCCCTGAATCGAGATCGTTGAAAAGACTTGCTACAGATTAAGTGTCAGGCCTTTTCTCGGTACGGCATGCTATCTCTTTCTGCTCAACGTGCCATTGATCACGACCACCGTTTGCCGCAGACGCCAGGAATCGCAGGCTGTCGGAAGGCCCGTACCGCTGTTGGCGCGCGCATACAGCGCAGTTAATGAGCTTTGCGAGCGAGCCTTCGTCGCCCGCAAAGGTAACCTGCATGCAGTCATACGGCAGTGCCGCAATAAACCGATGGTGGCGTACGTAATGTTGATGGCCTTTCCATGTCGCCGGCCGGCCTCCTAGGGTTCGAATAAACATTCGTCGGGCTAGACGCGCGACCAGGCGATGCGAAGTGACGCAACGCGAGGCCAGGCATGGTTTGACCCGGCGCGTGCCAGGGACGAGGCGGGCGATCGCGACATCCTTGCGCTCGCGGGCGTTTGTTCCTGAGCGACCTCCATCTGAACCGAAGGCAGAAATTCCTTTAGGAGAAACTTCCCAAAAACTAATGCTATTCAAGGAGATAAGCGAACATGGCACTTGACCCCCCCTCCCAAAGTTCATAATGGTATTCGTGATAAGAAATGTATTTGTGTCAAACTTTAATTACTTGTTCATCTATATCTGGAACGATAGTTTAAGTATCGCTCAGGAGAAAACTTGAAAATATGAGCTTGACCATTTCTGTAGTTTGATTTCACTCTTCTCAAAGAAGAAAAACCTGTTCTTTACAAAAATTATTTGGAAGGAAACCTAGATTTTGAAGTTTGCAGAAGATTTGGACAAATGTAAAACATTTTAAGACAAATTTCTTTCTGAGTTTCCAAATTTTTTAGTGGAGCAGCCATTTTTCAGCCTACTGATTAGTAAGCTGAAAAGTGGCCGTATCCTGAGAAAGTTTGGAAATTTCTTTGTAAAAAACATTTAAAATAAAATCGGTTTTCGCTTATTATAACGTATGAAATCAATCTATTGTAATAGAAAATGTACAAACTTTCATTTCCAATATCGTTTAATCATGAGAACCACATACAGTTTCCTAATAATGAAAGTTTCAAATCACAACATGTGTGTGACAATCATTTTACCTATTGAACTCTTTCGAGAAAAGCCTGTTTAGATTAGCGGGTGCCAGTCCCACCCTGTTACCAACGGGGGCGAAGGTACGAACTACAGAACGGCATTGGCCATGTCGAACGCGCACTGGCCTCTGGCGCATGCTCCTACGCCACCCGAACCAGCCGGGAACGATGGGATGACGGGAAGGATGCCGTCGGCTGGTTGGGACAACCCGACATACGTCATACAGGTACACCACCGTGCATTCGCGGGACTTGAACCCGCAACCCGCCGAACAGTGCTCATGCCTTAGACCTACCCCGCTTTCTATTGGACAAACGATTTGTTCTGTAGAAGCAAGAAATGACTATGTTCTGTGGAAATAATTGCAGATATGCAACACAGGAGGGTTTGTTTGAACAGGTTTGCACTGTTTCATGTAATGGCTGAAGTTTTAGTAGGGAAGAAATTGCCATATTATAATATTTCATAAACTTTCCCAATAATGCGAGAAAGTATGTCCTGTCGAGCTCTAGTTATAGATTTTAGTAACTTTCTAAAATAATTGTATCATTTCACGAATTACATGAGCACAATGAAAATTGCCTAACAATAAGTTGATATTATTTAAAATGTGCAAACATTCTAATTGGATGTTTCGGTGTTTTTAATTAAATAATTAATATTAAATATTCCTATCAATATGCAGGGATACGTTAAAATAAGTAAATCAACTTTCAACTCAATCAAAGATGTTTGCTCTTAAAAATTCAAAGACTTCGCGTCCATACAAGAACAGGGTTTATTATGCGCATGAATCGTACAAACGTATATGGAGAAGCATATTTACCTTAGCGTTAAAAGTACAACAGAAAAAGTTAAGGAAGACCTCACCATGTGCTAGGGAAACTCTCAAACATTTCTGCTATGGAATGGCGTGCACAAAGCAGAATAGAACAAACTAGCACTCTCACAAATATAAACACCTTAATAGCTAATAAAAATTTGACTCTCATTCCAGCGCACAAACATTGAGCTTGATAAACGGGCAAAGAATTCTCAAGAGGTCACGACCAGACACGTGGCTTGGCGCTTGGATGTATAGTAGATGTTTCCGAAAAAGCAGGTTGCAAATATTGAATTCTAATAAATAAAATTATTGCGAAAAAAATGTTATCGCAAATGTTAAGTAATAGAAATTAAACGAAATTCGATGAAGTACTTACCACATTCTCAAACAAATCTTCCTTATTCTAATTCATGTCGTCTTTCGACAATAAATATTATGATTTATCTGTTTTATCTACATTATATCTAATTGTTCTGGTCTATGAAAAGTCATAAGTCAACATTCTGATTAAAATTTAGCTTACTTAACCTTCAGTTGTCAGTAATGTGAACTTCTGGTTTGATGTGTGCACCAACAAGTCCAAAGGAGTATCTTAAGAAGTTACAAGTAAAATAAACAAATAAATTTAAAAAAAGGAATCATCGAATGCTCTAGAATCAGAATCTAGGGATCAGCGCTACACTTCAAGTCATTTTACGTTCATATGTCCGGGGGACACGCCGGTGATACGCAAGAATTATCAGAGGTAACAGGATAAAATATTTCAATAATTGAATCTTCCTGTGAGAATGCTCCATGAAATGAGAAATTATTCTCTAATCCCGTTTCTTACACCTCAGGACTTTGGGAAATTACAAATAAGCGTAGGTATGAGAGTAGATGTGCTATGAAACGTATGGGATAACAACAAATGATCAGAGAGATGTTGGAAATAATAAACCCGGATCTGTGTTATGAGACAAGATTGGAAATGCTTTTTATGATTCTGTAACTTATAATAATGTTTGTCTAGGTAATAGAGGATGGAATAGAAATGAAGTTAGTTCACACTTACATGGAAACATCGGTTCGTTATCATTTGTACACCACATTAGATTAGTAATCTGATTAGAAAAGAAGATATTGCCTACTTAAATGGAAATACGGGTACATTGTAATTTGTACAGAATATTAGATTAGCAATCTGCGTGCACTGTGCTTGAGGGTTGTGTTAAAATAATCTAATTATCTATTAAATGTTTAAGTTATTTGGTACTTTGTTCGCGGATGTGATAGTGTCAGTATTTATTATTACGTCGAAAATGCACGAAGAACTAGCTCTCTGTGGATTACAAGTGCCTATTAAAGGCAGAATTCAAATGGATTCGCTGTCCATAAAGTAGTGCGTTAGACGTGGATTAGCGATGATTAGTTTTTAATTGTACTTGTGGTCAGGTGATGTAATGATGGGTAGTAATACACTAGTGTGATGTTACGATCCGAGCGAGCGTCGTAAACTTAACACGAGTGTATTAATATCCGTCATAAAGTTTAATACGGTACTTTTTCTACAACTTCAGGTAATTTTTGTTAGTTAAAAATTGACATTGAATAGTTTCGCGGCAGTTGACATGCAGGATTTAGCCAAGGCCACCTAACGACAGCTGCTGCAGGTGGCATTGGTTTACTGCGTTAGACAAATAGGATCAAAGTAAAATTACGATCCAAGTTATTTTAAATAATATTCCTCGTAAATAATAATAATAATAATAATAATAATAATAATAATAATAAATTAAAACTGACAGGCATAATATATTTTCAAATGCATTTTAATATACACAATCGGACGAAACGTTTACCAGAACGATTCTCCATGATTGATTAAGTATCAGTACTTAGTTGGTAAATTTCTCTGATTAGTTAAGAACCTATGTCATAATGAAATCTGTATGGCAATAAGTATCATTATGCAACAGGTTGCAGGTATCAAATGACAGAATTATGCAGTAAGAGTAGAGAAAATAATATAGTTAATTGCAAATATTTTCTTCTTTGTCATTACTACCTTTATTACTCTTATGTCTAAGCCAAATGGTTGTTTTCACACAAATGAATTGTATTATTTTGTTGTTCATGTTTATATACTGGAATTATTCGGAGTGTAAGACGGCACAATGTCTTTTTTAATGAGCAGAAATGTTTTTCATTGTTGAGAAAGTGTTTTGGTACGGCCGTTTCCCGGCGATTTCTGGCGTTCCACATCGTCCAGGAGCTTAAGTTGCTGAATTCACGACATATCGGAGAAAATATTTGTTTTCGGAAACAAACTGCCAAAATCGCAAATCTCTAAAGTGTTGGAATTGAGGTTTGAGCAACAACAGCCCTTTGTTAGCGCGCTCGCGCGTAACCTCATCTGTCACTAGCCAGTGCGCTGTGCGATGCCGGTGAGATACAACCTGCGGCAAAATTCGACAGCTACTCAAAGCGCTTTCTTTGTGTATCCATGCCTCTGTGCGCAAGACACTGACGAAATTAATTATTGGTTTAATATTAAAAGCAGGATGGAGTAGATAATTTACAACTCATGCGGCTGGCTCTCTACAGCAACGTCCTTATTTCTGGAGCGTTTTTCCTCAATCGGTAAAATGCCCCTATTTCGAAATCCATTCGGAACTCATGCAGTTGCTGATAATATAAATTGTTTTTACGTTTAGTATGATCTGCCACACCGAAACATGTAACATTTATAGACGATGGAAACTGCGACACTGGGTTGTTGCGCTATAGTGATTACGTACATTTTTGATACCATTGTGTGAACGTAAAAAAAGCTCATGTCTAATTATGAGTAGTGAGTCATGTTAATGACTGTAATTGTGTAACTTCTGCCGTTGGTGGTAAGTAGCTTTTGCCGGATTACATGAAACAGTTTAATTTGAAATCGCGTTTTTAGAACAAATTTTTGAAAAATGTGGATTCCAAGTTGGATATTGAATCAGTTGGTTTCAGAAGATGGTATCGAAAGTTTGCTAAATGATAGGTGATTTTTTAGGATACAGTATTTTCTCACTCCCTCGACGTTGAGTACATGGAAGAGCACCTCTCTGGAGTTACAAATAGCTGAAAAAAGTAATAATATCGAGTTCTGAACGTATCACAAGAAGATATGATTATGGCGTTTCTCATGTGTAAATGTTAACGAGTTAAAATACTGATAATTCTCTGAAATATTTCATTAATACTCTCCAAACGTAGTGTAGCGAGACGAATTACATCTCTCTTAAATACAGTATTCTCCCAGCAAAGGTGGCTCAGGTAATACCTCTGACTGATGTCACTGCAGTGCCTCTGACCGCGAGGTCCTAGGTTCGAGTCCTGACGGCGCCAGGATTTTCGACACGAGCGTGTCAGCTAGGTCGAATCCAGTCGCTGTCTGAAGGAGAATTCTAGCGGCTGGCTGCTCTGATCGGTAGTTTTCCGTGTTTTCTCCGACCCACACCAGGCGAATGCCGGAGCGGTACCCTAACAAACGGGCCACGGACCGCGTGCGATCTGTCCTTTCCGCTTCTTTTTCCTTTCCTGACCCCTTACTTACACATTCACATTCATTACACTACCACACATGTTGGGAGACCTATGTGGAGACCAGACCAGAGTGTCTCGGCTGGGGCGGCGCTACACTGGTGGGAGAGATCTGATTGGGGAAAATCCCCGCAAGCCAACGTAGGTCGGCACCGGAACTCGCCATCCAGCGGGAGAAGATCACCGCCACCTCCCGCGATAAGGATAGGCCCTCTTTATAGAATTATAGACCGTAGCAGTTGACGCGTCCGGAATCACTAATCATCAAACTGATTTCTATTGCAATTAATCCTTTTAAACAATTGAATTACTTGTTTTTAGTTTTCGTCCATATTTCTCAAACGATATACATTCTCTTATGAATTCCTACCAAGAATCCGGATTCTTTCCATTAATTTTCTTACTCTATTTACATTTGAAATACAAAACAATATACATTAGTACCTTAAAGTACTTAGTTGAACTCTGAAACAAAACACAAGTAAATGTTTCCAAAATACATTTTATCTTGGGCTTTTGCATCGTTCGTTCTGCTATTTTTTGGGAACTTTCTGTAATTTAGCCTAGATGTAAGACATTTCCCGTGTAGTTGAATTAATATGCACGGTACTATCCCCAGCAGCATTCATAGAAAGGAGTCTTTTGCTGTGAAAATAATACATTATTATGAAGGATAAAGACAAGGAGAAGCGCGAATATGGGTTTTGTCTCTTGTATTGAAGAATAACTTTTGGAATTTGTAAGATATATATATATATATATATATATATATATATATATATATATATATATATATATATATATTCAGGGCTCTGTTTCTGTATAGAAAATTTCTACAACTGTCGTTCAAAAATATGTCACTACATCAGAACAGCTCGAGTCTATATTTTTAGTGATATTTAAGAGCTCTTGCGTATGTTTATCGTATTAATTCATAAATATCAATACAACGGTAACAGCAAATTCCCAACGCCATGTATTATTTTAGAAAGTAAATTATAAATGTTTGTGGATTTAAATAATTCAGAATCTAAATTTAACCTTTCGTATTTCGCCCTGAAGAAGGTCACAGAATGGCGGCTGAAACGTTGGTACCTGTGCCTAGTACGCGACGTCTCCCGGGCAGCCAAGTAGCTACTGCCTCGTGATTGTATTAAGCGCTCGTCACGGCCGTCGAGATAACATCCTTTCGATTTGTGGAGTGCTGGAATTACGGCATCTATTTAGTCGACCCAATTAAAATTGTTTACGTCCAAAAGGCGCGCTTTCTTATAGAACTAGCAATAATCATAATGAAAGATAAAGGAATACCAAACGGTTTTTAAATTTATTCTTTCATTTCACATTCATTGCATTGAGTGTATTTTTGTTTTGCCGTCTAACCAAAGATATCTAAAGTAATTTCAAAAGTGTTTAAGGGAGCTCGGGATATTTATTTAAAAACAACAGAAAAAAGTGTTTTTTAGCTTTAAAAAATGAGAACCTCTACAATTTTGCGACACCCTTCCCACCTTCCTGCGCTTCAGAATGATAGATCCGGATACTGGGCAAATCTAGCTATGACCACGACCAAGTACCACCCCTCGCCTCTAACGTTATGGTAATTTCTAATGACTGATTTTAAAAAATTCCGAAATTTAATTGAATTCTTTTCGAAGCACTCGTTTTTGTGGAAAAAAAATTAAATTTCACTGAAAAGTTAGAAAAGAACTCGAATTGTTAGAAAGGAAGTTAGAAAAGAATCGACATCTATACACTGCGACGTAGGTCATGGGTATGATGATTACTCATCCATTGTCCCACGTTTGTAAACAAAAAAGTGTTGTTCTTCATCGTCTTTCTGACGTGTAAGTTCTGCTTGTCTAGGGATTATATTATTGGACGGACGTGTTCAAACTGAAACCATGACTTCCGATCGTGATTGGATGTACCAATACATTTACTAATAAAATAATATTGCATATTTGGCTTGTTTTGAACAGTCACTGGAGAGTAGAGTAGTGGAGTCACAGATAGAAATGACTTCGACAAACTCATTGAAAGGAGACCAGCAGAAAAAAATATTTGCTAGTTAGAGTTGAAGTTACATGAGAAATTCATCCCTGCCTGACTTGCGACTAGCTGAATTAAATAAAATGCAGATACCAGTATGTATGTAGATAACAAATGAGAAGATTTAACTATGGCTCGGTGCAATTTCTGCCCTGCACAGAAAATACCCACGAGATAAAATAGGGCAACCGACTGCGTGCGACCCCAATTCCGCGTACAATTTATCAGAATCTCTCATTTGTGAGATACCCCCTGTCGCTCAGGATAATGTAACGTGAAATCAGGTACCTGATGAATGTGCGAGGGGGGCGCCTGAAAGAACATACGTTCACACTTTTCCAAGCGTCGCCCCTTTTTTTCTCTCCGCGCTCATTCTGATTTTGTGGCCGGGTTTGAGCCCGCGCGGATGGTTTTTCGTTTGTGCGCGCGAGCGCGGACGCGTTCTCAAAGAGCGCGCGCGTGGCGATTCGCCGGCGGGCGGGGCGGGCGGGCGCCGGGGCTGCCTCGGGCGCATTGTGGCGCGGCTTTTTCCCCGTGCAACATCGTCAATGGGAAGCCAAGCTTTGTGGTCGCCTTTATTCAGGGTTAATGTTGACATGAACCTGGTTTCGATTTAAATGCGCCCCGCGGTGTGTGAATGTTGCAGTATGTTTCCTCGGCAGCCGTAGAGAATGCTTTATTGTGCCCGTTCCAGCGTTTTGATGACGCTTACCGGGCGGGCAGGAGGCGGGGCGGAGCGAAGTGGGGTGGGACCGGGCAGGGCGGGGCGGTGGGGTCGGGGGCTGGGGTGGGAGTGAGACGACAGGACGAGGAGGGCGCCCTCGGGAGTCGTGCGCTGCGGGTGGCCGCTCATAACCCGGCACATCCATAGGTAATTCGCCCGACCCCCGCGCGACGGAAATCAAGTCCGAGCGACCTACTTCCAGCCCGGCCCCGGCCCGCGCTCCAGACGGCGCTCCTTGCACCCCGCCATCCCGCGATCACGACGACTGCCATTGCCCTACACTGCCTCTACTGGCGATGGTGCATTTTCGCCATTTTGTGCTAGCCGCGTCTTTTCTCGCGTCTCTGACTTCACTTCCGTCGGCGTCCACGGACGTTCGCCCCGGCAGCCATCTTAACTCTGTCCTGTCCTTCTGCATTCCAACCTTGCCAGTCTTGAAACGTCTTGGACAACCTATCTTTTTGCCAATTTTTGGAAAAAGATTTGTTTTATATTGACGTGGCTGATTCGATCAGGGATACTGTTCTCGATTTTATGGATTGCTGACGATAATCATAATACACGAGAATAGATTACTGGTGTGTCTCTAATGGTGATTGACAAGTATTCTGCATTCACTTATCCTTGGTACTATAACGACTGTACCTTTTGTTTGCTTCAGTTTCTCTTTGTGCCTTTATTGTTTGATTTTTGCTAATATCGGGCGATTTTTAATGTTTTTAGTGTTCTTTAAAACAGGGAAGTAATTTTTTTTAAATGTATTATTTTTTCAGATAAAGTTTTATTTTTCTTGCTTTACCTTCGGCGAGTGCCGTTCATATTACTGTACGTTTTAAAAGCATTTGGAACTCATCTAAATTGTTTAAGATTCTGTTTGTTGCATCATTCTCCTATTTGCGTTTCGCTGAAGTGATTGAGTCAGTTCAGCTATAGTTGTATCAAACGAATTGATGTTTTTTTTTTTTTGTTTTTTGTTTTTTTGTAAATTGATGTAAAATGACTAATGAGTGTTAATGTGAATGTTGTCAATTCAGATCTATTTCAAATACAATACGTTAAATATCACTTATTCGAGATACGGAAAAATGGTTTGTGTTAAAAGTAGTGATGAGAATAAAACAGTTATGTATTTGAAATGCAACACCAAGTAAATAAATATTATTTATATTATTTACTGCCATATATTAATTTGTGCGTAGGCTGGTCTCCAGAAGCCCCTAGCGCCTTCTTGTGAGACTTTCCTGGGCAAGGATATCTAGGGTAGTTTGCCATTGCTTTCCCTAGGGGCGCTAGTGCGCCAGTTTTTGACGTTTGATTTGAATAACAGATAGCGCAGGCCTAGATACAATACCCATAATCTTATCCGGTAATTCAAATCAAAACTCTAATTGGTGTTGAATTGCTAGAGGATTTGATTTTGCCCGGATCGGCCAAGTGTCTTTCCTGGGATCTGTTTTGCATGCCGAAAAGCGTCCGCATGCATGCCGTAGATTTTTGGACAATCCTCCCGACTTTGACCGGGTTTAAACCCGCGAACTTGGGATTAGTAGCCCGTTATGATAACCACTATATCATCAAGGCCAGTGGGTTTATATTAATTAAGATTATTTTGTAAACCGACAATATACTCTTAACACACGCATTACTATTCAGGTTTCTCAAAATAAATAAATTGATAAGAATTTTTTAAATGTAATTTTGGTTGCTCTCCGCAGGTAGGACTTAATTGCCGTTTTTCTAGTGTAAAGGACTCGTTTGTTGTGTTTGATCCTATGCTTCATGAACATCGAGTGTTACGTGGTTTCTTTCTTTTCCTTGAGAGAAAAGCTTGAGTTGTATTAGTCTTCCTATCCGAAACGATAGCAAGGTCGAATTGTGGTGGGGACGCTTGTTACAATTTACCTGCGGAATTCAAGCCGCTAATAGAGCGCTTTTCCCGTTTTCCAAGAGTTTTGTTAACTTAGTATCAGCAGAATCCGTTACGACTTACTGGGGTGCTTTTCCATATTTACTTTCGGCGTAAAATGAAACAGGGAGTTGGTTTTGTTTTATTTCCACTAGTTTCCAGGAGCCATTGCCCGCTGTGAGTTTACGATGTCATAAAGGGCATTTACGAGCTTGATAGGGATGCTATTTCGTGCGGGGAAAGGGAAGAACAATGTAATGCATATAGTATGGAGATGCAGAAGATACGAGTATATTTCGTTTCAAATATGAAAAGAAATTCTCCTTTGTGCAGTCGGTTTACATCAGCGATGCTCTTCTCCGCTGTGGAGATAAGGGAATTTTATTCATTTTCATCAGCCTATTTTTTTCTATCTCGTCCCTGACAAACGTGATGTATAATTTTGAATGTTGTAAAGATTGAAAAAATGTGTGCGGATAATTCTGTCCATTTATGTGTTCACCCAAGATTTATTTGAGAGACGCCTGGAAGAAATTATGGGCAAAATAGTCTCCAAGCATAATTATCACACTTCCTCTATTCACTCTAACGTCATTCAAAACTCATCTGCTTTTTCTACATTCTAGTTGTTTGCTTGTGGTTTCTAAATGAAAGTTTCATTTAAAAATCAAAATATCTTTCTGTAATAACAGGGAGTTGTAATAGTAAATGGAACGGGAAATCACTGTAAGCTTTACCTTAATTTAGTCGTTTGATTTCTTCTGATATCCGCTTTCTATATACTCATTACTTGGAAGTATACTTCGCTGATTTGCATATTTCCCCATGGTGATGTATTACCTATTGTTTGTGTGCCAGAATTCCAAGTATAATATAGTCGTATAGTAAACTGGTAAAATGTAACTATTATTTGATGTGCTCTAGTATGTGACAAAATGCTACGTTCTGTCATATTTCAAACAAATGCAGTATTCTGACTGTGGTATCTCCTCTACTTAATCCTCAACCGCATTCAATCCCCATCCACGAATCCGCAAATTAAGATGGCATTGCAAGAGCTACCGCAATCTGTTTCCACGGCTAGACGCATGATGGAAAGAGAAGTGAAACAATAGCCAGTATCCGAGAGCTGTTGCTTTTAGCGACTGTCGTCGCCTTTCCGCTGCCCTCTTCGACTTCGCACTGTACCTTCTGCACCCCCTCCCGTATTCCCGGCTTCTCATTCTCTTTATTTGACTAGCAATTGTGTTCGAGCTTGCTTTACCGAACGTTTCAAGAGATTGCTTGCTGCCTCCCTTCTGTTCACTTTATCGCCCGCCCATTTCTTTCTTGGTGCCTTTTGCACATCATGTTGTGCTACAACACTTCTTCCTTCACGAGCTGTAATACCAGCAATTTCCTTAATGATCATCCCCTTTTCACAATATTACCAATAGGATTACGTCCTCCGTAATTTCCGTTCGTTGCTTTTCCCGTTATTTCTGTCCATTCACGAACGCTCGTTCTCGTGCAGTAGGCCCTGACGCGCGGGTTGCCGTTGAATTTTCCTGTAGCCATCATCTTATAAATTATTGAACAAACACTCACACGATCTGCAAAGACGAACTCCGGACTTGCTAGTGAAGAAATCGGCGCCGTGGAGCTCGATATCGCTCTGGCGTGTTCATGAGTTTTGGAAGCTGCGGCACGTCGACCCTCGGGCCCCACCCCCACCCCCACCCCCGCCGCCGCCGCCGTCTGCACGGCTGGAGGGGCGGCGCGGTCGCTCTCCCTCGCTTTTGCTCCGGTTATTTGCAATGCTAAAGGCACCTAATTCCGTCAGGATTATTGACGTCAGGGGCGCCGGAATTATGCGATATTCGATAGGCAAAGGACGATGCGGGAGCGGGGGCTCGACGCTGGCGCCGCCCCCTCCCCCTAACCTTCTCCCTCGCTGGGCTCTCTCCGTTCCCCGCCACCGCCCTCGCCCTCCCCCGCACGTCGCCGTCTCAGGCCGCGCCACCGCCCCTCTCGGTAAGCGTCGGCTCGCCCTCCGAAAATTCCTTGCTTTCAGGAATTTGCTTCCTTACGATTGAACCAACAGTGATCTAAAGATATCTACATGGCTAATTGATGCTTAATATTGTCGAATTCTGACTGCTTTTGTCATTGTATTTCGGGAATTTAAGTTGATATTAGAGTTGTCCGGTATAACGTGTGTAAATCTGTAACGTTAAAAATATGTATCCAAAGACTACTCAGCCTGGATTACCTGTTTGATTTTGTACATATTAACGAGAGCATATCCCATTCGCATAAGGCCTCTCGGTGCACGTACGTTGCCAGAAAATTCGTGGGTACCATCAGGTATATCGTGTAGGAAACGGTTTACTATCTGTAAAGCATGCCTTCAATGTACACATGTCGTGATTTCTCCCTGTAGCGGCAATGCGGTGGCAATATTTGTGAAAATGTCAACCTTAAAATGTGTCAGACGAGTATACCAAGGACTTGAAATATGATCCGTGTATTATTAACTTCTCTTTGCCGAAGCCGCATTATATATGAACTGACATCGAACGAAAAGTTAATATTTTTGTGCAACTCTGCCGATGAAAGAGATTGCCGTACGCTTGACCAACTCTTAGAATCCCGTGTAGCCACGCGCAAGCGAGCGCTATTGCAAGGCGGCGCCGCCCGCTCGCGGTCCCCGCTATGCGTGGAGGCGGGCGAGGGAGTGAGTGGGCGCACCCTTCCGCCCCGCCCCGCCCGCCGCGCCGCGCCGCGCCGGCCGCATCCGCGTGCACCGGGCCGTCTGTTATTGCGCGGCCCCGCGGGCGCCGCGCTCCCCCGAGCGCTGCAATTATTCTTGAAAGCCGCGGGTTTCAATTTTGCAACCCCCCCCCCGCCCCGCCCCGCCCCGGTGCTCACTTAGCGCTTGCACCCCCGCACCGCCCTCTCTCTCCCACTCGGCGCGCGCTAACTGGCCGGCCGCGCGGTAAAGACCAGTTTCCGCTGCGGTTGCGCGTTTTGGGCGCCCTCGCGCGGTCCCCGCCACGCTCCCCAACACGCACCTACTATTCGGTGCTCCACCGCGCCGCAACAACCGCGAGGCGCGATGTTCAGTCAATGCGGCCTGTGTTGGCAGCTCCTGTCGGGTTGGGAGGTGTAAGCTCGACAGCTTTGAAAACCCTACTGAGGGGAATGTTTCTTCCGTGTGAAGTTCCCCGTCGCACCCGGGCGTTGCAACTAAGTCTTCTGTAATTACCTATGAAAGCTAGATGTTTTTTTGCCCTTCGCATCGCTCTCACTCTCACTCAAGGGCACACAGAAACCGAGACATATGGTACTAGATACACGGGGATTCATTATTTGAAATATCTCTCTCTCTCTCTCTCTCTCTCTCTCTCTCTCTCTCTCTCCTCTCTCTCTCTCCTCTCTCTCTCCTCCTCTCCTCTCCTCTCTCTCTCCTCTCTCTCCTCTCTCCTCTCTCTCCTCTCTCTCCTTTCTTTCTTTTTCTTGAATCAATAATGAGGGATACCTTGAAAGAAAAGAGATGGTGAAGAAATGCTGCTGTCTCAAGAGAATTCGCTTTCGGAGCTCTGGTCAGGCAGAATAAACGGATACCCATTTATCAACACCGGATTCACGAAGCAGGCCAGAAGCCACCTCCCACTCTTCGGCCTACTGTTGCCCCGGGTGCCGTGGAGAGACAGATCTTCAAGCGGAGGCTCAGGAAGAGTGAAGCTTTCCTTCAATACACTTCCTGCACGCTTGCTCACTACGAACCTCTTGCCGCAAGTGCATTCCATTACTCTTTGTACAGTTATCTACCCTTGGTTCAGTATGTGCGATGAAGACTGTCGGCGTTCATGAGCGTGTTCTTCCTCCTCGGACTTCGTGTTTCACTCAACACGGCCTCCCACGGCCGCTCGCTTCTCCCGCGTCCCCGTGTGTCCTGCCGGCCCTCAACCTCCTCGCTCCTCCAACAGTCGTTTTAATTTCGCGCAGGCTGACCCGAATCTCCTTCGTCTGCCCAATCCCGTCGTCCGATGATGAATCTTTAACTTCCCAACTTCACTGCTTTTTCCGGAGAATAATTCGCCGAGTTTAGGGGATGATCTGTGCCTCGTAGCCTGATCTGGTCCTTCTTTGTATGGGACCAGTTCAGTTCATGTATCTCATTTAAAACTTGCTGTGGAAATGTAATTACGAATTTGCAGCTATTTGAATTGGGCGGATATCGTAGATTCGGTTCCAATAAATGCTTCTATAATGCAGCTGAGCTTCGTGTTGGCACAAGTGAATAATGCGTAACCCCTGATGTTGTGGTGATTTGTATTCAACTATTCTAATACCCAAAAGAATGTCAGTGTATCAGTGGCGCTAGCAGAATTTTTCTGTGTTTGTGTGTTTTCGAGGTGATGGTGGTGGGGAAGCTATTAGTATAATGTCCAGTGGACCTGACGTTTTGACAAGAATTTTCTATTGATTATTATAGTTTATTTTTATTTGCAGTTTGACAGTGTAGTTATTTCCTATGTCTTTAATGAAGATACTGATTTATTTTCCTTACAATAGAAAACAATATTTATGAAATGTGTGGTTAACATCAAGAGGGCTGAAGTTCCTTGAATGCTCCTCTGCATTGTAAATTACAAAATCTATATTCTTTGTAAAAGAGATCATGTCGTAGATGTAGTGATGAAATATTTGTTCTCACTTTATTGAAAAAAAAATGCTCGATAATGAGGCAAATTTAACAGCAAAAGTATTTTCTATGAAAAGTAATGAAAGATACAATTAGTCGCCCTCAGTCTTATCTTTGTTGTAATTAAAGTACTCGAAACTGGCCATGATTATTATTCGATCACTCTCATACACACTTATTCGAGTCGAGAATTCCTCTGTGAAAAAAGTTAAGGATTTGTATCAAAATGTACTTTACGCTAAAATCAGTACGAGTTTTTTTGAATTTGTTTCTTCAGGTTCATGTCATTTATTGCATGTTAATATTTTATCGTTCTTTAAAAGCAGTTTTCCAACATACGATCTGTAATATTGGAATTAGAATCAGGAAACCGAAATATAACGATATATTTTATGATTGGTTGCGTTCGGAGAATCTACAGTTATCTCTTTTTTCAATTTGTTGGTTTCAGTTGAAGAAAACCCACGGAAATTGACATGTGAAAAGAAAAAACGGAAATTAATTTACAATTTGCGCATCGAATTCATCCCTTTCATCTTTCTAATCAAAGAGGTACCTTGCAGTTTTCATTCTGATGCGAAAAATTAATTATTAAATACACATTTCATGTTTTATTTGCTGCTTCAATTTTGATTTTCAGTTATTAATGGTACATGAAGGCATACGACGGGTTTCCATTTACATGGTCTCTCATTTTAATGAATCGTTGATGGTCTGCAATGACGCAGTACAGCCGTGTTTGAGGAGTGAGATTTTGCTTTCTGTAATGATTCAAAGTAGTTTACTGTAATTGTAGTTCTAAAATGGTTGTTTATGAGGCGTAATTGAAGTTTAACCTTCATTAAGTGTCAGGATTTACATTAATTTGATAGTATTCATATGTATGTCTATTCTTCACTTTAAAAGTAGTAGGCGCAAAAATTATTTCGATGTGACGACTTGTGATGGAACTGTAAAAACTTGGAAGTGATGGATGTCCATCACTTCTCACTCGTGTGGATTATTCACAAACGTTTTGCTCATTGTGTAGTAGAGATACAATTGCCGTTTGTTATTAATAGCCAGTTGTGCACACAAGGTCTAAGAGGCTAACGAGTAGGGCTACTACGAGGCTAAGACGCTACAAATGGTTATGTGTGAAAGAAAGATGATGTAATGAATAGTATGTATGTGTATGGCAACGTTTCGAAATTAAGTGAAGCATTTTTTTTTTTCAAATAAATTAATAAATTTTAAATGGACTTTTCTGTAGCCGCAAAAATTCCATATTGACATTGTATTGTAATTAGCATGTCCCGTAATTAGCTTAACACGTTGCCATATCGATTGCCAAACGTCTATCCGTCCGTCCGTCCGTCCATCCGTCCATGGTCAACGCTGTCGCCGAAACCAGTCTTTTCTCGATTGATATTTTGATTTAGAGGGTACTTTACTGAAGTGCCTCAATTACAGTTTCAAAATTTTCTTGAAATTGACTCCATAAATTTTTGATTAAACCTTACCCTCGGATAGCGTAACTGACGCTTAAAAAAATGACCCAGGTCTCGTTTTCATTGAAATCCGTGATTTTTCGAAAATTGCAAAATATCACGTTTTTATGACCTCTTACTAAAACTAATAATGAATACAAGATTTTTTATTTAATAAATCTGTGTCTCTTCTTTAAAAGCAGATCTTGAAATAAGATGATTTACAATTATCCTAAAATATGAGTAGGTTTTGCGTGAAATATGGGTAATTTTTAAACTAATATTGTTTCAAAAATGGCTTCAATTCTTTTCTTTAAATTGTGTTTCTATGTAGGAATGAACTATAAAAAAATGTGATGCTGGTCACATTTTCGTTGAACTCTCTCAATTTTCGAAAATTGCAAAATATCAAACTTTGTTAGGCGCTTTTCTCCGACTACAATATAGATTCTTTTCTTAATGAAATCTGTTCATAAAAAATTGACTTTGAAATAAGGCCATGCTTAATTTTTAGACAATAAGAGTAGCTTTTGTGTAATTTTCGTGAAACATAGTCTATTTTTAAATAATTTTAAACAATTATGTTCTCAAAAACGACTCCATTTTTTTCTTTGCTGGTTGTCCTTGTGTAGTAAACAACGGTAAAGAAAGTGGTCGTGGACCCATTTTCGGGGAACTCTGTTTCTTCAAAAATCTTAAACAACAACAACAACAACAACAACAAAATGAACACTGAAAAAGTACAATGTAGAAACGATTGATAGATTTGTTTGTTAAATAAAATCTGTTCTAATAATTACGTTCATACAAAAAGGGCTTGGACATTTTCAAACAAATATTAGTAGTTTAATAGGATCTTCAAAATTGCAAATTCGATTATCTCGCGATCCATTTGCTAGTCCTTCACGAGATACAATTTGATAATGGAAACGCCGCGCCGTGACGCGGGAGTTTGAATTTCTGGTAATTGTTTCTGTTTGTTGGCCGACGTTATACATAGCTGTATGAAACGCAGTTTCAGTTGTTGAATTTGTGTTCATATATTTGCATTAAAAAAAGTTTTCGCATGTAATATTGTAGGATTTGTAATGAGGTTTACAAGTGATGACTGTGGTGTGTTACGTGTTGACAGAAATTAAGGTATTATATAATAATGTGTAACCGTTTCTAAGTATGAGAAATTACATGCTGTTGAACACAAGTTACATTAAGAGCTGGGAATATTCAGAGAAGAACAGATCTCGATACACAATCTTCCGAGCTGCTCAGACACACTTCAGTTGTTGGTGAAGCGTTTGTTGCATTGGCAGCGCTATGTGTTTATAGTCGTCAACGAACTCAGATACGGACTATACGTACTACTACTACTACTACTGGTAGTATACTCGTACTATCCATACACTACTAAGAAATTTAGAGAGAGTATTGTAAGGTTCCAAGGAAAAGACTATTTTTTTCAAAAGAAAAACTTGTTTTGGGGGTTCTTGATACCGAGAAAGTTATTTTTTCTTGCTTGCATCTACAGTAAATTAATTTTTTCGAATAGGAATTATAGTGAGACCGTGAGTAACACAAGCTCCTGAACATTATAAGATTAAAAATTGGTATTTTCCTATCAGTGTTAGTGTTGTCCCGGCCCGTCGAATTATGAAATGATATTTTAATTTTGGGGAGTACTTTAAATGATGTCTTCACATTTTCGAAATTTTCGCAAAAATGGGTTAATGTTTTTTAAACTGACCTCAAATAATCATACTTTTACTAAAAAAAAATCGACATGACATTATTAATCCAACTTTGGAAGGGATCAACATTATTTTAAACTTTGAAAACTTCGATTTTTGCACTAATTAATCTAACGTTGTAAAGAAAAATTGCGAGAAAATTTCGAAAATGCCCGAGGCTTTTCTTGTAAAGTATCCCCCAGAGTTAAAAGATGAGTTTTAAATTCGTGAGACCGCAGCATCGTTTAAATCGATCAGGTACGTATATCAATTTTGGTGAAAATCATGGAGATGTCTGTGCAAGTGTCTTTTACAGACAGGCAGTTTGATATTTTGAATAAAAGTACCCGTTTCGTGCAGCATTACAATACTCACACTATCAGTTACACGTGAAAGTAAAAAGGCAGATTTGATGCAACTGAAAAAACAAAACAAAAACAACAACAACAAACAAACAAACAACAACTGAGAAAACAAGGATTAACAAAGGTCGTAGGTCCGTTATTGGTAATTTTTCCACTTGGCTCAGGCACTTATGTTATCGTCTTCTGTAATAAAGTGCATGGGGACTTTGAAACCTGCATATGCTGTAACTAAAATTAATTGTAATGTGGCTGCATTGTTCTTACTCCCGCTCAACTCACCTCATCTTCGAGCGTGCTCGGGTACAACCATGTTGGAAAACGTTCTGTGCATGATGGGTGTTTCGTTGGTATATTCGAATAACTGGTTTCGCCGTGGCTCCGATTCTCTGAGATGTGGAAAACTCACTGGACGTTGGGCGTAGTGGAAAGTACAATCTGGTAAGTCGAAAAAAAATTGCAGGAGAAAAGCACAACTGGAATTCCAATCAGTCACATGATGCCTTGGCGTCGTCACGCCGAAGCGTCAGGAGCAGGTCGGTCCGCGGGGGGAGGGGTGTGTGTCCGCTCCATTCTCCGCGGGCGCGCTTTGTGCACGCTGTTTGAGGCGGCTTATTGGGCTAATATTGACGAGTCTGGGCTCGACGCGCTCCCGCTGCGCGCTTCCCCGCACCCATTCTCCTCTCAAGATTGCGCCTGCAGTATTGAGAACGCGGCGGGCGCCAGGTGGACGCCGCGCAGCGCGGAGCCCGGCGCGGGCGGAGGGGCGCGCGAGCCTCGCTTCGCCGCCCCGCTGCCGCCGGCATTCGTCTCCCCGCGGACGCACAGTCGCGGTAATTATACAGGGACCAATATTTGGGCAGCATGCGCCGCCTTCGCCCGCACCGCGCCGGGTAGACACGCCCACGCCCCCTACTTTCCTCCTCCTGGCCCACCTCGCCTTCCTTCTCTTCTCCTTTCTCCTCCTGTTCGCATCCTTTTCCTCTTCCTGCATTTTATTTTCTACTCTTCATCCTCCACTTCATCTTCCTGCTTTTCTTACTCCTCATTCTCCTTAGGTTTCACCTCGCCTTCGTCCTCTTATTGCTCCTCTTTCCCATCCACTTTTTTCTTCTTTCTTCTCCTTTTCCTCCTCTTTCCTTCCTCTTTTTGTACATCCTCTTCCTCATCGTTCCCCTTTTCTTCGTTCTGTCGCTCCTGTTGCTCCTTCCTCCTCCTTCTCCAGATCATGTTCCTCTTTTATCTGCTCCTCCTCGAGTCAGTGATGCGCCGCATTGTGGCCGCACTTTTACGACGGCGCCGCGCCGGCCCGCGACCTCGCCGGGCCCCTCCCCGCCTCATCCAGCCCCTCCCGCGGCGCCGCGCCCCTGAGTCCCTCCCGCCTTTCTCCGGAGTCGTGAGGTGGCTTTCGGGCGTGCGTGCCGCCGTGTGTGCGCGGCTTGCGTCAGCGGCGTTCTTTGTGTGGGTACGTGTCCTCCGCACAAGCACAGACCATTCTGTTTGCGGACGGCGCGGCGTGGACATTGGAATCCTTGACGGGTTTCTCTCGTTCCCCACAATGCTGTATTATTTTCCTGCGGTCATGATTTGTTAGATGCTCATTGTGCACCTGTTTCGCCGCACTAACACAGCACACTGCTTGCGTGAGATTATTCGATTTTTTTTTTTTTTTAAGGATTTTGGGAGGTACTTGTTCAAAAAAATAATAATGTAAGTGCTTTGACAAGTTGTTCGCGTCAAAGGATGTTTGTGAAAAAGTCGAAATACTAAGACAAGTTATCCAATTCACCTTGGAATTGTAGTAATATTTAGATTTTCGCAGACAGTCAAAAGGAGGAGAATCTCAGAGAAGTATTTCCCCAATCCAGTACGTACAATGTTTGTTTCGGACAGTGGGTGGTTAAGTAACATTCACGGGGAACCCAACCCGAAAATTACATAATTTATCAAGGATTAAGTCAATACTATTGGGATCTGAATTTGGAATCTGTAGGTTGAAGAAATATTGCACTACAAAGAACACGACTACAATGTTGGGTAGCATGTGTGAATATGAAATCATATCATTACTGCTTGGAATGTTTTTCAAATATCCGAGACTCCCTCTCCCAAAATGTAGACCCCAGCATCCTCCTGTGGCGTCTTATGTGTCTACAAATGATTTCTACTGCTCCACTACATTTATTTGTCATTACTTTTTAATGAATAACGGAGTAATATAATATAGCAGGTATTGAAAGACTAATTTGTTGGATATACATGTGTGGAGGTTCATAACTAAACGCGTTTCTGATTTTCGTCAATTTAATTAAAATGCTGTATTTTCATGGATACCCAATTTATAATAACTCAAAGCAAATTGAATTTACTGTGCTTTGAATGAATGGCAGAGATGATAGATTTCGACCACAATTAACATTTCCGATCTGGACAGATTTTCAATCTGGAAGAGGTGCAAATAGTATAACCTATCTGTTAGAGAACTTTGCATTATGCCAACAGAGTTTTCGGTAGAGTTCAAGGACATTTTCAAAAAAGGATACTTATTTTGCCTAAGACGTTTATTACGCGATTATTATAAACAAAGAGATGTGACTCGTAAATATCTGCCGTTACGATTAGAAAATGTTAACAGAGTATTTCCTTGCCCTAATTGGTTAAAATAAATGTGAATCTAATTATCTGTGGAATCTCTAAGAAAGGTTTAAAGTATTGCCGGGCTAACACATTTTATTTCTTGCAATTTTTAAAGCCAGAAGAAATTAGAAGCTCTATAAACAAGAGGGCGTATACTCACATTCTTTTGAAAAGTTATTTGAAATTGCCTCGTTTCTTGTTTTGATGCACTGAGGAAATGATTTTGTGAACTACTAGGGTGACATTATAAATACGAGTAGTGGTAGTTATCAGAATTAAACTTTATAAAAGTATAGTCTGATCAACTAGTAAATTGGCTCGTGAAATAAAATGACACAATCATCCGATTGTTTGCAGGAAGATATAGGCAACAAGGTTTGACCCAGGCAAGTCAGACAAATGTGCGTTTTTGCCGTATAATCCATTCATAATGATGTTTATTTTTTATAAACATACATTTTCAATAATGTTTTTCGTAGTGACAATAAATTATACTTTTTATTTTCTCGCTACTGCTTACACTATAGTGAGAAGGTTATGAAATGCTCCGGGAATAAACGGCACAATTTCGGCAGAAAAACTTTACTATAGGACACTGGTGACAAAAAGTGGATAAATCCGGTTTAGAAGTTTAGAAAAAAACATCCTCTAACACGTGATGTAGCTACAATCCATTATTTGTGGGTCCTTGATTACGAAAAGTCGAATGACGGTAAAATGTATGTCCGTGCGTCCCTCTGTCCGTCTGTGAACAACGCTAACGGCTAAATCGTTCAGCTGATTTTCTCCAAAATTGTATTTCCCGATCGATTTAGTTGATGTCGCAGTTCCTTGAATTTGAAACCGATATTGTAATTTTTGCGGTACTTTACGTGAAGCTCCTGGCACATTAAAAAAAAAAAAAAAAAAAAGCTATGTGGTTTTTAATTAAATTTTGTTGTTGGGTAGTGTGAAGGGCGTTTAAGAGAATGATACGGGTCTCATTTTCGTTAGAAATTCTGATTTTTCGAAAAATGCGAAAATTCAAAAAATTGTCGGCTTCTTTCTACAACTACAATTATAAAGATAGAAATTTTTCCGTAATGGAATCTGTTCCTTAAGGATAGGTTTTGAAATAAGGTCGTGTACAATTTTTCGAAAATTTGAGTACTTTTCGCGTAATTTGGCGCGAAAGTACGGCCGAGAAAGTACGAGCTCTTTTAACACCACTAGTTTAAATAAGCTTTGGTATCAACAAAGGAATTATTTTTTACAATACAAAATGATACAATTTCAAACGCAAATCGTATCAAAATGCTTTGAATATGTCGATACGGAGAAAAATGCATCAATTGCGTAAAATTATGTTAAAAACTTTACGACTTCTTGTCAGATTGATTTTTTTGCGAGGATCTTTCGTTGTTCGAATACTATATCTGAATCAAAAATTATTGTTTTTAAAGAAAGTGTGTAAGTGATTTTTTTTCTCGTTTATTCGAAGAAATAAAATTGCGCGGAAATATTCCGTAAGTTATATTCCTCATAATTTCCATTTGTATTTATTTTAATTACATTGAGATTGTTCTTTTTCGAGACTGCTGGAAATATTTCCGGATTGTGGCACGTGTCGAGCCAGTTGCGTCAGACCGCGAAGGCAGAGCGTCCTAAAACCACCGTCGTCGTGAGGGTGGGAAGAGGGAGGGGGTCTTCAACGGCGACGAAGGGGAGGCGGCGAGGCGCGTCACAGGCAGCGAAAATATTGAACTTGAAGCTAAGAAGTTTAGTAGCGAAACAAATGAGTGATTGCCACCTCAGCTTTGCCTTTAATCTTGTGCGGCGTCTCTTTTAAAACTACAACAACAAGGCGCCAACAAAGTTTGCCGCTGGATAATGAAGAAGACGCAGCCTGCTGCTAAATTAATCGCCAACACCGCCGCCACCGCCGCCGCGCGCGCGCGCGACTGTCGGGAGGCGGTGGCGATTAGGTCTCCTGTCTCTGCCTCTTCCTCCTCCACCGCCGTCTTCTTCTTGTCCTCATCCTCCCCTACCCTTTAGTCGTCCTCCCCTGCCCAAGCCGCCACCTCAGCCGTCCCCGCCCGCCAACGCCTCGCCTCCCCTATTACCTAGATTTGAGAGAAAATAAATTCGCTCTCGCCCGGCTCGTCTCCACCTTTTTGTCTTAAGAACAAAGACCGGCCGCTTCTGCTGCTGCTTTTCGCTTCGGAGATGTTGGCAGTTTGTTTTGACGACTGGGAAAACTGTTGAGACTTCGTTTGGATTGGACGGAAGTCTCTTTCTTCCCTAGTCCACCCGAGGTGGCAATTCTGAAACGCCTCTGCGACGGGACAGGCGCGGGGGTGGAAGGCGGCGGCGGCGGCGTTTTCTTGTGCCGCTGATTGAGGGCCGAGGCCGTCTCGAGACGGCGCTTCAGAGGATCTTTGAAATGGGAGGAGGGTGTTGAAGATCTTCCCTGTCGTACCAATGCCAGATTTTAATAAGCGGTGTACGGGGATGTTTTCTATTTAAGATGTTTTCCAATAAAAAAGAAGAAAGAAATCTACTTCTGAGAGAGAATATTCAATTACGAAATCCTCGTTGAGAAATAGTACACGCGTTTGTTTTGCGCTATACCAAAAGCTTATCAGAAGTACAACTTGTAATATTTTTGTTCTCTTCTCTAACGTGTTATGTTTCACAATGTACTTGCTACTGTTAAGAAATGTAGTGTCCCCATACGCACTGTAAGCATTATAAAGCATTAAATAAATTATGTTAAGGCCTTTTAAATGCTTTTATATGAGCATATGCCGAGAAAATTCTCCATTTTCAAGTGATGCATGCGCCTCTTACTTTTGTTTTTAAATCATCAACCCTGAGATGTTTCTTCCTAGGGTTCATGTATTTACAGGGAATTCTCGCGTTTTCTACTAAATTATTCTGTCACTACAGGACAGAGAACTAATGAGAATTGTGGCTGCCAATCCGAGGAGGTAGCTTATCTTTAGATCCCGCATTGTGCACTCTAGCGTTGCTTGTGTTTATTTCCCAGTGTCCACTATAGTTCTGTCGATTTTTCTGATGCAGAATTTCCTGGTAGATGATTCATTCTGTGTTCAACATTGCATTATTCAAGCGTTCCCTTCGCGCTCGCTCACATACAAGGTGATTTGAAATTATTGAATGTATTTGGTTAGCTTACGGCGCGTAGGAAATGAATTATGAAATGCATTACTCGTGTGGAGATAATGTTTAATGAACGATGAGTTAATATTTATTTTTATATTTATTATATTTATAACGGACGTCAAGCTGTTTCTGTGCGCTGTAGTTTCAGTTTCCGAATAATTGTCTTGTGTGCAATTAGGTTTGTTTTCTACCTTTGCATTACGTTCGTATTAATTTCCATTCACAATGCTGATCAGCTGGGTATCGAATTGGTACTCTGTACTGCATTACAGTGACAAAAATTAATATTTTTTTATCCAAAATTTGTTGTGATTTATTTTTGTGAAAGAACAGTAAAACTGTAGGTCATGATACGGAAGTGCAATCAGCACACTTTTTCTTGAGCTCCAGAATCTTTTCCTCATTTAACCATTAATAGACGACTAATTAAAGTATAAACAAAGAGAGGTTAGCTTTGCTATTTTAGCAACATTTGAAAAATTTATATATTTGCACTGGACTTAGAATACTTAATTGCTTCGGGGGACGAACTACAGTTTTGTTTTTTAGTATTGCTAACAAAATAGTAATTCATACCCCAACCTCTACTCCTGTCCAGGCTAGCTGAAGGAGAGCTCAATAAAACGTGCGCATAGTGAAGTTACTTTTATGTCCAGAAACAGATCAAGAAACCATCTTAGCAATTTGCTTAATAGATCAGGGAAACTGGTCGAACTCCTTAGCAAGATGGATGTCATTGACCCATAAACTAAACTTGTTACAGGTGTATTAAGTCTTTTTAAAAATATCAAATGCAAATGTAAACTAATGCATTATATGCCATTGTTAAAATTAACGTTTTCCGTTTTGATGGTGAGTATAACTGGCGCTCTCTCCGGCGTCTGGTGACTCCTAGATATTGCACCGCGCTCTTGGTTCTATTTCTAGGTTTACTGCATTCAATCCTTGGCCCTTCGCTTTAACACGGCCTTTGGTGACGCAACCAAATGGGTGAGTGGTGTTGCCGCGCAGTGAAGCGTTGTGCGGTAACCGAGGCAGTCCGAGGGGAATACCAATATTCCGTCTTCGTCTGTCTAGCTACAACTTAATTTTATGAATTTCCGCATGGTATTGAAAATAAACAAGTTCAATCACTTAGTGACGGTATTCAATGCAATGTTTATTATATTTGGAGATCTTGTTCTCATTTGATATTAGGTTGATTGATTCAAAACGTACATTTGATGAGTTCTTTGTGTAAAGTTGGCCTGTCTGAATGGAAGTCCCTTTGCGTCTCGTGGAAGCGAGTCTGCCAGCAGCTTGCCAGCGTTCTTGTGAATTCGAATGTGTGTAGAAGATATTTCAATGTTGTAATATATATCAGGGTAGTGAATTTTTCGAAATAATATAATTTTACTTGTATAAAACGTGTTTAAACAATATTGCTTGTACAACACTGGAAATCGAAGCCAGAACCATGTGCGCGGGAGGTGACTATACCTGTTACGGACACAACGCATAAAAATATGTAATATTTCAATATAGATGTTTATTAAACTTTTAATTAATTTAACTATTTAATTAAAATGAATTGCTTACATTTATTATATATTAGTGTACTGTAGTTTGGAAATTTCATTTCCTTCATTCGATGGGGCTGCAACCTCCAGTTTGTTCGGACATCAGCCGCCACTGGGCGAGAGCACATCGTTGACGTATAAAAGAAAGGGGATAGGCTCTACGATCAGACCCCGCGGGACCCAGAGCTCAGCTGGCAAACAGTCGGAAAGGTGAGTAAATAAAGTTTTTTCGTGTCAGTCCGGTATTTCTACTCTTTACAACTGATGTTTAAAGTACAGGATAGTCACTTTAGGGTAATACTCGAATTCTCTATGGAGGTGATTTTAAGAGCAAAATGTTATTACATTCACATCAAAAACTTTCGAAAGATCAAATAATGTTTCAATAGATGCTTCATTTTCATCATTGATGAAGGAAAAAAAAAAAAAAAAAGGACATTTCTGTAGATTTCAAAATTCATGTTGAGTCTGAAAATTCCGTTTTTCAGGAGTAAAGTTTCCATTAGTATATAGAAAATCTTCTCTGATATTTTTGAGAAAACTGGCAAAAGGGAACTTGGCTGATAATTTTGAATTTCATAAATTTTGTTATTTTCAACAACAACAAAAAAACTTAAAAAATTACTTTACATAAAAAAGCATTAAAATGTTAGTTAACGGATGTATAAAGGCAGGTGCAAAGGTTTTGAATAAACAATGCAGATATTCATCTAAACCAGTCTAATCTTTTTTAGTTACTGACTGAGGTATTGTTTGAAGAGACTTGCAAATTGTATCGGATTCCGTACTTCTGTCATTATCCTTAAAACATACAGTACATATCCTCTATGTCCTATTTTAACGAGTACGTTGTTTTTCACGTTCTAATTCCTTATATTATTCAAGTACTGCTTTTCCGTGAAATGTTTCATTTTCTTTTTTCTATGAACAAAGCAGGCGTTAATGTGAAGTGAAAGCTCTAACGAAAACGAATTGTATTTTTCGTTTGGGTCAACAACGTTATAAAGTTCGTACCTGCAGGAAGTAGGTAAATAATATTTCAGCTTTTGTAAATAATTACACATGTGTGTATTATTTCATGTATCTGTGTTCAAGTTTCTAGTGATTGTAAGAATCTGTGCACTGTACCAGAATTGTGCAATCGCAGAATCGTGGTCACTGTACCATATATCATTCATTATACCATATCCTGTTGTGTTTTCGTTAATTATCATTTAATCTACTGTTGTTACCGGGAGTGGTGACTCAGTGCATCAACTGATGTCACTGTAGCGCCTCTGACTGAGACGTCTTAGGTTCGAATTCCGACGATGACAGGATTTTAGACACTAGCTTGTCAGCTAGGACGAATTCAGTTGCTGTCTGGAGGAGAATTCTAGCGGCCGGCTGCTCTCATTGGTAGTTTTCCGTGGTTTCTCCGATCAACACCAGGCGAATACCGAAACAGTACCCTAACAAACGGGCCACGGACCGCGCGCGATCTTTCCTTTCTATTCCTTGTCCTAGCTTCACTTCTTACACACACACGCATACCTACACTAACATGCACTACACTACCACACATGCCGGGAGACCGGTCGGGAACTTAGAACTGGTCCCAACTGGGGCGGTGTCCTCCTGGTTGGAGTTACCTGGTTGGGGAAAACCCCGTTAGCCGACGGTAGGTCGGCACCCGATCTGGCCATTCAGCGGAGGAAGACCATCGTCACCCCTGGAGCAAAGACACGCACTACACTTATAGGACTAATGATCATAATAGACGCGCGTGGAATCACTATCAAGCAATCTATTGTTTTTTGCGTATTCCACGTAGGCTCATCAGACAGTAATATCTAAATTAGAAGAATGCAGTAAATTGAGAAAATACTCCTTTTCACGTGATTCGCTTAGTAAAAATCAATGTTGAAATCTCCACGTACAACAATGAATTCAAAAGAGAACTATATGTTACCAGAGTTCTCTAGATTTTCTAAATTAAAAGAAAGATGTAATTTATAGCTCGTTTTGTTGGAGATCTAGATGCAGAGTAAAATAATTTTGGTCGTAGAAAAATGTAAGACTTATTGCAAAAACATTTTCAGCTGCTTATTCATTGAATTCTGAAGAATGTTAGATTCAATGTTGTGTCTTACATAAATATAGGGACCTTCATATGCAGGGTCCTGATTAGGTTCTCTCGTTCTAAAATATGATTCTGCAAGATAAAAGCTAGGGATTTGGAATAAGTTCCAACGTTCTGTAAAGGGGGAAAAATTCTTACACACGTTCTCTCACATTCACACATATTCTCTTTATTAATTCAATTTTATTTTGAAAGGGATTTAACATTATGATTAGTGCCCGGATGTTAATGACCTAAAAATCAGCGAAATTGGAAAGCATTTATGACTTAAAACCTATATAAATATGACCTTAAAAATAAAATATGACGTTATACAAGTTAATTTTTTTAAAATATTTGTTGATTTTTTACGAATAACAAACACAAAATTCACTCAAGGACAGATTGTTAGTACGGTACATACGGTTTGCAGTCTTTGGAACTAACTAGCATCTTTTTCGGCCATTTACTAATAGCTTTTTCAGCCACATGACCAAGAGGTCGACTCAACTCACTTCGTTAAAATTCATTTACGTTTCAAATAATCCTTTGTGGTATAGTTTTTGAGTTTATTTGTGACAATATCACGTGATACATTGTCATGCGAGATATATTTTCAAGCTTTTTATTAGTGTGTCCTTAAAAACATGACATATATATGCATTTTGAGCAAAATTTGGCCAAAAAATGACCTTTTACTAAAAACGGTGTAAATATGACTTTATGTGCATAATAGAAATACGTTTTTCTAATTGACAATACCTGGATTCGTGCATAAATTGTTTTAAAATTCACCCGAAGGTTCAGAAAAAAGTGTCTTGTAATTAAAATCCGGGCCCTAAGTATGTTGCATTATTCTAATCTTTTGCTCGGATAATTTTCTGCTGCATCTGTTTGTAGTTGCTATTTATCTCTAACGTACCCCGAGTGCTTAGTGGAAGATAGAATTGTGTCCCAGCAGTTACACGGGGCGAGGTATGTGGGGCGACAGGTAGAGAAAAATGAATAGTGGGTCAGGTTGTACAAGGATGGGTTCAAGGAATAAGGAAATTGGGTCCGAAGGGGATCCGGCGGGCGTGAGAGAAGGAATGTGGGTGGGGATGGGTTTTGAGCGGGACACTGCTGATAATGTGAGAGGATGTGTTTTGCTTGGTGGGTAACGAGGGCATGTTTTCTGAAAAGAGACAATGTTGATTGAAGTGTTTTTGTGAGAGAATGTTTAACTCGAATAGTTTTACATTTCCATATCTCAGAAGTAGTTTCAATTGGTTATTGGCTAATATAATTTCTTTGCACACTTTTGGTTTTTGTACCAGATGTAGCAAGGTGCAGAGTGTAGCAAGGTTGATCTGTAGACACTATATTGATCGTGATTTGGGTGTCACGTTGTAGTTTGTGAACATGTTGGTCAGGTGTGTGAGTGACCACCCAAAATAATGCCATTCTCTTGTCTTATAATGATGAATGTTCGGCGTGGTAAGAGGGTTTGTGAGTATCCAACTCACTGATCACTTAGGCAAACCTCCCGTTAGAGTTAACACTCGTGACAGAGAAATATGGCGGGGATGTGTAACATGCGATATAGGGTAAGAATATGTGCATTTTACTTACTGTCACAATGTACTGTGAAATACGGAAAAGAAATAGGGAGTAATGTAGTTTAAAAATGAATAAATACGATTCAGTAAACAATTTCGTTGTAGCTTGTTTTCTACCATCGATCTCACGACATCATTCACCTTGAGCATTTGTCCATATTTTATAGAAAAATAGGACTTTGGAAGCACATTATTAATATGACTGACACATCCATTTCTTGGATGATTGTCATTATACTGCTCTACACTCAAATCGATTTGTAAGAACGTGACGTCGTCGTTGTAAGAAGAATTCGAAGGGGGGGAAATGTTTTCTTGCGCCATTATTAAGATTAGATTTGCTGCACTGCAGGCAGCGGTGCCGGCAATTGCTGCGACCTTCACCGCAGATTCCTTTTTCTTCTGAGACGGTTGCGTCTCGATTCTTGAGGATGACGGGCTGCTTTCTTGGAGTATCTAATTCCGGGGTGGCGCCGCTACTTCCGAACCTTAAAGAAATACGGGCAATGAGAGTCCTCCAGGAACTCCACGAGCACTACTAACTACAGGGAACGGCCTTGGACAAAAGAAGACGCTACCTTTGATGTTTTGCGTTGATGTAAATGTTATTCTAGAACGGTCGGAATGAGGAGACTCAAGAAGAAGGAATTTCGAAATACACGACACTTATTGGCTGTGGTTATACAGAAGCGCTGTCGCTCTTCTTTCCTTCGTTGCGGATTCATTTTTAGGTGTCGGGTATTTTGTGGCATCTTTATTTCGGGGGATCGTAACGAGATTGGATAAAACCTTTGATGTGCCTACGGCGCGCTCTCTCGCCTTGTCGCGCGACCGCCGGTGCGTCCTGAGGAAGCGCTTTACGTAACGGCCGTGAGACGAGGCGCGGTGTGCGAAGCGGCGCGGCGGGGGATTTCTTCTCTCACGTGCGGACGCGGCGCGGAGGCGATTCGTTGGGCAGCGCCACCACCGCTGACGGCGTCATACGAAGAGAAGGGCGTCCTCTTGCATCAGAGTACGCATGACACGCAAGGCCCGCGTGATGCGACGTGGCTGCTGAGTGAAAGGGACATTTGGAGATGGTCAGAGGCGATATTATTGTGTTGCGATTGTTACTTTTAATTATTTTCAATTTTTTAGTTCAAAAGGACTTCAGTCACTTTTTGAACGTTTTTACTTGTTTTAACCCTTTTTAGTCCTAAGTAACACCAAGCGTAACTTCGTGTTTACTTGTCAATGTTACGTTAAAAACTATGGCTAAAAGATGACTTTACCCTTTCGACCCTGTACGAAAGATTTACTCCGATAGCAATTCAGTCGTTTAAGTCAATTCGCGGTCTTCACAGTCTTATGTAGTACACTATTTTATTTTTCCATAGCCTTCTGACTTCCCTTTCTTTTCTTCTATCCGCGGAGGACCATTCGCTTCAATTGTAACTAAATGCAGAAATGTCATTATTAATTCTTCCTCTCAAATTAATATTTTTCTTATTTCAGTATCCTTCCGTGGTTGCTTTATTACCTAATTGTAATATTGAAGCATCAGTTATTGGATATTATTTTAAATATGAGTTTCGGTGGAAAGTTTGTGTTTTTTGGAACTTATCAGATCATTATTATTGCTCCCGATTTACGGAGACTGTTGCGTGAACCAGGAGAAAATTCGTATGCATCATTGGAATATCGTGGTCTAAACTTTAATACCCTCTCGATGTCGCGGGCACTGGATTTTTCCGAACGGCGCGCCATTGAACCGGTCATGACGCGCCACACCGTTCAGCGTGCCTACCACACGTCACCCACCACTGATTCACAGCGTGACTCACAACGCCACGGCTCACATGAGCAAATTACAGTGGTCCCGTAACAGCTTTGCACGAAGCAAGAAGAAATATTGCTGTACTTCAGAAGTTGGAGATAGGAGTTGGGTAGAATCTATTGATTAATTCGCTCCTTGGCGCGTGTTCAGGTGTATGAATGTACTCCTAGAATACCCAGTGTTCTCTGGAGCTTGTATAAAGGGGTAAAAAGTTTTCTAAATTGGAAAAGCTTCTATTCAAACGGTTAGTGTTGCTTGATTGAGCATTTTCTGTACTTCTAGCCCCAGTCATGTGTGAATATTTTTTTACGATTATTCCATATCTGATTACTGGAGTCTACTGTTGAATTACTATGACGATTCTAGATTTTCCCCCATATTGAGATTTTACTTCGTTTTGTGTCTTCCAAAGGGCATATGTTCGTCTACTGTTGAAACAAAATTCAAGTTTGAATGAAATGAGCAATAGAAATGACGGATATTGGGATGATTGGTGATAATCTTTTATTCACACAGAATTTCTTCCGTAAGTCGAGTCATCCTCTTGGAAATACCTATTTGGGTTTGTAAATTAATTGGTTAATGCTATTTTCTTTGCTATGTAAGAAACAATGAGTACGTTGTTTGAATTCAGTTATGAGTGCAATTCCATTTTGGGTATAGAAAGTTCGATGTGTATCTTTCAACGTCGTAATCGCAGACGATGAAAAATTGCAAACATTTTATCATTAGAACCAACCATTGCTTGCTTCTTATGTAATTTCTTAACCATTCTGTGGTCGACAGGGAAAATTATTATGGTTGGTTACGTACGCGAATGGTCTTGTAATTCAAACAGAATTGAAATTGCTCAAGATAACACGAGACTGTTAATGCAATAAACATGCAGAGAAGAATGGAAGATTCCAGCTACGTCACCTTTTTAAGAGAAAGATTAAACATTCCAATGCGGATTCTATGGATTCTGAAGTTTTGCTTTCAAACATAAATCCCACCGAACTATTTTTGGTCATAGTTGGATATAAACACGATATAATATATTCCTGAGTATTCATATGCGAATACCTCTTTTCACTAGGTGTGAAAGGGAAGTTGCGACTTCCAGTATTTTTATGGACTAGATATCGGTGATGTCTTTCTGGGAGGAAGTGAAAACTAATCCAAATTGCGACTCTAATAATTTTATTTTTAGAGTTAGATGCTGGAAAAGACCTGAGTCTTAAAAGAAAATTTTCCCAACTCTGTTCTTGTACATATTAAATGGAGTAAAGCGACGAGTAAAGTAGTGAGTGCTAGGATTTGCTAATGAAAGCCGCTAATATCCTACTTTGATTTCCCTCGCACAATTCCATTAAAAATATTGTTGAACTGATAATGTTAATTCATTTAAAATCGTCATGCTCTTTTTTATAAATGATAACACATTGACAGTTTTTTGTTGTTGTTGTTTTTTAACGAGTAGCAGAATACCAGAATTTGATTCGAAAACATTGACGTAAATTGAGAATATGTTGATTGCCAGAGAGTTGTTCTTCCACTCCGATGTCATTACTTCTCGATAATCTTCTACAATGTGTTCTGTCCTGAGCATTTTCAAAAAGATTTCTATTTATGTCTTGTAGAACGATCTTTCTTCTTTACGATCCTGGCCTCGAGCCGTTTTCGTAGAGCTTCAAACGAGATTGCACTGTCAACTGTGTATTGCCCCATCATTATGTCATTAAAAACTTACCTTCCTCATTGGTTTGCTGTTTCGAGGAAACTTTATTGGTGCCACTAAATGACATCGGCTGAGTTGGGAAAACAACACTCAGCCGAATTGTAAGACGATTCAGATTTCGACAGTGGTATTCACATATGTTGTATTTGTGCATTTATTCATTTAATTCCATAAAATAGTAACTACTCCTAAGTGACGTTGGTGAGGGAGATAATCGTAGAATCTTTTTACATTTTTGCTTAGTATCAAAACATGTTATCATCTCGTGATTCGCTGTTAGGATCGAGGAGAAATTGGAGAAAATCGTATGAGGGTGAGTCATTGATTAAAAAAATATTACAATTACATTTTTTAAATCATTTAAAATAATATATATGAAAATTCATTTTGACAATAAATTATTGATTTTCAAATATTTTAGGTTTTATTTGCTGATGTGGCTCCATTGAGGTTCAAACATTTACGAGATATAGAGCTCGAAAAATCGTTAAATATTTCAACTGTTTACTGCAAGACTTTCGGGGGTAATTTGCGAGTGTATCATCTTTTGAGGCACAATTGTGGATGTTATTACAAGTAAGACATATTTTATTGACTCTTGAAATTAATTGTATTTTATAAATCATATAAAGCACTAGGGAAACACTCTCATCTCGTTAGCGCTTAGAGTATTCGTCTTGACCATGATTAGAACTGGGAAGGTATGTGCTCTTGGAGACATAGTTGAAAATTACATTAACCAAGAATGTTTCCAGAAGTGTCATCATGTCCATCAGGACTTATGTTCTCCTTTTTTTATATATAATTTAGACGGTTTTTTAATATCCAGCTGAAATTTTTCCTCGTATTGATTTTTAATGAAAAAAATATTTTCGAAACGATATAATTTTTCATACTTCTTTGTTGTACTTTTCTATGAACTGAAGTTTTTCCCTTTTAAGACAGATAGGGACAATGGTGTTGGAACTCTTTGAGTTAACCTGGCTGAGCAATGTCCAAGCAATGACTTTAGAGCTGAGGCCCGTTGTTGAAGGAGTCTTTTTTCCTCGTCCTCTTTACGACCTTGATTACGTTATTTGAATCTTCAGTTGTGACTTTTTGTCGGCGTGTGACTTCATGTACACTTTCTCGCTATAATACGTAACAAAAAAATGTATTCTGACCGTGCGCCATAAATCCGCGAATTTTTCGAAAGAAAAACTTTATTGCCGGGTCCTGGTAACGAAAATGTGGATAAATCTTGTTCCTACATGTAGTAGATTTCTTGTTCTAACACATACGCTTTCACACATTCATTTATGAAAGTGATTGAACTACAGAACGGGTTATTGCCTCGTAGGCTACGATCGGCGGTGGAGGAAAGGTGTTGTGCATAGAGAAGTGTCTGGTTGGTTGGTTAGTGATTCCGGGCGCGTCAACAGCTTAGGTCATTATTCCCGTGAGTGTATTACATGTTTTTTACTCGGGAGATGGCAGTGATCTTCCCCTGCTGGATGGCGAGATCCGACGCTAATCTACCGTCGGCTAGTGGGGTTTCCCCCTAACTAGGACTCCCCCACCAGCGGGGCACCGCCCCAGCCGGGACAAGCTCAAAGCTCCCGACCGGTCTCCCGGAATATGTGGTGGTATAGTCCATGTTAGTGTGTGTGTGTGTGTGTGTGTGTGCGTGCGTGCGTGCGCGTGTGTGAGTGTGAGTGTGTGTGTGCGTGCGTGCGGGTGCGTGCGTGCGCGTGTGTGCGTGTGTGCGCGTGTGCGTGCGTGTGCGCGCGTGTGCGTGTGCGTGTGCGTGTGTGTGTGTGTGTGTGTGTGTGCGCGCAAGGACAGTTAGGATAAGGAAGAGGTGGCCCTTTTGTTTGAGTACTGCTCCGGCATTCGCCTGGTGTTGATCGGAGAAACAACGGAAAACTACTGATCAGAGCACACGGCCGCTAGGATTCTCCTCCAGACAGCGACTGCATTCGACCTAGCTGAAAAGCTAGTGTCGAAAGTCCTACCGCTGTCGGGACTAAAACCTTAGGACCTCCCGGTCGGAGGCGCTACAGTGACATCAGTCGATGAACTGCGCTACTTTTTTCGGTCCAGGCTATTTAGAATGTCACGAACGATTGTGTGTTTTTGTAAATATTATTTATTTTCCATTTTTTGTTTTGTATATTTGACTTGGTTTTGTAGGGGGGCAGGGAAGCCCTTCCAAGTTCACTGACATGTTACGAAAACAGGTGTGACCCATGTGTGTGTTGATCGAGAATTAAACAGAGTTTGTTTTCTCTAAATGCACTCGGGTTTCTTGTTTTGGAAGAGCATGGGAGCAACGCAGAAACAAATCCCGCCTTTAGTCCCCGATTTCCATTGCAGGAAATCAAAATAAAATTTCGCATACTTTGCCGACGACCCAAATGGGCGGTGGACCCAAGCCGCCGCCCGTGCACCAGAAAAGGGGACGATTGGGACGTCACAGTATGAAAGGACATTTAGAAAATTGGTGCAGAATACGTTTTTGTCGAACTCTTTGTGTTCTCCAAAATTTCGAAACAAATTAACATTACAGAAGTACAATATTGCCGATAACGATTTTTTTCAATATATTCTGTTTTAAAGAGAAATGTATCTTCAAATTTTACCATGTACAGTTTTTTTTAAAGCAAGTTATTTTTCGTAGATGTTGCTGTAAGGTAATGAATTTTATAAAACATAATCCCAAAATTATTTCTTTAATTGTTTTCCACGGATGGAGCAACGGGCGCTTAAAAAATTGCACAGGTCTAATTTTTGTAGAACTCTAGGAATTTTCGAATATTGCAGAAGTTAGAAATAATGCGAGAAGGCACAATGTATACACACACACACACACACACACACACACACACACACACACACACACACACACACCACATAATGTATCACCACTAAGTTAGTTCATACGTTCATAGGCATTGCTAACACTTTGTCATCTGGTTAACATGATGCCTGTTGGGAACGATTGATGTTGCTCTTCTTATAGGGCTTCAGTACGGTTCGAGCCATAGCCTGATATCCGTCTACTCTAATTTTTACATGAATGTGGCCAGATCTTGGGAGATGAGCCGTTAGCTTTTTGTTTGGCCCTTTGAATGAGAGTAAACTCGTGATGGAGAAGTGTGCGATCCTAGTCCGTGGTCGAAGGCAGCAGCAAGCAGCTGGACTTCATCGGAGGAAACATGGAAACAAAAGGTCAGAATAGCGCAATTTCTAGAATTCTCATCCATGCATTATTCAACCTCGACTCACATACTTAGTTGCCATTATGCATAGTTCATTATGCCACCACCAGCAAAATTCGAAAGTCAAAACCTTCCGCTTTACAAATCCTTAGTTGCTTATTTGTGATTCGGGTGCATTATCGGTAATGGAGGCGAGGATTCTTCAGCTGAATATTCGACAGCTGAAAGGCTCTCATCGTATCTATATAGAAATGTCCCAACCCAATTGTAGTAAATAAATAAATAAATATATATATATATATATATATATATATATATATATATATATATATATATATATAAATATCGAAGTATAAATGAGTAAATAACTTGCCCAATGGAAATCCCTCTGCTGTTCGTCCGTACATGCTTCCAACAACGAAAACAAATGAACCTGCGTCTTCCTAGACGGGAAGTGACGATTGCACCGAAGCCTCCCACTGCCTTCCGCCGCCATTGACCGCTGTTCAGTTCCCTCCGTTTCTGCTCGCCACTTTCCGCTTCCACTGGCCACACCTCTCCCGAATCCATCGTCTCCCCCCGCCACCTTCCATCGTCCCGCCTCCCCCCCCCCGCTCCGCCCGCCCTTCCCACCCGCCCGTCCGCCCCCATCCCATACCGGTCCTATCCTGTCGCATCCCAATCCATCCCATCCTGCCCGCCCGCGCGCCACCGTGCCTGTGTAGCTGTCTCTTTCTCCCTCACTGTCGCCCCTCCGCCGCCGCCCTCTGCTCCCGGCGCCGGGCCTGCTCCTCCCCGCCGCCGCCCACTGTAATCCGTCGGCGCCTCCCGCGAAGGCCTCCGCGCCGCGCGCGCCGTCTCCGGCCAGAGACAAAGCCGCCTCATTAGTCTCCGCGGGCGAGGGCCGGCCTCGGCGGCGCCCGATTAGCGCGCTCCGCTTCAGCCGCGCCGCCCCGCGCGCACCTCGCGCCGCGCCATTATTCTTGATCGGGGCGTCTTTTGTCGCGGCCCCATTCACGCGTCAATCATCCGCCTTGTTCGTCACACTTGCCGGCGGGCGCTGAGCCGGCGCCTCGCCTCGCCTCGCCGCGGGGGTGAAGGGCGGAGGGGGTGGGGCGCGCGGAGGCGGAGGCGGATGCGCGAGCGGCTCCGCTGCCTGCGCGCTGCGCTGCGCTTTGTTGCAGCAGCAGTGGAGTCGCGCGCGGGTTCCGAACGCCCTGGCACTGGCGGCGAACGTGCTCTGTAGGTCCAGTGGAAACAGTGCTGCGCGCCCTGCGCCGATCCTTCTTACAGGAACCCGATGTACATTATTCCAGACCCTAAACCGTATCCTGGAAGGGATGTATCGTTTTTGAAGGGCAAGTGGTTATAAAAGTATGATATAATGACGAGACAGTGATTTGCAGGGGCAACCATCGAAAAAATCTGATGGGAATCTTCTTTGTACGCCACAAGTTCTACAATATTAGACCGGGATTTGTAACAGCAGTGAAAGGCGAGCGGTCTCACCGAATCGGTCACAACGCTACGGATCGCCCGCAGAGCTCGGGCTATAACAGTTGCCTTACGGCTTACACCCTTCGGCCACTCACGTTAGAAGCCCCTCAAGTGAGTGAACCAGACCTTTGCCGACCTACACAAGTACGTGCGTACGTAGTTGAGCGTTGGCCAACCTTCTGCGTGTGAAACAATCCTGATGTTACGTTGTCATAAGTTGAATCTACCGGTCCTCTGAACTACTTTTAAAAAGGAACAAGGAACGGAAGCTAGTATGGTGCATTCAGTATATCGAAACAAGCACTTGATTATTTTGTTATAAGGCACATCAGATTTGAACAGGAATTCTTTCGTCGTATTGGCCCCATGAGTAAATTTCTGAATACCTGCAATTACTACAAAACTGTAAATGTCACTAAAATTAGGAATTCGATCTTCATGTTCCAGTACTTTTACCCTTGCAGCCTCATAATAGCGAACATTTATAAACGAGTAGATCAATTCTGTGTGTATTGTTGACGTATTATTTTTGTGGCTGAAAACAATATTATTGCCTTGCTATACTGCGAAGTGCCGACAAACGAAATGAAATGTTTCACAACGACATACGTATTAGAAGACTGAACAAAGTGCTTACTAAGCTCGGTGTTTTTGGTGATAACTATGTTTTGTTTTCATTTCTGAAAAAAACTTCTTCATAAATGTTCAGCCATTGCCACAGTACCGATCCATCTTTGAATATTTACCGTTAAGTGTTTTCAATATTAAAGTTTATTTATTAGTAGCTCTTCGAGAAAAAAGAGCTAATGAATAAATGTTCGTGTATTGAAAGAACTGGCAAATTTCTAGGAGAAACATAGCACCTTACATCTGTCAGGGGGAAATTTGTTGACATTTACCCGAAGATAAAATATGCAAAGATACTTTACTCTATTGCTACATTAAACACCTAGTGCATTTTTTTTTATCTTAAACCTAATTTACTAATCTTTATTCCTGCGTTGGCACACCTGGTCTGTGAGAGCCAGTATTAGTTTGGTGTTACGAGCTTCACTGGTTGGTAGCTCTGAATGCTGTTGTCCTCTTTTAATGCCTTTCTATTTAAGCAATCGGAGCCAGTAGGGAAGCTTGTGACTATTGTTTCCGTGGGAGCTATTGTTTGAATCGTTCCTGAGCCTTTTGGGTCCACAATACCAACCTCACAAGTCTCCTAAGGAGATCATTTGGGCCAATGAAGCATTCGTGTAATTCATGTCTGCCAGTCTCGGCAATTCGTTGAATGAAAAGGAAAAGAGGTCAACTAGGGAGGTGGGACTGTGTTATTCGCCATCACTAAAGTCTGTTGACCAAACTTAATAAAATAATAAAACTAGTGTCCTGCAGCATCAAAAATGCTTCTGAACCAAACCATATAAAATTGTTTTCCAAAACGTAACACGCTCAGTGCTCAGGAGCAAAAAATTAAATCCCCTCGTTTAGCACTAAAATGAATTAAATAAACATTTTAACAAATACATTCTTCACAAATACTGGAATAACATAGTGTAGTATACTCGGACACGCAATGCAACGGTTCTTTACATAATAAACATATTTTAAAACGTTGCAAGGTGTGTATAGCAAATATTTAAGAACGGGCACCCCCACTCGTGGAGTCTTGCTGTCGCTTGATGTCAGATGTGTCGCACTGAGTGTGAGAATTCATTTGGTATGCTCAGTATCAGAATAGGCGGAATAACACTGTCAAATATTTTCGTTTTTCAGTGAAAATTGAAAATGTTTCATTGTTGTTTGGATTTTCCCCATGTTCCTGGGTATGTAACAAAACCATAGACACCTCTCACGCGGCTGGAAGCTGCATAGTTTTCTTGGAATTTTGAGCGCTGAAAATTAGTATATGTCCCTTAGCCAATGCGACATGCAATTCCGTTGTGAAGATAATGGAATCATCAAGTTCTACTGTCAGTTGCTTTTTAATTTGTATTAAGTATATGTATTACAAATATTGTGAACTAAGCACACTGGTCAGGTTTCTTCTCTCTCTCTCTCTCTCTCTCTCTCTCTCTCTCTCTCTCTCTCTCTCTCTCTTTCCCTTCATTCTTGGTTAAATAAAATATTGTTTGGCAATATTTAATTATTTTTTCTTCGGAATTCGCTAACGTTTCGCCCTGATACACATCACCGAGCATTATCGGATGGCTCCATTTTTCTTACTCATTATTTTATGCTTTGCTTCTGTGAGACAAATCGACAAGTGTAATTTTTTCACGTGGTTTAATAGGCAAACAGGCATATATGCAAAGTGAATAAAACGCAAGAGGCAGTTGGTTAGCTAGGCAATTTCTCACACAACTTATATTTTATAACGATAATTCTTTTAATAATTGCAACATATTCATTGATAATAATGGAGATATACATTTATAATACTGGAGATACGAGAAGTAATGCACTGTGGGTTTGAAATTGTCAAGGCAAACAGTTCTATGTGAAAATAATAAATGGTGGAGTATTGTTCGTCTTGATCATTTTGTTTAATTATGGTCATGTTCAAGCTCAAATTATGGTAGTTTGAAAGTATTTTTGACAGTCGTTTTGCAATATATTTGCGAGACGCGTGAGTGAGTCGATTAGGAGTTTTGAAAAGGTACTTGGGAACGATAAAGCGTGAAGCGATGATGAGCAAGTCTCGCAACATGAGCGGCTGGCTGCGGTGGGTCCTCGCGTTGCATAACCGGCGGAGAGGCGAGGGTAACAAATCCGTACAAAACGGCTTGGCGTGGTTTATGGCCGCCCCTAATATGCCCCGTTGTTCGCGGCTCTCCACGGTCTGTCCAGGCTCTCTCGACGTTCGGCGTCGCTCGCACTCGCAGTTCAAGGGGCCTGCTGGAACACGTGGCTTTTGAGAGAAATGAAAATATATATTTGTTATTGCCATCCTCTAGGACTTACCGCTGCAAACATGGCCTCCTTGTGCAAGGGTAATAGTTTATTTCTTCATATCAAGCCCAGACCAAGTATTGCATCAGTGTGGTGATGAGTGCCTGTTCGTTCATCTGACCTAGAACTATTACATGGTCCAGTAGCTTTGTTATGCTTTTCCCCTCCCTATTCTACAGACACCGCTTTTGCCCTAATTATATTTTTCTATCCAGCTTGTTCCTGCCGCAAACTCATTAGTGCTGTTGCTAGCCAAATGGGCAACTTCCGAAATCTGGGCAAAATCTACGATAACAATTATTATGGAACCATAAACGCTGGTTGGCCGCGTTACATTATATTATCTTTCCATTGACTTTTTTATGTTTCATCTTTCGAAAATGACGATTTGACAGTACTTTATTTCAATTAATCAGTGCGATGATTTATTGTGCTAATAGGAATGGGGTGCCAGTTAATTTAACTTTCACAAGTTGAAAGTTCGTCAGTAAGTGAATGAATAATGCAGTAGATACGTTTGTATGTTTCATTACTTTATTTAAAAATAGATTCCAACTATTTAAAACATTTTAAGTTAATTATTATACATTTTAATATTTAAGAACATCAAGGTCTCATTTTCTATATGACACGTGAGTACTAAAACCTCTCTTTCCTTTAATTACACCTCTTTTCGTTCTGTTTCTCCTCTACAAGACTTTCTCTGCGTCCTGAAGAAGGGCTGAAAAGTGGTCTTCATGTCGATTGTCGAAAACAAACGCATCTTATATGACATCTCTTAACTTGTGAATACTCTGCAATGTTATGTTATTGTAACTTTGTTTCGAACAAATGTCATCTGCTCTTACCTCTCATATGAGGAAGCGAACAAGGTTGGCTGACGGCTCCAGGTAGGGATGCGACAGCGATGTCGATGTTTTTATACAAACATAGATGTTTTAAAAGTAGATGCATTAAAGCCGTAGTTTTATCACATCGATGATTTGTGGTCGGTTTTACGTTTTCGATGTCTTATTTGTGAGCGAAAAATGTCCAAAATCACAATTTTGTAAAAGAGCGCTCTGACTTTCAGGCCCAGTCTTGTTCATTGTTCATACATTTTTACTTCGGATTCAGTTAAATCTTAATTGTATATTAATAAACGTGACCATTGTTAAATTGAATTCTGTTGTGCACGAACTGAATATTAAGGGATACCTTATCATCTTTAAAACATGGATGTTTAAAAGCCTCAATTATTTTCGCCGATGTGTAATTAACATCTGTTTTTATTTTGAACATCGATGATTGATAACAGTGATGTCCTGTCATCGATGTCGCATCACTAGCCACAGCCCACTACGCGCCTTGCCGCAGTGTCTGCTAGCAGCATGCTCCTTCCCTGGCCCCACGCCCCTCTGCTCATCACCACAGCTCCCCGCACTCCACCGCACCGTGCCCAGCCGCGCCAAGCAGAGGCGGCGCACCGTGACGGGTGATGTAATGTGACGTCGTCGTCGTCGCCGCCGGCAACCCGGGCGCCGAGCCACCGAGAGAGCTTATGAGGTGCTTCGCTCTTGGCTCTCGGAGCTGCTGGTTTGACTCGCAGACAGCACTCCAGACTGGATGCGAGTTGACGGAGAAGGGGGCGGCGATCATTATGCGCCCGTAGTCTGTCCTCCCCTGCTGGAAAAGTTATGCTCGGGTTATACAATTGCTCCAAATTTACGATTTGGATACTTTGAAATGTTCTAATCAAAGATCCAAGAAAAGGAAACTGTTTTAAGAGCATTCCTAGCTTTTATTCACTTTGTTGCGTAACTGGAGAATATCAGAGAAGCTTTTCAGCTAGGTCGAATTCAGTCGCTGTCTGGAGGAGAATTCTAGCGGCCGGCTGCTCTGATCGGTAGTTTTTCGTGCTTTCTCCGATCAACACCAGGCGAATACCGGAGCAGTACCCTAACAAACGGGACCAGGACCGCGCGCGATCTTTCCTTCCTCTTCCTTGGCCTACCCTCACTCCTTACACACACATTCACACACTCACTCACTCACTAACATGCACTATACCACCAAACATGCCGGGAGACGTGTCGGGGACTTAGAACTTGTCCCGACTTGGGCGGTGCTCCGCTGGTGGGAGATACCTGGTTGGAGAGACCCCGCTAACCGACGGTAGGTCGGCGCTGGAATTCGCCATCACTGCCACCTCTCGATGAAAAATATTGCCCTACACTTTCGGGACTAATAACAGTAGTTGACGCACCCAGAATCACTAACAATCAATCAATCAATCAATCAATCAATCGTCGATTCGTCCCACCTACGGTATTGCAATTCACTACTGGAATGAAAGATACATTTGTGCCTTGCTCCTAGGATGTGTTCGTAAAGGGTGGATTCATTGTGTCTACACAACTCCCTGCAAGTTTTGTGGGAAACTCGAAATTTAAAGTCGTGAAGGTGATTTTGAGTAAGTTGATACGTGCTGACAGGATCTCGCCGATCTGTTCAATGTTACTATCGTCAAACATTGCGGCTAGTAACGGCATACTATAAAACCCATCACCTTGTGTGAACAGAACTTTAGCTTTCGGTGCATGACTATAGTGCATTGTCAGTGGGACAGTTTTCTCAACTGATCACTACTATGACATTGCAAGATGGATGTGTGTGTGTCTCTTTCTGAAATGCCTAACTTCTCTAACGCTGAGAATCTGCCGAATTTGAAACACACTGAAATCAACCCTTTGCAAGGTCGTTATCTCTGTGATAAAATAGGTCGAAAAAGGAGTTCAAATAAATCTTGAGATGTGAAGATTTTGTCGAAGTTGGCTATAAAAAACTACTAAATCAATATTTCTTCTTGATAATATTTCTTTTTGTATAAAAAACTACGTTGAGCTAGAATATCTGGTTTCTATATGTTTTGTAAATTTGATGAATGTCATATGACATGGTTTTTCTTTTGTTTGGGGATCAGATAATTTACATTTTATTACTCTCACTGCGTTGCCTGGGACGCAAGTAAGAGTTGGCAGAAGCGTAGAAAGAAGTTCAGCAATTGACGCTAAAATTTCATTTTGTTGTATGAGCTCGTATCTTGAACATTTCGCGTGTGCCACATTCTGCTTACGCAAATGTAGTTCCGGGTCTTCGGAGCAGCTTCTTCGTGTGTGGCCGCAGACTTGCTGATTGATGTCTATGCTGTCTAATGTTACACACGAGTCTTGTGACCCTCACTATCGTAATCATTCATTGTTAATCATAGTTGCAGTTCTTATTACAACTACGAAGGGCGCCTCTAGCACGTAAAATTTGGAGGAGATAACAAAATATGTGTGAACCTCCCCGAATTTTAGTTAAAGCCACGTCAATATTTTGATCGATTATTGCAGTTAACGTAGTGCATTATAAAGGTCATGTTATGTCGCAACTCTTCATGAATTCAATAAAATATTCTGTAACAAAAAAATTCGAAAACACGGTGGACACGGAGACGATGGCGGCGGGTAGAGTTGTAGTGGTGACAAACATCGTACTTATTGGCCCTCTCCGATGATATGAAGTACATGATCCAGGTGAATTCCTACCATTTACCCGTTAGTTCGGAAGCATCTTCGCAATATTCTTTTTCCATGCACTTCTTACTTGTGAATGACGCCAAAAGTAGTTTGTGCATTCCACGCTATCGTTTGAGTCTTAGGGTCACTACACGAGTAATTATCATATTTGTGATATTTTATTCTGAAATTGTCTTCAGTTGGAAAAAATTAAACAATGGATGCACTTGAAAATATTTGGTGTCTCCTCCCGCGTCCTCGTTTCTGACACCCGTGATTATCCACGTAGGCGGAGAGTAATTTTAAAGCTGGTTTCACTACAGAATTTTATTTTTATTTTTGTATATGCTTATAATATGTGAATAGTAGTTGAAGGATCATAGGATGTGTATTTCATTATGAATGTTAATGCAATTGAAGTTTAAAGCTTGTGGAGGCATAGAGGAGAGCTGGAAGAACAAGGGGATTTTGAAATAATATAATGCCATTATTTTCAAGATTGGAGCCTTGGAATTTTGCAATCAAATAAATCAATTAAATATGTATTTTCGTTCTTCCTCAGTAACACCAAGTTCAAATTTCACAAACACTCCTTCACACGACAGGCAAAATCCTGTCTGGATTGTTATTTGAATGTCATCACCTTATTTGTTAAAATTGCATTTCATAAGTCAATAACGTAGGAAATGCACACATTATTTAGGAATACGACCAGACCTGGTGAACACGCACAATGTCGTACCTTTTCCGCTCATTTCTCCCCAAACCTACCTGCGTTCGAATGTCCACATAGAGTGAAACTGCAAATAGATCTTGGCGCCGCCGCGGCTGGCTCGCTCTTGACCTGGGCGGCAGGGCGCGAGGCACGTGCCCGGCGCCGCCACGCCGACCGGTCCGAGCCCGGCGCGGGCGCTCCCGGAACCACGTAGCATCCGCGCCGCGCCGCGGTGACGTCGCCGATTCGCCGCGTCAGAACCGGTTCTGGGAAGAGTTACGGCCAGACGCTCCTCCGACTGCATTCGCACGAATGAGCAGGAAGACGGGGACGGTCTCCCGCCGCTGCCTCAGGCGCATACGTTGCACTGGACCAGCGGGCGACTTGGCCGGGAGGAGGTTGTCGCGGATCGTCCGCTCCAGAGGGGGAGAGTTTTCTGATAAAAAGTATGCATTTGCCCCTCCCAAGGACACGGTTATTGTCGTCCATTTGCAGGTGCCTCATTTAAGATTTCCGCCCTTTAAAATGTTCAAATCAAGACATTTGGAAAGTACAATCTTTGGTTGGTACATAAAGAAATGTTTATTGATGTTGCGGCTTTGGGAATCGGGCTTCCTTTCAAGGAAACACTTTGAGATCGTATGTAGGAACGGTCTCTGACTACATGGATGACTATTATTCGTCACATCCTCAGTCAGTATAAAGACCAAAAATGCAATCGGCCACTGGAAAAGTTTCTTATTCGCTCTCTGCATTTGCCCCCAAAAAGCATCTGGACCTCTTTGTTGATTTATAGGAGAATGTGGAAGCTACTGCCACCGCGGCAAGATAATCGTAACGCAATTTGAAGTACAGACACTGATGGACACTTACTGGACTGAACTGACTACAAAATGCGATACCTGTCATTTATAATTCTTTTCTTACTCCCTATTTAATTCCTAGAGTGCTCAAAATTAATAGAATCCGTAAAACCGTACAGCATCGTTTGGAGTTTATCCTCAGCCAAGGAAGATTGCTTTCTTTAAAGACGATTGATTCTTCTGTGTGTAATGAAGAAACATTTTTTGAATTGTTGGTGACAGGACAGTTCAGTTTTTGTTGAGGTTACTGGAGTATTGTGTTATGGTGATTATTTAGCTGAGAACCAGTTATGAATGAGCGCAAATTATTTTCCCGGTGACGTAGACGAATGGGCGATTGTCTTCGCTAATGAAGCCATTATCAAGAGGAATCTTCCGTAACCCATGGGTGTGGAAACGTGTATAATTCACGTGATTGCTGTTTTTCAGTTTTTTTTCTTTTATACTTATAACAGTATAAAAAGGTTTTCCAAACGTTATCTCTCACAAAGTTGTTCGCATTGTAATGCGGAATGTAACTATTCATCTCTCGCAGCCGCCGAAGGTGCTCTTCCTAACTCGACATTAAGCTCGACACGAGGCGTCAGCTTGAAAAGGGGGCGGTTCAATTGCTTGCCGTCAACGTTGCGCCCATAGCCGCGCGTTGGCCCCCATCGGGCGCCCCGTACTTCCGCCCGACGAATCTATGTAAATTGTCACTGGGCGGTAATGAGCGGCAATGGCGGCGCGGGGGCGGTGTGGGGCGGGGCGGGGCGTGGGTCCCGGCAGTTGCTGTGTCGGCCACTGCCACCACCCGATGGAGCTGCAATAGCGTTGGGCGCAGCCTTCCTGCTGACGAATGCATCTCCCCGGAAGGAAGATACCAGGAAGACGCGTGTAGTCGATCCGGGAAGCACGCCTTCCGACGTGCACCTCCGCTACGTTCTCGAGTTGGAATTCGTTCCGGGTCGTGCTAGTCCGCCGTTTTTGTTGGTGTTTGCGCCGTGCTGTCGGAAGAGAGGCAGGTGGTGGCCGCGAACGCCTTTGACGGACGGCTGTAGACCTAAGGTAGGACAATCGCCGATGTCGGTCCGCATCAGAAGGAAAAACCATTAACTGCGCAGAGGGAAAAAAACTCTATGACCTTGAGGCAGGCGCGGCGCGGCGCGGCGCATTGGCGGCAGGCGGGCCGAGTGGCCGCGCGCGGGCGAGAAGCGTGGCAACACGGCCGATGCACCGCCACGCGGCTGAGCCGGGCTCGGCTTGGCGCGCCGCTCCGCGCCGGACCCCGACGCGGCGGCTGGCAGGGACTTTTGGCGGCGCGCTGTTGGCGGCGGTGGGCGGCGGGGAGGAGGGGGGCGCGGTGCGGCACGGCGCGTCTTGGTCTTCCGCCGGCCGTCGCCGTGCCTGCTCGCTCGCTGCTGGCGGCTCAGTCGCGTGGCTCGGCGCTGGTGCGTGTGTTGTGTGTCTCTGTCTGTCTGCCTGTGGTGTGTGCTTCACTGCCCGTCGCCCGCCCAGCCAGCTCTGCCAGCGCCGCTGCCACTGCTGTCCCCCTCGCGCACAAGACCGACAGAGCTCACTCGCTCGCTCGCTTTACGCGCCTCAAGAGCTAGAGTCTGTGGGTAAGTGCTGGGCTCCGTGTGGGCGCGGAGCGAAGCGGCGCCGCGCCGCGCCTGGGCGCCCGGTGCGCCACACGCGCCCCTCGACCGCCGCTGCCCTCCGAGCAGCGCGAAGGGCGCAGGGCGCATGGGCGCGGAGGGCCGCTCCACGGCGCCGGCCACGCGCATGCTCACACGACGCCCGAGTGCCCCGCAGGTGGCAGAATGTGCGACGTGCGTTTTGTGTTGGTGTTATCGCTTGCTCATCTCGTTTCGTGCTTTTTGCGTGTTTTGTGTGTGATCTCAGAGATTCTTCAATCACGAGTGGTGAATTACACGATTGCTTGTGCAGAGTCGTGGTTCCCTAAAAATAAACGTATGATTGACATTTTTATGGAAACCGCCAATCACAGTTCCCACCTACGCATAACTATAAACTTGATGACAGTGCTGAAGAAGGCATGAAGTTTAATGTCGTGCGCTGCTCGTTTGATGGAGTGTCATTCACGTATCTGGTTGAATAGTACTGTACCCCCTCGCGTGGGGCCCTGTGTGGGCGTGCCGAGGTGGGCGTGGACGGCGGTATGCGCCGGCGTGTGGGTGCGGAGGAGCGACGTGGACGCCGAGAGCTGCTAGGGCCGTCGCCATCGCCCTTCTTCTTCCTCGACCCCGCCCTCTTCCTCCTCCACATCTTGGATATGGCCTGCAGTCTGCGCTCCAAAGTTTCGATTTTCACCTCGGTGGTGGTGAACAGCTTCCCATCTCTCTCCACCTGAGCCGTGTGTGCCGCGCGCTCACGCCCTTGGCAGGTGTGCGTACGCGGTTTTTGCTCGCGGCCCGCTGTCGGTTTGCTTTGCGTCCGTTTCAGCAATAGGAGGAATGGTGTTTGGACGCAACACATCTTGTGGTTCTTTCGAATATCAAATGAAAAGGATATTTTGTTTCTTAAAATATTCTTAAATTTTCAGATTTTGCTCCTAATCGTGCAAGTTGACACCAATTATTAAACAGGTGCAATTCTTCTTGCATCCATTAATTGGAGCGTAAGAGTAATGACAGATACGTAGCAGCATTGCACACTGACCATCTACGTACGGTTGGCAACAGGAACTTGTTAATCGACAAAACTATTTAATGCTCGGTAAAACGGTTATCTTGTTTCAAGTCAACAACGCACCAGGAAAACCGGTATCATGTTAACTTCGGGGAAATGCGCTTGAGGGAACTCCCATTTTGTCTCCACAACAGCACCAAATTGTGCGTCTGTTAAGGCGTGGTGATAATTCACATTTAGAAGATTCAGAAGCTACTTGAAGGAAAGTAAACTATTTAAATTACTTTTATACATTGGCAAACATCATTCTAATCCACACTGATTATGATACTCTCATAAACACTATTCTGTTAAACGGTCACTCTTCAACAGGTGTATTACAGGCGTGTAACTCAAGCTGAACTACAGAAACGAATAATCAGGCTATACTTTCCGATATATACTTTACCCAGAACTATTACCCAGGGAACTGTTAATATTCATCAACACTAGATCCATAGGAAATTGTGTGACTTGTCAGTTTTCGTTTCTGCTTGAATATTACACTTGATGTAATCTTAATGTTTGCTGCACTGACTTCGAAGAAAATGTGAGGAAGTTCCGCTTCTTTTCCTTTGGTTTAGTTTACGCCATATGTTTCCTTTACACACCGTAAAGCACAAACAACAAATGTTACATCAGCTAGTTTATTTGGAACATGTGGGGAATATAAGCAGACAACATAGCTGACGGAAGCATTCATATTGATACATTGCCACGTAAACTAAATTCGATTTGGGAATCTTGCAAATTACTTGGTAGTTTCATTTTTACTATTCGCCTACCACGTATTTACGTAGTAAAGATAAAATGTAATGCTGCAGTGGATAGTTTTCGTGAGAAAAAACTCGTATTGTGGGGACGTGGAGTCGAAAAAGTGGATAAATCTATATGTAGTAAATTACTTCCTCTAACACATTGTGCAGTCAGAATCGTCGTTTACTGGGTACTGCGTCAGTTGTCAGAGGAACTTAGAGGTGCAACATGTTTAAGGCAAAAGTGTCTGTGGTCAAAGCTAGCGCCTAAAACCGTTCCGGCGAATTTCTCCAAAATCGATAATTTTATTTTAACTAACCTTACTGGCACAAACAATAACAACCATTGATAAAGCTACAATTTCATTCAAAATGTGATTTGAAGAATTACTTAGCAACATACGCTCCAGAAACATCCCAAAGTAAAAAATATTTATATTCTCCACTCATTTCTCAGGTCCTGTTACCGTTAGTAAGACATAATTGGGTCGTCCATAAATTGCGGGTTACTTCCTTACCCACAACCCCTCGGTTTTTCTTGGTATGTGTAAGATATGTTGGAAAGTTAATGTAAGGGTTTATTTTAAGGAATAATTGATGCAATTTATTGGATATCATGTTCGATTTAAACTGTGTCAACATCTTCAGCAGAAACGTTTTTGATGTTTGACGTTGATGATGTTAATAATTTATATCTTCATTAAATATTAATGCCGTGATGTGTAGGGAGAAATAAACTTTCATTTACCAAATAGAAGAGTGCAGTAATAATAATAATAATAATAATAATAATAATAATAATAATAAAATAATATACACAATTCTCTACGTTCCTCCCATTTGAAATGATGGTGAGAATCGTAAAATGATGATAATATAAAAACAGGATCATCTGAGCATTCACTTATAGTGATTATGGGAATGTTGTGAAAAAGTTCGATCGAGATAATGTTCTATGTAATTTCTTCTTCGTACAATTGGAGCAAGTTTAAAAATAATGCACGCATCATAAGTAGTAACGTGCAAAAAAATTCAGTAAGCATCTCTAAAACGAGGTGAACGATGGCGACAATGCCATTTTCAGTTTACACACCAGATTTGTTTTGGCGTTGGCGTATTCAAAAGCGGTGCACGCGTACAGTTATTGTGCTGGAGATGCCTTCCCACTCGCTCCCGTGGAGCCGTCGCGTCGCCCAGGATAGCGCGCGGGGCGTCGGCGTTGGCGTGCGAGGGCGCGGGCGCGGGCGCGGGCGCGGGCACGGGCCGGTCGTGCAGCATTCCGCCAGGTGGCGAGTAGTGGTGCGTCTTACAGCCGCCCGCCCGCCCGCTCGCTCGGGCTCTCCCAGAGGGTCTTCCCTCCTCTCGCCTCGCCTCGCTCGCCTCGCGCCTCGCCTCCTTGAGCACGTACGCGTCGGGCCGAGGTGCCACGCCGCCCACGCCGCGCCGCGCAGCGCAAACACGCGGGCTTTCCTGCCGGGGCGCCGCGTCTCTCCGTTTTCGTAACCTGGATGCCAAGGAGCTCCCGCTTCTTGAGGGGATGTCTTGCCCCGGCAACACATACGCGTGGAGAGTGTTCCTGGTTGCCGATACGATTGTTTTACGCGATTGCGCACACGGGAAGAGAGCTCCGTAAATAAAGTTTTCCTAATATAATACTGATGATAACAATAACAATAATAATAATAATAATAATAATAATAAGAAGAAGAAGAAGAAGAAGAAGAAATAGAATTTTGTGGAATGATGTGAATAAGAATTTTATCATATTAGATTACTGATGGGAATCCTTGACAGTCAATCCAAATATACAGAATTGAAGGTAAATTAGCGGGTGCACCCACTTGTGCCCTCTTCGTCTAGGGGCGCTTACAGAGAGACACGAACGAGTATTCTGATGAAAGATTCTCCCGAGAAGATTGGCATACTGCCTAGGGCTGAATGAGAAGGCTGATGATAATAAGGTCTTGCTAGTTCTGTCTGTAAGGGAAATTCTGTCCAGTTGTAGTATGTTATTGCTTGTTGACAAAAAAAAAAAAATCAAACGTTATATCGATACGTTCTTTCGATACCGTAGTTTTGAAACCGGCATCGATACTTGCAATGAACGGGACCATCCTGGAGTTTCTCTGCCCGCCACGCCAGGCAGAGCCTGCGCCAGGCGCTGCTGGGGTGGCCGCGCGGCTTCCGGCCCCGCTGCGTCGTCAGCGGCGTCGTCAGCGCTCCGCTCCACCGCTCCACGCCGCTCTGCCCTTCCGCTCGCCCCGCAGCCTCCGCTCCTTCGCCACGCCCGAGATAAGATTGGAGGCGACTGCGCTGCGCCGCGCCCCGCCGCGCCGCCCCGCGCCGCCCCGCGCCGCGACGCGCTCGACGCAGCTGGGACGTGCGACAATTTCATGCCGTCGTGCAGCTGCCACCTGAGCACCGTGCAACCCGCGTTAAATGTGCGAGCAGTTAGAGGAAGTGGAAGATAGTCGACCACTGCTTACTTTTTATTTGAGTTCTGCAAAACATTGATTTACGTATTTTTGTCAAAAATTGAATTAGCTATATCGGTATCTTTAAAATTAAAAAAAAAAACAAAACCCTGCAAGTTTGACTAATTCATTGAGCCTTGTGAGTGCGGCATGGCTATTTATATCTTTGGGGATACCTTTGGAGATTTTGCTTCTTAATAGATGTTCACAGGAATTGCAAATACTGTTAGTTTTTTTTTTTTCTCATAAATGAATAGAGGATTAACACGTGGAAGTTTATTTTTTCGAGGAAAAATGTTCTCCAACATTCTTCTCGTAACATTCGTTATAAATGTAACAAAAATGGAAAAGAAACAACAGTACAGGATAGGAAAGCTCAACATGAGAAGAGTTTATTACGCTGGAATTGATTCTCACGTCTCAAAAAAGGTCACAATAGTACTAGGAATCGCTGCTGTCAGGTGATTGACATTCCAATATTAGCCATATTATTCCAATTGCCTACAACGAGAAAATGGCCCTAACACATTTAATGTTATGCAAATTTTTCTGGTTAAATATCTCTATTACTTTAATTTTCAGTTAATATATAATGATTTTAGAAAAATGAAGTTTGTCATTTAAACCTTTTTTGACTTCCAATGAAAGAAGTACTCTCTGCTATCGGGTAAAATAAATAGCTTTTTTCCCTTTCAGATGTCTAAATAACGTTTTCTCTATAAGTTGTAAAAATAATCTGCTTGTCGCATAATAAAGATAAACGGTAATGAATCATTCAGCCAAGAAACTGTCGGGGAAACTATATCATGTTATTCAAATATTCAGTACACAACGTCACATTGTGTACAGTTATCTCGAACCTTTTGTATACAGATGTCTTGCACCTTATCTCCAAATCGGAGCCGTGTCGGATCAAGATTGAGCAAGTTGGCCGTTCTAACATGGGAAGATGAGGTGTTCGCGTAGCACACTGAAGGCTTCGCCCCCTCCAAAACGGTTCCGTTGCAGACAGAACCAAAGCGATTCCCGCCGAATCCCGCTCGTGGGTCCGACGCCATCGCCGCCTCTTCCACGGCCGCCACTAACACCGCAGTTGCCGACGCCGATGCGCGCCAGGAAGTGACGTGCGTGCATTGTTTTGTGTCGACCACGAGTAATATGTGGGAACTGCTGCCTTGGAGGTCGACTGGAAGATTTAACCAGCGCCGCCGGAAACTGCCATTGTCTTCCTGCGCCCTGTTGAAATTTTGTTTCATGGTGAACCAGGTCAGGCTAGATGTGTCCAGAACACCTGTGCAAGCCGGAGAGATATTGTGAAATTTGTCCATCGAATTGTTATTTCTTCGAATGTTCCGAATTGATGGGGGTCTGAGAAATGAAGGAAAGCTGCTCTTAGAAGCCATCTGTTATTTTGTCATCTTTCAATTGTTGAATTCCTTGTGATCGGAAATGATTGTTAGCTGATCGGCTTTGCGAATTCTTCCATGGACTGATGACTTCGGCTCCGTGACAATAGAAATGGTGTATTACAATTACAAGTTTATGAATCACAATTTAGTGATATGAATGATGTATCCCTGACAGCAAAGAATTTAACAGAAAAATAAAACATATTGGCCTCTTTCTGATGAAACAAATAGCAAATAAAAATATTTTAAAAATAAAATTGTCTTCCTAATAGATTGGTGTTATATTGTCACACTGAACGCGTCGTCTAGCAGTAACGTTAATTGCTGGGAATAGATCAGCGTATAAATTCATGCTGTCAGTAATAAATATTATGGTCTGATGTACGATCTTAATTCCAAATATAACTTTGCGCGTTTGTTATGACCAGAACCATTATTGAAGGGATCAGAATTCTGTGAACATGAAAAGAAGCATCTGTCATTGAGTTAGCAGGAACATTGTGATACTTACCATACCTCTGAATGAGTTTAAAAAATCCACTGTCCTATACTTCCCATACGTCCGGTGAAAAGCTGAAAGAGCTCTTTCAACTTCATCATTACTCCTGACATCATCACCCGTAGTAGCTGCCTGTCGACGATAATCATGGCATTCACGATCAATTTTCATCTCCGTAGTCGCTGTTGCGAGACGTCCGAGATCGCATACAATGAGCACATATTTTGCGGAATTCGCGTCCAACAATCAGTTCTGTCAGTGCTCGAAGCGGACGCTTGCGATCCAACAAGTAGCGGAACCGATCAATGTCCACGAGTGCAGGAAGTACGATTCGTACATCACTTTCGAATATAAAACTACGAGAGACGAATTTTCGTACTCGACAGAAAGTATTCCTTTAAACTTTATCTCGAGTCTGATCGGAAATGATGTATCTCATGTTTTCGTTCGTAGTAACATCACGCTTTTTGACAACTTGTAATATAATTGAAATTACATTTTAATTGGCGCGTGATTGGATTTGGTGTTTGGCTTTTCGTTTTCTATTCATTGAACATGACAGTTGATGGCTAGAGAACGTTTACCAAATTTAGTTGTCATGCGCTAACGTTTGATAATATTACATCTTAAAAATTATTCTTTTAGCATTTGTTGATTGGCATTGTTTCATACCAATTAAAAGTAATCGCTGCGCCGTGAAACATCACGGAGGTCAAATTGTTGGAAATATATTGATACGCGGCAATTCTTTGGTGACAGTTGTGCTCTTAGCTATAAATTTCTTTTTAGTTCGGCATCTTTTAATTGGTTGTTTTGCAGATCGGTTTTCTTACTCGATTACCAAGTTCACAAGGACCTTTTAATAAAATGGACACGTATAGAACTGTATACAAAACTACGTGGGCGACGTTACTTGGCCGAGAGTGACACCAACCCTAATCCTGATGAGTCGAAGGCTATCACAACATGAAAATATGCCTTAATTAGACGACTCCTGAGGCTGGGTTCATTGGATTAATTATTTATTCGAGAAATAACGTATCCTAAGCACTGTTGCGAACGCTTCGGTCTCCAATATGCGAACTTCAACGTTCGGCTTGGAATTCGCAATTTGACGGGCGAGATATTGGCGACATTGCCTATGGCCAAGATTCCTTCGGCCACCTTCCTGCTTCCCATGAGGTGCAGCGCGGCATGACTGGCCCTTGAATAGTGATGGGACTCAGATATTTCGCGAGGGCGTAGGTCGGGGGATGCGAAGTGTGACGGAGGCAGCTGGAATGCAGCAGCCTTGCGCTTCCCGCGAGGTCGGACACCGTGTTTGCGCGCTCTCTTTCGATGCTATTTACGTTGGGGGGCTGCCAGATCGCGGCGCACGGAGCACCCGCCGGCCGCATAGCAGGCGTCTCGGTCGAAGGAAAACAGGAAGTAACTGCATAAATCAGGTGAGAGGGAGAGGGAGGCGAAGTAACATGCATGTGAACTTCCATGCGCAGTATGTCCCGTCGGTCTTCGTTGTCCTTTTCTATTAAGTAAAGGATACTTTTGTGTGTGTGTGTGTGTGTGTGTGTGTGTGTGTGTGTGTGTGTGTGTGTGTGTGTGTGTGTGTGCTACAGATATTCATTTCTATTAATTTCACGACAAGTGTTAAGAAAAAATCAAAATTACCACGTAATACATGTGCCATCTTTTCTGGTTTATTCGTGGTACACTGTACGGAGTGCAACATTCTTGTGGAAGGTGGAAGGTGTCTAAACATTAGGTTGAGGTCACTCTGAGGATTTCTTGCAGGATTTTCGCAGTTTCATCGCATTGTCGACTTTTCCTTCGTGTCAAATGGCTTGCGATTCGTTCCCACGGTGCAGTGAGCCTTCCGTTGCCTCCAGTCTTCCTGTGCTGCAGCCGCGCCGACCAGCTGGATCCTTCCTCCTGTCTGCCTAGACTTCGTGCGTGCGTTCGTTCCGTACCGTTGACCGCCCCCCGCCCGCTTTTCCCATGGGGTAGAGCCGAAGGCCGCCGGCCGGAGGTGGGAAGTGGCGGCGAATCGCTATTGACGACTTCGCGTTCAGCGCGAATTGCAGCTCATCCATTTTGCGAGGCGAGGATATACGCTCAGCAGCGTCATTAGTAAACGTTAGAGCCCGGCGGCGCACCTTCGCATTTCGCCTCTAGCCGCCGCGCTGCTTCCCACATCGATTTGCTCGGCCCTCCCCCTCCGCCCGCATGCCCCGTCGTGCCCTGACACGCTGTGACATGTCCCGCCCAAGCTTGACCTGAATTGTCCCGTCGCTGCCCTATATCGCCCCGCGTTACTCTGGCCCGCTCCACTCCGTCTTGTATTGCTTTGCTTCACTTTGCTGCTCTCCGCTCCTCCCTGGTCGCCCTTGCCGTCCTGGTTCCCCCGCCTTCTCCGCTTCCCCTCCGCTACGCTTCCGCTCAGTTCTGACCCGCGAAGCTTCCGTCATCCTACATCCCCCCTCCTGATTCCTGAGCTGTCTGGTAAGCTGGCAGACAATGCTGCTACCTCCTCCAGCCTCTTTCCGCTCTGACATTTCATTGAAGTAGCCTGTCAGAACTGCTCATGGGCATTTGGGCGAGCATATCTGATGATCTCTCTCTCTCTCTCTCTCTCTCTCTCTCTCTCTCTCTCTCTCTCTTCTCTCTATATATATATATATATATATATATATATATATATATATATATATATATATATATATATATATATATATATTCATTCCTGGGAAGGAAATGTCGGAAATTGGAAAATAAGCTGTTAAGACAATTTTAAGCATATTTTGACTAATAAACTACATGGCAAAGTTTGCATTTCAGAAGCATAAATACACTCCAGTAACATGTAATTGTTTATTATTTACAAAAGAAATGAATATATTTGTTCAGAAAAAAATTGACCCAGAAATAAAAAAAGTACCCAATTTACACAATTCGATTGCTTTTTTAAATTTTTCTAACTGCACACTGTATTCGAAAGTATACCTGTGAAGAGCTCCATCCTTACTGTTGTTAAAGAATCTTGGGAAATGTTTCCTCGCTACAAAATACTTAGTTTCCGATTGCTGCAAAAGTTAATTTCCATGATTTTTTATTTGCTATTTTTACGATTATTTATGTGCTTATCATTGCGGATGGTTGTCAATGCCAATAACGGTGGTCCTAAATTTCTTCTACTGTATGTTTCATTGATATTCTTTCGAGGCAGAGGGTCGAGGGAATTCGAAAACAAGTGACAAGTGGTATTAAAAGTGATTCTGCTGGAATGACAATTTTATATGAATGTGTACAATACGCTGGCAATTTCGTCGCCACAATTGTGTTTTGTTGAACGTGTAAAAAAACTCCAGAAACAACAAAAAGATTATATCACGCACGGAGTTTGCATATGGGCAGGCCCAGGTGCGTGCCTTTTGTCTGGCTTATCTGTGTTGAATCACATCCAATGTTCGGGCGGAATCTGCTGCCTCACTCTAGGATGACACATCATGATTACTGTGCTTAGCGAATGGAACGCTGGGTCCTAGATGACACCAAGCACGTGCTTAATTTCACTCAATTTTGTGTGATCATCTTTTGTGTTCACAAGAAAGCACGCTTCTTTAATTTTGTGGTTTTCTCTGGTCACCTAATCTCTATCTTAATGTCCCTTAAGCCGAGAGTTTCTCTTCCGGATAGAACGTTACAATTTCATGAAAACAAGCGTGCAAAAATACCAAAAACCAAAACAAATTGATGTTTTAAAACAAAAGAGAGGTGCATGAATTCAATTCTGTTAGAATTGAACGATTGTTTTGCACTTGGGCGTTCTTTTTTTAGACTGATAAATATGCCCATCAGGATGAAAATTACATTATGTTTTAATGTAGCGACATTTGTATTGCAAAGTGATTGAGAAAGATGTAATTGCGGATTCCATAATGATGTGAACAAAGATTTTAGGCGCGTTATGAGACAGAGGATGTTGCTGCGACCCAACGCCGAGGATCCCGCATGATCGTCAATCTGAAGCGCCGAACGATGATTTTTAATTCGATGTTTGTAAAACAACAGTATTCTCAATTCCAGCCACCTGATACATGTGGAATTGCAAGAAACAATCTAATACAATAAAAAATATTGAAGTACATTGGGAGAGAAAACATTGAACAAGTAGCGTTACAAAGAAGATGAAGGAATTGCATAAAATGAATTAATTAAATTAGTCTGTGTCACTCTGTAGCACCATTATCTCGTACTAGGCAGTTTCTATTCCCTTCGCCGTCTGAAAGATCACCAGGGTCTCTCGCTGAGCCTACTGCCCCTCTGAGGTGTATTGAAGAGCACGTTTGCGCTGCCGGGACATCGCAAAGACCTATCTCGGCCCTGCGTCTACGTTACTTGTCTGTACTAATTATAATAATACTGTAATAATTATTATAATAATACTAATTATAATAATACTCTGAATCACTTGACTGTACTAATTATAATATAACTGCATTTGCTGCCTTTGATGTGCTTTGTTACATTGAATGCACCTATTTAAATAACTTGGACACCATTTATTTGCATAGCAACAATGCAAACTAAGTCGAAATAAACATCGAAATATTTCAATATCACACTCGGTAATGAACACTTTTCTCAAAATTAAATATCTCTGCAGAAAATATCATAGAACATAATATTTACAACACGTGCTCGTTAACACGGTAGTTAGGTTTATTGATTTTTCGCTGCATTACAGATCTCTCTGTATTCAGTATATGTATACGAGAAAGTAAAATCATGTGACAAGCATTGGATCTGAGGAGACATTACGTCAGAGATACGCGGATTTACTTGAGTATGGTGTCAGGAGTGTGTATATATTTTATTGGCGCCCACTCCTGTAGGTGGTACTTTGTTCACTCTTATTTACCTACAGCTGGCTTGGGCATTTAATCATCCTGTGATTTAGATTTTTTCTTCGAAGTAAAGTATCTTTCACTCAATAAGCAGTATTTCACACGCGAACCCAAAATTCATTTGGCGACTACCAGTGGAAAATATTGAGGAAGATTCCTCTCAAAATATTTAATCCAAACATTTTCATTATGAACATAATTTTCTCACAATGTAGTACCTTTGAATCCTATGCGCTATGGCATTCTGCAACACTGAAGAGATCTGACGCCACCAAGAGCCCTCCGTTTCACAGAGTACCACAGCATTGAAATGGTAGGTTCGTTCAGAAACCTTTCTTTGTTTTGTTTCTATCCTTCTTCAGACTTTTTCGTGCATGTGGCTTGTGGAATTGTTTTTGCTTAATTGTCACTTAGGAATGACATCCCTATAATTGTCGTTCCGGCTCATTGTATGTATTGGAGTTCTACTCTACGCCATTTCCATCTGTTCCTCACTCCGCCAGTTTTATCTCTCCGTCGATGAACGGCCTGGGGGGGGGGGAAGTAATGTTAACGAGATCAAGGCGCTGATGCGGAATAACCCGGTTTGCGCACGGAAACTCATATCGTCTCCAAACGTCATGTCTTTCACAGTTATACTCCTGCATTGGATTGTTAATCAACTGTGTCACAGATGTATATGTGTTTATTCATATTTTGACGTGTTGCCTGACTAAATTTTCTGCCCCGTTTGGCGTTGAAATATTATGCGATGTGTTAATACTGAACGTTGAAATACACATGAGCTTATCGTGTAACTGTAGGCATGCCCCTAAAACAAGATTTCAGGGTGTCTTTTTTGCAAATGACTTTTTTTACTAGTAAATAAATAAAATATAGTACATGAAAATGAAATGTGTTTAACGATACAATTAATTACAATAGAATAGAATTTATGTTGAACAATTTACAGAGTTGCCAGATGGTTAAGAGAGCCCAGAGTTTTGGATACAAGAAGGTCAATTTAGGAAATTGATATTCCCCAAATTGTCGTCTTAAAAAAGGGGGAATCAGGAAATGATCACATTTATAGAATTTTTTATTACGTAAGACTAAGGGACCTCTCTCTAAATTTTCATGGGGGCTCGGAACCCTGCTCCCCCCTTTGCGCATATGTATGTATGTATGTAATATATCGAATTGCGAGTTTCCTTTTGTTTATTAGTAAAATGAGGCTTGAGAGAGGAGTTTTGGATACACTTGTTGCATTTGATAACATATTTCCATTTATTCTCGTGTTGTCAGTTTTCTATAATATCAAACACTTGATTACTATGTCAGCTCCTTAGCATCTTGTATGCATTCTACAAAAAAGGTGTGTGTTATTCGAGACTTGTTGACCACTTGAAGATACAGTTTTATCATAACTAGACATCGGATGTTTTGGGAAATGCCTATTTTTTTCTAGAGAACTTATTTAAAGGCTGATAATATATGTCCACGAATCATGACAAATGATGACATATGACGAAGTTTCATAATGCTTATTTTTGCTTATTTTGGCATAAATGCTTATTTTTTGCATAAATACCTTTTCTAGGACTTTTTTTGCTTTTTATTTATTATATTTATATACAATGCTAAGATATCGGATAATCGGCGATGGACCAACGTGACCATTCATTACGAAACCATGAATTCACGTCTTGAAATTTACAATTACGAGAGAATTCCTGAAAGTATACCATCTGATTTTTCTCCATTTCCCTATCTCATAAATACCAGCCATGATCTGAGAACATGGACGATTGACAATCCACCGAGGGAACCGAAATTTTAAGTGGAAATAAATATAAATCTTGGGCCTTTTTTCTTCTTATTCTTGACTTTTTCAATGCCTTACTAGGCGCCTAAAAGACGATTTTTTAGTGCCTAAACATCCGATGTCTAATCATAACAGTTATGAGGGTAGGAGAGTTTTCTCAACGAACATCTTCGGTGCCATTGCTGTCATGACCAGTGCTACAAACCAGATAAAGATGTTTCCTTTTCTGTTTTGTAGTAAAAACAAAGTCAAGCTCTTAATTTTACGAACTTAAATGAACTTCCGAGAAAGCTTCAAATTGAAATACATAAATGAAACGATCGATTGACATCTTTCTAAAAGAAATGCAAACATCTTTAATACTGCACGCGTTTCACTAGCATGCATCCTGAAATTGAAGAGCAGTATTTAAGAAAGGATTGTTTGAATGTGACTGTTATATTGTTCGACTTGTCAACCATCCGAGAGCGCTATGATCGTTTCGTATTGCGGTTTGGAAATAGTCCGTTTTCGCTCCGTGTTCTCGCATGTGGCTGCTTCTTTCCGTTGCGTGGGAACCGGCGCTTGCGGAGTGGGAGGGGGCCCGGTATGCCCGTCCCACCTCTGGTGGGAGACGTGCGTACCTCCCCTCCCCGCGCTCCTATTCAATTGCGGTAATTGGTGGAGGAGTTGTGTGCGAAGCGTAACGCCGCGTTTACCGCCGCCCGCGAGCCCGCCCCTCCCCCTTTTGCGCCGCGCCGGCGGGAAAGTGGGATTTATGGTGCTAGGCGGCGGAGGTGGCGACGGCGATGGCGCCAGCGCTAGAGACGAGGGCGAATGGCGGTGGTAGCGGGTGACGGGGGGGGGCGGATGTAGGCAGCCGAAGCTTTATGGTGGGGGAGGTTGCCCTGCTTACTCACCGCACGCTCTGCCAACTCTTTTCTTCTTACAGGTTTCTATTCTTGCAGGAAACATTTTTATGCCTTTTGTGATGGCTGTTTAGTTAATGCATAAGGGAAGGTTCATTTTATCGAGTGTCAGAAAAGCGAGTTTTGGGGTAGTGAAGAATTGGAAGACTGTCAGAAATCTCACTCGTTACAGAAATGTTACAATGGTGTGAAAGATGCCCTACACTTTATTGCGCCCCATTGAATTTCAAGTAGGGAACTACCTTCAAATTATTGTGTAAATTCGGATAAAAATATGTTGTTGACCACAGTAAGATGAGTCGACGTCTGGCGTCTGTGTCAATAGAATATCATTTTTGAGAGCTGTTTTTCGAAGGCCTTGAAACCACATGTCAAGCGAAGGTATAGCAAAAGTCAGGTGTCAGTAACCACATTATTATTAGCGTAATGGATTTTGAGTCCAGTTCGTGGATGATTGAGTTAATTAATTAGAGTTCTTAAATGTGTTTCTGACGCTGATTGACGTAGAATGTTAATCATTAAAATAAATAAAATATAACAAGAGGGGAAACTGACAGACATATCACAGATTCAAAAATATAATCTTGCTACGTGGAATTTGGAAAATGTTTTCACATTATGACGTATGCGACCAATAAATAATTGTTTCCTTAATAAGAATTAATTCATTTTCTGGAGTGAAATAGTATGTTTGCAATGCAGTCCGCAATACACATGGGCACCGAATTGTGGGGCGGAGAGGGATGAGGCAGGCAGAACGTGTGGCGAGGCGGGGCAGCGGAATATGATCCATAAAATTACTTATTTTTTTGCCTACTTGGCTATAGTCCAGCTCGTGACGTGCTTCTTCAGCCAGCTCGACGGGGGGTGGTTGTATGACTGACTTCAGTGTGAGTGGGCTCGAGTGTGACCGGCTGTAGTTTACTGGAAGTCGTGTGATACGCGGGCCTCTGAAGTGAACAACACAAGGCTGTTTGAAAACAAATTCCTTTTTTCGGAAAATCAAATCCCTTGTCTAATATTGTGGTACACATCATTTGGACGTATTTCGAATGCCATATTATGTTACAGATTTTAAGAGGACGATATGTAGTTAAGGGACAATTATTTTATCGAATGTTTAGATCGCCACTCCCCGTTAACTTCACCATGCCATAAGCCGCAGTAATATATTCATTCTTCGTCACTTCACGTTCATATCTTACTTAGTTCACTTGGGAAGCAGCAGTGTAGCTTGTGTGAAATTGTCAGAATTTGCTGCTTCGTTCCGGTGTAGTTAGACGCAGCGGGATTGCGCTGTTTCCCGAAGAAGCGGTGTGCCGGAGGCGAATGAAATTTACCTTGGCGCGGGGCGGAGCGTGTGCGGCAGCGAGAGCGCCGGCTCTTCAAACGCCCTCGAGTCGATTCGCGTTATTGCGGTGACGTAATAAACCTGAGAGCAGCGCGTTGTCTGGCGGCGCGCTCAAAGGCGTCGATTTCCATCTGGCGCGCGCGCGCACCCGCCCCCCCGCCCGCCCCCCCCCCGCCCCGTCGACCCCACAGCATCGCCCTTGCCCGCCGACTCCTGCCTACCTCCCGCCTGCCGGCCCTTGACCTCCGGCTCTTGCCCGCTGGCCCCTGCCCGCCGCGGCGGCCCTTGCCCAACGCCCCCTACCCGTAGCAATTGCCATCCCTACACCATCCCTACCAGCCGCCCTCCTGCCCACCGTACACGGCACACCTTCCCCTGACCGATCGTCCCCAGCCCATTGTTCCCGGCGCACTGTCCACCGACCATCAACCGCACGCGGCCTGTCCCACACCTGGCGCGCTGTTGCACGCTGTCGTTTCCCATTTGCTTCGTTGTACGTTGTAAGAGGCGCCAGGCTAGTTGGATTTTCAGAGAAGAGATGGAAAGATTTTTGCCGGGCAGACTGTAAGCAGCAGTGTTGTACATTGAGAAGTATGAGAGGAAAGAGTGCTTAGACAATACTGTCAATGTAATTATTAATTATCGAAACCGCACGAGCATTTTGCTTTTTATGCATAACTTATTGTTTCAAAAGCGAAATTGGCTTCATACTTGAACGGAACTATTCCTTACCATAATAAGCTCGGAACTATGCATAGTTAAAAATACCATTGCTAAACAGTTGTAAACAACTACTAAAGACTTAGGGTATTAACTGAATATCAAATAATCGAGATTTTGTAAGTTTCTGCGTACCCATGTTACGGAGTGTGATACAAAGACTATTCCAAAAGAGCAAAACCTCCAAAATGTAGTAGCTCCTAAAAGGTATCATTTGCAGATTACGGTCTAAGGATCAAAGCTCGGGCTCCAATCGTATTTTAAGGACCTTACACAATTTCTGCGTTGAATGAAGACATTCTGATAAGGTTTTTGGATTCTTTGGATATGATACTGTTAAAAATAAAAGCCGGCTAACTGTCCTCATTTTAAAAATAAATAATAAAAATTGCACAAAAGGGATTTTTTTTTTCGTAAATGTTCTTGTAACCCAGTATCGTATGATCTGATAATTTCTTTACTGTGAAACATGTAAATGTTATTGCGAAAAGTAGGCAGTGGACCATGTCTTTTGCTAACCGGATAAAGTTAACATTGCAACACGCTATACTCGCTCATTAAATATGAAGGCAAATCGGAAAATAACGCGGAATAGTTTTTCTCCGCTGGTATTGCAACTGGAATGGTTAAATTGCACGACGAGATAGTTTGAAGATCGTGCGATACATGGTATTTTGTTTTCATGTGCAGCTCTAGCGAGTATGACCTAAACTACGAAACAAAACTGACGCGCAGGTTACTGTCGTACATTTTGAAGAGCAGAGAAGTGTAGTACGAAATTTGTAGGACAAACACATTATCCTAGTGAAATTCACAGGGACATGCGTGTCGTGTATGGGGACGTCTCAGTAGACAGTGGCAATATCTACAGGTAGCGTGCGTGCATTGTTCCAAGAGTACTCCAACCAAACTTCGACTTCTTCGAACAGGGCGTATTAAAACTGATAGCACGCTGGCAGGAATGTGTTAACAAACTAGGCGACGATGTAAAAAAGTAGGCTTTTTTGTGTTCTTTGTGTTTTGGTACCAATAAAATTTTGGATGAAAAAATTATTGTGCGTCAATTTCCGATCTCTCATTCTCTAATTTTACACCTCTGAATGCATCACATGTGTTCCTCATCGAAAAAGTTGATTATTACAATTATTTTTGTTTCTATCGATGTCTCATTTAAACAGACTTCACTATTTTCAGTCGTCCCACAGCCCAGTCTTTGACAAACAGAAGAAGAATAATTTCATAACATTAAAATGTATTAGTAATTTAAAATCTTACAGGCACTAGCTTTGTAACAAGTGTTTGAGATGTTCATTAGATGACCGTTTTAGACGTCAGAGATTCATTCCTGTCTGTGATTTGCACTTGCCCGTATTCGCAGCAATTCCTACTGCAATATTTTCTTCTTGCATCGGCCTACTCCCGCTTGTCGTCTTTTCAAAGTTCATTATCTTCTGGAAAGCTCGATGCCGGGCTCTTGCAGCGATGGGTCCTCCACCAATATGATTTTTCTTCCCATTGCTTTGCCACCGTTGCTGGTCTTGGTCGTGGCTTCGCAGAGGCCGCCTGCAAAGCCCCTGCACTGGCGGCCGCCGAGAGCAGTGCGCGCTGGGGCAACCGGAGCTCCTAACGGAGGCGGCTCCTTCCCGGAAGCAGGTCGCCCTCCCGGCGTGGCGCCGCCGTCTGCTTGTCCTCCGGGAAGCGATTAATTGCGGGCCCCTGGTTGCGGGAATGGCGCTTCGCTTGTTGCCGACGCGATCGCGTTGGCAGGCCTGCTGAATTCTTCTTTCTTTGAAGTGATTCGATTGGGTTGTTGTTTGTGTATGTTTTGCCATGAGAGGAGCGCGATTGGCGTTCACTGTGTGCTGTGGGAGTTTGCGTTTCTGGCGACCCTTGTCAGCTTATACCATAAGTACTCGGTTCTCTTTAGCGGCATGTGTGTTTCAAAGTGCAAAGAACTCTGCGATTCGAAGCGCGTAGCTTCTTGATTCTGAGAATTTCAACTGCGTTTGATCAAATTGTCTTTAGTGCCCTAAATTTTTTACCTGGTCGCTTTGTCGGCATACGCCGGTAAGTACACCTTACGATTTCTTCGTTCCTGAGATGTGCAAACAGTATTCTTGTACCTACGCAGCACTAATGTATTCCCGTGGCAAGAACTTCATGTAGAACCCAGATCAGTTGTTGAATGCATATACGTACTATTGCGTTAATGCTATGGTTAAGGTTGTTGACTCCGATGGACAGTACATTCTTTTGCTCGTCTTTTAATTATCCGCGATTACTTTTAGAGCTTTTTCAAAAATATGCACAGACTTGTCTTGTGAGATGGTGAGATTTAATGGCCAGTTTGGGGAACTACTATAGTTATGTACTGTAAATGCAGTAGCCCGCAATAACAATTATTAAGTTTTTTCTACAAAAGAAGTACTTTCAGGGTACATTTCCTTAATTATACATTATTATTCCTTAATTATACAATATTAAAAACTAAGTTTGCAGACTGCAAACTGTTAATATATTTAACAGTTTGCATTCTGCAAACTTAGTTTTTGAAGGATAGAAACAATGTCTACAGTATGCTATTAGGGGAACGGCAATTTAACCGGTCTAATCGTTTACCGAACCAGATCCTTGGGGGAGGGCATTATCAGATATTATACAGTAATATACTCTTGACTGACGAAATTCAAGAAATTTCCCGGTTTTGGCAGTTCGTTTAATGTTTAGCGTTTGTATTATAAGTCGAATTTATTTTTCAACAGAGGATAAAACGATACAAAGAAATCCTTTTTTCGAGTGAAACATATTTGCAATTGAATGCCGTTTCCTTTGGATGTGGTCGTCGAATGCGAGCGCCGCCCACGCCCGCTCCTCGGGGGCGACGTCCGCTCGCGCGCCGCCGCGTGGTTAGCGCGCCATTAGCCCCTTTCCGCGCGCGCGTGTGAATTGCCCGCCTCTCCCCTCCCCTGGCGTCCGTCGCGGCGTTGCCACCCACGCCCGCGCGTCCCCGCGGACGACGACGACGACGACGACAACGCAGCGCGGGGACAGCGGCCGCCGGGGGAGGTCGACGCTCGGGACGCCGGGCGCGCGCGTGTCTGCGTGCGTGCGTGCGTTTGAGCGCGGGCCAGTCGCCGCTTCCGCTGCTGTGCGGCGGCGCCCCTAAGTGACCTGGGAAGAATCACGTGAAATTAGACTGACAGATGGCGGAACAGAGCGGGGTTGTGGGAGCGCCGCCCGCCGCGCCGCCTCGGCGAGACGCCAGCTGTCGGGCGCCGCTTGCGCGCAGGCGTCGGTGGCGGCGCGGCGCGACGAACGCGTCTCCGGCCCCGGCTCCGCCGTCCGCGCCGCTCCACGTACAGTTACGCGGACTGTCGCGGCGCGGTGCGCGACCGCGACAGCTGCATCGGCGCGCGGGCGCGAGCCGGCAGGCAGTCCCGTTGTCTCGCGGCCGGCGGTTGGTTTCGCTTCCGCGTGCGCATGAGGTTCCCTTGGGGGGGGGGGGGCGCTGGGCGCCGGCCGGCGCGGGGAATGTCCCGCGCACACTCGGCCCTCTGTTGGCATTCCTCAATGAACCTCTCTATGCGCCCGGTTCTCCGTCCTTTTCTTACTCGAACCGCGAAAAGGAGAGTCTCGTTTTTTGGGTGGATGCATGTCGGACTTTTTATTTGATTCTGCATCTTGAACTGTTGGGCTGATTTTCATGTAAAGGGGACGTGTTAAGCCCTAGCCCCGTCGTGTTAAATTCAGCAACTTCAACTACATTTTTCTCAAAACTATTAGGATTACAGCAACCAAATTTTCTATACGTGAATTAAGAAGTATTGTACATTTACTGAGATATTTTCAATTTGATATCTCAAAAACATTTTTATGTAGATGTTTTTTTTTTTAAATTGTCAACTTTTTTGGTTTTTGTAAGAGAAATTATATCATTAAACTCATGTCTTTAAATTGAGTTTAAAATAACTCAGTAAAAATGTTATTATGAGCTTGAAGTGTGGTAGAAATTTCATATATATCTACAGGATATACTTTCTGAGAAAAATGCTCTTTTCCACAGGAAATATAAAATTTTGGGAAACTAGATTTAAAGTTTCAGAGTAACCCAGCCCCATAATGTGGATTGTCAAGGTCATCATTTTTCTTCCTTTCTAGTCTTCGCTTCTTTTAATAGGTCATCCGCTTCCATATCTGTTTTGTTCACATGCAGTGTCAATTTTCTGTAGCAGTTGTAGAGTATTAATGGATGTGGTATTAATTCTGGAAATGTTTCATTCTGTGAATTCGAGACAAAGGCAGCTCTTGTTTATAGCAATTTGTACATCAATATTAATAGTTGCTAGTTTTTCGTAATCATAGCAATTTGAACTTCGTACATTCAGATTATCATACACTTCCGTTATATTTTTAACTTAAATTTTATATCAAGAAATAAATCATTAATTCTATCAAGTGTTTAATGTATAAATTACTGTCATTTTGTCAATTTCCAAGAACGTTCAATACACTTTTTTTTTAATTTTAAGAAATGGTAATTTCCATGAATTTTTCATGAAATGCTGATGCATAATCTTGTATATGAATTAACACATTTTAATATTCTGTGTATTTTGTTTCAGGTAAGTAACCAGAGCTGCTGTAGATGAAAGTACCTCTTCATCGTGAGTACTAACGCCATTCTAAAAGTTAAAGTCGTTAGTCAGATGCCTCTTATTTGAAAATAACGACCTGCTTTCTAATCAGTCCCTTTGCTGCAGTGAGTAGAAATTTACCACTCCAGAAGTTTCATTTTGCAACTGATAATTACCTTATATATATATATATATATATATATATATATATATATATATATATATATAAATTATTACTTCTTGTTCGATAATCATGTCTTTCGAGGGTTTTGAGGTACATAATCTTAAATGGCTTCTTAGGATATGGCCATCCTTAAGTCACGGTTGGTTTCTGAACTGTACTGAAGAGTGTTGACTTTTGTTCTATGATTAATGGATGGTATACTGGTGGAAAGGTACGAGAGAGAATCCAAGTTAAGGAAGTTTAAGCTTATCTTTCCGGAATGTTCATATAATTCGCGGTCTGTCATTGTTTCTTCCGAGGTTGAATATTGAAGTGCAGGGAGCATTTGGTAGGTGGTTGTAGAAATTGTTCGCAAGATCTTTAATGTCTCCTTGACTTCTGATATGTCTAATCCGCGTTGGATTTGATGGTTACGAAAGAACCATAGCACTTTGGGAGTTATTCTCAGTACTTATTTTGGAGAACACTCAGTCTGTTGATGGTGCTTGATGCAGCGCCACCCCATACTGGGTATGCGTAAGTCATTATTGGTAATATAACTGTTTTAAAGATTAATAGTCTGCATTCTAAACTCAGAGGTGAACGGCGATTTATAATATGTGACAAAATTTGATATTTTAATTTTTATTTTGTCAATGACTGCATTAACATGAGGATTCCATGTGAGTTTTATCGAATAGTAACCCCCCCTGGTATTTTAGAGGGGATATTGACCATGGGATTTTTGTTCTTTGGATTACGATTTCTGGAGGATTTTTGGGACGACGGTGAGAAAAGATTTTGCGGATATTCTTATGTGGAATATTTCTAACTCGCCAATTCTGAGTCTACTCTACATAGTTATTTACGCTTTCTTGTAAGCGATCTTTAGCCACTAATCTATCGGAGTTTGTAGCATCAATTGCTACATCATCAGCGTATAATGCTATGTTAGCGTCTCCTTCAGATGGAATGTTGTGGCAGTAAATATTAAATAAAGTGGGTGAAAGTGCTGATCCTTGAGGAACACCTGATAATAATTACTATTAGCAAGGTGCTCCCTGGTATCACTACAGTCTGGGGCTTTTCAGTTTCCGCAGTTTCAATCAGGAACACCGATATTCTTCTATTTGCTATCACTTCAGTCCGGGAAATGAAAAAGAAAACACGATACGCGGAAGTGCTTATTGCAGGCACTTCGGCACTGCTATTGCGACCTCCGCTTGTAGCCGTCTGCAGCGCATCCCGGGCTGCACACGTGATTGTGAGCGGACACGCGCATGCTTTTACGGCAACCGAGCATTACATCCGCGGGCGCAGGGAAACCGCCTACCGCATTCTCGAGCGTTTTCCCTTTTATCGGCCATCTCCCGGCTCGGGTGGCGACATCGCTGGTGCTGGACTGGCTGTTTTAAGGCGCCCGTTCGTGATAGATGGCCGTTTTACCTCAATTGTTTTATTCGGCCGGGTTTACATGAGCATTTACAGCCACAACGTCGCGGGGAAATGTAACTAATGAACGAAGCAGTGAGTTTCTTCATGATACGGATTTGCAGTTGTCCGTAACCCTTAGGTTTGTGGGCGTTAACCTCTATCGCAATGGTTCTAATTTCTTACGTCACCAAATACGTCAAATTTTCAGTAATCGTCCATGCCATCCACTGGCATGGATAATTCACTGACCGTATAAAAACTTGTGCAAGTGGAGCCGAACAGATCGCCGCAGAACAGGGAGTCCGCTCGACTTGGAGGGTGCCTTAGATCACGTTCTATTAGCGGTGCCTTAGATCGCGTTGTAGTAGCTTGTGTTATAGATAGATGTGAACAAGTAAAATGCGTCATTACATCAATGTAGAAAATACCAATTGCAGCTTCAACAGCACGGAAGGCCTTCATTGCCTTTGGAGTGTGTTCCCTTCTCAGCCTGTTTGCGCTCTGCCGAGAACATAACTGGTGCTCCAGAGCCGTCTGGTAATACTGCGGATCCTGCGAAGCGACCGGTACCTGTGAACAATGCGCTTCTCAGGGCGAGCTCCAATGGCCGTGGCGCCGAGCGCGCGTTGAGTCCTCCCTCGCGTCCGCGTCGTCCCCCTGCGGAGGACGCCCACCCGGCCGGGCGGCCCATTCTTCGCGGCGCGCATTGTCTCGCGGCTAATTGCTGCGCGCGCTCTGCGACCGGCCGGGCCCGGACGGCCCAGTTCCCCCGGGGACGTCCTGCCCACGGGGCCGCTCGCCACAATGGCGCCGTTCGGAGATCAGCCGAACATCCCGTTCATTCACCGCCGCGCTGTTACTCCCAAGACTTAAGATTGCTCGTCGTCGCTTTGTTGGTCCTCCTCGGCAGAAGGGGTCAGGCCACTCGCTGCGTCCTCCCGCGAAGCACAGTTTCTTTTCAGGAATCGGCGGCTCAACTTGTTCCTTCGCAGCCACTCCGGGGGTTTCTGGAAAATTGAAGTTAAGTTGGTTCGTGGCTCACATGAATTGCACATCGAAATGTCGGATAGTTTTAACTTTCACTAGCCTGGTTTTCTGATTTACCCCAATCGCCTGTAATCTGCTGTTTGAATGATCAAATACGAGCCAGAATTTGTGAATGGATGTGGCTGTAGTTCGCAGCAGATGGCCGCAGAGAACCGTCTCTACTTGGTAACGACCGTGTGCATTTCTTCTATCTTGCATAAAAGTTCCAAGTTCTATTACAAATTGTTTGCGGTGCCATCGAAAGAAAGCAGGGCCTTTCAGATACTAACTTGGTGTGAGTGAGCGGTCTCTTCACGTCGAATGGACGCTGTCCAGCGAGAAACGGGTGGCCTGGGGGGAGAGGGGCTGCATTCGTTCAGCGGGTCAGTTGATCGGCGGTGGTCGAGGATCGATCGATCGCCAGTCGAAAGAGCCCCTATGGCTGCTCCCCCGTTCGTAAACACGCAGACCGCGCGGCCCGACCGCTTTCCCCAGGCGAATCGCACAAAGGCGCGCGTTGACACTCTCGTCCACGCCCGCCCGGCCCCTCCCCCGGCACGCTCCCGCCCCCGCACGCCTTTGTTACGACGCGCATCGGACCGGCAAGAATGCCCGGCCACTTACGAACCATCCCGACCGCCGGGCGGACAGCGGGGCGAACGCGCTAATTCGGGTGGCCAGCGGGCGAGCGGCCCGTTCTCGCGGGCGTATCGCAGGACGCGAGCGGCGTTGGCCGCGGCGACGACTGCAGTAAATCGTTCATAAACGGGCATCTCGGGCGGGCGACGGTGGCGGCGGCGGCGGCAACGCCTATTTCGCGGCGCATTGAGCGCGGAAATCGCGTGTGCGGCAATGAAAGCGCGCGCGCGCGTTCGCGACCTTAATCAGCGTCGATTCGTTTGTCGGCCCGCCCCTCGGCCCCGTCCACCCCGTGCCTGCGCTCGCCTTGAGCCCACGCCAGCGCCCACCCAAACACAAACGGCCTTCCCGCGTGTGTTGTGCCTTCGCTGGCTTTAATCGTTCGCTGATAACAGCGGTATGTTAAGAAGTGGGGGCTAGCGTGGAATTGTTCCCCAGTTAACTGCCGTAAAATTCTATTTGCGTTAGCGATATGGATGCACAAGAAGTGAATGCACTCTGCGAGATAGCTTTTACAGAAAGCAGATTGTTCTTTCAAAACGCATTTCAGTTTCTGAATGTGTGTGTGTGTATATTTATATATACGACGGATAAAAATAAATTTTAAACGTCAGGGATTTCTCGTTGCATTAGCTCTTCTGTTTATAATTGACGAGAGGTGCCCATAACGTGCCTGCAGCACTAGTTTGCAACTTTGCATCTCTGAGTTCGCAAATTCAAATACCGGTTATTGGATTAGGAAATGTCGTGGAATAATGAAAAATAAACAAAATATAATAGAAAAATGAAAATAAAATAAACTTAGATAAAGAATATTGGTTTAGTGATGAGTTGTAGTTGACATTTACATAATTGAAATGATTGAAGGCGTTGTCGGTACGCACAGCCGGTACTTAAGCTGCTAGGTCCGCCCGAATGCGCGTAGTCGTTTTTGTGACTTTCAGACAGCAGGTAAGAAACGGCTCAACTTACTTTTTTGTATTTTCTGTCTCAAAATTGTATATGTATATTTCATTCATTTTCTTGCTTAAATTTAAAAAACTACTATAGTATAAAAAGATCTAACTCTCCGTCCCCTTCTTTCTTTCATTCTTTCTTTTCTTTAATTCTTCTCCTTTCATTCCTTAAGATGTTTTTAAATTATGTAACTCTGTTAACTCTAATTTTTATATTTTATATAAAAATTTATTGTCAATTATTTTATATTATAAAGATCTAACTCTCCGCCCCCTTTTTCTTTCATTCTTTCTTTTCTTTTTCTTCTTCTTTCATTTCTTAAGATGTTTTTTTAAATTATGTAACTCAGTTAATTCTAATTTTATATTTTTCTTGTATCAGAAAACTGATGATGATGGCTAAGCCATCGAAAGCTGCTCTTATTGAAATAAATAGTATTGTTGACGATGACAACGCCTTCAATAATTTCAATTAGATAAAGGAATTGAAGTAACTGGTTCAGTCAGTCGTGTTATGTTTTTTTAATGTGTTCCCTATTTATTAGGATGGACATGACATTATTTCCTCTCAAATTGTTAGTCTCGAAGTGTAATTTGTCGATTGTGTCGCCCTTTGGCTCGCGTGCGCAGCAGCGAGGAGGATCTGTGCGAAGCGGAACGAGAAAGCTTGTACGCTCGTGCTTGTACGCACGCTGGCTGGCCAGCGGAGGGAGGGGGCGACCACGGCCTCCACGTGCGCTCGGGGCGCCAAGGCCCTCCCTCGTGTCTTTGGGCCCCCCCCGGCCGGGCCGGGCCGGGCCGGTCCGGGTCGAGTGCGCGGCTCTCGCCCGAAAGGATCCGGCTGGACATTTTCAAACAAAGCCCTTTGATGTAGGATCGCTTGCGAGAGCGAGCGAGGGCGGCGAACCACTTACTCGAATACCTTTGACGTTTGCGCGTCTCGAGGGCCTTATTTTTGCGGACCGCAGCACCGGCAGCGACCGCGGCGGCGGCAGCACCTTTCATTTTCGTGAGGAGCCGTTACGGGGCGGCGGGCCAAGGAACGCCCGCCCGCGCCCGCGCCCCGCCCCCGCTCCTTCGGCTCTCGCGCCAAGGCTATAGCGCGCGCGTCTTGTCCTTCTCCCCTTCCTCCTCTCGCGCGTCGTCCCCCTCCTCCTCCACCTGCCCCTTCCCCGCCGCCGTCGTCGTCGTGCGCGCCGGCCCTGGCCCCGGGGTCACGCCGCGCCGCCAGGTCTGAGCTCCCAGCAACGCAGCCCGTCGCCTCCCGACTTAGCGCCGCTTACCAGATCCAGGAAGAAATTCACGAGAGAGGATGTTCAGCACTCAAAACGCGCAAAGAGATGGGAAAGATTCCGTTACGATACGATTTAGTAATAATAATAATAATAATAATAATAATAATAATAATAATAATAATAATAATGATGATGATGATGATGATGATGATGATAATAATAACAATAACAACACCGAATTAATTTCAACACTTTGTATGAAAGAAAGGGAAGTAAACAAAAGAAACACCGCTAAAGAGTCAAGGACATTCGAATATCATGAATCATAAAAAAAATAATAAAAAATAAAAAAAAAAACAAACTATCAGGACTTCGCATATTCTCATTTTCGCCAAAAAATGAGTGAACAAAGAAATGAGGGGGGAAAATGCATTTATTGCATGTTCTTACCTTCGATTCAGGGCTCTATAATCGCTGCAAGTAGTACCTGGATCGAGAGAATCATGGCTAGGAGGGAAGTATGAAAACAGTTGAACGACACTCCACGTTCTCTTATGGAGGGAATTATGAAAGAGAATTTTGGGAGGGAAATATGAAAATACTGGTAAAAATCAAGATGTTAAAAACCAAGTCAAATTAACATATACTTAATTAGTAAATAAGTAAATATGAATCTTTAAAGTTAGTCAGAAAATGTCTTTATGTACCACGGGCGTTAACTGTTGTAAGGATCTCAGGTGACAAAAAGCACGAGATCATTAGAACTCTTAAAATGCCTTAAGTGCATAAATAACAATTAGGTTCATAGTGTCTTGTGTAAAGCCTTCTGAATCAAAATACTACAGTTTACAATGTTAAAACTACTGTGGAATGTCTTCAACTTTTCGGTTGCACGAAATCCTGGAATGCCCTTCACTTTCACTATAAAAATTACGTTCGCTGATTGGAATCTGAAAGGGAAAAGGAGAAACTTGGAATATTTCTTCTTATAAACTTCGGAGACCGATGTGTATAGCCGCATTGATGGTATTACAATACGTCTTGCATAAGCGTGTTTGGCAGTGTAATTAAAGGCATCGTGATTGCAAGAAACCGCTGTAGCGGAGTGCGCGGGGCGGGCGGGCGGGCAGGCAGGCAGCGCGTCCTACCCAGCGGTTGCGTGCGCGTCGCCGCGCAGAGCGGGCAGAAGCGACGGGCCGCGGCGCGGCGCGGCGCGGCGAGTATTGCGCAAAGCGACCCGAGCCGCCAGGTGTGCCAACCGCCCGCGCCCGCAGCCACAGGCAAAGGCACTGCCCGCGCGTGGGTGGGCGCGCCTGCCCTCGGGTGAGTGTCCTCGGGGCTCCGACGGAGGCTGCGCGGGAGGAGGCGCGGCGCCTCGCTGCAGAGTCTCGCGCTCGGGATCCTAACTCGCTCTGTGCGCTAGGTGTGGATGTGGTTGACAAGGGGAATGCAGAAAATATTTCACTTCATGAATGATTCTTGCTTTTCAAAATGCAATGATTGCAGAATCGTCGGATTGTTTTACACTTATTTCCTAGTATCGTAATGAATTAGTTTCCGAGATTCTGTAGAGTAAAGGGATTATCACTGGAGAACATTCTGGGCGCAAATTGCCTCGCGTATCGTCGATGGGGAATTTCACATGCGGCGAGCAGTATTTGAATTTTGGCCAGTGCATTGCTGCACACTACTGCGATTACGCGGGAGGACTGGTTGCAGGAAGGGATGTATCGAATTTCTGATTGATTCCACGATAATTTGCAGTCATTATACAGTAATTGATGATGCAATATTGGTTCTAATTTTCTCTCCGATGTCGTTTGCATTTCGAATGTAATCTGAGATGTGCTTGCTGGCGAATGGTGTAGCCGCACAGCTCGCATGACCATCTCAGTCTCGAATGGTCGGAAGGCTACATATTGTTTGTGCTGTTTTTCGAAAGAATGTAGTTAATCTCATTATTTCATTGCAAAGTTAACATCATTGATCAGAATTATTCTGAAATTAAATAATTTTGTGTGTTTGCCTTGCTGGCGTTTTTAATGTGAATAGAAGGTTAGAAAGAAACAGTTAGTTATAAAGTAATATATTGTAAATTCTGAAGTCGTGTGGTTGATGTTCGAAAAGAACCTGGAATTGATTGCGAAAAACAGATGGAAAAGATGCAAGAAACTGGCGAATATTATGTGACTTGCAGTCACCCAACTCTTGTATTCTCTGTGGTAAGGTAAGAAGGCAAGTGTAAAGAATCAACTAATGAATAAAACTGCGAATGAAGTGAATTTCAATCATCATGTCATTAAAGATGACTCCACCGTGTTTTGCTAAAAATATTTTACTACTCAAGTCCATTAGTAAAGACAATCAGATATAAATACAAAAGGAAGACGGTGTGAAAATGTTGAACTGAAAAATAAATGAAATGGTGTGAATTGAAAAAGTTGCTCCATGATGGAGACCAAATGGAGAAAGAGGACGTATCCAGAAAAGTATGACGTGTACTGGCAATGAGGAATCAGATATCGGAGTCTGGGGAAAAAAGCGTAGAACTCGAATCCCACACGGAAAGAAAATACTGTTGTTGGTTGTTACGATTATTATTATGACAATGATGACTAGCGTTCATAATCATTAGGCAATCTTTCATTCAAGAAAGGCAAGACAATTCAGAAATGTTTCGGTTTATGTGCATATTGCACCTGGTCAAGCACCTTAAACCAAATGCCATGAGCATGTGTCATCTTACCCAACCTGACAAGACAGATGGAAATTCGATGCATGCATACTTTTTTCTTGCTGACCAGATAGTGGATCATATTGCTAAACCGTCTACTGCTCAAATTGTGTACGACTTGCGCAATCTGCCTCGCATGTTACACCACTTGCACTATTATGACCACTCCAGGCAATGCTAACTCTTCTTCCGCCTGTGACCACTGGGCAGCGACGGAGGTACCGTTCGTTCGCTGCTCGCCGTACGAGGACGTCTCCTCCGTGGATGTGGCCGTGTGTGCCTTGAGCAACCGTTGGAGCTGTCGTGTTGACCAATGCCTACCGTTTGACCCAGGGAAGCGCGGAGTCATGCACTGGGAAGTTAGCGGCAGGGGCGCGCGAAGCCCACTGGCCCCTCTTCGCTCTCTCGGCTTTGGTGGCATCAGTTGATGACTCTGCAGTGCCTCTGAGCGAGAATTTGGCGAGCAACTGAATTCGACACCAGCTAAATAGCTATGTCGAATTCAGCTCCTGTCTGGAGGAGAATACTAGTGACCGGCTGCTCTGATTGGTAGTTTTCTGTTGTTTCTCGCATCAACGTCAGGTGATTGCTGCAGCAGTACCCTAACAAAGTGGTCGCGGACCGGGTGCGTTCTTTCCTTCCCCTTCCTTGTCCTATCCTCATCCCTTATTTACACACACTTACACTTACGTGTTCTATATTACCACTCATTGGAGCCCGGCTGACGAGAAATACCTGGTTCGGGAAAAACCCGCAAGTCGACGTGCAAGTCGGCGTTGGATCTCGCCATTCATCAATGGAAAATCACAGCCAGTTTCCGAGAAAAAATGCACTACACTTGCGGTACTAATCACAATAGCAATTGACGCGCCTGGAATCACTACTTAGTCCATCGCTCTTTCGGCCTGCAGCCGCACCGGCAGGTTTGTCGACACCTCAGCCTCAGGTGACAAATGCCGCACTCTTGAAATTCATGTGTAATAATTAAAGACATTTTTCAAAATGCATACTAACAAACTTCAAACTTCAAAATGTCAATGAACATGTAAAGCCAACACTTATTCACTAACGATGAAATGACCAGTGCCCTTGTGCGTAATTTCAAGGTTGTTAAGACATTATCTGTAAATACCGTGAGAGGACGAGATGAATCGTCATGCTCTGAAGCGACTAATAATATTTTCATTTTTGAATCGGAGTATCAGAAACGTAGAATCAATTGGTGCCATCATTTTTTTCATGATTAATTTTGTCTAATTATCATCTCTCAATGTTTCTCCTTGCTCCTATTGCCCTTCTTCGTACGAAATACGACACGTGATTTCTCGCTATCGACTATAATCTCGACTATAATAAAGATTATACTGTCAAAATCATATTAAGAAAGTATTATAAAATTTTGCGAAAAGTCAAATTTCATTCAAAAAAATGCAGTAAATTTTGACGCTGGTGTCATCATTTCGATCCTTACTTTTCTTCCTCTGGGAAATTTTTGACATTTCGCGAGAGTAGGCTCCACGGAGGCGGACGAGGTTGAGGAACTGCAAATGAATATCTAAAATTTGCAACCGCGTTAATGAGAGGAGAAGGAAGCTGTGAAAGCAACGATTTCCGAGATAAAATGTAATGTCCATAAAGTTTGAAATCAGGAAACGTGTAATTTGAGAGTTAGCGGTGGGAGGAGAGGATATAACGAGGAGAGCGTATTTAGGAAACGAGCGAGTAAACAAACGTGTATATTGGTGGCGGCGATCACGTGCAATCGGTGGGCGCGGTGAAGTGCAAAGAGGGAGCCTCGGTGCTGATAGTGCCCCCTCGCCTCGCCCATTATTCCCCCATCAGTGTAATTGCGGGGCAGCTGGGAGTCGCTCTCGGGCGCTCTCAATTGTGCGCGCAATCGCCGGCCATTAGCCGGCGCGCGGGAGTTGCTGACGCCGACGCTGGGGCTGGCGTTGTGGCGACGGGAGTCGGGCCCGCCGCGCCGCCGCCCCACCTTCGGCGGCGAGGTTTCCGGCAGCCGCTGTCTTCCCCCTGCGTCGGTGCCCCGCGGAAGGACCTCACGCTTGCCTGCGGGGCCATTTGTCAGATGTTTCAGCGCAGAGCGAAATGGGTGAGTGGATCATGCTGCGTTTGTGTTGGAGCATTTGAAACTTTGATCTAGGGTTGCCAACCGTCCTCCATTTAGGAGGACAGTCCTCCACTGACGGCGGTTGCCCTTTCGTCCTCCTTTGTATTTTAAATGTCCTATTAGTAAATATTTAACATATGTGGTCATTTATTTTATCGCATGACTAACATCTACTTTGAATCGTTTGTTTAATTTAGAATAGAAAACATGAATATACTTTTTCTGAACGCTAACACACGCATGCGTGATAGTGACTCTGTCTAGTGACTAAAATAGAAAAGATACGCTCAGATCATCATCATCATCATCTGCATTTTGTGAAAGAAACGGAGATGAGAAATAAATAGAGCTGATGTAAGTCTAAATTAAATATTCATAAAAAGACATGTTGATTGGGGGGGGGGGGGCTTACAGAGTGTCCTTCCTTATACATGAACATTGTTGGCAACCCCAGTTTGATCTGTACCTGAGCAGGAAAAGTTTTGCTGTCTGCTTGATTATCTTTTTTATGTCGTCCATCACATACGCGTCTGCAGATTTGATTTTGTTAGTGGCTTCAGCGCCAAACGGAATAGGCGAGTTTGTAATACATTGTTTGTTGCTTTCATTGCAGTTTTTTTCTATCCGAACCGCAATTTTATAGGGATAAATGAATATTTTTAGTGTTTTCACGTTTAATACTTTGTGTAAACACGTAGTAAATGACGTTCGACTACTTCTAGTCATCGTAATTAACTGCACACTCAAGACAGCTCACACAGAACTCGGCCATGCGGCATAAGCAACTGTGCCATCTATTTTCTTAATTTCATATACGTTGGTAACTGAAATCCATCACAGGCTTGAGAGCTGCTGTACTAGGTGTTGGTGTTGGGAAACATTGCAACACAGTACAAAGAGTACGGGATAATACTAACAATTAGTAAGTAGAAATTCGGCTGGTATCATTCGCCAGAACACCCGGTTGTTGTACCTAAAATCCAACTCACTCGATGGCGTCAGCTCTCGGACGCTCGCTGGGGCCTCTCTTCGTTTGTTAACGCTTGTAGACAAGAAGTTCATTCAAAGATAGATAACTCGCACGTTATTAAAGTGATTTCTTTTTAATGTTAACGTGTCAAGGGACATGGCCGAAAATTTCTGGTTGTTGTGCAACACTAAACAATGCCACGAATCGCCACTGCAGTAATCCATATCCGTCGCCTGTTGGACGCACACATGCAAATCTTCCCGACACTTGCTTGAGTTCGGTGTGAGGTTGCCCGATGCCATCTTGAAGTAAAAAAGGTGGCTCTTTTTTAAAACGAAGTATAGATAAAAACAAATAAATGTACAGGTTTTATTCAAATAAAAAAATCTGCAAGTAAACATTTCACTAAAAATATTTATGTTAATATTAGTGGCGTGTGTTTTGTAAGCGGGGAATTGAATTTTTCAGTTTGGTAATCCGAGCTATTAGGAGAATCTTTCAGAGGGAAGGTCTCGGAACAACACTCACCGCAGTTCTAAGTTGAAGCATCTTTTTCCGAGAGATGAATTCAGACATCTCGGATGGTATTCTGTCCCCGTCCCATTGCAAACCTATTCGTGTTGTTTAAGTTAGATTTGGTTTCTCAGCAGAAAAAATACTGAGGCAAGCACTATCTTTTTTAAAAATACCTAGAACACTTTAGAAGATAATTATCTCACACAGACAAAAATTGTTGAAAATTCCATTTTTACAAACACTCATACAAAACTAATAAAATTAGCGTAAATATTTTTAGGGAAATGTGTTTTGGTTTTCTTACTCGTAGTTTCTCGTTAACTATTCCAATATTTCACCTACGTATGATTTTTTAAAAATCGATAGTCCATGTTTAGAGTCCCTTCTTTAACTTCAAGATGGCAACTCTATCAGCATTGCAAAAGACTGCATCTCTCCTTGAAATGTGTGTTTTCGCCAGTCAGGTGGCCTGGACCGCCAGGTAATACTTCGGAAGTGATAGTTCATTGACTGCAGCTAGATTAGTTTATTACCTCAGATAAGTGTTCACCAGTGATTTAGTTTCTTCCTATATCGTCTCTGAAAAGTATTTTAAGAGTTGTTTTACATAATGTCAGAATTGTGATGTTCGCGTCTTACCGCTGGCCGCTGAAAACCCTTCAACCTGTTCTGCAAGTCGCCTCTCGAGAAACCCTCACAAAAATTTATGTTTTGTCGAGTACGAGCCGAAATTTTGTCGTCTGTCTTTCGCAGGGAAAGGGAGAGGGGTGCTACTGGCACTGCCCGGCCTCGTCAAAGGAACTGGGAATGACACTGGCTGAATGACCCTTGGACGTCCGTTGCGACTGCCAGTTGTAGACGTTGCTACATCGGTCACAGCATCCCCACCCTCCCAGCGTCCACTCGGCCAGCTTGCTGTGTTGACACTCGCTAATACCGCTACATGGGTTCGCGATCACTTCTCATTAATGGAGTGTTGTTAGGAGTGGCATGGTTAATTTGCACCCGTACGATATCTCTCTGGCGCTCACATCCGTTGCTAAAAAAACCGTTCATGGTTTGGATTATTCAAACGAATGTCGGGAATCGCAATCCGCGAGCTGTCAGTGTGTTCAGTGCTAGGATGTTATCCGGCTATCATCACGCTCTGCAGCGTCGCTACTCGTGCCAGAGAGTCCGAATACCGCACCATACGCAACTCGTAGGCCAATTTCTTTTGTTTTGTTTTTTTTTCTCTTGTTCGAGAGGGCCTTTTAGCGAGTTTCTTACCAAATTTCCGTATAGCAAATTCTCTATTGTCTCTCGCGAGGCACCCCGTCACATCTCTGAACCTCCTACCATCAAAGCTCGTTGCCTGCTGCTCGCATAATGCCTGTGTTTTTGCTTTTCTGCCAATTTTTTCAAGCTGACGGAATAACAATGTAATGAATATCACAGCCTCACTGTAAGTTAGCCCAAGTTCGTGGCGTTAATGCGAATCATTGCTACATTTTACTCATCGACCAAGCCGCCAATTTAGTTAGGTATAATTGAATGTCAAAATAATCGGTTACTTCATTGAACAGACTTAGTAATACTTGATAATAAAAAAAAATATCACTCATATTACAAACAGAAAAGTAGGGACATTGCCCGGTTAAATTCGACAAATCGAATGAATAGAAAACCCAAAAAAAAATCAAAAAAAACAGAGTTTTCAAATAATGGATGACTGTTTGTCGGTACCTACCGCACATTATACTAAAAATCTAGAAGTGGGTGGGGTGAATTGGGATGGGGTCTTTGAAGGGGGTTTTCTTCATTTTTACATATATCTCCCTTTCTATATATCCTAAGAAAAATCATGCTCTTTACAAAATTAAAGAAGACGAAATCTCTTAAAAAAAAGTTAATGAGGTTTTGTGGGAATTCTGATTGGATGTTGTTGACGTTCTTATAAGAAGAAATAAAAGAGGTCATCTTCGTCAACATTCGCCCAGTCGCTCGACTTTTGCCGACAGCAGCGAGACTGACGATGACGGCAAAGCCGTCGAAAGCCGGCTATCTTAATAAAGCTGATATGTTGACGAAGATGACCTCTTTTATTTTTCTAATGAGGTTTTGTTGTAAAATTAACCATTTTAAAGTTATAAGCTCGAAAAGTTAGTGTTTTTATTTTCGAGACCCTTATGTAAATGATGATGTGATATGTTCAATGCACGGAGGTAATTTTATTTTTGTTCATCATTTGTAAATAAATTATATTTGCTTACTTTGGCAAAAAATGACCTTTTTCCTTCTTAATAAATTTTAATATACTTGAGAATATCCGAGGTTATTGGGTCCAGATTACCTCGGGTATGAAAACTTATAATCCGTAAATCGAGTACAAATATTTGGCAACTGTTTGTGTACACTATCAGCACATTAATTACATAAAATAATATATGAGTCCAAATATTGTAAAAGGAATGATTGCGGTAGAAATGGTAGATATGGAGGTATATGCAAAAACGAGAAAAAACGTTTAAACAGCTCCCCCCCCCCACTTCACGGCTGATCCCTCACACTTCAGAATTTTTTGTATGTGCGGTAGGTACCAGTTAATAACCCATGCCAAGTTTCCGGGATTTTTTTTTCCTTCGATCACTAGTTTTTTGTCTAATTTGACTGGGCTACAAAAGGGCATCGTTACTACTTGAAGAGGTGCGGGAAATCTAATACGATCTAACCTAATCGTATTAAAGTAGGGACTTTTTTTTACAAAATCGGGACGGGAAGCCACCCTATTTTGTTATGAAATGGGCGAATCGCCAACGTGCTTGCTGTCTCCATTCGAGGATTCGTCTGATGGGAAAGTGTGTCAGATTGGTTTTCAGCAAAGGGCGCTATGTTAACCGTTTTTGCTGAAAACGCAGGAATAAGACACGGTGCTTTAATGAAACCGAATCGAAGGACTAATAAGACGGAGGAGACTCGGACATAATCTTAAAGATAGTATTATAACTTCGAAACGTCGCTCCCTTGTTTTGAGTGGGTGGTAATGAAAACATTTCGTTTGAAAAATGTAGCTGGAGTTCCATGTTCCTTATAATGCGAGGATTGTACGTTGGATTCTACCTGATTGTATTGGCTGCTCTATTTGGCTGTCGAGATTAGTTGGTCTTTTACGAACATAAAGAAGAGTTGTTTTCCAAGGTGGCATATCTGTTTTCTTTGTTATCACTTATCGTCTGACTTATTCGACCAATATTATGTTAGGTTAAATTCTTCTTGACAGAGTGAATGACATAGCTATAAACAGGCGAACACCATTTTTGTATTTTTCCCTAAAATATTTGATAAGTTTCCTTAGGTGAGAAAGGTACAAATTTCCCTTGATATCCTGCTTATCATATTCCGAGTAATTTTTTTTAAAAAAGATAACGGTGGACAGTAGACTCAGGTTTGTTGATATCTTATTCAATTTTAATTATTTAATCCGAGAGATGAAGAGATATCAGTTGACTTCTTAAAACCTTTTTCGTCTTAAATATTATGAAGATGTTTAACATTTCTGCTGTGAATAACCGATCTGGATTCATACGAAGGAAAGTTAAATTACTTCGAGAAATTTGTATAAATTAAATTACGAAAGTTTGGTACAACACATTACAATATTGCGCCTGAACGTTGTACTATTATTTGTGCTTGACAGTTGGGTTTCGGCAGAGGCAATGTTGCCGCGCACTGCCGTTGTCATGTGCATGCTGCATGATATTTCGTGGGCAAAAATAAAGTGATAATCAGATTTCAGTTCTGTAATTTTGATGTTGCCGCTTATACTGTCTGGATACTTATAATGAAGCAAACTTTTGATGTTTTGCGTCATAAATACTTGGAAGAAGCGCTCAGCTGCGACGATGCTCTACCCCCTTCATTTATTCATTCAGAGTTGATGGCAACAAGGGTAGATTTCGTCACTGGAAAATATGCTGCTACTGGTGTTACTAGAAAACATAGTCAGCGACATCACGTGATTCTCTAACGTCAAGCACATAGACGTTTGGCACAACAAATAGAGTGTATATTTATTAGATCCAGAACTTTCGAATGTATGATTTCTAAACAGTGCCAATTCTCAGTCATTTTCAAAAACATTACAGTATTATTGAAAATGTAACTACGATTACAATTCTAAAACTTGAGTAAATAATCACGTTGTTTGAAAAACAATTAGCGATGTATTTTTCTGTCTGACATTTCTGCTGACTTCGACCTACATGTAACTAAATCAGAAACAATTCTTTCTCTTTGAGTGCAACATGATAATGCAAAACGTTCGATTAACGATCTTACCAGGAACATCAGGTGTGGAAAATGTAGAAGTTTCAAAATTGTAATAATTTGTCATATTAGTAGACGGTTCGATTTTTTTCATCTGCAATTGGATATATTGTCCGAATAATATTCTTCCTACTTGCAGCTGCCGGTTTAGGGGTGATGGGGTGGGGGCTCCGTTATCCAATCACAGACTTCAAATTCTTATGTCACTGCAGGGTTGCCGATGCTTATGAAAAAAAAAATACATTTTACAGCGCGAAGTAACAGAATATTGAATTGCGCCATTATTTGTTTGGTTATGCATCGTGTGTGTAGTTTCATGTCGTCTACTGTTGTGTACTCTCATTGCGATTTGTTTCATGCTGCTGTTGCTGAGATCTGATGCGAGAACCACCTCGTGTCTGCCGCCCCAGTATGTGGCAACATCGCTCTACCCCACCTCCAGCTGTAAATACACAGAAATATTATTCGGAAAATAATACAGTATTTGACGTTAAATTTCTTTTAACAATTTCAGTCACTCATTCTTGAATATGAAAGCAATGACCTACTCTAGTAAAAGAGCCAGTAACAAGGGCTTTTGCTCGAACTCCGGGAAACTGGACGAAAAGCCTGACCGATATGACAGGTTCATTGACCCAGAAGCTGAGCTACAATACTTGTTACAGGTTGTTTAGAACTATACAGTCTAAATGGTCATTAACCCATTATCGTTATTAAAGTTAATATTACTTTTCTTTTTGATTCTCGGTACAGTTTCTGATTGTATAGAAAAAGTTGCGCAGCAGAAAATATTTTACTTGTCACTTAAATGTTTATCGAATTTAATCGATATATCGAATTGATTTATACCTTTAAATATGTTTAAAATCATAAAAACTATTTTTTTAAGTAAAGAAAGATATAATGTGATTACGCTCCCTGAATTTCTATTAGTCTATGCGTTTAGATGAAAGCAACCAATCTGAATTTCAAATATTCCGTTCCCATTAGTTGCTAACCCACAACATTGGAAATGCTAAGCGAGGGATTCATAGGTTGCAATGTGGCGCAGGCGCAGTATTTATCAAAATCGAAAGAATATTTCGCCAAGTACTAGTAAATCTAAGTAACGAAGCATTTCATGCAGTGCTAAACTTTTATTTGGTCATCGAAAGGCGCGAAAATCTCAGAATTTTGAATTACGTTAGGACATTGGGCTAAACAGAACAATCGGAACATAACGTTTGTTTATAATAATTTCCTTTCTGCTCAAAAGAAATATTGATGGTGGCAGTGCTAGTTTAGGAAAGATAATGCTTTATGGGGGTTACGGATCTTATTCCTTTTCAACTTGAGAGTTGGTGAAACTGTTTTCGTGGAATATGTGTAAATGTGAACCGTTGCTTTCAAGTATTAAGTGTTTTTTTAATAAGTTGTGTGTAGAGCTACTCATCAAATATCGATATTTTTCTTTAATGATCAATGATAAGTGAGGTTTTCCAGGGAGAAAATGACAAATGGATGTGTATCTCTGCAATAAAAATAATACATGGACATAAGTATTCGTCGCAACAATAGTGCGAAATGTAAATGGCAGTTATGAATCGCTGATCAGATTATACAACAATCTAATGTACGTTATTTCCTCAGAACAGATTTTTTTTCTTTCAACGTGTTTTTCATAGATGCCTTATAACATAATGTATATACTATACTTATAAGTGTGTATATATTCGTGATTCCCCACTTGTACTTGGTAGTCATGGTTTGGAATCATTCACCGTGCAGTGTTCCTCGCACTCATTTCGAAATGGATCGGAGAGAGAATCACAAAAAATTTCCCATCAAACGTCAACGATTTTGGCGTACTCATCATTACAAGGCAAGTGTTGTACATTATTCTTTAAAGACATAATTTGTTCATATATATTGTTATATATATGTAGTTCCTGCTTGACGTTTTCGTGGAGTATGTGAGTGAAGGTGTGGCAATGCTGGAATTGCTAAACCTCGCTAACAATTGGCAAATAGAGTCGCATAAAACGCTTAGAACTAAAACTAAATACTTTCGATTCGAACCGCATGCGCGTTTGACTTGATTTCGATAGTGCCGAAAAAATGTTTGGCACATGTTAAATGTCTGTCACAAATTGCTATTTCATCTTGTCGCTCTTCGCTGTGTAAATCACAGGTGCAAGCGCAATTTGCAAATAATGCAGGTGGTTTCCGTAGCAGCGTTGAGCTTAACTGGTGCCCGCCGTTGGACGTGGTGAAACGCTGAGGAGTCTTTTGGGAGCCGTGGCCTCTCTCCTCACGCGGTCCCCGGGTGGCGGAGGATGGGCAGCGCGTCCTTGGCGCCGTTTCGCCATCGCCGCGCGCCGTGAGACCCTCCGGACGCTCGCGGCGCCGCTTTCGCAACTCGGCTGCTGGAGGAGATCGCCCCCGACGGGGATGGCGCCTTACCACGCACGCGGCGCGTTGTTACTTACATCAGCTGCCACAACCGACACCTTCATGCGCGACGATGCAATGCGCAAAGCATGTTCCCAACCGTACACCACGTATTGCGTCTCACCACTCTGACTCGCCCAACAACTTGACCTCGTTCTTTTTACTTTGTCGCCTTACGAATTCTTCATAAGAAGAGTAAGTTATGTAATTGTGCGCTGGAAAAATGCGAATTTTGGCCGGAAAAATCTCTTATAGCTGGGTTCTGGAAACAAAAAAGTCGATACATCCTATTACTTAACTTAAAAAAACCTACTCGTGGTATGCCCAAAATCCATGTTTTGTTGCTTCTTGATACCGAAAAATCGATTGACGGCCGTCTGTGGTCAACGCTAGCGCCTAAACCGTTCATTCCATTTTCTTCAATCGTTCTGGCTGATGTCGCGGCTCCTGGAATTTGAAGCTGATGTTTTAATTTTTAGGGGTACTTTACACGAAGCCCAACGGACATTTCCAAAATTTATCATTTTCGTTGATTTCCCCGATTTCTTGAAAATTGCAAAAAAAACTATTTCAAAACTACAAAATTGAAATTAGTGCCTCAAACAAAGTCGGTTGAACAGAATTAGCACTTTAAATAAGGTCAAGTACAATTTTTTAAAAGAAAAAATGCGTAGTTTTAGCGTAATTCGCACTTGAAATTAACAAAAAATTGTGTTTCTCAAAAAACCACCCCAATTTTTTTGCTTTTTATTTTCTCCACATACGTAATAAAGGCCAGTAAAAAAATATGACCACTCTCATTGTAATTTATAATCTATCTTGTAAGATAAAGATTTTTGCCTCAAAAGTAGGTTGTACAAAATTTGCTCTGTAAAGAAGGTCATGTACGTTTTTTGAAAAACCAGTAGATTTTGCTTAACTTGCGCTTGAAATTTACGGACTTTTCTTTTCCTTCTTAAAAAAACGCTTCATTTTTTTCTTTAAAATTCCTCCACATATGTAATAAGGGACAGTAAAAATGGTGTTAGTTCGATTTTCGGGTATTGCTCGTGGTAATATGAATGTCGGCAAGTTTACTTTGAGAATGTGACATCGTGTCTTCGAGAGAAAAAAAGGCTGGTTGAAGACACTCTTGCTGGTTCATGTAGTATAATATTGCTGAGCATTAGAAACAATGCCAGAAAGTATGTGCTTTGGCAGCACCACTAGTACTCTTTTTTGTTTTGTTTTTTATTGTGTTGCTCACCTTTAGCAACAATGACTGTTAGCCAGCTTTTGTGCATTGAGCGTTATACATTACGAACTTACGAACTACGAATAATCCTCTGTTAAATTTTGTTTTGTCTCGTAGCATCGCGGTCAGTCATTGCCTTTTATCCCTTCGGCGAGGAAATTGACGCCGTTAGTAACCGGGGTTCCCAGACGATCACCCATCCAGGGATCCGCTACGTCTCGAATTGCTTAACATCAGTTACCTAACTGAACGAAGTTAAGCAATTCGGGCAACGACGCCAGCTTTCTTGCGCAGTGAACTTCGTTGACAATTCTTCCTTAAATATGCCTTTGTACGTATTGAGGTATTCACGGAAACTGATATCACAAAGCAAGAAATCGATACGTTTGATTGACGTGCCTAATTGAATGTTCATTTATATCAGTTCTTACGCATCGAACCATTTCGAATCTCATTTTACCTATTTTGAAATAAAATAGACATTTATATAAATGTCAGTTTACGTATTGGTCATTGGACGCATGTGTACAGTTAGTCATGTGGGGTCGAATTGCACAACATAACCTTTTGTCAAAAAGAAAAGAATGAGCTTCATTAAGTGCCGCCGGAGGTAGTTTGATGAACGCAGGTACGCGAGCGTGTCCGCGTGCTTCGCTACGGTCCATAAAGGCGTCGCTTCCCGCAGCGGGAGCCCGGCGAGCGCTGGGCGGGCGAGGTTGAAGACGCTGCCGCAGACGAAGCAGGCGAGCGCGCGTGGGCGGACGAGGCAGATAAGGCAACTGCGTATAACGTTGCACGGGCGTTCCACGGCCGCGCCCGCCGCGGAGCGGTGCGTGCGGCCCGAGGCGCCGCTCCGGCATGGCCGTCGTGTTGTTTCCACCTGCAGCCCCGCTCGCCCACGCCGCTAGCTCTCTTCCTTCTCGTTCGTTGATGCGAGGCGGCTTCGGAACGTGCCATGCATGTGGAGAAGCGGGATGTTAATAGCATTTTGTGAACTGCATTTAATTTGTAAAATATAGGATATTATTAAGATATACAAACCAGAAGACTAACAATTGCAATTATTACGGCCACCAATTACGATTGAATTTACAATATTACAAGTACAATTATTAATTTCACAAAATTTCATTCATGCAGTACTCGAATCAACAAATAAACGAATTAGTACCTGATAGTTATTTTAAATTCTTGAAAACAATCCAATAAATGGCAGATGTGATAAGATATCTTGTGACAGTCTCCTCCTCCTCCTTTTCTTCCCCCCTCCCCACCCCCGCTGACGCAAGGATGGACTGACCCGAAGGAATAAACGCCGCATACGGCCTCAGAATGTTCGCTCGTTATGAGGTCTTCGTGGGCGAGGTACTACGGTCCTCAGCGCCACTTTACAGTGACCCTCTCCCTGAGCAAGGCGGGGATCGGCGCTGCTCGGACCTGCGAGCGTCCCACCGCCAGCCTATACTGCGATTTTTCCATAGCTGCCTGTGACATTTCATCATATATTATGGTGCCACCCAATCGGGCCCTTACACACGTCACTACAGTAGCGTTCAACCTTCCGATTGGATGCCACCGTAACACCTGATTTACTTTTTAGGCAGCTATGAATAAATCCAAGTACATCTGCCTTCGCCGCCGCTTCATTGAATCCCCTGCCTCATTCCTCTCGTGGTGATTGAGTGTTGGACTGCGCAGACGCTATGACAGTACTGGGCATAAAATATTGTACTTGCATCAAGGGCACTGAATAAACGACGGCTTGTAATCAATCCGGAACTTATCTTTCTCCCGTTGCTTACTGTCTCCCCCATGCCTTCACGACATATTTATTTCATCTCGGTTAGAAGCTTGTGTGTGTGTTGTCTTTTACTCTTTCGATAATTGCAATTTTGTGTTGAAGGTTTTTTCTTTTTTCATGCAGAAGAGATATTTTCAAATTCTTTGGACATTTAAAAAGTTATCTCTAACAAATTCAGTCGAAACGCTGTTTCCTACATTTTTTTTTTAAACTACTCCTCCTTCAAAATAATTTGTGATAACGCCTTTGTGAAAAAGCATTGTGATCATCGTTGATCATTTTATAATCTCCCAGAAACACCGAAATTCCATTCTCTTAATATGACCGTCGACAACCCGATAGATGTTCAAGAAGTTAATTGTTAATGTTGGTTCAAGAAGAGTGTCAGACTTCAGTTTGGCTGCTAATTCTTGACTCTTGTTTGGTGCAAATCATAGAAATAATATTTATTTGTTCCTAAAAATTCGAGTTTTCTCTCCCACTAACAGACATGGCGACCTCAACCACCTTCAACTGCATTCTCTGCGGACATTGCGAGAATACGCGCGATGTTGCCGCCAACAATTCTGCCTGCACCGCATCTAAGAAGTACAAATAATTTACCATGTGTTGACTCCGCGGCCAATTGTGAGTGGCAGCCGTTGCTGCGACTGCCACGCAGAGAGGGAAGCTGTGGGAGTGCCAACGTTTTCGCTTTCCCCGCGGCGCGCCCATTCGGCGCTCCAAGTACTTTGGCACGCGCACATCTACCGCAGCGCCCCTCTTGGTCCCCGCTCACCCGCTCCCACCCATCATGCGGCTGTGACTTTTTTAGCTGGAGGAGAAAGTAGTCGTGTGTAACACCCGTCGCCAAATGGTTTCTCGCCCCCTCCCGCAAAATACTCTTTTGTCTGCTTAATTAATAACTGCATTCCAATCCATCATATTTGGAAACAGAGTCTTTGAGCTGCGGAGTCTAACACATACGTTGCTTTCTTTTCTGACAAGTTTGCAGTGTCTGTATGATGTGCTCTTTTCAATTTAAAAAAAAAGTAGTTTTAAGGTACCTAGATTTTACAATGTCGTGTACTTGGAAGATTAAATGCATTTATTAGAAAGGTTTTTTCGAATATTTGCTCTTAATGAACGTGCGTTCTATGAAATACGAGCACATTTTTCCGGAAAACTTATTCATAAAGGCAGAAAGTAATTAAAAGAATGGAAACATTCACTATTCAATTACAAAATTCCTACAAATGCTGATAATTCATTCATTCCTATAGGTTATTTTGCTCTCGGATTACAGAACGTTTGGATTCAAAGCTTTCACGTGCTCGTTTTCTTAGTGAATGGTGTAATAACACTTGCCTAATGAAAATGCCACCATTACATGGTCTTCTGTTAATTGTACGCATTTTTATCAATCATTTGCGAAGCGGCGCAATTTCACCAGCTAATCCTCTGTAATTGTATAAGTTGGATTGCTCAAAGATATGTATCTGATTTTCGCTAATTCAGATACAGGCAGGCGCACGAGCTGGACTTCACATTGTAGATTGCATAGATCCTAACTCACCAAAATACTTTTTATGTGTCTGAAGGTCTGTCTTCCATCTGTTCCTGGAAGTCGCATTTTCCGTCTTGGTCGTATTGCTCTTTTCGAGCTGCAGTAAGCAAGACAGATGACTTCCAGGCAGGGTCGATGAGTCGGTATGGGGTGTCAAAGCATGTAGAGATTATCGGAAAACAGCTCACGTCACCTAGTGCATTTCCAAGTCCACTGTTATTGCACCTGAGCAAACCTTGTGGTTACACAGTTGAACGGCGCGACACTTGAAGGAGAGCTAATCTCCTGTGCACGTTTCTACTGAATGCGTGCCACTTCCTTATCGCTGAGTTTCCCACGTCTACCTGCTCCTTCCATCTAGTCACAGATCGTCCCAACACTGCATCGCACTCTCCAGCTAAAAGCCCGTTAGTGACTGTCTCGTTCCTGGAGCGATTAGGAGAGGTTTCCAGCCTAAAATTTCGTAAATTAAATAGAGGCGATGTATTTGCCAACAATATTGTTAACTGAAATAGCAGCTTTCAATGGCTTAGTCACCATCAGTTTCCTGATACAAGAGTATATAAAAATATTTAAACATTTGTTTAAGAACTAATAGAATTTATTGAGAGTTTGCTAATATATAATTTCAAAAATAACATCATAACAAATTAATGAAAAAAAGGGGGGGTGATGTATCAGTCATTTCACGAGCCATGAAGATGAGAGTTGAACAATTAAGAACAAGAGGATGCTGAGATATTCAGGATGATATGAGAAGTCAATATTGCCACCAGGCCATTAAACCTTTGTCTTATATGGGATTTGAATTCGTAAGCCTTCGGCTCTGCGTGCTTGGACGCTGCTTCCTACCACTTGGCTGCCGTGGCCTACAACAGTCCTTCGCAACAATCGACCCACCGCGTAAGAACCTTTATATCATCCTCGTACGTAATGACGCTACGCCTGGGGCGCTGTTTCCCTGGGAGGAAGCCAAACGCGCCGCGCTTCTCTTGTTGTTTCACCGCACGAGGGCACCACGCCGCCTATGGGAAAAACCGCCGCCGGCGGCGGCCATAGCGGCGGGAAGTCCAAACAGCGCAGCGGCGGAGAGTGCAGAGGAGGTGGGGTGGGGTCGTGCGCCATCAGGCGGTCCACAAGGCCCGCGTTGTAGGCGTGCACAGGCGCGCCTTGTTGCGTGCCCCCTTCCCCCGCGGGCGCCCGCCTCGCCCTGCCCCTCCCCACCTCGGCTTAGCCAAGAAGAAAGGGTTGGGTTTCTGCCGCAATTTTGGAATGCATTTAATTATTAAATATTTGACATTACGTGTTGAAATAATGCGTATGTGTGGAATTAATTTAGAAATGTTTGCCCTTACTAACTTCGATAATAATTGATCGGTTGGTTGGGGTAGGTCTCTGATCTCTATGCCTATTGTCTGAACATAGTCTTCATTTAAGAGATGTCTTCAGTAATAAGTTTAGTGAATACACGAAGTCTGTAATGTACATCGATTTTATTAATGGAAAATGTATATACTATTCACGTACCTATGTATTTATAATTAATGAGGCAATGACATTTTCAATTGCTTACAATTGAACACTGATGAATTTATGGTGAATTTATGACTTTAATTCCATGAGAAATTTATGGTGGACAAAGCCGTTCTCAGCAGGTTTTCTCGGAGTTCTCCCGTTTCCCCTACGTCTCGTTACCCCATTTGTCCATCATCATTCACTTCATCATCGACGTTATTGTTAATATATTTTCTTGCAATTACTTACTGACCTTGGTGACCTCAATCGTTGAAGAGACCGTACACTCCATCAAATAAATTAATAAATAAAAAAGGATTGGCAAGTATTCTCGTAGTTAGGCATTGTCAGACACACACACATATTTACATTTACTTTGCAAGACCTATGCTGTAATACTATGTGTACAGATTCTTTTCCTATTAACCCATTCTATTTAAGTAACGCAATTCTGTGACCCCTTTATTTGTGAATCACTATTTGCTACGAGATGCCTCGTGTTAACGAAGCACTTTATTGCGAAGCAGATTGCATTACGACCTTAATAGTCGGAAAGTGTGTCTTCCCCAGAAGAAGTAGCGTTGAGCCTTGGGATGTAGCTTTGCAACTCATTTACTAAATGAGAATTGAAGTTAATTACGGAAATCGTTACAATTTTCCTTTACTGAGTTTTGCATTTAAATTAATGTAAAATGGTGCACATTTCTAGGTAAAACAGTATTATAAGATGAAGGAATACTTTTTATTGTATATTTCACTTTTGAAAACGAGTTTCGAGTTTCATTAAGAATCATGACATTGGCTTTGACAGTGTTTTAAGTAGATTTCCTATTGACCGTCGTCGAATTGAACCGGAATAAGTATATTGGATTACGACAGTGAAGAGGGAAACGGATTAAATTGCCTCTGTCATGTATGTTTATTTTTACAGTTTATTGCATGGGCCAAAACAAGAACGCTCTTAATATTACATGAAATAAGGTAATGTATTTGACGCATGTATCGAGGGATTTTAAGCGGATATTGTGGATGATGGTAACGAGTTATTTCCCGTACGGCGGATAATGGATACCTAACATGTTTATAACGGGTTTGCTTCACCGGTTGTGATGTTACGAAGCGTGCTGTTTTGTGATTGATTATTCGGAGGCAACGTGGTTACCTGGCGGGTGATGACGTGGGCCCACTGTGGAGGCGGCGAAGGCTCGCAGAGGCTCCGCCCCCGCCTCCGCCACCTCCCCCGCAGTCGCCGCCGCTGATGTCACGGGTCGTCGAGGCTCGCTGACATCATCGCTGCTCGGCGCGGCGCCGCGCCCGTCTCCCCTCCCCTCCTCGCGGCCCCGCCCTTCGCGACCCGCCCGTGTCGTTTTGCCATTCCCCCCGCCCCGCCACTTCCTGATCTGCTCCGCCCCGTCCCTCCCCCCCCCCCCCTTGGCCCCGCGCACGCCCCCTCGCGCGGCCCCTGCACGCCACGCCGCCGCTAATGCCCCGGCGAAGGCGGGGCGCTGACCTCAGAACAATATATTGGGATGTTTTTTCTCATGACGCACGTGCATACTCAATGGTGTTTGTTTCTTTGTTTGTTGCGCTGCCTAAGTTTCGCGGACTGTCTTAGATTTGGATTTTCAGTTATTGTCGTGCCTGTTCCTTAAAGGGGAAAATATTAGTATGTGTAATATTAATTTTTAATATACTATTTAGTGCTTCAATCGTGAAACATTATTGTGGAAAATATTTGCCCGAAAATGTGATTGGCTTGTCGCATTTAGTTTGTAAAGTAGTTCAGTTTTGAGATAAAAAATGAAATGTAGGAAATAATGGAACAAAAACGATAGCTGAGGCGCGTACGTGGAGATGCTACCTGGCGGTCCTCTTCACAACTGACTACTCTCACAAATACCTCTAAAGTTAAATCAATAACGTGGTCGCTAATGACCTCGTAGTTAATGCGATCTTAAATAAAATTTAAAGAAATTATAGCTGTATGTGTTTGTCACGTTGTCGTTTAATAACTAGCTAGCAAATCTGCTTGATCACTGAAATCAAATTCCCATGAAATCTGTTTGGTTGTTTTTTAAAATATATAATCTTTTTGTTCTTTCATTAGATGATAATTGAGTTACGAAATGATAAAATTAGCATGCCTACTACTCTACGTGAAAATACTCAACGTCAGAAAGCTTTCAGCTGTACTTGAACCTGCGACCTTGCCGGCGGTGGATGCAGTTTGATAACGGAGGAATAAAAATAAACGAACCTGGGCGTGGTGTGGGCGGCGCGGCTATGAGAAAGGATTCGGACGCTCCTATGTTGACGGGATGGCGGCTTCCAAGGACGTACATATTATCATCGTATTTCACTTTCTTTATTTCCTCGGCATTCTATTCGCGCCCGGGGTTATTGGCGCAGTTAAAGGATTTGCATAAGTATGCTGGGTGACGTCAACCCCCTCCCTCTCTCGCTCCCCCACTCCCCTGAATGCGTAGCGTACGTGGAAGGATGGGGCGACTGGCGCGTCGTCTGTTTGCCCGAAGTAGTGGCTTACTGACGTAATTGGAGGTCGGAGAGGAGGAGTGCGAGCGAGTATTTCACTCAAGATGCACGCTTCCCCGAGACCAGGTGAATTGATAGCGTCGTTGGATAAGATTGAATTTAAATTGTGCATTTTGAGGGTTTGGTAATTTGTAAGTTTGATGAAATCGGTTACGAATAAGACGAATTTTTTGCATGAATGGTATTAATTTACATGCCTAATTATGTAAATAGGCAGTATGTACTTCTGGACCCTCCCATTAAGCATTTATTTTATTCTCAGCCTTTGGAAAAAGTGATGTGTACTAAAATCCGATAAGCTTTTCATCGAAGTTGCAAAAAGAAAGTGGCACGCACATCCCGGGATATTGTGAATATATTATATTTATGTCTCTTGTTATTTTATTTACATTAACATTTGACGGGAAGCAAGCACTATCGAAGAATAGTAGGACTTCAATACCCCCACTTGCTAATTGCAACTTAGTGTAACAGTGTGCGCCCTTTGGGATTTAGTTGTGTGAGAATCAGTATACTGAAACGCGTGTCATTGGATCACAATAGTTATTTTATCGAAATTCTGAGAACTCCTGCTTGCACATACGCTTGGAAAGTAGCAACAATCCCACAAACGTGAAAGCAGGCATCGGAATTGGAGGGGGATAGCCAACAGTGAGGTGTAATACAGAGGGAACATGTGACAGTTGCTGAAGTGCAGCACAGCAGATAACGTGCACCTGGCACCGCCCACTGACAATCCTCCCCACCCAACATCCGCCGTTCCGCCTGCCCGTCTTGCGACCGCCGCCGCCGCCGCTCGGCGAGCCGCGAGTTCCGGAGCTCCGTTTCCGAGACGTCTTCCCTGGCGCCCGTCGCGCCGTCAGCCAGCCAGCCGGCGAGCAAGCAGCGCGCCCGCCTCGGCGGCGCGGAAGCGCCGGGAGGCTGCAACGGCGCCGCCTCCCAGACAAGGCCCGGCCGCGGGCGGGTCTCACTGCCGTCGGCGACGACGCCGTCGCGCGCGCACAATGACGCATTGTCGCGCTGATAACGCTGTGTGCGCGCGCTGTCTGATAACGCATTGTTCGGCGGATGCCGCCCGCGTTCCGCCGACGCCGCCTGCGAGCAGCCGGCCGGCCGGGCCCTCCCTCCGCCTGCGCCGCCTCCACCGGCGTGCGGCGGCGACACTGCGTCTTGAGACCCCGGCGTGTTCTGCTCGCCCTGTGCCTCCTCTCCGGTCCCACGTCCAATCAAATATATTAAAACTCATCTGGATGTCGCTATGAGACGAACTTATGACGTTCTAATATCTGAATAATTTTTGGAATTTGTATAGTTAAATCCAAATATAAGTCACCACAAAATATTGCCACATATGCGAGTTCATATGTTTGTTTCGTTGATAGAGGAATAAATGTGAGGAATAAATGACACTTTCCCGCCCACCTTCTGTCAGTCAGATTGAGTCGCTCGCCGCTTTCAGTCGCGTGGGATTCGCCGCCTGCGCGCAAGCGTCGTGAGGCGGCGAATTTCGCGGCTCCTCAAGTAGAGCGTGGCGGGGCGGCGTGCTGGCGCAACGGGCGTCCACCCGGCGCGGCGCCTTACGTCACCGGCGGCGAGGGAAATCCGGTTGCGCTGTAAACAAACACCTGCTGCGGCGGCGGCGGGGCGGCGTGGGGGGCAGTGGAGCATAGGGCGCCGTTGATGCACTCGAGCGCGGGGCCACGCCTCGTTTGACCGAGGCGCGCTGCCCTCCTTCCACATCTTCGCCGGCCCACGGTGCGGTGGCACGGACAGCGAGCGCGTGGCGGGAAGATCAAATTTCAACTCGCGGAGATTTTTTTCGGCCTCGTGTGGAAATTTAGTTCGTGTGGCGTTAAATCTCGCTGTTATTTTTAGTTCTGTTTACTCCGGCATGTCTTAATCGTATTGTTAATAGACTTCTGACGATACGTGCAGAAAGTGGAAGTGTTGCAATGTTAAAACTGGTACGACCATTTTGATTTGTAGATTCAGAAGAGAATCAGAGGCAGGATGTCGCTATTGTTTTGATACATTAGAGAACATGTTTGCATTGATAGTGAGGAAGTATGATTTGAGGATGCAATTAAAAGCATTTATATTGTTGAGAACCTTTGGCTAAAAGCTGAAGAAGTTGAAATCGAGACGTTCTCTTTTTTTTCGAGTCTGTGTTTACAAAAATTATCATTCTGCCTTATTGCCTTGGATATAATCAAGTGTAATATCCATTTAATGATTATGTAGATATTACAGTCAAACATGGCGAGATTTTGCGTCATTTTGTCATCGATTGACATGTGCGTAAAACTGAATCTTGTGTGATTAAATCAGTGTTGGAAATTGCAAAAAAATATTTTAAAAGGTAATTAATGTTAAAACGTTTATAATGATTCTTTGGCCAGAATTGTAAAACGGATGGATTTTATTACTGTGGCCATTTTTATGAAAATGTTTCCTCTTTCATTTTCTCACATATTTCGTGAAGGAACTCGTTCCCCCTCTCTCTAAGACAGAGCTTTGCATTTCCCTCGATGTCCATCATTGTAATTGTATCAGCTTCTTACTTGCTAATAAATAATCTTCACTAAAGTATGTGAAATAATATATTGACTACATCCCACGGAACTGCTGTGGTGTGGACGTCTCTGATGTATTTTCACCAGTAGCTGCGTCTCACGCGAATATCAGATTCTTTTGGGGAAGGGGAGAGTTAAAAAAGTGCATTACTTCGGGTCTTTTTTTTTTGCTTCAAAACAAGAAGAATTGGTGTCATTTCCATACCATGTTTGGTTTGATACAAATCTCCTTTCGTTTTTCTTACATGAAGTATTGTTGTGCATTGAAATTAATTTACATCGATACACCGTCTGATGACGTAAAGGAAGCTGTCAGGCTTGACAAGGGTAATTAATAGCTTTCTCCTTGACAATAGCTCTATTGAAGAGGGAAAGATTTGGAAGTGTGACAAATTGAAAACCCTTAACCCTCAGTAACACGAGTACACTAGTCTTAGGGTAATGTAAGCACATTAAATGGGAGGGGGAGAGTGGATTGTGTCAGAGCTGATCTCTGCTAAAATTAAGAACTAATTATAAACGGTAATGTGGGATGTTTGCCTGTATTGAATTTTTGTTACGCAAAATGAATTATGGGAGAGAGTGCTCTTTCGTTCGATGATTTAGAAAATTGCATTTATCACGAACGACGAAGACAGTTGCAACAACACTAGGATGTGTAATATTCCCCTAGGAGTCCGGATCGCACAGACATCTAATTTTTATTCAGTACAGAATTTAAGGGCTCCCTTGGAGTTCTACGCCTCTTCTTGTGAGGAGGTTGATGGGCGAGGAAGAGTCAGAGACTATCAAATTCGAAATTCAGATCACAAAAAAGCAGAAAACTTTTAAATGTAATTTCATTTATACGAGTGAAAGAATAATTATTTTACTTAAAATTACCTTCATAAGAAAAATAAAAATTAAACAAAAATCACTGATTTCTGTCAAAATTCCCAGACTTCTCTACACCAGAGAAATCCCCTCTCTTTTCCCGGTTTTCCAGAAAGAGCCTTCTCTGCGCTTTCATGTGAATTGAAGGGCTTACCTCTATATACGCCTATGCAACAGAGGAAAATAAATAAATTTAGAGGAAAACATGGAAAAGTCAGGAACATTTGTAGCAAAGAAAGTGAAAACGAATGTGTGCAAATTCTGAGACGACTTAAAACAGACAATTGTTTCTTAAGTGGGCAAATTCCACTACACGTCCGCGGACTTGACTTGTGCCAGTATACAGCCCACGTGCAGAACGTACTTGCACCCAGTTTCCCCAGCTCTCCGTACATCTGATTGCGGGCGTCATTGCCCTGGGTCTGGATTTTTGCTTACAAGTCGGCAGAGGTTGCTGGGGCTGCACAGTTAGCTCGTAGACAAATGTGCAGCAGCGTGTTTATTGCAATCGTGAGCAGTAAGCTACCAGATGTTCTGGAAACCAGTAGCCTTTCCAGACGAGAAAGCTGCTCAGGCGATGTTGCCTTGGCAGATGCGGAGGTCTTACGGGATGTGCCGTCGGGGTTAGTGAATGCGGACGTCTGTACCAGAAAGGAGAGTGCTATTGCTGCTAGGGCGGGAGACTCTCCTAGTTTTGACTTCTAAAGATATCCAGTTCAATGAAAAAGACTATCAATAGAGTATTTTTTATTATAGGTAATTTAATTATTTGTTTATATAAATAATTCCTGTTATATTTTTAATATATTTTATTATCAGTGTGCGCGAACGCATATGATAATGTGATTGGCTTGGACCGCGTATGTTTAGTCATCTAGCGCCATTCGAATTCGTATTCAGTTCGTATTTACCAAGACTTACATAATTTGTACCCGGGTAAAATCGTAATTGTTCCATATCGTCCCGGGAGCAACATAGCCTAGGAGCTATCCTTTCTAATTTCGAAAATAATTTTAATTTAAAGAAAATTCCAAGTATTATCCGCGGCTGCCTAGCAGCAGAGCAATTGTCTCCTTGACTCGCATTCATTTGTCTGGGAGGCCGTCTAGTCGGTGTACACTCACATCACTACCCGTCGAACGTTTGTGAGAACTAGATTCGAACGTCTTATGCCAATATTGTAACGGAAGAGGTGGATAATGTCTACAAACAATAATTACGTAAACCAAAGAAAGAAGCAATAAATAGCATCTATATAACAGCTATAGTTGAAAGTTATATTTTAAAGGTAAATAAGTTTGAAAATAATAAAATGTTAAATTAATAATTTAAATTTATAAGTTGAAGGAAAGAAACTTATTTTCAAAATGTAAGTGTAAATAAGTAATTCGTAAAAATAATTTTTTCTTTGCATATTTTGCATTTCTAACGAAATAAACTTTAAAATGTTTGTAGTTTGAGTAACATTAAATTCTTGCGTACGAAAGAAAACTATGTGCTAAATCTCCTACAAGTATGCCGTTTGTTTTTTTTATCTGAAAGGAAAGGGCCTCAGATTGTCAGTTAATCGATACTTCTTACTTTCTAAGACAGTAAAGATTCCTATAGATGTGTAAACAATTTATTTTTTACTTGTTTTTTGAAGTAGGTTTTTATATTTTTGTGAAATTTGTTTGAGAATGTCACTATAACATTATTACAAACAACCCTAGCTCTTTTACAAATTTATGAAGTTTCGTTGACCTACCTTTTGGATACTTCCCCGGAAACTGGTGCAGTACCGCAGTTGCTGCCCGCATCTCTACGGCGAAGGCTTCATATTGCTCGTAGATGCAGCGGCGGCGTTTCAGAAGACAGTTCCACTTGCGGACTCTCCCTCGCCCCGCACCTTTCAGCTTCCTCTGCATTCATCGCGCATTGCCCAGGGAGTCGCAGTTCCCGGGCCGTCTCGTCTGCGAGAGCGGGCGGTGCCCTTGAGGTGGTGCCTGCGCTCATTAGCGGAACAGGCCAGCGATCGCGCCGGCGGGGTGGGCGGGGCGGGGCGGGGCCGGGCGGGCCGGGCCGGCAGATGCTGTTGATTCGCCACGCCACGTTCGCCCGGCCGCGCTGTATTGCCAAGTTACGCGGGCGCCGTCGGCCAGCGGCCCCCCTTTGCCGCCCCGGGCCGGGCTTTGAGTCGCGGGCGCGGCCCCCTCCCGAAAGTTCTCCGAAGGGTGAAAGCGCGCGGGGGTGAGGCGGCGATAGCATCTCGTGTCGGACGGCCGGCCACCCCGCGCGAGACCCTCTCCGCGCTGTCCACTGATGTGGTTGGCCTGCTTGCGGTGCTGCGGTTGCCTTCCAGCAGTCGGGGGAGGATAGCGAGCGCCTCGAAATTTGCATCTTTCGCCGCGGAATTAACGCCGGGCTTATCGGCGGAGGCGCTCGGAGGAGCAGACGGCGCCCCGTCCCTGTCCTCGCCCCCGCCCCTCGCGCCTCTGCCGGGCGCGGCTCATCACACCGTTTCATTAACACTTGACCAAAAGTCAAAGAGAGTCAAGTTCAACTTGCTCTGTGTTCATGTTTTGACTCTTTGTACTGCACAATGTAATTTTTGCACAGGTTTTCTTTCGCCTTTATTGTACATCTACTATATTGGACTATGGGACCAATATGACCCAATGGTCCATATTAGACTAACATTCAAAAATTAATGTAATTTCGCAGCGATAGCTAGATCAAAATATTGGAGCGGGAGTGGAAGACTGGGGAGGGGGGTGCTTGGTCGGCAAATAGCCGCGGTGCGTTTCGATTAGTATGCGGAAAGAAGAGCTGAAAATGCGCCTGGGGAATATTGATTCTGCGCGTCGACGAGTACGTTCCTAATATCCTTGGGAGGGAGGGTGGCTGCGGTGGTCTGTTTGCGCGTAAGCTAAAGCGCGTAGTTGTACTTGGCTCGGGCGACGTGGCGCCGGCAGGGCCGTCGCCAATGCCCCGCGAGCGGAGGCAGCGGCCTCCATTACAATCCCAGATGCGGCGGCGATGGCAGTGGGCGCGCCCGGAATGGGATGACGCCGGAAACGGTTCTTGGCTTCCGGGCCGTTTCTGCGGCGGAGGCGCGTGCGTGGCCGAGGGACGGCGGCGATGACGCGGGGCGTGGCGGGGGTGTGGGGCCGGGCCACGGCAGCACGCCCATTTGGGTAATGCAATTCCGGATTCCTGTGATGTCGCCGCGGTGGCGGCGCGCCGGGCGCCGGCCACGTGAATGCTGCCCGGTAATTGGATGGCCCGAGCGGAGCCCACCGCGACCTGAAAGGGACTCCGGCGCAGTCACGGGGTCCACGCCCCCCTCCGCTACCCGCTCTCGCTGCCCGCTGACCCTGCCACTCCCCGCCTTATGCCTCCTCCGCCCCGCCCGGAGTAGCTGTGGCTGTCGCGGGCTGCGACACGTCCGTGCGGAGCGGCGTCATAAACCTCCGTCTGTCGCGCCGGAGCCTTTGAGCCCCTCCTTCCTGCAGCCTCCTCCTCCTCCACCTCCTCCTCCGCCTCCGCCGCCGCCGCCGCCGCCGCGGCTTGCGGGTTTTTGGGTGGTTCACGTCTGGCGCTGCCCCCGTGCTACGAGACGGAATGCAAATTGCAGTCAGATATAACGAACACATCAAATGGAGAAGTTGTTAACATGCGGGTTCTGGACATGCAAAGAATATGGGATGTACTCTCATGCCATACTCTTAAGAACTTATTTTTTAAATTTTCTTTTGCTATTTTCGTTTCTTATTTGTCTTCCTTTTCATTTCTTTCGTTCAGTTGGTAGCTCATAAAACTCTGTCATACATTTACGCACGTGGAGTTTAAAGGAATACATCGCTTTATGTGTAATGTTCGTTTCGTAACTCCCGAGAGCGAAATGGAATTTGAAACGCCAGTGAAAGCATCTCTGCTACAATTTTTTGAGCTTACATTAAGGAGAGAATCGTGGCTCTTTTTGAGAATATTCTGAATAGATTAGAAGCAAATGTGAATGAATTATTACGTACGCTTTTGTACATGCAAGTGATCTTCGATAAATGCGAACTATTTGAGATGCTGTATTTCGAATGTGATGTTCTTGCGAATATCGTTATCGTTGGCTGAATATTAAACTCGTTCAAGGAAAAGGAATATTTGTGTCCGGAGATTTTTTAAACTTCGTAATTTTTTTCGTAAACTTCGAGTATTTTCCAGGTTGATCGGATACTCGCCACTTTCTCTAGATGCGGCGGCAATAGTTGTGCGGTGGGTGGTGGTGTTTTGAAGATCGCATTATACCTCTCTCGCATACTCTATACGCATTATACCCAACTAATCAGCGTCAATTGTCTTGTCTTTATTGCTAAAGAAGTGAAATTGCAGTACTGATTGTCAAAGTGCCGTTAGGAATAAGGCACTGCAAGAAGATCGATTAAAATACCGGACCTGACCATCTTTCCACATTTTGTTTTCTTAATGGTATCAAGTAACAGGTGAAAACCAATTATGCCGAATTCAGTAATCATTGACTTTACTAAATTGGCATTCGTAGATCATTCCTGATGATCCGATTGTATTATCTCACGATTCTTTAATAAAAACGGGCTATTTTCTGATCTTATTTAATAATATGCATTTCTCATTTAAAAAAGGGCTTAGCAGGTGTTGCGTTTTAAAATGATAGTTAAATGATCCATCTTGATCGCTTGCATCCCGCCGCTCCCGCTACATTGTTTCTGGAAAAGAAAGAAAGAAAACGGGCGTTTGCCATCGTTCGTTGTGTATAATAATTAAGTTGCTATCGGCAATGAATACGTTTGGCAATATGATGAAGGTGAGTGTGGATTAACGTGAACCTGGGGAAGGTGGGCGGGGGTGGAGGTTGAACGCCGCGAGCGACATCTGATGGCGGTGACCGTCCCCATCGATCGCGGCACTGCGCCGGCGGCGGCGCGAAGCGGTGCTTGCCAGGACCCTCGAGGCAGGTTCCAGGCGGCCACTGGCCAGAGGGCTCGCCGCCCAACCTCTGCCTCGGAGGCCCTTGCGCGTGCAGCAACATGTGCAAATTGCACGGCTACCCTTCTGCGCACGAGCAAAGCGCGGACGAATGCGGCGGCTGTCGCTCGGCACAAGTGGGAAGAGTTCAAAACGTGCGTAAAGCGTACGGAGGCTTGTGATAGTGGTTTGGTAGGCGATAGCAATCAACAACGCATGATAATTTCTTTGTTACCCAAGAAAGTTAACAAGGGTGCGTTCTCTGGAATTGGTCGCCTATTCCGATAGAAATGCGACTCCTCAAGAAGTCGTGCGTCCAAAGAATTTTTTCTCAGAGATCAAGTGCAGTGGCTAGCAACTACACCAAACTATGCTGAAATGACAATTGTTAGTTACATTTAGATCATGGAAACAGCTTTTAACTGTACGTTGTTGTGTTTTCTACTACAAAAAATATATGTATTTCTTCTTATGTAGGTCATAATGCTTTAATAAACATTTTGTCTCGATACATCATCAGAAATTGCTTTGAAGTATTTCCATCTTAAGGAATGACTTAGTGGCTCCGAACCCTGGCAAAAAAGGGAACCCTCCAAATCAGATAGGGCTATCGCGTGGTTATAAAATCAGTCGCTGCTCGAAGCGCCTCGTGGTGGATGTTTCGGATGCACTAGGGCAAATTCCTTGCGCTCCGTTAGTTTTAGTGTTCGCGCGCCACCTGCAACGGACAGAGGAGGGCGCTGCGGGGCGCGCAGCCGAGATCGGCCTCACGCACGCTGCTCCACGCGCGGTCGCTCGCCCTCCTCCGCTCCGCCTCCGACGGCGGACCGCGCACGCTTAAAAATGAAGGGGGTCATTTCGGCCATAAAAGTTGGAGTCGTGGGAGTGAAAATGCTCTGCCGCGTTTAAAAATGGAACAAGGTTCTGCGACTGCTTCTATGATAGCTGACAGAATTTTTTCTTTCACTTTTTTTTTCGAACCGGAAGGTTCGCGGCGGGAGCAAGACGGCGCCATAATCGCTGTGGAGGGAAGTTTTCGTGAGGAATGAAAAATTCAGGCCTCCGGGCGCGGGGGCGGGGTGGGGGAGTGGCCAGCGAGCGGAAATGGCGGCGTCCCCCGCCCTCATCCGTGGGGACAATTATTCGGCCTCCGGGAGCTTCTTTATGCATGGGAGGCCGGTTCGGTTGCTGCGCCCGCGCCCGCTTAGTCTTTCAATTTCCGCGTTACGGTCGCCTCCCCCTCCCCCGCTCTCCCAGCGCCCGACGCGCGTGCATCTGGGAGGAATTGTTTCGCCTTACTTCAGTATGCATTGGGCGAGCTTCCTACGAATTCTTACCGTATTCTTTGTTCTCGAGATTGTCGAAGATGCGCTCTTCCGCCCTTGCCCCTTGCAAAAAGGAGCTTTCTGGGCAGAATGAAGTTGTATAGTAAACAGAGCGTACGGTTTAATTCGGGCGGAGAAAAGTGATATCTGAAGTTTCTGGGAAATGAAAAAATGAGCACGCGTGCGTCGTCGTCTCGAGTGCGCCCGCTGGAGAAGCAAAAGTTCCGCCTTCTGCGTGATGCAGAGCGGCGCGCGGGCCGAGTTATTGAGCGAGCGCTGGCCTCCACGCAACCGCTGCTGTTGCTGCTCAAGAAACCCCGCGTTTGCACCGCGGGGCTTCTTCCTGGTCACCTCGGTGTCAGCAGGTGCACTTATCCGCGGGACAGATTTTTACAGCCGCAGGAGCCTGTTGCTTTAGGAGGCACTTCGATGGATAAGAGTGGTCAAAGAAATGTTTGAAAAGATAACGCATTATGTTGCGGATGTGACAGTAAAATTAATTCATTTGAATCCTCACTTTTTTCTTGAATTACGTATAACTTAAATGTCTCTTTCAAGCTTAATTATTTTATTAGGGTGATTATTGATAAAGAAAAGGCGAAAAATTGTTTGACATTATGAAGATGTCTTGGAGTGGCGACGTGTAGACTGAAGCCTGCTCTTCCACCACACCACTTATAACTACATTGACATGCTGTCTTAGAAGTTGGAACTAGAATAGGACCATGATGGATTGGAGGTAAAATTAGATAGAATCAAATAAATACGTACCTATGGCGTACTTGGACTCTTTGTGATCGCTCCAAGGTCTTAGTAGCGTGCTTAGGTCGTTGGCAGGCCCGCGGGCCTCTCGCCGGCCTCGCGTCTGCTCGGCCTCGGCCTCGCCCTTTCGGAGGCGGTGATTAGGCTTGGCCTCGCGCGCGCCGCGCCGGCCTTGGCGGTCGCTCCTCGCGGACGGGACGCGCCCCTCCCCCACCTGTGGGAACCAAATACCCGGAGAGCGACGCCAGTCCATCAAGAACCTGAAGCGCAGAGTGACACCTGACTGCAGCATGGCTGCACCCGCGCAGCAAGTTTTAAAATTATTGTGATTACGTTGAAGACCATAAACAGTTGTTTCAAAGCAAGTGTTGTATTTGCAAGCTGGAGTATTGTATACATATAACATAACATGAATTTCGAGTACTTAAATGCACAGCTTACTGCAACTCCCCCGAGTAGAGAAAGAGAGACCTATTCCAGCGGTTGATGTAATGCTCCTTACATCTATTAGGAAGCTCTGTACTTACAGGTTTTAATTTCTCGGATTAGCTGCGTAGTGTTTGCAGGATTTCATTTCTAAAAATTAAGTTTACAAAAACCGATTGGTGTTGTGTTTCTTCATTTTCTCTCTGGCAGGGTGCTGACTCCGCATGAAAATTTCCACTTTGAAAAGAAAATCTGTGTATAAATGAAAGGGAATGTGCGTATGTCGCACCTAGACGCAAACATTTCTGGACCGATTTCGCTGAAATTTTCACACTTTGTTCTTATTAGTATTAGGAGTGTTTTGAATCTAATCGGTGTCGATGATTCATGATTTTATGACGACTCAAGCACCCCTCAACATAAGCTTTACGCAACCCGCCGCACCGTAAAGTATTAAGTGCGTCTGTCGCTGCATACAAGTATTGTGCCCCTGCGATTGTGCAATATCGGCCGGTATTATTACTTGAACGTTAACTCCGACAAGTAAATCAAATTTCTCAAGCTTTTGTCATAGCAAATACATGACCATTCTTGAAGGAGAACGTTTTAACATGAGGATACTTGGCAACCATGTTCCAAAAAGGAAGAATCCCCATAGAACAAAACCATACTCAGGGGAAGGATATCTATTAGAATTTTCTCAGAGCGAAGCGTAAAACGTGATTAACAATCACGTGTCAATAGCGTGTGATGTGCAATACACTACAAAAGCGAAGCATTGCCGGGTTCACTGCTTAGAAATACAGAAGAATATGATCTATGGAAAAAGACGTCTTGATTCTATTAATATTTTCCTCGTATTTCCTCCAATAGGTGGACTGTGTCTATCGTGCTTCCCTACAAGGAAAGCCACTCTCACCGACCTTGAACCTGGAGGTTGCGTTGAAACAGGTCTGAGAATTACGGACGGTGATTGCAAGTGGTGGAATGACTCCGAATCATTTGTTTCGAATTTTTGTTTTCTTGTATCATGACTAGATTTTTTGTGTGTTGCATCGTTGCGGTTAGTTCTATAATGCGTTTCATGGTATTTCTATTAAACACATATCAATTAAACATTCGCAATACACCAAGTATTGTAGCTTTTAATATTTTAGGGTATTTATTGGATTGGGTTACTGCACTCTCATAGTCCAAATGGACAAATTTCTCTTATTTACGATGCTTGATAAAAACTTTCCACCTGCAACTTCTGGTCGCATCGTAGTAATGCATGAGACCTAATGGTTATACGTCGATGCTGTTGAGTATCGTAATGTGTCCGCTATGTTTGATTATCCACCTTTAGTACTCAGACCCGTGTATGCTAATATTTCACCTATTATGCTTTTGCTCAACTTTACGGCCAAACATTTTATGGTGACATACGCGGGGAATCACAGGCGAAGGGCAGGTCCTACTCTGCCCCGTCCCGCCTCACCTCGTCTCGCTCATACCCTCCTCGCCTCCCACCTTCCCCCGCTCTGCCTCCTCCTGCGCTCCTCCTCCCCGCTGCAATCTAGTGTCTTCTCCACATCGCGTCTCTTCTCCCTGCCTTGTCCCACCTCGTCCGGCTTTATCCCGCTCCGTCTCGTCCCGCTTTACCTCGACTCGCTGCGTCTCGTCCCGCTCCGTCACGTCCTCTCCCACCTAGTCTCATTCCACCTCGACTTGGAATATCTCGTCTTGTCCCGTCCCGCTCCTCCTTCCTTCCCCTCGCCTTCCGGCCGGTTTCCGCCAGTTTCTTTGTTCCCGACTGCTTCCTGTGGCGGCGTGTGAACCGTGGAGGCCGGCGCGGCGCGGCGCGGCGCAGGTGGGCCGCGCTGGGGCGGCTCCGCCCCCAAGCACGGCGCGCTACCCTGCTCCGGTGAGCTCGGAGACGCAGCCTGGAAGCGAACGTGCTGTTGCCCTGCTTATAGTTGATATGTACTACTATTTAGATACATGTTACGCAAACGCGTTCAGATTTAAGACCACACGCTTGCTGAATGTTCTTTGTGGCTTACATTTCCTTCTACTACATGGGATATCAAAGATATGTCCGTAGCCCTAATGTTTTTATTATTCCATTTTTTAGTTATTAGTTCGTCATAGGCACGTCGTAGTCGTATGTTCCGTGCAGTTGCTCAGTTAATAATTCAAGGTTGAATGTTTTTGCATATGAGAAATATAAATAGAGTGAAAAAAGTCAGGATGTTCTGCCGGATTTTCGTCAGACGAGATGTGTTTAATGAATCATCACTGTAAATTTACCCAAACATTATGTTAGTGAACCGCAAGCTTCACAGAAGTTGGTGACAAGCACCATGTGAGGTATTTATGCGTGTAATGTGTGATATTAAAAAAGAACTGGGGATATTGAAGTCTGCATCATCTGACACTATTCTTCAAATAGGCCCAACTAGGGACATAAACACGCATCGAATGTGTGGAGTTTGGCAATGGGAATGTTTATGCGGTATGCATATTTCTGGTGAAGGCTCTATTTATAAACATTGCATCGTGCGGAAGTTCTGAAAACTGTGCTGCGCGGTTTTGGGAACTTTTTTATTGCATTCTTGGGCGGAATATTTTGGTTATTGGGTGCGAGGGCGGAAGCAGTGGCGCGGGCGAACTGCGAGCAGCAACACGCGCGTCTGAGCAATGTCGGACCGCTCCCGCCCGGCCCCGCCCGCGACTCTCTCCCGGCCGCGCCTCGGGCCCTGCTTCCTCTTGTCCCCCGTCTCGCCACTCCCCATCCTCTTCCAGTCCGTCTCCCCTCTTCCTGCTCCGCTCCGTCCGCCTCACCCTGCCTCTACGTTCACCTTCTTTTATTTTCTTCCGTGTGCCAGACGTTCAATGTTACTGACTTATTTGTCAACTGTAAAACCGTATGACCAGTGATGCAGTCAGTGTAGCAGTGTGCGTTGATTATTGAGAAGTCTTCAACTGTTCAAAATTCGGGCAGCTAATGTTGTTTAATTTGCTTTTCATTTCCTGGTATGCGCATTGCTTATTGTGGATGGATTTTCTCTTTGTTACCGTTGTGAACTGAACTGCGTCTTTTCAAATGTTTAGTCTTTTGTCTGTTTCTAGTTTGTATTTGGAATGTCAGGCAAATGAATGGAAATGAAAATTGAGTTTCGAAAAAAATCATGTTTATGAGTAGAGAGATTTCCATTAGACGTTTGTTCGTAGAAGACATTTGTAAGCTTTTAAAAGAATAGACGCTAAATTCTGAATTTCCACGTAATCCAGAAATCTGAAGATGTACGTGTGTTGCTCCGTAAGAGAATCTTTCTGCTTGCAGCATGAGTTCGAATAAATATAGATCGACAGAATTGCACAGAAGGCTATCTCAGTTGAGTCTGTGATGTCACGCAGCATAAATGATGTTTTATTTCGGACACTGACGATGAGCATCTTGAGTCGCTTTAAATCGCATGAAGCGGAGAAATTATATGTCGACCAGTAAGTCATCAAAGGTTACCCCATCGTAACATTTGCTCGTTCAGTTCTACAGTACCTACATAATTTGCCTCGTCTATCAAAGGAATCTATGTTTCCTGGGGCAAACATTTTTAATTAGTTCCATTTCCAGCTCCTCTTGAGAAAGTAAAAGAACGACACCGAAATATATATTCCAACAGCAAATGTAACTAAGCAGAAGAGGACATCGGTGTCATTATTGTCATAAACAGTTTGCAGTACGAAATACGGGCAACAGACAGTAGGTATTTAGCGACGTGGATGTACGTAATTGACGATGGAGAGTGTGCGATAGATGTGCTGAGAGTGGTGGGCTGCGGGCAGTGAGAAAATGGAGTGGCTGATGAGGAATAGACGGTGGGCATTGGGCAATGTAATCGACGCGAGTTGTGCTGTAAGCCACGAGTGGTGGGCCGAGGTGGAGTCGGCGGGCTGGCGGGAACTTCGCGACGCGGTCCGTCGCGCGGACTCAGCCACCGCGAAGCGTCGCGACGCAACGCGACACGAGGCGACGCCCGCCGAGCATTATACCCAGCGACATCAAACGCGGCTATTTTTGCGGGCGCGCGTCTGCTGCCGCCACGCGCGTCCGAACTGTAAATAAATGCCGCGCGCGCAGCCCGCCCAGGACGCCCGCGCCGCTCCGCGCCGTCGCGACTCGGACCGCACTGCCGGTTTTTTTTTTTTCTCTCTTTTCTGTATTGACGACTGGAAAGTGGTATTTACTTTCATGGTTTATACATTGGAAAGTCTCACCTTACGGTACGTGTACGAAAAAATACTTTGCTGTACTTATACCGACCGGAAAGATGGCATGGCGATGGGAAACAACGTATTACTCCAAAGTAAACGAAGCCCTGTGTCAGCGAGAATCAACACGGTTGCCGCCTCGTATATTGAAAATGATTCCAGGGGTATTTGTGAATTTTTAAAAATTAGGACAAAAAGATAATTTACGCTATTCGTACTTATGAGAACTTACGACTTATGATACTTTATTATTACGACTTACGAGCATTTATTTCAGGATGCCGGACTCCGCTTGCATTGTTCCATTCCTTCCTTCTGTTGCCGTCTATATTTCATTCGTTCGCCAAGACTAACTTTTTGTACCGGTTGCGTAAATAACTATTAAGGCAGCTGAAACATATGGAGCGATGGTTTAAAAAGTATATGTTTAGGTTTTGATATCGAATTAAGTAAGGTGTTTTTTTTTTTAAAAAAAACGCCTATTTGGTACGGCCGGTTTGACTCGCTTCGCTACATTTCCGGAGTCGACCGCAAGCTCCGGCCTTCTGCCGCCATGGTGAATATTAAACATGCTTGTGCCCATCAAACGCAATTTACGACAAATACAGATACTGCTTAAGGTGACTAGATTTGCTTGTGTTCGTAAATGCTAATAACTGGTTTATTTCTACCTTAATGAATATAATAGAAACTAATTAAAGCACTTCTGTTGCATGTTAAATCTTTTTTTGCACGCCTACTTAAAAAATGTTATTTAAGGAGTTGCATTTTATGAACATTTTACTAACTTAAGCTTTTAAAACCTAACTTAATATTACTAGGGTACCAATTAGTATCTCAATCACTGTCACCGATATAGTGCATTCCTCACGTGTTCCATTTATTTACATGGTTTAGCAGTTTGTCAAAGAAATACTTTCGTACTGGGTAGACGTACGGTCATTGGTTGCAACTCGGCGTCCGCCAGTTTTGATTCTCAAAATTTTACATTAAACTTCATCTCTTCACAAAATAGTCAAAACATACAAATAACAAACTAAGGGTTTTTATTTGAGAGGAGAAGTGGGAAGTTCGAGGCAGCTGCAGGCATTGAGGATTTTTCATACTAACGGAGACGATGTCATTTCCTGGGTGAGAACTCTAGAAGCCTCTCTGGTTTGTTTCGATTATTTCGAAACTGATGGGGTACCACCGTAAATAAGCGATCCTTCCTTCATCCTGTCCTGTCACTCGATTCATCCTTGAAGAGTGAAAAGAATTTTGAGTGCTGACGTCACGTCACAGTTGAAAAAGGCCTTTTTTTCATGCGATATTTGCGTTTTGTTGCGATAACCATGAAGAGTACAACTGACCCCTACCTCCGAAAAAAATTGAAACAATTATTTTCTTATCGATCTCCTTTTTTGGTAGCAGGTAAATGTTACTATTTTGTGAAGAAAATGATTGTTTCTTGCACGATGTCGATTATTTTCGGAGTCGTCACATCGGTCGCGTCAAAAAAAGTCCAATCATTTTGCAAAAAGTGATCGTGTCATGCACTTAAATATAAGTATTTTGTTGTTTCTTGGTATACATGCGAGTTCCTCGTGCGGAAACAAATCCGCCTACGCGTCTGCCTCCTTTGAAGCTCTGTAGTGCCGCAGCCCAGATCGCACAGGGCGCGGCGACATCAGACGGCGCTCCGCCGCGTGCCTCCGCGCGCCGCGCGGATTCCGCGGCCGGCGCAAAAAAGAGGCCGCCGCCGACGGGAGAAGAGGAGCGGGCGCAGGAATGGCGGGGGCGAGGGTGGCAAAAAGGGCGGGCGGGGCCGCGGGCGCCACGTGCGCCACGCCCTCGGCCCTGCAGCCCGCGCGCCCGTCCGCTCCGGGAATTAATAGCCCGCGCCGGCGGCGCCGCCCTGGGCGCGCGCGCGCAAACCGGCCCCCCCCCGCCGGGCCCGACGCCGATCGGTGCCGGGCGCGACCGCGGCCCTCGCCTGCATCATTTGTTTGGCGAGCGCCCGCCCCCGCCCCCGCGGGAGCAGTCGTCGTGTCGCGCGTTGAGCAAGGCGCCACCTGGCGGGGCGAGAGCGAATGTGTGTGTGAAGGATTTTAGTAGTGGTTTGCCTTGTGCGCATTTTTTATTTTGCCTTTCTTTCATGCCTCGCGCTTCTGAAGGATGGATGATTGATGGGTTGTGCCGTTTAATTTGATGGTATGCCCGTTTATGTAAATTTTAATTTATGAAATAATTAATTCTAATTCTGCGAAATGAGTGATGATTGTGTTGCCTCTAGACATGCAATTTCTTTGAAAATATTCTGCTTTCTTCCCTCAAATGAATATTTTATAATTAGAACTTTGTACTGGCTTTTGCATTAAATAGTTAAAATTTCTAGACAATACACGTACGATAATCGTTGGGAAACCAATAGGTATCATTCTTCGGAAATAAACTTTCAGAAATAAGATTTCAATGAAAGGTCTTTTATGTATTTGGTACCCTTACTTCCAGAGATACATTTTTAAAAAAGTTGATTTTTTTTTTATTTTTAGTTATTTTTTTCTTTATTTGCATACTCCATACGTAGTATATATGAGAATGTTGAGTAATACTGCTTCCAAAAGCTGCGATTTCTCTGCACAAAGAAGATTTGTAGGGCTTTTGGTGAAGTGGATAATTCGCGTTCCTACGTGTACTCGTAATAATAAATGGCTTCCTCTAATACGTTGTTGAAGACAGTTGATGTTGGTCCTTGATACCGAGAAATTGGTTTGCAGCAAAACGTTCGTGAGCCTGTCTGTACGTCTCTCGGTGGACAACGCCATGGGGAAACCTAAGGAAGATTTTCACCAGAGTTTAATATTCCTTTCTCCATCTGGCTGATGCGGCACCTTCAATATGGGAAAAAATATTTTAATTTTGACGGGTAATTTACACGACAACTCAATGATTTTTATTTTTTCTCAAAAATGTCTCCAAATTTTTCAATTAATTTTTTTAATTCTATATAGGAAAGTATGCTTTTAAACATGATGCATCTCCTTTTTTCGTTTACCTACCTGAATTTTCGAAAATTACAAAAGTTACAAATAATGCAAAAAAGTAGAAGCTGTTATAGGACCTCTAGTTTCATTTTAGAAAGTAGGATGTTACACACATCAGTCTTTACCTAAAAAATCTCCAGCTCTTTTTTTTTACTTTCTTGTATACATACGTATGTACTGAGCAATATACGTAATGTAGAGAAAGTTCTGTAATACTGCAGAAAATCGATTTCGATATTTCAACGGAAATACACGTTTTGGGAGCCCTTATACTCCCAAAGTTTTCTTTTTTTCCTTTTCTTTCTTTCTTTCTTTCTTTTACTTTCAGAACGTCCGTCTGCCTATCTGTGTCTGCCCGTCCGTCTGACAGGTCCGATTTTCACCGTTAACACGAAATTTTTGGAAAATGCAAATGTTTGAATTTGTATTTAGGTTGAGGTTTCACCCTACTATAATATACTTGAAGTAATATTTCGGTTCTACTATTATGAAACCGAAAAGTTGAGAAAATGTCAAAAAAATTTACTTTGAGCGACGACAAATAGCAGCTAGCAAGAGAATGGGGCAAGACCGTAAAGCCAGACCACACCAATTTATTTGAATAGCTGTCGCCTTCGTAGTGTATCGAGAAATGTCTACAGTACTCAGTCCTACAGCATTAGTCTGTCGTTTGCTGCTATCAAGCGCTGTGCCTTCGGGGCGGGCGATCGGCTGCAGATGGAGCAGTAATGGCGCGGCGACCGGGTCTCGAAGCGAGATGAAAGCGGGGCGTGGGCGCCACCGCGCCGGGGGTGGGCGGGTTGGCGGGCGACGCGGAGCCCGCGCGGCTAGTGGGCGGCCGGCGCTGTTTGCGCGGCAATCAGCGCCCCGAGCGCCCCGGGCCCCTCCACCCGCGCCGCCGCCGCCGCCGCCGCCGCCTGCTCGTTGCTGGCGCCTCGCGCCCGGCCCCTCGCCCCGCCCCCGCTCCGCCCGCGCCCCGCTTCTGGTTGCGTCAGTGGCGCCGGTGGTGTGGGGCTCGTCTTCGCCGGCGCCCCGTGAACCTTCATTTACTCTTCGGTTGCGGCAACCGGCGCCAGACGGTTTGGCCGCGAGGCGCAGCACAGCAATTTTGTGGATATCATGTGCTTCCGGGAACTAGTAAGGAAACGTACGGTTTGTGGAAGGACTTTATGCAAGTCATCTCGGGCTTGTACGTGCTTGTTATTTTATTCTGAGAGGCGTTCATTCTGCCTAAATGTTCCTTGTGTAGTTAGCATCTGTAGGTTTAGGAAGGGGTGTATTATTTACTGCTTGTAAAACCCGGCGTTGCCCGTGCTTTCTTCATTAAATTGTTTGTTATAATTGATTCACAATTATATAAAATACTACAATATTCTTTCATTTTATTTTACAGTTCGTTGGTATTAGATTGATTTATCTTACGCACTGCTACTGGCCTGCAGCAGGTACCAGATCTGTCACCGCCACTGGCCACTGATGGAATGTATTAGTTACCAATCTATTAGATACCAGTTCTTCCGTACCGCTATTGGCCTATTGCGGAATGTATTAGGAACCACATGCTCTTAACGAGAGGCGAAAAATAATGATCGTGGTGGATCAACCAACATATTATCTAAATTATTTATTTTCCGACCTTTTGTTCTATTAAACATTACCAAATGTTGCAAGGACTGCGACAGTCCTGCAGAAGAACCTGTGAAATTTTCGTATATATTCATTCACTAATTTCTTGTGGTGTCGATGACTGTTACTTGTCGTTGAATTAACTTTTATTAGTATAGGTTTCTCGTACCTGCAACCTCCGTTTTTTCTGATTTGTTATGCAATTGACCAACAAATCCAGTTTTCATCATGCCAGTTTTTCTTTTTAATGTACATCTTGCAATTATCGTTCAATTGTTAAAAAAATCTTTTGATATCCTTAGTCTGTCTTTCATTCTTCAGAAGTGGAAATTACGTGGTATGAGAAAAGCTAATTTAAGGTGATCGTTTGATGTCTGTTTGAAAAAGGCTAACTGTGTTTGTTTGAATTTGAAAATATTTTTTCACTTAATCTTTAATCCGAGCAACAAGAAGGATCAAATTTCAAGTGCGGTAATTCTGGTGTAATCGTTCGTCACCATGTGATTACATAACTTAGGTGTGCGTAATGCTCAGTCCATTCTTCAATAACGATGTCAAGTACTTCATGTACAAGACGATCCCACAGGTGGAAGTGAAAGTTACACTGTACTGCTCCTGAATGGATGACTACATTTATACGGTCCTCAATCTCGTGAACAATTCAAAAGAAGGTACAGACAACCTCTCTTATTTACTTTTATCTTTTCATCACCAATATCTCTGAGTAATGTATTTTCAGTGTTGTGCGAGTACTGTTTTGCAGTTCTGTGTACTTAATAATTTTTGTGTTCACTTAAGTTATAAAAAATATTATTATTTACTACGTTATTTTTCGCGAACAGTTGTAATATTGTCTTCGCCCAATGTGCATATTTCTCCAATACATTACAAATTATGTTTCGTTTAATGTCTTACAAAATATATTTATTCGGTAATGTGTGTTTTCGAACGATGCGATCTGTGTGAACTTATCATTGGCTAGTCACGTGGGATCTCTCGGAGGCGTGGCGGTAGAAGAGGTAGGATTGAAAAGTGCTGTAAAGAAAGAATTTAAGAATTTTGACCCTAGAAACAGCGAAGAATTAAATACGTGTCCATAGACAATTCAAGTTGCAGCTACAATGACATAGTGGAGAGTCTAGCGTAATGGGCAGACGCGTTTGTTATTGAAAAGGGGATACATGGTATTGTTTGCCAGCAAGAAGGGGTTAGGCAATACGCCAAACAGAGATAAATGGAAGGAGAAGGGAAGCCTGCGCAAGATAAGCTGGCCGCTTCGACTGTAGGTTGGGCGAAGGGGTTAGCGGATGTCATGAGCGGCGTGGGCGTGGCGCAAAGCGACGCCTCAAAGGCCGCTTGCCGCGCCGCGGCGTGGCTTTTGGCTACGCGCGCGGTATCAAATTGTCTCAGGAGCGCAGCGGGCGTGGGTGGAGAGCGGGCACAAAAACCGGGCGGAGCGGCGCGGCCCGGCGTGGCGCCGCGCGGTAGCGGGCAGGCGTCCCCCAAAGCGACCGGGGGCTTAGCGTCGGCTGCCTTTGTTGGAGCCCAGAACACACGGCTTACCTGAGCACCGCGCCGGGCCCCGCTGCACGCCCCAGGCCGCTTCCCCCCTCCCCCTCGCCCACGTCTGGTAATAAGCAGAATACGTAATAAAATACAAAAAGGGGGCAAGAAGGAGACGACGCCCCGCCATGCCGCGCCGCGCCGTGCTGCTGAGGGTTTAGCAGCCAAACGGAATGTTTTAGTCGTTGGTCGATGTAATATTAAAATCGCCAGAGTACAACGCAGGGAGGGGAAAGGGCAAGCTCGAGCTGCCCCGGGCGAGGCTGCCGTGCATTCTTGCCCCGCGCCGCCCATCCCTCGCCACGCGCTGCCTCTCGCGGGCGCTCTGCCGTGAAAGCCACGGCCGGGGCTTTTTGTGGGCCGCGCCTGTTTTTTGTCGTGGCCCCCGCCGCCGGTGGCTACATCCGCGGCGACGGTGGCGGCGGGCGCCGCTCCTGCTCCCGGCCCCGGCGCCCCGTTCGCGGAGGTACGGACGAACGGAATGAAAGAAATCGCGCCTCGCGCGCCTGAAATATCGAGCTTCTGTCCGACTTTTATTGATTCGCGGGCGGAGGTGCGCGTTGAGGCCGGGCACCTGCGGAGAGCGGAGGCGCGGGTGGATGGGGGGGGTGGGGTGCGCTGAAGGGCGCGGCCGCCGCCGCTTTTCATTCGCCTTGGGAGGTGATGCGTTCGCGAGATGCGCGAAGCGGCAGGCGGCGGCGGCGGCGGCTCGGGCGAGGGTGAGAGCGAAGGAGAAGGGGAAGGTGAGGGCGGTGCCGCCTAGCGCCAGGTGCCAGCACCTCCGTGCTGCGGGAGCCGCGCGACGAGGCCGTGCGCGCTGCTACGAAAGCTCCCGTGCGGCTACGCGTGCTCGGCGTCAAAGGGGTGAAAGGTACTTGTTACTTTGTGACTATGCACATGATCGGCACAGGTAATTCATTTTCCCCCTTCCCCCAACCTTTTTTTTAACTTTCAAATTCGCTTCCGTTCTCTGAAAATGCGTGTTCGTTTATTTACTTTCGTAATCGAAATAGAACTGTGAAAACAAGACAGAATATTCAATTCTGTCAACGAGTACGTGCAGGCGAATGACAGTTTCCATTGATTTTGGCAGAGATGTTCTACGGAACTTCTGCAAGATATTCAGTTGGTTTATTTTGAGGTGATTTTGTCTGGAATTCGATCTCATGATGAAATGAAGCCACCAAGTAAGAAATTTATTTTAAGACGAGCGCATTTGTCCATCGACTAAGAAATGGCATGCAAAATCCCGTTACATATGCCTTTATCAACCTCCCGAAACGCTTGTTCAAGACAAACAGCCGCTCCGGATTTTGCGGCAAGTTGTGTGACTCGCTTTTAACGCAAATGAATGTACCTAAAGTAAAACTTGAGACTGAAAGTCCTGCGTTGATACGACCAACTAGAACGATTCGTTGTCTACGAATTCTTTGTGTACACATTAGATTCAAGAGGAACAAAAGTACTCGGAATATCATTTTCTTTAAGCTAATTATTCCCTAGCAGTGTTTATTGCGTTTGGAATAAGATTAATGCAATTTGTGTGTTGAAACTGATTTTCCCAATTATATATTAAATTGTATTGCTTTAAATTTTCCGTAGTGTCTTCATGCGGAAAAGGAAAAAGAAAAGTAGTGAAATACACTCAGGACTGCTGTGTACTTACTTCTTCCAAGTTTTCATGCTTGCTGTCTTCCCGATTCTGGGGGGTGTAACCCCGTTTGCTCGTTAATTAATCCTTAATCCTTACCTTGCCGAATGGAGACGAGGGTAAGATAGGGGGACCTTCTCATAAAATTAGTCGAGCTCTTAGAACAGGCAATTCAAGCAATTCAGCTTATCTTTATTGTGAAGATACAGCGTTCTTGTAAATCTTGTAAATCGGTGTCTTTCCTCCCTATGATATTCATCGGTTTCGTGTTTTTTTCAGTTTCAGTTGTGAATAAGAAAGATAAAATACTATGGATAAAAATAGAATTTTCAATTTTGAAATCCAGCTTATTTTTCGTAATTTGTTTGTTTTTTCCCTATGGAATTAAGGCTTTGATTTTTAGCTTTTGAAATTTGTGTTCGTCAGCTATAAATCCTATTAACGTCGTATATCACTCTCCTTTTCGAATCTTAATTTATTCTCTTAATGTTTTCTCTCACTTCTCCATTTACATTCGTTTTCTAGTCGGAGCGCTCTGAAGCTCAAGAATCGTAGAAGGCGTGTGTGTTGTGTGTGTATATGTGTATGTATGTATGTGTATATATATATATATGTGTATATATATATATATATATATATATGTATATGTGTATGTATGTATGTGTATATATATATATATATATATATATATATATGTGTATATATATATATGTGTGTGTGTGTGTATATATATATATATATATATATATATATATATATATATATATATATATATATATACACACACACTGTTCGCATTTCCAAGACTGCTGTAGTGTAGTGTTTGTCTCGGGAGGTCAATTTACAAACAACGAGAGCACTTCAATTTTGACGATCCGCGGGAGAGGTCGGACGCGATCGCAAGGTCGTGCGCAATACAGGGCTGTTGTGAATTCCATCTCAATTGCGTTGCTTTGCAAGCCAAAAAAATATAGAATTTTTCTTCAGCAGTACTCATCAATACGTTTCGCTATTATTTCTGAATGTTGTAGAACTAGAGAAATCACCAAAAAACTGTTGTGCAGTAACGAAGCGTTTCTCATCAAAATGGCATAAGAAACTTTTGTTATCTAATTGAAAAGTTTTCCCTTCCTAAAATGACTCACTTGAATGCTTCGTCTTCTTTATGTGCTTAGTAAGCGCTCTTATGCATGTATTTAGAACTGTCGCTTGGGTTTTCAATTTCCATGAATGAGAGGCAATCTCTGGCTTCTTTATCGAGCTCTCATTAACCTTTGAGAAGTGAAAACAAGATGTGGGAAATAGAAGTATTTTTTTATGGAATCTTTGTACACCGGAAACGTCATATTCGAATGTTACTAAAGGTTCAATTTGTACTCTTCGGACAAAGCTTTTTTCGAATCCACCAGGAGATAGAGAAATGTTAATACTATATGATGTAGCAGTGGAAGACCGATGTACTTGGATGTACATGCCTTCATTCAAATTACGTACTTTATCAATTATTTATTACCCAAGATTATAGTACTGTAGAAAACAATACTGCGATCGGACATTAGGGATTGACTTATGAAAACCATTCCATCATGCGAAATTGCATATGCCAATTCATGTAATTGCATTTGAGAGCAGCGTGTAAATGTTTGATCATGGGCTCTAAGCGGCCGCAATGGCTCACAGGTGTGTTGTGTGCTGCATTATTTGATCTGAAACAGTCCAGTGAGTTATACAATCGCGAAGAATCATTTGCGTAGACATTACGAAAATTTAGTGTCCGCTTGTGGATGCGCAAATTTGTATGCGTAAAATGCGTAAATCAGTATTATTTCAGTGTCATTTTGATTACGTAAATTTCAATGTCATTTGCTAAAAGAAGTGGCTGAAAAAAGGCCAAAATGACTCATCATCATCATCATCATCATCACCATCATCATATTATGCATTCATAATCCAAGGCTTAACAAGCAAGGGATACAGCCGAAATCCTCATAATTACACTTTCTCTCCGGGATAGAATATCACGGGCCACGGAAGAGAAACGTGTAGCGCTGTTAGAAAAGGCCGATACGCTAATAATAATAATAATAATAATAATAATAATAATAATAATAATAATAAAATAGTAATAAGAATAATGTATGACGGTAAAGAAATCAAACTATGTATTTAAGTTGTTTGTGGAAAAAAGTTTTCTGTTTTGCCGCTAACAGCCGAGGAGCTGTTGATGATGTGCACTGTATTTTTATAATTTTTCTTTTCATTCTTTCATCGGTGAACAATCTCATTCACATGCAATTTATTTGAAAGATGTGAACTGTTTTTTATGTTCCTGTTTTTTGTGCTCGAAATGTGAGTACAATTGACATCCTGGGACCGTGGGGGCCTTTGAGAACACCAATCCTCTTATATTATTTACGTGCTCGCATCAGAGGGAGTCCCGAGGAAGAGATGGGGCGGGGTCGTGCAGATCCTCTGTTTCTGCCCCGGGGCCGCCCTCTGCGCCTCGCCCGGCGACCCCCGACCCGCCTACCCCCCGGCAGCCGCCCGTCCGGCACGGCACGGCACGGCGCGGCGCGGCGCGGCACGACGCGCGACGGGGTGAAATGAAGAGAACACGGGCGCCCGGACGGGGAGCAGGCACGAGGAAGCAGGAACGGTGCACGGAAAGGCGGTAGACGGACGACAGCGGGGCCGCGGCGTTGGCGGGTGGCGCGGGGCGGGCGGCAGGGCTTAAGTCGCCCCCGCGGCCTAACCCGGGGCCAATCCGGCGCCAAGCAATTGTAATTTCGGCGCCAACCCCCGCGCCTCCCCCCCGCGCCAGGCGCCCCGGCCGCGCCACGTCGACACAACAGGTTGCGCCGCCGCGCGGAGCGGAGCGGAGCCGAGCAGAGCGGAGCGGGCGTCTTCCTGACCTGCAAGCTTACGTGCTTAGGCGGGCTTTGCCGCACTGCCCGTTCCTCGTTCCTCCTCCCGCGTGCGCTCGCCCACGCCTCCGCCCCGCTGCCCCCTACTCCACCTTGCTCGCCTCTCTTTCCATCTCGTAGGCTTCCTTTCTTACGAGGCGGAGTTCGAAGCCCTGCGCGCGCGAGCGCCCTCTGTCGTCGTCCGCCCAAGTTCGGGGCCCCAGAGACCTCTCTGCTCCTTCTTCGCTCGTGAGTATCCGCCCCGGCCGGGAACTTGGGCGGGGCTTTAATGAGCGAGTAGCTTCCCCGCCAGCTTTCTCGAGGGAGCGTGAAACATAGTTGGTGGAAGTGAGCGGTGGTTCAGCCCCGACGTGGTGGCCGAGGGGTTAATGAACCTGAGGAGGCGAAGTTCGAGACCCAGCGCGGCCGCTTCCAGCCAGTCTCTGCGGGCAAATGAGAACGCCACGCGAGGATTTCCGTTGTTTTTATTCTTGCCTTAATAGTCAATATCAGCATTCAGAGAAAAAATACATTTACCAATTTGGCGATTGCATCGTGTCATAATTTCGGTTTTGCCAGATACATAAGGCAACAATCCAAAAGTACCTAATTTTATTTTAGGATATCTCTGTAACCAACTCTAAAGATTTTATATATGAAAGAAAATGTTTCAGCCAGCTGTGTGATAAAATTCTTTATATCATTATTTGTTTCAAATGCATGAATTTATATCGGCATTTTAGAAAATACATTCTGATATGAGGTCAGCAAAATATTTTGTAAAGATGTATTGTGTTGTGCATAGAACACTGGGTACATATAATATGTTTATGTATGGTTGAACTCATTTGTGATTAATGTGTATGGTGCCGAAATCTCTTGGGTACCGCAGGAGTAAGATTGCGCGTGGGCAGTGTATCATATTAATACACTTGCTAGCAGAGCATGAAGCGATAAGCGGCGATGTCGCGCGATTAAACAGCGGCAGGCACTTGGGCAGGCGGTGGCCGGCTGACGGGCGGGGTGATGCCGGACAGGATGGAGCGGGCCGGTGCCTCCGGGCGAGCGCGTGGCGCGGAGCGGGCGCGCGAACGAGGGGCGAGGCGCCAGGCGAACGGGCGGGAGCTGGAAGGAGTGAGCCCGCCCCGCGCGCGCTAATCGCGTGTTGCGCAGCGTCCGGCTTTGGCGTAGCTGCGCAGGCTGGCGGGGCGATGGCGCGGGCGGCGGGCGCGGGCGGTGCCGGCCGGGCTTACCCTCGCCCGGGCTTCGCAACGCGAGTAATTAACAAATTAATTATGCATAAAGTAATTAATATTACGTGGCTCTATCATCGGAGATCCCATGCCGCGGCGTGGCGCAGCGCACCGCCGCTCGGCGGTTCTCCCTCCCCGCCCACTGTGTCGACCCTTCCCTTCCCCTCCTCAGCCAGCCGGTGCGCCTCTCTCCCTCCCCTCTCTCTCTCTCTCTCACTCTCTCTAATGCCTCAGAGAGGCACCTGGGGTAATTATAACTCTAAACAAATTAGTTTTTGCCGCGTCGTCGGCATTACCGTTCAGGGATTACCTTTGTGCAGCGGCTACGATTTTGTGATGATCGGAGGTCACGCGTCGAGGCAGTTGCCGGTCGCCGATCCGGGGACTTAGGCGGCGAATGGATGAGTTTGCAAATTTTATAACGCGCATGTTTGTTATTGGCCGGTTGGCTGCCGCGTGCGCGCGCCCGGGGACGTCCGTTATCCGCGCGGTAATTATTCAGCTGGCGCCCGCCCCCGGCCCCGCCCTCGCCGCGCCGCCGCGCTGCGCTTGGCTAACGAGGGCAGGCGCGCGCGCGAGGGAGCGTTTGGGCTTCTTCCACCTGCGCTGGCACTTGGTCGGCCGCCGCGCGTGTTGTCGCCCTCGGCAACTTGCTCGGTTTTGTTTGCACGGGCCGCTGTAGACCACTTGCAGGTTCAGTGAGAGGAATTTCCTTGATGAATTTGTAATATCGTGATTGCATAACGTTTTGAACGTGTTCAGTATTTTGCTCGGAAATGGTCGTACGAGATTTATTATTTATTAACTTATTCGACAAAATTGAGATGCGAAGACATTGGTCGAGCGTCATTATAGCAATCTTTTATATGCCCTTGAAAACGCTAATGAGTACGAAGTAAACCAGGGTTTGATGCATTATACTGAATGACGAATACGCTATCTTTAACAGAAATAAGGGTGTAATGTACCCAAAATAAATGTGTGCCTAATGTATTCAATCTAGGCGAAAAACTATTTTTATGAAAAGTTTGCGGTTTTTTGTGAAATTTTTATGAAAAAATTGCTTTTTGCGATTTATACTCCTCGTTAAATGTTCATGTTTGTACATTCTTCTGCTGATTTTAAGAATAACCCTTTAGGAAAATAAATAATGAATTGTAATTTCAAATTCGTTATCTCTAATTACCTATTCTCTGATACATTAACTATATTTTGGCAATGTAAAAGATGCTTTCCTGGCGACTACGAACTATATTTGAATTAGAATGCACAATATATTTAGCTCGTGTGTATTTGTGCCACTATAACTGCATCCCTGTGTTGCCCGTGAAGTCCGCGTGCTCGGGCAGCGTTGATCACGAGGGAAGCCACTCGAAAAGAGCCGACGCGCGCGGGCTCTGGCGGCGTACGGTCGTTCTCGCTCCGCGCGCGCTGTCCGCCGGCGCGCGATGATACGGTGTGGCGACAACAACCTTCCCTACTAAATGTGTGCGTACGTGTGTTGCGTTGCAGGTAAGCAGCGCACAGCGTGCTCCGGCGTGCCCCCGCCCCCGGCCCCGCCCCCGCCCCTGCGCCCTTAGCATGAAGCGGCCTGGCGACAGCGCGGTGTACAGCGACGCCCCCGTTGGTTTCATGGACAGCTCGGACAAGGTAAGCGCTGACGCCGACGCCTGCCGCCCGCCGCCGGATGCTCGCCGGTTTTATTTTCTCGCGCTCGAGTTTCGCGCCTCTCAGCAGCAGCAGTAGCAGCAGCAGTAGCAGCAACGGCAGTAACACTTCACTTGGCGTCCGGTAGGCGCCATTTGTGCATCTCTTTCACCGATTCTTGGCCTTGTATATTTCTGGCCCAGGATTTACATGAATCACTTTGCTCTTATAATAACCCTGTAAATAGCTCTAAAATATACACGAAAAGAATGGTTAATATGTTAAACTACGAAATGAAATGTAAAATTTAGTCCATTTGCAAAACTTGTTTCGGAACATATTAGGAATCATTAAGGATGTGGAGAAATAGTTTTATTGTTTTGACGGTAATTTTTCTCTGCTTCGCCTCGATACCCTATGATTTAAGATCAGTCATTACTTCTTGCCAAGCAGCCTTTGATCGTGAAAAAACAGTGACGGCAGTTAAAGAAGCTTACTTGCGGTCAAGACTCGCCATTTGCAGATGTCATTGCCAGGTGTTGGTCATCATGGATATTTTTTGCCAAAATCCAACGTTTCCGCTTTCTTTGTGACAAATACAGCTCTGAAATACTACGCACTTAAGACAATTGTACTTACAAGTCTAGTCAAGTTTGATTTTTATGTTTTATGTATATCAGTTTTTCAATTTTTATGGAAATATTAAGGGAATTTAAGCTTGTTGCGACATTCTCGTTTTTGTCTGTCCTGTGCTCTATATACGATGATCATCTGTTTAGTGTTTTACTCTTCGTAATTATGAATTGAGCCGGATAACAATCTTCTCTAAAACCACGAATGAAAATTCTACTGCATACTGCAGTTATGGAAAAGTCTGTATGCTGATAAGGAGAGTAATTTGCACATAGGCAATATAATGCTGGTGTTTCTTGATGAACACATCGTATATAATACTTCCCTAAGTCATGCTACTTACACAAGGATGAAAAAAGCCTTACTAGATTTTTGAAAAGTTATATGCAAATTTCACTTTCAGTAATGTAGAAACAATACCGCGACCTGTCTACGTTGAATGAAACTAGCCACGAAGTAATGTTACGAAGGGAAGGAGACATCCGCGATCACGGGAGCGGTCAGTAAGAAGTAACCAAACGATGTTCTTTGCGTGTACACGTATTCGGAATGAATAAACATGATTCAGTGCTCTTCAGATTCTACTACTATAGCTTGCCCGCCGTGAAGTTTGGGGTAAGAATGTTTGAAGAGCACCCTCTTTTGTGAAGAACGGCAGCTTTGAAAGCGAGAAAATATGGGTTTTGAAGAGGAAAATCTAGTACCAGCTGTATAGTAGGAAAACCGCGCGAATAGGTATTCCGAGGAAGAGGTGGCAGGCACGCTGGCGGTCTGGCTCGCGCTCATTACCCGGTGACTGGGAGGGGGCGTGCCTCGTTAATTCCTCCCACTCCGCTGGCGCCGTCTCGGACGTGTAATTGGGGAAGGAATCGCGCAGCCGCGCTCCACGAACTCCGTCGGCGCGCGGGCGCGTGTTGTCTCCCGGGCGTCCCCGCGGGGCGGCGGCGCCGGCGACGCTCAGGGCAATTAGCCGCGCCCAAGACGGAGCGGCTTCACACTTGTTTGGTTTTTATTCTCTCGAGTACTTAGCGAAGACGGGAGGCGCGCAGCGGCTTTGAGCGCGGCAGGCGGAGCGGTTGAGGTGGGATGTGGGGTGGCAGGGAGGTAGTTTGATGCGTACGTGGTAGCCTAAGATATTCGCGAGTACGGCGGACGGGTAGTTGTGGCCGTGGGAGGTTGGACCGGGGCACGTGGGTGGCGTGTCGTGGACCGTGCAGCTCGCCTAGTGGGCTGTCATTACCGTGGGCATGCGCTTCAGGTGACCGCCTAGCCGCCTTCGCCGATTCAGCGCCCTCGCGGCGCCCGACTCATTCGCGCCGGGAGGGCGCGAGCTAAGGAAGTGGGCGGCAACTGCAGCTGATAGTTCTGCGCGGGAGAATTTTGCGTTTCGGTTCTGAAAAGGCGAGATGAAAAAGAAGGCATGCGAAACATTGCGTTTCATCCATCCTCACAATAATAGACACAATATATCCAATGTAATTTTTGTGTCGTTTTGATAATGCTGTAGAAAATTAATGAAATAATTATTAGAATACATAAAACGAAATTAATGAATTTTGTGATTTATTTTTTAAAAAAATTATTTTCAATCGCGCATAGGTCCTCCTTTGTGAAAGAAATGGAAAAACAGGTGAACGGCGTTCCTACGCACATTTCGTGATATGCGAGGTTGTGTGATAAATTGTGCCCAGTTGGGCTCACGGCGACGTAATGCCTTCCTCGTCAGCGCGTCTCAACACGAAGCGAAGTGCGAGTAAGTGGAGCCAATGGATTTTTGCGTCTTTTTCCTCCTGAATGTTCATCTTCGGAGCACCTTCGTATCGGCATATAGACGGCCTCTTGTTCTTTGGTAGCTTGCGGTTCTCGCTAATTTCATTATTTCAGCTCAAATACAGTCGAATTGACCCGAAGTCTTTCCCTTTAGAAGAATCCTTTTCATATACACTAACGATAAACTCAATGTAGCACTCATTGCTTTCTGTCGTCGTTGTCGTACCTCGTTCATCTGAAATTAAAATACATTTTACAGCAAATTGTTCCGAACAGAACCTCCTTCGATACGTGCATCTCGTGTGGAAAGTCGAGCTCCGAGAGGGCCACATGCCACACGATCCTTGCAGCTCGGAGACGTTCCGCTTGACAGGGCGACGACGCGACGTGCATTTTCCAGCTCGCGCGCCAACTCTGCTGGCGTGCACACTGCCTCCGCCTCGTGGCACGGCGTCGGCCACCAACGCCGCCGGCACCTGCGCCATCGCTCCCGTTCGCTCATTCCCCGTCCCCCGCACTCGATCCCCACCCCCACCCCCTCCCGGCCACAGACGGCGCGGCGGGGGCGGCCGCAGCGCTCGCCACGCGTTTTTTTCACACGACCGCGTTTTATCTGCTCAAAGGAGATTTAGCAAATTAAAAGCAAGCAGCTCTGCCCGCCGCCGCCACCCCACCACTCGTGCGAGCCGGAGGGGGGGGGGATGAACGCGGCTGAAATTAGGGATCGCCGGGGAAACAAGAGCGCGTGTTTATTAACAAAATAGACCCGTATAATTTTCATGGCTATCAATTTACTTGCAATATATTAAATTAAGCTCATTAACATATCGTTTCGGCGTCTGATTTTAATGGAACGCCGCCCCGTCTGTGCAGCCTGGGGGAGGGCAGAGCTCGGGGAGGGGTGGCCCGCGATCGATGCGCGTCTGCGGTCACGCCGCGACCTCCCGGCATCTGCCCCCGCTTCTTCCGGCAGCAATCGCGACGCATCGCACTTGCCTGACGCGCTCTGTCCTCACGTTGAGGAATTTTCCCGTGTGATAGCAATGCATACCGCGCACATCGCCCTCGCATACGCTCGTCGGAGTTTTAATGTCGATTTAATGCAATCGTAAGCTTCCGCGGCCAGTATCAAGGTTCTCGGCTATCGGGGTGGCGTCGTCTAGTGGTAGTGATTCGACCATCATATCGTGGTCTTAAGTTCCTTTAATGTTGATTGATTTGCACCTAGTACTCCCGGGTGCGAATGGTGCAAATAATCCTTGTTGTTATCGCTTTTGGAGTCATGGAGGCATTTCGTTTTGTAATGTTGTAGCTTGTTTGCCGAAGAGAGAAAACCGGAACGGTTAATTTTATTATCATTAATAATATTCTTATTTATTTCTCATTACTACTAGGTTTGCAGTGTTGGATGATAATTTTTGCTTCGCAGTATTGTTTATATAGCTACTGTATATTTTGCTGAAAGCGCTTAATGATTTAAATTGCGAGCATCCTGCGAGGCACTTCCAGGAAATATGACTCAGTGTGAATTGCCTTGTTATGGTGGGTGTTTTGACCATGAAAACTTACTGCGGACGTATCATACTAAAGCAAGAATGACTGAAAAATTGAATTGCGGTGTTTAGAAGGTAATATTTTTAATTAATTAGATTCACGCTAACCCTAGAATTATTTGCCTAATAATGGAGTGAATTAAAATCCTGAGTCGTTCATGTATAAATTGAGCGTGTAATGTCGTAATTGCTACATTTAACGTCACAATGTTATTCAATGATTTAAGAATTTGTATTCTCAAATGCTAGAAGAGGGAGATAAGTAGTTTACCGGGCTTATGAGCTGTGGTCCAGTCGAAATAGTAATTTCTGACTTTTCGTTTGCACTTGCAGCTGACATCTTCAGTGTCAGTGAGGCAAATGGCCGGTGCTTGCCGGACCCAGGTAAAATTCGATTCCTTTACATTAACGATATTTGGACACAAGAATCGAGCGTGGTGCTACTCTCATGTTGATTTAAACAATTGCTACATAGGTTCCAATAAATTCCAAGATTCTCGCAAAAATTTTTGTAGCATTCTATTGCAGAACACGATCACGGGAACTGAAGATTATTCATAGTGTGACATGATAAGTAGTACTTGTGTTATACTTCGTGAAACTCGCTACCATTGGTTTTCCAATCTTGATTATTAAAGGAACAAAAGGGTTAGTTAATTCTCCGTGAAGATAACGCATTGGTGATGGAACGAGCCGCTCCGTCCGGAGTGTAGGGTAGGGAGGGCGTGGCGATGTGCCGCTGAGCGGCGTGGCGTGCGGACGGAACGCGTGGGCGCGCGAGAGCATTGGTTGGCTGCGGACGCCTGTGCACGCTCGTTTAATTTTTATCACCGGCGCGGCGGGGAGGAAGGCAGTCCCGTTAAGGCGTGCAGCCACTTTGCGCCGGCGACTCGCGGCCCGTTTCGCCCCCGCCCCGTCCTCGCGCTAATTGCAGATACGTCGGGTCGGGCGGCGAGGGTGGCTGCGGCTGAGAAAGGAAGAGAGGGAGAGAGCGCGCATCCCCACCCTCCTTTTCTTCTCACAATTCCCCTCCTCTGGCCCCGGCCCCGCGCCGTCGTAAAACGTCGAGTTAGCGCCGGAAAGAAGGGAGCGCCCGCCGCCCGCTCGCCCGCCCGCCAGCGCCACGGCCGGGCTCCGCTGCCCAAGCTGTTTCTTGGTGTTACTCTCGCTCCGAATATTTATGTAGCGCAGCCCTCGCAGTCGAGTTGTGAAATAAAATGTAGTCTGCTGTTGCCGCTGCGGCGGCGTGGGTACCTACTCTTTACGTACCGCTGCGGAAGGCGTTACTGCATTTCGCGCGGCTGTTTTTAGTGTTTCTGGTCGAGAGGCAGAATTTCTCGCTGGCTGGAATGCGTACGCCGCGAAACCTCTGCGGAGTTCATTTAATTCGTATGCGCTCTTGGCTTTAAGGGGCTGTGTGCCGGCGTAATGCTTCAATGACTGCGCAATCGTATTAGTGCTTTGTCTTTCTCATTCACTGTTTTTGAGTGGCACTCGAATAGCAATGATGTTCGTTGTCTTGCGTATTTACGGGCCTCGTATTGCGCAAAGATAATGGATATGTTTGACTCTGTAAGTAATTTTGGAAGATTTTATGGGCAATGAGGTGCAAATAGTATTCAAGATCGATGCACCTTCTTTGACGGTACGTGAATCGAATTGCGTGGTGATGTTATAAAAAAACAACCGAGAATGATGTTAAGATTGACTTCTGAGAGGATAATGGAGCTCATTTTATGTTAATTGGCACGCTCGTTTTTGTTTTTTGTGCGCATTAAAATTTCAGTTTATTAAAGCTAAATGGAAAACGACGTTACTGCGATTATTTCATACAAACTAATGCAATTTAAGTCTCCCCCGTATCAGCCAGAGATTAATTATTGCCATCGTTATATCGTTAGCGTGTTACCGATGTAATTTTAACACTTGAATATGCACATGAGAACATTGTCAACTTTTTAACGCTCTAAGAAGTTAATATTTTAAAATGTATAATAGGTTATTGTTCCTCTTTTGTTGTGTCTTTTTTCGCTGTGTAGTCATAATCATTAATACCACTTTCATTCTTGAAATACCCAAATAAATCAACGATCCTTCTCTAGTTTTCAATGCACTCGGGGTGCTACCTTTGAATGTGTACACCGCTCGCTACCTCTGCAGGCTACGTGATGAAACTGGTCGCTCTAGCACACTCTGCATGGTTCCTTGTGCTGCTGCGTCCTCCTCCTCCTCGTGCTGCCCCAGGTACCTCTCCCAGCCCCTGGTTGCCGAGGGGCTGTCCGGCGGCTGCTCGCTCCTTCATAATGCACCTGGCGAGCCCTCTGGCGCTCGTAACAGCCGCCGCGGAACTCCACAAAGAAGCCGGCCCCATAAATTGCGCGCTATTGCCCCGGGATCGGGGGGAAGCGCCTCTCTCGCCGCTCTGTTTCGGGGCGGCGCGCTAATAGGCGGCGCCTGCCCTTGCGGGGCCTCGAAGCCCAGACCGCGCGGCCGCCCCACGCCGTAATGGACGGCGTCCCTCGCGACTTGCAGCGGGAGTTGTTGGCAAGTGTTGCAGTGGCGCCTGGCGGGCCCCTGCTTGCGGCCGCCCGACGCGGAGGCTGTGCCAGGGCGGTGGGCTGGCGGGGCGAAGCCGGCGGGTCGTTTTAATCACGGTAACGAGCGTCGAGTACGCTTTCGCCTCCGCCTCCACCTCCGCCTCTCCCTTCTTGTCAGCTCCCCCCACACCCCGCCCATGCCTGCGTTCTGCGAATACGCTCTTCGCCCCTGCAATGTTCACCCAGCGCATGTGTTAACATTGCGGAAGGGAAAGGGAGCAATGACGTTACGTTCGACCTCTTTTTTTTTATTGTGACAAGATATCTCGTTTGTTTATTGGCAATGCTTAAGGAATACGTTAGTAACAACTTTATATCATGTTTCGTGCTAACTCTTGATGGCTTTGGTAATTGTCTATTTCATAAAAATGTATGCATACAAAAAGGAAAAATATTGCTTATCTCGTACTGTATTTAGTAAGGTTTTCTGTATGTGCGCTTAATAGATTAATTGCACTGCTAATATCCACCTGTCGGTCTGCTGTTGTTTTCGTAGGCAGATCTGGACTTCTTTGAAACATAACAGTAACGTATAAATGGTGTTCAAAATAATGTGCAACAGGGGAAATGGAAACACAAGAATATACCAACAACATGCTGTTAATGTATTATCAACCACACTACTACTATGGTGCGAGACTAGAAGTACTTTCCATACATGATGGTACATTCCGGGACGAAACTTAAACATAGCTACTCAATGTATTCTCTTAATGCCAAACATATATTTATTGCACTAATTTTCCTATTTTGCGTTTCAGTCGACAGGTTTTGGTATTTAATCAGCAGGACCTAGGAGATGTTGAGAGATGGGTGTCAGAGAAGGCATGTACACGTAATTGAAGCGAGCTCCTGCGTTCTCCTGGGCGCGTTTGGGCGTACGCGTTTACTGAGTGCGAGCAGCGACGTTGCAGGCGAAGGTAGCCGATAACGAAGGCGATCCGTCTCGGCACCGCGCCCCCGTACGTGCGTTGTGGGGCCGCAGCGGGCGAAGGGGCGGAATGAGACGTCTCCGGAGTAATGGCGGCGGTTGCCGTTCGGCTTTCTCGGGGGGGCTTCGCCTAGCAGCACCGGCCAGCCGCTGGGATCGGCGCGGCGCGCATGCCCCGCAGCGGGCGCGAGCGCGAACGCGTTCGCGACCGTGGACGCGCGGCCGGCGGCCGCGGAAAACGCCACGGCGCTGCATCTGCCGTGATCAATGCCACCGGCGCCCTGGCCGAGACCGGGGCCGCCCTAAGTCGTAGCGCGGGCGATCTATCACAGCGGAGGCGCGCGCCTGCCTGGGTGGGGGGGGCGGGGCGGCGCGGGGCGCTCCGGGCGGCTGCGCCCGGGGGCCGCACCTGTCAGGGCGCCGCCGCCGCTGCCCGCTGCCGCCCCAGGCCGTGCAGCTGACGGGAGCTGCACATAACAGATGGTGAGGCGCCCTCGTCCCGCGCAGCTGCCCGCGGCGCCAGCCAGAGATGGACGGGCGGGCGGGCGCGCGCTCTCTCCCTCCCGCCTTCCTCTCTTCTCGTCTCCTCTCCGCTCCGCGTCGCTTCTCCTCGGCGTCTCACGCGCTTTGCCCCCCCTCCCCTCGCTCCCCCCCGCCTCCTCCTGCTCCAGCGGCTCTTTTTCCCCTCGCAGAAAGACATTTCCCGTGTTTCGGCGGGTGGAATTTTCAGTGCCTTTTAATTCCGGAGCGCGGTTACCCCTGTAGATGGCGGCGCCGGAGCATTGTGAATGTCTTCAGTTCGGAATCATAAACATTTATTTCCGTGCAGCAGCGGCGTGTACTTGGAGTTTTCTGGCGGCCGAGAGCTAATTTCACGGCGCTTTTTTTTTCTCCCTCCTGTGCGAGGGAGGGAACTGGCGCGGCCGCGGTTTATCTCGTGGGAAGGTCGGCGCCCTCGGAAGGGGGGAAGGTTCGTGGGAGCGCGAGGTGCGAGGCGGCATTGTCACGCAAATGCACGTTCGTCGCCGCGGTCGCCTGCGTCGTTCTTGGTCTCTCTTCTCGTCTTCGAAGAGGTATCTAAATAACAAAGGGAAATGATATGGGTTCAGCTCGTATTTATCGAGGAACAGTTATGAAACATTAATTACATTTCACTAAAAGAATAATTTACAGGACAGGCTACAATATATTTGTTAAGAAGTTAAAATTCCTTATTTTGGCGTACTCTGCTTGATACGTTTGTACTAGGTATAATAATAGAAGAAACACTAATGACGGTAAAACCCCTTACATCGAATCAGAGAAATTTGATTTGAAGAGAATGTCAAATTTCTTGATAAGAGTTAGTACTACTCAATAAATCACTCGAGTTAATTAATTCAAAAGTTTATAAAATTGAACTACCGATTTAAGGATACCAAAATAAGAAAACAACAAACTGAAATCGTAATTTATTCACCCCCTTTCAATGCTAGTGCTTTTCACATTATGATGTTTCATTCCAACATTTTGTGGAGATATTGCAGTTGAATTCATACTCTCAATATAATCTGTGTGTGTGTGTGAGTGAGTGTTTTTGATAAAATTTAAATGAAAATTCATCTTGGGGACTGCTCTAAATCCTACTTTTGTCTTCACTTCTGAAAACTAAATCTAAATTGTGTTGGAATGGAAGAAGTCTAGACCCAAGTGCCTGGGCAACACATTCCTCTACAACAACCTGTCACGCAAATTAGTTGTCCAGAAGTGAACCGTGAACCATGATGTACAGATTACGTGACTATTGATTGTAATTTCTACTCAATGACGTGCAAGGAGTAGAATTTTATGTCGACGTCCGCCTTAGAGAAGCGCGGCTGTGAGGTGCTGGGCGCGAATTGTGGTGGGGCGGTTGCGTGGCGCTGGGAGCGTTCCCAGGCGTCGCCGCGGCACTCGCTCGCTCCCAGCGACGGCCGCGCTCCCACCGCCCCTCCGCCTCGCTCCCAGCGCGCCTTCCGCGCCGTCACTTCCGCCCGTCACGGTGGCCGCGCGCCTGCCAGCCCCCCGCCCCCTAAACCCCACCCTGTCCCCGCCAGTCCGCTCGCTCGCCTGCTCGCCCCCCGCCCCCCCCCCCCCCGCCGCCGCCGCCGCCGCGCCCCGCCCCCGCCCGCCGCCCGCCGCCCGCCGCCGCCGCCCGCTCTCCGCCTGCTCGCCCGCCCGCCTGCTCGCCCGCCCGCCTGCTCACTCGCTCGCCTGCTCGCCCGCCCGCCTGCTCGCTCGCTGGCCCGCTTGAACGCCCGCCTGCTCGCCCGCCCGCCTGCTCGCCTTCGCCGCCCGCCCGCCCGCCCGCCCGCCCGCCCGCCCGCCTGCCGCCCGCCCGCCTGCTCGCCCGCCCGCCTGCTCGCCCGCCCGCCTGCTCGCTCGCTGGCCCGCTTGAACGCCCGCCTGCTCGACCACCCGCCTGCCCCCCTTCGCCGTCATCAGCCCGCGCCATTGCCCACCCGAGTGCAGAAATTTAATCCGAACTATGCAACCATTCGGAATGCTCGCATTGCTTGGCGGCGTACTTGACGCTCTTCCAGCCAAAGACGCGTCCGTCTTGACATGTTGCAAAGGTGCTTGAAATGCTTTCTCAAGTTTCCGCCTCCTCCTGTTGTGCGGTGTTCTTACAGCGGAAGCCGTTTGCCGGATAATCTGACCCGTTTCAGCAACAAATTTGTATATGCCCCATTCGCAGTCTTGTGACAGTGTGATAGGTGCAGGCGTATAAGTCTGTACTAATCGTTGCTTTTAGAATTTTGCTCTGAGGCGTCATCTAGTATTGTCCTTCCTTTACATGCAGCTTTGGATTCATAGATCTGGTAGCTTCGTTCCAGTTTACATATACACTTATGAAAGGTATAACGTGTTGTATTTTGCATATATTATGTGATTTATTGTCAAAGAGAGGACGTACGACTTCCTAATCTGTAGATGAGAAGTAACCCGATTGATTTGAGAAACATTGAAAGGGAATTATCAAGTTGTTGTGAGAGTTTTAGGTTAATAAATATCAAACTCAATAACCTGTGCTCAGGCGTGTATTCCTTGCTCGATTTCGTTCACGCTGATTATTTACATAATTAACGATCATTAAACAAATTAATTGGAAAATAAAAAACATTCTCTGGTGAAATGCATTATTCAGATACGCTCGTTATTCGAGACAAATCTCGAATCAAATGTTTGTGTAGTATCGTGAATGTACTTATTGTTGTTGCTGTCAGATGAGAAATACACCACAAGAATTTATGAAAATCTCGGATACCAGTCCGAGCGAAGGCCGCTGGGCGTTTCCCACGTCACGAGCGCTCTTCGTGTCGGCAGAGCGCTGGCAGCGCCGGGCCTTGGCGCCCGGCCACGCCCCGCCTCCCTTCGCCGCCGCCTCTCCCGCGCCCGCTCGCCCCCCGCCCGCCTGCTCGCGATATTCCGGGCCGCGTGGAACAATCGCGCATCAGCCTAGTTACGGCACTTGTGCTGCGGGCCGCGTGTCACGCGTGCCACTCGGGCCGCGCACGAGGCGCGCGGCGGCGGCGGTGGCGGGTTTTCGCTGCGCTGACCTCGCCCCCGCAGGCATAATAGCTGTAATGATAATGGCCCTAATAGACGCGTAATGCGAGGTCGAGCCGACGATAGGAATCCGTTGTGCAGACCATTGTCCCCACCGGCGGAGCTCCCCTTCCGCCACCCACCTCCTCTTCACCGCCGCTCCCCTCGCGTGCCCACCCCCTCCCGCGCGACGCTCGAGGGCTCCGCGCAGAATTAATGACACCGCAGCACATGCGCGCAGACTGTAGCCACTGCGGCCGGCGCCCAGGGCCCCGTGTGGCGGCGGCGCGGCGTCGAAATTCGAACGCCAGCCGACGGGGCAGCGGCGGCGCCTACTGCTAGTGGTGGTGGTGGTGAGGGCAATCGTGAGCGGCCGCGTCCAATTCCGCCCGTTTCGGCCGCGTGTCGTGTCACTTCGCGTCGCACCGAATCGCCCGCTCATCAGATCGCAACTTCGATTTATACATATTAACGCTGCACAGTGTTTTGTTACCTTGTTCACGTTTCACAGTCGTCCCCCCGCCCCATCGACAACGCGTAACACCGCCACTGCCAGCACTAACGACCTCTGATTAATGATAGCGCGCGACCGGGCGACTTCGCGCGCCTCTTTGGGAAGGCGACCCGCGCACGCGCACGCCCACGCACACGACTCGCCCGCGGCGTCGCCCCCCCTGCCCCCCCCCCGGGCGTTGCCACCGCCTCTGCGTGCTGTGGCGGGAATTTCCGAAGGTGCGGCGGCATCGGAGATGAACCCCGGGCTGCGGAAATTGCTTTTGTCGAGATTCCTCGGCGACGTAAAAACGCGGTCACCTTTTTTTCGAAGCGGGGAATTAATGTGGTGGTGAGATAATAAATGGGCGGGGCGAGCAATGGGGCGCGCGACGCGGAGTATATTAAGACGCGCCTGTCGCGTGCGTATTAATAAAAGCGCTGCCGCGTGCCACTCAGCGGCGCCTCCCCCGCTCCCGCCCCGTCCCGCCCCTTCTCTCGCCACAGACCCCCCACCCACCCAGCTTTCGATCCTTCTTCGTTCCACCTTGCCGCTCTTTCCATTGTACTGATATACTGGCGCTTGTGGCTTATATATTCATGGACGTTCGTTTTTCTTTCTTGTAATTTACTCTTTCATCACTCCATTCTTCATAACGTTTTTTTTGTGCTTTTTTTGTTTCTTTTATCTCTATTCCGAATTTTGAAATGTTTATGTTTTGGATGTTTTATGTTTCCTTTCTGGCAGACACGCGCAGTTCCCGTTGTTTTGTTCTGGACTTCATTTCTGTCTCTTAATCTCCGCCCACGCCTGCCACCCGTTGTCTTGATGGCGCTGACGGGCAGTGAGCTAAGCCGTCACGAGCAGTGGGCGGGACCTCTTTGCTTTCGATCCGGCTCTCCGTGCAGCGACTGCTCCACTTTATGCTTTGCCCACTCTGCTGTGAATGCACTGAGAAGAAAATAAAAGCTGTCTTGGGACGCGTGCGAAGACGTTGCAGATCTGATCGATCCTCGGGTTTCTCTGGCACCGTCCAGCAGGACGCTACACAGACGCTGCGACAGTGCCAGTTTTAGGCGTCTGGAATTCGATGTGGAACACAAATGGGACAATCGCTTCACGAGGGGGACATTTGCTTTTGAGCCTTGGGTATTACTAGAGACAAACATATTTTCGCTTCCACAACCGGCTTGATATTTGTGGCGGGAAATGTCGCCACATTTTAGGTACGAATAAATATGATTTTATCTGTAGCCCTTCGTGAGTTTGTAAAAGCTCTTTAAAATCGGCAAAAAGAAAACGAAGTGAATTTTGCTGAATGAATTGAACAGATTGTGATAGCTAACGCGTCAATTCTGCATGTGTCTTTCGGATACCGAAACATACATCTTAAACTATCTTATACCGAAATAATGAGTTGTTTCAAAATTGCAAGGAAATGTCGGCTACATCCGTTTTGGCCATTTCTTCTGGACCCCATCTTTCTGGCGGCTGGATTTGAGAATGCTCCCGTCCGGCGTCGCCGCGCCGTGTCTCGCCTCGTCGGGCAGCGCGCCAGCTTGTCAGGCGATGATAGCGAGTCGGGCCCTCGGCCCTCGGCCACCGCCCAACGTGCGGCGCGACGCCCCAGCGGCTGCACCGTCTCATTGGGTTATTCACCTGCACTGCCATTTGACACTGTCGCTTACAACCGAGACAAATACTCGTTTTGTTTTAGGAAAGGCGTGAAGGCGGTTTCTTTCCGTCTTTGTCAGGCGGCGATATCATCTGCTCTGGTATTTTCTTGCCCAAAGCGGGAAATAATTTCTAAATTAGAAGGTAATTAGTTCATTACGGAGAGATAGTAATTAAAGAAATTATCGCTGATATCTTGCAAGGACATTCAAGCCCTTTAAGTACTTAGCACTGTAATTCAAGCTGCTTCTACATGTGTTGTAATTTTGAGCATATGTCGCAGTTATGTGCCTGGATACCCCAACGAGTTCAATGCAAGTATTGTGTTCTGGAGCACCAGGGAGAAATTAATTTTAGTAATGTAAACAATTTGAACTATTTGATTTGAACATTTAGTTATGGAAGCATTTTGGTTTTTGTTCATTTCTAATTGTTTTTGTTCATTACTTCGTATATTCGCGACATTCTCCATGAAATTTCCACGAATTCTTCTGGCTTTAAAAAATAGAGTTTCTGATGACTTATAAGGTGCTGTTTCTAAGCAAAAAATGTTGCGTTTGGCCATTTCGAACTAAATAACGAACTTAAGATTAATGAAATACTAAAACTACGATGATAATAATAAAGTAATATATACTTACTAATCCTAATAAATAAATAAATATGTCTACATTGGGATAGGATTGTGATCATACGTGCACAACGTAGAAAATTGTTCAGGAACAAGCTAATTAGACGCGTTCAGGAAAATTTATATGCGAGCAAGAATGTTCTTGAATCTATAGTACGTCTGGTTTTAAAACTTTAATAAAATTTAGTTGAAGTGCTTCTCACCCTTTTCAATAAAATTGTATTCTCATGATTGCATTTTCCATATTAGTTGCTCGTGTTGTTCTTTTCAGTCCTTTTTAGAAGAGAATAAAATAGTGTGTATGTGTGTGTCTTTGTGTGCCTGTTCACCTGTGTACTTTCATGTTTCCAGAGAGAACCACTGATTCGATAGTCGTTCAACAATACTATATTCTCATATGGAAATATGCGTTCTTACTGAAGCGGTGAAGTAATTAATGTTTTAAAAGTAACTCTCTGACAATCAGAAACATTTACAGCTTGTAATCTATGGTTGATTAGTTCTGTCTTCTTATAAGTTAATAGATTTTGAAGTTTATTTGTACACTTACCCATTCATTTTGGTTCATGGGAAATGGTAATTTGCTTTTACAAATCTGAATGTGTATTCCAGATGCTAGAAATTCAGAATTACTGTGCTTTCGGAGGCTTGCAATATGTGGGAAGATCTGCAGATTTTCATAGAACAGCACACCACTCTTTTGTATTTGCATCCTACGAAAGCGTTCTGGACGATTTGTTTGTGCTTTTAAATTCTCGAAACGTTGAGGATACAGTCGCTGAATATGAATTTAATATAGGTTTGTTGAATTTTAATGTGATGTTGCATATACAGAATTTATATGTACATGCAAAATATATTATGTTTGTTCATCAAATTCAGAACATGTTTAAACGGCTGGAAGAAATAGAAGGTACTGCAGCATAAATGTTGAAATTCAATGAATGGCACTGATGACAGGAATTGTACGAGTTGATACACGCAACACCAAACCTTTTTGTGAATAACAGGGAGCAGTCTTCGAGAAGGAATGTTTTAGATAAAGAATATTACACACTTCCGAATACCTAATATAAGTTATCTCATATGTTGAGAATTTAGAATTGGAACACGTTGCCGGATGTCAGCTCGATTGTAGTTACTAACGTAACCGATAATGTAAGGGATACAGTATGTTTCCATTATGTCCTGTACGTAAAACAAAGTTGTGAAATGCGTTGAGAAACATTCAGATTGAACATACTCCAATTTACAGCATTAAACATCGATTTATAATAAATTTTATCGGGATTTACAGTGAACATGAATGAAAGGATCTCTTGATAGCTAAAACTATTGTCATTACAGTTGGGTTGGTGGCTCATGATGGCGTCACCAATAAATTAAAAAAATGTAACAATGTCACGTTTTTACTGCAGGCTTCAAGAATACAGAGGCTTAGGTTTTCCTTATTACTTGACACTTCATTTTTGTCCGTTGTGTTACTGAGCGCCGTAGCGACGTAATTTTTTCGTGACAGGCGGCCGGATGCCGAGGAAGTGTTTTTCGAACTGAGATTAATAGTATCCGCGCACGTTTTCTTGAGCCCTCCCTTCCCTCGTTGCGCGAGGAGTGGGGAATTCGGTTATTTTGACAAGGAATTTGTATCAAATTTGTAGTTCGTTTTTAGATAAAAATAGTTTCTATTACATAAGATCAAACATGTCTGGTTATCAGATTTTGTCCACAATTCTTATTTCTATCAATTATTCTTAATTCAACTGTTGGCAAAGAGTTGGGGGTAGGAATTACGGAGCTCAAGAAAACGTGCGTGTATAATACGGGTGGGTTGTCATTTGTTCCTAAAGCGGAGTCGAGTGCTCTCCTTTTCCCGTTTGGCGTTCCGATCCGCTGTCTATGTGTGCATGAAAGAATGGAATACTAATTGGCCGTGCGTGCCTTAAACTCCCGTCGCGTTCCGACCCACTTTGCTATGTGTTGTGGATTTCCACGTGTTTGGTGCCGGATTAATGCATTCTGGCTATGAAGTTAGTGTTAGGAAGGCAACATGGCTCATATATTTCTTACAGTAACAATTGTGTATTATAAGTATAACAATTTTCATAATATATTATGAAAAACGGTGATTGAAAATTAAAGACTTCTCAAGGTGATATTTTCAGTAGTTTTCACTATGATCTGCATCAATAACGTCAGACCAAAACGGATTTGAATGTCTTGAAATCCGCACGGGCGAGTGCGTGTGTGCCGTGGGCGCTACCGGCCGAAGGAAGCCTTTTGTTGGCGGGTGCGCGCGCGGGCGTGCGGAGGCCCCTGGCGGGTAGGCTTCCCCAGCGCGCGGCGCGGCGCTGCGGGCGGCGGGTGGCGGGCTCTGCCGGGCGTCGCGTCGTCACGAGGCCTGCAAGCGTCTGCAGGGCGTTGCGCGCGGCGTGGCGTGGCGTGGCGTGGCGTGGCGTGACCCCGCCCGCCGGCTAACCCTCGCGGGAATCGTTGAGGGCGGGGCGCACAGAGGGCGCGGTCGCTGCCGCCTTCCTGCCGCCGCGCGTGTATGTCTGTGCCGCCGCCGCCGCCTCGCGCACACGCCGCCGCTCCGTGTTTCTCTTTCAGGTGAGCTCGAGCTGTCGTCTTTCAGCGCTGTTGGGTTTTGTCCAACTTCTTTGCTTGCTTGCTTCTGTTTTACTGCTGTATCTTTTCGATATAATATGTTCCGATCTCCTACTCAATTGTGCGTGTGGCTTCTAATGTTCCTGGATCACTAATGAATTTTGGAGTTTAATAGAATGAACAATTTAAAGCAAGGTGGATATCTGTGCCGTTAGTAAAGTTTGGTAGGTAGCGACAATCTGTTGTAAATTGTTTACCTTATTTTAGGGAAACCATAACTTTTATATTATCATTATTATTTATTAAAGAATAATTGATTTCAAAACTATTTTTTAGGAATATATATGCATCTCTTTTGGAGATGAAATAACTAATATTTTCTTTCAACGATGTCATTGAGGAAGAAATTGTCTTGTAAAACTGCATTGCAGAATACTGTGTCTTTACTTTGAAACTAAATCGGCATGTACTAAGAACAACTATTTCCTGAATGCGTGTGTAGGTCATAACGCACGAGTGTTTGCTTACAGTATTTGCACCCACGTGACGGAGGGTTAACAACAAGGAAACTCTTCCTCGTCATTGTATGGTACCGAGGGACCATGATAATCAATCCATAATTTGTAAACTTTTTTTTACGTGGATTCCTGCTTCACCCAGTCTCCACTAAAACACCTTCATTGTATGTGCCAGTATCCATATGGGCGCTTATGTTTGTAAACTTTACTGAGTATGGAAAGTGGAAGTTACCTGTTTAAAATTCATTTAAAATGTAGTAATTCAATGGTATAATTAATTTGCGAAGTTAGTATTCTGGTGTTTAATTGATTATATATGCTTTTGTTTTGCGAAACATATGTTGATTAGTTATTTTAATATTTTAACTGGATGAAACACAAACGGGTTTGAAGGAAAATTGATATAAACTTGGTATGTAAAAGCATCAAATAAATATTGTGTAGTTTATTTTATATGCATGTTAAAAGAGCTTATTGTTTTCAGCTCCGAAATGTATACTCATTTAGTTATTGCGATAGCTTTTTTTGATCTCGTATAACATTTCATTTACATTTCCTTCATTCGATGTTCTTTATGTTCGCGAACAAACGTTTGAATTGGAAATGTATGGCACATATTATTGAACGTAATTACAATACGTATGAAAATTAATTCATTGTATGAACATTTCCTTTGTATTTTTAGATTCTATACAATGTTGGTAGATTTTTTTTGGGAGGGGGTGCTCACCTCTGCGAAGGTAGAGGAAGACGATCCTCTGCTGAGGCGGCGGAATACGAGGAATCGACTCGGGCTACGCGTTTTGTGTTAATATTCCTCCGGGAAAACTTTCCGCGTCCGTTGGCTCGTCAGAAGACGCATTCGCATTTGCTGAAAATAGCCCTTAACTCGGAAGGAGAGACGCAGTAGCGTATCGAATTCCATCGGCCGCGAAGTCTTTGTCAGCGGCGAGGCGTTCCCCTCGAGCCCGAGCCGAAGCGAACGTGCGGGAAGGAAGTCTTTGGAGCTCCAGGTGCGGCCTGCGATGACGTGTTGGAACAATGCGGAGCGTCGCCGGGTAGACGGTCACGCGCCCCGTCGCTCCCTCTTGCGTCCGTCTTCTTTCGCGCGAGCCCGCGCCGCCGGGGAGCCTCTTTGCGCGCGTAATGAGTGGACATTGTCTTAGCGGCAACCGGATCCGTGGCTGTGGGGCGGAAAAATTCCCTTCGCCGGGCGGAAGGCGACGGAGCGTGTGCGGTGCGCCCGGAGGGACGTGCGTTTCGTGTTCAGTGCGGATGCACCAGACAGGCAGTAGTTGCAATGGGTGAAGAAAAAAAATTCTAAGAATTTTCGTTTTTGTCTGTTGTGTTTTTAATCAATATGTGTGTGCGGTAAGGCTTTCAAAATACAGTGTTTGTCGCAGGTTTGAGGAAATCCGTTTTAAAATGTGCAATATGTTACCCCGAGAAATAAAATATAAATGAAATACCAGACTTAAACATTTGTAGTGTTTATTCTTCGCTGACTATCTCGAACAATTATAGTAATGTTTCAGGGTGGTACGTTGATATACTTTTTTAAAATTGGAATATTTTAAAGAACTGTTAGTATATTAATAAAAGGAAGCTAATTGTTTTTTAGGAGGCAGCCCATTTCCCAAGTACTTCATTGATTTATTTATCGCTACAATATAGAATGCCCGAGAGTGGTGCTATCTCAGGGCGTTCACCGCAACTACTGCATCGCTTTTGAAAGGAGAGGAGGTAAACACACTATTCTGCTACTTTGACCAGCATTGAGGAAAACAGTAATTTACCCTCAGATTCGTGGGTAAAATGATACATGATCGTGCAAATTGTGAACAAACTTCTGACCGTAGGCTGCAAAACATTTAGAATTGATTACTAGTAAAAAAAAAAATAATAATAAAAAAAAAGTTCTTAAAAACCACACTTGTTTTCTTGGAATCCTTTGAAACTTTATATTACGTGCGAGTTCTACTAGAAATTGTGAATTAGTTAGATCTCACCGAAAAACATGAAAAAAGTACGTAGTTTTCATAAAAGAAACCAACTATGACTTGTGTTTGCCATATTGATTTTGAAAACTACATTCGGACTACATTGCTTTGTCGCGAAAAGTAGATCATTTTGTTCTTTGGAACGTCAAATCAGTTGTGGTTAAAAAACTATAAAGGTGCTGAAAATCTCAGGAAGTCCACGTTCGAGAACGTATTCTTAGTTCCCCCGATTAAAAGTGACATATGCAGTTCTTGGTAAGAGGCGTGCGCGATAACCTCTGCCTCTTCCGCCCACGACGGCTGAGTCTGGCGGTCTGTTTCCCCGCTACCCCCCCCACCCTTAACTTCGTCGTGGTCTGCCCCCCCCCCCCTCCGGCCCCACCCCTTCGTCGCTCTCGCCCTTGCCACAGCAGCCGCAACTGCCTTCCGAGGAAACTGCTCATTACGGGGAGCGACTTGGAAGCGGCGCGGCGCGGCGGGGCCCCGCTCTTTGACTGGCCCCGCCCCGCCTCATGCCGTCCGTCCGCTGCTCCGCTCTCTTCTGCTCTCCTCTCCCAGCACAATGGGAGCGCCGGCGCGCCTCGCCCTCGTGAATCGTTCGCCCGCCCGCCCGCGCGCTCGAATTCTGGGATTGAGGGCTTCTTTTGACGGCGAATGGCCTGCGGCGGCGTGCCGCCTCCTCGACCTCCTCCTTCCTCTTTCCTTCTTCCTCCTTCCTGTCCTCCCTTCGTATTTTTCTTCCTCGTTTATTCTCTTCCCTCGGCTTCTACTCTTCATCCTCCTTCCCGCTCTTCTCCTAGGCTTCGAATACGAACTTCTCTTCTTCTTTCCCTCCAGGTTCATTGTTTTGATGTCTGGTCTTTACATCCACTACTTACCCTCACTTCTACCAATCATGCATTCTTCTACATTTGATGACTAATTCTTATTTCTTCTTTTGCAGACATCACTGGTTAACTTACCTGCATAATCCTGCAACTTTTGTAATCCTATTTCATTCTTCCGCGGTTGGCTGATAGAGCCACTATTCAATGTATCCCCTTGTACCGTCAGACACATTTGTTAGAATACTTTTCCTCCTCTTGCACCTCCTCCTCCTCGGTTTCCTGCGTGAATTTTACATTTTTTTTTTATATTAAACTCTTCAATTTCTACTGTCCGTTGCGACTGTTGTATCCTGCTTGGCTACACGTTCCATTTTTTATTTTTTCCTAAACATATCTTTCAGTATAATAACTTTTGGTTTTGATTTACTTACCTTTTTGTACCGGCCTTGAACCAGTCTGCCGCTCAGTTCCTTTAACATTTGTCCCCCCTCAAATACCTTTCAAAATAACAGCTCTAAAATCCCTATCCCTGATTGAATCTTTCTTCTGTTCGTCCTCCCGTTAGTTCCGATTCACTGGCTTGTCTTCATTTATACGATATGTCTAGCCAGCCACTGTTCGTAGTATCTCGTGAATCCTCATTAATCCAATATGACATTCCCTCTTTGTGTCATCTCTTAATAACGCAATCGTGAACCTACCACTTTGCATTGACTTCATGCACTTCTTGATTCAGCATGCTTTGCGTCATCCTGCCTCTCCGTTCTTTTGTCTTCTCGCTCGTGTTGCCGTGCAATCGCCGTCCCCTTTCTCCTGCCTCACCCCTCTCTGCCCCTTCCTCCTCACCGCAAGCCTGTCTGTCAGGAATGAAAAACTTTGCTGGGCTTCCCTCATTCGCGTCTCGAAACTGTGGCCAGGTATTTAGAGAGAAAAATACACAATTATAGGATTTTCCGAGCTCTTTATGTTGGGGATTGTACGCGATTCTCTCCCCTTTTTTTATTTCTACTCTGGACGTACTTTTTTGGCCCTCATCTAAATGTGTGTGGGTGCATGTTTGTTGCGCAATTTCCTTTGTCGGGGAAAAGTTGTGCCTTATTTGTTTGCGCGTGTGCGAACATCGTTGCAAACATTCGAGGCTTTTCGTTCTTTAGTGGTTAGGCAGGAAGGGACGGCCAGTCTCTTTGCGGGCCCTCCGTTCGGAAGTTCTCCATTCTGCCTCTTCGTTTTCTGTTTCTCTCCACATATCCTTTCATGGCGAGGTCTTCGTTCGACACGATTCTTACACGGGAATACTTCAGTTTTTTTGAATATTTATATGCTATTTCTCTATCATCTCTGAAAGTGATTTTTCTAGGATCTTCATGTTCAGTATTTCCCTTTAATGGAAGTGAAATAGATGGAACCACGAGAACTGAATTCCTATATTGGGTAAAAAAAAAATGAAGAACGGATCGTTGCTGAAATTTTGTATTGAACAATAACTGTATTTGAATAGGAAATGGAATATGATTGGCGATGGGTTGCCTTTCATCTTTCATCTCTCATGTAGTAAACTCCGCCGCGATACTTGTCTAGGATTTGGGCTGGAAGAAGGGAGTAGAAAATTATGGAGAATTCTCGTCAAAGTTTTTATTTATCCTATTATTTGTTATTGAATAATGTATGTCCTGCACAACTTCTTCAGACTTCATTCAACGACTTATGATAAAGATGCTAGAACGTTTTTGAAAAATACCCATTGTACTATGTTGTATGGCTTTTGATATAAATTGATTTTTACCGGCGAGGATCCGTAAAGATCTCTGCAAACGTAGTTGAAAAATTGAAAGTAACGTCAAACCCAGCTCTCAACTGTTCATAGTATCGTACAGTTACTGTGATTTGCGTGGATTTGAGAAAACTTCAGATCCGCTCTTCTTTCATCAAAGAAAAATTGTGTATTTGTGGTAATCAGAATCAGAATGTTCTAATGTTAAGTCAAGATATGTCGAAAAAGTGTATTCTCTATTACTATCTTCGTTTGCATGCATACATTGAATGAAAATGAAGTAGCTTGTGGTCTTGCGAGAAGTTTCATTTCGATACCCAGATTCTTGGGAAAAATACAAAAACAAAGGAACAGTATAAATTTTCACTAAAAAAGCAAATAAATGAAATCCGTTGTGGATACTTCGCGGTACTAGGCTGGGCTAGGCTAGGCTTTGCTGCTGTGGCTGTCTAGTTGCTGCTCTCTGCACCGATTAGAATCTATATTACTAACTTCGAAGAATTTCAAGAAATCTAAGCTATCCAAGGTCGTGTGAGATGTATCAAAGTTTTCGTTACATATTGAAGAACTCGTGGAAAATCCAAAAAGAATGCAACAGATTCGATTTTCACTAAAAAAATGCAAATATTGATGTTATTCCGCTATTTCCCATTGTGCGGGTACCTGGTGAATTTTCATACTGCTTACAACGAAGCTAATGTCTTGCAACAGTAAGGGTCCGAAGATGAGCCCGCTCCTATTAAATATTTGGTATTTACATGTTGCGTTATGGAACTGCAGTGTTGTAAAATATTTTTGGTATGTAAAGAACCGTCGTTCTGCATAAATACTGTACAATTTTATTACAGCATTACTAAATGTTGTTTTTATTAAAATATTTAATTTATTGCTTCGTTGTTCGCGAGCATTGTATTTGTTGTCCTTGAGCCGAATGCATGCTACGTTTTGAAAAACTAGTTTGTGAGGTTTTGTTTAGCAGCATTTGTTTGCTACTGGCCACTAGTCTCAGAGTCATTGTGGACACGACTTCACTACCTCAGCCTAGTTTACAATTAGAATTAGTTGGGCAGTGGAGCAATTCGAATTTTAATAATGAAGAATAAATATTGCAATCATACATTATTATGCACGATTGTAATATTTATTTTCATCTGAAATCTATTTGCTTGAGTGGTCACGAGAAGGCGTCACGTCATCCAGCAGTAATTCATTTAAGCGTTTGTGTCGACAGCGTCATGCAAGAATGGCAATTCCCCTCAAAATTGTAATAATCCAGAGAGATTTTTTTATTAGGTTACATCTTAAAAATATTCAAAGAAATATTTATAAAAACCTTCACTGAACTGACTCCGTAACGAGCGTAGAGAGTAGCACTCTTTGCCCATGCACTGACATTCTGCATAGATAGGCAAATTTTGATTTTGGCCGCCCGCCCCCTGTCTCTAATATTTATTGTGTTTTTGATGACCATTTTATTTTATTGGTTAGTATTCCCTTCTATGGTTCGGTAAACGAGCCATGTTTGATTTATGTTTCCTTTGCTTTTACGAGGACATTTATTGATTTTTTGGGGAAGTTCATGTATCATGACAATTTTACGTTTTTGGAACAGTATCCTACCTTAATGAGTTAGAAAACAATTGAGGGAGTGAGAAGCGAAGGAGAGAAAGTGCCATTTGGGTGAAAATGGAGTAAGATGCAGGAATGAGCAGTTAAAACATCCCATTTTTTGGTTGCAAAGGCTAAATTCGTGTTCTGTGCTGCAATCTAGGAGCAAACTAATCCTTTTACACAAACGATTTTGTTTGGAGGGTAGTGAGAACAAGCACTCCGTGCATCGGCTACTAGGTTACTTCTACCTGCTCATCCGTTGAAAGCTGCAATAGCCGAACCTCTTTAGTTTGGATCATTGACAGAACCATTTCAGTGCAATCAAGTGTGTTTATTAGTACATTTACTGCAACCTTAGTTCCTTAGATCCCTCATCAGTTGGTCCAGACATTCATAGGTATCCGCATTATGCAATGGCTTAGATTTAAAAGCATACACTAGAGGGCAAAAGCACACCACGTCTGTGATTTTTGGAATTGGGACGGTGTAATGGCAAATGGACGGAGAATGGCTCTTTTTCCCGCAACGAGATCGAGTAAATCAATCATCACCGTTATCACCACTTGTGGCCGTTTTTAAAAATGCCTTTTCGCATCACATGTGTTGGCAACTGGGTTCGAATTGGTTTTCCGTTTGCTGTGGAAGAACGAGGCATGACACCCGCTTAAAGCCGAAGCCAGGCCTGCGCGCCGAGGTGCGGTGGGCGTGACGCTCCGGGCGAGCGTGCGCCCGCGGCGGTGTGGGGCGGGCGACGGTGGCTGGGAGCGCAGCCGCCCGTCAAACCCGTCTCCTCGCCTTGGGGCCAATTGCGCCATTGTGGCGCGGGACGCGCACCGCGGGGGCGGAAGGGGGCCAGTGCGTCGCCCACATTGTCTCCCGCCCTCGCCCCGCGACGCACCGTGACCGCATGCGCGAGCCCCCTCGGCCCCGCCCCGCCCACCGACTCGCTTTTTTGTACGTACGCCCTGCTGGAACAAGCAAAAATGGCTGCAGCATTCCATTGTGCTCGGCAGCGTGTATTTTGTTTATTAAATACAGCTCGACAAGTCAGTACAATAGCGCGTATGAATAGCTGGGATGTGACCCCCCAGGGCGGCGTGCTACACGGTGCGCGCCTGCTGCCTGCTCCTCCCCTGCCCCGCGCGCCGCCGGCCGCCGCTGCCCGGCGGCAAAGGCGCGCGCTGTCGGCGAGACGGCTGATGTCTTTATCCCTCCCCGCACGAGCCCATTCGGACGGCGCCCCCTTTGAGCACACCGCCCGCAAATCAATTATTAAAAGTTACAAACAGCGTCCCTTCCCTGCGACAATACATCATTGGCCTTCGCTCAGTGCCACAGACAATGAATCTTTTTTTTATGGATTGGTGCTAGACGTGTTTGCTTTTATGCAAATATTCTAAACTCTTGACTTTGCGTTTTTGTTCTTTACATCTGAATAATATTGTCTGCGTATCCAATTGTGTACTCGAATACCGATAACCTTATTTACTATCAAATATTTGCTATCAGTTAATGTTTTGTTTATTACTAGCTGTTCTGTAATTTGTAGGCTGTTTGCAAATTTGTGGAGGAATTTCAATCATCAAAATGGAGCGTTCCGGATTTAAATGCCGCAAATAGTTGTGGATGAAGAGTTGTGGGTTCTGATCCCGCAGGGGGCTTGGATGTTTTGCGTTGTGCTTTTGTCAGAGACAAATCTCCACTATTCTAATCTTAAGGATTTTGTTAAATAATAGCCAAAAATAGTTATTTGTACTATGTCGCTCAAATCCCTGATAGGAGAAAAATAAAAATTAGGAGAGAAATAAGAGAACAGGAGGAAATATGTGGAGGATAAGAGGAAATTGAAAAACAAGTGAAAGAGGCGGATGTGCGGGGAAAGGAAGAGAGAAGGAAGGTGAAGAAGAAATGATTTCCTCCCGAACGCTACCTGGCGCGACGGGGAATTGCGTCATCCAGAGCGGCCGTGACGTGGTCGCCAGAGTGCAACTTGCACATGCACCCATCGCCTAATGTGCACCTAGAGACCCGCTCGCCGGCCGCGCCGCGTCGCCAGGTGCTGTGTTGCCCGTCGCCGGCGCCGCCGCCGGCTCGCAGTTCTTGTAATGAGATGCCTGCAGCGCGAGCGTTGGCCGCTCCGTTTTCGACAGGCGCTGACAAGGAGAGGCGGCGACGTGTTACGGCTCCCCGCGGACGCCGTGTCAACGCCCCCTTCCCCGACCTCTAGACATGGGCCACGTCTCCGCCTCCCCACGGGCGAACTGTGCACCCACACTAACGCTCTATCTAGTACCTGTCTGGGCAACGAACACCTCAGGGCTCTGCATTTGGCGTGGAATGTGTTCCTTTATTATTTCTTCTCGAATGGTCGCTTAAAATTAACTAATCGACGTGTGAAAAATACTATATTACGACGCACCGCTCTGGCGGGCAGCGGCGGCACGGGTCGCACCGTCTGTGGAGCGTCGACTAGAAGATACGAATTTATTTTAAGATTTCCTAAAATGGGAAACTGGGGACTAAGGGCAATATTTTAGTATGTGTTGTCTAACTTACTTCCAACGAAAGGAAGAGCAAGTGCATTTTTAAGAACAAACACTAACATTTAAGGGTAAATTGCTTATATTGATTGATTTTTTCGTGTTTCCGGGTGCGTCAACTGCTGTGGTCATTAGTCCCGTTAGTGTAGCGCGTGTTTTTCTCGGGAGATGGCGGTGATCTTTCCCTGCTGGATGGCGAGATCCGGCGCTGACCTACCGTCGGATAGTGGGGTTTCCCCCTCTCCAGGACTCTCCCACCAGTGGGCATCGCCTCAGCCGGGACAACCTCTAAGCCCGCGGCCGGTCTCCCGGAATATGTGATAATGTAGTGCATGTTAGTGTAAGTGTGTGTGTGTGTGTGTGTGTGTAAGGGGAGAGGATAGGACAAGGAGGAGGAAGGAAAGATCGCGCTTGGTCCGTGGCCCGTTTGGTAGGGTACTGCTCCAGCATTCGCTTGGTGTTGATCGGAGAAACCACAGAAAACTACCGATCAGAGCATCCGGCCGCTAGAATTCTCCTCCAGACAGCGACTGAATTTGACAGAGCTGGAAAGCTAGTGTCAAAAATCCTGCCGCCATCAGGACTCCAATCTAGGACCTCTCGGTCAGAGGCGCTGCAGTGACATCAGTTATTGCACTGAGCTACCGCTCCCGGTAAATAAATTGCTTATACACGTCTGTCTGTCACGCTCCTGACCTGTCGTCAGCACAACTGTCACAAATTTGCCGCATTGTCTTAATGCGAATAACGCATAAGGCTGCTTGTGCTACCAAATACAACGAAAACCATGACAAAACACAAAGATACCATGTATAAAGATACCAAAGGTACCATATATTCAATTATCCCACACAAATTAACATCAAACTTCAACACTACATCGTACAATGTACCCTCCAGAATGATTAACAAAATAATTACAAAACACGTTGATGATCGTAATGTTCCACCACCATTAACTACAGGAAACGTTTTATCACAAAAGAAATCACACAGTTCCGTGCCACCTGACATGAATCTGAAGTCCCCACATGCATGTCTTTATTTTAAACCCGCATGGTGTCTAAGTCTTAACAGGCCGTACGCTCGTAATTTACGTCCGATGGATAATACCAAGTTCGATTCCTAAAATTCTCTATCCTCTCTGTAGCATAAGTCCCTCGACTCGAAACAATGTTCACCATTGACAGGAAGAATCACTTTAAAGTTCGACATATGGCGTGTCTCTTACATTTCCCGTATTTTCGATGCCCAGTTCATTCTTGAAACCCTCAAACTTTTAACAAAGTCTCGTCTTTCATCAATTCAGTTTATATCCAACTTAAATGCTTCGGCAACGAAATAAGAGCGAGAAATACACCTCCTGGGAGTACTGGTCGCAGGCGTGGCTTGGTTCCTGCTCTTCGGTGATGTCAACCTCCAAATTAGCGGCGCCGGCCCCTCGTGTCGGGGGAAGCGTCCACGATCTGACGCGCCGCTCTCGGCTGCAGGTCCAAGGCCCGAACCCCGCGACCGGCATCTGCCGCACCTGGCATGCGGCGCGCACCATGGCTGCACGTGCCCTCCGCTCGCCTCCGTCCACAGATCAATCACCAGAAAATCTCCTGACTCGCTCCGTTCACACCGGAGTAAGTGTTCATTCTTACTGTCCCACCAATTTGCCGAACATCATTATTACTTTCACAAGCTTTAACAGTTTCGGAATTCTTGACGTCATCAATCGTCACTAATAAATCACAACTTCCCTTTGCAATTGCACGCCCATACAATTTCTAGCCAAAAAAAGTCCCTATCTCCCCTACTCTACATCTACTAATCTATTGCCGACTGATCTCGACTCTCTTTCTCTCTCTCCCTCTCGTTAGGTGATAACCATCGCTTATCGGAGCTCCGTGGTCATAGGGAAATACTCTGTCTAGGCGCGCGGTTTTTGAACACCAGATTCGGTGCGATTGTCGCCCACGGCAGCCAGTAAATGGATGGGGCGTTTATATATATATATATATATATATATATATATATATATATATACACACGTACATACATTCATACATACATACATACACACACACACATATAATCATATTTATGTAGTTCGTGGAAGATCTAGCTTTGAATTGAACTAAACCGACCCGACCAGTCGGAGTAATAACTTTCGCTTTTTCGTTCAATGGAAAATATATAACTCCTACTTTCAACCAAGAAGGTATGTTTTCCGTTGTTTAATGTGCTGTAACAAAATATGCAGATAGTTGATATTCAAGTATTTCACATGTTCACTTATCGTGTGTTGAGAATAATGATGGGAATATTAGAAAGATTCGTTTCTTTTTGTTATTTTTCGTTTCATCGATGAATCCAAGTTCAAATATCTCAATTTCTGCATTTCGAGTTCATTCTAGGCACATTTTGACGGATTGCGGTCGGTTAGTGCCTCGTGCATAGTAGCGTACGTCTTTCTATGTAACAGGCCATGGAGGTTAGTATATTGCGAGTGAGGGTATGAGAAATAATTTGATAAAAACACTTTCATAGCTGTGAGTGCTGCCACAGGGCTGTAAGTAATTCTGCTTGCCGTGGAGGCCAACGGAACGTGCCTTGAGCCCCCAAGCGGCGCGCCGACGCGCCTGCAGCCGCGCGTGGCTCGTCGCGTGGCGTGTCATGGCCTCCGCCCCGCCCGCACCTCGCGCTCTGCTCATTTGGCGGTCGGCTGGGCGTGGCTTCCTGTGGATTTGCCACTTCACACGCGGCCCGGAAGCGCGCCATGGGTGCGTTTCCTTTCGCCGTTGTAGTGCTGCCCTGTGGCTGGGCTGGCGCGACTGGTCATCTCTGCTGTGATCGCTTATTTCAAGGGTGATTCTCGTCTCACATAAAAAAAGAAAATCCTTTCCAACCGAAACATTATGATCCAAACGCTGCACAAACGTGCTCAGAAGAATACGCTCTCCACAGAAAGCATCAAGAAGCGCGCCTTTACGTTAATAGACATGTGTGGATTTACACAAACCATGTTTTTCTTCCAGTTTTGTAACTAAAAATGATAACAATCTTGTACGTTCATTTCACACAGTATGGATACACTTACTATGACTCAGTTTGAACAGTAAGATTAAGTTTTCTCAATACCTTCGAAACAAATTATAAATACTGTCTGGGAAATAGTTGAGATCATTAGAAAATAAAGTGATATTCCGTGCAATGTTTTAAAATGAAAAAATAACTATGAATTTTTTTTTACAAAACTGGGTCGAAGTTTATTGCCTAAACCACGGGTAGGAAGATTTCGGTTACAAAGTTTCTGAGTAATTATTAGGTCTATGTTCTTTTCTGACGGTGCCTATCACGACCAACCTTTCATAGCGTATTACTTGAAAAACTATTAATGTGTTATGAACACGAAAATTCGTGATAATGCGAATGGAAACTTGTGAACTTGCAAACGAAACTAACATAACTAAAGTATTTTTGACATCAATTTACATTGAAAAGCGAATTAATTTGCAAGCAAGCAGACGTAAAATTTAAATGCTGAATAAATGATTCAATTGATTCAACATGATTCAATTGAGTAGATGTGCAGTTGCGCATGCGGTTCCCATCCCATGTCGAAGTGCTTCGAATCGGGAAACACGCTTGCCGCTGCGTCAGGCAAACTGCGGCGGAGATTCTCGCGCCTCGAGGCGAGGCCGCGTGGGTGGCGTCGCAATGCGGAGGCGGCGTGGGGCGTCGCGAGGAGACGGGCGGCGCCGCGGCGCATTTTGCGTCGCCCCCAAACGCGGAGGGAGGAAACGAGAAGCCTCGAATTAATTCAAAACCGTGTTGCGGCGCGCTCCGGCATCTGTCGACGTCGAGCCTCCGCAACCGCCGCCCGCCGCCACGCCCCCTGCCTCGCCCCGCTCCTCGCTTGTCGCTGCGCCGTCCCGCCATCGTCACCGCGGCCCCGACCCGGCGGCCCCCGTTCCAGTTGCACGCCGCAACAGCAGCGGCGGGCCCCCGCCCGCCTCCTCCTCCACCTTCCCCGCGCGCTCCATGGCGTCGTGTCGAGCCGGCGCGCGCGGCGCCGCGGTTTCACGCCACCTGCGGCCGCTGTGTGCACTCGGTCTGGCGCCGCGCGTTCGTTTCGCGTGTCGCGGTCTGCGCAGCGCTGCAGGTGCGGCGGCCGTCGAGGGAGCCGCTCCATTTGCGCCGGCGGCGGCGACCGAGAGAGCGCCCGCCGACCCGCCCCGCGCGCGCCTGTCCAATTTTATTAAACCGGAAAAGGTTTCCCCCCGCCCCCCGCACGCAGATCAGCCGGGCTAAAATATTTAGCGGCGTTTAGCCCGTTGCCGCCCTCCCCTCCCTCTCCCGGTTCCCTCCTCCGCCGGCCCAGTGCGCGCCCCTCGGGGCGCTGAATATTGATAGCGGAGAGCCTGCTAACTGCCGTTCGCATTCAGCCCCGCCATCTCGCCCGCTGCAGCGCGCCGCACCCCACCGCCAGCCCTCGGGAGCGCGGATGGCTGGGGATTCCCAGTCTCCTGGGCCAACCTCTGTCCTCTAGCTGTCCACGACTAGTATAAATATCGCAAACGTGCAATTTATTAAAAGGAAACTCGAAATCGGCGTGTAGATTGCGCTGACAGGGTGCGAGGAATATGTACTCTCGGAGTTTCTACTTTGTGCCGCTGTTAATAAATATCGGATAGAATTCGTCATGAAATAGCCGACGGAACTGCATATTGTTTAGCCTTTGCAGTTTCTCGTACACTACTAATGTAATACATGTATACTGGGCACATTACCATACACATAATCAGCCTGTTCAAGAAGGTCAATGCTGGTTTTGTACTTTATTTCTTAACATTTCTTTGAGGCCAACAGTTTGATAAACTCTCAAATAACTGTCGTGGCTATTTCATTCGTAAAGTTGAATCCAACGACAACCAAAATTGTAGTGTATTCATTTTTGAATCGAAAATAACTCAATATCAATATATTTTCTTTTTACATTTCAGTTCTTGAGTGCAACTTTATTTTAGAGTGAATTTAATGTCAAAATTTCAGAATCATTAGTATTTTAATTAGAAACTTTAGTGTGAATGAAACTATGCACTAGTACGCAATAACAGCTTTTTATCATTGCTACAAATGAGCGTACATTTGGTGGCAGTTACGCGAAACAAATTAATGGTGTTACAACACATATTTCCTCGCAATATTTGTAACTATTACGGAGTAATATACTTCTACATGAGTTGTGTTGCCAACCAGCTAATTTTTACTTTCTCATGTACGTCCTTATATACGAAGTAATATCGGTAGTAGAGAGGAAGTCATGTAATACTGCGCGAAATAACGGCGGATTTTCGGCAGAAACAAATTCATTCAGTGGATAAATCCAGTTGCTAAATTAAGAAAAAATCCTCTATCACGGGGCCAGAGTTCCTGTTTTGTGAGCCCTGATACCGAAAAGTTAATTGCCGTCAAAACGTCCGTCCGCCTGTCCCTCCGTCTTTCCGGTGAATGTGAACAAGTCTAGCGCCTAAACCAAGTGTAGGGTTTTTTCCAAATTGAAGAAACCCCTGTAATGTTTCTGTGCGATTTTGAAAAACGTTCATTCATTTTTGGGTGAACTTTATATGAAGCCTTAGAGACATGTTTCAAAATTTGCTCAAAAATGACTCCAAATTTCTTGTAAGAATATAGTTAAATACACTTAGAAAGGTGGCACTAGACCGATTTTCAGGATTAACCCGGAATTTGTAATTTTCGGAAATTGTAAAAGTATGAATTTTTTCAGCAAATTCTTATAACTACAATATTGATAAGAAATTTTTCTTTCAAGTGAACTTTGTTGTCCGGAATTAGTTCCTTCATTAAGGTGTTACACATTTTTGAAACTTTAAGTATTTTCTGCGAAATATTGCGTGAAATATGTGCAATTTTAAAAAATGACAAAAACATTTTCTTAAAAACCACTCCTAATTGTTTCTTTAAACTTGTGGTTGGAATAGTGCCAAATGTAATCTATAAGATGTCATAAACGTTATATTGCTCTATTCTTTTGTTTTTTCAGAAATTACAAATATGCAATTTTTTTTTACTTGTCTCTTACGTCGTTAGTATTTACATTAGCATCGATTTGTTCACATTATTGTATTTATGAGTGCAGTAATATATACAAATCGACGGAAATGTACATATTAATGCGTGAGAAGTATTTAAAAAAATACATTTGTGTATTTAAAAACAAAAAAACAAAAAAGAAAATACCACATGAAATTTATGTCATATGGAACAGAGCAATTACCACTATCCATTGGAAGAGTTTGAAGAAAAAACTAGGAGCAATTTTTGCAAAAATGACGAAAGAGCGTTTCTGAAAATCCGGGATTTTGAGCAAATTCTCACAAAAAACTGTTGTTTTTTCGAGAAACTTTGTCATTATTTTAAGCACATGTACTCATAAATACAATAACCTGAAGAAATCGCCTCTAATGTAAATATTGACGACATGAGAGACAAGTCAAAACAATTACATTTTTGTATTTTTTTAAAAAACAAGAGAATAGATCAATATGGCGTTTATGTGGGGTATGCGCTATTTTCGAAATTTCGAACCTGCGCCATTATTTTAAGCATTCCCGTGTTCCATCCGGGGGGGGGGATGGAAATTCTTTTTATAATTTGCATTAAAATTAAACAAATTACGCAAAAAATACTGTTTTTATCAAAGCAATTCTTTATAAACTTTTGTAAAGATCTGATTTTTATAGAACGGATTTCATTTAGGATAAAAATATTTTTGAGAATATTTTGAAAATTCGTTAGCTTCGTGTTCATTACCCTCAGTATCCATTGCAAACTCACAAGACTTCGCGTTCTATTAAGTCAATCAACGAATATCAGTTTTTGGAGAAAATCGCAAGAACGGTTCATGCGCAATCATTGACCCCAGAAGGAAGATCACATAGCCAGACATTTTGCCATTAATTTCGGCATAAAGGATTCTGACTACACAACATGTTATAGGAACTAATTTACTACTTTTCGTTACTAGGGCCTGACTGTTTTCCCTTCGAAAAAAGCCCGATTTCGCCGCACTTTTACAATGCTTTCTTTGCTACTAACGTAGTAAGGCGAGAAAGTAAAAGTTGAAGGAAAGAGTGGACATAAGTATTTAACAAATACAAATAAACGAAAAATTAAAAACAATGTGGCAGATTTTAAAAGTAGGTAAAGTGATCTCCATACCCATCACTTTACTTCGCTTTTTCCTTGGGTACCCAGTGATTTATACATTAACGGTAAGTTAATGCACCGAACTTTGCTCGCATTGTTGGCCTTAGTTTATCCTGGGAAATGTCATTGCAGTCTACACTCACGGTCATGAGAACTCTCGAACACATAACTTGCGTATTCTTGGGATGAATTACTACCACCTCTGCTAGTAAATTGTTACAGTCAACAACGTCCAATGTTCCAGTCCAACAACTTTTTAAAAGCCGACATTTCCCTAAATCCTTCTCTCTTTCAGAATTTTATTTAGTGTGAATGATACCCCTACTTAAGTAACATTGTATTTGAAGTCTTTCACTGATAGATTTTCAAATGGTTTGCTTTGTGTACGCCTGAGGGAACACAGTTGTACTCCCGTTCTACGTTAAGTAAAATGATTCACATGGACATTTAGAGTCCTTGTTTGTTTTTGTTTTTTTTGTTGTTTTTGCGAATTTCACACCTTTTTTCTGCATTAGATTTAATGCTTTAATTTGACCTTCCCTATGAGGATCCCAGTTAGCTGCTCCGTATTCCATTATAGGACGAACAAAAATATGTTTGCCTGTATTTTCGTGTGTCAGTTAGTCTTACGTGATATGCGCGTAAGAAAATGAAGCCATCCATGCTTTTTGTACAGTATATCTAACATGAGCAGTTTATCTGAGGTCGCTTTGTATTATTTCGCCCAGATATTTACAGCTACATACCTCCCGAAACTTCATTCTACCCATTTAAATTGGAATGTTTCATGAGTTCGAGCCTTCGTAAAACAAATTGTTTAGCTGTTTCTTGGCTTTATTTTCATTCCGTTTTGTTGTGTCCATTTCAACAATTGGTCAATATATTTTTGGAACTGATCAGTGTCGGATTGGACTTAAATTTTTTAATATACGATGCAGTCGTCCGCGAAAAGTCTTGATTGTCGATGGAATTTCGGTACCGATATCATTAATATACATATGAAAATGGAGCGTTCCTAGCACGTTTCCTTGAGGGACGCCTGACTTCACATTAACCTCACCGCACAAAGAACGAATCACAGAATTCATGACCGCGGAGAAATTCCTTAATTCAAATTACTGCTCGCAGCTTTACTTCCGATTCCATGAGTTTACTAGGATATCTATCGTGAAGAACTAAATTGAAAGCTTTAGAAAAGTCTATTATGATTGCTTCAATTATTTCTCCTTCGTCGAGTGAATCGGCAATGTCTTGACAAATACGGTAGCTTCCTGCCTTTGCGACTACGACTTGCACATTAGGATGCAAGTGTGGCGTCGTGGTAGCGAAATGACAACATAGACACGAGCTCTATTTACAAATCTATTTATTTACACAATTTACTGCTCTGGGGTTACGTGCGCAATCTACCTCCGTGACTCCTACGCACACTGCTTCTCGTCTCCAGGCTAGTGCATCCTCCACTCAGACGCTTTACCGCGCCGGTGCCCTGACACCCAGTGCTACGCACTCGCCTTGTCACAAGGAATACTCTTCGCCTCCGGGGCAGCAGTTGCGTCCGCACGCGAGGCAAGCTCAAAACGAACTCCTCCCTGCTTTCCGGGCTAGCTAACTTCTTGGTGGTCATGTGATCCCCCATCCCCGAGACTCACTGAAAGGCGCGGGTGGCTTCTGGGACACACAGGCGGATCCCGGGAGGTCAGTCTCCACTGCCCTGCCCGTCCTGCGTCACGGTGGGGTGGGGTGGGGGGCGTAATAGCTCCCTTTTCAATTGGCTCATAGGTACTCAAAGTCTTTGTGCTAACCGCTTTTGTTCGTTCCCACATGGCGTACAGCCCCCGACATCCTTTAGGGAAGATCGGAAGTCTTGCCGCCATGTGGTGACATTACACAAGAGTCAAAACTTTAGGGCCATATCTGGAAGGAAGGAATTATCTTGATGGATCAGTGATTATGAATATACGATATGATGAGTGGTTGGGGAAACGGAAGAACTTATATATTAAATCTTCACTGAGTTTTAACGTGTGAATTAAATGTAATGTACGAATGTGAAGTTTTTAATGTACAAGATTACGTTTCATGTACAAATACATTAATCTACATTGAATTTAACGACATTTTTGACAGTGAAGGAGGCTTGTTCAGTACATGTCGCAAATAGTCGGCAGTTTGATGTTCTAACATTTTAGATACTTCTGATGATAAGCTAATTGGTTCATAATTAGGCTCTAGTGAACGATCTCCACCCATGAAATAGGAACCACTTTAGCTCTTTCCCAGTCAGTAGAGGCATGGTTATCACAATTTGGAGAATTCTTTTAAGGTACGTAATTTCTGTGAATTTACATTAAACATTCAATCCATATACCGCCGTGCAATAACTGTGGTAAAACATGATTGATCAAAAGCATCAATCTCACCGTATACATGAAGCTAAAAAAGTAAAAACTTATTGAAATGATTGAAGGCTTTGTCATTGTCAACAATAGTACACAGGAAAACTTAATCATATCTAAAGCAGACAAAGGCAACATTGTAGTGGTTATTCATTATACTATTGTTGACAATGACAACGCCTTCAGTCATTTCAATCATGTAAATGTCAACTACAACTCACCACTGAATCAATAAAAACTTATTTCCAATGCCGTTATTAAAATGTTATTAAGTATATGAGTTGCTAGATGCTGATATGTTGAGCACGAGCAGAGTCTCTAGTCTGATAATGTTACAGGCATGTCACCCTAGACTGCTAGAGAGTTGAGAGTTATCAAGCTGTCACTAATTAAATTAGTGTAAATATCCATACGTCTTAAAGGATTTACAATTCATTTGAAAATCCTGGATTTTTCCATTTGCTTTTGCCATTTGCTTTCCAACTACTTGTTGCCAACGATTCAACCATAAAACGGCCCTCGAAAATATATTATAAATAGAAATAAAATCATTAGTTTGGAAAATATGTAATCAACATTATGAGGTTCATGAATATCAATGGAATTCGTGCAAACCGATAATAGTAACATTCCAAATTCCTTTATAATAATATCCAGCGCGGAGAAAATAAAATTAACACATTAAATTGCGAAGAAAAAATATATTCGAAATATTGAATGTTAGTGTAGGTTTGGAGTAGTATTTTGATATTTTTAGGAGATTTCTGGTCCACATTTAACAAAGCTGCTTTCTCATTATGCTCAAGAGGTGCCGTGCATAGTGATTCCAAATTTTAGACTCGCGGATTGTTTGCTTCACGGGGCGTAATCCATGTTGAAGTAATACAGGTTGTAGGTAGTTATTGTATTGAATACTGTTCTCTTTCCTTTTATGCTTTGTTAATATCTGGTGAGTAATTATTTAGTTTTTTAAATAATATCTGCTCCATGTACATTTTTCTTGTTGTTCGTATTTTTTAATGTGAAGATATTTATAGTTCAATTTCGCGCTTGATTAATATTTGATCTTTGAAATATTAGTGCATGTTAGCGGTTCGGAGTATGGGAATGTGCGAAAAAAATATGTATTTTTTAAATCTGCTTTCATGTGCGGATCCTTCTTCTTTGCTGTGTATTTTTCCTTTCCAGTTCTGTATCTTTATATACGAGTATATTATACGTTTTGAGATAATTGGCGTATTAAGTAGTCCTTCAATAGTGTACTTATTTGGATCGCCGTTAATTTTTAAGTGAAACCATAACAGGATGACCAACCTGCAATCTTCGACAACCAGGAATTTGATTTGAAAACAGGGATTTTTATTATTTTCTGATTTATCTTCAGCATTTAGCGCAAATTCACATGAATGCTTGAAGATTACGTAGTCCTTGACTCGCGCGTCGCACATCTTCAAACACCGGCGTGTGTGTTGGTGCAGCATAGGTATCCTGCGAGTGTCAAAATTCCATTGGAATTCCCGACCACAAGATGAAAATGCGGAAATAGCGCAAAGCTTAAACCTATCAAGAACTGTTGCGTGCGCGTTAGAGGGTTATTGTTATTTGAAGGGTATTACAGACTTATACTTGGTTTTTCTACCAAGGTAGTTGACGTGAATCAGCTATAACGATGTCATCCAATCGAGAGCTACAACGTCGTCATAGTGACGTCATGGGGGTGACATTGAAGCTCCTGATTGGACGAAATCATCAACAGCCGATTTACGTTGATTTCCACGTTAGAAAAATCCAGGTATAATTCTATTTCTTTTAAAATTTTTAGGGACCCCGCCTTCGACATTCTGCATCTGGTTACTAACTGAGCATCATTGAGAAGTCATAAAAATGATTTTTTTTTTGAAGAAATTGCTTCTTCTGGACCCATGTTTTTTTTAAAACAGTACACAAACGTTAAGCATCAAAATTATCTCCCTTGTTAATATTTCGTCACTCGTGCGGTCATTCGTAGCACGAGTGGGCCTACACGCACGCTGGACTCTGTTCAGCGCACGGCTTACGTAGTTTTCTTTCTTTATTAACATCGTTAATACATTTTTCTTCTTTATCTACACCCTACTCTTCTTTATCTACAGTCGTGGATGTTGGTTATTTTGGCGACAGAACTCTTAATATCAAATCTGTAACTCGTTTTTCGATGCAAAATAATTATCGAAAGTCTTAGATCTCCGTTTACATTTTGTGATACTCTCCTGAAAGAAGATACTCCTAATCCCATTCCAGCCTCTTTTGGTTCACGTTTCATTATTGCTGGTATTATTAATTATATACCTAATGTAGAGTAATTACTGTAGAGAGCTTGATGTGTTGTTGTCTCGTAAGATTTATTAAGGATTTTGCTGATGCTTTCGTTTGAGACCTTTGCTTTGCATGAAGACATATTACACCACGGGTGTAATGTTTCGCCTGCTGTTCACAAGTTGTGGTGTGTGTTAGTTGGTGTAACGCACCCTGTAAACGTAACCGCGCGGGCTGTGCCGCCTTGTCGTGGAGATGGCGCGGGCGGCGGGCGCTCGGAGCGGAAACCGGAGTACGCGGGTAACTGCGGAATAAAATGGGGGGGGGGGGCGGCTCGGGGCCGGGCACGGAGCGATGCGGGGCGGGGCGGGACGGGACGGGGCCGGGAGCCAGGCCGCCATAATGGGGGGTTGTGTAAAACGTTGCAGATTACACTGCGTTGATATTACGTTAGTGGAGAACCTGGTAATTACTGCTCCATTGAGATGTGGAGGTTGCGGTGCGCGCCTCGGCAGCTGCTACCTGCGTCCCCGCTCCGCTCCGCCCCGCGCCGCGCTGCTGTGTTCCGCTCCGCTCCGTCCCGCTTGGCGCCAGCGTTGCTCGTGCGGTTCACGTTACACGCAACAAGTGCCGCTCTCTGCAGACGCTACCCGAGCTTCCTCCGCACGGCTGCTTGGCCCCGCGCCCTCCTCGCCCCACTCCACTCGACTCCGCCCCGTCCCGCCCCGCCCCGTTCCAGGGCACGCGCGCGCGCGCGGGCTGGCCCTCAGGCAGCTGCCCTTTGAGCCCTTCTGGCCTCGCGCGCGCGCCGCCCCGTCCAGGTCGCCGCCGCCCGTGTTGACGGACGGCCAAAGATCGAGAGGCCAAGTGACGTGGATTTTCGTTACGGTTACTGTAAATTATGCGTACGGTGTAGCGAGATTTGCATTGTTGAAATAGATGTTTGCTCCGTACTCTTTGATTGGACAGACATGTCATTTACAGGTAAAGAATTATTTGCATCCGTAATGAGAGCACCAAAACCCGACCGATTGCTATTTTTTATCGTGTCCACTTTTTTTCCCCTCTTTACTCCTGAACATCGCCCACCCCCTTTCCTCACATTACTTTAGATATAGCTGCTGCACTTAGCTGGTGTGTTCTTGTTACTTCATTGCGTGGAGGATCTGAATCCGCAGTGTTACGGTTTTCCGTCAGGGTGCTGCGTGTGGGAATTATCAAGTGTGGGGTCCAGTGAAGTATTTAAATCTCTTATCTGAGGTTGGGCCTCTACCAGTTATGAGTTGTGGATGGATAATAATGATTTACGTGAATACATATTTTAGTTGATATACGTGAAAGGGGAGTGGTGGGCGATGCCGAAAAAACGAGAAAACGTTGTCGAATGTCGGATCTTTCATGGTTTTATTTCGTCCCCTTCGAACCTGAGGCTTGGCCTGAACCAGAGATAAATCGTTACTCAATAATAATCATATTTTGTAGTTAATGAGTATGAGTATGGGGCATTCAAAGAATGGGAGATCCACTCGGAAAATGCCGATTTGACCCCAGAATCCTGCGCTGACTAGCTACTGCTGCGGCCGGGACGCTCCAGGTGTCGCGACGAGAGCTCGCGCGAAGCCCACGATCCCCGGGCTATCACCTCACCCGGCACAGCCGCCATCGTCATCACCGTCGCGCTCGCCGTGGAACCGATATCTCTGCAGTGCCTGCGCTGTTACTCCGACGGGACGGGCTGCGCGGCGCTCTGGCCGGCACGGTGCTGAGCGGAATGGGGCGGGGCTGGGGTGAGGTGCTGACGGATGGCGACGATACTATCTGGTTTAATTAACACAGGAATTTTACCCCAGCCGTTGGCCCGCGGACATCTTATTCACTTCATTAATTAGTTGCCAAAGTCGCCAGATATCGAGGAAATGTAATTATCGATTCTCGCGACGCGCTTCCTGACGCTCCCTGACGCAGGGCTGGCCAAGGGCGTGCAGGCATTTATACAAATATTCTCTGGGCTTTCAGTAGGCGACTCGTGTTTTCGTGGATGGGTGTGAGTGGTCTTAGATACAAAACTATTTTCGACATTTCTATGACGAATTTCGTTTGTTGAAGGCTTCACAACTCAATTTTTTGATTGTCGTTTGCTAGTCGATATCTAATAATTTCAACTGCCATTTTCCAGAGAGAATCTGCCACTGCTTTACAAACGTTTTATGTCCATTATTGTCGTTTAACAGAATCTGACTTTAATACCTAAATTTAATGAAGCCGCATTTTACTGTGCGAATGAGGACTACAGAAACCATACGCTTTCAATAGTGTATATAAGTGGCGATTTCTTACACTTTTTCTGTCCTTCATCCGATTTTTCTTTCCAAGAATCTTCTGCGTATTCATCGGCCCTTAGTTATAAAAACTCTTTTTATACCTTTCACGTGATATTACGTAATTCTTTGATTATTCGTTAGATGATTATTTATTACTATGAGAGCACACAATATTTTTTGTCCATCTTTATAGTAAGATTACGTAATGTTAATAATTCACAGAATCATTGAAGTACAATATGACAAATGCTCATACTGGCACTGATATAGATATGATAGATGATGGGGCGCTCTTCGCTCTTGTTAAAAGATGTTTAATCGTTATGTTCACAAACGTAAGCAGCTTACAGCGCAAAGTATGCAATTATTTGTAGGTAAAACTATTAATGATTCCATAAGTAAACCATTATCTTTATAACGTTCGTATTATACTTTCCGTATTAAAACACTAAGAACAGATGACGGGATGATTCCATTTACATGAAATCATCAACATAAAACCCTGTAAGTGTGCTATTGCTACATACCCAAAGCCTATATCAAACATTTAAGGGAAACTACAGGAGTTCATGCAACCAGCAACACGCGCATAGCACTAGCACACCAAGTTCACCCACTAACATCTGGCTGATGAGGCTGTAACGCACAGTTCTGGACAATGAGACCGTTCAAAATGGGATTCCGAAATGCAGCGATTTCCACTTCGAAAACGATCGTGCGGAATGCTAATATTTCTCAAGTTTTTCAGTATAGCAAACATTCTGCGGAGACACGCAGCATATGCGGATGTATGCATTCACGAGTTTTTCCTGCACTTTAGATCTCACAAATTGCTAAAATCTGCACAAGTCGCGAACGTGGAGCAGTAACATTAGCGCAGTGCTTGTCTTGGCACGCCCTGGGCCACCTGCACGGCCGCCGCCCCCGGCCCCGCCGCGCCGGCGCCTTTGAAACGCACTGCGCCCGCGCCGTTTACAAGAACCTATGGAAGAGCGTCGTAAGCCGCCGTCATAATCGCCCCGGCTCGGCCGCCCCCCGCCCCGCCCCCTTTTCCAGCTCCCTCGCTGCAACAGCTTTTCTATTTTCGTTTTCTCGTGCTGCGCGAAAAGGGGGGCTAATTCTGGAACATCGGAACGTACTTTGCGGATATTTTATATCTGCCGTTTTTTGTTACTTTTTCGTTAGCGGGCCTTTCTCTGCTTCCCTCTCACTCTCTCTTTTCCTCTTCTTCCTTTGCTTTTCCCATTAATCTCTATTACTTTTTTCCTCGGCCGCCGCCACCGCCTCTTCTCAACCCTGCAAATCCACGCGGCGCGGCTCAGAACGGAGTTGCGGAGCGGTCTGGCCCCCAGGCAAGACCGCAGAAACTGCGTGCTTTGAGGAGGGCGCCGTTTTTGTATGCAAACAGAAACAATGTGTGTGGAAGTTATTACTTCGAATGTTGCGGAATTGAATTGTATTAATAGAATATGCGCTTTATACTTAAGAAGCAGAATTTACGTTCTCGGATTTCAAAGTGCCGCCAAAATAAATTCGGTGATGTAAAAAGCTGATGCATGTTGAAGTATATATGTATGGAAAATTGTACTGTTTGCTAAAGTTAATGCAGTTTTAGTTTGTACAGAGGTGTGTTGCTGGAGTCATAAGCACTTTAGCATAGATATATCTTTCATATATTTTATTTAGATTTAAGAAAATAGCCATTTACTGTCAGGAAATCTACGCTATTTTGTAGAACTTATTGAATTTTCCTTTTTAAAGATCGTGATCATACGTCCGTTCTGATAGCAATGACAATTTTTTCATTGATATAAATTTCCCCATTTATTTCTCGCGGAATTTTTGTGGAAGTGTGATTTTAGTTACGTTGTGGATACTAAATACGTCTAAAGGCACGTAGGTATGTTCATTTTGAAAGGCCCCTGTCATAATGGTTTCACCAGTAAGGATGTAGTATTACTTAAATGAAACGCTAAGCCTTTGGCCAATGGTCATATGGTTTGCCACTTTCTTCAAATTCGTTTTGACAGTGGCTTTCGAAACGCAAAAAGGGCTCAAAATGTTTATAACACTAAGAAAGAAATGTTCGAACGAGTCACTGTGTGAATCTTTTACCATGTTTCTGTCTGTTTACATCGGGCTTTTCCCAGAAATCGTTTCTCGACTCCTCCGTTTTACTTCGCTGAAAACCATTGAATATTTGACTCCATGACGTAGAAGGGCTGCGCCAAAATCTCTTAGCGTTTCTTCTCTCCGAGACCAACATTTTTACGTCTTTGACATCCCGTGCGTAGTGTGTTCTGACGGAACAGAAATAATAAAATTACTACCCTGTTGAGGTGAGTTCTCATTGAGTGTTGAGCCAGCCACACAAAATTGGTTACAATCCCGCCATGTTCAATTTTTCCAAAATGTGAATAGTTTTTGGGTAATTTTTTAATGAAACAAGCAATTTTGAAATTTTAAATAATTATTTTCTGAAAAACGGCTCTATTTTTTATTTTTTCCGCGTATGAGGCAAAGAATGCTAAAGAAAGTGGTGCTGGTTCCATTTTCGCCGTGCTGGTAATATTTTCAGAAAATTGTAACAAGAAAAATCGAAATTGTAAATTCGCATTTCCCGGGCGTCGTTTCTCAATTCGCAAAATAGCTACGCAGTGATTCGGTGGTTTGAAATTTTTAGAATTATACTTACTGGCGGTCATAATAGTCGTATCAAGTAGATAATTTTCTTGTGAAAGGAAATAGACGTAAGGAAGGTAAGAGATTTAACTTACTTAAAAAATGGTATAAAAAATTGGAAGATCACTTCGATGTAATCAAGGCAAGCTTGTGTGAAATTATTCTTGCATTTTTGTCTAATGTGCTGGAAATTCGAAAGATAACAACATAGTTTAAATTAATTACACAATCATATCAATTAAATTTAAAGCTCTGGTATGAATCTGTGAATATGAGCAATGAACTTTGCACAATTATTGCCTCTTTTGTATTAATATTGTTATGTATTTATTTTTCCTACCTCGCAGAGCCAAAATTCTATTAGAGATATTTTGTTCTTTCTTCAAGAGTTAAGATCTTTCTCCAAGAGAATTTGGCAACTGCTATGTGACTCCATCGAGTTTCTTTCTTAGAACGTCCTTGCTTAGGTGAAATAAATAAAGTTAGTTTCGTCCCTGTATAAAATAAGAATATTGCTTGATAAAGTAATAGCTTCCGAACATATTCGGAAAGTTTTATTTTTTATTTCATTGCTTTTAGTTTTCTCGGTATCTTTTCGAATATCCTTAAGTGTGAATAAATAATCCATCCAAATGTATCCGTAAATATTCTGTGGACACAGTAATTTCATGATTGTTTTGAAATTAACGTTGAAGTTCTTTTAGTGCAAGACTTAGATTCTTCTGAATATAGTCAATAATTAATTCGCGATGTTCTTCCGTAATTTTCACCTCTCTCCTTCCACTCTGTGGTTTGCTTTCGTTTTAGTTGTTCGCCCACCTGTAAGCATTAGAGTTTTCCCCTTCAAATGTATTCCCCCGACCTCTTCAGTGTCCATTATTGTTAAATAAAGCACATGTTTGCTGTTCGATGCTTGCAACTTCCCTTTTTTTATTATAGGCATAATTAATCAACAAGAAAAACTGTTTTGAACAACTAAACCGAATACTAAGACGTAACCTCTTTTGTCAACTAAAACAACTGCCTGTTTACGTCTCCTTTTGAAGTTGCGTGGTCTCAATATGAAACTGATAGTCCCAATTTGAGAGTGATTTGTCTCAATGTGAAAGAGTTTATTCCCAATTTGAGGTGTTTGCTCCCAATTTGAGAGTGCTTGTTTTCGATTTGAATGCGAGGTATACAATAGTACTAACTGTTTCCAATAATGCAAGAAAGCAAGTGCTGTTGTAGCACCTCTAGGTCTCCATTTTAAGTGGAAGACGTTTTGGGAAATTGATGCCAAGACGCAAGTAAATTGTATCGGTGCTCACCGAAAAGAAGCTTGATAATGTTGTGAGTTTGTGTGTGAATCTCGGGTTTGTCGAGGGCCGTGGGGAGGCGGTGCTGGCGGTGGCCACCCCTGGCACCGCGGCAGGAAGAATGCGGCGCTCCAGGCGCTCCTCTTAATTTACTTGAGCCGGCGCGGCGAGCCAGGGCGGGGTGGGGCAAGGCGGGGAGCGGCGAGGAGGCATCAAAACACCTGAACCTCCTCCATCACAGTATGGCTTTTACGTCCTGGTTTATTTATTATTTTTTTTTTATTTAATAGGTAATTATTACAGCCAAATTAGAAACTTGATCCAATGTGGCTAGGCCGAAGGCCTTTAAGCCATTACAATACCTACATTCTACCGAGTTCTAACCTTTCGCCTTCTGGTATTCACCCCAAATGGTCTCTCCATCGCCTCAAAGCCGCGGAAACGAGACCATAAGGTACGGCTGAGGAAAAACCCCTGAAGGGGGAAAACCTGCCGTCAGAAGCCGAGTACATGCTACTCTATCCGGTTTTTAGACTATTTATTTATTTGGCGCGGGCGTCAGGCATTCTCCTTCCAGTGTTTGGCCTCCACCGCACCTGAAAACAAACAGCACCACAGAAAATCGTCCGCACCAACGCCTCTGCCCTAACATTTCCGATTCCCACTTCCCTTCGCCCCCTAATGTGCTTTATTTTAGCCGTTTCCTTTTATTTTATTTTAATTTAATTTATTTTTAATTTATTTAACTTATTTTAATTAATTTAATTTTAATTGATATAACTTATTTTAATTTATTTATATATATATATATATATATATTTTTTATTGACTTATTTATCTACTTATACTTAACAATTGACTACAATTTATAACTTTTTTTTATTTATTTTTATTTTTTTTTTTTTTTTTTTTGTACTGTTTACTAACCTAACATAACTTACTGACTAACTTAATTATTGTTAGTTTATTGATTTATTACATATTTCCCTCCAGTCTAGGCTCTGCTCGTACTAACCACTGCTGTTTTCCCACTCCTTAATTTCCGTTTCTCTAGTGGTCCGAACCTTTCTGAGAAATGTTCCTAATTCTTTCATGAAGTTAGCTCTTTTATCCCCTAGAATGTTTTGGGCGAGCGTTACGTTCCTATGTTGGAAGTAGTAATTTCCATTCCATCCATTTTCCTCTCCAAGTTTCGGTCGCACTGCAAATTAAAAGGATATGGATCCAGTCTTCCCTATCACCGCAAAGCACACAGATGCCATTACCATTCGAGTCCTTTAATCTACGTTGCATCCACCCCCCGACCCTGAACCAAGCGTATCCCCCTCTTGCGTCCTTCTGCAGTGTGTTTACGTAACGTTCGCAACCCCATAACGGACTCGCGTGAATTTGCGCAACTAGCGAACGTTTTTCGGCCGTTGCTGCCAGGATCTCTTGCCTTTTAATATCCGCAAGTCTATCCGAAATTAACCGTTCTATGTCACGTGTTCCCTATCTCCCACCATTTCCGGAGAAACGTTTCCCAGACCTGAACGTTCCAGTAGCAGTTTAATTTTATACGACCAGTAGCGTTGGTTGCTTCCCTGTAACTGCACCCGAAAACATCTATTTATAAGTGAGTCAGCCTGTTCACCTGCTAATTTAATCCAAAGTTTAATGGGTCCGCGTCCTGGTTTATTCAGGACGCGGGGGAGAAGGCCAGACTACTTGAACTAGCGCGACCTCGCCGCCGCGCCGCGCCGCCCCCCTGGGGAGCCAACTTCCAGGTAGAGTTCCGCCCAAAAATTTTCCGTCAACATCTTCGTAACGAGATGTGGGATTATGTGCTCGTTGCCGCCAGCTTCCGCGCCCCCGTCGCCCCGTCGCTGCTGCGGTCTCTTTGCGTGCGGCACAAACACTCGGATGTTTTCCTTTTAACACTGAGGAGACGCCCCTACCTTTGATCGCGTTTGTTTGGTTTGGTTTCTTCGACAAACGAAATGTTCTTTGAGTCCCAGGAAATATATATCAGTCGATAAACTGGATGCCGGGTGGCTCACAGGGCGATTTGCGTTTCCGTAGCCGGGAAATTTGCACGAGGCCAGCCAGCGGTTACTCGTCGCACGCCAGAGGCAGCTGCTGACTCAAACTTCTTGCAAACGAAGATCCCAGTGGAGGGATTCCATGGAAATTTAAAGCCCCGTGCGTTCCATTCCTACAACAGGTGAAAAAGAAGTGGATACTCACTTTGTGTGACGAAATTTGAGAAAGCTGTGAAAAAGGAGGAAAAGAAAACCGTTAGAATGAGAAAAAGCAATTCCTCTACTCACCTTGCTGCAGCACGATGTGCCCCGCCCACCCGCCAGAAAAGTTTCGCGGCGCGCAGTGGGCGGGGCCGGCGGGTGGGCGGCGCCCGCGAGAGTGCGCGCGCGCGCGGGAGGACGTCACCCGGCGGGCAGCGGGGCGCTGTCTTCGCTCTGCTAATATTTCACCTCGGGATAAACAAAAGCGAGGGACAATTACAGTGGCGGTCGGTTCTGCGGCTGTTGCCGCTGCTCCTCCGGATATTGTGACGGCGGACTGTTTGCGGAGAACTTCGGAGGCAGGCTTTCAGTTTTGATTATAAAACACTTCTGAGCGTTTCTTTCGGCGGAGTTTGTGGCGAAGTTGCAGCCAGCCAGCCGCCGCCGCATGGGGGGAGACGGCGCGGCGGAGCGGGGCGTTTCCACGGACAAGGAGGCGGCCCTGTCCGCGAGATTTACGCGGCAACCGCAGGTGGACGCGCGCCGCTGGCTGCGCTAATTGTGATTTCTGTCGCCTCCGCTGCAGCCCTCATCCGCCGCTGTCTGCTCCTGCCTCCCGTGCGGGGGCCCGTTCTGCTCGTGTTCCAAGAAGCGCCGGGTTGGGAGACTGCTAAAGCGCTTCACGCGGTGGCGGAGATTTTGTGAACTACCAGAATGGTGGCTTTTGAAAAAGAGGCTGCAAAGAAAAGCAGGAGATTTAGTCATACCCGTCATGATCCATAAATGAAAATAAGAGTTAACGACACATGTAGATTGGTCTGAGCCTTTCAACACTGGTGCTCCTGTTCCATCCCCGACCCACCCATGTGGAATTTGAAGAGAGCAAAGCGAGTACTCCTGTTCTGCTGTTTCGTCTTCTTTTCATTACATCGTTGTTCTATTGTTCTGCATCTCACCATGAACTCATTTTATCAATCATTTCTCTTAATGACTTCGCTTTTAACGCGTCCATAAACAACAACAATAATAATAATAATAATAATAATAATAATAATAGATCCGGGTTACCGAGAATGCTAAGGCAATGGTACCTTGGCTGTCTTAGCCCGAAGAATCGCGGGTTCGAGACCCTTCTCGGGCATGGTTCTCTTTGTGTGTGTATGTAATTGTCCTTTCGTCTTTCACCATCATTAACGTATCACCTCATCCCCCAGGGCTAACAACACTGGGTGTAAAAATGTTTTCAGCATGAAAATCCCCCCCCCCCCTAAAAAGTCATGTGTACATACCGTCGATAAATCTGACAATCCCGGCGGGTTGCCCGTTCGCGTGCTCTTTTTAGTAAATATCAGACGTTGGTACTTACGGCTATATTGGTGAAATGCTCTTAAGAAAGAAGTTAGATCAGTTGGAACGTTTGAAATGTCATGTTCTGGCTGAAACGGCTCAATACCAACATCCCATTTCTGCTGTGGCGTTGGAAGTCGTAGGCTACTAGTCCCGACGGTGGTTGATTTTCGACACAAGCTACATGCGTGGGTCGAATTCAGGGTCCATCTAGAGGAGGATGTTCTAGTAGCCGGCTGATGCTTTTGGTAGTTTTCCTTGAATCCTCCTTTACGTACCTGGGAAATCTCGCAGCAATACCCTAAAAAAGTGTATGAAAAGCCGGATTTTGCGTTCGTCTTCCTGTGTTTTACACCGCGTTGTATCTAAAGTACAATGTTTTCATATCCCTAACTCGGCCTAATTTTCTCTTCATATGCTCTCACACTCTTCCGCGCATTTAACAGACGAAGAGCTAAACATAATCCTAACATAATTAGCCACACGTTTTATTTAAAATCACTGAAGTATAATAAAAGTATCTATGAATGTGTAGGGAATGGATTAAAAAAATTTCTCTTCTTTTTTGTCTATTGTGCATTGTACATGTGAAAAAATGAACTAAGCTGGAACTTCTCTCGAGTACATTCCCATTTTAATTACGCATTTCATTGTCTCCATGTGACCCAAACTTTTTAACTGACTGCTTGTAATTTTGTTTTGCTCGTTACTGTGATGCTACAGCTAGCATTTTAGCTTTTTAAGGAGGCGTGAATGAAATGAAAACTGGGTTTGCGATGTGTTTATGAGAATATTGGAGTTGAAAATAAAAGCAGTTGTGCAAATTGTGCGGGAACTGTTAAATATTGTAATAAAATGTATTTACAGAGTGAAAACCAGGGGCTGTTTAAAATTCAAACACGGTGCAAAAAGGTATTTACTCTCAGAAATTCCAATGGATTATTACGAATTTATTTTCCTTAATGATGAATGATTATATTCAGTAGTAAATTGTAAATGGCAAATTAAATGTTCACCATTCACCATTGTTTTAGTCTCATTTGCATTATCCGAAGAAAACATTTAAAGAAACAACTTGGGGTCAGTTTTTGAGAATATTTTAAACGAGAAAGTAAAAAAAGCGAAGTTGTGAAATAGCCGAAGGCTATGAAAAGAAGAATGTTGATTCTGTTGGATGGATTGTCGTGATTATTGTGTGTTAATGTGATGTTTTGGATTATACAAAATGCCATCTACCAAATACTTGATGTTGTTTTCATGTAGGAAGGTGTCTTGTTTGTTGTAGTGTAGCTACGTCCCTCATTCGATTTTTCTTACAAGGGAGCTTTCAACAGGTTTGCGTCGAAATCTGGCATGAGTTTGTTTTTCTTTTGAAAGATATTTACTATTTATAACAGCTGTAAAACAAATAAACTGCCGTTTCACCCTGGAAGATACTGAAAATAATTAAAATTTTTGTCGGTTTTAGCCGTACTATTTTTGTTGACGGCGTGGACAACTGTTACTGCAGAGAGCAGTGTGACCACGAACGTCTCAAGTAATGCTGTAATTGCTCGCCAGGATCTCAACTTACCGGTTGTATCTGCAGTTCGCTGAGTGGAAAATAGTTCAATTCGGGAAACATTGGACCCCGGAATACTCCAGCGATGAATTTATTACCTGTTTTCGTCAGTTAGTTACTTGTAAAATACGCGAGTTGAAAAATCAGTTTCTAAAGTTTTGCAGTATGTAGTTAGAAAGTTAATTTCAATTATTTAATTGTTCCACATTTTTGTTCTGAAGCCTGCTTAAGACAGATGAATTTAAAAGTGATTACTATCTTTGCTCTACTCTTAGCCAAGTCTAATAATTTTTAAGGTGTAAGTTTACAGGCTTTACCTTCATTCCTACGATCAAATTTCTTTGTGTTAACCCAATGCCTCCCGATATTAAATTCAGTCACCGATCAACTGAAAGGGGAAAGAAACCGTTTCAATTGAACTATCATACATTGATGTGAATATGTCAAAGTAATCGAAGGTTGGTAAACAATGGTAACCATACTTGCATGCCGCAGGCACCCGTTGGCATTGCATCAGGTTTCAGTTTCTCGGTGTCGAAGAACTAGAGCCCGGAAGAACTCTTAGCCGCCGTGCCGCGCGTCGAGAGCGCGCTTGTCAAAGCAAAGTGTTTCGCGACCTTGAATTGGGGCTTGTGCCCGTAGGAGCGCTTTCGACGTGAACGATTTCGACATGATAGGCCCCTAGTTAGATGTACAAAATATTGTTGGATATGGGTACGTAATATCGGTGTTGAAAAACCAGCAAATCGTATAAAGAGAACGTTGGTTATTGCATAACGAATTGAAACTAATATCTTTGTTTTCCTGGTTCCTTGTTTCACAAATCGTGCATTTGGTTCCTTAACATATTAGAATGTGTTTTTCTTACAACAATGGTCCACATATATGAACTTCTTGCAAACACTTTCGAATTTCCCTCCCCCCTCTCTCTCATTCTCACTGTTACCGCTAATTCGCAATCATTTGCACTGCTCCATTCTCGCTACACCATCAGCCACAGAGGTCTCCTCTGCTCCCATTCCCGTGCTCACATCTACATTCCTCACGTCTACGCATTCCGCCCTCCTTGCCTCTCTCGCCTCATCTTCCCTTTTGTCCCTTCCTTTTTTCCTTTTCCCTCCCTCCCCCCGTCATTACACCAACCTCTCCTTCCTTGTGGCCGCCCTTCCTCTATCGCCGCAGCTGTTGGCACCTCCGCCTTCCGTTGTCACTGGGGCAGCGGACCGTCCCGGAGCCTCTTGCGGCCGGCCCGCCCGAGTGGACAGGCGGGCGGTGCGACGCTGCGCGAAAGGCGTCGACGCGGGCCCACCTGGGCGCTTGGCCGGGGGCGCGGCGGCGGCGGTGTCGGCGGACTTGCGGCGGATCGCCCGGCAGCAGCGGCCGCTAATCCGAGGAACACGCGCCTGCACTCCCCGGGCCGCGGCCCGCGCCGCCGCCTAATTCGATTAAGGCTTTCTTGCCCCCCTTCCACCCCCACCCGTCCCCCGCTCTGCCCCGCTCCGCACTGCCGCGCTCAGATTTCTACAAAAGTTGAAGCGTTCCCTCTCCAGATGGCCGGAAACGACTTGCTTTATAGACTCGTCTCTCCATGTAACCGCTCCAATCACACTATATCTTTTCTCTTCCGCACGTTTTTTCCCGAATATCTTCTCTATTCCGTGCCTTTTCCGTTTCTGAAGCAAGTTTGTGGAGCGCACATTACTTCGGTTCTTGTCTCCTGTCTTGCGTTTTCTGTTGATGTAGAATTAATTAGGAACTGCATTATTCGAAGGTCTAGACGGTTAATGAATTACTTCTCCGGTTACTAGGTAAAGGTATTCAATTTAAAATCTTCTATATAGTTAGTAGTCTTACCAGCTTGAAATTTGTAAGCAAATTTCTTGAGTCCGTGAGTCTTCGTTCCGTCAGCCGTGCGATGTAGCTCGTTACGCGTTAGCGAGAGTTCGGAAGCGTCAGCGGAGAGTTGTGATGGGCGCGCCGGCGGCGGCGGGCGCGCAGGACTTGTAGACGTCGGCGGTCGCTGTGCATCTGCTGCACGGCGCGGTGCGGAGGGGGGCGAGAAGGGGGCGTGCGTGCGCGCTCGCGTGTGCGTGGGAGCGACGTGCGCTGTCGCCGCGGGCCCTGCCCCGCCCGCGCACGTCCCAACCCCTCCCCCACAACCCTGCTCCGCCCCCGCCGTCTCGCCGGCGGCGACACACAGCACGGGTATTTTCTGCTTTTGAGTTCCGTGGTTAACATTCCGCCCACTGCTTTTGAATTTTGTCGAGTTTCTCTGAATTTTCATCGGCTTTTCCCCGCCGCTACTCAGTCGTCATTCACGTATGCCAGCACGTCGTACGTCAACATCGTATTATGTATTTATTTATTAACAACTGTCCTTTGTAGAATTGTTTATCTGTACTAGAAATGTGTGCCCACCCTCTCCTCCAGCGCCTCAAGATGCGTTCACTATTTTTCTGTTCGATTTCACTGCATTTGTTATTATGTTGGGAACACGGTTTTGTGAAGGTCCGATATATACTACGAAATTGTACGTTATAATGATCATGTTATAATGTTATTACACTGTGCCGGAAATTTTGCTTCCAGCTAATCACTTGCGTTCTCTCACGTGTTATGGGCGAAGCTCTTGATATTTAGTGTGCATGTTTGTTTCACTCGCAAAGTGACTGGTTTCATCTCATTGTCAACAACTGATGTCGTTATTTCAGTGACACATTGAGTTAATAGCGAAATTAATTGTTACAACTTCAATATTATGTATCAGTTACAGTCGTTTCTGCGTCGCATCACACGAGTGAATACTAAATTTCAATATCGAACTAAGATCGGAACTAAGAAGAGTTTCAAATGAATTGACAATAAGGTTTTTAGATGCGCTAGAGACGGTGATAATTAGGAATGGCAAAAAAACATTTGTTTTCCACCAGGTATTTTAATATATTAACATCAATATTTTGCTTTCCGTGTTTTCTTCATGTCAATATTTTGTTGCCGAAAAATAAATTTTTTAAATACAGCAATATAGATGTTTTGTATCATCCTCATTACCACGCACCGTATTTCGCCTGTGCAATGGGAGGAAGTTTGGGAGCTGCTGGCGTTATGAGTGTATGTTATCGGTAGGCGTAGTATTGCCTGAATCGATAATAGTGTTAGAAATCGCCCTCAGGTTTTGACAGGTCGTGATTCACACTCACTCCACTCAATCCAGGGAAGCCGCACGGTAACATTACTCAGTACTGTAATTAAAATTGAATAAGAAAATAGCAAGTTTAGTAGTGTATGTTTAAAACATCGATGTTTCTTTGTCGATGTTTTGGTAAAATTTGCCATCACTAGTAATAATACATGGTTTTGGGGGAAAGGTCACTATTGCTATTTTAATGAAAATTATCATTGCTCGATCGTAACCTAAATAATAGTCATTGCTGATCAAAATCATTGTGTAAATACTTGTAATTGTGCCATAAACGTTGGTTCTGCAAAGGATTCTTGTCCCAGATCGTAAGTTCTAGGGGGACTAAGTCTCCGTGGAATAAGTTTCCGTATATCTCATCTCCCCAACATAGAGCCTTGTTTACTCAGGGTTTTGCACGTTAATGATGTAACCGTTTTTAAATTTCCATAAAGTAGATTAGATCGCCTGCAGAGATAAACATTTTGATGGCCCGCGAGCAGACGAGAAGCGCTCTCCTCCCCGCGTTAAGGACGAAAGGACCGCTTGTGTATGGAAATAATTCGCGCAATCGCGGCGTTAATCGCGTCGCGGGTCCTTCTCCTCGAGCGTTTACGACCGCGCGGGGCGGCGCCCCTGCCCCCTCCCCTCTTGCAACACCGCTCCCCCTCCTGCCCTGGAGGAGATTACCACGGCCGCAGTGGCGCCGCCGCCGCCGCCGCCGCCGCCGCCACCTACGCGAGCCTGTCGCCGGGCACGATGGCGGGTTAATTTGCGAGAAGTTGGCGTAAAACTCCCTAAATTTCCTGGCTGGCGCGCGTCGTCGCCTCGTGTTGGCGTCGAGCGTCTCCGCATCCCGCGCCGGCGGGGGCGGAGCGGCAAGTCGGGCGCGTGCCCGCGTACGCGCAGGTGTTCTGGAGCGCGCCCCGCCCCGCCCCAGCCACACGGTGCGCGTCTCGTCTAGACTAGACAGCCGCGCGCGTGGCGCTTGTTAAAACTTGTTAAACTCCTTGCGCCTGCCCACCCACTGCCTGGCGGAACAGCTAAAACCTGTCTCTCCTTTGCGCTAAATAATAAGGCAGACGGTTTTTGTAAGTAAGAGCGCGTTGCGTTCACTGCAATGTGTACCCCAGCGGGAAACTGCTGTTCGGAGGAAGTGAATGCCTGCGGTAAAAGTGTGATGAATGGTTAGGGTTTTTAGAGGACATTTTCATGAGAAATAAGAATGGAAAAGGTGATCTAGTAAGATTGAAAAAGGGAAAACTGCGAAAAGGAGAGATTGGTCTGAGGTCAATCTTTGCAGTTCAAAATAACTGATGAGATAACAATAAAATACCAGAATTGTATTGTACATTGATTGTAAAAATGTATTCATCGTATGAAGGAAAGAAAAATATGTCGTTGTATGTTACAGCATTCAACACGTCTTATTGTTTTAAACTATGTTGCAATGATAAATGCAATGAATTGGATTTGAAAAAAATAAACTAAATGCGGTCAATCGATAATGGAATGGCCTAAAAAGAGGAAAGAGATTTTGAGCACGGGAAATGAAAAAGCAATCGTATTTGTAATTAGAGAGAAAAAAAGTATTGAAATAACTTCCATTCTCATTGGAGGGTACATGTCAGCCACTGGCTATGCAAAGTCGTCTAATTTGTCCTATTCAAAGATGTTCACCTAAAAGTCCTAAAGCTAGTAGGTACCTGCAGTGGAGGAGTTCCCACATCTTTTCCTCGGTGTATGTGATTTATTTTATCTCCCGTGCGTGATTGACATCCTTTTATCAAGAACGCGGCTGTGTGTGTCCACTTGCGAATTTCCCTTCATCAAACTCGAACTGATGACGTAAAAACGATATTTACACGCTACTTTCGAGTTCGACGCAGACCATTGAGTTTAAATTAATTGGTACTCAATTGTTCTTCTGACTTAACCAGTGCGACCGCACATGAGATTGTGTGTGTGTTTGGTTATGTGCTGACATTGGAACCGTGTATGAACGACAGTACAAGGTATCCAAACAGAGAGAGTGGTCATCGACCTCGCATATTACAACATGCACGTTGCTAAACGATAGAACGATGGTATATTTTGTTGCTGTCTTACTAAAAAAAGGAGACAATCTATGAGAGATTGTTGGATGGAGGAAGGAAGGGTAGCTCTCGTGCCATTTTCCTTGGGTAGTGTTATATTAACTTGTTGTAGAACCTCGTTGTATTGAATAATAACATTTATAAATGTGTATGCGTGTAAAACAAGTTAAAGAGGGGCTTTGGTTTTCCTCTGCAAATAATGAAAGGAAATGATGACGTACAAAATGTTTTGCAATTGTATTTTGTTCACATCTTTTTTGTGCGAATCAACTAGTTGCCTGGACCTATCAACTGCGATACAAAAATTAACGCAAACGTAATTATGATTTAGATCCGTGTGCAGTGTTCATTTATGCTTCAAATATATGGAAATGTATTCTACATTTTCTGTATGGTAATGTCGTTGTGATAAGTTGTATTGTGTTTCAAATATTGTAAGTTATTTTTCGTTTGCCAACGTTCTGGAATATATTTCCAGCATCGTGTTTAGGAAATGCTTCTCAGTGTTAGCACCCTCATCTGTGCCGTGCGTTCGTTGCATGTCTGATTTCGAGGGCCTCGCAGTGCGGGATTTGTTTCGGGACGCGAACAACGGGCTGCGCGTAGGCGGGCCCCTTTGGGGAAGAACGCGCGACCCGCCCGCGACTCCCCTCCGCCACAGTCCGCGGCCGCCGCCACATACGAGATAATTCCAATTAAAAACTTGCTCCGTGCCGGGTAAACAGTTAATTTCGAGCCTGTTTGCGTAGACGGGGCACGGCGATGAGGTAGGGCGGCGAATAGGGGAGTGGTTGCTTTCTGCAACACGCCGCGCGTGTATCTCGACATCTTTTCACCGACACGACGCCGCGCGCCGCGGCGCCTGATGCTTTCGGAAATTACATTTCCGAGCCTCATCTTCCGGCCCTGCCCCTCCGCGGTACGTCTGCACTCCGCCCAACCCAGCCCAGCCCAGTTCAACCCAGCCCTGCACCATCATCTCCCGTCCCCGCGCTCTTTAATGTGCCCCGGAAGAATTCAACCTCCGTCGCGCGTTTGTTTTGCGTTGGCACCGCTTCCCGGCCGCGGGATGTTCCGGGCGGCCGTCTTGAGACCTACGCGCGCGGTTTGTTTTCCTTACCTCCCCCCCCCCCTCCAGCCCCTCCACGGCAACGGCGCGCGACTTCTCGCGAGGCGCTGTCAAAGGGCGCTTTATTGCGGAGAGGCTGCCTCAAGAAATGAAGAGCTGCGAGTGGTTTTGCGCAACGACTTCATATCGCCTCCGCACCTGCGGCGGGGGCGGGGCGGGATGGCGCGCTCGCGCACGGCCGCGACCTCTGTGCAGCGCTGTGCTGTGCTGCGCTGGCCGCCGGGCGGCGAAATTGCGACGCAGTCTGCTGTATAAACCGTGCGCGATTTTTGTTATGACGTTATGAAATATTCTATTAAACAGAAGCCCCCTGTATTATTAAATGTACCGACCGGGACGTGTTTCATAGCATTTCCATTAAATTGAAGCGATTGATTCGTTGTTTGTAAATGCTGAGGGGGAGATATTATTTATATTAGGCTGTTGGATATTCTGGAGCGTGTATTATTGCGGAAAGTATAATAAACGTTTGTATATTTCTGCGGACCGCTAGTTTTATTGACGGGTTATTTCATCAAAGGGGTGGCAGGTCGTTGAAACCCCTTTTGAGAGCTCGTGAAATGTGTCGTTGCTTGCCTGGACGCCGCGATAAAATTTAACCTGCCACAATGGCAGCGGCGGCAGAAGGGCGGAGGTTGAGCCACACGCGACAGCCAGTAGGCGGGGGGGGGAGGCGAGTGAGGGGGCGGCGGAAATCAGCCGCCTCGGGCGCGGTTAGAACGAAGTTGCCTCTGAATAATCCTGAACCAAAGTGCACTAGGCTTGGAATCTGGTTACCCAAAACTGTAGAAAATGTTTGTTCAATCGTATATCTTGCTTATAATATGACGTAAATGAGGGTACTTCAGCATTGATTGACTTAATTTCTTGTTTTATTATTTTTTATTTGAATGTCCTATCCAAGGTGAGAGATGACTCCTTTTTATTGGTGGACAACTGTAGAAGTAATATTGTTGTTGTTAAACAATAATTTGTGGGTGATTTTCGGCTTTCTTGTTTTTGGTCTGTGGACGTAACGTTCGTAGATCAAAATAAAGGGTGTTGAACCCGTACATCTTAGTTTGGAAATGAAGTTTCTTAACTGAAAATTAAATGCATTTGAGATCTTGTGCATTTGTTCTCTCCCCTCTTTTATGCATATTTTGTAGATTTCCATCAATTTAATGCAGTTTTTTGATGTGACAAAAAATACTAATTTTTGGCAGATGACATCCAACCATCAGTTCCCTTTTAAAATATTCTTAATTCTAGGAACTTTGCGCTTGAGGCGATTACAGACCTTTTGGATCGAAAAACATACATTTTTCTCGTTTTGCCTTCTGTTCATTCTTCCTTTGAAGCCCACCTATCTTTGGCATCAGAAGAATTAACATCCTTAATGTCGTATTAATTTGAATGAGTCTCTTTCCAACATTTATTTTATTCGAATCAACTCTTGAAACCCTCAGACGGAATAAAGGTGCTGTACTTTGATTTAGCATTTGGTTAAACGAGTTCAGGCGTCAGAGATGAAGTGATCTGGAGTGATGTGATTATCACATGTTGGCGTGACTAGGTGTTGGGAGCGACGCGCATAAGCGGGAGCTGTGACGCTGTGGGACTGGGCGAGGCAGCGGAGACAGCGCCGCGCTAAGGGGCGCAGAGGGGGGCGGAGGGGGCTGGCAGGAGGCTGCCGCCGCCGCCACGGGGCGCCCACCGCCCGCGGGGCGTGACAGGGCCCTGTCAGCCTCACGCCCGCGCCGCCCCTCCCCCCCTCCCTCTCCCCCCCTCCCCCCCGCCTGCGTTAATTATTCCCTTTGAGTTGCGCGGCGCCGCACCTGTCAGGCGGCACTGCGCTGCGGGGCCTGATCCCGGCGCCTTAACTCCCTCCCCGCTCCTGACCCTCCCGTGCCCGCCCCGTCCCCGCCACCCCGCTTCTGCCCAGCGGTTGCGCCCGCGCTCCCCGCTCCCGCCCCCGCTCCCTCACGCACGCACCCACGCAAGCGGCGCGCGCCCCTCCGATCTTCGCGACGCGCTCACGTGAGCGCGCTAATTCCCCAGAGTCAAGCCCTTAGCCCCTCCTTGCTCCCGTCAGTGAGCGCCCCGCCTCACCCCGTTCTTCCCTGCCCTGCTCCGCCCCGCCCCGACCTCCACGCCTCCCTGCGCGTTGTCGCAGACACAATAAGCTGGCGGCGCCGCGCGCACAGTTATGTTATGGATTAGTTTCAAGCGGCGTTCGCCAAACTGCGTTTATCTCCTCGCTGGCGGCGCCCGACGTTTCGCGAATCCGCCGTCTGCCGCAATTGCTATTGTGCACTTCTGACGGGGACGTTTGCGCGATAATGAGAGAGACGGAGAGTACGTTGGTAGAGATTCAATCCAATTTAGCTGCCAAGTATTGAATTATTCTTATTATCAATAATAATTTTCAACGTTGAAATCAGTATTATTTTTTCTGCCGTTTTCCTTCTAAAAAGTGTCTCTTTTAGGTCTGGTACTGTAGTGTTTACGGCCTTGGACCTTACTATCGCTCGGCCTAAAATAGTGGGTTACGCGTACGATTCCAGTGTGCATTTGTGGGGCCTCGTAGGGGCACACACGCAGCCTGGCGTCGAGCGTTGCTCTTAAGGCGGTTCCACACATTAGTTAATCGGCGAACAGCGAGCAATCACTCGCCAAATCCCGAATTGTGTGGATGAGTTGCTTGCTATTTGCCGAGTAACGAACGTTCGGTGCTCGCCCTACCCACCCCGTGTCGGTCTTTTGAACACTTCAAAGGAAGCGAACATTCGCCGAACACATAAGCTGTTCGGGATTGGGCGAACAGTAGTTCGCTGCTCGGCGAATGCCGAATATGTGGAGCCACCATTATACATCAAGTTCACTAGCGAATCTGCTTCCCTTGACCCCGTCTACCTCTCTTATGCGTTTATTCGTTTTTTTACTATGTCGCCTACTACACACACACACACACACACACACACACACACACACACACACACACTCATTTTAGATCTCTTTAAAAACATCTAAGGTCTTTAGCGACCACTTGTTGATTTACACCTGAGATTCATCTTATAAATTGGAATTAAAAAAAATTAAGTACAGAATCTTAAATCATATCATAACGGACAAGGTATTGAAGGCTGTTTTTCCTTAATAAAATCTGCTGATCAAAGACATCTTGAAATGAGGTCATTCACAATATTTCGAAAGTATGAGTTGTTTTCGGGTGATTTTTCGTGACATATATTCATTTAATTCAATTATTTTCTCGAAAAGGGCTTTAAATTTTCTCCTTATATGTACGAAAGGATGTGAATATGGTGCTGCTCCCATTTTTGGCGAATTCTGTAACGAAAATTGCAAAAAATTAACATTGCAAAAGTACAATTTTCAAAATGGAGATTGTCTTAGTACAAAGCTGTTTGGGGAAAAAATTATCTCTAAAAAGTTCATATGCATTTTTTGCGAAGAAAAAAAAGCGAGTAGTTTTCGTGTAATTTCAGCATGAAGTAAGGGCAATTGATATAAAAAAGTTCTTTTTAACGAGTCCAGTTGTTACATTAGTTGTTTTTTTTCTCACGAATTTTCTAAGAACGCTTAAAATGAACACATCTCATTTTCATTCAACTATCTGAATTTTCGAAAATTGCATACGTTAAAAATAATGCGAGACTATGTGCAGTTCAACCACCAGTATGGTTACTTTCTCGCCTACTACGTACGGAAAGTAAGACATCAACGAGAACCGTCGTTTTTGTCAAGAAAACTCGTATTGTGTGGCCATGATTTCGAAAAAGGGGATAACCCTTGGTCCTAAATCTACTAAATTATTAACCTCTAACATTTTATGTAGGTAGAATGCACCTTCTGAGGGTATTTGGTTCCGAAGCATTATTTTACGGGAATGTGTGTGTGTCCTACGGTAAACGCTGTCGCCTAAATCGTTTAGTAGATTTTCTGGAATACTGATATTTTCCGAACGATTTTGCGGAACTCGAGACCTGTGAATTTCAAACATATTTTGATTTTTGAAGGTACTTTACATGAAGCCTTAACCATATTTTCAAAATTTTCTCATAAAATCCCAAACTTTTTCTTTAGTTTTTTTTTCCTTGAATGCTTAAAAACTAGCGCAGGTCTATTTTTGTTGACCTGTGAATTTTCGAAAATTACATAAGTTACAAATAATGTGAAAAATATGAATTTTTCTTCTGAAATACATCTGTGTATTCTGCATATTACGAAAGATTACAATTCCGATGTTTGTCGTCTCTTACCACCATGTCTTTATTGCTGTCGTTAATGAAACTCATGTCCCTTTCATTTTACAACTGAGACGCCAGTTTAATGTTATTGTTGCTACAAGTGAGGATTTGATTAACCGATTTCTCTGTGTTACAGGTAGGTGTCATGGCTCAGGGATCCGCTGCCAACGCCCTCGGCACCACTAAGGTAACGTACAAATATCTCGCCGCGGAACCACACGCACCAACATTTCCGTGCATTCATCGTCCATTTCGCTTTGTATTAGTTGCGTCGCGGATGTGTGTTACTAGTTATCATGCATCATATCTTTCATCCTATGTTACTTGTTACATAAATTGCATTGTAACCGCAAAATACAAATCCCACAATTGTCCTTTTTCTTTTCTTATTGCGCTTTATGTTGATATTGTTTCAACTTTAAGGCCTGTTTCGAAAGAGTTTTAACGTCTGATAAGTTACATGATTGATTGAAATACAAATGATGCATTTTAACTTCTGCATTATAGTATAGGGACGAAATGTAATGAAATCACTTCAACCATAATGTTACTGATCCAAAAATAGTTATGAAAGGTGCAGATGATAAGGAGATCACAGTTTTGTACCCCAAAATCCGAATATTTGTATTAATGAATGGTCGTATGTTTCACGCATAACTCGATTAGATTAGAATCTTTTGAGCTGAAACGTGATAAACACATCAGGAGTAATATCTAGACGTGCTGTCCCGCAAATGTTAAGATTTATTTTTGAGGGGTAATTTACATAAAACCTTGTAGCATTTTCAAAATTTTCTAAGAAAAGTGCTGATTTTTTTGTTTTTACTAATCTGATTTAATTTCAATTTTCATTAAAACCTCAGAAATTTGTGAAAGTTGTGAACATTCAAACATTTTTTTGAATCTGTCCTACACCTCCAATATTAAAGCCAGAGATTTTCTATCTCAATACAATTTATCTCTTAATTTTAGATCTTTAAATGGGCCTTGCACTTCGTTATTATTTTCTCGCTACTGCTTACGCAGTAGAGTTACGTAATGCTGCACGAAAAAACGGCGAATTGTCAGCCGAAGAAACTCTTGTTACAGGGCCCTGGTAACGATAAATTTGACAAATCCAGTTGCTAAATTTAGATAAAAAATCCTTTAACACTTGATGTAGCCTGAATGCATGTTTTGTAGGTCTTTGATATCGGAAAATCGAATGACGGCAAAACGTCTGCCTGTTCGTCCGTCCGTCCGTCCGTCCGTCCGTCCGTCCGTCCGTCCGTCCGTCCGTCCGTCCATCCGTCCGTCCATCCGTCCATCCGTCCGTCCATCCGTCCGTCCGTAAACATGGTTAGCGGCTAAACCGTTCGTCCAATTTTCTCTAAAATGAATATTCCCCAATTGATCTGGCTGATGTCGCGGCCCATTGAATTTGAAACCGATATTTAAATGTTTGAAGGTACTTTCCATGAAACTCCTGGAATATTTTCAAAAATTAAAAAAATAATGGTGCTATCGTTTTTGATTAAATTTTGTTGTTGGATAGTGTGAAGGACGTTTAAGAGAATGGTGCAGGTATCATTTTACTCTTTGAGTACTCGAATTTTTCAAAATTGCAACAAAAAGAAATCGGCGTTTTCCTGTAACTGCAATTACGAAGGTCGAGGTTTTTCCCATAATGAAATTTGTTCCTTAAAGATAGATTTTGAAATAAGATCATGAACAATTTTTGGAAAATTTGAGTACTTCTCGCATAATTTTGCGTTAATGTACGGGTGAAATACATGCTGTTTTAGCACCACTAGTTTTATGATAATTATCAGTCATCCGCGTGGAATGTGTCGGAGCAACCCGTGGAAACGACCAATCAGATCTGGCCTAAGAGTCCGCAACGAGCTGCTCCTACTTAGCAGTTTTCGAAATTCTTTCTTTTTCGAATCGCCAAACTCCTGGTTTACTTGCTTTATTTGTGGACCATCAACTTCATTTTCTTTAACACATAGGGTTGACAGCGAGAAAGGAGAAAAAGCCATCGAAAGTCATAAGTACAATATTATTATTAATTATTATTTCATCAAAAGGAGCTACATAAAGTCAAAAGAAATGGTCAAAGAAAAATACATTTATGTAAACCCAAGGAGATACGAATTTAAGTACTTGTTACCAATGCCTCAGATGAAAAAGTTTACTGGTATATAGACTTATCTGCTGGGCCAGTAAACATAATCCACACACCATCTCCGCGTTCAGCAATCTCAACGGTAGAAAGTGCGAATATCAAACAGGTATCAATTGTCCGAATGATCATAAAAATGTACTTTAAAATCAGTTATTAACTGGAAGAAACTACGAAGAAAATTTCTGAACAAAAATAAACTTATGAAAATGAAATGCAAAAAAAAAAAGATATCAAGTATGCAAATTCAAATATGAGAATTTTAAGGGATGTATCAAGGAATCTACAATGGTTGTGAGAATTTGTTTGAATGTACGGGAATGGATAACAAAGGTCATCACAGATTTATGTAGGCATTGTATTATAAAAGAACTTACGGGCTTCAATAATTAAGTGTATCCACATCAATTTCAGAGTCCTAGAAATCCGCGTCATCTCTGGCATACCAACTTCACCTCCTGCGAACCGCCCCAACGGTAGCAAGTCTCAAACCGCCGATAGTGGGCCGCCGGCCCCCGTGCTACGAGAGGCTCCGGTGCGAGGCGTGCGGTTCCGTGATTAGGCATTATTAGCGGCGTTAAAGCAGCGCACGGCGCGGTGCGGCGCATCCATTTGCGGGGGCGGGGCTGGGCGGCGCCGCCGGCCTCTTGCATAACGCACTTGCATTAGTAGCGACCGCAGCAGCGGCCACCGCCGCCGCCGCCAGCTCCGCCACGCGCGTACGCACGAGCGGAAAAGCTCGTGCAACGGGTAAACGCACCATCTCCAGCTTCCTCCTGCGTCACTGTTTCATGAATTGCCCACCCAATTATTGATTGCTGTTGCTAATTCTTATTATATTTCCTATAATTCTTTATTTCTAGGGTTAAGCGCCTGCGTGGTCCGAGTTCGTGAACTTCTCTTTATTTCTTGATTGACATTTCTGTCTCTCTCCTAAATGTTGGGGTTGCCTTGTGCATCACCATTGTTTCTCCTCTAACACCTGTCAGTACTCATGAATTCTTTTCCACTGTTATAAAAAATCTACTATTTAGCAGGGAGGCCGAGGAAGCCAGTTTCCGATGAACTCTCATTCTTGCTATATGGTCCCCAAAACAATATGTTCAATTCTAAAATTATTTTCTCGTTAAATGCCAGAATGAAATCACACTGCCAAGGTAAATGTGGGACAAATAATGTATGGGTGGGTAGAATGCCGCCATGAGTGCGGGTTATCGTTTATCACAGAAAGCGACCGTCACTCGTAATAATTTAGCAGTTTCTGAAATTGACTACTACTAACTACATTCTGCACTGTACAATTTATGGTAAGTCTGGAATTTATTCCGAGTCATTTTTTCAGAGATGCACATCATCGAGAATTTTCTTTTCCATCGTTCGAATTATTGTTTTACTTTTTCCGGAATTGTGTGGAATTACTTTGGAATTGCGGAGTTATTTTCAATTTGTCTTACCTGAAACGTGAGTAGCGACCTTAATGTGCAAGCGCGGCGCCACACATTATTCAGTCTCCCGAATTTAAACTGTGTCGCGGAACCGCTGGAGACTTGCGGGGGCGGGGCGCGTTCGGTTAGCGATATAATGATCTCTGGGGAAGCCCGGGACGGCGCTCGCCAGGACCTGGGCGCCCTTAGTCGACGGCGCTCGCCCGCCGCCCGCCCGGCGGCGCGAGTGGAGCGGATCCGCGTGTATCGCTAAACGATCCGCGCCCGGGTAAACTCGAGGCATAATGGCGCCGGGATAATAAGGCGCTCTAGCCCCGCGGGAGCCTCCGCGCCGCTCAGATTCCCTCTCTTCCCACCGCCGTCTGCCGTCCCGCCCCCGGCCCGGCCTTCGTCCCGCCCCGCCCCAGCCCCAGCCCCGCCTCCCGCCCCGCCCCGCCCCGCCCCGGCCGGCGTACCGCTCGCGACCTGCGCCGCCGCCGCCGCCGCCGCCGCTGTTCCTTCGCTCTCCTCTTTCGCCTGGAGGCTGCGCGAGCGCGCGCGGAATGACTCAATTAAGAAGCGTAATTGGCATTTGGGAGAAAAAATATTTCCTTTTTCCGCGTCCCTATCTCCGGCGCGCAGCTCGCCCGCCCGCGCGCTCGCTCGCTTCCCCCATGAATTCCCCAAGACGAAAGGCACCCGACCACCCCGCCCCGCCCCGCCCGCCTCGCTTCGGCCCCGCTCCCCGCGGCGCACCCGGTCGTGTTGTCCGGCCGTCGCCGGCTCCCAACACTCGCCATTTTACCCACCTCTTCTGCCCTACCCGTTTCTTGCGAGTTCCATCTACGAACCCTTTCTGTCGTGTGTCATCCGTTTCTCATTAATCCGCCCCCTGTCCTCGCCCTCGTTCGTTTTCGACTGCACTCGCTCACGCTCACCCGCTCTGCGTCGTGGTGAGATATATTAAATTTTAACACAGAGAAAACCTTCCTCAGGCGCCGCGCCCGCGCTGCCATTCTTCGAGACGCGTCTTCGCATTTCCTTGTGCCTCCGCGCGCGCCTCGGCCGGCTGCAGCATTTGCTTCCCCGCGTCTCATTCGAGGCGTATTTTGTTCGCGGGACAGTAATAAATATACATTCTGCGCCCGCTCGCTTTCGGCACGCACGCATCAAAGAGTCATGTTTTGCCAGGGGGAGTTACGAATACGTTGAGTTACTCCTGTTTTTTTTTCTTTTCTCTTTTTGTGTGTACGTGGTGTAGTTAAAACATTAAACCTTCCTCTGCCTCTAAAAATAGTCCCACAAGCGGCTTCACTCCCACTATACGTTTTGGCGAAAAGTTTCCGGCTTGAATTTAATTTTTTATCGTTTGGAACATCGCTGGTCCCGACCTGCCAGAGATACATTTTTCGGTTGTGATATTAATTTAAGTTGGTTTTATCTTCCGGTGCTTCTCCCGCTCTACCCCGCGCGGCTGTGGAGAGCGGCTGCAACCAACGTATGTCTGCGCTGGAAACGGAATGTGAATTTAATAGATATACCTGGCTGCTATTTTGTCGGTTTATCTACGTAATGTTCTTTAGCTCGTGTATTCGACTTTTCAATTATTTGTGTTGTTTGGAAAACATTTACTCGTTTCCTTTGAAATAATTATTGCTTCCTGAAATGTCTTCTCGTATGCATACTTCTTAATTTAACGTGGACAAAATGTTTTTGTAAATCAACAAAATAGACTAAAGAATGTTTGTACCAAAATTTATTTTCCTGATTTCCCAATCCATAAATACCCGTCTATCCCAGAACCTTGTATCTGGCATTTGGTGATTTACGAGAACTATTCTTTCGGATCCCCCCTTTACGACAATTTTTTTTTTAAGTATTATCTTTTGGAATTTCTATTTTCGGAATTCTGTAGCATTCGCGCGAACAGAAACTTGTTATGCGAATGGCAAGTTGATTTTGGACGTTTCATTGATTTTTCAGACATTCGCGTGCAAAAATAATAACTAGAAGGAAAATCGGCGATTGCATTGCGAGTAAAGTATCAACGGATCTGTAAATGTAACAGTAATACATTTTTGAAATAATGTCGATTAGGAGAAATCTCTTCACTTGCAATTATCCTGTCTTTACAGCATCGGGTAAATCAACTTCTATCGTTCTCACAAAGGTTTGCACATTTTCCTCGATTACTTTTGCGAGCATTCTATTGGGAAAATTCCCAATTAGCGCTTGAAATAAGAGATTCGAGGTTTGCTCGCAGATTATGTAGAATGTTTGAATGAAGTCTCCTATGCTTTTATTTGGGAATGAGAGAATTTTTGAAGATGTTTATGAAGTATAATGTCGGTGAAGAAGTGTGTGTATCCTTTTATATAGATACTTAATGTAAAATTTGTTGTAGTAATGACGAAATATTACTTTCTATGACATCAACTATTAACGCAAACTGTTTCCTATTATAATTGAAAAAAATCGTGGAATTGAATTTTTATGTTAACGATTTGTTGGAACTGTGGATTCTGGAATGCTGAATCTCGTATTCTAAAAATCAAGAATACTTATGTGTCAAAGGGCTTCACATGTTAACTCATTAGAATTATTGTTGAATAAAAAAATATTTCTTCATCTATCTTCGTCGTTCTTCTTCCAATGTTTTCCCGTTGTTTCGAGTTTTAGTCATAAAAGTTGGTGTGGTCGTTCCGAATCAAAGCATGCTGGGTAAACAGTTCAGATGGTACGTGCATATTTGTCCGATAACTGAATACATGCTTGATTTGTGCTGTGTGGTGAAATGCGTCGTATATTTGGTTTGTTAGTGAGCGCGTGCTATTGACGTGATACATCGCATTAAGCAGTTTATCATAAAACGGCCCTCTTCGCGGATGAGGCCCACGATAGTAGTCGAAATCTGTAGATGCCCATAATCCAAAGTTCCGAGGGAATACGGGACTCTAATATTTGCCCTGACTGAGCAGAACCATATTCCCTATCGATCGCGTGACTAAAATGGCGTTTTAATAAAAACGTATCCATCTTCCTTGGCTGTAATTGGATGAGTGAAATTGAAGGTATCGCATGGACGACGTGAGTAGTAAAAAGTGTAAGTAAGAAACATTGCGGTGCAAAATATGTATAAAAAAACTCATATCTCAAGAGAACAACTTGTTCTGTTTCAATATCAAATTAACTGTAGGCCTACATGGTTCATATTACTGTACTCCATTTTATTTCTTATTATTTTACCCATTTGCAAATTACTACAATACAATTACTTTGCTCTGCATTAAAATTCACCACAATTACGTATATGGAAATTACCGTTCTAGGAAATAATACAGATAAAATGTCATTAGTAATATTATTTTTTACTTTAAAATTTTGTGTATAGCCAGGGAAGGAAAACACTTGGGGCAAATATGCAATTAGAGCATGAATCGCCCATTTCCTGCCACCACTTTCAAAATCCCCTCTCATCGACGGCTCGCGTCGCGTGATGCAGGGCTGAAGTACACTTCGGCGTCGCTCTCCTGGGAGGTGCGCAACGTCCGGGCGCTCTCCTCGGAACGAGTGAGGTAGCCCCGTCGCCAGGCCTCGTCTGCCGCTCCTGCGGCGGTCATCGGCGCGAGGCAACGAGCTCCTTGGGCGGCGGCGCATTCCGAGGCGCCTCGATCATAATTGATGAAGTCATCCGCGCAACTTGGCGCATTACGCCGCCTTAACTCGGGCGGGCGGTGATCAGCGCCTTGTTTACACCTGCTAAATATTTAGGGGGCGGCGGCGCACGGCCCTTCGTCTTCATTAGCGCGTAATGCAGGCGGCGAAGGGCCCCGCTCCGCCCAGCGCAACGACGCCCCGCTCGGCGCGGCCACGCACCGCCTCGCCTCGCCCCGCCCCGCCCCGCCCCGCGCCAACAAGCGCTGTCCGACCCGGAAGTGGCCATGAACTGTGCGTCGGGCGTGATAAGAGGATAGGTCTCATTTGTGCTCATTGTTGGGAAGCGTGGTGAAACTGACCTGAATGTATTCCATAGAAAAACGTAACTATGTCGCTACAGCCTACATCAAGTCGTGGCCTGGTATTTGCGTTCGCGCGGTTCGGCCGTAGTTTTTTTCGATTGCCGACATGGGGTTGGAAGGAGGATCAACATGTCTTCCCATCCGAAGGATGTGAAAGAGGACAGGATGAGAGAACGCTTCAAGTGTGACACTGTTGCTGTAACACTGCGGGAAATTGTTCGGAAGATAACATTAAACGGTCTAAGAGAGTAGCTACCCTGTAGAATTGTCTCATCCAGGCTGTGGTCGACGTTTTTCAAACTAAGTTTTGTTGTGTGTGTGTGTGTGTGTGTGTGTGTGTGTGTGTGTGTGTGTGTGTGTGATTTTTAGTGAAAGCTTACAGACAATGTGTCAATTTAAAAGAACATAACCATGTTTTTTTGAAGGATACTAATTTTTATTTTGTAACTTTTTTGTATTGATAGAGCACAATATATTATTAAATTACTGGACAGTCCCATTTTAAATAAAATGTTTATTGTAGTTAATAACAAATTACATATTACAAGTGTAATATGTTATTGTTATTAACATATTACAACTGTATTTTATAATTTAATATATTTGTGAGAAGTGCTTTAAAGTATGTCTAATGAAGTTTTTCGAAATCTGAAAATTTTTCAAGTATGTAAATGAGCTCAATATTGTGCATTTTTCAAAACCGAAACGTAGCGCAGACTGAAAAGGAAAGGGACCGAGTGCGAGGAAGTCTGTGCTATTTAGTCTTTCCACTGTGCGCCAGTGTCATTTGTAATTGAACTTCGCTACGTTGCCCTTCTCCCTACAATTGGCGTAGCGGTGTTAGGTGAAGAGGGATGGGTTTGTGTGTGCGTGCCAGGTGCGAGGTGCGTGCCCTGGCGCCGCGCGCGTCCGGCCACGCGCTTCGGTCAACGACGAGGCGCCTTGCAGAGCGGCGCCGGGCGCGGCAAGGGCGACGCCCCCCGCCCCCCCCCGCCCCCGGCCCGCCCCCGCTAATTATCACACGTTAGAGCGCGGCAAGAGTGCCGCCCCCCCCCGCCCCATCTGTCGCGCCGCGTACCGCGAATGACCGTCGCTCGCCACTCTCCTGCCCCCGTCACCCATTCACCTCCTCGTCGCTCGAGCTTGTTTGCCTGCCTCGCCGCACCTCGCGTACCGCGTGTCCATCGAGGACTCCCATGGCCCATTGCGCGTCAATCGAGCGCTGCCCGCTGGGATTCTTGGGGAGACAGTGCGTGCTGCGGATTAACATAGCAAGGCGCTGTGATTTGCGTGCACAAGTACTGTATCTTACGTATGCAGAGTTGTAGTTTCCGATAGAGTTGCATAATACAGAAACTAATATGAAATGCGAACCGAGAAAACGAATACTCCACTTGTTTTTCATCACAGTCACATTTGTCGACTGAACAATGGTTCACAATTCATAATGGTGGTGCTGGTTCTAGAAAGTACGGTTGTTTGCTCTATGAGTTTGTTACTTGGGAGAGTTCTCTTTACAATCGTATCCCTCAGAATTGTCATTTTATTGTAATCATTCCTTTTATTCGCCGCATGCTTATCTTCTTAGAGTGGTTTACCACTATAACACTTACAAGCAAAGTCAGACTACCGCCACAGTCTTCGCATATAAAAGGGAGACATACAGGCGTGCGCCTCCTCTCTCGCCGTACTGAGCACGGATGTAAGATACCACCGTCAAAATCATTTCATAAAACTATATTTAATATTTATGTAGGATGATAGGTAGGATAAAAAAATCAACAAATTTTATTTAAGAAGTTACATATTTTCGACGTATATATTACTCGCAGTATAATTCAATTGAGAAATACTTACAACATTAGCGGCCGCCGATCCGGTGGCCGAGATCGCTAAGGCAGTAGTGTCGCAGCGATCTCGGACCGAAGGGTCCCGGATTCGAGTTCCGCCTCGGACATGGTTGTATTTGTGTTCTTCCTTTCATTTTTCATTTCCAAACTTTTCATTTTTGGCAGAAAAAACTCTTATTACAGGGCCCTGGCAACGAAAAGTGTATAAATCGTTGCTAATTTTAAAGAAACAAATCCTCTAATAAGTGGTGTAACCAGAATCCATGTTTTGTGGGTCCTTAATAACGAAAAATCGAATGACGGCTAAACGTGTCGGCCTGTCTGTTCTTCTGTGAACAACGCTAGCGGCTAAACTGTTCAGCCGAATTTCATATTCCTCAATCGATCTGTCCGTCCCAGAATTTTGGCTGAGGTCGTGGCGCCTTGAATTTAAAACAGATATTTTAATTTTGGGGGATACTTTCCATTAAGTCCGTGGGACGTTTTTGAAATTAAAAAGAAAGGCGCCACCGATTTTTTTTTTTTTTTGTTGGATAGTGTGAAGAACGTGTAAGAGAATGGCAGAAGTACCATGTTCGTTGAAAATCCTGAATTTTTGAAAATTGCATAAGTTCACAATTTTTCGGTGTTTTCCTACAACTAAAGTATTAAAGATACAAGTGATTTTTTCCCTTAACGAAATCTGTTCTTTAAAGATAGATTTTGAAATAAGGTCATGTACAATTTTCTAAAATTCGAATTTCAGATTGTTTTCGAAATTCCATGGCATTTTCATACCGTTTATAACTGATCTATTTAAGTAATTTCTTCAGCTACAGGTATGAGTTTTTGCGGAATTTTGCGTGAAAATAGAGAAAGTACGTGCTATTTTAGCACCTAATTTCGCTTCGTCTTAAAGAATTGTAGTTGGTACGATCGTCTTATTTATATTTTGGTACGTGCAACCCAGAATTTTGAAACATTTCTCTAATACCGCTGCAGCAGGCGCTGTGTTATTGAGTCGTGGCCGAACGTGTACCTACATTTTCCTTTTTACGAATTACAGTATAATGATGAACTGGTGCGAAGTATGGGCCATCTTCACTGGCTGATGTGCTGCACTTGGCGGCGGAGGCCCAGCAGCGCGTACGTGAGAGGTCGGGCGGCCCGGGGCTCGCGTTCCAGCGCCTCCGCGCCGAGACAGGCTCCTCAAATCAGTGGCGCGGGGGCGGCGCCGCCCTGCCCGGGGCGAGGGGCGGGGCGGGGCCGCTGGAGCGCCGCCAGCAGCGCGGGAGATTTACTGCGGGCCGCGCGTGCCTCGCGGTTGCCGCCTCTAATTGGCGCCGCGTTCACGCCTCTGCCCCGCCCTGAATCTCCCCGCCGCGCCCGCCACCACCCCTCCAGCCCGGCGCCCCATCTCGGCTCGCGAGGCCCGGCGCCGCCCCGGCTGCCCCGCCGCGCCGCGGCCGGCCGGTGCTTGCCACTCTCGTGTCACCGCGGTCACCCCCACGCGCCTCTTGCTTGTTTGCATGACTCCTGTCTAGCTCTGGTGCCCTTTTTTCCAATGTCTGTTTTGGGCGGATCCTGGAATTCTTCCGCGCTATACGTCCACGGGGTCTCATTTACTCTTCCTTTTGATACAACTTGACGCCTGAAATGTTTTCCCATTTTATGTTTTCGATTCTCTTTGTTGTTGATGTTCTATTTGTCTTTGCCCGAGAAATCGCCAGTGTTCTCTTTTAAACTCATTGATTTCGCCGTATTCTATGAATGTATTTTCTTCATGGTTTTCTAGGCTTTCATAATTGATTCCTACGCCTTTGGGAAACATGAAAAAGAAATTTAGGATCGTTGAAGAACAAACGTACTCTGAAATGCGTTCGTTGTATTCGAGTTATGCTTATTTGTTAGGCGGTGAGGAGTAAATATTTGGGTACACTAAGAGGTTGAAAGCGGTTAGTAAATGAAGCAAAGGAAAAAGTGGAGCGAAGTTGTGCTTGGCTCGTCCTCCGCTTTGAAAAATGCTGTACCTTGCATTTACCCGTTCGCTTGGCCGACGCGCGTCCGAAGCCCGCTTTTCTCGAGTTGCGTTTGCCAAAGCGGAACTGCGGGGCGGGCGACGAGGGCGGTGTCTCGGAAGCGCCCCCGGCCGGAGGGGTGTTGTGTTACCGGGCCTCCGGTGCTATTTTCGGCGCTCCGGGCCTGCGGGGGCAGGTCGGAAGGGGGCGCGCCCGGCCCCCCCCCCCCCCCCCCCCCCCACCCCCGCCCATGGCGTTTCATAGCGAGCCCAGGCGCCTCCACCTCCACGCCGCTAATTAAATATTAAATGAGCGTCTTTCCTTACCTGGGTCTAAGTTTTAATGAACTAGTTGCCCGAATGCGCCGTGGCGATTCTTCAGCGCTCCGCACGCCCTCGGCGTCGGGCCCGTTCGTAGCGCGGCCGCTCGCCCGCCTGCCCCCGCCCGTCGTGATGCGCTTTCCGTGTTCAAAAATGTCCCCTTCACGCCCGCTCATTGCGCTGCCCCTGCCGGTCCCGACTCGGCCCGCTAATGCCCTCCTGCCTCGCGCGTCCAAGCGCCGGCTCCAGTGGTTGTCACCTGTCAGACTCATATTGGCGCCCAACCTTTGGCGGTTCTTCATTTCATTACGAAACACTTTCGGATGTTGGGCAGTTAATGACGAATTCCAGATTACTTTCCAGATTCCATGGCATTTTTCATACCGTTTAGTACTGATCTGTTTAAATCATTTCTTCAACTACAGGAATGAGGCCTAAGGATCTCTTCTGTCCTCAGTACAAGTTATCACTCCAACGTTACTCAGTACTTGTTCTCCAAATATTTATTTCTTCAACCGATCGGTACATTGTCTAAACTTTGTTTAGGCAGACGATCCTCGTCCATTCGAATTATGCTTGAGTACCAATTCATATTCCTGTCTACTTATGTTTTTAAAAATCTGGTCTGGAAGGGTGAGACCAGTAACTCATCTTAGGAACTTCAGTTCATGTGATCTAAGTTTTCTCTTATGAATTGTATTTAATGACGTATCTTCTCAGCCACATGTTACGAAGGGACTGCCAACAATTTCTAGAATTGTAGTTGATCTGTCGTAGCGTCTTATTTTTTAACGTTCTTCAGATTGTTCCACAAATTTATTGGAATCTTCCTAATTTTACATATTGTTATGACATATTGGCCAGTCTTCAGTGCCTATATTATTTCACGCTACCTTATATCTCTCTACATTGTCATTTAGGAACTTAAATCTATATATTTTAAAGTTTTGAATGCCCTAATGTGTCCCTGGGTATTGTAATCATGCTTATAATATTCTATCATTAACAAAATCTTAACTATGTATCATTTTTCATTAATTAAAATTGCAACGCTTTTTTCCCTTTGCCTCCAACACCTGAAGTCCACGGGGGGGGGGGGTGACTATTGATATAGTCACATTAAAATAGTATACCTTATTAGTAATATTTGCTAACTATATTACTTGGAATCAGATTTTTACGACTTAGTGATCTAATGCTCATCTATTCCTTCGTAAATGTTTTCTCTAGTGTCTTATTCGCGTGTTTGCGCATTCATTATCATTTTATGTTTTTTTGGTAGGTGTTAATGACAGCTTGCCAAATTTTATATGTTGTTCGCTTATTGGTTGTTCAAATGAACTCCAGGTATATTTTGCAAGCAAAACGATGAATCGCGATGGCTGCCCTGCTGCTGCACGACTCTCTCGCCTCCTCTCCCTTCTGTCAAGCGGATGTCTTGGAGACTTGTTGCTCAGTAATAAGAACGCACAGATACGGCAGACAATTTTCTAACTTCCTCTCCGGGATTGATTACGGGCTCCCAGTTCGCGTTCCGCCTCTGATTGGGCCGGCCGCCGGCGCCAACTCCCCCCTCCTCGTCCAGGGACGGCGAGAAGGCATCTCCTTCCGTGAGGACGCGCGCGCGCCCTAAGTAACGGATGACCTTTATCGTGTGATGAAGACCCAATTATCCGTGAAATTGACACAAGGACCTTGGGAATTGAGTCTGGAGCGGATCCTCCGGAGAGGAGGGCAATTAATTCCATTGTGAGCCCGCGGTGTAGTTTGTAACACAATTAAGGACGAGGAGAGCAGAAATCCGAGGTCTTTAGGTACTTGAGTTTCGGTCGCGCGCTCGGGTCTCGCAGATTCCTCCGTCTGGAACACGCATAACGAGTTTCGTTCGCCCCACCTCCTGCGCTGTGCCCGCCCCGCCCCGCCCCGCCCCGCCCCGCCCTGATCTCGTAAATGCCGACGCTCGCGGCGCGGGGCAGGGCCTGGAGTCGGAGGGTCTCTCCCCGCGCGGCGAAGGCAGAGAATGTCGCGGATTGAAGCTGGCGCTCGGTGCTACTCCGCGAACGCTTCCTCAGCACGGAACGAACACTTGGAACCATTCCGGCTTTCGTTGGATCTATATTGAACTCGTACTTCACTTCAAGCAGGTACTCTTTCTGTTGCAGACTGGAGAATCAGTAGTCCGAAAAGGCATGGAAAAGCTAGCGAGTTTGGTATTTCAAAATAATAATCACAAAATTGAGTAGGAAGTTCTTCTCTGTCAAGTTTGCTGGGCTATAGAATTCAAATGGCAGAAGCCTCTTGTTTTCTTCTCACACCATTTGCACCCCCGTTTTATTATTTTTAGAAAAAAATTAGGTATTTTTTTTATTGCGAGGTGAAATGTTATCAAAGTCAGCAAAGAGACAGAGAACTAAGGTAAAGAAAAAACCTGTGGAAAGTGAAAAACTCCCTATCAACAGGCACATTCCGCGAAAAAATTTAGTGCCAGACCTCGGGCAAAGAATTTAACGCTCTTTTAAATGACAAAGAATGAATTATTACATTCTTTTGAATGATGTAATTCAGTTCTTCTCTGCTTTAAAATATCCTGTTTGATTTCAGGGCAAAATATTAGCAGATTAGAGTACATGATTCGGGTAACGTGTGCTTTGTACACGAAAGCAGCATGTGTTTCTCCGTGACTTTTAGATCAAGCAGAATTCTGATATTTTACTGCATAGGTACATCATACTGTCAGTAATGAATACGCGGTTATCTTCTCAGGTGTTCTCATGAATTTCATATAGAACTGATTTGAGTTACTGCAATACTAAAGTACAACGTAACAGATTCTTTTGTTTTTAAATGTTAATTAAAGTTGTATGCTGATAATTTCGTTTCCCCCAGTCTGGGGTGCCTGAAAAAATTCATCGCTAATGTCGCAAATATTAACATCGTATTATTTAGAAACCTAGTTGATGCTGTAGTATAAATTACAATAATTTTAAAGGAAATTTTTTACCAGAAAACTTCTAAATTAATTCAAAACTTTCTAAATAAAACATGTTTTTACTTTTACTATTAGCCATATTGTCACAAAGGTAGAAACTTGACAAATAAAAATAGATTTTTCGATCCTGAACTCTAAAATAAATGTTACTAATTTTCGATTTTATCGCAAACTTGTCTTTTAGTTTATGGAGAGATACTAATGTAATTCAAGAAGCTCGTATAATGACTATGGGTTCCGTCGTTGCCTTTTGCGCAAATATATGCAGAATATGAGATAGAGGCCCTCTCGCTGTTAGTGGCACCTGCGAAAAAGCGGCGAGACGCCCCTGTTCGTTAGTACTTTCCCCTTTCCCGATGAATGGGCGAACGACCGGACAAAGCCTTCCGCTGGCGGGCGGAGACATAAAGACGCTGGAGCGCAGGTGGTGTCGTCGCCTTGCGTGAACGCTGCCTCTGGAGGCGGGCCGGGCCGGGTCGGGCCGCATTGTCCGAGACGGGGAAAGGCCAGCGCTGGCGGCGGGCGACCCAGGTGGCTCGCTGGGGCTTTGTACGCGCGCCGCCTCGGCTGACCGGTCGCTCGGCGGACGGCTAGTCGTCGCCCGCGGCGCCGCGCGGCGGGGCCCTGCAGCTGGAGCCGCGGAGGGACTGCCGCCCCCTCGGCGCTTGCAGCCCCGGCCACTTCAATGTGCTTGTTACAGTGGACAATGGAAATCGGAACTATCGTTCATATGGCGAAACACTTCTTCTCTTAGTACTCTTTTTTCCTGTGGCAGTTCCCCGTCGGTGGGAGATACCTGGTTGGGAAAACGCTAGCCGACTTGAAGGTCGGTGCCTAGTTTCACCGTGCGGCGAGGGAAGATCGTCGCTATCTCTTGAAGAAAAAAAGACGCACTGTTCTTACTACACCACCACACTTAGGGGCCTTGGCAGTTTACGCGCCAGGAAACACGAAATAATCAATATTTCTTGTCTTCCTTTTTCACCTCCTTTCTTCCTCTTTGTTCTTCTCTTTATCACATTTTAACCCAACCCTAATCACAGAGAAATAGTTCCCGCAACGGTCTAGTATGAATTCTTTACTTGCCAAAATTTCTCCTCGACATTTTATTTTCACAACGAAATTAATGGCAGTCATTTCGTATTCCGAAGTTTCTCTTTCAGCTTTTTTTGTGACATGGAATTTCCTATCGGTGTCTTTTTGTTTTTTCGCCTTTTGACTTCACGGCCTTCAACTATGTCTCGCTGTGTTTTTCGTGTTGCCTTTTTCCGGTCTTTACCTTTCCAGTCATAGCTGTCGTATGGTGTTTGGAAGATTGGCTCGCTGTCAGCTGTAGCTGCGAGCGTTGCATTGCCGGCATCGTCGGCGGGGTACTTTAATCCTCGCACGAGAGGAAGCGACGGGCAGGTGCACTTGGAACTGGGCCCAGTTAGGTGCCCTTTGACCTCGCCTTGCCTCGCACGAAAGCGCGCTCGCGAATAAAAGAGGGGCTTCGCTGGCGGCTCGGAAAGTGGCATACGTCGCGTCCCATTAGCCCTCGGCTGACGCTCGGGCGCTGGGCAGAGGGACACATATGCATTGCCTCTCTCGTCTGGAGTTAATCTCAACGCGAACGTGGCCAGTGCCCAGCTGGGCAAGCAACGAATCCTCTACGAATAATTCCTATTTTCAACTGCTCAAACTAAGTTTTTCTACCCATGTTGTATAATTCTATCGTTTGATGGTTGCAACCTGTTGTATAATGATATTCATTATAATACAGGTTCTTGACCAATCACAGGGAAGTTTACAAACAAAGTATTGGCACTTAATCATTGAAAATCGTTCTAGAAAATGTTGCGTTCGATTGTGTGCATTAAAATTGCATGTAGTATTATATTATCTGTGTCAGTTTTGATTTCTTTTATAGTTAATGATTTTTACGGAAAGTATTATTTAAACTAAATTGAAACGTCATTTCACTTTGATTCAATTTGTCTACGCAGTGATAAAGAAAAGTTCCACATGCGGCAGGGTGCATAGTGACCTGTCTACTAGGTAGCCTTGGCTGAATTCTGCATGTCAGCTGCCACGAAACGCTGCAATGTAAACGTTTAACTTAATAGAGTTACTTCAAAAAGTAGAAAAAGTACCTTATGAAATTCCATGTAATGGGTATTAATATATGAAGTTTACGATACTCGCTCGTTCCTTGCTCTTATTGTAATATTGCACTCGTATTTTAATACCCAGCATTACATCGTCGTTTCATAATGTACTATTATTTGAACATTCTCACATTTCTATCCTTTGAAGTTTTAATTCTATAGCAACTAAAATTGAGTTAAAAATATATTGCCATACCTCTGTGATTTTGATCCATTTTTGTCGCAGACGTTGAGACGTTGACAATTCTTAATTTCCTGTTATGGACCAAAACAATCTTATGCCATAAACTGCATAAGTTGTATAAACATAAGTTGTATAAAATACCAAATTAATATGAATTGTAGATAATAGAAGATGTTATGGCAAATGCACTTCAACCGCAAGGTTTGTCTAACTAAGCACGCTACCGTTTTCCTTTGGGAGCAGGCGCGAGAAGGAATGATTCTTGCTTTCCCGTCTCTCTATCTCTTTCTGGGTCTCTCTCCTCTTTTCTATTATACTTTTTGTTAACGAAGGCACGGAGCTGGAAAATTTCATTTAATGAAGTCCTGAGCAGCACTTGCGAAGAAATACGGCCCTCGCTCATCTCGTGGAGCAGTTTTCATTTTTTGTGGAAATATCTTCAAAAAATCTAAGAGTATATTCATTGATATGATTCCCATTTTCTCTTTTCATAATCGCTTTTATTTCCACCTAGGTTTTTGTTCTCGCTCTTTATTTTCAGCTTTATTATTCATATCGTTAACATCACATTAGTGGATTGAATGAGTATATTTTTGCATATTGTCAATGGGTTCTGCAGAGTTGTACGCAGTGCGACTACGAACAACCATTTTTTGCTACTTGCCAGTAAACGGAATAGGCGTCCACGGGATGAGCACAGCACCCAACACCTCCATCCCCACCCACCGTACCTCAATTCCTTTTCTAATATGGTGAGAACGAATTGCGCGAAGTGTTAAAGCAAGAGAAATAAATTGGGCCATCGATGCAGGTTGCTACACTGACGGAAATCCTTAGAAATCGTAAGTAATACTTACGACACTTTTCATTAAGCATTTACAGTATTGTATATCAGCAAATATTTGGAAAGTTTCTTAAGGTCATAGAAGTATACTTGCGAAAAGTTATAAAATGTACGGCAAAAGAAAATTCGGTGGCACGTTGGTTGGGAATCAGTGGTGTAAAGTGTGGAATTAGTGTGGTGCGAACGGGGTCTGTGATGGCGTGCTAGCTGAGCGCTTTCCTCAAGATTGCGTCCTATTTTTACCCTGGCGGCCCGGAAAGGCGCCGGCTCAGTGGCGGTCGGGCGCCGAAGGAGGGCGGCGCTTCGGAGATAATCAAGGCGGCGGAGGCGCCCAGCGCTCGGGGGATGATTACGCGGGGGCGACGCTGCGCACGCTACGGCCGGAAGGCCGGTGGCGGCGCCGGGGGCTCAACAGGTGCCGGCGGGGCCGTCCGGCACGCGACTGCAGCCGTGCCCGTCCCAGCTGCCCCCTTCCCCCGCCCCCGGCGCGGCCTGCCGGCGAATTCGCGCGCACAAATTGGCCCGTTCGCTTCGCATTAGCACCCGGGCCTCGGCCGATTGCTCCCACTTTTAGCAGCGTTTCCACCGCGCCGCGCCCCGCCGGCCGCGAGTTTGTCTCACCTCGGGATTGCCGCAGCGCCATCGCGTTGTGCGTCGCCTCCCGCACACGCCCCGCGCCGTCCCCACTTTTCCCACCACATCCCCTCTGCCCTCGTCAGCCTCTATCTTCCGATCTGCCCCAGTCGTTGCCTCAAATGCCGTTCCTCCCCGCCTCGTGCATCATTCTCCACTCCCCTTTCGACCTTGCTTTGTCCGCGTCCGTCTCCAGCCCCTTTCCATTCCGTCTCGTTCCGCGAAAGCGCGCCGAGTGCACGTGTGTGCGCCCTTCATCTGTTGCTGCCTGCGCAAACGTCGTTGGAAGAAATCCTGTCGAAGCTGCCGGGCGGCCCGACTTGAGCCCCGCGCGGCGCTGCTCGGCGCTTAGAGGCGAGAAGAGAGTCGGTGGCGTACGTGCAACGGAGACGTAGCGCTGCCAGGGGGAGCCGCAGGGAGCTGCAGAGCGTCGATTTCCCCGGCGAAATTTGATAACCGAGCGGCTTCCGGCTGACGGCGCGTCTCGCGCGACGTGCGAGTGACGCGCGCCTTGTGGGGAGGAAGGCGCCGCCGCGCCGGGCTCCGCTACGCGCGCCGTGCCCGCGGTGCGGACGCGCTCGCTCGCTCGACCGGTGGCTGCTGCTTCCGTGCCGACGGCCAACGACGCCAGGTTTACTGGTATGGCCGCGCCATATCGCAGAAATAACGGGCGGCTCTCCGGAGAGGCGCTGGGTCGCGCGCTGCACAGCAGGTGGTAAACCGGTAATGAGTGGCGTTTACGAATGTCCGCGGCGGCGGCGGCGGCGGCAGGCGCGTAATTGGCGACGAGTGCTGCTGCTGCACCCTCGGGAATATTACCTTGGCGCCGCGCGGGTGGGGATGGCGCGTAACGTTCGGAAAGTGCCGGCGGCGCCGTTGGCGGCTGCGGGCTACTAACGGGGCCATTCGGCGGGCGCGCGCCGCCGCTAACGGGGCCGTTGCGCCTCCAAGCACCGGCGGCGCGCGCCCCCTGCCCGGCCTCGCGGAACAAGACGCGCGCGCCAGCGCGGCGCTCCCATCCGATTTATTGAACCCTCGCAGGGGGGGGTGCGATGCAGTCTTATTGGGAACGGAATGTCCCTCTTTTATGGAAAGTGAGTCGACCTAAATACTGCGCGCGGCAGCAGTGGTGACAGCGCGAGTGTTCTACGTTCGAATTCAGGGTACGCACGGATATATCGAAGTTGTAATCGTGTCGTGGAATGCATAATGCTCCAAGATGGGTTAAACATCGAAATCATTTAACATTTCAAAATTGGCTTGTCAAACCAAACATCAGTTCTCAGAATTGGATACGCTACATTCAAGTGGGTCTCAAAGGAGAAGATAAGCGTTGATTTTTCTTTTTATAGAAGAGAATAATGACCATATTTTCCCACATTAATGCTATTGTACCTTTATTTTAGTATTGCCATTTATCGTAATTGATGTTGCCCAAAAATAATTAACAAGTGAGTATTGTTCGAAATTTCCAGTTGGTATGTTCCTTGTATATTTGAATAAATATATATGAATATGTATATATGTATAAATTGCAACTTTTATCAATGTTGCTAGTGTCGTTCGAGGTATAATAAGGGAGAAACGAGATTTCGGTGGTGAAGATAACATAAGGGTTCCGTTCATAACATTTAAGGGGAGTACTATCAGGGAGATAAAAAAATGAAGGAAATATATAAACACACTTTCTCTGAGCTTCACATTTAGTCATTGGCATAGGAACCATACGGCAAACACATTGTTTCACTTGTTTGTACTGTACGCACGTGCAGTTCTTTCCTACAATTTGTATTTGCTCAAAAACCCTTCTGGCAATTTCACTAGCGGTGATAATTATACATTTGCAGTGTTCTTATAATGGAGTCCGTGTAAGAGGCTGGGCCAGGCTGCACACGTGGGCGGCTTTGTTTGTGGCGTGGCAGGTGGGCGTGCGGGGCGTCCCTGGAGACCGCGCCGGTCCGCGCCCGCGGAAAACGAGTTGCGCGCAAAAATAATTACGGCAAGCAGGGGCGGAGGCAGAAGCGGGGCAGCGGCCACGCCTGTCGGCGCGCCCTGCTAAGTTATGGATGGGCCCGGCGGGGCAGTGGGCATTAGGGCCGCCGCCGCTGCCACCCCCCCGCCCCGGCCGCGTCTCAGGGGGCTTCGGAGGCGGAGGAGCTGGTGGGCGCCCCCCCCCCCCTCGCCGCCGCTGACCACCGTCCCCGCCCCGGGGGACGATGTGAACGGAACTGATATTTAAGCATCAGTGCACTTTTGGCATATGAAAAAATGTATTATCCACAGTACGGTGAAAGTTTTGATGTAGACTTTCATTTACATTTGCACTAACAGAAATAACGATGATGATGAATGCAATCTCAGAGATAGTCGTTTTATCTTACTCCTTCCCTAGGCAAGTGATTAGAAATGTGGTTTGTACATGCATCCAAGAATAGATAGGTTTAGACTGGGCACGTGATTGATAAAGGAATCTAAATCCGTCGCAAACATTTAGTGAAAGCAACCAAGCTGAACACGAAACTCTAAACCTACAGACTTCTGTTCCATGAACTTACTGGTTGTTCGAAACCTCCGGGCCACCATGGCAAGCGCGCAAACACTCCTCTCGTTTTACAATGCCGCGAGTATTAATCGTTTATTTACGTTTAGAAAATGTGTTATTTGCCTTTGGAGATTATAAATACATCGAAATCTTCAATTGTGATAAACAAAGTTTATTTAATACGATAACTCGTTAATACCGTGTCAATAATACAAATTTAATGTATTCCTGTGTGTGTGATAAAAACGAAACTTTTATGACTGCTAGAATATTCAGAAGAAAACTTGTAATGGAATTGGAATAAAAAATCAGAAGAAAATGAGTATGAAATAAATAATGTGATATTACCATTCGTTAAAGAGAATGTTATTGAGAAGTTCAGAACCTAAATAAAAACATGTTTTTTTAGATACAAACGAATTTTTTTACTGCATAGAGAAAGAATGGATCAAACTGAACCCTTCAAACCGGTCCCATTAGCATTAAGTGTTAGCAGTGGAATTCTAAGAATAAGGAATGAATTCTATCTATAGAGTAAAATTGAAGCTACTACCAGTCCCACCCTTTCCACCCCGCCCAGCTCAGCGTCCTTCCACCTCTCCGTTGCGCCCTATCCCACCTTCCCCCCCCCCCCCCCTCGCCCCTTCCCTTCCCTTCCCGTCCCGTTCCGCCTTGTCACGTCTGGCCGCTCCCTCAGCAACCCCTGTCCGCGTTAGCTCCAACGCAGTCCCATAATACATAAATGCAGTGCGGGTTGCATTGGGCCAAAGTTTGTAAAATTAAAACATTTGAGTGTTACATTTCGATTCTCGGACGGACAAAATCGTCAATTTTCGATGCCTCTTCCGATGTGTGTGTTTGTTTGTTTGTTTGTGTGTGTGTGTGTGTGTGTGAAAAATAATTTGGGACAGAGGGTCGAAGATTCTTAGTTTTTGACCTATTTTGAAACAACCATTTTATAGAAGCCAGATTCTAACCAAGCAAACATTTAATATTTAAAGAAATTACAATCTTTTTAATTTCTAATAATGATGCCATAAATAATTCCAAAAAGAAAATTATTCCTCAAAGTCACCGGAGCAAACGGCTAACAGACTGTCTCGTTTTGCCAAAACGTGATATCGAGAGTGCGTAAGTGATCTCTTATTGTTTTCGAATGAATTTTCTCGTGCGTACCGAGACTTCTGAAGTATGATTGACGTGAATTCGATGGTTTCTTTCCTTTCATGAACGTGGAAGAGCCTTTACGTAATAATTATCTTGTGGGTTTTGTCCTGCGAAAGCAGAAAGCCACCTAACCAGGTTTTAGTAGGTCCTGGCCTTTTTAATAATGAATTGAGACATTCACAAAAGAAGGGAGATGATTTTGAATTTGTTTTATGAATGTTAGTTTAGGTAATTGCTGCTTACGTGACAAATAATGTGCTCGGGACAACGTAGCTTGTTGCTCACAAACGAATACCAATAGCAATATCAAATCGTTTCTAAACATGTGAGTAATACTGAAAAGTACCAATCTTCCCTTTTATTACGTTATTCGCATTAAAATTATTTTATTAATTATATTAATTTTCTATTATTTTTCAGTGTTTTCATTGACCTTCCAAACCAAATTTGCACAAAGCTGTTATGATGGTAGCGGTATGTTAAGTGTGACGGCAAGCATAAAGTGACAGTAAGATACCAAGGCTTTCCAAAGAAGGAAAGTAGTTAGTGCGATATAATATGCCTATTTGTCTCTAACAGTACTAGTTTGCTAATGCGATGATCACATTATTCTAAAATATCGTCTTTGAAATTTCCCCTTATTTTACAAATATCCCCTGCGCAATTTACTGGGGGATAAAATGCGTTTGGGTTTCTATCGATTTTGTAGTATCTCGTATTATTGTGGGTTTGTAATCTGTTGCAATTAACCTTCGCTACATATGCCGTATTTCCTTCGTGACCCGTCGATCGTCCTCCCCTAAGTGCTATTTTCGCTCCCCCGGAGGAGTCACGCTCCCCCTCGCCACCCGGTGTGGTCGAGACCATTGAGCGGAGACGATTCCAAGTGCCGGGGGCCCTTCCTCCAAAGGTGCGCGCGGAGGGGGGGGCGGGAGGCCGGAAGCGCGCGTTGCGAAACGCCGGCGCGTGCGCGTGTGGGCGCGTGCGGTGGCTTGCGCCACGGCGGGCGGGCGCCCCGCGCGGTGGATTACGCGGCGGTGGCGTAATCCGGCTGCGACAGAGCGCGCGCGCTCGCCCGCCGACGGGGCTCGGCCGCAGCCCAGCGAATCGCTTCGCTTCGCTTCGGTGCCCTTTGCAGCACGAGCGCGGGCTGAGGTGGAGATGCTACAAGACTTTCTACACTCTGTCAACCCATCGATACTTTTTTCGTTGTAAACTGGTGGTTTTCGTTACTTACCAATTGTTATAAAGATATGTATCCATGATAACTAATAGCACAAGAAAAATATTTATTAATATGAATTTAATAATTAACTGAACTGTGAAAAAAAATGCTTCAATCGTCTCAATACCTATACAACTTCTTAAATATATAATAATATTGAAAGGAAAAGCGTGTCTTATGAAATTGCGAATAAAATCAATTAAAATGTTTTTAGAATGTTTGAAGCGATAATACACGTACTTCGTCCCCTGTGTTTATAAAATTCGATATCGAGGTATCGATACGATGCTGTAGAAATCGACACTAAATATATCGAATGTAGTATCACATTATCACAAGGCGCGGTCTAGCTTAGGGAGGCTGTCGCAGCGGTGTTTGGTTCCTGAGATCATGATAGAGATAGGGAAAACGCCTAAAAATAACACAAGTATAAATAGAATTCCAAAACCCGTGGCTAGAAACGAATCTCGTAATTTGTGAACATTGCGACCTCGAAAAATGTGTTTGTCGAATAGCATTCTCTGGAGAATTGCATAACGTTTTTCATTATGATCGTATTCTTGTGTAATTCTGAGATTTTTGTTCAATACAATACCACGAGTATGAAGGGATCTAAATGATCAGTTATCACCTAAATATTGTTTGAGATATGCTAATATAGGGCGAAGTAAGCAGTGGGCTAATATGGGCCAAAGTTTTGATGTCTGGTGCAGGTTTTTAATTTCGTTGAATTCGAAGCAAATTAACCATTGCTTGAACTTCAAAAAAATACTTCTAACGTAAGCCAAATCGTCTTGATTAATGTTTTACTAAATCAGTGATATAGGAAATATAGTTCTAATTGTTCTGTTGGCATCACACTTTTAGTAAATAATTCCGGTAAAATATAGAATTTTAAGGCGGAAAATGTAAGATCACTCCATTTAAATTGACAATTTGTTCCCTGTATGACGCTAATTTCATATATTTTATAAGTGTCTCTTTCGTTTGAAAGTTTCCAGAACCGCAAAACAATTCAAAGAAAATATAGGCAACAATAATTGAAATGTTCGTGTCTTCCTTGTAATCAATATTGAGATGTGGTCTTTGGCGAACAAACGAGGAGAAACCCTTTGTCGCTGAACGTGTAGTGAACAAGCAGCACTCACTCCGAAGTGGAAGCCCATCCTGTGGCAGAGGTGGACGGTCGTATACGAGGAGCTCGTAGGACTGGGCTTTTCGCCTCACGCCCTACTTGCCTGCGCCCTCCTCCCCTTCCCCTTGCCCCTCCTCTCCACTCCTCTCTCACTCCTTCTGGCACGCGGATCGTGTTCACTATGTCGCGGTGTGGGCAGGCGGTGAGGTGGTCCGCGCGGAGAAATTTCCAGCCGCCTTCCCGGCGGTCGCCTCCCGTGGCTTCCGCTCTTTGATAGCCGCACCTGTGTCGCGGGGCGCATCCATCAGGCCGCCCCCTGCGCCCCCGCCGCCCCCACGTAATGACGGCCCCCGCGGCGCCCGCCGCCACTAATACCCGCCCCGGGCTAATGCCGGCGCCTCAAGATTTATGTTCGTATTTATACAGGGCGGCGGGCTCTCAGGCCTTGCCCTTGTCATCTGTAATCCATTTGGCGCGGCAGCGGCGCGCCCGCGGTGTCAACGCGCGCCGCTTCCCCGCGCTTTGCCGCGCGGATTTCTTAAGAGGTTGTTCAAAATACAGCTTGTATAGAGCACGCCCCGCCCCGCCCCGCCCCCCGCCGTTCCCGCGAGGCCCCTTTTCTCGCGCAATATTTTCTGCTGCGTCGTCTCCTCCCTTGCCGTCGGCCGCTTCCTGCCCTCAGCGTGGCGCCGCGCCCGGCCGCTCTTCGCTTCGCTCCTACACTCGACCTGCCCAGCTCCTTCTCCCCGCCTCTCTCCGTCCTCGTCTTTGAGCCAGAGGACACCGTCCGACGCCCCGGTCGAGTGCGATACACTGGCGAATTTAAGTCTCTCAGCCCCAACCCTTCGCTGGCCGAGGTTCGGGGCTCTACGCGTGTCGTAATACACACTCCACTGGCCCCGCCACATCAATGTCCGTCTCGTGTGAGAAAATCCTCTTTGCTTCAGTACATGTATAATAAGTGCGGTTAATAAAATTTTGATGCAATTCTTGAAAGTGGAATATGTGTCTCAATGGCACAACGCAATAGCATGTTTAATGTGTGGGCTATTCCCTTGCGGCCTGAAACCGATTCAGTCTCTGCTTGCGGACGTTACTTTGAGCCTTTTACCCGTGTTTACGTTTTATTGCTTTGGTTGACAGCTTGACAACTCGTGTCAAACGCGTGGGTATGAGACCGAAATTTGACACGTGTTTGCAGAGGACTGTAGGAAAGATGGACAAATGATTGAAGAGCATTTTTTTTATCTACACACGAGAATTATTCTTTGTACTTGTTATGTAGTACTTTATTCTGATTCCCTGTAGACTGATTTCTCTGTCCTGTTCATCTGCTGACTTGTACTTTTCGACCTTTTAGTTTGTTGTCTTGAACGAATATGTGACAGGAAATTATATTCCTCTTTTATGTATATTACAGAATGTGATTTAAGAATTCACATCCTTGCAAGTAAATAGATTAAAATTAGTAAATTTCATCAGATACTCCTATACATTTCCAAAGGTTTTAAATTTCAAGTTGTCTTCTTTTTTATGTTGTATGTTGTATGTTGTAAGTTTTCTTTTTTATGATCCGGACTTTGATATTTTATAAAAGTTTCTTATGTCATTAATTTTGAACAAGAAAAGCACCTTTGATACTGAGAGGATTTCTTTTCAAGAAATGATTGCACTAGCTAGTGTTCTTTGCTTTGACATTTATTTTGTGTAGCTAAGCTTATATTCTGGGTAAAATGATATAAAATTTTATCGCAATATGTCAGAAAATTGAAAAATTGGAATCGTCTTTCTCTAGCAACAATTTTGAATAGTTGACTGTAATCAACATTACCACTCTACCCCTCTGTTAACCAGGATGTATGCAAATACCGCCCTCCATCTGTGATTTAAAATTACCATAACCTTATCTCTTATTGAAAAGGTTCATTCTTCGTTGATGTGTCGGTCCTTCCTATGTGAATATTTGTGAAATTGTAACTTATTTCCCCAAAATTCTAGTTCTGTTTGAAAATTATTGTCGTGGGACGTAGCTGCATCGGAATGGTTATGCATTTAGCTATTCCATTTCTTTTGTTTTTTTGTTTCCATTCTCTTCATTTCCATTTTTGTCTTTATATTATCATCAACTGATACATAAAGTCACCAACTCCATATTCCGAATACACAAGCCAGATGTCAAATTTGTTTGAGAAGTCAAGATAGGAAAGTGAGAACAATAAGTAGTGTGCTCATACAGTCATCCTAAAATTGTTTGCAAAAAATATCAATTAATCCTTAGAACGATATACAAGAAGTGCCACGTGAATAAAATGGTTCAAAAAATCTATATAGCCGTGAACTTTATTAATATAGCCAGTGATGTTACGTGCTGCACTTATCCCCCCGTTAGAATGCCTGGATGGGTTCGTCTTCCAAAGATAAGAAAATAAACAATCGTAACCGCGTTTCAGTTGCACCTTTTTTAATGCAAGCTCTTTTTGCATTTTTACATTTTTGGTTTATTTGTTCGCATGTTATTCGTGAAATCAATAAGAAACACGGCTCAAATGACTGGATCTCCTCTTCCAACTTCCCCATTTCTTACTAGATAGAGTACTTTGATCAAGATTACAGTATTGATTGGCAACCATTTTAAGGTTATCTGCGATGACTTGGAAAACGTACTAAATTATTCATTGAAAAAAAAGCCAAAGTTCTAGTAGGTAAACAAGAGTTGTAAGATTAACTACGTATTGTACTTGGTTACTCTTTCCTGGCAATATTTATGCAAATATAGGAAGAGTGGTGGAAAGGTGCACAATGGGCTATTCTCATGGATGTGAAAGAAGCACTGGGGGTAGTGGAAACGAAGGCTAGAACACAGTTTAGTCCAAAACCTTGATATTGAGATTGTTCCAACAATGATTTAAATTACCAACTGCAAACTAAATATGCAACACGTTCATCCGTTGATGCTAAACGTTCCTTTTCTCTATTGCAGTGATTCTTTAAAGTGTCCGGAGGTGCAGTTTCGCCAAAGAAAAAAAATTGAAATTTTAAATGTTGTTTGTTTCAGGAAGTTTTTGAACTCGCAACTTTAAAAGCAATGGGTCCTGGGACTTTAAGTCGGGCTTTTCAATACTTGATTAAATTTTGCGTTCTTATAAGTTGTGTAATAAGTATTTAGTAATTATTACATTTGAAATTTGCACTTTTTCCGAAAACCTTTTCATCACAATTTTGCTCCTAAAATTCATAGATCTACTTATTATTATTATGAAATGTTTGGTTGAAACCATATTTTGTTGTAAAATAAAGTCCTCTATAAGGTGTTAGAAAGATGTTACAAACTTTTTGGGAATGTAGAGAGGTCGAAATTGATAACTTTTGCCTACGAATATGTAGTGAGAAATATGATACTTTCCTCCGAGTGAGTGATCCCGAACACCTGTTCATACAGTCGTCGAAGGTCATGAAATCTTGACTACGTCAGAACGCGTCCTGCGGAACACTTGTGCATTACGTTGCCTAACAATAAGGGGCAATTGACTTAAGTTTAAGTCCGTTACATAAAATTTCCGTCTATATTATCATTAACAGCTATCATTGATGACTCTTCATTCCCGAAAAGTTTGTAAAACCTATTGTGAGACTTCTGTATAAGTAGGAAATTATGACTAGTTATCTCAGAATAAATGTTGCAAACTTCGAGTTGATGAAGAGAGGTCAAATGATCACTTCCTGCTAAAGAACATACATAGGAAATTTCATATAACGGAGTTGCACAGCTGCCTTTCCCCCCGGATGTTTCCTGCCAAACATCTGTGCTTGCGGGGTTGCCTAACACGCGGGGGCAAATGACACATCGTAAATTAACTCCATTATAAGCTATTTGCTAATGCATATAGCAAAATTAGTTAGTATTAAGAATATTTAACAGAAAAAATGCGCAACATCAGTTCGTTGCTTAAGACGCAATATAAATACCGTTGACTGAGACGTACTACAAGAGTACAATATTCAAATTTTGCTGTACGGTAATGCTTACCATTTGATCAATCGTCTCTAATCAGTTTGGAAATTAACGAAATTGGATTTATGATTCATTCGTTTTATGTAATTCTAGTCAAGATGTGAAGGAAATTTATCATTATTTTATCTGCATTTCAAGTAATTTGTTAGATTTAGTAATAACACAACCGTACTCAACAGGAACTAGGAAATCTTTGTTGTAATTGCAATGGCTAAAAATACATTTTTTCGTTGAAACTTAATTCGTGGTGGCTGACAGATTTTAGGTAAAGGGTACTAGAGTTTTCAGAGAAAGGATGGGAGTGAATTTTTTAAAATGTATTATGGAATTATTATTATTATTTTTATCATTATTATTATTAATAATAATAATAATAATAATAATAATAATTTATTAGCGTCACTCCACGTATGTAGGAAACCAAAGGTATGTAAAATACAGTGCCCTTGGTTCGTGGCTTGATTAGCGATGTTGCGTTTGTGAACTCTCGAACGTTAAAGCCCTGTCGATCTTCTGCGCATGCACAGTTTGTTTCGCATAACTTTTGAGCATCTGCGCATGCGTAGAAGATCTATAGTTTGCCCGCTAAGGCGGCCACTAACACTAGTTTCGAAACGATACTTGGTATCGGCACTAACTATACATCCCATGAGATTCTCGATTCTTAAATTCCTCCAATATCAAAAGGCATTAATCAAAATATAAGGCATATTAATCAAAAGCCATTAACGCAATATCAGGTGAGACATGATGCAACATAAAAAAATCAACGGTTTTTTCCCCAGAATAATATGAATACGTATTTTACATACTACAAAATAACAATTCACTTATATTATCGTCTTAACACTTACATTATTTCGTGATATAAAGTTAAAATTATTGCAATATTTAGTATTATTGAAAGATAGAAGTGATTTTGAGCAATAGCGATTCTGCAGTCGTAATGTTGGTATCGGTTAGCAGTGTTATGGTTGCCCTGAATCAATACTGATGCCAGCAGAATCGAATGAAAGAGCGTCGGTATTATCGCCGCATCGCTGGCAGAGTGGGAAGGTGAGGGCTTCGTTAGGAGCGACGTGTCCGCACCGCAGAGCGCGAGCGTGGAGTCTAGCCGGGCCGCGCTGCGCCACGCCGCGCGCCGTGGTTCTTCCCCGTGTCTCACAGATGGCGCCTTGCGCGGGTGTCTCGCGCCGCGAGCGACGACCGCGCGGTGCATTCACGTCGCTCTTTGGGCAAGACGAACTCGTCTCATTTGGCTCATTGAAGGAGTTTATTGTTATTAACGTCACTAGGTCGATACAGACCAAATAACGGATGTGATGGTTGGAGGCTATCTCCTCAGTTTACGTACATCTTCAGTCCGTTATTTTCGTAATTGGCTGTGGTGTTCAAAACGTTTCCCAATAGGTTCATAATAAAACATATAAATAAAAATTGGCTTGGAGTAGTACTCACCTGCCATCTATAGCTAGAGTTAAATTTTTGTATTGATTGTTCTTAACGAATTCGCGGTCTTAAAAACCTAAACGGACGTCGGTCAATAACGGTGGCATTTCGTTGTCTGATTGCGTTAAGTCCATATAACAGCACAATACTACGAAAAGACAACTGCGAGGTGTAGCTCATAACTTATTGAGGGACGCTTTGGAAGATTTGGAGCCCCTTGTCGCTTCCTTGGTTAGTGTTCTCTTTTGCGTTGAATACATGCTGTTTAAGAATATATTTTTCTATTTTCTTCATACTTCGATTTGACATCTTTTTCTTGTCTCGATGGTGATTCTGGCTTATTATTTTGCGACTTGGCTGCTATTGGAACGTGCTTGGAAAGGCAGCCAATAGGTCGAATCTGGCTGCCAAAGCGGAGACTTCATTGTTGGTAGATTTATGGCTGTGTGATGCATGCAAGCATGAATGAATAAAACAAATTGAAATTATTTCACTGAGTAAAGAGAGAATCCAACATACACACGTGTGCGCGCGTACACACACACACTCACACACACTCACACACACACACACACACACACACACACACACACACACACGAAACTCTTGTATAAAATAGTATGTGTGATACTGCTAACTTGAATGCGTTTTATTGTAATATCGCGCAATTCACTAAATAAACTGTTTTTGAGTTGTATTGAAAATTGATATTTTAGGTCTAGAGAAAGTGTTCAGAAACATAATTATGGTTTATTACTGTAAGAATATGCTATAAAATGTTCCGTAATGAAGTATTAGCACTTTTTAGTTTGACAGATATTCACAAGATTCAAATGCTTTGACATGGGAAATCATAGATTAAGAAAACATACTTTGCTACATTGATAAGTTTTTGTGACGGTGAAAGTCCGATATATTTGATATGGTAGTGTAGTGTTAATTGCAGTACCGAATATGCTGCATCAATAAGACTATATTTAATATTATCTAGTAACATTAGTAGTTGTTATTTCATTTCTTTCACTTTTACAATACATAAATGGGTTTTAAAATTGAAAGAGATGCATGAGTAAAATTAGTAGTTCGCTCCATGTTCAATTGAAAGGTAAGAATATGGTAATAGCTACTGTTCCTCAAATGGAATATACAATTTCGCAGAATATTGAGACTACTAGAAGATAGTGTACCACTACTAGAAGATAGTGTATTTCATTCAGTGTTGAGAGTATATTTAACGCGTTTTGTAGTCTTTGGTGAAAGGGAATTTTAAAACTCGGATGGGTTTTTTTTATTAATTTTTAATATACAAATTTAGGGACAATATTTTGAGTTGAAGTTGCTTTAGGTATTTGCAATTTCTTATTTAAACAATAACCCCCGGCCATTTACTTGATCCGTTCATCGAATTATTTCTTAGGGATCGTGGATAGTTTATCCCAGGGCGCCAGTGTATTCACATGACCGACTGCGTCCATGATCTTTCGCAGATCTGGCGTAAATTAGCCCGTGCTGTTTGTGTATAATCTTGGTGGGGATGTGTGAAAGGCGAGCGGGGGGGAGACGACCAATTAAAAAGCGCTCCTCGGAAGGCGACGGCGTATGGGAAACGAGTTACTCGAGGAGTCGACGCACGCTCGAGGCCCCGCTGCGCAGCGCAGCGCCGAGCCGAACGGCCCGCGCGGCGTCGCGCAAATGCGAATCCGATATCGGCACATAACGCCCGCCGGCGGCGGCTACCTGCCGACGAAGCGCTCGTGCTACGCCGCGCCGCGCCGCGCCGCGCCACGCCACGCCACGCCACGCCACACGACGGGGCGCTGGGAATAGCAAGTCGCGTCTGGTTTCTACATTTTTCTGCCTTGGGATTCTCCGATCACTCGTTTTTTTTTGTAGGCTTCACATCTTTTGTACACTGTGTTTTTAAGACTTTTTTATTTTCTTTACTTCTCGAGGATTATTAGACCTCGACATTTTCTATCCTTAAATTATCAGGTATCGTCACTTTCCTACACCTTTCGATATTGGAATTCTTAGACCTCGCGTCTTCTTTTGCCCTGGATTTTCCGCTTCGGATTATCACACTTCATTCTTTTCTATATAAAGATTCTTAGATCACACTTTTTGTGCATCCAGAGACTCAGATCTGACGTTTTTTTTAATTATGTTCTCGGATCTCACGGCTTCTCTGGTATTCTCCAACCACACTCTTTTTATAACCCTGAGGTTTTACAGCTCATCTCTGCTTTGCACTTAGATTTTGAGACCTCTTCACATTTCTACGTTGAAACTAACTTCCTGAAAATCCTTGTGTTGCGTATTTTCAACACTAGGATTTTCAGACCTCGCCTCTTTTCGTTACTTTTCTGCACTTGGATTCGGAGACCATGTTTCTTTTCTACGTTTCCACTCTTATCAGATAGTAAATTTTGATAGATGGGCTGGAGATACCGTCTGAGATTTTTCTCTATTATTCTTTCTTTCTTTCTTTCTTTATCCCTCCTTCTCCTCCAAATATACTTGCTTCTATTTACCTTCTCATAGTTGTTGTGGAGAATAATTGGTGAGAATGCTCCCATGTTTTCTAAGAAGTATTTACACCTATTCGCGAAAATCTTTGTCCAAAATATCCGTAAACAGTATTTACTAGATATACACGTGTTTCATCAAATACAGCGTTCTTCGCTCACTTCGACATACAAGTATTCCGATTGTAGCCAATCCTTGGACGACGGCTGGTTAAATTAATCGTAAACAGCATGTTTCTGCTCTCACAGAAGCCTTTTGGTGCGGAGTGTGCATTGAGGGATTCATAAACGAAAGTATCCGATTGAGCGGGTTTCTCTGGTTGTGTGGCACTGGCCGGCGCGCGGCCGCGGGCCGGGCGGGCGGCGTGAAAGGGAGCGTTCAACGGAATAAACTTGCGTTGCCACTCTGTGGAGGGGGATCGCGCCCTCTGTTCACGTAAGCTTCCCAATTCTGCTGCGCCGGTTGCTAAGTAATCAAACTTGGGCCAGTCGAGCGCGCGGCAAGCGGGCGCTGTTGGGAGCAGTTGCGCTTTGTGCTCGCATTGAATCGCGCGCTTTCGGCGCTTTAGCGGCGCGTGGTCGGGCTTGATGCCATTTCATGCCGCCGCGAGCGCCGCCAGTCGAAGACGCGTGCCGCGCAATTGTCGAAGGCGTCTCGTCGATTCGGCGAAAATTGTTGAGATTGTATTATTCTGTTCGTTGTGCGTTCTTCGCTTTTCCCATTCAAGAGAAATAGGTTGAGCAAATGGCTTCTGTATACATTGAAGTTCTCATGGATTTACAATTACGAGCGATTGATGGAAACATCGTTCTTCGATTTTGGAAAATTAGTATGTATGAAAGGTAAAGTTTGGCCTTCTAGGCTGTGTTTTCATCTTCGTTCGTAAACATTAAGTTGCAAATGGCTTGAAAAACTTATTTTTAGTACAATGGTTTCGAGTATTAACGGTTCAAAACACAACAAGTCTTTCCAGATTTAATTCCATTTAATAAATAAAAAAATGAATCTGCTAATAATGATCCTTTCTATTCTCAGAGGGCGAAATGCAATCATTCTTGTGTACTTTTCTGAGTGAAACTGTTAAAATTTAATTACTGTACATCCCATTTTCTAATGATAGAAGTTCGTGTTTCGACTGTTCTTTTTTTGAAATGCCAGCCACTATTTTGAACTTCTGTGTTCTAAGATCTAGGATGTGAAATATGCCCTTAGCTTCGCCTAATTTCATGGTTCCGCAATATTTACTTGTATTTTTGCGTAAATAGTATTAACTATTTAACTTTTTGTGAAATGTCTTTATTCGAAAATAATTCGCAAATTTTAGAGGATTCGTGTCTAAAAGGAGTGTGTTCTCAGCCTACAAATTTGGCCTATAAAGGAAACCGCCCTGGGCAAAATATTTTTCTATAAATGTGAGGTACCAAATTAATAATTACTTGAAGTCTTCCAAAATAGTGTTAATACAATTTGCTTTGTCCATTTTAAATAAACTCCGAGTTGGATGCTACATAGCCGGTTTTGATTAAGGGGCAAGATCAAGTAAGTTGGATGTGTCTGAAGTATTTTAGGTTGGTATCTTCTACTTGTTGCATCTTCTTAGCGTATTATTTTTGGTAGTATATGACTTAAAGCCAAGATTCTTTGAGTTTTTTAATCAATGTCTTTTGGCTTTCTATTTGAAAATAAAATTCTCATCTGTGCATGTTGACTGATTGTGTACAGTTTACGCACCACTTGGAAATATTCCCAACATTTCTTAACTAGTCAACACAAGTTGCAACTTGTGATATCGTTGATATCCCCCACCATGTGAAATAATGCAGGAGAATGGTAGCTTTTAGTTGGAAGTGATTTTCATTGCTTTCAGAGATGTTTCACTTTGTATTTTAGGAAGACGTCATTTCCTCGACTGTCATTTCAAGAGATGGATAAAGAGGCATTGGTTGTTAGGAAAATATTTTTGTATTCTCCTATCTTGGTCCAATTGTGGAGTAGAAATTACGATGCTATAAAGTGGTGTCTTATGATTAATTTCCATACCACATCCCGCATTCCCGAAACTGATTTGTTCGCAGTAGCGGTGTTTGATTGCGTGCGATATGCTGCGGCATGGCAACGTCTTCCTTATGCAGGCGTAAGACGGGGAACACGGTCGTATTTGCGAGGAAGCCGTCGCGTGTACAGATGCTCCTCTCGGGGCGATCGTAAAACGCGGCGCCGCGACGCCTCGCGTCGCGTCGGGGCGTCGTCGCGGCCACTGCGGTGGGCGCGGAGCATCACGACGCTCGTCACGTGCCTCCGCCGCGGCGCGGGCGTCGTCGCGGAGCATTGCCACGCTGCCCCCGACGAGGGCCAGCCCGCCTTTTTGTCTCACTGCGGAACGGCACGCGGGGCCAAGGGTGCTGTGTTCCAGACAATGGTTGAATTACTGAACTACTCGTAATGAAACAAAGAATCAAATAATCCTCAATTTTGGAATAATTGAGACTAAATAATGTTAACAAAGATGATAATAATAATAATAATAATAGTAATAATAATAATAATAGGGAGGTATGTTCTTATAAAGTATAACATAACACAAAGGATTAAGCATTTCTTGTTTGCTGTATAATGGTGTGGAAGGAGATGTTGCTGAATGAATATTGACGGAATCTATAGTCTCTACGCTGATGTAGCGATTACGATAACCGTACAGTTCCTATAACAATCCACGACTTTTCAGCTACATTGCAATTGCGGATTAAATATGCAGGTTCGAGGCTTCCAACGTCTTTACACACGGGCTGTCCTTTATTCCCGAGTATAAAAGGCGTTATAAGAGGTTTAACGTCAAAGTTGTGCTTCGTTTTTAATGTTAACGACCAAAGACGGCGAAATGCTGGAGAAAGTTGAGGAATATATTAAAGTTTAGGCTGCGCAGTTCTGTCAGCTGTACCATAAAAAAACGGTCGATTTCATTTATGAGTGTTAATCTGACGCGTGGCAACATTGTTGTTCTCTGGAATAACTGGAAATGTGGCATGGAATGGAAAAAGTGGGAAATAAAATGTTTGTCGTACCGTTTATCACTGATTGAATGTAATTTAACTCGCGTGGTTTGTTTACGTTCATAATTTGGAAATTACCTGCACTTCGTGTCCAACTTTTCCACCTCATCTGCGAGCATTCATCTAGTACGTAACCGCATTGGGAATGTGCGCAGCAATTCTGACATCATTGCGTTTGATAGGGGCGTTCCAACCGATCGATTTCGCTTATTTCTCTTGAAAGCCGATGCCCAGCTTGGTTAGGTACTACATTTTGAGCGTTCAGGGCCTTCGGAGCAGGTCACATTAGAGTGCGGGTAGCTTTTATCGCATTATGGCGTATTTACATCCGCTTGTAGTGTTTTTAATATTCCCAAGCATCTAGCCATTTTTAATGCGCTCTGTATAGGGTGCCTCTGAAATTGTAATATCAGATGATGGCGTGCAATATTTAATGATGCTCGTTAACTCGCTTAAGGTTATGTGCCATAACTTGAGAGCTCAGTGAACGCGGTTACAAAGAAACACACAGCCGTTTTAAGCGTCACTGCAAATTTATGTCTCTTTAGCTACCCCCGTCCCGCGCCCTGCTTACGCCTCTCCGCCGGCGCCACGGCCGGGTCGATCGCGTGCAAGTTTTCGTATCGTTGGTAATTACTTCCCCTAAAGCGTAATCATCGTCTGGGAGGCCGGGAATGGGCGGGCGGGTCGGCGAAGCGGCCCCTGGATTCGCGTCGAGGGTCGCTCGCCGCCCCTTGGAGCGGCGCGGAGCGGCGAGACGAGGCGAGGCGAGGCTAGGCGGTACGAGAAGCCCCTCATCAACGTTTTATGTATTTATTAGCACGGCGTGGCCGGGCCCGGCTCCAGCCGATTTTTACGGCGGCGAGTCCTCCGGGCGAAGTGTCGGTCGTGCGGCGGCCCTGCCGGTTGCCACGCGCGCGGTCGTTGTCTCGCAGGAGCCGTGGACCCGCGGCGACGCGCCTCAGACCCTACGGCGAAGGAAGTCGCGAATCTGCGAACCGCCTCAAAGTCGTGGCTGAAACTTCCTTAGTTGCTCATCGCGAATTAAATTATGGAAAGACTTGGAACCAAGGCGGCGATGGTGTAACGGTTAGCGTATCGGACTGTTATACCCAAGTTTGCGGGTTCGAAGCCGTGGATTAAAAAGGGCGCAAAAATCCTTCGTGCGCCTTCCTTCGGCGGGGAAGTATAGCCGGCTGCCCCATGTTAGTTGATTTACTGCATGTAAAAGATCCTCAAGCCTAAATGATGCCTTTGAGCTAAATTCAAATTGCCTGTTTCGTCGTCCAAGTAATACCTTCTTTCTCCCATGGTTGGTGAAAGGAGCGTAGCGGAATTTGCGTGGCCAGGCGGAAGAGCAGGCCTCATGGCCTGAGTCTCGTCACGTAAAATAAGACCACATTCAATTCAATTCAATCATATTGGTCAACAAGGCAGTTTTCTTAGCTTCATCCGAGATGTGCAAGCGTATTTTGACGAAAAAATTAATATTTGCTCATATGCATTTGTCTTACAAACAGGAATCAATAGTTTCTTTCAAACTTTCAATGATTATTATATGGTTATTCACATAATGTGTTAGAATATTATGTCTCCATATCCGCTGCGTTTCTTAGGCTGATGGCAGGTATTTGATTAGTTTAAAAATTATTAGAGTTCTAATATTTTTTTTAAAATACAAAGATGTGGTGTATTTTTGTCTGAATGTATGAAAGAAGACAGCTTCACCCTTCCAGAAGGCGTATGAAAACTCGCCAACTCCTCCAAAAGGATTCTACCCATTGCGAATGGTTATCATTCTTGTACTAAATACCTCTTCATTGATATGGGAAGAATTTCAAATATGAGAAGGTCCAAATTGGTATGCGTTGTTTGTAGAATAAGGTAAGAAAAAGAAATATTCTGAGAACTTCAGGTTCTCTGCAAGAGTAAGTTAAAATAGTAAAGAAAAGTTATGCAGTCTGTTTTTAAGACATCGACTTCTACAATGAGACATTCACAATAGAAACCATCTCATAGCATTAGCGAAAAGTTTACAAGAACAAAGTTTTTCGTTCGTTCACGCGGGTTGATGCGATCGGCATATTTCTCCACATTTTACAACCATGTAGGAATCAGCCAAATTTGAATCGTTCCTCAACATGAAGGGCCTCCGAAACTTAGCTAAAATGCAAGAAGAGTATACTGTAATGATATGGTTTTGATGACAAATATCCGATATAAATAAATACAGCTGGACGCCAGTTTCACGTTGACATATCGATTTGAAACATTGTGTGGTAACTTGAGACTTCTTAGCAGTAAAATTAGTGAATGTTGATGATTTCATTAAATTAGCTTACGTTATAATTTTTTTTACTGCATTCTTCTTGAATAAAACTTGCAATTATTTCTCTGTATTTGCGAATATCGAAATAAATATTCGATATCAATATACCAATGTATTGAAAAGAAAAGAACCGGTAGCATTTGGAAAAAAAAAAAAGAAAAAAGAAAAGTGGTTGCCACCGCTGATGGCGTCCCGTGAGAAAGCGAATGCACGAAGGTGGTGATAGACGCCCTTTGACGGCGAGCGTCGGCGGCCGCCTCGGCCAGCGCTCGCCATGGAGGCGGCGGCCGGGACGCTGCCTTTGTTCCCCGGCAACAACGAGCGCCGCTGCGGCCAACAAAGGGCGCGCGCGGACGGCGGCGCGTGTCCCGCCCGCGGCCTCGTCCTCCGCCCCCGCCCCCGCCCGCGCCCCGCCCGCGCTCGCACGCATCGCTCACGCATCGCCCCGCGCTCGTCCTCTCTCCGCGCAGCGCCGCTTCTGCGCCGCGATTTTGTGTACTTTATTCCCGCTCGCATTTTAATAGAATTGGCCGCTGTTATGTTGCATTAACCATGTTTTGTTCGTGCGGCTTGCGGTCGGAATAACGCGGTCTATTGTGGCGGCGGACGCCGCTACCTGCCGGCGCACGTTGCGGGGTGGGGTGGGGAAGGCAGGGCAGCGCATATGAGCATCCCATCACGAGGGCAGGGCACTCAGATGAACTCTCATTGCTCGGTTGCGTTGTTTCAGAAGACATTTTTAAAAGCTTCTGTCCTTGGGTGACCTACATTCTTTCTGTTCGTTCCTTGCCAAGCGACCTTTCTTTTTATTTTATTTTGAAGATAAACATTTGAATCGTTTAATACGCGCTGAGGGTGGTTTTGAGACTATTTTATTTACAATATATTGTTAATGCAATATTCAGTGCACAACAAAATAATTAAACAGCTGTGCAATATTGAGAAGCGGAGAATGGATATGCTTGAATCTTTTCTTATTTTTTTCCCTATTATTATTTAGCTTAATATATTTATAACTTGCATATTTTGCAAACGCATTTAAGGTGAGGTTAAACGAAATCGGAATTACGTCTCATTTATCCGTGTATATATATTTGGATGTATTCGTGTGCCCTGTGTTACCGATCTTATTGGACTGAATCGGATGTCACAAATTCACGTTCTCATCCTGAATTACACACTGAGTTATCGACAGTTTTTTTCGTGTGATGTACAATGCATTTATTTTTCAAAGGTGCCTGTGATTGCTATTCACGTCGGTTCTTTGCGCTTTGTTCAGCGTGTATTTTCCGTTGACGGGGCAACACAACAATTATTTTTTGTGTACCATTCAGTGTTATTTTCTGGAAATGTAAATTTGAGCGTTTAGCCGTTAGGTGCAGAGGTGTTAATTAACTGCGCCTTGTGAAGTGTGATATTCCATGACGGTCGTGACGGCCGACAGAGGGCTTTCGAAAGCGTTGACAGCTTCTCCCGAGACGGGGCGGAACATTAAAGCTTTGTTTATGTCGATGCAGCTCTATCGGCCTGCGCAAGGCAGCTTTGGAAAACCTTTGTGAACGTGAAACGCGGCGGCGGAGCGGCGACCTGTTTGAACGATCTCGTTTATTCGTTGTCGGCTAATCTGCGCCCCAGGTGTTGCGGCCGAAAATAGCCCCGTCTCGTCGCTCGCGTGTGTGAAATACCCCGGCACAAACTAGGCGGATTTTTAAAGCGAGAGAAGTCGAGCGTTGCGCTTTATGGGAGTATTTACGAGAGTTTACCCTCCCTCTAATTGAGTAATGCATTATCTCTTTTCGATCATAATGGGCTATTAAATTACACGCGTGTTATGTTTTTAACTGGAACGCGGCGGTTAAATCTATGAAAAAGCGTTTGTGCTACTCATATAGATTATGGCAATGGATCGGATTTTAAACAGATTTGAATTGAATTTGAAAATTGATAAAAACGAGAGTTGTTATCCAGGAGAGGGAACGTTCGCTCGATGTATAACACCGGTTGCATTTCGACTCGCCCACCCGTCGGAAATCTATTTAATTTAATCCTGGCATTAATTCTGCCGCTCTTCGCTGGATTACATGCGAGTCTACGACCGCAGGGTGACACTCGGCATCTTTGACGGGTGGACTGCGTGGGTCCCCGTTCCCGCCACATACTCTCCCCCCCCTCCGCTCCGCCCCGCCTTGCTGCGACCCCAACATTCTTGTTCCCGTTCTCTTCACGCTGAGCTCCGAGAGCATCTCCAATGACCGAGCATTTTTATGAAACAATTTTCTGACAAACGCTCGTTAGGTCTCATTAAAACTGCGTTGAACATGTTCTCCAATAGAAGTGTTTCGGGGAGGAAGGCAACGCCAAGTTACCACGTCTAAATGCATCGAGGCGGCAGGGGTTTCGAGGTCGGCCGATAAACTCGTTCTCACTGGTTGCTCTACTCAGCCGCAAAGGACGACGTTGCCATAGCCTCGAGTCCTAGAGCTAGCGTGGTTGCTCTTTGCCAAATCCTTTCCTCAAACAAATGGTTCTGTCACTGATCTCCTCGGAGACTGCTGTAGCCGGAGTGTAGGGCGTGCCATTAATTGAGATCTCGTGCATGTGGATCTTCATTTAATTAAAAAATATTTTGGGCTGATTTTCTGTGTTTTTTTTAACTGTTAATACACACTCAACATGCAATGATTGTTCAGTATTTTGGTTAGTAATCATCGGGCTTTACCAACTTTAATTGTCATTTTGTGTTAGGAATTCACGGATGGTCTCCGCCTTCAGTGCGGGACAATTAGAGTTGGGGAGGAAAGGTTGCAGGGGACTCATTAACAGAGCTTTCCTCCCTTGTCCGCAGGGAGATCACCAATTCCTTCCATCGCTCAACGTGTGCACTGTTTACTGGCCAGGGGAAGGGCCAGGAAGGAAAAGTTACGTATTTAACACGTTGAATGCCATTTACATCATATATGATTCACACTTGCAATGTATTAGTGAACCATGTGAATCGAAAGTGTTTTACATCCAAAATTATCGTCCAGGCCGCGTGGCTCAGAGGCTCTTAACCCTACAATGCTATGTTTATGAAGCAATATACTTTAAGGCTTTCTGAACAGATTAGTGTTCTTGGCCTACCTGAATATACGAAATATTACTGTCAAAGTGTTTTTTTAAGTGGTCAAACACAGCATCCACTTGTAAAATCCAGATTAAACGATACATTTCTTTTAATAATATGGTAAATTAGATCAAGTATTTCGCTTTTTTCTAAATAGAATTATTCTGTATATATTATATCTTATTCACATTAATTATGACATTGAACATTTACACGAAAATTATAAAGGAAAAAAGTATAGACCGTACGGAAAACAATGATTTTTATTAGAACTTTGATTTAGACAAGGACAAGAAGGATTTATTTACAAGGTACACATATAAACACTACAAAAACACTCAATACAATAAATTTGCTAGATTGAATGCACCTCAATTTAGTTTGTGATGTCTTACTTGCTGCATATTTTCTGATTTGTTCCTTCGCTAATTTGCTGTAACATGCCACGCATCGTCTCTTGTATTTGGTTTCTACTTCTTGTAAATTTTATTTATTTTATTTATTTATTTATTTATTTTACGTCAAAAAAAACAGTTAAAAACTGCGTATGACGTGCTATGGGGAAAAGTGAATTGTGTGCACATTTTCAAAATTCTGTGATCCCTACACTTGTCATATACTACTTAAATTTTGAATTTTGAAAGGGAGAAAAAAAACAAAAAACTCCCATGTAATAAAATCTATTTTCAAGGATAAACAAGCAATAAATTTTTAATTTTGAAAGGGAGAAAAAAAACTCCCATGTAATAAAATCTATTTTCAAAGATAAATAAGCAATAAATTTTTGCTCTTATTACTTCCTGCCGCGACAACATGGAAACGATAATTTGAATAATTGTATTTCCCACTGAATTCTAGAAGACGTGCACAGAAAATGAAGTTACATTTATGTCCAGAAGCAAAACAAGGGGCCATCTCAGCATTTGCTCAATGGATCAGGGAAACTGGACGAAAACCTGATCGAGATGGGGTCATTGACCCGGAAGCTGTAGTACAATAGTTGTTACAGGTTGTTTATACTCATTTATACAGTCCAAATGGTAAATAATGCATTATGTATCATTGTTAAAATTAATGTTCCTTTTCTTGTGATGCTCAGTATAGTCTCTAATTGTATAGAAACAGTTATGCAGCAGAAATGATTTCACTTGGGATTTAAACATTTCTATTGAATTTAATCGTTAATAGTGGCTTTCCTTGTTTGGCTCAGTAATACATTTCTCCAGTGACGTAATTTGTAACAAATCTTGCAATTTCTTCTCTAAATTGTGTAATTCGTATGTTTTTTCAGTGACTTCATGGTATATTAGAAAAGCATTTACAACTGCAGAATCTAAGAGAACTTCCTGTAACAGTAAATATTTCTCATTCACCAATCGTTCTGAATAAAACATGTAAAACCGTAAACATCGGCGTATATAATATCATTAATATCTTAATAAATGTTTCATATCCCGGATAATGGAGACTTTCGTTCGAATAAACTAATTTTCATTACAATAAACAAGCACCGATAAAACCTAAAGAGTATGTAATACCTGAAATTAAGTGTCACTTTCAATGTTCTGCTTATATCAAATTATATTGATTAAGGAAACAAAAAGACGGGCGTTTCAGATATTATCATCGCATAATCGGTTTGTCGAAGAATTGATGTGTTTCAGAGCGGGGCCCACCTCTTCGTTGAAAGGCGCATTTGAGCTAAATTAGTAAAGTTAATTGGGAAAGATGGCAAGAAATATTAAATTAGAATAAGCTCTGGAAATTTTTTTTCTACCCCAAGTACGAGGGTCGTTCAATATATAAAATCCCCCATACTTTTTTCTCCACAATGAGCAAAAACTGAAAGTTGTATTTCGCAGTACGTCGAGGTCAGTGTTTCTGCGCCAAGTGGACGAAGTTTCAAATAATTCCAACAGATGGCAGAGCTGTAGTGAATTTTTAAAATGGCGTCTGTTAGTGATCCACGTTACAAACACCGAGCAGTGATTGAGTTCTTGGTTGCAGAGAAGGAAACTGTGGGAAATATCCATAAACGTTTGTGTGCAGTGAATGGAGATGGTGCTGTCGATAGGAGCACAGTCGGGAGGTGGGCAAAGAGAGTGAAGGCGACAGTAAGTGCAACAACTCAACTCCAAGATCTGCCGCGTTCTGGTCGTCCTGTCAGTGCCACCACTCCAAACATGGTGAGGCGCGTGGATGTCATTATTCTTGCGCACCGTCGCAACACAGTGCAACAATTGGCCTCACAGCTGTCAGTCAGCAGTGGAAGTGTGGGTGCAATGATCGAGACTCTCGGGTATTTAAAAGTTTGCGCAAAATGGGTTCCAAGAAGTCTCACAGCAGAACACAGAATGCTAACAACAATCATGTCATCTGATTTGTTGGAGAGGTTTGAGGCTGAGGGGGTAGCGTTTCTGTTCCGGATTGTGACGAGTGATGAAACTTGGGTGCTACACTTTGAGCCGGAAACCAAAAGACAGTCAATGGAATGGCCCTATCCTCACTCACCAAGAAAGAAAAAATTCAAGAGAACCCCCTCTGCTGGAAAAGTCATGATTACTGTTTTTTGGGACAGTGAAGGGGTCATTCTTGTTGATGTGATGCCAAGAGGGACAACCATTAATTCCGAAGCATATGTGAAGACCTTGGACAAACTCAAAAATCGTTTCCTGCGTGTCAGGCATGACAAGTATCCGGCTGAAATTTTGATCCTGCACGATAATGCACGCCCACACACAAGTCTCAGAACCCGGGACCACCTCACCAAATTGGGTTGGACAACATTGCCCCATCCACCATATAGCCCAGATCTGGCACCGTCAGACTTCCATCTCTTCGGACCTCTTAAAGACGGTTTGCGTGGAAGACACTTCGATGATGGTAAGAGCGTCATTCAAGCGGTGAAAAGTGTCTTCGCGCACAGGACAAGAGTTGGTACCGGCAGGGAATACAGGCACTTGTTTCACGCTGGCGTTAGACCGTACAAGTTGATGGAGACTATGTTGAAAAATAGTATGTGTAGAAGAAACATGTATCTATACTGTCACCAAAATATAACACTTTTGAATAAATAGTTTCTGAGAAAAAAATATGGGGCATTATATATTGAACGACCCTCGTAGGTTTTTTCAGGAAATGTGTGAAGTATGATAATAGTGATTTTAAAAATTGGAATAGTATTTCGTAACGAGTCTGTACCAGGTTCTAAATCGACTCCATTGCCGGACTATGGTGAAGCCGAATACGAATGCTTTTGAAATAGTGGAATCCATCGGTAACGCCACATTCATGGCTGGTAAGCTCCACACTTTTATTTAACCAACAATAAAAAGCAAGAAATAAAGCATATTTTAGCTGATTATTACTAAGTTGTGAGAGTAATGCGACTCCTGTTAGGTTGTACTAGAGATTTCTTTAGACGAATGTACTAAGTAGAAATACACATCCGCACCGCGTCCGCCGAAGCAGCCGCCAGGGAATGCGTCTTAGAGCGCCTCCGTCCCGGGCTGCGCCGTTCTCAGAGCACGCCCCAGCACGCTCGTGCGTGCCGGATATTAACACGCTTCCCGGATGCGCCGGGGCGAAGCGAAGCGAAGCGCGGAGACGGCCTCCCAACGAAAGTCCCCTCCGCCCCCCTTCCCGGCTTCCCCCTCCCCTCTTCCTCCGTCTTCTGTCTCTTCCTCAGAGTTGCGTCTCTGAACCTAGCTTTTCATCTTTGGACTTTAGTAACCGATTTATGGCTTCCAACTCGACATTTCTGTTTTTAGCTAATTGAACTTGCAACCTGTTTCATTTCAGATATTCATGGTATTATTCTAAAATTAAATTGTGTACTCTTGATGAACATTCTGTAGTTGTATTCTATATTATGTATGTTGTATTCTATAGTGTAATTAAATTCAACCTCCTAAAATATTTTTTCAGGTCTCCTTAAATATGTTAATGTAAATGAATAAATAATTAATCTGCATACGGTCGGTAATTTGGAAAAGTTGGAGTACGCTAGTGTTGGTGAAATACAGCCACCAACTGTTTCTCAATTGCATTTTGAGTTATTCTGTTGTGGATTTAATTTTGTCAAAACTCACATTGTTTTCAAAGAGGAGGTTTTCCGGCGATTTGTAGGATCGCAAGGCTTCGCATTGAATTCTATTGACCTATATGAATAAAATTTCAGGCTGGGTGATGTCAGCTTTTGAATGCATATTCACGCGCCGAATGACAATGCCATCGTTCGCAATAGCTTCCAAATATATTCTTGTTCGTGGAAACATGCTAAATTGAGTTATTCGAGCAGGTGAATGGCGGTGTATTCATTTCTAGCTAATTGCGTTTAATTAACAAACACAGATCTAAGGAGAATCCTGGTAAATGTTGCGAATGAATTCGGGAGATTATACAATTCTCATACAATGATTTAGTCAAAAAATATATATATATATATATATATATATATATATATATATATATATATATATTAAAGAATATCTGAAGAAATTGGTTCCCTTCTTGCATCAAGAATAGAGTTCTTTTCATGGAACTGGATGTTACATAGGACTGGAAAACATTTGTAATAATTCTGAAGTTTGTGATTTTAAGAAGTCTACCTACGTAAACTGTTTGTAGTTGCGCGTTTTATTTGGCAAGTTTTCAGTGGCCCGAGTTGAAAAAAATATGTATAATGTAATAATCGTTTGAATGTTAATTGGCGAGAAGTTAACATTGACAAATGGACTCGTAAAAAGTCCGTTGATTCAATACACTCGTAAAATATGGTTTGGCCCCCCTCGATGGCTCACATTGGAAAACTCTCGTTGCTCGCATTCCACAGCGCAACCCTAGATTCGATTCCTGACCGAGGGAAATTACACCTGTGCTCTTTCCTTACAAATGTTCCAGTATTTATTGTGTGACGGTGAGAAAGCCCTCCCAAAAGACTATGTAGATGTGTGGTTCACAGATGTCTCATAATGTTAAAAAAAATTAGGGTATGTATGAATATGATAACTTTTCGAATATGATAACTTTTTATGAAATAACATGTAGTGGGAAATTTCATTTTACAAAGTTACTCATAAGACATTTGCTCCTGATTGTTCGGCCACTCCGTATGCACAGGTGTTCGGTAGATACAGGAATTGTTCATGACTGCGCCACAACGTGACCTGCTGAACCACAAGTACATTAAGAGTTGCCTAAGTATCAGGTATAAATGTTACATGTGTATGTAAAATATGTGAAAAATTCTATCACGTATTCTTTGGCAAAAATTGTTCATTTCTATTGCATTGACCCTTGTACATGCTCTAAATGGTTGTAACATTTTTTTGAGATACCTATATGTTTATTACAAGATATATTAATAGAAATACTGTTTTAAACATTGATGCATTTTCTATTGTTGTATATTAAAGTGAAATTTTTCTTGAAATTTATAAATTGATTTCGTATTACATTTTCTATATATATTCGTATTTGTTACATGATATTTTCCTCGTATACTTTATTGTACGCACGGATAAATTGTAGTGTTATGATAAGAGTGATTGCCCCCTAATGTTCCGTGGAGAATTGTCGCGACCGCTAAGTTGAGTGGCAGGAGAGTGCGGGAAAAGTCGTGGCCGATTGGTAGCGCAGTGTCGCGAGGGGAGGACGCGGCAAGCGACCGGCGACGCCTTGCGTAAGCGCAACCTCCTTTCCTTCGTGGCCGCCCCCGGCGCAATCGATGCACCTGCGTGGACACCACCCCCCCCGCCGCCGCCACCGCCTCCGCCCCCGATCCCACCACCGTTGCGCCCCCCCCTTCCCTCGCCCCCCCCCCTCGCCCTCGCCCTCGCCCTCGCCCTCGCCCTCGCCCTCGCCCTCGCCCTCGCCCACGCTGTCGCTACAGCCGCTGGCGCTGCCGCACGCGCCCTCCTAGTCGCCGTCGGCGTCGCGGTTGCGCCACTGACTCTCCGACTTGTTGCGCCACCGCGCTCGATACCCGTCTCTGGTGAAGCAACCGGCGTCGCCCTCTACCCTCGCTTCCGCCCCGCCCCTCCCCAACCATTCCACATAATCCCTTTCTCCGCGGTCGAACATCAAAGGACATTGGGGCTAAAAACTCCATTATCTCCCCCATTAAAAATTCAGCAAAGCCATATCGAACAAAAGAGATTTGCGTTAATCTCCTACAAAATATTTTTATCTATCTTGTTTGAAATTTCGTAAAAGAGATACGAATGGCACGATGAAATATGCACGAGGCGCCCACGCTTTGTGGTGGCGGCCGCATTTCACATGCGGCGAAGGCAGGCCCAAGGGCTCGCGAGGCTCCTCTGCCCTGGCCACTCTCTGCAGCAGCCACGGTCATCCCACTCACGGAAAGGCAGGGGATTATATCAATTGATCAATTGGTAGATGGAATCTTTAAAAAACAATAAGCATTTTAACGTGTGCAAGTTTTTCTTCTTCATTGCCCTTTCTGACATTAATTTGTGTTTCTTCAAGCTTGTAAGGATGTATTTATATTACCTTTTATTGTCATCTTTTTACGCAAACTTAACCTTACGCTATTTTTTTTCCCCTAAATTGTTTTTATGTCACCATCACCTTTTTCATCTTTTTCACTTCCCTTCAAAATTAGAAATTTAAAAAATTAAATTACTAAGTACATGTACGGTATACAAAACATGCAAACCTACAAATTACTTGAATTCAATCCTATTGTTCTATTCTAAAATATGTGGAGTAGAAAATTAAATTTTGACACGAGAATGCCAAGGAATTTCATTTCTCAAATTCCATGCCGACCAAGAGCAGCCGTGCGCGAGTCACAGATAATTGCTAGCGACAGACACCCCGGTCGTACGCTATCACATAATATGAAGCGTATTGTGAAGGAATATTAAACCCATTCACAAAAGTAATCAATGCAAGCAGCTCTCCCATTCCATGTAGGTATTTTTGAAAGAACCGGAATATAATTTTTGATGTTTATAATGAAGGTGGGGTCGGTTTTAAGGCATATGTTGTCAATCTCCACTCCAGATAAGTCTTACTTTATATGAATATTTAGCTATCTGTGTGATTGTTCAGTGCGATGTTTTCTTATCGGTAACTCTTCTAACACTGACTCAAGAAGTGTAGACGAGAGATGCTGCAGTAGAACCCCGATCAGCCACCACCCACTTCACGTTTTAGTGCAAAGAAGGAATGATTCGATAACGTGCCCATTCGTCGAGGTACGCCGTGTGAAAAGGCACCCGGGCAGGCGTGTGCTCCAAACGTCGAGCGCCGTGCTTACCTGTGCGTCTGCGGGTAGCGTCCGCGCCGTGGAGGAGCTCGGGGCCTGGCGGCGTGGCGGGTTGGCGTGCGGCGCGGCGCGGCGCGGCGCGGCGCGGCGAGAGCGTCGGGGAACGACGCGCGCGCGGGGCCGCGGCTCCCGCCGAGGCGTGGCGGGCGGGGGCTTCCGGCCGGCGTGCAGCGGGGCGGGGCGGAGCGGAGCGGAGCAAGGCCGGGGAGGGGAGTTGAGCGCCGACGGAGCGCACCCAACTGCCCGTCGGCACGCGTCCAGCCGCAGCCCCCAGCACCAGCCCCAGCCCCAGCCGCCGCCTCGGGAGCCCCCGGGATCTCCGAGCTCCTACGCGCGCTGTGTAATCCGTTGCATGCGACGGTCGCCGGTCGGTGAGACCGATTGAGCCCTGTCGCTTGTTCCCGGTCTCGGTTGCCGCGTCTCCTGTTTGCGTGCGCGATCCTTGAAACGTCTCTATAATGCATTTGGACGTCGATTCCTCGAGTCCCCTGTAACGGTAGAAAAATCTTCTGATCTACTGTATTTTTTAAGTTAATGTTTGTAAAATTCCACATTTTATTTTCTCGCCTTACTGTGTACCTGGGTATGAAGGAGAAAATATACTGCTGCGACAGAAATCGGCGACTTTTCGACAAAAAAAAACTCGTGTTGTGGAGCCGTGGTATTGAAAAAAAGGAAAAAAGTATTGTTCCTGTATATAATAAATTACTTTCTCTCACACGTATTGTCAGCATTTACGTTTCATGGGTCCTGGATACCGAAAATTAAATTGACAGCCGTCTATGGTCAACGATAGCGCCTTAGCCGTTCAGAAGACTCCCCAAAACGATATTCCGAATTCGATGTGAATGAACTCAAGGCTCTGCATGATTGAAACTGATGATTTGATTTTGGAATTCTTCATACGACGCCCCAATATTTTCAATATTTTGTCAAAAATGGTTCCAAATTTTTGGATTACACTTTCTTCTCAGATAGCGAAAATGACGCCAAAAGTAGCGCAGCTCTCTTGTTCCTTGAAATCACTGCTTTTTCGAAAATTGAAAAGTTCAATTTGTAAGAAAGTCAAGAAGAATTTTCGGAATATATGAAACGTTTTCGCGTAATTTTGCATGAAATATATGAAATTTTTAAACAATTATTTTCTACGAAACGGTTCCAAATTTCCCCTCGTTTATAACAAAAAAACGACGCTAAATATGGTGCTGGTCCCATTTCGGCGAACTCTTTATTTTCAAAATTTAAAAATTAACATGGAAAAAGTACAACATTGATAATAGAGATTTTTTCCCATAATGAAATCTCTGGAGAAAAAAAAAAAAAAAAAAAAAAAAAAAAGTTAGTCATGTACAATTTTTTAAGAAAAAAAAACGAGTAGTTTCCGTGAAATTTCTCCTTGAATTTAGAGCAATTTAATTTTAAAAAATCTCAAAACTTGCTACAAATTGTTTCTTTACAATTTCCTCGAATAGAACAAAGAACACTTAAAAATGGCGCAGGTCCCATTGTCGGCAAATTCACTGTATTTTCGAAGCAAGTTAATGAAAATTTCTGAATCTTTGAAAATTGCAAATGCATATGTTCAACTGTTTAAGGCGTCGGGAAGGTTGAGTGTAGCTGTAAGGCTGGTAGTGTAAGAACAAAAGTGCCTACCGTGCTATCTCTTAAGGAACCATCACGGAGAAAGCAGTTTTACAGGTTGGTGTAGTAACCTACATTGCGTTTATGTTACAAATAATGCGAGAAAGTATGTGTTGTTCTAGCACCTAGTTTTCAGTTTTTGCAGTTGTGACGTCTGTTAAGAAACATGCAAATTTCTCCGTCGGTATTGGGGCTGTCGGGAGTGTGCCGGCTGTTCTTGGGAGTTATCGTCGGCGATGCCAATCGCTGTTCGTGGAGCTCTTATTGCGAACCGGCGCGTCGGTTGTGACGAGAGTCCAGGCGTAAAAAACTGCAGAATCCGTGCTTCCTGCGGCATCTGAATAAAATATGCATTTGAGCACCGAATATTCACCTTAACTATTTCTGTTGAAATACCCAACCGATCTTCAGGCTGGATTGTTCAACAATTAGCAGATTTCCTTGTAGATAGTTTCAACGTAAGTATTATATGATTGTAGTATTCTCTGTGCATTTTTATTCTTGCTGTAACTACTGATGGTTGGAGCGTACGTAGTCATGATTCTCGGCAAGAGCTTTGGGATCAGCCTCCTCTTAAGAAGTTCCCAGGAGATCAGTGATCGACGAAATACACGACTCAAAGCATCTCCCAGTTGAAACTAGATGCTACATCCGAATGACGATTACATTCGTACCGAGTATCACTTGCACTGTACGTTACCTTACGTAAACTGGTGGTGGACCTCATGTAGGGAGTAGGTACAGCTTAAAAGTTGTCAAAATTGATAGTCTTTCACTTTTGTTTTCTATTAATTTATGAAGTTCTGCATTTGGGATTGGGCTGCCAGTGGATGGTGTCAGGCCCACTTTTTAATTTTTAAGTACTTTGAGTCGTTTTGAAAACACAAATTTGTTTGAATGGAGTGCATAAGTCTCTAGACAATGTAGGAAGAAACTTCAACTAGAAGGAGCCCAGAAATATCACAGGAGGAAACATCTTATGCTCCTGAGGAATTTTTGTTTATTACGAATTTTCAGACGTGAGTAGTCGTGTATCCTCATCACTCATTTCTCGAAACATATTTTTTTTTTTTTTTTTCAAATTCGTTCCCCTAATAAAACTAAAACTATTTTTAAGAATGGAATGAAACTTCGATGCATATGATACAAATTTGATCCGAATTACGCAGCTCTTATTAATAATTGGAAGAAAAAAATTGTGAGGGAAAAAAGAATATGTGCTACATTTTTAAGATGTAATTAACAATATGAATAATGTCCAATGCGTAAGATCTATAGGCGTGATACGTTGTTTGAAGTACAAGAACGTGAATATCCAAATTTTAAAACGTCTTAGTGTTGTGTCCCACAGAAAACTATTGCACTGCGCACAGATGTCATTTTGAAATACTGATAAAAAAAGTTTGAAACTTTTAGAAACGTTTCTTCTATTCAGAAAGAATATGACTTTCAAGATGCACTTTTGCAATTCTTGCATCGATTTTGAAGGGAACAAAACTATGAAGCAAGACCATTTTTTCAGTACTTCTTTAAGTTTTTCTGCAATATAGTTGGTAGCATTCCTTGCATATGTTTTCAGAATATTTGTCTATAGAGGTATTCGTCTTATCTTCATGGTTCGAACACAATAGTTGTATATGATTGTATAATATCCGTGGTATTTTCGATTTTACGATAGAAGAAAGAAAATACCGCGGGAGGCCTGTTCTTGGTTTTCTCTGAGGCCAAAGCTGCTGACTGACCAAAGCTCAAGACTGCCATGTGCTCTGTAATCCGTTGCGTGCGACGGTCGCAAGAGATGAAGCCGAGTTTCTTTTTGTGCGTCGCAGATGCCAGAGTTCACCATGTGAGGCCATGTCAACGCGGCTAGTCGCGAAGTCTGGCTGACGGTTACATTCGTTCGACCATTGTTCACCTATTCCATCCTCAACGGTGTTCGCGAAGGTACCTAATCTACATTATCTTCTCAACTCGGTGGCACTCAATGCAGATGCTTTAAGCAACGAACAGTATGCCCTTAGGAAACTGCCGGTGACTGTCCGTACCTGTGACTGTGCCTTGATACGCGCGTGCTACCACGTTTGCAGAACTCTGAGGGGGAAAGGGCCGCTAAATATCCTTCATTTCAGTGCTTGCGACAGTCCCCAGTAGTACCGATTGCGCTTTTGCGCCGCATGGAATTCTACAGCTTGTTGCGTGTAGTACGCTGTCGCGATGTTTTTCTGTTGAACACTATGCAGAAATGAGGAAATGCGGGCTACTGTGGTTCGACGTAAAAACACTAATGTGACTGTAGCTCTAGCTTTTTAAAAATGTAATTTCAAAATCTCCACTTTTACACGTTCATGGTAGAAAACGCTTGGTATTCTGACAACAAGCAGAGGATTTTTTTCCTATAACGTAATAGAGTAGACGTGAAGAATAAATGAGCCCATGAGAAACGTTCAACCACGACGCGTCTGAATGTCGGTTGCATTCCTACGACGTTTATCAATTACTCTTCTCGTTATCTGTGGACGTACACAATTCATCGTCATGGTCTACTTTACCACTGCTGCTAGCGTTCCATATAGATGGTTTTTGCGGAGAAATCCTACATGTTTGTTAGATTTCCACGACATTTTCTATTCCAGCTATTATTGCTTGGGTAGAAAGCGTAGGAAGACCGTGACAACGACAGCAATGTTCATAAGGCCTGTTGCATGCAGCCTATACGTGAGTGTGTTGTCAAGTATTCGATTACCACTTAATCAAATGCATCTACCTCTCGCTGCTTAGGACAGGGCTCTCGCGGGAAATGGTGTGTCTGAGCTTCCGCCGCGTAACCGGAGTATTGCCGGGTCGATGACGCGCGTCGTCTTTTACGCGAGCGCGCTCACAAGCGAGCGCTTCTCCGCTGCGGCAAAGAAAAGGTAACGCGTTCTCATTCACGCGACGCACGCGGAGACGTGTGTTGCACGCGTTGCGATTGCGCAGCACGAGGCGAGGAAACGGCTCGAGTGCTGCTTTGAACATTCCAATCTACTTGTCTGTTTGTGTACGTGTTTTTTTTTTTTTTATATGGAAAGAGTGACAAGTTCTCTAGTCGATCGAGAATGTTATAGGCGGTTGAATTTAACTATCGACGGGAAATAATACATTTGACATGGCGTCTTTTCTTTGACGTAATTTTCTTCTTTCGAGAAAATGTATGAAGAATCTGTGTTCTATGTACTCTACAAAAATAATTTAATAATAATAAACTGGCATGATTGCTACTGCAGCTACCACGAAAAGCGTTAATTTGAATTTTTTTGTAAATCTTTAATTTAAGGCGTTAAAAATATCTGGTGTTACAACATTGAAAAAACTCAATACCACAGTATCCTAAGTAAAATATATGTAGTGAGAAAAATAGAGCCTTAGGGCAGGCCCGGACAACCACTTGCATATAATCGTGCTTCGAAAACTCCCTATGGCATTGCCATGGTTTCTTCCTGCCCTTTCCCTTCTTGCCATGGCTCTCCGTGGGCGGCACGCCGCATCTCTTCTACGAATATAGTCTTTCCAGAATTGCATACTGTGATCTCGTTGTTTTAGGTAGGTCTTCTCTAGAGGAAAGTCACAAATTAGATTAGTTGCTATATTTCCCTGTAACATGTATACTATAAAGTGAAATAAATTATAGTTATTATCGATTTTAAAGGATTTGTAGGACTATTAACAGGCGGTCCAGAATATAAAAATGAGAGTGGTGCAATTAAATTTTTAGTCGGTCACCCATCTTCCTGTTTACCTCCAAGTGTTTACTACGTGTGCAGACTAAATAATCGTCAAGGATACCATCCTTCGAAATAATATTTTATATCGATCAAAAGATTCACCAAAATTATGTATACCAACGATTTCCCCATCAATCTTCGTATTCGAAGATGATAATAAAAAGGGCGAAAACGTGTCGAAATTGAGTTGAATATTGAATAATGGAAATGAAGCAGTTTTTAAAAATACAATCCACAACAAAAAAAAATGATCTTAAAAGCCCAAGAACGAGATTGTTGGAGAATGTTTACATCATTATGCAGCTGCAAATTGAAGTATCACGTTGGATTAGTTGATATTCAAAGTGAATGTTCCTTATTTTGCTGTTTCAATTCTTTTCCTTTGGTTTTCTGTTCTATTTAGCATATTTGACGATTCTCCTCGGCCTTTACAACACGCGTCCACGAGTTACCTTTCACCTTTTGTCGTTAATGAGTATGATTGTTCAATTTTGCAAACACCAACATTTTAACAAAATCGGATATCGACGCGAGCAATTTCAAGCTAAATCAATCGTCCTTTATGAATGCAGACATCCGATATTTGATTTGAATCAACTGCTCTCATGGTCAATCTGTGTTACCTTCATTCGTACAAGAGATCAGTCGAAAACTGTAATTAACAGGAGAGCTGCAAGTGGGACTAAATGCCTTTGAAATACGCGGATATCATCAAATTAACTTATAAACAAAAAAAAGTATTTAACGGCGAGGCTCATTTGCTTTCAATTACTAGAACGTGGCATTACCATAATTTCGTGGAAAATGCATTGATGTGTGACCAGTTAACAAATTAGGCCGACAAGGGCTGGCGCTTGCCCGTCAGCAAATGTAATTCTGTTTCAGGTTAAAAAAGACGAAGTTGTAAACTGAGCGCCTGTAAATAATGTGTTTGGCGATGTTCTTTGTGCGATATTTATTGTGCGGAGTGCTAACGTATTGTGTTGGTGTTGTTTCAGGTAAGCGTTTGCCTTCGTGCGTCCCGGCGCCTGGCGCCTTGCTGCCCTGTCTGTGCCGGCGGAAGGTATGCGTGAGTAATGCGGCGGCCTCATTTTTTGCGCCCGAGCCTTCCGCTCCAACAGGCGGCGCCATTTCGTAACGGCGGCACTGCCCACGCCGCCCCTCCCGTCAGGCGCCCTCGCTTGGCCTCGCCGGCCAGGCGTCTCGCGGCAGCCGCGCCATTGACGCATGGGGCTTCCGTTCGTTTTCAACGGCCCTGTGAGAACGCGAAAACGTTCCCTCACGCTCTTACACTCGGATATTTTTTGGGAGGAAGTGCAGGATGCATAGAACTAGTGTTCAGGTGTTCCAGATGCTTGAAGTATTTACTGTTGTTCTGAATGGTTGGACGTTAGGAGGTTCGAATGGGTGTTTAAAGGTCCAGGTATTATTTTTCATGACCATTTCTGTTGATTATGTGCGTTGCCACGTCAATACATGTGGTCCTTGACACCGAAAGTAGCAATAATACCCGGTTGCAATAATTGTATTAACATGCTTCAGTAATAATTGTTGAATATATTTGCCTTAAATTCAGTTATTGATGTCTGTGTCATGAAGGCTGAAATCAGAAAGCGATAGTTCGGCAGGCAGCATAAGTAGTGCGGGAAGCCTCTGAAGGAGGGTCTTTCCTCGCAGATCGTGGCCCAAGGTACCTCCTTCGTCGTGGCTCCTGTTTGTCGAGCATTCCCCTTAATTTGTGGGCGTTCTTTCGATTTTTCTCTCAAGCTTTCAATCAGGTATTATTTCATTATTTATTCCACCCCGCCCGCCGGTCGCACGCCGTTCGGCGCGGAGCGGAGCTGCGCCAGGATCCGCCCGCCCCCCTCGGCCGCGTCCGTCGCCACCCCTGCGCGCCTGCTCCCCGCCCCGGTCCCCCCGCAGCGCGCCGGCGCCGTGCCCGCGCGCCCGGGACGCAGTGGCGGCTGACCTGAAAGCGCAGCCGGCCTCGCCCCGCCCCCCCGGCCCCCCCCCCGCCCCCTCCTGACCCCCCCCCCGGGGCCGCCGCCGGCCCGAGCTCGAGCCCTGGCACCGCCCCCAGCCCCCCCTCAGTCGTCGTCTTGTGCTCTGTTTGCGCACTGCGCGGTGGCGGAAGCAGCAGCATCAGCCGCCGTCGCCGCGTCGCGTTCTCTCTGGGTATTAGCGCTGTCCGTGTATTACCTGGTGCCCCGCTAGATTTCCGTACAGTGTGTGCGATTGTAATTAGCGGAGGCCTTTTGCCGGGCGACCTGCACAGGTGGCGGCGCGTGCGGGGCCGTGTAAGGGTTGTTGACCAAGCGCGCGAGCTTGGCCTGGCCCGCGCTCTCTAGGAATAGCAAGCACGGTAAGGCCGCCCTCGCGAGCTCCAACAATACCGCCGGTCGAGGCGCCTCTCTCCCGTCAGCTGCGCCCCGGCCGTGTCGACTGCACGCAGGTGCTGTTCGCGGCCGGGGCCGGAGAGCCGTGCGGGAGGTAGGCCGCGAAGTCGAGCAGCGCCCGGGAGCAGTCTGCCCGCTGAGCGCGAGCGAGAGGCAGCCTACCTGCCGAGGCGCTGTGCTCTGCGGGTAGCGGCGCAGAGGCGCGACAGGCGCAAGTGGCGCGGCGGCTTCGCCAGGAAGGGCTCGTGCTCTCTCTCAGGAAGCCTTTGAAGTCGGGGCTAAAAAAATGCGTTTGTGCTTGAATACGTTGGCAAAGTATTTTCCTATTCTGGTCCAAGTCGCTTTGGTCGTCAGTAATATGCTGTAAATGTGCGGAATGATCGGGAACATTACTGAAGTACATTATAGGAGAAGAAGAAAAAAAATAGTATATGAGTCCGAAATAGAATTCGCTTGTTGGGAGCCTCACGGACGTTTCGTGTTAAAATGAAGGTAACGAAAATAGTTCCATTGAAGTATAAAGATCATTTTTGTCGGACGACGATGAAGTTAATTGGAGTTGGTGCGGTGAAAAGCGAGCACCGGCGGCGCCGAGGGCTGGCGACGGCCGCCCGTGCGCGGTCGCGGTCTCAGCGCAGCCGCCGGCGAAGACGAGGGCGAGGGCGAGGGCCTCCCGCAGAAGAACATATACGAGGAAAATACATAACGATGAATAGGGCGAACATCTCATTCCGCAGAGAGGGGGACCTACTCGGCGAAATCCCCCTCGCGCGGGGCCCGTAATCCCGCCGCCGCCGCCGCCGCGGCTGTGTTGGGCCCGGCCCCGGCGCCGCGTGTCTGGCAGCCCGCCTTGTCGTCGCTGCTCCCGCCGCCCCATTCGTCGCGTAATCTGGGCCCGCGCGCAGGCGGAGCCTCCTATTTAACCCCGAGCGCCCCCGCGTGGCGCGAAGCGGCGGCGAGGGCGGCTTGAAGCTGCCTGCCGCCATCTATCTTTGGCGCGGGCGAACAGGTGTGTGGCGAATCCCGATAGCCCGCTATCGCTGCGCGCCGCCGCCGCCGCCGCCGTTGCCTGGCTGCTCTTTTTCTCCAAGTTTTGATGAGAGCGCTCCTTTTTAAACAAAGCTCTGTAGCTAATGGTAATTTCTCTCCCAAGTTCTGGCAGGTAGTGACAGCGCGCCTGCTCCTCGCGCCGCGCCTCGCCTCGGTGCCGAGGTGCTTTACATAACTAATTCTCCCGTCGGTGCGAGGGCTTTATAGATGGGAGTTCGAGTTGGGAAGAATGGCAAAAGTTTCAATATACTCGTGGGAATCGTTATTTTTTTCTGTGGAAAGGTACGTGGCTGCTCGTAGCGCACCCAATCCACTCTCGCTGTGGGATAAGCTATTGAGTGAGCGGCGTCTGCGTTCGGAACGAAGCATGCGACGCTTGTTAAATTTTTCCTTGACGTCAATGCTGGAACTGCACACACAGTGCATGGCTTGTCTATCAATTGCAGAATGCACGATTTGTATTGCAAGCACTGTCAAATAAATAAAACGAAATTTTCGAACTACATGGACAGCTGAGTTAATTTGTTTGGTGTACATGTTTGAGTAAATGCGTTTTAACTTTCATTCGTTTGCCAATCTAGGAGTTATTTTCCAAAACAGGTCTAAAATTTGTACCTGGCTTATTGTTTACTTCTCTATTGTTACACCAATTAGATTCTAAATTTTGGGATGTTTTTTTGCAAATATTTTGATCTCTCTGCATTAATTTTGAAAGCAATGAAAATATACACACGTCCTTTGTCCTAAAGATATGCGTGTAATTTACAGAAATATAAACATTTTGTACATTCCAACCATGTGCATCGCACTATTTTGTGTATACAGTAGAACAAATGTTACTGCCCAAGACTTTCGAAATATGGATGGTTAGTACTTATTGCTTGCCTTTTTTTTCTCCAGATGACAGTAAATAAAGCCTTTTCATGCGCTACATTCTTTCATCTTTTAAATACTTTCACGTTTTTCTCATCATGTGAATTGCATACTCTTTTGAAGAATATATTTAAATTACATAGTACATATTTTGAGGGGTCTCTTCGGTCGCGAAATGGCCCGCAAATGTATCGGAATTCTTGAGAGTGACACTTTATTTTTTTACATACATTTTACATGTTTAGAGAATATGAGTAATTTACGAGATTTTTAATGGTGAATTTCAAGCAAAATTGTATTGTAACGTCTTCTCGGAAGAATTACCTATCCCCAGCGCGCGTAGCAGGAGTCAAGTCAATCAACTCGGTATAACCTATGAAGGTTTTAGATTTCTTTACTTCTCAGAGGGTAAAAATCTGTCATCTTACTACCTCAACAATTGCAAACATTCCATACTTTGTAAATCATTGTTTTGAAACTGAAAATAACTTCGTACTAAATCCCAAACTCAGTCCGGAAACTGAACTGTACATTCAACCATTGTAGGCCCCTCACGGCGCCTACGCACGCGTTAATTTGAGTCTACATAGTATCTGCTTGTTCATGAACACCCTGCTGTGATGTAGGGGTCAAGAAGAACTGAATCTTCACAAAATTCTTCATTCCACCTGGCCTCGCATCTGTGGATGCTGTATTCCTCTTGCAAGTTCTCCGCATGTTTTTCAGTACGTATTTCGGACAGTACCCCACGTGTTTTCTTAATGTTTCGCTCATGTTCACCACCTTTGTTAATATGGAAATTAAACTGGAAATCCAAACTTTTAATGATTGTTTTAATTCCGAAATAATATAAACGTGAGCGGAGTGCCTCCCCTGCCGAGTGGAATAAGAAATTATGTATTGCTAGAATGTGTAGAAGAGCGAAACCCCAAATAATGTAAAAAGAGGGTTCCAAAAGTGTTTCGCAAAACAACCCAGTTTCCAAAAAGGCAGAACTTGAAGTTATTTCTGAAGGTGGAATTAGCTTCACATTGGAACCCAATTGTCAACGTTTCTGACAATCCGGGCTACAAAGTGAGGATCCATCAAAAATTTGATAGACAGTTCAAAAAGGTCTTATTTTGTAGATATCGGACACATTATTTGTACCCCTATGTGTTCCGGCGTAATGTGTTCTGCGGGTCGCATGTGCGCCTAGCAATCCATATATGCCATAATGTGCGAACTTCTGTTTTCCGTCTTAAATCTCTTTTATGCATCCCTGGGGGAAAATTCCGTATCCAGAAGTAATACATTTACAGGGTTTTGTTTCCATGGTTTCTTATAAAAGTGAATAATCCGTCATCTTTCCTTGTATTATCCATAGAAGAGATTATGAAAAAGTAAAGAAGCATGGGTCCGTTAGTCATACTAGTCTTGTCTCCCGTGCGACTACATATTCTTTAGAAGACTCTGTCTAGTTTTCGTTGCGATCTTCATTTTCCGAACACTGTTAATAGTTGGAATTCTAAAAAAATCAAAAACTCCTTTGAAATGTAATGACTGTCTTTTGATTCTCTCTCAACATCCCATTTGTTGCTCATTTTTACTTACTACTGCATACTGTATAAAATAGTCTCGCTACTATTGCAAGTGCTTGGTCAATAATAAATAAATGTAAGAAATATTTAAAGCACAAAATCTGGTATCTGACAGAAGGAGCGTTTCGGTTTTTCCTGGTGGCAGGCGCAGTGTGCGGCGCGGAGGGCGCCCGCGGCGGCGAGCCGTGACTGGCTGCTCATTAGAGAGCGCGCGTGTTCGTTCAGGTGGCTGGGCGCGCGCGGGGGCGCCGAGGGCCTCGTGCAGAACCAGCCGGAGACGGCCGGCCAGCCCGCGCCTACCCCCTTGCCATCCCCATCCTTTCCGCCCCGGGCACGATGTCTCGCAGAGACAACACCTTCCAAAACGTTGGCTAGCGCTGTGGGCGGCAGCTGTATCGCAGGAGTCTCTTCGAATGTTCCACGTCGTGAAGAACAGCGATTTCCTCTGCGTGCGAGTTAATTGACGTCATGAATTAAAAGTATAACAATTCTCAAGGCTTTTTTATCGCCCCCTCTTCCCCCTCGCCGGGATCATTCAACTCTGAAGGGCAGTGAAAGGCGCAGTGGCATGGATTGAGACACAATCGTCAAAACGGTTATGCAAGCCCTCCGTATGGGTAGATAGCACGCCTGTCTCTGAATCTGTCTCCATGTGACATACTGCGATTTTTTCTGTGTCTGGAGGTTAATTTGAAGCTGAAGTTGATTGAAATAACAATGGTGAGGACGTTTTAGTGTCGTCATCGTGCTTCTTCCAGGCTTCTCAGCCCCTTTCTGTACAGTCCTGAAATTACTGTAGCAGCGCATAAATTTCGCCGCGGGAGCCATGATTTGGCTCCGAAATACGAGGCCCTAATTTACAGCGCGTGAAGGAAACATATTCCTCCACTTAGCAGCTCGTACACAATTCGAGGTGTTCCCAAGGAGACGGATGGCCCGCGCCGGACGTAGTCTTAAGGCGTCCACTCCAAAGCGTGCGCACGAAGGTCATGACCATCGCGCTGCTGCGTGAATGCTGTTTATCAAAGGAAAAAGCGACAGAAGTTATTCATCGTTCCCGAATCTTTTCTGAGAAATGCTTGTGGGTCTTATGACGCGTCGGCGTTCTTGTGATGAGAAGCATAGAAGCGCCGCGTGGAGGAGGGGGCGGGGTTGTCCGGAATGGCGCCAACCCTAGCTGACGCCCTGCGCCAGCACTAGGGACGCGGCGTGCCAAGATGGCTTCGCCTGCAGTTAAGAAAGGGTTTCACTTGCCTGCTCGGAGGAACTCGACACATTTGAAACACTAGCAGTTCCCATAAGAATAATGAAAGTTATTTATATTGGAGTGAAATATGTTTCTAATTCCATAGATCACATTTTCCTTTCATTGTTCATGCTCATTCCCTTGAATAATTGAAATGAAATGGCAATGTTAGTTCTTCCCGGAGCCTGTAGAGTTCGTTGATTTGGCAGCTCTCCTGTGCGTTGTTAGCAAATTTGTCAATTTATATTTTGGGCATCACGCGTTCGTGTTACGCATCTTTATTTGTAAATAACGTTTTTTGGACGATGAAATTACAAAAAACTACTTAAAGGGCAGGAATAGTGAATTTCAAACAAAATCTTGGATCAAACGATCCAGGGTTATTTCGATCTCACATCTTCATTTGAGCGTATTTATAATGCAGATTACTCCCAACTGCACGTTGATACGCGAGTCCGCAACTGCAGTGCGGTAGACTGGGAGATCGAGTGTTCGAGTTCCAATGCCGGTGGGATGACGTCACTGCCGAGCAGAATTCTGCTCTGATCTTCGGTCTCTTTCCATGGTTTCCTCCGGCCTCTTCCGGAAGAATGCCTGAGCGGAGACGTAAACAAATAGTCCACGACCGCTGGCGTGATCCTCCATACGCAAGCTGTCCCTCTTCTTCCGTAGAGCTGAAAGACCCGCTGATACCAACCCTCCTGTGATTAGAAAGCCATGCCGTGCGATGTGGCAATGCCATCGAGACCCGAACGTGGGCGCAGTGGTCGTTGGTCGACTGACAATGAGAGTCGAAAATATCGAATTCAAGAAACTTCCCGCAGAAATGATTTTTTTATTACTTAGAATCGCTTAGATTAACTTTGCATTGTAGTTTACGTTAACTCTGCAATTTCACTTACAATTAATATATTACAAATTTTGCTAATACACGGTATTGAACTTTTACAAACTAAATAAAATCATGTTGGATGATTAAAAGGAACATAGTAATCACAGAAAATGAATATTTGCTAAAAAAATCTACGCAAGATCATTAAGTGATAATTAAATTATTACTGTTGCATCGCACTATCGCATTTTCGGTTGAACTTGACATGATTGTTGCATTTCTTATACGTTTATTGATATCATACATTATTTATGCTGAGAAACAAATAAATCAGTGATCAGGACCAGTTCTACGCAACTGACAAGCGTTGAAGTCGGAAAGCTACCTTCAGCCGTTGCTAGCACCGGCGATCTCGGCTGAGAAGTGCAATTCTTTGGTTTCTTCTTAGCAACAGCTATCGTTCCAAACGACGACGATCGTTGCAGTAAATTAAGTGTTTTGGAAAGAACCCTGTGGTTGCTAATGTGTTTGCACCAATTAGCACACAGAATTTTTGCATCAAATTTGAAGCGTGACAATTGCGCAGTCTCCGTGTCTGACTAGTTATAAATCTGTGGACACAAGGCTGGCAGCAAATACAATTCATGTAGAAGAAACAGAAAATTCATATGAGAAGAGCCGGTTTATTAGCACCTACAGCTGCAAGATCCTATCGCTTCTGCTGATGACTTATATTGTCTCCCCTTTGAGAAATGGTAGTTCATCAGTAACATCTGAAGTATGTACTAATATTTGTGGGGGAGAACCCACTGATGATCACAAGTTCACACCTCTACATCTTTGTTAAGAAAACAACTTAAATACGAATGAAAAGGCCACTATCAATCTATACTACACTACAGTTGTAATCCCCTGTCATTTCCTTCCTTACTTTCATTGTTTAATCTAAATACCCATAATGTTAGATAAGTGGGAAATGTCTTTAAACTTTTTGATATAGCATTAGTTATAAGTTTGGGTCATTTCAAAACTAACCGTTGTACGGAACTGTCTATCGTCTTGCTAGGTTGCGCCTTGACACACTTCTCATTAAAATGTATGAAGCAGACCCTGGTATTTTGTTTTGAAGTCTACTTCCTTCTTGGTATTGATCGCAACCAATATTTCAATGTTGTTTCGCCTTTTGGGAAGTGGAAGGTGGAAACAACCTAGTCATGTTTTGTCCAAGAAGTCGTAGTTGGTGTTACATCGAGGAACGCAAAACATCTTTGGTATCTAATACATTCCAAGAAACTCTGAATGCAGTTCCTGATTATTGAAATGGCAAGCTACGTAGAATAAATTGTTAGGGTACGTATCAAAATTTACTCTCTGGGTCGTAAGAATAAAGGAAAGCATTCAAAGCTACGTGACTATAAGAATCACGTTATAATTTTTTGTGTGAAATATATATCCAACCGCAACTACAACTTAGATAAAACAAAATATCATTCTACGAGATATATTGAAGTTTTAGTTTTTTAAATAATAGAAGAAATTTACGCACAAATCTAACCAAAAGAGTTTCAGACAGTAGATACTTATGATGTAAAGTACTACCTACCTTGTAAAAATTTAATTTATCCTAATACGATTCAATCGTCATAGATTAAATACATGCCATCATTTTGTGTATCAAACGCAAACACGCCGTTCTTCATTGGTATGGCCTGCTAATGACTAGAGAGCGCACATGCGCACGACCGAAACGTGCTTTGTGCGCCGACCACCCGATGGTGGTGCCAGAGCTCCAAAGGGAGGCTTTTCTAAAGGTGGCTACGGCAGGTCCCTGCTACCATATGGCTCCCAAGATCTCCAAAGGCTCTGGGTGTACTGGAAATACGCGCATGCCATATCTGACCCACTTGAACCCTGCGTATTGCAGTCCTTTTGCCTCCGAATTGAAGTTATTCCATTTACGTTCAATTATATTTGAAAAAACCTTGCTGTTTAAAATGCTAACACTCATTTAATTTTAATAGTGCCATTAATGGTTCGGTCTGATTCATTTTATTTTGGAGTGGATCTCACGGGTTGAGTGAAGACATAATAGAGAGGCCGGAGCTTGTTCTGTCTCGTTATTTTTTGGTAGATCTTTGTACCAAATAATATCGGACTAGTAAATCGTTAGAGGTTGCTATACGTATTGCCCGGGAAGATCAGAGTGTGTTGTACATAAAACTTAGGTTTTGAATTGTATTTTAAGCATAAGTCTTCTGTGAATCAATATATGAAGAAATTCGGAAGTGTAATTGCAATAAGAGATGGAAGTGAAGCTCGATCTTCTAAGCGTTGGTTGCGTACTCGTCAGACCTTGGTACTGCGAATACCTAATTGGAATAGCAATTACGTTGTTTATAGTTTAAAATGCAATGCGCAAGACTACGTTACTCATTTCTGGCGTGTAATTGTCATTGAGAAAAATAAGGAAAAGTCGTATTTTGATGAAAAATGTGAAAGTACCAGAAAACGCTTGTTTACGGATATATTTGCAACAACGCGCGTTCGTTTCATTAGTCATGTTTAAATTTTTTTTAAGTATTCTGTTATTTTGTCTATCTTTGTGTTTGGCGTCCATAGGACATGCCTCTTTCCCCGGCTGAGCCTTTACTCCCGGTGCAACCACCTGCTTCATTCACCATTCCCACAAATTCCTCGCTCCGATGAAGCTTTTTAAGTTGCTGTCGGTCACAGTGCCTTTCTTTCTCGGCCAGCGTTGCTCGTGAGCATATCTCTGCGTACACCGAGGTAGAGGCATAGAATGTCGATGAGAAATAAGGACTTATTTCTCATAGATTGCGTGACAGTAAAGGGCCATAGTATCGTTACGGTGCACAGGTCTTTTAAGGTTGTCACACTGGCTACCGGGGAAAGGGAAGCAAGTAGTTTTATATGTGATGTATGGCGTACTGGAAATCACACCATGTCACAATGTAGCTGAAGCCCCCTGTCGTACACGTGATTCGAACTCTAGCCGTGGCGTATTTGGACGCAGTGTCCCAAACCCTATTGCCACCATGCTGCCGAACATAATTGAGAATAACGATGATAATTGGAAGAAAGAAGGTCGAAAGTGATGCATGATAATTGAAATTCCCCAACATATCACAGTGCACAAACAAATGTCCAGACCCATGCCAGGATTCGAACTCGCGATCCTTTGAGCCGTAAAAGTGCATTAGTATCCGCCTCAACAGTATGTTATACCAGTCGACTTTAAATACAAAGGATTTAATTTTGGTACTGTAAAATTTGTTCCGTAAAATAAAATGGTGCCCATCTGTTATGTCGAGATTTGATGTTCATCAGAAATGAAGGCGTATATGACTTGAATTAAATCTTGTGAAGTGTGCAGTATAATGGAATTTTCGATTTTTTAAAATGTCGAGGTGACTTACAAAAAACTGCGAGCTAAAATTTCTCCGGGGCAAAAGAAGTATCTTTTGGTGCTTGTAAGACCGGTGTGTTGTAGACTTTTTTTTTCAGCATTTGTATTCGTCTTTTCCTTTTGTATGGGTTTCGCATTGTGGAGTTTAGAATGATACTCAAGGGGGCACCTATATCTTCTCTCACAACCTTCGAAATTAATTATGTGAAGTTGTTACACTTATTTCTAAAATTTGCTTTACTTATCCGTCAACTTGAAATACAATAACATCACAAAAACGTGTATAACTTTGGAAATGTACTGTCTTGAAGTAAAATTTTCCGTTCTATGAGGCCTCCGTGTTGAAAAGGCGTGAATGTAGTTCCGAAAATCATTCAACGTGGTTGCAGACCTGAGAAATAAAAATGGTTCCGACTTCTACATTTGATGTGAATCTATTTCTTAATTTCGATTTCTTAAGTCGTTTGGTTAAGCGCATATATTTGTGATTGGCATGTGTAGTAATGTGTAACATTCAGTCACCAAATAATATCTTCGTAATTCGCCGAAGGTATCGTTGAAGGAATATACTTCAGTGCCTCTCATCTAAGACTTTTTTTTTTTTCAAGATCTGGTTTTGTAACAAAAGTAAGTAACGAATGACATCCATGGATCACTTTAGGCTTTTGCTTGCTTGTATCATTATTGCTTCTCCCTGAATGTTTTTTTTTTCAGAGGCTCATTGTGCTGCTGCTGCTGATGTTATTTGAGAGGACTTGCTTACGGTCGGATGGGCACGAGCTGCCTGTATTTTATTTGGGCCATTGTTGTTATTATTGTTGTTATTATTATTATTATTGTTGTTGTTATTATACTATGGATCTTTTGGCGGAAGGTTTTGTTTTGGATTATTGAATGTTGATTTTGTGTGTGAGAGATTTTCCATTTTAGCTGTTATGTTCACATCATACTCCGTAGATTGGCCGAAGAACATACACGTTCGGATACATTAATGTTGCTGAGACAAAATATGCTGGCATTATATACTAGCAAGCTGGTGTTGCCTTAAAAACGAACTTGCTACATAATCTACGTATACTGTTGTACCCTCAAATGTGGTTTAAAGGATACTATTAATACATTTTATCTCCTGCTTAAATGGATTTCATCTACCTTATATAACCTTCGTATTGTTGTGAGCTACATTCCGTCAGCGTTGGCTATATTATAATCTTTGGTGAAGTTGTGCACTGAAAAATGAAGAGCCCTTGATGTAGTGATTACTACGCAACATTTGTTTTGTCCCTCGTTAAAAAAATGAAAACCTCAGATGGTGGAATGGTGCTACAAATCTCCCCTCCCAGAATTTCTGTTACAGCTTTTTGATTCGTCCTTGCATGTTATCAATTCAATAAGTGTACCTCAAATACGTGACCCTGGTTTAATGTGAACATCACATAACACACTTTGTATGGCATGTACAAGAACAGGGCGAAAAAAGAAAGTTTTGCGGAAAAAGTGATTGCAATCACTCGAACACGGGTGCTGAATGTCCTCGGAATAGCGTGTAGAAGCCTCAGCGCTAACGCGTCCACGGCCTGAACACCTCGACTGATCGTCGCCGGGGGCACTACATTAGGCGCCTTTGGATCCACTTCTAGAACCCGCTCCGCTCTGCCTCGCCCGTCGCCGCCTCGCTCTGCACCGCGTCTCCCCGCCCCGCTCGGCGAGACGCATCTCTGTAAATGATTTTCTGAAAGCGCCTCAAAGGCCTTCCTCGCCCGCGCTGTCGTCGCGGTGAGGGGGAGTCGCCTCCGAAGGTCGATGATGTTGATACAAAGAATCTGCACAATGGACCAACCTGCTGGAATTACGTAAACGGCAAACAATGGCGCGCGTCTTGAGGTGTCGGAATTTTTTAAAGGAATAGACGTACAAAGTGCGGGTAAGAAATAAAAGGTTCTAAAAATGATGAATGCCTTTCGGAAGGGAGGGAAGCCGGATAGGGGCGGGCGCGGGCGCGGGGATGGGAGTGGGAGCGGGAGCGGGAGCCAAGCGGGCGCTGGAGGGGCGGCCGGGGGCGATGTGGGGCGGGGGCAGGCGGCGACGGTGGCGAGCGGGGGGCCGCTCGGGCGTCTCCGCGGGCGCTCGGCGGCGCTCGGCCGCGCTCGGGCGGCGGGGGAGGGGAGCCAGCGGCGCCGCGGCCCCGACGCCGCCGCGCCGCTCGCGCCGCCCGCCAGTCGTGAGTGTACTGTCTGCAGGGTAAGGGCCTTCGTAGCTACAGTGTTCTTTCTCGCCTCTTTCTGTCTTAATTTCCGCTTCTCCTTACCCTCCCTTCTTGGGCGGAGTGGTTATTTTAAGTACTATCAACTAATATTCCAGTATCGCTACGCCTGCTTAATTTCCCCGAACCCGCTCACAAACTCAGAACTCTATCGCAAATTCTCTCTCCCGACTCTTCGATTCACTCGAATTTAACTAACCTGTACCGCTAACATTCTCCGCCTTTGGGGCTTCGACGGAGACAATCTTCGATAACTCTTAACTCTCTGGCTACCTCTTTCAGTAACATATCTCAGCACCAACTAACCTAGGCTTAGACTTGGCCTTGTGCGTGCGCTGTGGAAGTGGAGTGTCGTGGTCGTGGTCTCGGTCGCGGGTGCCGGTGCCTGTGGGCGAGCGGTGCGAGTGGGCGCGAGTGCGCGTGCGGCGCCGTCTAGCCACCTCCGCCTTCGCCTCTTCTCCGCCTCCGCCTGCCTTCGCCTTCGCCTCCGGCCTTCCCTCGCCTGCACCACCGCCGCCGCCGCCGCCTCCGCGCCGCCAGTGAGTGAAGTGCATGCATCAGCTAGCGGCGCGGCAGCGCCCCCGCCCGCCGCCGCGCGTCCACGTGGCGCCCTTGTCGCCCGCTCGTCTCCGCTCGCCCGCCCGTTCGCCCTCTCCGCACCGCACTCGCCCACGCAGCCTCTGCCGAGCCGCCGGCCGACCTGGAGGGCGTGGTGCTCGCTCTTTTGTTTTGTAGCGCATTTCGACGCATTTTTATTTTAATTTCGTCGTTTCTATTTTGTTGTATTTTCTGTCCCGTCTAAAGGAAACTTCCCGCCACATTATCCGCAAGGCGACACCCTGTATTTTCACTCCTACCCACCATTCCCCTGTCCACCCTCTTCCTACCTCTCGTTCTCGCCCGCCGTCTCTCTGTCCTCCACCTCGTTCCCGCCCGCCGCCGCCGCCGCCGTCGCCGCCTCCGCCGCCGCCGCTGCCGCTGCGTTCCACCACTTGCCGCCCCCGTACTCGGCCGCCGCCGCGCTCGCCCTGCTGCACACGTCGTACCGCCCGCGCCCGCTGCAGGCGCCGCCGCCTCCGCCTCCGCCGCCGCCGTCGGCCACCCCTCTCGTCGTCACGGCCGCCCCCGGCAAGAGGCTGCAGACCCACGAGGAGGACGTGCCAATGGTGAGTGTCTGGCGCCCCGCTCTCCCAGCGCGCCCCCGCCCCCGCCCCCGCCCCCGTCCTTGCCCCGCCCCTCGCCCCGCGCGCGACATGCACGAGGTCTGGGCCACGGCCGTGTGCTTGCTCCCGTCGCGCCAGAGGCAAGGGCCGGGGCTGGGGTCGGCGAGGCCGATAGGACGTTATCGCGCGCCGTGCCGCGTGGCGTGGGAGGCCGTCTGCGACGCGTCTGGCCCAGGGGCGGGGAAGCCGCTCGGCCGGCCGCCCTCCCCCGCTGCCCCGACCCACCGAATGAACGAGATTCCTCTCCTAATATTTACTCTCTGAGTTCCAAATTTGACCAGAATAATTCAATTGTTATCCGTCCTAAAATGATTGTATAAAACCTATTTTCGATAATTCGAAATAATTTTTGTAAGTGTAAATTCATTTTCCCTATCACAATTAATGCAAAATTGACAAGGGATGTCCGAGAGTTGTAATTGCATGGTATGTTATGAGACAGTTCAGTTCATCCATTATTTATTTTCACATGTTTCGTATAACTTTATTTTTTGGAAGATGTGAAGAAAATAGACAAAACTTAGTATATAATACCTTACAAGTCTCCCAAAACATTAAAAACGTATGTAAAAGCATATTCAGAAATGTGTCTAATAGATTTTACCTCATGACGTGAATAATTGTTATTCAGAAACTTATCGATGTACTTTAGAAGTTTTCAAAGGTTAGAATGTTTCGAATTGTATCAAGAACTATGATGATGCGGAATGTCTGTCACACTTTGTGTTTTTATTGAATTTGTGTGAACAGACCGATTTTATATTACAAACTCCTGAGGTAATTTGCAAACACTGTTCCTATTTCCCCCCCAATTTAAGAACAATGATTATGCAGGATTTCTGTACTTATTGTTGTATTGATCTTTTTGGGTTTTATTGCATCTGATCGAACTTATTCTGACGGCAGTTATATTGGAGAACGAAAAGTTCGTGAGATGTGTTTTTCTTTCGAATTGTTTGATGTTTTCTTGATATATGCCTGTACGTGTGTGTGTGTGTGTGTGTGTGTGTGTGTGTGTGTTATATATATATATATATATATATATATATATATATATATATATAAAAGAGATAACTTGCATCTCGTTACGAAGGACTCTTCGAGTTGCGGCGCTGCTTCTCTGCAGCTCTGAACGCTGGCCTCCCCCTCCCCACCCTACCCCATCCCACCCCGCCCCGCCTCCCGCACCCATTGTCTGGCCACTCGGCCATTTTTAAATTCCTGCGTGTTGCGTCAGCGGCGCGTTGGCTGTTACCGACGCTTGCGCTGCGTCGTCGCCGCCGCAGACGGCGCGGGGCGGTGGGCGCTGAGCGATAATAGGACGCTTTTTGCCCCGTCTAATGACCCGCGCGTTCTTTCCGGTTCTCCACTAAAGCACAACACGCACGGAGATTGGGATCGCAAGATTGAGACATCTTCAGTTTATGGAATAACGAATGATTTATGCCTGATTAAGTAATAAGACTTCGGTCAGCTGTTATTGCCCTATTATTTTTAAGTGGTAATATATTTCTACAAAATGCTGAGCAAATTGGCTATTATTGTTCCACGATAGTCAAGTAATATGTGAAAATGTGTTTAGGGGGCAGTCGAAAGGGCCTTAGATTAATGTCTTGTTTGTCAAGATACAAGCTCGTTAAACGTCTCTGATAATTGTTCTAAAAGACAATTCCACTTGCATATTAAGTCGTAAATGATAAGGGCAAAAATAGGTGAATGTGCATTATAAGATATGCATGACTTTTCTATTGTTTTGTTGCGTCTAGTATGTAATTAAAATAGCTGTAATTGCGTTTCAGTAAAATCGTATGTTTGCAGATCTTTCCGCGTACGCGCTGGAAAAGCCAAAGACTTAACGTTCCCCTAGCAGAAGTTGAATATTTTCGACGAGTGATAAGTAGAATTGTATCCAACTTGCAGGACATGAAGGATGCAGAGTTACTGCGTCATGGAAGAGATTTGGTTCCTTGAATCCTCATGGCCCAACAGAAAAAAATGAAGTTGACTTTCGAAGATTCAGACGGCTGCATTCTCGCGTTTTAGTAATAAAAATGCTAGAAAAAACTGCAACTTTTCAATTTTTTAAATTTTTTTTTCGGAATCATGCCGAGGGTACGTATCCTGAAAGCGTATGGGCAACAATTACCGAAGGCTAGAACTCTCAAAATTCGGTCAAAGGTACTACTTGCTATTTATTGAAGAAACATGATTTAATAGAATATTTTCTGGGATTCCTTCACAAGTAGCAATGTCACAGTTACAAACGTACCATCTTCATGTATTTATTTTTTGAGGACATTGTTATCTGTTTTAGAATCCTTTAATATATGCAAATAATTGATTTCTATGTAAAAACCATGTAGTTTAATGATGTAGGCCACCTTTGAATATTTCAGCCTTCAGTCTCTCTCTTGCAAGTCCCTGTGAAGGTGTTGCAAGAGCTTGCCGTCCAACGGCCATCAAAATGCTCTGTAAGGGAAGCGTAGTTGCAGCCAGTTCTCGCAACAGGCTGCACCGAGAGAGATGTTGCACTTCCGTTCGCACACTAGAAACAGTTCATTCGAAATCTCGAAATGCCTTTACATGCCACACGCTGAGGCTCGCCAAGCTTGATGGTGCATTGGATCGGGCCAGGTATTAGATTAGCTAAGAGCTAGGTATGACTACCTTTGGCGGATTCATGAAATGCTCTTGGGCCATATTAAACTGCGCAAACTTTGTTTTGTCGTCATAATCGTAAATCCTTAGTGTAATGGATTGGAATTATCTGAAGAATAATAAATTGTTGCATTGTATTTATTGCGTAATTTTATTCTTCCAATATAACACTGCATTTTTTCTCCTTCAATTTTTTGTTTGATATTGTTCATTGCTTCTTTCATACGAGCGAGAGTCCTGTCGCTCTCCAGTTTTTCCGCATTCTTTTCCGTTTAAAGAAAAAGCAAGTGAAATGTGAGAAACCGGATTCTTATCACACCTTTCGCTGCTGTAGAACTTGACTCGCTCTAGTTTCATCGCGCTGTTTACCATCATCAACGCGCGTCTCCATTTTGCAAAACAAACGGAGTAGAAATAGATCGGAGGAAAGTCGCTCGCCGGCCGATCGGAGCGAAAAACTCTTTCCTTCCTGCGGAGAGCGCTGTGTTAAATTTGGAAATTTAAGTGCCTACAGTTCACTGTGTTTTGTGATGTGAAGCCTTCAATGAAGCCATCAATCATCCTAGAAGACCATCTGAGAAGAAAACACATCCATTATTTATAAGGTTTATTTATATAATTAGGCTTAGTATGGTACCACATGAATAATATTTTTTAACCTTAATACTTCTTAAAAGGTAATACTTTACAGTTGAACTGTGATCTCATGGCCATGAGAAGGTTTTGAAAACCTGAGATTTTGTTAGTAACAGCTAAGTTTTTGCCTCAGTGTGATCTGAGAAAAAATTCATGTTTATGCAACAATTTTTCTCATTTCAAAACAGGTTTTTGTTTATTATAAGAGAACCGCTTGTCCTACCGGATTCTTCTATCAAAATCCGGCATCTACATCAAATTTAGGACTTTTTTGACACCTCATTCACCTCTGTAGCTTCAGATTTGATGTTTTCTGGTCAATTTGAAATATTTTCAAGCTATATTCTGAGCAGCACCTACAGTGCTTGCAGACACTCACAGGGTTCGCTAGCATCACACAGGTGTCAAGAGGGTCGCATACCTGCAGGCGCTACCCTTACGTATTCTTTGGCAAAGAGGTTCCAAATTATCGATCCATTCTCCCACTGTTGTAACCCCTCCCTTCATGGCTGTTTCCTTCACTAACCCCTATATAAAGCGTGCGTTTTCGCGCACAGCGCTCTCATTCTCTTGTTATTTCAGCTGCGTCCAGTGGCGTAGCTTTGTTAATTCTTCTCATAGAGCCCGGCTCCTTCAGAGTCGTTATGTATATCAAATCTGTATATAGTATTTGTTGTAAATAGTGTTTTTTAATTTTTTTTCCTTGCCGAGATAGTATGTTAGTTTACTTACAATAGATCAGATCAAATTATGAAGACTAAAATAATATTGTTTCTCATTTCGTCAGTAAAGCCTGAGCCATGGTTGTTGTTTTTATTTGGTTCCTTTGAACCAAACAATGTTTAATGAAATTGAGTGCATAAAGGTATTTAATGTGTTGATTTGGACTTGAAATGGAACTCTTACTTTGAAATGTTAATGATGTACTAATGTTTATGTTGTTTGCAGCTCGTTTACTACAAATGTTATGTTTATGTATGTCTGACCTCTGATTGGTGAGGAGGTGCGCTAATGTTTACTGCGCATTTACTTATGAATGTTGTTAATGTTGCAGTTCCTGCCATAAGTAAGACGGCACTTGGCCGCTTTTGGCAATTTATGGAAAGGTGCTCCCGCTGAGTATAAGTCGGCGCTTGACCGCATTCGGCACACGTGAGACTACGTAAAGGCGTTTGCTTGGCCCGTGCGGTAGCTCGAACCGCGGCCCTTGTTGCAACGTCACGGCCCCGCAGCCGGCAGAGAGGTCGGCTGGGCTACGCTTCACCGGCACGCAGCGGTGGGGTCACGTGCCGACCTTGATGCGGCACGCTGATCGGCGCTCGTGTCTAGGAACAGTTTTGTTCAGCGAGCAGCGGGCGGCGCTCATGTACCGCCCATCTCGCTTATGCGTAAACTTGCTGCATTCCTATGTTGTATGGTTACGAAAGGTATAGTAAGAAATCCATTTCAAGAATTTTGGTATTGTGCACTCCTACGAAGTTGGTTCCATGGCTCATGCGTAGTTCTGTTTATTACGAATGTTATTTGAGAAAAGAAGGCCTAAATACGGCTTCTTTAGCAAATTTGTTTATATACGTTTCTATCTACCTCGTCCTAAAGTGGGCATTCAAAGGTAGATTATAAGACAGTATTTCTGTATGTGCTAGCGCGATGTTGTAGATGCGCTACTAAGTTAGTGTTCACCTTTCTGTTCCAAGGTTTATGTTTCAATTTTCAGCTTCCTCGCCCTAAAGTGGGTTCTTTCAAGAGGTCGACTGAAATCATTAATTCTGTATGTCGGCGCATTTTACGCGCCTTTGTTTATGAGACGGCCTCGACCGTCCTTCATTCTTGCTTGTAAATTGTAATTCTGCTTTGTTTTTCCCAGCTGCTTTCCACCTGCGCATCAGGAAAAACTAATATGTAAAATTGTTTATGTAATAAATGTGTTATATTGAAAGTTATTTGATTGTCATATCTCTGATTTGAGATCCTATAAAGTTGTGATACCTTTTATTAAAACCTGGGGCGTCCATTTGAAAAGTTCAAGTGTGACGACAATCTTTTGAATTTCGATAGCTTAGAAGCTTTTGTGTTAGCTTTGCATAATTATCTCCTTAGGCAAATGCATGGTCAGTTCGCTATATATTACGTAGCGAAAATTAATGTTATTAATGTGCTGTTTTCAACAGCTGGCGACCGTATTAAATAAATTGTCATTAAAAAAGAGGTCAGCCAAGTTTGAGATTTAACACGCTGATCGCTTGTTTCAATGTTGCACGTTCCTCGCAGCACACGTCTCGGCGTGGTCCGGTGCGGGCCTTCGGGCGGGCAGCGAGGCAAGCAGCTGCGCCGGGCGCTGCTCTGCGTCCGGTATTTTTGGCGCGCGCGGCCTTCGGCGGCGGCCGCGGCGCCGCGACGCTGTGCAGGCCGCGCGCGGATAATGACGTGCGCCGCCGCCTCGTTCTTCGGCCTGCCCCGGCGGTGCTCCGTTCGCGAGTCTCCCAAGCAACGCTCGCCAAGTAGGCCGGGAAATGTTCTCATTGAAGAAGAAATTAGAACAACAACTTTCTTATGTGAAATATGGACTGTACGCGAAGAGGTTCACTTAATGAAGTAAAGAATAGCCTAGTATACTCGTAGTATTCAATGAATTGGAAGTGCAGTGTAATGCTGGATGTGTGGCATTTAAGGAACGACGAAGTACAGCCCTAATTTGACAGTATTTATATTAATTTTGTTGGCTTGAATTTCATCTTTTAGGTGTAGAATATTAACAATTGCACTGTTAAGAGTTCTATAATTTCTCAGCTATTGAAAAAAAAAAAAAAAAAACATTGAAAAGAAAATATTGATAACTGACTTCCATCATTGTATTTTTCTTTCTGCAATTCATATACCCGTAATTTGCTAATTTTTTGAAAAGCAGGTGAATGTATAGATAGTTGTACAACGAATGGGAGTTGCGGCTCAATGGCGATATTAAGAGAATTGCTGAATCAAACTTTCGTCATTCTAGAGATTGACCCCTTGGATAGTTGCTTGTTGTTGCCGAGTTCTTGGCCCACATACAGCTGGAAGTGTGCACAGTTCACCCTTCCCATTCCCATACCCACACTTTTCCGACCCCGTGCGTTAAGCGCCAGTTTCATTTCAGGATCCGCTTCCGCGATCCAAAAGAGACGTCTTCCGGTCGAGACTACGCGCAATCCCGGACACCGTTGCAACGGTCTATACGACTTAAACGCTTAGGCGAAAAAGGTACAAGAGTCCAAGTGTGGTTGGTCGGGTATTTGGGTGAAATGACGTTGCAACCGAGGCTTACGTTCTTCGCTAGCCATTGCAGCGACGCGGCGCGGTGCGAGGGAGGACGGCGGGGCGGGCGCGCGGGTCGCAGGCCGCGCACAGCGTCTCACTAATCGGCCAACGTATTGTCGCGGCGGGGCGGGGGCAGGGCCGGGGGCGGGGCCGGCTGTTTGGGATTCCGCGGGGGCGGCGCGCAAATGGGGCGCGCGGCGCGCATCCCGAGCGCCTCCCCGTCCACCCCCTCGAGTACCCCCTCCGCCAGCTTCTCATCGTCCGCGGCTCCTCTCTTCAGTGACCACTCGCGTCCTTTCGTCTGTTTCCTGCGAGTGCGCGCTGGCTGCCTCTGCGCTGTTCTTTCGCGTCCGCAATCTGTCGTTTCCATTCTTCGCGTCATCCCGTTGCCGCTCCGCACGCGCTCCGCTTACCCGGGACGGCGCTGCCGCAGCCCCGCGGATAGGGCGGCACGCGCTGTTTCTCTGGGCACGGCGGTAAGCTGTATATCTGCGGGGATTATTGGAGTGCGTCGCGCCCTCGAGGAAGTGGTTTGACTGTTGGTCGCCCCTCTCTCACCGCCTCGCCTCGAGTGGAAGGGTGGAAGCTCGCGCGCGGGCGGCGGTCGTTGCAGATCGGGCTCCTGCTTGGCTTCCGGGCCGCGTACGAGCGCGGGCGTGGGGTGAGGGCGCAGAGAAGGAGCGCGATCAGTGGAGAGGCTGCCTCCGCTCGGCGCGCCCGGGCCCCGGCCCCGGCCCCGATACGATCTCCTAAACGCGTTTGAGGGCTGTTGTGGGCTGCGAGCGCGAATTGTCCTTTCCGCGCCCTCCGCCCCGCCCCGCCCCGCCGCGCCACGCGCGTTCCCTCCTGCGCGCTCGAGAGGTGATTTTTCGCCTCCCGCGACGTGATTTTCGCCTCCTCCCGACTCCTCCGGCGCGGCGGAGAGATTGCGCTGCGCTGGGCTCGATAGTGCTTCGCTCGCGCGCCGAGCTCCTTCGCGGTTGGTGGTCGGTCGAGTGTGTAACCTGCCAGACGTGCTAACTTGGATGCTAGAGCTTTCGTGCCGAGACGACGGGGCAGAGCAACCGGTTTGGCTTCCGCCCGACATTGACCTGCGCTACACTGAGAGAATGGTCGGGAGTTCGCGGAATGTCAGGTGGGAGAATTGCGCGGTCTCACTGTTCACTCCGGCGGATGGTTCCGTATCCCCTGCGATTAATTTTGTTCTCCCGTAGTATCTGATAAAACGGCGATACTAATATGGGAGTATAGATGAATCTCCTGGATAAGACAATGCACAATATCTTTGTAAAGTATGATGAACAGCTCTCGCGTGTAGCTGTTTAATTAGTCCAACGATCACCTCTTCCTCCCACTCACCTGCCTCAATCAGATCACACTGCGCAGCAGATCAGACGCATATTGCCATCATTGTAACGGTAAACGTCATGTGCAGAGAATGTGGCCGGGGAGCGATGTCGGAATGCCAGCCGACAAATGGAATGAAACCCTCGGCACACACAGTAAAGTTTTTATGACTGTTATTGTATTCTGTCGATTGCTAAATTAATCATGCCCATGGAGGTTCTAAAAAGCCAAATACTCTGAAATGCAACACGCTGCCGCCGGGCTGTTTAAAGAGCATTCGCGTTTGCTGCTAGGAAATGCAACTATTCGTTGTAGCATTCGAATGAATGTCAGTGGATTAAGAGACATGTCGAAAACTGCCCTTTTGACTACGTTGTTCCATCATAAAAAAAATCGTGACAGAAAAATGCCAATGTGCAAATTGTTGTCATTGAGTCAGTCTTTTCAAACGCTTTTTAAAAGAATGGAGATAATAAATAAGATATCGCTTGCAGTGTAGTGACACTGGATTAGAAATTGCGAAGTGACTTTTATCACATTTATTTATTTATTTTACGTCAGAAAACAGTTGAAACTGCGTATGACATGATATGGGGAGAAGTGAATTCTGTGCACATTTTCAAAATTTTGTGATTCCTACACTAAGTCATATACTACATGAATTTTGAAATTTAAATAAAAAAGCTCTCATGTAATAAAATCTATTTTCAAGGATATAAAAGTAATAAATTTTGGGCTCTTATCCATGATGTCCTTCGTCAAGGAATAATACTTCCTGCCGCAACATGGAAACGATAATTTGAATAACTATATTTCCCAATGAATTCTAGAAGACGTGCACAGATAATGAAGTTACATTTATGTCCAGAAGCAAAACAGAGGGCCATCTCAGCATTTGCTCAATAGATCAGGGAAACTGCACGAAAAATCTGATCGAGATGGGTACACGTACAGTGTACACGCACTTCCATCGCAAATTGTATGTACCAAATTCATGCGAATTGTTTGAAGCTGATTGAATTTAAAAATACATTTTCAATTAGTGTGGATATCGCTTAGGTAACGAATGAGTGATACATGAAATTATTTCAATGTCCCTCGACTCCACCGAAAATCACAGTATTTATTTAACTGCTCAATTCGCGATTTAGAGTTTCATATTTGCTAGTTTCACAAATCCAATAGCTGACCAGTGTTTATTTCGCTCCTATTTTATGTTCTAGTTCACGTTTTTGAGTACGTACACATATTTATTATTAGTTTCCGATATTTGCGAGAGGTTTGTTGTGAGACTAATTAAAACTTCTATTTTTTTCGGTGCTATTTCGATAATCTACGTTAAATGACGATCTGAAAAACAGAAAAAAAAATCAACACAAATTTTGCATTGAGTTATTGTGATTTAGTAGTAACGCCAGAGCTCTTGCGTTTGCCTCGGGATCTATAGTAAATAGACGCTGATAAATTTCGTTTCCGAAACGCCAAGAACGGAGATCGGCAACGGCGTAGGAGTGCAGGAAGCCGGAGCGGAGTCGAGTCGGCGATGTACCGGCGCGGCAGCTCGCGCGACGCCGAGCGGATCCCAGGGACTCCCAGCTTGTATACGTTCCCTGGAGCTTTTTCCATTCATTACGGAGCGGAAACTGCCGGTATTATTGGGTTGCGCCTCGAAAGGCACCCGCGCAGCATTCTGAGGCTGCTCCCCCCCCCCTGACGAACAGCCCGCGCCGACGCGGAGCGGAGAGGGTGGAGCCACCCGTACCACCCGCTCACCGCCTCCGCCTCCCCTTCCGCTCCCACCCCCGATCCTGCCATCGCTGTCGTCTCCATCCACTTCCACCCCTTCCGCTCTGCCCTTCTCCCCCGCCCCGCCATCGCTCGCGCCGTCCTTTTCCCTACCCCCTCATCCCCCCTGTTCCTCGCTTTCGCCCGCGCCCTCTCCGGCGTCGTCGATTGTGTACCGCAGCGCCGTGGGTCGCTTAAATATTTAGCTTTCGACGTCCTGTACATCACCGCCTGGGGCATCTGCCTGCCCCAGTTGCGCTCGCTCCTCGCCGCCCGGCATCATCTGCTTGGGCGCCCCCGCCTGCCCGCCCGCCCGTCCGATTTACTAGGGGCAGTCCCGTCTGCGAACTCTTGGGAGTTGTACATACCGAGGATTTTAAATTTGCTTCATGTTAAGTGGCAGTTATGAGGCTTGACGCATGCTCTTCCGATCATTTATTTCGAAATACGCAGGGAAGGGCGCTAAATTTTACTGCTACAGTACGGTCCGCGCATCTCATTTCTTTGTAAGTCTTAATATATAAGTGGCCAGTATAGTCGTGTTCCAGCGCACCGACGCTTAAAATCTTGGGAAGAAAAAACTGAGTTGGCAGTCACAAAGACACTTGCGTTTGCAGCTCGAGTTATTGTTTTCCTGAGGTATGCTCGCAAATTGGGAAGTCCCTTCCATATCCCACGTCTCACAAACTGTTTCATGTAGGAAAAAATATAGTGTCAGTGATTAATCAACGTAATCTGATCTTCGGTCGTATTTCTGGCAAACTGGTATAACGAATGTACTGGAAGAAATGTAACATAAATATTCTGGTAATAACTATCTCTTTTAAATTGTGCGAATATACAGCTCTGCGAATAATAAATTCGTATACGCGGTTTGTATTTAGTGTCATGCAATGCAGTTGTGTTATTTCATTTAGATGTGAAATTCTTAACAGAAAAAAAAAATACCAATAATGTTAATATTAACCTCAAAATTGGGTGTTTTTATATTATTTCAGCGCAAATATTTGTAAACCCAGTTTTCTATTAACATGTTATACGAAACAGACGAAAACGTATGTTGCAAGGAAACATTTTTTTAATCAACTTCAAAAGAAGGGGGTTATACAATTCGTTCTGAACATTTTTTATGTTTGTTCAGCCACAATTTTCGCTTATCTTCCCCGACTTCCAACGTTTTTTCCTTTTCTTTTTTGAATTGATATACCCTCCTGTGACACCGCGGTAATTTAATGTTATTCTGATTATTGGGTGCAAATATTTCATTATAAATAATGAAGTGAACATCTAGCGACGCCTTTTTTTAATATATACAATGCCGTTTTCCGAATGATCTCCTCAAATTTGTCCTGAAAATTTGACACGGTCCGTACATTTTCTATATTTTTTCCAGAAAGGGTTACATATTTTGTCTTTAATTTTTTTTCCTCTTAGCGATCAAAACGCAATTATAAATAAAACGCCCCGATTTCAATAAAAATCTTTGAATTTTCAAAAAACACGAAATTAACTCGTCGAATCTCTCCTCTCTTTTCATTATTGACGCTATGTATTTTCTTGATTCAAGCGATTTTACCATTACTACAATTTGAATTATTTCGTATTCATACTTTTCAAAATATTAGTCGTTTTCAAGAAAATAATTTCCAAAAAAACACGATTTAAGAAAAAACGTCTTCAGCCGGCCCGGTGGCCGAGATCGCTAAGGCACTAGTGCCGTAGTGATCTCGGACCGAAGGGTCGCGGGTTCAAGTCCCGCCTCGGGCATGGTTGTATTTTTGTTCGTCCTTTCACCCCTTATCATCAATCACCATATCGTTTCATCCACATAGTTACCATACCGTTAACAGTAATAGTGGTCGCTAATGACCTTAGATGTTGAAGCGACCTTAAATAAACCAATTAAAAAATAGTCTTCACGTTTTCATTTTTTGTTATTATAATACAAAGTACTGAATTATTTGACGCAAATGTAATTTTAAATTAAAACGTAGGTGTGTGTGTGTGTGTGTGTGTGTGTGTGTGTTTAAATTCAAAGTGAACATGAACTTCCTTCCTTGTGGTTGGAAGAAGTGTTGCTAGGAGGAAATAATATATTTGCTCTTTCATCACTGCATCTGAAAAATTAAAATTATGCATGTCATTTTAAACATGTAAAATCCACTTTAAATTTAAAAAAAACAAAAACTTAAAAGTAATACAATAATTTTGATTTATATTTAGTCTTTTGATTCCGCAATGTGTTTAGGTGATACAAATAGTAAGCACATTATTGAATCGAAAAAACAAATATATTCATTTTTTACTTCTAGTTGTTTTTTTTAATGTTTGCAAGTCGGTTTTACATATTTTTAGTTGCATTTATATTTGAGATTGTGATCGCCGGTATTTAATGTTCTCTTGAAGGGGTATTCCGGTGATTCGTGCCCTCAAATAGAGGAGTTCCACGTCTTCTGTAAGTAGAGGGAAGGGGCAAGTGCAGGAAGTGGAAAGGTGTAAAATATTTGCAAAGAAAATCTGTCTGTGGAATGAAAAATATGCTACCCGTTCGTAGAATATGAAAACAATGCCGAGAATACAGGTACTATATGCCGAGATGTGACCCTAACATTATGAATGCGACACCAGTCGGTATGACACATCATTAATGTCATTAATGAATGGATTAGACTAACACCCAGAAATACATTACACGAAGTTTAGAACGAAAAGTGAAACGGGCACTTTTTGAGTAACTGTAAAACACTCTTATGTGGGGAAGCATGGAAAATACATGTTATTGACGTTGAAAATTCTCGTATGGAGTGCGGTTAACGATTGAAAAAAATGTTACAAATTGCGTCCCAACAAAGTCGTTACGAAAATTTAGAGAAGGTATATGAAAGAAGGGTGCTTAACTGGCAGGGAATGTTCTTCAGTTTCACTTCGGGTAGAATAGCAAATAAGTCTCTTCAATGGAAATACATGAAAAACATGTTCCAAGTATTGTTTTCTTTGAAGTTATTTTTATGACATTTATGAAGGTTTGGATGTTGATGGGATCCTGACAGTTAAAAGCGTGAAAGTACTTTTTGAAGTGGGTAGCGATATCTTCAGATGTGGCTTCCCGCATATTTTTGTTTTGAGAAATATATTTTTAAACATTCTCTGAATTTTGTTCCTGTGGCCTGAATCACCATGTACTCTTTCTTACACGTTATATTTCCATTCTGAAGAAGAATATTTAAAAGTGTTTCCAACTGTAATAGTAGTAGTGTAGTGCATGAGAATTGTGAACTATGGTGTGTAGAATGTAGCCTGAGAATGTGAACTGTAGTGTCGGTAGAATAGTGTCTTAGTGTTCTATCAGCTGTGAAAAAGATACTGAAGAGAGGCTTGGAGAGAAGTTCCTTGAGCTGCTGCTGAACATGGCGAGCAGCGGCGCGCCCGCCCGCCCTGACGTCTCCGAGCGTCCAACACCTCGCCGGGCCGTGGGGCACTGCCGTGGGTGTGCTGCGGCCTTCCGCCGTCCCTCTGCCCCGCCACCCCCCCCCTGGCCCCCGCCGTCCGGCCGCCAGTGCTCCATTGCCCCGCCACAAGGCTTCCCGAAAACTTGGCAGCGGCGGCGGCATGGCGCGGCGCGGCGCGGCGCGGCGAGCCGGCGACGTGTTTGAGCGTGATGTGCCCGGCCGGGGGCCGGGGGCGTTTGCGCAAAATCATCAAAATAGTTTGTCCTTAAAAGGGGTTGGATACATCCATTTCTATTTTTAATTATTTTTTTTTAAATAATTGTCTGCAACTTTCGTGATACTATTTGCAAAACATTACAATGAAGTGGAATTTCTGCATGTGTGTGTGTATTAAAACCTGCGAAGCAATACGGTCTCTGGTCTCATATTTGAACGTGCTCCCGTCGTTGGAACACACTCTTATTTTAAGAAATGGTTGGATTACGATGTAGAAAACAATTGTTTTCTTAAGAAATGATGATTTTTTTGCAAAATTAAACATTTTTCTTCAGTTATTGTTCTGAATGCTTTAGTAGTGATATGTTGGGGATTTGCTCCTGCGATGGCGCACGGGACGCGGGTGCCTCGTGGCGACTCGCAGCACAGCGACGCGCGGCGCACGTTGTGGGCTTCGCCGTCGCTCCTCTAATATCGCTGGCCGGCTGCCAGGCTGCTTTCGCGCGTGGGGCGGCGGGCGGGGCGGGGCGCGCTCTGCTCCACCCCGCTCCGCCCCGCGCGGCGCCGCGACGCCCCAGAAGCAGCGGCGCAGGGCTTTCTCTGGCGCGCGACGCGACGCGGATGAAACGCTAGGACAGGTCGCAACAGCACGTGGTGCACGGCTTGCGCAGCTAAGGAGGTTTAGACGCCGTCACACTTCCGATCTCCTCCCATGCAGTGTTCGAAATAGCTCATTTTATTTTGTTTTTAAAGTGTTATGTGTACATCGATTGTCTATGGGTAAAATTAAAACATCAAACAAAAAAAAAAAAAGCATATTTGCGGAATGTAAACGAAAGTTTGTCCTCCAAGTAACATCTCTGTTGATTCCTACGTGTCATAATAATGACACGTCCTGTTTCCTGTCACTCTGTTCTTAAAAGGTACCTGCGTAGTACCAAATTAACGACTGAAGGGATGCGTATTAGTTTTATGACAGTAAGCGAAATGGAATGGTGACTGTATCGCACAACAACAAAACGTGATTCGTTTCATGTGACCGGTGGGCGCCCCGATTCATTTCAATCCCGAAGAACGCTGCGAAGAGAGAGGGCCAGTAGCAAACCTCCGTGGAAGCCCCTCGCGCAGCAGCCAAAACGTTGCTTGAGTCTCGGCGCAGATGCCTACGACTTCATCCATTTTGCCGGCATGCGGCTCCCGATCTTGAAGGTTTGAAATGTCCGTCACTGTAGTTGGTTGAAACGGAACGGAGTTTTATTTGTACCGGCGTGTTCGGACAATGTGCGCGGACCAGTACACTGATAAGTGCACGCACCTGCGCTATCTATTTCTCTGGGTAGGGAGTAGTTTTTACGAATATGTCCCCTTCATAACCTCCGCCATTGGGCAGGTTGTTTGAAAATATGTTTATGGCGCATCGATTTACGTGGCATGCTTTTAAATTTGACGGGAATGTTCATTTGTTTTATAAAAATGATTTATTCCTGTTGTCTTTGTGAGAAAAAGAATGAAAATCTGTCACTCACTTATGGTAAGAAGTAAATTTGTTAAAGATACGTCATTATACGTATTTTTCCCATGTAGAAAAATTGAATTATTAGTAATACTCTGAATCCTTGAAATTATCTTGAATAAAGACAATTTGTAATGGATTTTCATTAACATGTCGAGTATTATGAAATAAACGGAAAGAAAATTAGTCCAGAAGATTCAAAATGTAATAAATTATGTAAAATGTACTTACTTAATGATTTTTGTTTCATCGCTAACCTACAACATTTGGCCTAAAAATCAGCACATTTTGAATTTTCCGCAACAATTTGCCCCACCCTACAACTTGACTATGGCGATCCCCTGCAGCAGGACGCTTTGGAGCTGTGTTCGCTTGTGCAGTCGCCTAGGCAATGATACGTAAAGATGAGTGGGACCGTGACGGGCGGCTGGGAGCCTCGCGCTGGCCGGCCTGGGCCGCGTGCATGGGCGCGCTCGCCGGCTCGCTGGCTCGGGCGGGGCCGCCTCGTCGCCGCGTTACATAAGCGCCGCCGCCGCCGGAGCGCTGGCCTGATGGCCGGGTTCAAGGGCGCCCCCGCCGGCCCCGGGCCCCGCACCCCCGGGCGGCCGTCGAGCGGCGGGCGGGAGGGAGGGGACAGTCCGGGTCCGCACCCGCCCATTCGCTGGGAAGTGCAATGAGAGCGCGACCTGCACTCCCTTCTACGACGTTTTCCACCTTTAGAATCTGCGGATGCAGACGAAACGTGTTTCACGTTGCTGCTTCCTCCGTCCAAACTTTATCGAGCAAAAATGAACGCCAGAACTGAATGATTAATAGTTATTAACTTGTTGATACTCACCTGTTTGGTTTAAAGCTAACTTATTTGGTAAGTTTGTGCTCTAGATATAAAGTATAAAATATCGTTTTGGATCTGCTAAAGCAAGATTGCCTCAAAATATTTTTATTTTATAACTTACCTAAAATTGTGATAACGTACGCATTTCATTTTATTTTAAAAAATGTACTCTTTTAAATAAATTTGCTACAGCGCATGTTGCGCGGAAAATAGATATTTCGCGAATTAACGAATTTTAACTGGTCCTGCTACTTCGTCGGAATATTTATATGCATATTAAATCGAAAATATGCATCGACCGGCCCTTTCTGATAGCGCCCCTTAGTCGGTGGGAAAAAAGAAGCGTGCGTCGATGCTGTACTCTTCGTCGCAGGTATCCATTCTTTGCGGCCCGCCGGTTTTTAATTTAATGACCCGTCGACCCGCGCGCGCGCGTTGCGCGACTCATCGCCGCAATCTCCGTCAGAGACCTCTCTCCCTCTCCCTCTCTCTGTGCGTCGCGCCTTTGTCTATTCGCTTTTATTTTTTATCGCGCTGATCTAATTTTGTGGAGCACGCGGCGGCAGCGGGCCGAGGCAGCAAAAGCTCGCCGCCAGGAGCACAGCGCTTCCGCTGCAGACGTATGCATACGCGCGGATGTGCATGTGCGCGCGTGTGTGCGTATTCGATAACGAAATTGCGGCGCGTGCGCCCGCACACGCGCGCGCACGTGTCGCGGCCCCCAGTGCGGGCAGCGGGGCGGCTTACTCGCCAAGAATAATTTGCCCCTTGTTTATTGTAATTCGAGCGCTATGTTCCGGCCAGGGGGCGTGCGCGCAATTAAAATTTGTAACTAACTAGTTATTACTGGGCGTCGCGCGCGCACGCAGGCCACGGTGGCGGTCGTCTCTCTCTCTCCCCGCCTCCCTCTCCCGCGCGCGCGTTTATAAATTGTACCCGTAACGGTGATATTTTTGTTGAGCGCTCGCTGGCGCTGACTTGGGGCAGCCGCCGCTGCCACCCCTGCGCGCTTCGAACGCGGAGGGCGTCGCGCCGGTCGGCAGACCTTTGCTAGCGCCCGCTTCAGGCGCTGCGTTCATTCATGGCAGCAAATGGAGGGATGCATCATTACGGCGATGATACATGAAAAGTCGCTTCGTGCGCAGGTTTGGGTGCGAATCTCGCGGAGGGATGTTTCCATATTATTGTGGCGTGGTAGGCAATAGTGTACCACTGAACAACAAGTGTCGTTTCACGTGAGAAAATACCTTTATCCTCATAATATTTTACAATAATTAATTCCTATACGGTTTTCTCTCAGAAGCATGTATTTACATAGAAAGTGTTTTTGTAATTTTCCGGTTCGTCGCGGCTTGTATGTCGCCCGAACTTAGTGTGCATTTCCAAAAGAAGCGGAAACTAGACTCCGGAAATCATACGCGAACAGCGAGGGGACTTGAGATCTGCTGTCCGGGCGATCGGAGGGCCGCGCGCGATAAAGGTCCGTCGTTATATCACTGCAATTTAGTGAATTCACAAATTGGCGTATTTCATTCATACGCGAAAAAATTGCTTTATTTTTCGGCAAAATCTACAAATATCTTCATCCCGTCGACTCACTTTCAGCACAAACGTCTGGATATTAAGGAACCTGAGAAGTGCGCTTCTCAGCGAAATGACGTAAGGAACATTTGTTCATCTAATTGTGGAGAAGACGGTATTGTGCGTATACTGTTGTTTTCACCTGAAAAGACGCGCCTGCAAAAAATCCAAATTAATTTTGAGATAACCATGGCTCCCACAAAGGCTGCGAAATGTCTCATTAGATTAATTATTAACTCATGATCTCAGGGTAAATAAGGAAGTCAGTGGTATGTGTCAGTTGTCACTTTTATATCTTGTGAAATAATCTGTATAGCTTGAATGACTGAGAATACTGCGATAACGCCCATGTTAGTCTAAGGCCCACACTGGGCTGTAGCGCAATGGGGGAGAAAGAAAAGCATTGTTTTATTTGCATTTTTAATGGAGTTCAATATATAGCAGTTTTTGCTGCTGGAAGTCTCTGATCTCATGTATTATCTAAATCTTCGTTTCATAATTGCCGAGGTCTCTCAAACCCTTTTTCACAAATGCAGTATACGAAGAAAGGGAAGATACAAATGCTCTTCCAAGGGCAGTGATCCAGTCTGAAAGATGTTGGCCTGTGTTGCATGCGATCCGGTTGACCATTTAGGTAGTAGGAGTGGGTTGAAAAGTACTTCGTGTGCTAGTTTGCAGGGAGATAAGAGTACTTGCAAGCAAGATTATGGCGATTAGGGTTCGTTGAATCCTTCTTGTGTTCCCCAAATGAGTACAGCAATTCTGAAGGTTTACGAAGGTACACAACTTCTGTCGCCCAGTTCCTAAGAAATATGTCTGTAAATTAACCGTAATGCCTTTTTTGATGTATCCGCAAAAATGTTTCGTGCTTCGCACTTTTAAAGTGTGTTCATAAAGCTGTCATCATTTTCACAGAACTCACATTGTCCGGGACTAAGGCTAAGGAGTTACAGTGATTAATTTCCTGTAATGCATAACCATTGAAAATACTAGGTTTTTATAATATACGTTTTTGTGTATTACTTTTCTTCATTGCATCGTTATGGCACCATAGATTTCTTGCATTGAAATCTCCCATAAAATTGTGTGCCCATTAAACCGCTTAGCGAGCGTTGGTAATGTTTGGGTGTACAATATTACAAAGTAGAGGTTTATTTGTCGAGAGGGTAATGTTTCCCACAAATTCCATTACGAGGCGTATAGCGCCTCTCTTTCGTCGGAGCGGCGCCTGCAAAATTCCGTGCCCTATCTTTACGCGCGGATTTGAATGAAGATATGTTTAAGTACTGTAACTCGTTTAAGAGTCCCGGAACCGTTTTAGTCCCCTGGCGTAATCTAATGTAATCCCCGTTAATCGGCTCTAACCGTTATCCGCCATGCCATCTTTCGACGTGACCTGACAATTCGATTTGGGTGCTTTAGTGCCGCCGCCGCCGCCGCCGCCTGATCGAGAGACGCCCGCCCGCGAGTTTTACGCAGCCCATAAAAGTGGCCGAGGCACCTCGGCGGTGCAGAATGGAAATATTCAATCTGGCGTCGGAACCGCGCCGCAGCTCCGTGGGGGCGGTTCTGGGTTTAGCGCCCGGTGCAGCGCAGCACGGCGCGGCGCGGTGTGGGGTGGGGCAGGGCAGGTGGCGTGATGGGGACGGAAGGGGGCGTGCGCGATGCGATGCTGTGCGGGGTCGCCGCGGGGCGGGGCGCGAAGCTAGACGAGACGGCATTGAACGTTACCTGTGATGAAGCCATGAAGAAGGCTCCAACTCCATTCCACGATTCGAATGACGATGATGGGGATCTGAGTCGTTTTCTGTTAGATGCGATGGCCAGAGGCCGAAATTAACGTTGCGTTTATATTGCTGCTTCGATCGCTGAAACGAAGAATTTCCAATAAGGTAGATTTACGAAACACTCGCAATTCAGTTTACACCTGTCAGGTTTACTAGCAGCAAAGTCGAACTAAACCTTACGATGATACGAAAGTTACTATCGGAAAATTTTCTTTTATGAGTGAAATTAGGAATTTTTAGATGGAGAAAAGTAAATAAACGAAATCAAATACAAATAGTAGCTGCTGAGAAACTTCGGCAAAGCAAAGCCGTTCAATTCGATGCAGAAATTGCTTCCAAAAATAAATAGTGATGTGACTAAGTTTCAGTGGTTCCGATTTCCAGCTACTGTATTTTTGCGGTTAAGAAATTACAAACCGTATGTAGGATTAGAAAGAGACGAAACGCCATGCAATGTTTGCGCTCATGGGTAATACATTTTCATTTTGTTCACATTTTAATCGGTTCTCGAATAACGACATATCGTGATTAGTTATATTATTTCATGCAGTGTTATTGCAATGCATGTGTGGATACTGTATCTGTAAATTAAGCAGAATTGCATTATATCTTGCATAAAAGAATCTCCACGTGAGTTCTCAGATATTCCATATCTAGTCACCATGGGAAATAGATCTGGTTTTCTGACCTTAACAATCGATGTGTTTTTCGTTTTCTTAAAATTTGTGTTCCCTTGTATTGTTTTGTCTTTCGATGACTTGGTAAAAAGTGCAAAGATGGTATTCTGATGGCAGGTTCTGGTTGTCAATTTTCTTTCTGTCATATGGATACGCGGAGTCAAATGACCGTTCATGTTTTATCATGCTCGCCTAAAATTCATTGATGCTGCACGATCACTCTCACGTAAGCAATTTTCTAAATCAATAGCTTTTTTACAAAATGTTTACCATACAACAATTTAAAGGTTTCTCCGATTGCATTTGATATTGCTACGAAAAGAAAAGAAAATTGGAAAATTATTACTCGAAATTGTATGTTGCGGAACGTAAATGTTCATACCATAAAAATTATTATTTATTGGATTATACGGTTGGTTTATAGTATTCTTAGGTAGTTTTATAGTGAAAAACACCAAACGTTGTGAATAAAACACTATTTAAATATGAGATTGTAGAAAAATGAGATGCAATACAAACTTTATATTTTTGATGGATCTTAGCTTACTATCGCTTTTCTCAGTATTTGCGAAGTCACTCGTTCCTTCAATGCTTTGTGAATGGACGTCTCGCTGAAATTTCGGTTTCATAAGTGTTTCGCTTTTCGTGCTATACTTTGTAGGTACTGGAGAATAACCTAAGCATAGTTGCTCTTCCTATGTGAAAACTCTCATTCATTTGGAAATACATGAGAAACGAATGCAAAATCTGTAACTATATTTTAATTGATAGAACTCTTTTTCCATTGCGAGTTGAAGAAAATAGAAATTAGGAACGGGAACAGCGTCATAATGCGAATACATTATTTTAGTTGAATTACTCAAATTATCTCCTAGTTCTATTCTCTTGTTAGTTCAATTACAAGACAACTCCCTAGCGATTGTATCCTTTGCGATTCAGGGAATCGAAATTCAGTAACACTCTGGAGTGTTAGACATTACTTGTGCTCACGAATACTAAAGAATTTCAAACAGACTTGGAAAAGAGTGATCGGTTAAACGCCAGCAATTACCTTTTTGCCGTGGTTGGAGTATCGATCTTGTTTTGTCCATTACGACGTGCTTCACGCGAGTTCATTCATTTTTGAACGAAATTTGTTCGAAACATATTTGGAACGAAAATGTTTGTTTTAGAATATGGATTAAGAAAACTAAATTGACGTCGCTGAAGACTTGATACTCGTAGTATTCATACATATTCAAGAATTTTTTACATCTAGTTAAAAGTAGTGTTCACGCGAATTTCAGTTCCGGCACGCAGTTCATGCGAATGCTAGTTCAATTCTTTCAAGTACTCGTCGCAGTACCTGTATTTGTATCATATTCATTAGCCAATCAATTTTGATTAGTATTTACATATTGTAGTAATAATTTTCTTTGCGAAGAATATCTGTGAGTTAATCTTTATTAAAGTATGCAGTTGGAGTCGTGTGCTTCTTTTGCTATAGGGCAATCCCTGATTCTCTATGAGGTGTTAAATAGAATTAGTATTGTTCCAAACCACCAGGTCAGACTTTATTATTTTTTACTGGGTTTGCACATATCTTCTACTCAACTAAAACGATTAAAGTGAATTCTGTAAGCTAACCCTTCTGAATTATTTATTGATATAAAACCGTGTGTGAATCCTTTCGTCTGGATGACAATTTTGACTGCGTTTGTTACAAGGTATTGTTGGTATTATATAATTAGGTACAGTTGGATATTATAAAAAAATAATCAAACTGTTGGAATTATGAGATTCCAAAACTGGAGAAAACAATAAAATGCAGCATTTCTTGTTAATAAAATACCAGCAATTTCAGCTAAAGATTAAGCACAACGAATGGAGTTTTTGAAATATATTTCAATACTTATCGGCGAGTGAATCCAAATATCCAGAAAAATGAGTAAAATAAGTGCGGAATTGATCTTACTTTTAAAGTGTATTTCCTTTTCCATTTGTTTTCTAGTTTTATTATCAGCGTATTATGAAGGCGCTTTTTCAACATGCTGACAAATACTGTGTTTAAAGATGGTGTTTCTCCTATGTTAAAGGGAATCCGAAAACCGTTGAATTCTCTTGTGAAATATAAGACTGAATTTTAATACTTTTTGTGAAAAATTGTACTTCTTGGAGATACAAGAGTTCAGAAATAAGCTCTTCAATTGTGGGAGATTGTAATGCAGTTTCTCCACTTTCATTCTGCAACAATAGAATATCCCGATGTGTTCTTTTTGCAACAGATTTCCCTCTATTCTCTGAAACCAAACATCTAATTTTGTATTTTGGAAATTTGAAATATCCGCACTCGGGGTGATAGAATGGAAGTGGAAGGTTGGTTCTCAAGTATTCAAAGTTCATAGCCTTTAGGTTTTATACTGGGGCGTTTATTCCATGGAAGCATTGCTTCGTCTATCTTTTCCAAGGATATCTTATATTTTAATACCACTTGACTAGTAATTCAGAATCATTTACTTGTAATTTAAGTCAAAGCAGTTCAAATTGTGCGCATCCAATCTTATCTTTACACAATGAGCACGTAATTATTATTGCCACGAATAGATAGGGCAGAGTTCGCCTGTAAAGCTCTTTGGAAGCACTAGGCTGACTGCATCCAGCGTCTCATAGGGAATTCTATGATCAGCAGATATGCTGTCGCGTGTGGTGGGCGCGCGCAGGCTCATTCACTCGAGCCCGCCTTTGGAAGCAATCGGCCAGTTGCATACAGCGTAACTCATTGCGCGCGTATGGTGGGCTCCCCAAGTGCTTATCGGTTTAGTGTTTAACTTATCCATTTGTCGTCTTATCCGTATGAATAATTAAAAATCTACCAAATGACATAAATATCTTCCCTAGAAAGAAAAATTCACTACACGCCACTGGATTTGCACTTTTAGTTATTGAAGAATTATAACAATGACACGTGACGTTAACACGCCGAAACAATTGTGGTTTTAAATAATATCGCAACTTATCTATGGGACGCAGGAGTTAGAGAAAATATGTTGCTTTCGCTGTTTCTGCTCCTTTTCTCTGAGGTAGGCTAGTGGGGTAGTGATTTTGGCATTTGAATGCAACGTGTTAATTTTTAGACTATCTAGGAAGAATTTATATTGAAAATATTACTCTTAGTTACTTAACGTCAATTACATTGTACTTTTATTGGTACATTTAATGGTGCCTAAGTAAATTCTTTCGTAACGGGTGTTCCTTTTGAGCATGTGGAGGCGGTGCGTGTGGGAGGTGCGTGGCGGGGTGCAGCGGCCGCTGGGGGCGCGGGCGGGCAGCGCAACAGGTCGGCGGGCGGAAGGGCGGACAGATGGTGCCGCGCAACAGGTCGGGGGGTTGGGGGGCCGGGCGGCGGCTGGCGGGCGGTGCGTGTCGCGTGCGGGGGCGGGGCGGCGGCGGCCTTCCGGCCCGCTTCCGTGTTCCCGCGATGTCGCCCACGGCGCAACGCCGCCCCCAGGGCCGCCGCAGCAGCCGGGCCTGGTCCCGCCTGCCTCGGAGCGCCCGTTGGGCCGAGTCGCTGGGTGGTGCGGAAGGAAACGTGAGCAATGGGAATTGTTCCCGGTGTTTGGTTGAAGTGTTTTGACGGTGGATGCATTCGGCGGACCTCGCGGAGGTTTTGTGACGTGTTCATTTGCCCGGTCAAGTGAGGACGCCGAACTTCATATATTGGTATTTTCATGATTTTTTTTTCAAATTCATAGACATTTTTCACTTCATTTGTTTAGACGGTAATGACTTCGAAGTTGCCAATATGTGATATGAGAGATGGATACTGGAATTTCTCGTAGTAACTACGAAACCTAGGAGCCCATTTTGAAGTATCGTGGGAGAAATCGCACTGAGTGGATTGAAGAAAATCACCTATGAATAGGGAAATTTTCAAAAATGTCTTGCCATTAAGACTAGTGTAACTTGTTGCTGACTTTGAATACAAATAAGAATCAACGTCGCAAATCGAGGAGACCTTCGAGAATTTGAAATGTGATATGTTATATTAAACCAATAGTTAATTTTTGGTAATTATATATTACAATTTACTTTTCTATATTATAATTTATTATATTACTTGCCATATTCCAATTTATTTAATGATTATCTTTTTCTGGGCATCGCAGAATAATCCGATGCCCTCGTACGTTCGCTCTCAAACTTTTTGTTTAACTTCCCTCCGGGCGTAGTAATTTGTTAGTCGGTAAGAAGGGTATAGATCTACATCGTGCCGCTTCTTGATTCAGTAACTGTAGATGTGGAGTTCCTCAATGGAGCTGTTCCATTTCCGCCCTTCTGAGCGTAAATCTTATCAGCGAGGCCCCATGCGACCCTAGACGCGTTGCGCGCGATCGTCGTGTATAAGATGGGTCTGCGGCGTGGGAGGCATCGTTGTCTTCCTGCCGGGACCTCTCTGCTCGGCACGCCCCTCCACTTCTTTCTGTTCCCTTCCCTCCACCCGCCCGCGCACACGTTGCTGTCCTCCCGACCTGCCGGGCCTCCCTTATCCCATCATAGTCCTACCACCATCCCACACCCGGGTTCTTCCTCGTTCATCTGCCCCGTTCTTCGCTCTCCTCGCCGCGCCGTCTTCACCCTCTTCCAGCGTGTCCTTTTTCCCTCGCTCCGGGCGCGGTGTGCTCTTCCGAAGCGAGGAGGCGATGCGGCGCGACGCGATGCGACGCGGGTCGCCAAACTTCGCTCAACTCGGGCGCCGTGACCGGCATGTGCGCCGCCTCCGCGCTACCACTAAATCTTCGCCCGTTTTTCCCTTTGTGTTCCCGCCCCCTCGGCCCCGACGCCGCCCCCGCCCCCGCGCTCGCCGCCCCGCGCCGAGAGCCTGATCTTTTTCCCGTCGGATCTCAAACTTTTGCTCTGCGTCGCGAAAGTGAAAAGGTACTCGCCTCACCCATAAAGTCTCTTTTTCTAACAGCTTTCGTTCGTATTTACCTTGTCCTTTTTTGGTGCTTGTACAAAGTTTGTAGGTGATTTGAGGCGTGTATCTGATCCTTCTTTTCATCACAACGTGTTTCATATTATGATGTTCCAGGGTATATAAATATGATTCCCATAATGGGATAAAATGCGAGAGAATCATAACACCTACAATTTACTAAGTATTCCTTTCGATTCGTTTTTTCATCGGAATCTCGGAAAAAATAAGATGTTGATAAACGTTTTACTCTTAAAGTTGAATACATTTACTACCCGGGGGAGAGGGGTCGCGGTTGGGAACGTTTAGGTTCTTTGTAATAGAAAACAATTTGTTTTTGCAAAGTAGCTACGTATTTGATTTTATAGCATCAAAATAACTATTATAACCCGTATCCGTTTCACTGCATGCACAACTAGCAAAAAGAGTTCCTCGAAACATGCGGATGGTGAAGCTTATATGTATTTGATAAAGTGATAACGATAGGCGAAATTTTCAAATATTTTAAAGAAATTCCTTATATGTTCACCACTACCTTTGGTACTGCATTTTCTGGAATGCGGATAATCAAATTCTTAAGTTTTTAATTGATTTTGAGCCGGGCTTTGGGTGTGAAGAGAGGTTATTCAGCTTCAAAAAAGTGAGTTACTACTATCGCATTTTGGCGTCACCAGTCCTGAAGAGAGATGATTATAAGAGCCGTTATTCAGAGCTCGTGATGATCTAAATGACTCCGTAAGCTCGCCTGGCACCGGAAGGGGAATTCTGATTTTGTGACGTATTTTTGAAAGTGATAGGCACGCGCGTGAGTCTGTGTGCGGAGCGCACTCTGAATACTGACGGATACTTATAAAATGGAGAAGGGAGTGTCCTTCGCACAGCCCTAAGGATTGGGAAGGTGATCGCGCGCCGGCCGGCCGAGGCCCATTGTTTAAGATCATATTTAGCACCCTCGTGGAATTGATCGGAGGAAACTAAGGAAACGGTTGATCAGAGGATTCTGACTTAGGAATTTCTCATCCAAGGAGAACCGCCGTCCGACTTCGCTGGTGTCGAAAATCCGCAAAATCTCGAGCATTGCCTGTTTGGAAGTTGCAATTGCGAACTTGCAGTTTCGTGCTACATGTAAGCTAGCGCGCAGTTACGAAGATACTGCATGTGAATTATACTTGCGCCAAACGCTATTGACCGGAGTGTGTGGCCGTCTCTGTGTGGAGAGGACTCGGGGACCGCCTCGTGGCCGTGCGCGTGCGTCGTGGCGCACGCGATGGCCGGCACCGAAACGCGCGTCGCTCTCCTGGGAGGACGCATGCGAGTAGACGCCATCCACTGCGCATCTCGACAAGCTACGCGCCCCCGATCCACTCCGATATTCACACTCGCGTGGCACACGCACGCGTTGCGGGATACTCCATCTCTGCGTCTCGGTGATCACTTCTTCTTGAGAATGGAACGTTGTCACATAGCTAGAAAATTAATAGTTTTATCAATTTCGTGCTTTGGTGTTTTTATGGACGCTGAAATTTCAGTTTTAAAATGCAGAATTTGTAATGTGGGCGTAAGCTTTGCGAGAGATGTCGCTTTTTCAGTTGAAAAACCGACGATTCGTTCTCATCTCATTGTTTTTGCTGTTGTTGTTGTTGTTGTTGTTGTTGAAAGAATGTATTTGTTGTGATGTCTGATGGACGGATTGGATGTGATGTCTGATGGACGGATACGCTTGGCCGTTGAAATCTTAATTTTTTTTTCTTTCTTCTTCTTCTTCTTCTTCTTCTTCTTCTTCTTCTTCTTCTTCTTCTTCTTCTTCTTCATAGGATACTTTCGAATCAGATCTCCTCACTGATCGACATTACCATTCACTAATGACATTCGGACTCTTCTACGTCCTGTTGGTGATACAGATTCCGTTAATTCGAGTTCCATTTGTTTAAAGTTTATATAATGCAATAAATAAATACATAAATAAAATAGTAAAATAAAGTGGGTATGGTACACAGAAATTCTAAACTATCATAGGTGTTTCTGGTTGCATGTCAACACGGACTGCAACGACTCAAATTTCCCCACGTAATTATGTAATTTATAGTGATGAATAATGCTGATACAGTATCACAGGACACTTTATTATGATTGATTTGTTTGACGTGATAATGTGAAGAGTGAAAGACTGTAATCTCGTAAATTTTATGACATGAGCCCCTTCACTTAAGATAATTTGCAGTATGCAGTTTGTCGCAGTTCTTAGCTGCTCAGTCTCTCTGTGATGCATGGGCAAAACTGCAGTTCTGGATTTTAGAAGATAACACCCAAGAAACATAAACTACTCTGATTTTGGTAAAACTGTTGATCCACGAATACTGAAATAAATATTTATCGTTCAGCCATAAAAAATATCTACTGCTCAGTAAGTAGTCGCTTTTCTTTGATTCTGTAAAATTTGCGTATTTTTCGTGTATGACGTAAGTAAATTCTCTGTATAGTAGATCGGCGTTTTTCAATCACTAGCCTGTATGGAGAGGTATTTTTTTTAGCTATCTTTAGAGACATACCGAAATACAGCAAAAGTTGCTTTCACGTAAAGTACATCTACAAGATATTCGAGCGGCACAATTTTACGCAGTATGAGGGTTGTTCTGGGAGCGATTTTGCTGCTAGTAGTGTGAGTCCTCCTCCCGTGTAGGACTGTGTGTTGTACGCGTGTGCATGCATGCGTGTGTGAGTGTGTGTAAGACGAAGTATGGCGTGCACGACCCGTCCAGCATTCCATTGGCCGGCTCGGCGGCGGCGCCTGGTGTCCTGGGGTCGAGGCGGCGAGGTGCATCCGCGGAACAAAAGACTCGCCATTGTTCCGGCTGCCTGCGCTCCGTGATTCCATTTGCTCGCACCGCCCGTGAAATTACATCGCTCCTTCGCCCCGTCAGCCGCCCACCGCCCAGCGCCCTCCCCGCCCTTCCCGCCCCGCCCCTTCCTTGCCCTCTGCCCGCCGCCATCGGCCCTGCCTCAAGGTTCAGCCATCGGCTCGCGCTTTTCGGAATCTCTGCTGAGCCAAAGCCGGGGAAGATCACCTCAACCGTTTGGAATTACGTACACAGTGAAGGCTAGCGGGTGCTTCAGTGTCAGCAACATCCATTACACACGCGCGGTATAAAAATGAATGCTCCTCAGACAGAAAAGCGAAATAATGTGAAGAAATAGAACTATTGATTTTTAAGTATAATTTCCTCGAAGTAGCTTTTCATCATTTTTATCTGCTTTGTACTCATAAAACTACTTTCGTAATTTATTTCAACATATAAAACGGAATGCAAATGGAAAGTAGGTCAATTTATTTATTGAACGTCAAAAATACATAAAAACTATATATTACTCTAGGAAGCAGTTCAATCTGTGCACAGTTTCTTAAGCACTGGGATCTCTGTCCTAATATACATTAAGTTGACTTATAAATGAAAGTACAAACGAGCGGTTTTAGAAAAAATTAATAAGAAAATATTAGCTCCTGTGAAATAAAACCCTTTTTGCTAAGGAAAAAAGCTTCAGATTTTGGAAAGTATTCCTCATTCTGCCCTTCGTGAAGGAATCGACTTACTGCCATGAGGACATGGAGAACTTTCATTTGAATAACTTCCCACTGAACTCGAGAAAACCTGCACAGATAGTGAAGCTACATTTATGACCAAAAGCAAATGAAGAGCCAAATCCATTTCTCAAAGCATCACGGAAACAGGACGAAAAACCTGATCGTGAGGGGGGGACATGGATCTTGAAGCTGAGGTACAATACTTGTTACAGGCCCATTTAGTCTTTTAGAATTATACAATTTAATGATCACTAATACATTAAGAGTCATTGTTATAAACAATATTATTTTCCTTCTTGATGCTGAGAATAGTCTTTTAATTGTAGAGAAACAGTTAAACCGCAGAAAAGATATTATTTGGCACTTACACGTGTGTATCCATTTTAATAGTTAAATATTATCTGGCAGTGTGTTGTGAAATAACGCATTGTACGAGAATTTTCAGTAGTGAGTTATTGATACTGAACAATGTGTTGACCGATTGAAAGTATGTGTTATACAGGAACCTGTTGCAATCATATCACCACCGCGTGTTTATATCCTATCGCTTGTGCCGTATGTTATTCAATATTTTGGTACTCGGATATAGCAATATAATTGTTTATAGTTTTGTAATTGTTCAGTATTTTCGAGAACAAAACGTGGAAATGTTTGCTTTTCCAATCAAACATTCACCATAAAGACTGAAGTGCATCGACGCTATATGAACCTGGTAATACAGAGTTGTTTTGAAAATGCGTAACATGAATATGACCAATAACGATGATATTTTTTTTTGTAGAATAATGTTACAGGGAGAGGCACTGTGTCAAGTTTATTATTGAATCAGATTTCCTCTATTTCGCGTTCGTGCAATGAAATTATGGAAGCAGAACGGAGCGCTCAGTACTTTGGAAAATTCCGCTTTAAAAATGAAGTAGAACTGGAAATATAAATTATTAATAAACTTCCAAAAACATTTTAAATATTTTGAGGATTTTATCCGTGTTTGTTAATTTTAGACTGTAAGCATTAATAGAATTTTTCCCATGTTCGTCATGTTAATTATGGACTAGATTGTAGAGTTTGTAGAGTTAAAATAATATGCAATTCGTATATCGTTAGGTACCGTTTACAGAACGTAGGCGACAGTTTATTATTTTAATGATTTACGATAATTTTTCCTGAATTTAGCTATAAGACTTCTGTGTAAGCAAAAACGAGTTGATTGTATGAAAATTGTGAAATATAATTTGCATTTGGTTTTGACTTTGTGTAAATTCTGAAGCCGCCAACTTTGTCGGCCAGTTTTGTTCGGCCTTCTCAAAGTTCGTGCACCGAACAGAAAAGCGGGTTAATGCCACTGTAGAATAGATTTATGTGGCGCGCAGTTTCCTTGTGTTGTGGCGAGCGGACGCTTCTTGCACGGGTTACGTTTGCGCGTCGGTCGATCGCAATAACGAAATCGCCTTGTTTGGTGCGCGCGGGGGCGGGGCCGGAAGGGTCGCGACGCCGCCGCCCTCGCTCCCTCCCCTTTCCCCTCCCGCCGCGTTCTCACTGCGTTCCGGAACACGAGTAGCTGCCTAATGGGTGAGCGTCCGAACAATCAGGTGAAATAATCCCCCTAACTAACCGGAGCTTTCTCTAAAAGCACGCATCAATACCACTTAATTACATTAGACTCCCCTCCGCCCCTCTTCTCCCGCGGTTGCGGCTCCAGCAGCAGAAGCGAGATGAGGACGAGGTGGAGGCTGGGCTCCCCCGGCGAGCCCGCCCGCGGCGCCGCCAGGGGGCGGGGTGGGCGGGTGGGGCGGGGCCGTGGGAAGCCGCGGCGCGGAGGTGGGCGCCGGCCGTACATCAGGCGACCGCTCGATCGGCTCCCGAGGCTCGGATTACGGGCGGCGGCGCACCGCAGGGCGAGCCCCGCCCCCGCCCCCGCCCCCGCTCACTTGGGGGCCCGCGGAGGCCAAGGGTGCAGCGGAGCAGCGTCGCTCATTCACTTACTGCGAGGCGATCACTCCCAATATGTTGATTGGATAATCTCTGGGGATGTAGACGGACTATTATGCTTCATTATATTCTTAAAAGGTATATTTATTTTTATATCCATTCCATGTTTAACTTTTTTCCCTTCAAATCTGCAGGGCTGATCTAAGTCCAATGCGACTATTTGCGAAGTATGCGAAATTTCGCAGCGCTGCAAACAACTTCGGTAGTTTCTCGATATTAAAAGTACTACTATTTCACGAGACTAAGCACCGAGGGGAAAGATGGTTTTATGCTCTCCAGTTCTTGTCAAGCTTTTGTACTCTTTATTGAGCGTTCTGCAGTTCGTCGTACAATCAGTTGACAAACACTCCTGTTCATTTCGTACAGTAGAGCTTCAGAATACTTAGTGCGGTGTTCGTGAACGTGACAAGTTATTACCATTGGAATTAGGGAAAACTTTAACAGCGTGCAGGAGTTCTGAAAAGGAAGATTGGAATAGTTACTGTTATCCGAATATTCAAAACAATATTCTGAAGGAAAGTTCAAATATTACTGATAATTATGTTGAAAATTGATTATTACTTTATCACTACCGGCAACGGTTGATTAGACTTCAGAATCGCATCTGCCTTGAGACAGGGAAATGAAGAAACTCAATTTATGAACATCGATAATACTTAAAATTTGATCGTCACTTCGTTTCATTAACTAATTTCGTGTTTGTGAGTATTCATTGTATGTATGAATCAAAGAATGTATTTCAAAATTGTTAAAATCGTTGACACATAAATATCCGAAGCATATGAAGGCTATTCCATGAACAATTAATTTTAGAGCACCGTTTTCTGTAGAACCACAAATCAATTTCACCCAGAAAATCGATGTAACTGAGAAATGGTTTTATTTCTGTAACGTTATCGTAGTTTCTTAGTTTTTCTTTCTATCTTCGTATAAAAAAATATTGTGTCGTTTTGTGAATGGCTGCACTGGTTGACCTTACACTAAATAGCTGTAAAAAAATAAAAATTGACGGTAAAGCATTATCGAAACCTAGAAATTTTCTTGAAATTCTATTAATGGTTTTTCTAGGTTTCTGCAAGAGCATGTTGATCACTATACTTGCATAAGAATGTGATGTAAGAAACAAATAATATGATAGGAAGAACATGAAATCTTGAATATGTATTTGGCGTGACAATATAAAAAGCAGGCAGTTGATCATTTGCTATTCGTCGCGTATTGTTCCTTTTATTAAACAATAGCACGTTGTGTCGTTTACAGAATCGAGCCGTGAGACCACGTTGACTGAATTCATGAGCAGCACTGTTGCCATTTCCAGAACTCGGAATGCCATGTCCCACTTTGGGCTGTTTAAAGATTCGTCGAGAGAAAAGAGGAATGCCATTCGCTGTAAGGCCGAAGAGATGACGTTGGGAAACTTGCAAACAGCGAGGAAATATTTTGCAATACAAAAGCTTCGATAGCATTATTGTGTAATGCAAAAGCTTTTTTCTGAACGAATGCATCGCATTATCGTATATTTTGTAGGTATTAGCTGTAGGTGGTCAAAGCCATGCACAATACAAAAGAAATACTAGGTCCTTCTGTGTACATTGGAAATGCAAATTGCTTCATATTTCGTTAGTGTGCGTGTTTTTCTTTTCTTTCTATGAGATTACTCCATCTCGTCAAAGAAAACTAATGAATGCTTCCTTTCTACGCGTGTGTCTCGACAAATGTAAATGCAGCTCTTGCAGAAGTAGCGGGGTGGCCTGGCCTTGTGCGCTGGGGACGCGGTGGCAGCCCGCGGCGGTGCCTCCCCCGCCCCGCCCCGCCCCGCCCCGCCCCCGCGCATTTGTTTGCCACCGCGTGCACGTCTCGGCCGCCGCCGCCCCCGCACCGCGTAATTACTCCGGCGCGACGGCAACGGGGAGGGGCGGTGTGGAGCAGGTGACGTGGGTGCGTTGATCGATAGCTGATGGTGCGGGGAGGGGGAGGGGTCGGCGGCGCGGCGCGGCGACGGCCCTTTTGCGTGCCAAGCGGGAAGCCGCCCCGCCCCTGCCTTCTCCGTGCGCCTCGCTCGGCGCCGCACCACTGGGGTGCATGCCCCCTCGCGAGCCAGGCGGACTCCGCATGCGGAGACTTTCCACCGCAGCAATGACAATTCGTCGTTTGCCGGAACGTCGTCGACCGATTCAACAAGATACAAAAACTACAATCGACAGCTATTGAAAATATTAAGTCGATATGGCTGTCCCAAATGCGCTTAAAGACGCATTACCTCGTGAGTGCAGTCTCTTTCTTTTCAGTGTCCAAGAATATCGAATGTGCTAGCGCCCGAGGCAACTCGCTGATGTTTCCTGCTGCAGTTGGCTCAACGCGCCTCGATGGAAGCGCGCCTGCGAAGGGCCCTTGTCCTCCCGCCCACGCGCTCGCCGCTGATGTACTACGTCACGTGGCAACGCGGCCTCCGGATTAGAATGTTTGCGCGCGGGCAATAACAATGTGGTGGAGATAGCGCGCGCCCTGCGTATGCTTGCTCGCGGATCAGTCCCCGCCCGCCCCGCCCCGCCCCCCTCGCACGCTCTGCCACCGGCGGCACGCGCGCGGGGCCTCCCGCTACGGAGAGATAGATGACGCGCTGAATGAAGTACTCTCCTCCCCACCGGTGCGGGTGGATCAGCCCAGACGTATTCACTTCTTGAAAGTTTATTTTCTTACGATATTTAACAAGGATTTAAATATTCTTTAAGAAATGCGACGCACATGAATGACGTACTTGCAATTAACACGAAACTTGTATTTTTTTCAAGTTTTTTTATTAAATTCCTAAACACAATAATTTGGGATCCCTGTAACTTTTGGTACAATGTAAGGTTACCAATAAAGTATAATTGTTATACCGAGGTCGAAATAGAACACTTTTAACTTATGAGTTGGAATAAATATTCGACGCAATGATAAAGTTTGAATGGTTTTATGCACCCATTGAAATTACAGAACAGAATGATTCACTTTTATTTAGTAAATAAACAGATTAAATGTCCAATTAGTGCCTCTAACATGACCTTAGACGTGGATCGAAGATTGCACAATATGGCATTTTCAACTATTTTATAATGTTCCATACATATATTACATCAGTAAGAGGATCAGAGTGAATTTTTGGAAACAACTTTATGATGTCACAACTATTTGACATTGTGAAGAAGAAGCAGAAGCAGCAGCCTCCTTTTCGGTTTACAGCTACCAAACCCACCATTGGCTGAAAGTGTGAAGACGTAATTATTCATGTGGACGTTAGGGAAAGCGGTAGCATCGACGAGCTGAGACAGTATCGGGCTATGTAATTGTGTGTTCTCGCTCCGAGTATTCGTCGTTTCCGATTCTCGCGGACTCGTGTTTCCCCATACGTCTAAGCGCCGCGCCGTGCCGGTTCGAACAGTCGGTTGTCGCGCCTGCTGCCCGAGTGGCCGACGAAGCGCCGCCGCCGCCGCCCACAACGCCGGTCACGTGCTCATAACGTGGGTGCGCCGGGGCGCCCAAACTGTTGCACGAGCCAAGTGAAAGATCTTTTAGTTTTCGAGTAGAGTTTTTTTCTCGTCAGAGTGCAATAAATGATAATTACGAAGTGAGGCTGTGTCATTCCGCAGGTCGTGTTTGCCATCATTCATTTTTATTTGTTGCAATAAATGAGAGATATTCAAGAAAATGTGACTGTTAAAGAGTTGATGTTAGGCTATATTTTGTTTCTATGAACTCCTTAAAATCTGAATGTTATTCCTCGGGGTAAGCAACGAATTGTATGCGGGAGGCAGGTATGATGGAGCGTTTGTTCGTTGCGATCTAGTCGCGCGGCCCCGAAGCTCGCCCGCCCGGCGCGTTGGCGCGAGCGAGAGCCGGCTGCTGGCAGGCCTTGGCAAGGCTGCCGCCCACGCCTCGCCCCGCCCCTCCCCTCCCCTCCCTCCCCGCCGCTCCCGCGCCCCACCCGAGCTCCCTCCAGGAGCCACGCCCGGACTTTGCTCAGGGAAGCTTCCCTCGGACGATGAGATAACAAAATATGTGCGTTGACAGAAGTTTTCCGTTATTAAGTAGTGCTGTGGTGCGTAGTGGAATTGTGTTTCATTATGTTTTGTTTTTTTAACACGATATATGTAATGTGCTATAGCCCTACAACCATTGAAGTGCTTCATAGTAGTAGTTTCAGCGGTGAACTTCCGTGACTTTATTTACTTGGAGAAACGAGGATTAAGATGTATTTTTTCCGGTCCAGCTTTTTTTTATTCTCTGCCATACACATGGTTCCTTTCTTTGAAGATTTGAACCCAAGCCTCAATTCAAACACGAAATATTATTTACTTCGTTCTATGTATGGGGAACATCGTCGTAACTCGTTAGAGCGCGCGTGGGGCTGCGCGTGGAGCCCCCTGCTGGGCGCGGTGCCCGTGCGCTGCGCTGCCGGCCCCCTCTGTCCGTCCGAGTGGCGGCGGCGGCGGCGGCCACGCCCTGCTACTGACCGTTCACTGCGTCAAATTAGGCGCCGTGCAGATCGTCTCTTCCTAGAAAACGGGAGCTGCTGGCGACTGCCCCAAGTGCTTTCGCACGGTTACGCCGCGAGCTAAGAGACGGCGCTGTTTCCGGAACTTGGGACGCGACGGGTTCTCTTTGCGCGTAACGGAGGAGGACGCGGCGGCGGCGGCGGCCTCGCATGTCCGTCACGTGTTTGGTCGCGCCCCGTCCCGTCTCGCCCCGCCTCGCCCCGCCGGCCCCACCCTGCCCCGCGCCTCCCCTTATGCTAATGAAGGCGTCCGTCACAACGGGAGGCGTGGATGCTTGCGCCGCTGCGGCTGGCATAATAGTAACTCACGGATGGAACGGCGAACGGAACGGTGCTAAATGCCAGCCGCTGACACGACGCGGAGTTACTCAGCATAATGCCAGTGGCAGGCGGATTCTTCAGCAATGCTCTTACGAATACTAAACTAATAATTTTCAATGGGGGAAAGGTGGAGATTTCGAATATTACCTTTTTTGAAAAAAATACTGTAAGCTAATTAAAATAATGGAATGTAATATTTGGCTGTCCGCGCGAGGTTCTTTGCGTATTTTCTGACCTTCGTGCTGACTTTCATGGGCTCCTGGTTTATAGAAATATTGCTTTCTATTGGGTCAGCGATAGCCGCATTCCAAAAGGATGGATTGTTCTTATTCCAAACTCCTTTCTTATAATAAGGAAACTGTGCATGTGTTGTACATATCAGGATCAAGGTCTTTTGGGCAACCGGTTTTTTGTAAACAGAAAGCTTTAGCAGATAAACTTGTATATTTAGTATCAAAATGTCACATTTTCAGCGTCATTGAAAGTTATTTTGTGTTGAAACTTTCCAAAGCAATACGGTAGTATTATTTCCACAACTTCAACACATTTGTTTAGAATGTGTCGTGCGGGAGCTGGATTCTTAGATTGCTTACTGTCCTTAACATTACGGAATTTTCTTTCGTAATTTAGGTCTTTTATCTCTTACCAGACTCGCAATTTTCGAAGTCTGCACCAGAACGTAATTTTATTTCTGACATGCGAGCGCATGCATTAACATAATTTCAGCTTGCGTTTTAAGAGCGTTCCTATAATGACATTGACCACACAAGCTTCAGGGGTAGTATTATTTTTTAAGTGAGAGGGGAGAGGAGAATGGAAAAAACTCGCTGCACTGGCTGTGCCAATAGTTGCATGTTGTCGCACCTGTTGTGGTCCATGAAAATGTGATGTTTTGAGGAGAAATGCGCCGGGCAGCGCCGCTGTTGTTTGTTCAGCGCTGTTGATTTTTACGAGGCGGAGAGCTGCGCAGCGCTCCGCCATCGCCACCACCACCGGCTCACCTGCCTCCCCCACGTGCTCATCGCCCTCGCTCACCACATGGCGTTTTCCTTTCGGATTCTAACCAGCTTCAAGGAATAAATGCAATGGCTCAGAAAAATTATCTGTTATGCATTTTGATCCAGTTTTATTATCTGTTCCATGGTGTTTAAACAACTTTGAAGTAAACTATTCAGTAAATCGATTCCTGAATTCGGAGCCAGATTCGTGATATTCCCTGTAGACCGCAAGGGAAGACCGCCCTAAGGTTCGCTGAAGCGGATCACGCCGACCCATCCCTGTAGGTCACGCACACTGACTTGCACGCATGAAGGCGAGCGACGGCTTTTAGCAAGATTATTCTTTTATTTTAGGGTGCTGTTACGGCTATACTTTTCCTCGTTTCCTGGGAAGCGTTAATTCTGACGTAAAGTCAACACCACAGTGCGAGTGGAAGCCACTCATCGTTCTGCTCTTGAAACCCAAATGAAGTTCTAATTTCGATAAAATGCTCATTGACCAGGCACGCGTCGACGAAAGAAAACTAGAGGTGCTAAAACAGCACGTACTTTCTCGCTCGCAGTTTCACGCAAAATTACGCGAAAAGTACTATAATTGTCGAAAACTTGTACACGACTTTATTTCAAAATCTATCATTAAGGAACATATTTCATTAAGAAAAAACATATCTATCTTTATAATTGTAGTTGTAGGAAGACGCGGAAACAATGTTGAGCTTTGCAATTTTCGAAAAATAAGGATTTCTAACGAACATGAGACCTGTACCATTCTCTTAAACGTTCTTCACACTATCCAACAAGAAAATTTAATAAAAAACGATGGAGCCATTTTTTTGAAAATTTGGAAAATGTCCGAAGGGCTTCATGTAAAGTACCCCCAAAAATTGAAATATCGGTTTCAAATTCAAAAGGCCGCTAGCGTTCACAAACGGACGGACAGACGTTTTGCCATCTTCGATTTTTCGCCATCGAGGTACCCTAAAACATGGATTCTGGCTTCACCACGTGTTAGAGGATTTTTTTCTAATTTTAGCAACTGGATTTAATCACTTTTTCGTTACCAGGGCCTTGTAATAAGAATTACTCTGCCGAAAAATCGCCGCTTTTTCGCGCAGCATTTTATATCTTTGTGTGTACTCCGAAGCGAGAAAGTAAAAGAGAAGCAGCGTGCGAAGTGGAGTGAGGGCCCTGGGCCCCGGATGGGAGGCGAATGAGGGCGGAGGCAGGCTTTCATGGCCGCCGCCGCCGCCGCCGCTGCGGCGCGTGCGAACGCGGTGAGCCGCGGTTATGGGACGTCGGCCGCAACTTCTCAAGAAACGCAGGGGAAGCCTCGTCTCGTCCCGCCGACTGCCTCGCGCGAGCGGGGGCCGCAGAGCGATGCTCTCATATTTCATCGGTGTGAACGGGGAAACCGCCTGTTTCCCTGCGCCGCCGTGCCGTATCTCGCGTCTTTGAACCTATTCTGGATTTCCATTGCTAATGGTGTACACGTTCGTTAACTAAACGTGCGTGTGCAATTAAGGATCTGGGCCTCGTGCCGTAAGAATTGCACTACGCATTTCTCTTCTCGTACGTTAGAACGCAGGCCTGTTTAGATTCGTAAAATTCTTCATAAAAATGATTTCTTATTGTCACAGTTGTTTATCTCTTCTGGCGGGTCTTTGAACTCTTCCATGATTCTTTGAGGGCTGTTTTCGGATGCTGAAAATTCATGAGGAAATAGAGCTATGGATTCCTTTGGAGATCTGCCTTAACCTTACGTCGCCCAAGTTGAACGGGAAATGTCGAATGAAGTCGGAAAGCGGAAGCGTGGCGTGTGCCGTAGCAGTGCAGTTTCTTTGCCGAAGAGGGGCTGGGGGTGATGCCACGTAAGCGGCAGCGCCTGCCGCCACGTACGATGCGGCGCAGGCGCCGGCCGGAGAGACGTGGCGTGACCGGGCGGCGTGTGTCACGGCGACGCCGCGAAGGGAGGAGTTGGTGGGCGGTGGGGTGGCGGCGGAAAACGGGAGGCGATGGCTGTATTGGACGATACCTGCACGGTCATCACTCGACATCGGATGTTTAGGGAAATTACTATTTTATTCTAGCGCACTTATTTAAAGGCTGATAACATATGTGCACGAATCGTGTCAAATTATGACATATGGCGAAGTTTATAATGCTTATTTTTGCTTTTTTAAGAATAAATGCCTTTTTTGCATAAATATCTTTTTCAGAACTTTTTTGCCTTTTATGTATTATATGTACATACAATGATAAGATATCGGAAAATCGGCCTTGGTCCAACTTGCCCATTCATTACAAAATCTTCAATTCACGTCTTGGTATTAAGTACGAGAGAATTCCTAAAAGTATATCAACTGATTTTTCTCCATTTCCCTGTTTCATAAATATCAGCCATGGTCTGAGAACATGGTCGATTGAAAATACACCGAAGGCACTGAAATTTTAAGTGGAAATAAATGTGAATTCCCAGAAGGTTTCAGTGTTGATAGTGTTGAGCTTCTAAAATATATGCCAGTCACATTACATGTTGAGAGATCCTTCTCCACATTCAAACTGATTTTGTCTCCCAATCGTCGCAAATTTCAAACTGTGATCCTTCAAAAGTTACTTGTAATATGAAAATATTACTGGTTAAAGAATAAAATGTAGAAAAGTTGTAAATATATAAATCTTGATTTACATTAAAAAGTACGAACTTGTTTTGTGCAATTTAAGTATACAAAATGATATAGACAAAATTACAAACAATTTTTCATTTTAGTGTGTATGTAACTTACAACAGTGCTTTTTTTCTCACCTTATTCTTGACATTCTCGTTGCCATTTTAAGAGCCTAAAAGACGATTTTCTAGTGCCTAAACATCCGATGTCTAGTCAGCACATTTCTCTTACCAGTCATTCTGAAGTGTGTTATAGAATAGATTTATAACGTGCTGTCGTCTTAGTAACTTGAGCTATAGGCTCCCGAATGGTTTGTTTTACACCATTTCGGAACAGATAACAGTGGGTCTATTAACGATGATGTGGATAATATTTTGGACTTCTTGGTGACATGGCATTTCACATTCTAAACATAAGATTAAAAACACCCATGCCTTATGTCCCAATCCTATTCCATCCAATGCAGTTGCCGTCGCAGCTGCGAGGCAATGCTTTCGTGCAGTGCCGTTAATCGTTTGTGAGTGATTAGGATAATGTTCACAATGCCTCCGATACCTGCAAGATAATGTTCCCGAAAAAACGGAACAAGATGGATGGAATCCGCACCTCCATTATTCAATGATGAGAGGCGTCCGATCATTATGATAAACTGTTACGTACTATCTTTTAATTACCTCTTCCCTCTGTAAAAGCTTTTTTTTATGCTTGCCTCTTAATCCAAGAATACAAAAAAGGTGTTACACACCGGGATCGTGGTGAAATGAAACGGCCCTTTTAATTAGAGGTCAAGTCTCTTAACATCATTATCGCTTGTCTTCTTCAAGCACATTTCATTTGCTTTGCTGTCCTCACATTGCATTGAATCCACTATAGCACGACTTCTCAGATACACCTGAAACGTTATTCACAGGTTCGGTTGATAGAATTGCAATGTATTGCTTGAAATCATTATTCATTGTTCTCACGAAAGAGACGTGGAAGAATCTGTTGTACTTAAAATATAAGTAATAGGTATTAACATGTTGTGTAGATAGTCTTCATGCTAGTTGCCTTCAAAAGTAAGTCTCTAAAGGAAAAGTGCCCGTTGGTTGCTGTTCATCAGACTAGCGTGAAGTACAATGGTTCCGGTGTCGTCCCGATTGAGGAAAATTGTCTCGGCGTTGATATGTGCGAACTAGCTCCCAGAAGCGCGTTGAGGAGTAAGACTTTTTTCCGCCTTGTGCGGCCGCTGGTGCTTGCGGGAATGACAGAATCAAGAGCACGTCCTTTCCGTGGCGGCGACGGCCGCGCGTGAGTCGGCGGCGATGCCGTCATCGGCGTCGGCCGCTCCCGAGCGGGCGGCGCCGCCGCCGTCGCCGCCGCTGAGCTCAGCAGCGCCGAGTGGCTGCTGGGAGCGCTGCGGCGCGGCTCGGCGCGGAGCTGAGCGGAGGAGAGCGGCGCGGCCGACGCCGGCCTTGAACCTGACGCATTCCTGCCGCCTCCGCCTCCGCCTGCCCCGAGGCGGCAGCGGCGCGCGAGCGCGAGAGAGCGCGCCGCCGCCGCCGCCGCCGCCGCCGCCGCCGCCGCCGCCGCATTGCCGCACCGGACGTCCTGCGGATGCGCGTGCTCTCCCCGCTCCCGCTCCCTCCCCCGCCGCCGTCACCATTGCCGCCTTTCTCGGAGGCAGTGCCGCGGCCGCTGGCGGCTTCTGCCTCCGCGCTGTCGGACGAGAAACAACCAGCCGTGTTTCCGCACGCGGGCTCTGCGGACTGACGGGGAATTTGATGGCCCCGGTGAACTTCAGTCGCGTGGGAAGACTTGGAGCTGAGATTGCTGCGTTTGAAGGCCTTTTCAGACACGAAGATGATTTTTTTTAAACTTAATTTTAGCGATCTCACGAAACTGCAGCGTAGGTGGACACTGCAGTTTTAGGGCGGCGTCAGTGTAAAAGAAAGCAGACCTTTGCTAAACTAACTTGAGAAAGCAGTGACCACATCTGGGGAACTTTCTGCCATGGACGACTCGGTGCCCCATATCACAATCACCAGGGCAGTAAAGTTCCTGCGTGATAACTCTGCTAGCGATCGCGCGTGTTTGCGAACGCGAGTGCGTGCGGTAAAACGCACGCCGGGCGGCCGTCGCGCGTCGCTGGCTGGCGCGACGCGGGCGCCGGGTCGACGTCGCGTGCGTGGAGTGACCTCACATCCGGCTGTACTGGTAGATATCTTCCCTGCTGCGTTGCGCATACAGATTACTCCTCTGCGCGGCCACGCCTGCGGATCTATCGGGCTTCAACGTGTGGCTTGCAGATGTTGCGTACGCCACCGGTTGCTTTGCGGTAGGAAACATTATGTACAAACTGTAGATACTAAATGCTCATTTGCCGTCGTGAGATCATATTGAACAACTTCAGAAAATTAGTAACCATGGAAATATTTTTTGAAAGGGCCTAATACGGTTTGACAAATGTAGAAAATGTCTTGGAAGTTAGTTGAATGTGGTTTCCAATGTTCTCGCAAGGGATCGTTCTTCTATTCTGTCTTTTTATTCTTCTTTTCTGGAGAGCGCTCCAGGTCAGCTTCAGAAACCTGCAAACTTAAGATTCATTCTCTAATGTATTTTATTTTTGTATCTCCTCTTGGAATGATTTGTAGTGGCGCTTTACATAAATCAGCTGTTGACGGTTACTTCCAATCGGGATGTGATGTCACAGTGACGTCATTGTGTTGACGTTCAAGGTGCCGATCGGATGACACAGTAACAGCTGATTTACGTTAAGGCCACTAGAAATAAATCTAAGTATAGTGATTTTCTGTATAACCGTTGACACTTCTCCAACCAATTAAATAATATGACCCCTATTTGAGAGTCTGTGACAAGGCTGATCGCGTGTCCCGTTACCAAAGGCCGTGATTCGTGAGCGAGGGGCGGCGATAGCTGCAACTCCCCCTACGCCCGTGGTTAGGCCGATATTGCTCTGCGTGCGGCCTGCGATGGAGGCTGGGCCGAGGGCGCGGTCGTGCGACAAAGCGACCTTTGTGCGAGGGGAGGCGCTTCGGCTGCCCTGGCCCGGAATCTCGCTCGCCGCTCGCACATGTGCTGCTGGGCTCTCTGACTTGCCCCCACCCGTACCGTTCCCATTTTCCCTTTCACGATTTTTGCTCTTCGTTTGTTTTGTGCTGCAACCATTATGCTGTAGCTCCAACAGAAACATTTTCCCTCTTTTTTTCTCGCGCTTCTGTAGTTATATTCAGCAGTTATCTCTTCGGAATTTCCCTACTTCATTACTCGAGAGACATTTTCTATTACTGGGACATGAAGCAGTTATGCGGCGAGCACATTGTTTCTGTGGAGATACCTTGAAGGTGTGGATCAGCGCAGAGAGCGATGTTCTGATTCGTCATTTTCAAACCACGTTTTCCCTTTCAAGTTTCAGTTTCAAATTCAAGTTTCCCCTTTAAAAGGAAAGATCTCGTGCTTCGTTGTAACCCGTGCCTGTGAACTTGGGAGGCACAGAAAGGGGAAGGTAGGATGACCCCGCCCGCGCCCTCTCGAGAGCGTTTCCGCTGTGTACCGGGTGGCGCGGGAGGGCCGCGTAAACTTCCGCTGGACGCAGGGGGCGGTGCCAGGAAGGGAAGGGCTGGGGGCGCGGGCTATTCTGGGTGCGAGAGAGTGGCGGCGGCGTCGTCGCCGGCGAGCGAGTGGCCGGTCGGCGGCCGCGCCCTTTTGCCGCTCCGTTGGCGAGTGCTGCTGGCGGTCGAAATGCGAATTTTAGGGACCGTCGTTCGTGCTGCGTTGATTACCTTTTTCCTCCTCCCCCTCCGCCTTTGAAGCCGCCCTTCGGCCCAAATCGGAAGTAGGCGGACATCCGTGTGCATGTAGTAGTCTGTTGACATGAAGGGGATGGGTCATGCCAGAGAGAAATCAGGCAATCTGATTCTATGGGCGAGTTCGGGAACTTGCGATTCGTGGCCTGCTATTTGAGGCTAAGAAACCATGCGGGGACATCGCTATGGTGGAAACCACGGACACGTCTGATCAGAGCAACCGCCAGACAGCGGCGTCAACCGCCACAAGGGCTTACCTGGTGCCGAATATCCCCCACTGGTGGAGCATAAAGATCCCGATCTATATTACTACAGTTTCAGAGTCGAAATCACGAGTCCATCCGTTATAACACCCGTTGTGACGCTGATTACACAAGCCCACACCCATCTTCGGAAGTGTGGCGTTATTTGTATGAAGCGACCCATTTACAAGGCTGTCTACCTGACAAAGTGCGCGTCAACCCGCTGGCGACGGCAAAGGTATTGCACTGTCACAATGGCCCGCATGCCCATTGCCCATTGAGAACTGGAATTTAGGTCTGGGGAGACAGCTCGTGAATTCATCTCTACGCCTTTATGAGGATGGAATCCACTTTGGCTGGCGTAATGAATAACGTGGGAATGAGAGGATGGCGCGGGCGGTTTGTGTGGCACTACCTGAGAGCTATCTCGGTGGACACAGCCCAAACGTAAGGAGCCTCGTCGGGTGTTGCCGGGCGGCGCAGCTGTCGCGACGGTGGCCGCGCCGCCGCCTCCTGCCCCGAGCTCGCAGATTTGCTCTGGCGGCCGCCCCGCAACTCGTGTCTGGGGCGTGCGGCGGGGAGTGGGGGCGGCGTGCCGCGTGTTTGCAGGCGCCTCGGGAACCAACAGGTGCCTCGCGGGCGCGTCCTCGGCTGCCGCACGCCGTAACTTGGGCGAGCGCATTGTGTGTACCGGCGCGCCGCCGCCGCTCCGCCCCGCCCCCCTCCAAGCGCCACCCGCCGCGTCGCGGCCTCTCTCAGTAGCCGTTTGTGAGAGAGCGCTCTTGCTCGCGCGCCAACGCAGCGGGCTGAAGCCTCTCCTGCGGCGCCGTGGGCCTCCGCTGCCAAAAAACTGACACTGCTCCGAGATTCATTTGCCGTTCTGGGCCGGCGCAAGCCGTTGAGTTTTGCGTGCGAGAGAAATGTTATCACCTGCATTAAAGCTCTCGTCTTTGAGTCCTTAACTCAGAACTGTTTACACAGTTTCTGACCTGTGTCATATTGCTTCAAAATCATAAGACGAGGTAGCACGTGATAAATGTTGCTCCCTCTTACTCAAGCATCTTGTTTGCGTGTTATTCAGTGCGCGTTGATGAAGTTGAATGAAATAATGCCCAAATAAAATTATGAAATTTCTGAATTGCTTTGTCTTACAATTTACAAACAATTCGCCTCCAGTGACTGGAGTGTCTGTATATAAATATATATATTACTAATTTCGAATTGCGCAGAAATTAAGAGCAGCCTATGGCCACGTGAGAGGTGTCAGTGGTATGTTAGATACCCAGGATACCAGAAGAAGAAAAATCCGAAAATAATGAAACAGTTCCGGGTTTTATTGAAAAGTACAAATACGTAATTGTGATATTCCGCTTATTTTCATACTGCCCACATCTAGTGAATTCTCGTACTCAGTTCTCGCGTGTAGAGTTTTAGAACAACCAATTTTTTCACTGCTAGAGGTCTCCCAGAACGCGGATCGTCTTCCATTGATTCTGTGCTTCATTTAAAATGCTTAGACTTTTTTTTTCTCAATGAGAAAGGAACGATGCTCTATCATCGTATACTGCCAGCATCCACGATGGATTTCTTTGGGACCTGTGCCATTCTTCCTGAGAAATTAGATGACAGGTGCTCAACTTCGTCGTTCAGGTGCCGATAGGTAACAGCTGGAAAGAGGAGGGCGGTATACCGAAAATATAGCTTAAACTCTAATCTAAGAGTTTAGGAAACTCAGTTGAACGAGAAAGCCCGTGCCATTCTGTAGAGCAACTAGGTGTTTTTATACCTTACACTGTTCGTACTATTTTACACCTTTCTGCTTATCTTCATTTCACGTGTGTATCTTTTAACATCTCAGTTTCTTTTTCCATCGGCGTAGACCACATTTTCCCCGTAATTTAGTTGAAATACTGCGTCAATTCACGGTAAAGTGTAACATGTATTGTGATGCCAAAGCAACTTTATCTTCAATGTTGAGGGTCACGGATCCTTATTTAATGTACATCGACACACATAAGTTAAAGAAATTATAGCCATAAGTGCTCTCATGTGAGCAAACCAAATTGAAAGATATGATCATTTATTGAAGTACTTTGCGTAATTACCATTTTCGGACAATAAACTTCGACAGTTGATATAAGTCATTAACGGTTTTAATTTTCTCACAAAGTTAACACATGCTTGCAACTTTGTGTCATACTTAAAAAGAGACCGTGGTATAGAAAAATTACATGTTCATTCATTGGCCATTTGCTACGCTAATTCGTATTCCCGTCTAAGGCCGTGTAAAAGACAACTGGTTTTTGCTTGTTCGTCCGAAGCGCTCGCGCACATTCTCGCGTGGACCGACGGAACCGGTTCAACGAAAGATAATCTTCGGCTTTAGCTAAGAGCGCGAATTTTAATGTCATTGCTAATTGTAATTGTTTTGAGAGACAGGTGAGGAAAGAAACCGAAAAAAAATATGAATGGGCTTTAATCTTTTGCCGAATAGAAAGCCGACAGTGCTTTTCCACCCTTTCTTCTGTATTTTTAAATTTAGTAGAAACCAAAGAGCCTAATTTAGGTTCAAAGGAATCACTCAACAAAAAATTCTGGTATTTATTCACGGTACACTACGTTCCTACTAAATTATGAGGAGTTTGTAAAATGAAAATGAAGAGGAATGAAAATACTTAGGAATTGAACTATGCCATGAGAGCCGCGTTGCCGACGAGGCCCGCGCGTGCTTGCGTGGCGTTTTGTCCGCCGTGTGGCGCTGCTTGGACGGCCGCTGGGCCGTGCCCTTGCAGAGCGCCTGAGAGCCAGCGTGCAGTACAGCGCCCGCCGCCGCCTCCTCCTCCTCCGCCCCGCGACGCGCTCGCACGCTCGGCCACGCGCACATCCGGCCGCCGCCGGAAGACGCCGCAAGTTTGCCAACTTTACAAACCTGCCCCTCTTCTCCCCGCCTCGCCTCCTCTCGCGCGCGCGACAAGATCGGGTTTCCCGGAACGGACGCTGCGGGGGAGGAGGAGGAGGGAGGACTGCGGCAGCACGCGTTTTTATGGACCTCCTCGTCCTCCGCCTCCTCGTCTTTCGTCCGACCCGCGCCGCGCCGTGTGCGTCTCCTTGCGACGCGACGCCGCGCGGGCCCTTTCAGTTCGTTTTTCTTTGGTGCGTGGCGCTTTGATGCGCCCTTGCGCAGCGGGCCCTTGTGAATCTCGCTCGCCCGCTCCCCGAGACACTGCACGCCGCGGACGAGCGTTCGGGGCCGCCCGGGATAAAGCGATCAACACCGGGATAACCTCATCCATGGCGGGCGCACTCCGAAAATGAGATATGAAAGCTCATCTCAGAGTGATGAAAGACTTCGTAAAACTCGGCGAGCGAGCGCGCGCGCGAGCGGCTAGGTGGGCGGGCACGGAGGAGGAGGAGCGGGAACGGGAGCGGGGTCGGAAAAGAGCTTAAAACTTTATAACAATTAATACGCTGGCGTGTTGGTGCGCGCGGAGCCCGCAGAAAATGGCCTCGGGGCGCAGGATTTCCGGGACGGTAGGCAGCGGCAGTGAACTTGAGTACGCGGCGCGGTGCGGCGTGGCGGGCGAAGAGAGGGCGCAGTAATGGGGCGTTGCTCTCTGGCGGCGCCGGCGGCGGCGTCTCCGGATGGCACCCCAAGCGTGGTGGCGCGCGCCCGTGCCCGTGGCCGCCCGCCCGCGGACCCGGCTCTAATGAGCCCCCGGCGCGTGACGGCCGGCCGCCGCGGCGAGGGGCGATGGGCGATGGCCAGCCGTGATGGGCGACGGGTGGGTGCGCAGCGCGCGTTCGGCTCCGCTGCCGCCCGAACGCGCCCACGGAAAGGTTTTTTTCCGCCTTCGCAGCGATGCGGGAGCTTGTTGCTAGGTGCTGGATTGCTGCCGGTGGACGTTTTCAACGCGGTCCGTCATAAAAGGATACGAATCAATATCAGGTTGTCCAGGTCATAAACACACACCGTCACCACCGCGATCACCATGTGTTCTGTCTATTGACTGGTTTCCTTATGGTCTTCTTTCCCGCCTCTATTCGGTCTTTGATGTTTTTCGTAGCCATCGTATTCTCTACTGATACAGTGTCCGTCTAAAACATTCTTCCTCTTCCATTTTCCACTGCTTCACTCTCAGCTATTAATAGGTCTGCGATTGTGCTCAGTCCTGTTGCTCTTCCTCTTGCTCAACACATTACGATATTCTTGTCTAATTCCATTCTCTGCAGTACATTTGTCAAGCATATTCTTTCAACTGATCCTCTTCACTTTTCGTGGCATTCTCATTTCAAACGTACATTTGTATTCCAAGAGTGGGCATAAAACAATTGTACATTTTTATCAATGAATGCTTTTGTAGATTTATTTGAGTTTCTGCTGTGTTTGTACCACGTACCACGGTGGACGACACGGATCGACTTCTGATGGTTTTATTACACTTTCGATTGTTAGTCTTACCTGAGTCTTAGAGGTGATATACGGCAATCAATGGACACACGTTGAACGTGTACGCGCGTGTGGGAATCGAGTCGACGAACCTTGGAACCCAATTGGTTTAGGTGGTTTATGAACACAAGCCTTAATGACCTTGCCAACGTATTTTATGATTTTTGTTATATTCCACTGATCGACAGTTAAGTTATCTGATCGTGCCTGAACTTATTTATTATCAAGGAGTTGTGTAGAGGAAAGTTCATCGTTAACTCCTTAAACGAGTATTTCGAATTAGCGACAAACGCTGACACAAATAGTAGGTGGGGGTCAGATTGACGCAGCTGAAGCAAGATAGTTAGGGCGCTCCCAGCTACCCACGTCGACCATTAACTATCTATACTGACATCCCTGCTGCTAATGATATCGTTAGTATTAATTGCTTTTCAGCGAAATTTTCTCTGGCAGCCTCTAGCCAGCGCCCACGAAAGATCTTAATGGCCCAAGCTCCATTCGACCTGGATACGCAGTTTATAGGTCTCTGACGCACAGGCTACGTTTCCTTGCAAATCTAGGAAATCGAGTAATTTTTGTATCAAGAATGTACATAGGTGAGATCTCAATCACGATAATCTAGTGATGCTTTTGTTAGCATTAAGGAGAGATCATATTTACGAGCTGCTCTTACTGCAATAACTCTGTTACACTTATTCGTGAACGCTCTAAACACATTATTTCCTGTGTGTGTGTGTGTGTGTGTGTGTGTGTGTGTGTGTGTGTGTGTGTGTGTGTTGCGCGCGCGCGCGCGTGTGTCTGTCTGTCTGTCTGTCTGTCTGTGTGGGCGCGCGCGCGCAACGGCATTGACGAGTACGGTGGTCGCGATGCAGCCTGCTGGCCCCCTGGGGTTGCAGGCGGACTCGGCACCGCCCTCGGACAGCGCGAAACAAATTAAGGCGGCCCGAACTTCCGGCATCAGGCAGGAAGCGCTTCGTGTCGTAGCCGGGGCGGCACCAGCCACAACCACCCTTGCTCGGGTCGCCGCATATTGCGACGCAATGCCGAAAGAGTAGGCAAACTCCTCTGTAAGCGTATTTTAGGTCGAATATGACAATGGTGATATCATAATGACGAGAAACAGCACGGTCGGTTTAACAAGAGGGAAGACGTGAAAAGGCTATATGTTGCGATGGAATGTAGTTGTTCTGATGAATATTTTTTATTTGAAAGATGATTGAGTAAAAAATATCCTAACTTTTGAGCATCTAAAGCTTCTTTAATTTGTTTAAAAAAAAAAAAAAAAAAACACTACATATAAAGTTATGAAAGAGAAGAAGGTACCTAGGATAAATGTGGAAATCTATTTTAGTAGTATTCTATTTTACATCCAGAAGAGATATCTAGTATAGAAAAAAAGGTAAAACAGCCCTACAACCTTACGTAAAAAGACGCAATACTCACTTTAATCAGACTTTTCATTTGCTCTTAATACGCATAATTCATACTTCGTCAGTGCACTGCATAACATGAAGTAGCCTTTGCGCTTTCAGAAAAGAGTACCTCTCTACTGGTGATCTAAATTCCCCAAAACGGAAAGTACGTTTTTGATGTTGTGGTTCCGTTTTTCATCCGTCATTTCGTCTCGCCGTGCGCCGAAGGGCGCTGCTGCCGCTAGCCTCGTTTGCCGCCCGGCGGCGGCAGTGGTGACGTGTACTCTAGAAAGGAAATGTAATTGCGACGAGAATAGAACGGTAAGTTTTTGTTCGCGTCTGCCGGAGTGGGCGTGGCGAATCGTCTTTTCGCCGTCGCGAGAATCTCGGCTGCAGTGCAGGCGCGCGGCTACATTCCCCCTCAAGAAAAAATCTCAGAGGGCTCAATGTACTTTTCTGAGAGGTACAACGGAATTTAACAGGGAGCATACGTATGGAATAAATAAAACGTTTCTTTCCCATCGCGCCGTTGCCAAGCTTTGGATTCTTGGCTCGACCTTGATATTCGTTCCGTTGATATTGGAATTTCGATGTCAGAGGTAATCTGATCCCTAGACTGGATTATAAACAAATATCGTAATTACGTATATGTACTTATGGTAACACGAAAGGAATTGAAAAGTGAAATGCTGCAAAGGCAAAGGTTAAAATAATAATAACATTATTACGAATAACTTTATTTTTATTCCTTATTAGTATTGTCTATTCAAGAATAGAATTCCTTTTCATTTTATCTTTTTCCGTCGAACATTCTGGTTTCTAAAGGTTAATCCTGTGAATTAGTGTGACAAATTAGAATCGGTGACAAATGTTAGCGCTTTTGGTTCATAATAATGTTTATTATTGCCTCTGTTCCTGGCGACGATTCATTCGTATCTGCCACAATGAAGTTTTATGTTCGTGAAATGAAACCTGCAGTATTCTATGAGGCAGAGTATTAGAGAAAATCAATAACAAAGTGCTTACACGTATTCGTGGGCAAATGTTGATATGAAATATTTGAACATTATTAAGATGAGATGTGGAAGGTTCATTTAGAACTGACGCTGAGTAGGTTTACTGCTCCTACGAATAAAATACTTCATTCAACCGTCTAATTTGTGGATATCAAAAGGGCAGAGATGATGATGTTGTTATTATTAGCACATGCCGCACGTGAAAGGCCCGCGCGATCTATTACGACTGTGGAATCTGTTTCGAATTATTGTAAAGCGGCGCTTTGCGTAAACCTGCGCGAGCACCGACACCCGCAGAGTATCGTGGCGTAGGGACGCGAGGAGGTGATAGTCCCTTAGCTTCCGCCTCACCGCCGTCCCCGCGCCCGCTCGCCACCCCAGCTGCCGCCGTCGCCCTTCCAATAACTGTTAAATGGAGTCGATCGCGCAGGCGGCGCGAGCGGACGTGACAGCGCTGCTTAATTCCGAGTTTTGACACGTAGAAATATGGCGCGCGGCAGGAATATGAATGCGTCGATATTTCGTGCTTTCGGAATGTAATCGCAGTTAATGTTCGTCCGTCTCGCTCGCTGCCGACTCGCGCATCTAGTTCGCTCTCTTGCTTGCTCGACTGCGCTCTTGCAGCCTCCGCCTTCCCTTCGCTCTTTGTTCCTTCTCAATGCAATTACCGCGAACGGTTTGCCGGCACGAGCTGAGTAGCGAAATTAGGAATAATTAATTAAGACTTAGGTCGCGTCATTCCTTAGCTGAGAACCGCCGAGTGAGTGCACTTCTCTCTCTCTCTTCCCCTCAAGGTAGATGCAAGAGATCATACACCTCGGAACCAACGTGCGGTTTAGTACATTTCTGCTCACCTCAAATAGAGGTGTGGAATTTAATCATACTTATGTTCTATATCTAAGTCCATGAAAGTTCATTATTTTTGAGCTCCGAAAGGTCGAATAGGCAGAATATTCTCACCAAGAGGACAATACCCATTATTTTCCCATAATGTTCTTTTCTGTTTGCTGTGAGGTTACTAAGAGGACGTGTGCCTCCTACTATTTCTTTCGCAATGTATTACCTCAATCTGTGAAGGCTGCTTGTTGGAATTTAAACTGTTAAGCTTTTTTCTTGATGCGATCTCGCTGCATTTGATGTACTTTGCCCCGTGCGGAGCGAAGCGAGATGTAATTTTGCGCAGATGCTGGTCGTCGACGGTGGCCTCCCCCCTTTGAGGAGCAGCAATATCCCGTGGCTCGCCGCGCCCCGCCCCCACCTCGTCCCCGCCTCGCCGCGCCCGCTGTGGCCGCTTTCCGGCGAGCCATCCGTCAGCTGCGGACCTCTCCCGTCCGCCCCCGCCGCCGCGCCGTCTTGGCGTCCGCGTTTGCGGTGCGGTGCGGCGGGCGAAGCCGGGTGCTGCCCAGGCCATTTCTGCTCCCGAAGTATCGCTCCATCATCCGGGGCGGGCGACGAAAGCGGGGCGCGCGGGAGCCCCGCGCCCTGACCCTCGTCCCGCCCCCACCCCCGCCCCCGCGCTGCACCGGCGCCCCGACCGCCCCGGCCGCGCCGCGCCGGTATCGACCCCGCTGCAATGGCCCGTGACGTCAGTAGGCGGGAGAGCGAGAGAGCAGCGGCCCGGAGAGAAAGTGGGGACCTGTTGCTGGGCGCCGCCGAATGTTGGGAACGTAACTAACGCCGCCTCCGCCCTTGTCCGGGATTAGCCGCACCACATAGAGTCCCGCTCCACTCCGCCCCGCCTCGCCCCGTCCCCGCGCCGCCGCAGCCGTCGATGCGCCCACCGGAATTGGGCGAAATGTAGTCAATTTGCGTCCGTCGGCACCGTGGACGAGGTCGCCCTCGCCAGAAGGACACGTAGTTTAAGAACGTGTGTCGAAATGAAGCGCAAACGGAAGCAGGATATTGGATATTGAGATGGGGCCTTTGCTAGTCTTCTGAACAGTTTGTCTGTCAAGTATGCCGCTATTACTGCGTTTCACTCTAAATAGTAACACATATTATGGTACTGATTAGGAGTAATATCAATGTCACGTACCATTGAAATGTAGTTTTTTGAGGAGGTGCTCTCTCGTAAATATTATCTTTGTTTAGTTGAAGGTCACTTTAAAAAGGTGTAATAGGTTCAACTTGAAACTTTGAAAATACTATTATAACAAATAGTAATCATAATAACCATGTCATTTATAACATGTGCGGAATAATGTGTGTTGATTTGAATTTTAGTCAACCTTTTACAATGATCATTAAATGTTACTTGTGGTTACTTTTTTTTTTTTTTTTTTAATGAGAATAGCGTGTTTTTAAAGACGAATTGGGAACTTTTCTATGTATATTTCTGTTCCACAATACATACACAATATATAGTGAACGAGTGACTCTGCGTAGCTTGTGATTTTGGCGGAGTAAGCGTGTTGATATTACGTGTTCTGTTGCGAGCGCAGCTTTTGTCAAGTTCAAGACATTGAGCGCGTTAACACGATAAGCGGGCGTTGCCCCGAGATCCTTTCTCCGTTAGCAATGCACCACGGCCCCCTAGCGTAGCTAAACAGACGGCTCATAATGAACGCAGAGGTAGAATTAGCACTGCTGCACGAGAAGCGTCGACTGACGACATGCAACGTTCGTTTTTGTGCTACTTAACACGACTCGTGCTCCGAAATGAGAGATGGCAGAAATTCTTGTACCTACACACTTTTTTTTACCCCTTTCAGTCTTCGAACAAAATTAATAATGAATATTTTCTGTCTGTTCAGACCTTCGTGAACACAATACATGGGGTTGGGATTCTGACTTACGATTGGCAGAAGTATAAAAATATAATACAGTGAAATCACTTGGAAAGACCATGACTTTCAACGATATTTTTTTCTTGTAACGGACACCGAATCCCATGTATTGTATGCAAATCGTACTCCTGTTCATAGACCATCCGTCTCTCCGACCGCCGGTCAGCAGCTTAGTAGCAATTTTCTTATTTTACCACTTTTTTACAGATCACTTCGAAGAAAATTGTAGGAGGTGAAAGGAATATTGACGGAGTAAAAATCATTCACGCGACCTGTCCTTGGCCTGATCTTCATTCTCGAAGAAATCGGAGAATAGTGGGATATGGGAATCAAGCAACAATAAACTGTAGCCACTGATATAAGTGTCGCGGCTGTTCGCTCCATTTCAGTTTCATTTCTTTTAATGAGACGGTGGATTTGAAAGTGACCTAACATTTCATTCTTCGAATTAACAGAGCTGTCCTTAACTTACGAAATGGAATAAATACGATGCGATAGAAAATCAATGTTGGAAGTACGGTTTATCGACTTGCCCCTTAAACGTGAGTATTTGGGTTGCGTCCGTTATCTGAGCTCAGCGCTCACTCAAAACCCAGTGCTTGAAGTTTCAATAAATTAATTTTCATTGTGCAAAGATGCACAAGAAAAGCGCGGTTGTGCTCTTCTAAAACACATAGTACATCATGCATACCCAAATGACGAGTCTACGCAAGAAAAAGTTTTGTTACCGATAGACAACTATTGGAAGTTCTAAAACTGACAATGGTTTATTGTTTATTTTTATCCAACAGAAGGAGTTACAAATATTTGTAACTGCATTTAAAAATATAGTAAATAAGTCTCAAGAGTCATTGACGTCAAAAAGACAAAATGAAACTTTCTCAGAATGTTTCATTTTGTATAACCCGTGCTAACGTACTAAAAACCTTTCGTAAACATTCGATATAATAGGCACTTTCTTAAACATCAGATATCTAGTAATAATGAACTTTTTTCTGTCAAAATTAAAATTTCCCCGTTTAAGAGTCCACCTCACTAAAAAAGACCACTTCTCTAAAGAACCAATAATGTTCGCTTAATACAAGTTTCACTGTATCAGTAATATAATGAACTGAAACATATGAACTCATGAATTACACCGTAAAAGGAAAGAAAATAATTTACCTACTATACATAATAAATCATTTAAAACTGTATTTATTCATCTCAATAAAATATTTTACAAACGCGTATATTTTAGTCACGGCGTTGCATACGTTCCAAGTATCAAGAGTGATCAACCAGTTAGACGAGATATTATTTATCACCAAGTCTTCATTTCTGAATAATGCTGTATCACTCACATCAATCATGCTGTTTAAAGTTTCAAACAGAACGTCATTAAGAAAAACTTTCATATCCCATGAATATCAAGTGCAAAGCGGTTTTTCATTTCAACAAGCTGGGCAACTCGGCAAATTGCGAAAACTCGTCGGATGTCGCTCGTATATTTCGGGTTTTGATGTTGCAGTGCCAGACGAATGCCGGAGCAGTACCTTAGTAACCGGGCCACGGACTGTGTGCTACATTCCCTTCTCATCCTTACCCCATCTTCTCCCCTTACACACACACCACACACACACACACACACTTACGTACAATTCACTGGCACATAAGTCGGGAGAACAGAGCTTGTTCTGGTCTGGGTGGTTGAGCAATGACAGATACCTGGAGGGGGATACCGCAAAGTCGACGTGAAAGTCTTATAAAGCAAAGACTTTGGTCACTTGATCCTTTCCTTTTTTCAATTTAAACTTTTTATTGTATAGTGCACTTCTACTTTTGCAGAATACAAGCAATATATATCTAAGGTCTCAAACGTTGAAAGAAAAAAAAATGTTCGAAAGGTGTAGCCTTTTTAAGCATTTCAAATATGTTTTGGTGCCTAGACTCTTTGTAACAAAAGACTTAAATTCTATTAGCCGCCTGCTCTGGTCGGTCGTTTTCCGTGGTTTCTCTTGATCAGTACGAGGCGAGTGCCTAAGCTGAACCGTAACAAATGGGCCGCGGACAACGCGCGACCTTCTTTTCCTCGTTCTCGTCTCCTCCTCCTCCCCTTCCACACATACTTACATGTTCAAGCACTGCATCATTGTTTGTATCAGGACACTAGAAGCGATTTGTTCTCTTGTCCCAGTTGGGGGCGGTGGTCCTACTGGGGAATATACCTGTATGCGGAAAATCCACACGTTTGTAGGTCTGAAGTTCCGAGTTGCAAAGCTCTCAAATGTAATGTCACAATTTCAAAGTGCATTCCTCTATAATAATTATCACTATTATAATTGCATATATAGATTATGTGCGAAGGGTCACGGACATGAATCTTTCCATGAACATAGATGTTACCCTTTTGTCTTTAAATGTCTGTGAATGCCAAACGTATATGGGTACGCAAGTGAATTTGTGTTTAATGTGTGAGATAACACCCCATTCGACTGAGGAAAGTAACTGTCATCAAAATAAAAGCAAAAAGGAAAAATTAGTGGCGTCATTGTTAATCCGAGAATGTAAGCTCGTATTGAGAAGTGCATCCCCTGCGAGTGCATATTCCGTCGATTTGTATCACGCAATAATTGGTAAGCAATGCTACGCAACTCGCCCACGAGATTCCGGGGCAAATGCCGCAGCGGCAAGCGTGATTGTGCCGGCCGCTGACGTTGAAGAGCTTCGTTGCAAACGGCCCGAAGACGAGTGACCAACGGCTTCAACAGTCACGGATCCACGACGCGCGCCGGCTGCGCGAGTGCCGAACGGGCCACACTCCGCACTGCGCGCATCCACCGCGCTAACGGCCCTCCGCCCACTATCCACGGGAGCTGCGGCAGTGGCGCCTATCTCCAGATAAGAGCGACGTTAAGTTCATGTCCGGTTGCGGCGTTGGAATTTCGCCAAGCCGTAAAATCGAAGCGCCGCCGCCCCGCAACAACCCGTTCTACTTCGCTCCGCCCCGCCCCGCCCCGCCCCGCACCGTTACGCTGCACTCAGCCCCCCGCTCGTTCCATCCCGTTCTACCCCTACCCCACTCTGCTCAACCCACCTTCGCGCTGCCCCACTCCACACTTCCCTACTCCCACTTCAACCCCGTCGCCCGCCTCCAACTCGCTCGTTCGCTCTACACCGCTCCCCCTCCCCGCCCTGCGTTGCCAGCCCCGCTGCCGTCTCCGCCCCCAACGTGGGAGTGAGATTCGCGGTCGGCAAACGGCGCAACCGCGCGCAGCTGTTTTACACGCAGCACAAAGCACGTCTCGAGAAAAATGGAGCTCCATTAACGTCATTTCTCGTTGCTCGCGTTCATAAATTAGAATTAAGGGCGCGCTCATCACCTTCCAATAACGTGGCAAATTCTGGCTTTGTAATTAATGTATTTTTATCTAACACGACGTTCACTCCCTACAAAAACCTTTTGTTCAACATCCATTGAGATCTATTGCATCCAACCTCTCCATGGTTCTTCGGAGATAAATATGCAGAAGGCTCTTGACTACGTTGAAACCTCTACATCTACTTTTTATTACAGCTAAACAAACGTAAAACCGAAAATTACTGAACAGATATGTGCTACAGAATAATGATAATCATTACAGGCGCACAAGCCGTATGTATTACGTTTACTCTGAAAGAGAGTTAATTAACAAAGGCTAACATTCATTTCGCTAATTTGAACGCAATTTTGAATCTACTGTTAAGAAAAATAGATGATGGAATTTTTTATTGTTCCATATAAAACTATCCATGCGAGTTTCATTGATCGATCGAAGTTGCTGCTACTCTCGTTGAAGTAATGCCCCATCGAAAACCAAATCGTATTTTTAATGCAGGGATTGCAATGCTGTTCAATTATCCTGTCTGGTAACGATCTATGCTAATTTTGATATTTTTAATGATAACATTTTACTTTACGTTGTGAACTTTCCCGAATTACTGTGTCAAGAAAACGTGACTATGTAATTTTTCGCCATCCAGCGGGGGAAGAACACCGCCACTACCCGCGATAAAACATGATCTACACCCACGGGACTAATGGCCATAGCAATTGTCACGCCTGAAAAACACGAAATGATAAATTCAACTCACATTATAACGTGATCTTTTGTTGAAAATCTTTCCTCCTGTATCCACGTTGAAAATTGAATATAGGTAGTAGTTTCGAAGTTTAGTCGTGATGCGATTGAACTGCTTTGCTTCTACAGTACAGATGAGCCGCGATATTCACCAATGACGAAAGAATATGTTGCTAGTGAAAAGTATTTGAGAACCACCTTCTGAATTAGAAAGGATTCACGCAGATTTGCGTGTATACAAATGGCAGGTTGAAACACAAGGAGGGTTCAGGCGTCGGAAAGAGAAGAATAAGGAGTCAGTGCGTAGTGTTCCTATTCCTATCTGCGGGACTCGAGGTCACTCCAATTCCTCTCCGGACTGTCCTCGGCGGGGGAAAAGCTGATAACAGTGTTGTTCTCGACGTGGCGCGCGATAAGCGGCGCGGCCGGTCGCAGTTTACCCTCTGACCGCTTGACCACCACCCACGCCAGCGCTCGCCTAGCCCCCGGGGCGGCGACGAGAAGGTCACATTGACGAGAAAATTGGGATTTTGTTTGCGCGTAATTGGCGCGGTGAGTTCATTAGGCCAATCGCCCTTCGCCCGCAGGCGCTGCGTGTGTGCACGCATATTGTTGCCCGCGCTTGGCGATGAACGCTCGTCAAGAGAACGGTGTCGCTGCCAGACGTTTGCGAGGACGCTCGGCAAGGAAATGGGTGACACAAGAAAATAGAAGAAGACTGTATAGGAACATTTTTTTCGTAACATTCCGCGGAACATTGATTTTCAATAACATTTTAACGCATTTTCATCACAACGAGCTGTGGATGGATATGTTATTCTGGGATAAATAAGGGTTTTCTGGTGACGACTGTTTAAATTCAACGGGTTATTGAATCCTTTAAGAATATACAAAGACGGGCATAAATATTAATACAATATGCACTTGTATTGCAGTACTTAAGTGTAAATACAAGTGCTTAATAAATTAAACACATTATGCCCGTCTTTGTATAATTAAAGGATGGGATTGCCCATTTAATATTTACAGGATTTTTTTACGCAAAAGGAAATATTTAGTGAACTAACTGCCAAAACGCATAACCATGAAGTGGGGGTGATGCTTTTGTTTTGGGAGGGGCTGGACTTCACCCCTGCTCTTGTGTGGCGGGCGCGTGCTTGGCAGCAGGCGCTGCTCGGGATGCGCCTCGTGCCGCGGCCTCGTATTGGGCACGTCGCGCGTTCGTTTGCTTGGACGGGGCGCGTGGACACAACGGGCGCGGCAGAGCTCATGCCAATGGGGATACTACTCGCCCCCGCGTGATTATGAAGGACTGTTGGGCTTCATAGCGTTGTGGCTTGCTGATTGCGTGGAATGCATCTGCGGTTGTTGACATGTCTGCCGAGAATTATTATTATAACTAAAGTACTAGTAAAAGCAACTGAAATTATTTTGATATGTATTTATATGCTGAATAATACAATGTTACTTTCTGTAATACATTCTGTAAAATTCTTCTGTGTAAATGATTCCTATCTCAAGCAGTTTGGGTGGGAGCCTAGATCCTTAGAACAAACACTGAGACGATCCGGGGCCTTGTTTCAGCGCATTAACCTTGGCGTATATTCTCTCTCTGTAAATGTCTGATTCATTCCAGAAATATTTTTTATTAAAAAAGAATTAATTATGGTCTCCCATTGAAAGTTGTTCTTACTCGTAGCAGAAAATGATAGAGCTATCTTATTTCATTTGTAAGTATCGTATTGTACATAAACCAAGTTATTTTCATCCAAATGCTCTTCCCCATACGCCCTCCGCTTTGCGACCTCGAGGTTACCGGAAATCAGAGAAGTCCAGTCCAGTTCTTATCGATCAGACTGTCAGTCGGGATTTTGCCGGCGTCTTCTAGATGCCTCGATTGTAAACCTTCCATCTTCAGCGTTCGGATTCACTGCCTGCTCCGACGGAGAGAACAGGTGGTGGGCGCTCTATGCCGCACACGTAAAATTGCCCCCGAGCGTCGGAGCTGCGTGGATGGCGAGTGAAGCGGTTTCAATTGCAGCGCAAAGCGCGGGCGGGGGATGCCTGCGCGCGCTCTTCGCGTGGCGCGGTTTCATAGCAACAGCTGATTTGCATCGAGATGAGAATCGCATTTGTTGTGCGTTATTGTACTTTTATGCCGCAAAATAGCAGATTACATTCGTTCCGCAGGAGCATTACGGCTATTAAATTGCCCAGCACTGTCATTTGAATTATGACGGATCGATTACGTACATGTATTATTTACGTACTATCCCATATCGTATTCAATAACTAAGAATTAACGAAATGCGCACATCTGTAATAGAATATGAAATATTTTAGTAACATTTATAAATGCGTCTACACGTTCATTTGAGAGATAAATAATTGTTATTTTTGGAAATATTATGTACATGATAATTAATATATTAATGGAATTATGTATGAATTCTTAGAAATTGCTTAGTTTTTGTCGTGTTTCGTTCAGTTTGCATTTTGATTGAGTTCCGGAGGAAGAAGTTGGTTATCTTCCCTTTCCGGCAGGCAACAAGAAATTTCCACAAAGGGGGACGTAATTACAATAATTATTTCGGTAGACGTTGTTTCTTAATTATTGTCGCATCAAAATCTGGTTACGCCGCTCTTAATTAGTTGTGCAAGTTGCCCGGCGGCGGGTAGGAAGGAAGTCAGCGCGCCGGCCGCATTTTTCTCATTTATTCCCACTGGAAGATCTCGTCTCACCACCAGAGCCATTTGCAGGCTTTCGTCGGCCGACGCGAGGGACGCGGCGGGCAGTGTTTGTCTTTCTCTGCGGGTCACTTTTTTTATTTTCTTAACTCGTTTTTACATTTTATTAAGATCCCGACAACATCAAAGACGATCGCAAGGAAAGACAACTTCGTTGCTTGCATACAAGATGTGTGGTAAGTGAAGACCCGCACCTGCTACGATACATTTACTAGTGATTACTAAAGACAGGATTTTCGTGCAGTAGAACTCTAAATCGTGCAGTAAAAACGCCAAAACGTGCAAAAGCATGCAATAAATATTTCGAAACTTTACAAAACGGTGTTATGAAGCCTTAAACCGTCCAGTTAATTCATTTATCAACTTACTTTACATTTTTTATGTGAAATTCAAGGTGAATGAAATAGTCCGATTTTAGTATTTTTATTATAATTAAGTTTGACATTTTGTTTAAACAAATCATATTTGTAATTTTAAGTATTATTCACCCAGAATTAAATTAGCACAAAAATACAAATATAAAAATTGAAAAATAAAAAAAAATAACTTCAAAACGAAAAATAATTAGGTTACATAAGAAATGTTCCGAATTATTATTATAATGTACAATTATGTACATTTCCAAATTATTTACTCAGAAATTACTATATCTTCTATCATCTAATATGTTTCAGATAGGAAAAAACTTCATCTACATTTACACTTGGGTGTGCTTCACTCTGACGTACGTGTCCACGCAACTAAAAGCCGTCAAAATTCCATTCTCTCTCGTTTCTCGCATGACATTTGTTCCTAGAAATTCGATGAATTTGAAACGCTATGCAGCTTACCATTACGCTTCGCGGCTGAACGCAAGGTAAAATATGACTCGCGCATGCTGTATCGTTTTAGTAAGTTCAGCGAAGACTCACAAAATGTTTCTGATTGGGAAGGTAGATCCCAAACAGCATTGGCCGCAACCATGGGCCGTAGACAGAATTCGTGGCATCATCGCATAACTCTTAACTGCAAAGCCTCAAAAATTTTAATTAGACAATAGGTATCATGAAGGGAGTAGGTGCTCAGGTCATAATGCAACACAATGCAGAATTGATACCAGTTTATATAATAAAAACTTTTTTCTTGAAGGAAACAGATAAAGTAAGACAAGTTGATATAAGAATTATATTTTATGCAATAAAACTGTTAATGTAGCAAATTTCCAGCAAATGTCCAGTAAAACCCCAAAATGTGCAATTTCCAGCTAGCAATATCCAAAACGTGCAAATTCGTGCAGTAATCCCCTAAACGTGCAATTCCGCGCGAAATAAAACAAGTTCTAAAAAACTCCGTTTCAAGATCCAATTTTTTTCCAAGCTTTCATCCAGTTTCAATTTAGCAAAGAAAAGACATAGTTACACGGGAATCCGGTCTGTACTGATTACGTTACTTATCGTTGATACTGTGGCGGCAATGAGAGCAACGGAGAATCTCTTTGGTGCGTTTTCGATCTAGCACATTACTATGTGATTATTGATGCATCGAGGAATATTAGGTTAAAGAGAATTAAAAATGAAATATCGTAGCTATTAATAGTTTTGTTTCCGATCGAACATTATGTTTTTCGGAGAAAACAGTATTTGAGCTCAAGTGAAGAGATGATGAGACAAGTCCATCTCTTTGGAGTGGACGTGGAGTTCTTAACAAGTCTGACTCGTGGAACGCTAGGATGTCCCGTGCGTTTCCAGGCGACCGTTTGCACCGCCCCGGAAGGTTCCGTCGGAAACAAAAAACATCCCCGGAGGAGGGCGAGGACCCTTCAATCAATAGCAGAGGCCGACCGCAGCCACTTCCGGTACCTTATTGCCCGCGGGCTGTCACCTGTCGCTGTCCTCTCTTCCCCTCTCTCCGCTCCGCTCGTGCTCCCGCCGCGCGGCCGGAAATCGGCAGACGGCGCGGGGCACTGGGCAGATATTGGGTTTTGTCGGGCGAAAATGAGCTGTTGCCCCCGGACTGCAGGAGGTTTTCTTAACGTCTCCTCAGCTTCCCCGTCTCCGCCCTCTTCGCGTTTCCCGCCTCGTTCAACTTCCTCTTCTTTACCGCGTCGCCTCGCTCCAGTTGTCAGATCGAAAACGACGTAGTCCCTTACGACATCCACATCTCTTACGTTGACTTCATTTTCACTCACATTCCTCAGCGTCAGCGCTCACTTACAAAATTGGACTATCTGCAACTCCGCCACCTCTTTTAAGGGGAGCAATTTAGCGTTGTAGTGTGGTAGCGAGCGTTCTAGCTTTTGAGATTTCATTGCGAGTGTATGGGCATTGAATTGTCTCTCCGCATTCATATTATTCAATAAATAAATCCTTTACGGCGGTCGTTTCTGCCGGACTTTCCCTGACTCTTCTGGACCTTGTGCACCTCTCCCTTCACGCTCCCAGAGAGTCGAATTGCCGCGTGCAGAAATGGCGGGTGGCTGGACGGAGCGGCGCCTGCCGTGGCGTGAGGAGCGGCTACAAGAATTACGCTCCGCCCACGCGGCTCTAGTTTCCATTTAATTTCATCGCCCCGAATTCAATCCACTTACGGGCTGCGCCGCCCTCCCCCTCGCTCGGATGATGAGGTTGATGATGGAGCGGATATGTGGACGAAGCACACGACACTGCCCTATCGGTCGGCCCCCTTCCGCCTCATCTCCGTTGTCAGACGTCGGTGTAGTCGCGACCCCTCACATCGAGTCATAACGAATTGCTCCAAGTGGCGTTCATGTGTTCGGTACAGGGTGTATGTGCTCTACCATTGCTCAATAATAATAATAATAATAATAATAATAATAATAAATGATGATGATGATGATCATGATAATGATGATGATGTTTCAGCCGCTTTGAAGCTGAAGCCGCTCTGTGGTTTACGATTGTTATCCAGGACAGAATCACAAGGTCGACAATTCAGGCCTTACCCGGGATCCAAACCCACAATCATCTCCAAGGGGCACGACCTAATGCGACTCATCTGTCACTATCACGTACATATCCATTTAATGTCTCTGATAAGCGCCGGAGCCTTGACATTATGAATAGAGAAGCCAAATAACTAACTCGATATTTTTCTGGTGCCATCTCCGCGCATAACTTAGCTGCGAAACTCGCGCCAACGCCTGGCCTGTCCGTGGCGAGGCTCCGACATTACGCTTCTTGCTTGTAGCCTCGCGACACCCCGAACTTGAGCTCTCCACACCCTCCCGCGCCGACGAATGTGGCTGGAGTCGCTTGCGGAGAGGCGAACGCGCGCTGCTGACCCTGCCTGCCTGCTTTCGACAGCGTGGCTCTTCATGAATGGTCCGTCGCATCTCTCTCCGACCACCCACAACCGTTGTTGCCAGCTCCCCGAGCTGAAGGGATGGGTATAGTTTTCTCATCTTTGTGCGATTCACGAGCCGACTGGAACGGAGAAGAACAGAAGAGGTGTGGGCTGATTTTGGTCTCGATTATCTCAATAGATCCATGAATTTGTTATATTAATCGTTCTTTGAGTCCATGACAATATTTTTAGCATATTGAAAATTCTTCCATTCAATCACCTTGTCGTTTGTATACAAAAGGCCAATATATTAAAATCTGTAGACGAAAAATTGTGTGTTGTACTTCATTTCTTGTATTTGTGAAAGAAAATAATATTAAAGTTTGTTTCATAAACTTTTGACGTATTACACTTTTACATTCATAAGCCGTGCTCGAAGATAATTTTCTGATGCATCTTTCTTGAAGAGGTATTGTTTGCTTCATTAAACTGTGTATGTGTTCAGATAGATATATACGTTCCAACCAAGGTTGGGTTTTCTCTCAGTAATCACATCGTGTGCCACAAATCCGATCAATGTTTGTACGCGTATTGAGCCATAAACGGATCATAATTCGAATCCTGAAAGTGCTTAAATGGTCTTTATTCCCAATACTTTTCTTGATATATCAAGGCGTGTTGCAGTAGCGCCCGTAAAGTGCGTTTTATGTTACCTTTAAGTGTGTGGGTAGATATTAAAACGCTAATTGAGAGAGCTGAAGCAGCCAAGGCGTCGCGCCGCTGAACGAGCGGTTGCGGGCTCTCGGGGGCTGGGGGCGGGGGCGGGGGCGACAGGGCAGAGGTCACGGCGGCTGACGGCGCCCGGGGCGCGGGTGGCGGGGTGGGGCCGCCGCCCGCCTTTGAAGTGCTTCGCTTTGAAGGCTCCGGCGCCGCCACCCGGGAAAATGGACCGGATTACCGATACACCGCCGATAAGTCGCTTAAGATGGCGGCCGGTTGCTCCCGGCCCCCGCTCGCACCCCTGCCGTCGCTAGAGTCCTTATCCACGCCATTCTAGTCGTCTTCGTCCCCTCCGCCCACGCCGTATGGTTGTAGTGGACTTTATCCCTTATAATCGCAAGTCACGAAAAATGAAGTTTCACATTGTATGTATTGTTGTTTTTTTAATTCTAAGAAAAATATTGAACTATTTTTTTATTGTATAAGAAGGGTCCTTCCACTATAATTTTTATTTACCTTTGGTGTGTGGAGACTATTTTACATGTTTATTGAATAGTTTTCGCAATTAATCCTGCATTGGGCACGTGGTGTATTTTGGAATCCTACAGCTCTTTTCCTTTTTGTAGTGATTGACGTTTTTGTACAATATGCAGGCATCACAATTTAATTTAATTATTTTCGCTTCATAAACTTGCCAGAAACACAAAAACTCTTAGGACGGGCACTTGGGGTCTTTGAAGACCCCTATTAAAATTTAGATTCGTTATTGCTTTAACGAATTGATATAACATTATGATATTGAGTGTTACTTCGAGAAATATTTTCATTATGTTTTGGTGGAACTTAGCCACGTTATTGTAATGTCTTATTTTTAGATTCTGCGAGAACGATTCGTGATTGCTGTAAACTTGAATTATAAATCACGCGTTTTTGATAGTGTATCTTCATTTCCTGTTTCCATTAATCTTTCGTTGACATTTGTCTTGTACCGTGACTGCCTCCTTAGTAAGAAAAGAATTATTGAAATAAGTGAGAAAAAATGTTGGACTTCATTTGGCGGAAAACTAGTTTCGACTGATGAAGTATCTCGTATTTTACAACTCATGTTTGTCGAGATAAGTTATAATGAAGAACATTGGCATGCTTCTGATTGTAATGATGATGAATATTTGCCATCGCGCAGAAGTGAATAAAGTGAACACAATGTGGAAGAAAATGAGTATGAAGATACATTGATGAGATAGAGGGCTGTGAATCTCTTGACTACTGAAACAATTCAGTATAAAAGAAATGGAATGAAATGAAGTAGTGAAATTCCTAGATCACTTCAAACTTCATCGCAAGTCATTATTAGAGTTAAACCTGGGCCAAAAGTAGAATGTCCATGTAAAGCTTCTCCTCCCACCGATTTTTTTCTGTTATTGTAAAGGAAACAAATAGAGAAACCAAACAAGTCGTATCAGGAATGGAACGGAGCTAATCGTACTGGAGCACCTAAATTATGGAAGGAAATGGATGAAGTAGAATTAGAGGCTTACATTGGGTTATTGATATCTGCAGGAGCATACCGATCTGAACGAGAAGATTTATCAGAATTGTGAAATGTAGAACATAGTAGACCGGTTTTCGGGCAGCTATGGAACATAAACGATTTTAAGCAATTACTCGTTTTCTACTATTTGGTAACAACCTAGACCCCAAAAAGAATATGTTTAGGAAACATTTATTCAGAGACTTAGATCAACATATAATCCAGATTGCAATATTACAATCGTGGATTATCTGGTAGGATTCAAAGGTAGGTGCCTTGTCCTACAGTATATGGAAAGCAAACCTGAAAAGGACAGAATTAATATTTGGTGGAATAGTGACTCCTAATTCCTTCTCATTGAATAGTCAAGTTTATGTGGGAAAGCAACCAAGTCAACAAAGAGATAAAAACGAGGTTCACAGTGTTGTCAAAGAACTGACTGACAAATGGTTGAATAAAAAAGTAATTAACTAATTATACAATAAATACATTGTTTTCATTTCAATAATTATTTGCGAATACATTTATTCCGTCAATAACATTAACTTAATATGGCTGGGGTCCTTAAAAGCCCCGATTGTCCATCCGAGGTACTTTTTCAATGTGCCCAGCGGAGGGTTAAGAGCAAATTCTTCTTGCTGGTTCGTGTTGAGTGGAAGCAACTCATATTCTACAAATTTTGGGCGATTTCAGAATTGATTTAGGAGGGGAAAGGGTTGTCGCCAAGTATGCAATCAAAACAAAAAAATTAGAAATGGAGATTGCTCATTGTTTTCAGGATCCCCGCCAATTCACTTAACCGGCCCTCAGTTTGTTCGTAGATTTTACCTCATTGCGTTGTCTGCCTGCCCAGAATGGATTAATGTTGTGAAAGAAGTCCGCTGCAAACGACTTTGACAAGAATTGTGGTATCGATGAGTTCCACCATTCTTGGTAATTCTTATTACATTGATTTATGGAAGGAATGTAAAGCGTTCAATTTCGATTCGTATAATTTACAGTATATTATTACCAAATGTTCCTGATAGTGTCATCTGTAAAAATAATTGTGATGATGCCGTTTGGTCTTCACAACACTATCCACTTCTCCTTCAATTTACCCACGAGTTCCGAAATTCGGTAATATCTGTTTCTTCATTGAACCCACTAGATCAGGTCTTAAGTCCAGTTATTGCATTTCATTGGAGCTACTTAATAATAGACGGATTTTACACAAGCGATTGTTGACGAGTCTGTTTGACTTCCATCTCTAATACTACGAGTATTTCTTTGCGAGCCCTCGTTCGCTCGTGTCTCTCCGTGAAATCCCACCTTCATTCGGTCTGAATCCAAGACCCTTTGCAGAAGCGCCTGCGCAAGCCACGGCTACATCTGCGCCACCCCGCCCTCGCCCCCGCCTGCGGCGTCCGAGGCGACGCGCCTCATCCTTCCCTCGCCCCGCCCCTCCCTGCGCACACGCGCGCCTGGTCGCGGGAATTAATCAACTTTTAAATGGGTTTTGTAGCAAAGCGCATTACAGCCCGCCCGCCCGCATCGCCGCCGCCGCCGCCGCCGCCGCCGTGCGCTTCTTCGTGGAAGCGAACGTTTTCTGAATGCGGATTTGAATATTTCGTTGCCGGAAGAAAAGGCTGTGTTCCATTTCTTGTGTTTGGGCTTCGTTAAATCGGAATGAGCGTCTGCTCAGCCCGCGCGCCTTCGTCGCCACTCCCCTTCCTTCCTTTTCTTTCCTCACGTTTACCCCCCCCATTCCTCTCCCACTATTTCTCCTCTTATTTGACAGACGACTGTAGTTGGATAGGCCACAATTCGACAATATGTAATGATGTATGTTGTTTGCTTAGGAAAAGGGAATAGTGGGCTTTTAAGAATAAACGCAGAACGGGAGATCTTGTCAGCGCAATCCTCGCCGACTTTTCAACAATGGAAATGTGAATGTGAATATTTGGAAAGATACTCGAATCCGTCACACGCATAAAATATTTCTTAACTAAAAGTAGTGTTCAACTTGTCTGCATCGGAACATGCGACGAGAGAAATTCCATAGTTGAGGAATGGGTAGTAGATTAGCATGAAACTCGCACTCACTTAACTTGCTCAATTTTGTAAAATTGGGTTGGTAGCTGTTGTTGGTTTTTTGGTTGTTTTTTTTACTAGACACAGGTGAATGAATGAATTTTAATGTCAATCAAATCATCATATAGTTTGGTGTGTAATATTTGCATGCCTTTTAGTCACCAAGTGTAGGTGGATCAACTTGGAGCAATAAATCACATCAAGCTGCAACACCACGATGACGAGAGTGTTGTTGTTTTTTTTAATAAAGTTTTTTATTGCGTGTTGTGTTAGAAATCCTATTCCACCTTACTGTGTGTATTAATAGAGCTTTGCTTGTGTGGAGGCTAACGTCCGGTGTTTTTGTTCCAGGTGAGTGGCCCCAGACGCTCGGCGCCAGTCTCCCCCGGCGGAGGGTATGTAGGTGCAAAGCACGCTGTCTCGCGCGCGCGAACGGCCACCGACGCTCCTAAATGACCTTGCATCGGCATTTGAATGCCCGTGAGTGGTTGTGTGATTTGGTGTGTGCGTGTGTGTGTTTGACTGCGCGCGTTGTGTATGTGCTCGCGCGTTCTTCCCCGCGTGATGTATTTTACATGAAGCATTGGTGCAGTAAACAAGTCATTGATTCACTCTGAAAGTCCTGGAATGTTTGATTATGTTAATTGTTGCGTCCTTGCCATTTGATAATTTAGTTGCGAATGAAACGTTTTATTCGTTTATGTTTCGTTTTTTAGATCAGTGTGAAATTAAAACATGTTTCTACAGTATTTCTGTGCAATAATTTCTTTGAAATACCTTGGTGTTCAACACAAGTTGACATAGAGTCAGTTTCGCAATTACTTCAGCCTTTTGCTTTTAGGTAAGACGAGAAGATTAAGATTAAAACGTATTCCGTTTTGTACGTGGTAACATCGCTTTTTTTCTTTTTTCATCATTTAAGATGGGACTCTTGTAGATAGTACAATGTATGAAAATACGTAATACAATTATATTAGCTTAACATTGTAGATTTATCCATGTTGAATTTTGTGAATTTCTTTAGAAAGGGATAACATTGTTGCCGTATTACAATATATCGGAGTTAAAAATGTTAAATGGAAAAGTAACGTTACGTCAATGTAGACACGACATTGACATTTGAGTGAATGTTGCCACTGCATGGAACGACAGAAGCACGTTTAGTTTGTACTGATTCTCCCGATGACAAGTACCAGCTGGACGTTTGACCTCATGGGGTGTTGTATTGGAAGCAATACAGACGCGTCGACAAAACGAAAAATATATTCTGGCAAATCGATTGCTCGTCGTAAAGTGAAATGACGTGCCTAGCCGGACAATGTTTGGAGATCAGTACCGAATAAAATAGTGTTTTTCCCTGTTCATGCATTAGATATATCACGTTTATAAAAAATAAAAACCATGCAGTCAGAATTCTAGGGAAATTAAAAACACCAACAAAAAGTAAATCTAAAAATATCGACATTAAAGGACTAAAAATTAAATACTTGAAAAAATAAATACTTGAAATGATAATATACTTTATGAATCCCAAAATAAAGTGAATAGCACTGTAATAGCACTGTAAAATCACAGCATTTTAACAAATTAAAGTAGGGACTTAATCGTTTTTCCTTCACATCGGATTCAGTCTGCAGAACAACGTTTACATGCTTGTTTTTTCGTACGCGCTTTTTTTTTTTAAGTTTCAAAGGGACGCGTGTGACTTGAAAGGTGAGCCCAGGGAATAAGCTTGTATGAGATGTTGGTGCACAATAAATTTCCTTAAGTGGTATATAGTTTAGAGCTTCAGTAATTCAGACGTTACAAAGTCGTAGCTTCTCTTTATAGTTTATTTTTCAACTATGTTCAAAGGATGCTTCGACAACAGCAAGGACCTTATAAGTAAGGAATTTTATAATTTTAATCTTTTTTAATTTACAACTGTTAGAATAACAATTATATAAAAAGCATTGTTGTAAAAAGTTTATAGCAAGGACGGATAACGAAACGGAGGGTCGGTTTATTTTGAAATGCTTAAGTTACATGCTGATTTTTAGTTTCATTCATGAAATGAACTTTTTTTGGAAATCACATACATGAATATGTGTATTATAGGTATTAAATGTTTATCACTTTAAATGCCGATCATGCTAAAACAATTGTCAAAAAAAGTGCCTATTTGCAAACATTTGAAGAGTGCTTCATTTTCAAGTTCGAAGTTATTTACATTCTTTAAGTATTTTCTATTTGTTTGTGCACGATGTGTGTGTGTGTGTGTGTGTGTGTGTGTGTGTGTGTGTGTGTGTGTGTCTGCATGGATGCATGCGTACGTGCGAAACCGTTGCGTGAAAGACACATTATTGTTGAATAGAGCATGGTGCTCTAAGAAGTATGGTTATATTATTGCTTTCACATTATTTAGTCTAATAAAACACCAATTCACAGTCTTATCGATTCTTTGTGGTCGCAGAAGTTTTAATTACTGAAATATAAATTCGCTTATGGCGAACCTAGGTTTGGAATAAATATAATATTCAGCCACTTGTTTCGCGTGCGTATGCAAATAGAAGTTTTGGTCTTTATCTCTGCAAAAGTCTTGAAACTACCAATCCATTGAGTTGATAGTTTCGAAGCTTAAATTGTTTAACCAGTGCGTTATTGCAGAACTTGCAAAGAATTGTATTGCTCTGCAGAAGCAGCTATAAACATGTAGTATTGAAAACCCTGTTGGTTTCGCATTCGCAATCCGCTAACGGGCCCGGCAAAGGGTAGTCGAGGGAGTGCAGTTCCCTTGGAGGTCCGTGCCCCTTTGCTAGCTTCCTTGTCCACCCCACCCCCGTCCTCTCTCTTCATCTCCCTCCTCCCCTCCCCCGTCGTTCCTCGGCGGGGGCACGCACGCGCAAGCGCGTATTGACGGAGGGCCCCGTATTTGCCCCGCGGGCGACAGAGGGCGTCCACGCCCGCGGGGCAGTGGCGGCTTGCGCGGGCCGGGGCGGGGCGGCGCGGGCGCATGTTTGGTAGCCGATATGCCATCGATCCGCCCGTTCACACACGTCTGTGTTGGCGGAGGGCGGGCGGCCCCTGGAAGCGCTTAATGACGTAAGCAAGGCTCCGGGGCGGGGCGGCGGCGCCGGGCTAAGGCTGCGGGGAAATTGAATTTGCGCCGCGTCGGTCAAGCGCTCGCGAGCGAAGCACAGGCCCCAGTTAGTTAACGGTCAGTTAGTTACCCGGGCGCCGCGACGCCTTGCTCGGCGCCGGGCCAGTTACTTAACCAGCCGTCGCGTCGCCTGTGTCGCCGCGCCGCCCTTGGCTGCGGCGCGGGTACGAGTCCGCCGAGGGCGACGGCGACGCACAAATGGGACGGATTACGCACGCGCAAAGTTGGCTGATATACTTCATGGGATGAAGATGTTGCCTAGAGGATTGGCCTAGCGTTACAACAAGCTACAGAACAAGATGTTTCATTATCAAGTACGGAACAGTTGTTTCAGGAAAGCGGTGTAAGTAACGAAATCTAATTGGATATGGAGCATGACAATACCATGTGTGCCTCAGATTCTACTCTTAAACCGGGTGCTAGATACCGCTAAATTTCATCAAATGATTTTACAACAACTTTGCACGAAAGAGAGAGAGAGAGAGAAACTAGCAAGTAATATATTCTGTGGCTGGCATTGAATCGGCCCTCATTCATGTTGGGTGTGGAGCGGAGGGCAGAGGCCCGTCGCTGGCTGCAGGTGGGGGAGGGCGGCGCCGAGGGAGCTGACCGCGGGTCGGCGTCGTCAGCGGTCGCAGTGGCGGCGGGGGTCGGGGCGAGGCCTGCCCAGCGAAGCGCGCCGCCTCGGCCTCCGCACCGCATCACACGGCGCCCGTGCGACGAGCCGGCCCCGCCCCCGCCCCGCCGCGCCCCCCGCCGGCCGCGCCGCGTTCGCGTGTCCCGTCTGCGGCCTCCGCCCGCTCCCCACGGAGCTGGAGTGTATTTGAACTGCGGCCAATGGTTCCGGCGCCCGCGCTGCGTTTGCTCAACTCTTCCGGGCGCCGTGGCGCGCTATACGCCCCTGCCCCGTCCTCGCCCTCGCCACCGCCCCCCACTCCTCCCTCTCCCGTCGTCGTGCTCGTCCGTGCCTCTGCCCCGCTCACGCCCGCTCACCCCGACCCCCCTTGCAGATCGCCGCGCGACACTCTTCCGCGCTGAGTTTGCAAAAGCGCGGGAGGAAGGAGTTTTTGATGGACCCCGCTCTGGGAGTTTGCAGCGGCGTTCGCATCGCGGAATCTGCTCCCTGGAAGCGCAGCGATTGCGGGAGTGATCGTTTGTTACGGAAAATTCCTTTAGTGTATTACTTTTGTCGCTTGGTGTCTCCTAATACTCAGTCTTAGTTTCTGATGATGGCTACATTGTAATTTTATAATCCGCGCGTCTTGTGTAATATTATTATTATTATTATTATTATTATTATTATTATTATTATTATTATTATTATTCCCATCTTGTTTTACTGAGATAATATACATTGCAGTTTCTTGAAATTACTAACCATCAATAACGAGTTGTGATGGTAAGCAATACTGGGTTTGTAATTTATTATCGATCTACTTCTCCGTAGAACTTTTGTGTGTGGCATGTTTTTTAACACTTTTAAAAAATTTACAATCCAAGTTTTTGTGAACGTACAAAAATAAAAAACCTAGCCTTAAAATCATACAATAAGAGAAAATTTAGAGAGATGCAATATGTGTGCTTTCCATAGACAAATATATAACATCATAAATAAATTCATACGTCATTTACACGACAAACAATTTTAATGCAATATTTCAGTTAACTTGTTTAAATCATGATCATCATATTTTAAAATCCAAATCTGTTTCTTGTGTTTGAAAATATTCAAGGACTTCCTATTGTTTAGAGTCATCGGTAATTTTTTATATATTTGAGAACCAAAGTATAGCGAGGTTGTTGATATTAGAGATTTAAGAATTGTGAGGTTTTAATTTGATTAGTGTCCCAATTAGTTGAATTCTTTTTTTATATTGGTAGGTTAAAACGAAACAAAACAAAATACAGATTAGCTGTGAAAGTCGGTCATTTCAGTAAACGAGTATTGTTTGTATGCCGTCTCCAAGAGAGAAAAGAAATGGCTTTCTTTTGTTTTTTTTGTTGTTTTTTTCTGCTAACAGTCGTGGCTACTTATTGTTAAGGACAAGAGTTGCTCTAAATTTTGTTCAAATATCAATTTCGGCAGTGAATTTCCTTTGTACTTTTCGTAATCCGTAAGTTTCACGTGGGAGATTTACCTAATACGGAAGGAGAGTTTATTTTCGAAGATAGTCTCTGTGGCGTTCGTGTATTGTACGTTCCCATCGATCCAGCACGGAAACCGATGCAAGAACTATTGGGATATTGTTTTGAAACAAGTAAACTCTGTTCACGAGAAGACGAAAATCCCGCCCAACTATCTGAATCCGTTACTTTGATCCGCCGCTCCTTCCACGCATGGGTGGAGCCGCCGCTGCGGCCGGCGCAGGGGGTGGGGCAGACGAGGGCGAGGGCTGTCCGCGAAGCGTGCTCTGAAGCGCGGCGTGCTTCGAAGCGCGAGAGCCTAAAGCCGCTCAAGCCGCTGTTTCGTATTTTACGGTGTTATTCACAGAACAAGAACAATCTACATTCGCTGCTTCATGTTTATTGAAATGTGTGCTTCAAACATGACTTGCACTAAAAAATAATAATAATAATAATTGAGAGTGGGAAAATGAAATAAAATTTTGAAATGTCGCCAGCTTGTAACGAGGCAAGAAGGGGTGGGGTCATGTGAGAGTTTGTACTCATGTAGTTGTCATGTCTTGTCAAGAGAGACAAATTCAGTAAATAATAGGATGTAAATGATTTACCTTTGTTCTGGAAATTTTAAAGATTTTGTTGGTTTTTTTGGTGGGGGCGAAGAAGTTGTCGGCCAATTTTTTTTAATGAAAGAGAAGAATTTCTCGTTTTAATATAGTTTAATGAGGTAACAGGAACGTACGTATTAAGGGAAGCTGAGAAGTAGTGCGTCCTGAAAGCACACTCTGCGTTAACTCTGAGACTACAGAAGTGTATCAATACGACAGTCGTGTCACCATTTTTCTAAATATTTTCTTTCAAATAAAAGACACCTACGTAATGATGTTAAATTATTGAAGTAATTTCGATAATGAATTACTTGGCTAAAATCATTACAATGGTTAAATGATAGAATTCATCACGTTACTCACTGCAGCACGAAGTCAATGGCCTGATTCAAAATTAGGCAGAATTTAATTGTTAAAAGCAATACTACGAATCGGCTACAACAAAATCGAAGGAGTCCATTGAAATTTGTGTGGGTACATCATGTATAGCAAGGGTCTTCAACCTGGGAATCCTAGAGTTGCCTGGAACATTGACAGGGGTTCCGCAAGTGATCAGTACTTGCTCCTATAATCATTCTATTTTATATATTTTTGACAGTTTAAATACTTTTTGCAAATATGAGTAGAAAAAAGCTTTGATAAACTATTTTATCTGCCACTTAAACATGAAGTTCCTGCAAGGAAACCACGAGCTGGAAGGGTTCGTAAAGGTATAAAGGGCAGAAGCAGGAGAGCAACTGCACGAGATAATGAAAAAACGCCGCGATTGAGCTGATGAGACGGAAGGCCTGGCTCGAGGCCCGAGGCGTCCGCTCGCGCCCGCACTCGCGCTTTCGCGCGCCGAGCGCGGCTCGCGGGGCGGTTGAGCGCCGGGGCGGGGAGCGACGGCCGCGCTATGAATAGCGGCGCCCGTGACACAATACCCGGGAATAGCGAAGCGCCTCGCGCCGGCCCAAGCCCAACCGCGCGCGCTCCCGCCCCGAGTAGTGACTCGCGCTTCCGCTCCCGTCCGCTCCTGCCCTGTGGGGGTGATGCGATTAGAAACCTGATAACGAACTTTTGTTTTCAATAACTTCGTTTAATTTGGAGTCGGAGGCTTAGGTTTAGATACTAACTCGTACGCTATCATAGGAGTTTTTGCACGGTGAAGCGCTATGGCAATCGACAGAAATATCCATATCACTAGCGAGTGAAGTCGAGGAAGAGGTTATGCTGAGAAGTTTACGTCGAAGTGAAAGACGTTCCGAAAGATGGCGATAGAGCGCGCTAAATTCCCATAGAGTCGCGTTTTGTTCGACTAGAATTATCCAGCAACCATTGACCTGTATAACGAAGTATATTATTCCATAATTATTATATTATTAAATATACCTATATACACACACACACACACACACTCATAATACCATATATACACAGATTAATTCCACCAACTTCATGTTGCATTTAGAAATATACAGTTGGCAATGCGCACTGCCGCCAGAATTGAGAACAAATTCGTTATATCATGGCCGAGTGATCGATAACCATGCGATATAAGTTGCCTGCTAAATCCGACAGAATAGCGGGCTCCGCTCTCGTTTCTGGTTCGATTTTGAGTGCAAGCCCAGATGCTCAAAACTGCAGTCGATTGATTGCTGCGTGGCATGCGCTGCAAAACGTGCCTATTGGATGGCTGTTATCCTCCAAGCTGTAGTGTTTAGGTTTGTCGACATAGAAAACCAGTCTTCCCAACGCTCCATTTGCCGCTATTGTCCTACATTTGGTTCCACACCTCTCCATGGATTTTAGATGCGTCTCCGCCGATTTCAAATAGTTGAAAATAAAATGAATGTGAAAAGCATTTTAATTTAGTGTTAATCTTTCTGTTTGATTAATGCTGGCAAAATATTACGAAACAATCTAATTTTGATTTGTTTTTCCAAACCACCAACTGAAGAATTGTAGATAGCCATATTACTGTTTGTATACGTGTAATGATGCTTTAGATGCAACATCGCTCCGCTCTCTTCTACGAAACACTGACTCCAGATATTGCCGCTTCTCTGGACCCTGCTCATACTAGGGGGCGTTTCCATTCCTAATCCCTCTCTGTTCCAAACTTCCACATCCATGTCTCTATTACTTATGCCCGTGAAATTCTTTGCTTCTGTTTCGACATATTTTTCAGATTTTCTGTCACTAAACATTCCATTACTCTTCGTTTTCGTGCTTTTTACTCTCTTAGTAATTCCCCGTACGAACAGATAACGTGATCTTCCGTTCTCTTATACTCTCATTGCCGTTCGCGACTGTATCTCGAACGTTGCTACATTAATCCCGGCATTTCCAAGAGAAGTGAGAAATTAAAAGTTGTCTTCCAAATTATTGTTGCCACTATTAAACGTCAACTTCCACGTTAAATGTTGCCACTATTAAACGACAACTTTTACGAATGTATTCCATGTATCAAATATTGGAATAGCTGCTTGCAAATGTAAGGAAGGGTGACAGGTGTGACCGCAGCTGCTTCCTTCCTCGCGCTGCCCGTCGCACCGGTCTGTTGGCAAGAACACCGACACTTACATGCTCTACGCCACCACATGCCGGGAGTCCAGTCGGGTGCTTAGAGCTTCCCGGCTGGGACAGTTCCCCGCAGGCGGGAGACACCTGGTTAAGGAAACCCCGCAAGCCGACGAGTAGATCGACGCAGATCTCGCCTTCCAGCGGGGAATGATCGCCGCTACTTCCCGCAATTTAACATGCATTACACTTACGGGACTAATGACGTTAGCAATCGACCCGCCCGCAATCATTAATCAACAGCGTAAAAGGAAAGGAGCGATTGATCAGGAGGGAGAAGACCATGAGATACTTTCGCTACACCTCACCGCGAGGGATAGCATCCTCACATCTTTTTTCTTCACTGAATATGTGTCCTCCTTTCCTTTCTACCGTTCGTTGCAACCTTAAACACAAAATAGTTTTTTTACGAAACAAATCGCATGTGGGTGTTCGAGTTTCAGTTGATTTTTTAATGAAATAGCAGCATTTTCATAAATGTAGCGACCATGCGGGTCGCGTCGTCGCTACGCCGTCGTTGCCCGCTGCGTTATGGCGTTGGGAGCGCGCGCCGGCTGCCTCGCTCGCTGGCTCGCGCGCGTCGGGTCCGCGTGGGCTGGCAGGGGGCCGGGGGCGTGGGCGGGGCGGTCGATGGCGGCGGCGGCGGCGGCGCCACGCGCGGCCGCCGGCGCGCTCGACCGCGAAATTCGCTAATATTAGGCGCCTATCGATTAAAATGGAGATCGGGCGCGGGGAGACGGCGACGCGGGGCCCCCAAGGGCAGACGCCGCCTGCCCTTCCGGGGCACCGCTCGCCGAACACGTGCTCTTGGGGGTAAAGGGGGATTCGCTTTCCACTGGCTGCTTTTGGCAAACTCCCAGGAATCTTCTTTAGAGTAGAGATAACTGGAGAAATACACAACTAAATGAATTCTCCTGATGTGTTGTGTACCTTCAGTGAACTGTATTTATCCGAAAACATATAGCCGTACTCACAAATGCGTGTGTTCCCCGTAGGTATAACACAATAGGCATATAGAACTTATGAATGTGGACATTTTATACGTACTAATTGTCCAGTGTTTACAGTTCTTCTCTGTATTTGATTTATAGTTTTAGCAAGTTGAAAATTAACGATATTTTGGAGTACATAGCTATTATCGTTAATTCTGTTACACTGTTGGAAAACATTGGGAGAACTGCATGAGGCAGTGTTAGAAACGTTTTTCGTGTTTCATGGGGTAATAATTGTTTTCATTTATTGAATATTTATGCTAATATATTTATGATTATGTATATTTTTATCTACTGGTGAGTCAGTTTCGTAGTGTAATACAAAGAACCTCTTGCCCATATGCAATTGTATGTAAATCATAAGGTCGGCGGCTAGAGCAAGAGAAAAGTTCCAAGATTGCGTGTGGGATACTGTATATTAAATAAAAGTTGTGTTTGAGGGCTGTTGTATTATCCGTTTCCTCAATCGTGGCTCAAGTGTCACGCTCATGTTGCATCGGCAGCGCTGAATGGGATTCTCTATCACGCCACAAAAGCACTCGTTATTGTGATTATTATTAGTTATTATTATTATTATTATTATTATTATTATTATTATTAATATAACTTTTTAGAAATTTCGTCGACAAGGTGCATGGCGCTTGCAATTTATGTTTATTTTATCATGTACAAAGAAAGAAAGTCAATTTTTGATTTATAAATTTGACTTTGCATGTATGGAGGGTGAATTGCATTGAAACATTTCTAGGTTCACAGGGGATTGAATTTGAAAGTTATTGGTTAATTTGTTTTTCGTGATCTTTTTGTTTTATTTCTGGAAAGAGTTCATCACGCACGTATTTCAAGGAAATCAAGATCTACAATTTGTTTGTGTTTACATTTAATTACTTATTATATTGCTTTTCATTTACCTGGTGATGGAGAGAACATTTCGCCGTTAGCCTGAAGAAGGAAACTTGTATAAAATTTACAATTGCTCCATGGTCTGGAAAACTAGTCTATATTTTGATGATGCTCCCTAGACCAAGCATGCCAACATTATTTGTGAGCACAACGTAGCGTGTTTCTAAATTGAAGTAATAACCCGTTTTGTAATACTTTTTTATTAAAATACTTCACTAAGTCGTGTGTGGCCTCATGCCAATCCCAATATAACTAACCCATATGGTTCTCGGGAGTCCCTCAGTCCCACACGCGTGTCCTTTGCCACCTTCGGCGCTGAGGTAGGTAAACGTAGCAGGGGTAGCCGTCGGCGAGTGCCTTAAAATTGTGGCGACTTGCGGCGCCGCCCGGTCCATCGCGGGGGTGGGGCGGAGCCCTTGCGTGCCTCGGCCGCGTGTGCGTGCGCAATCGGCGGGACGGGGGCGGGAGCAGAGGCGGGGGCGCGCGCCCAGCTCACAAACCGCGATCAATGGCGCGCCACGCCCGCCGCCTCCGCCACCGCCCTCGCGTAATCGAGTTAGGCAGCGTTGTCCTTTTCTTTGAGTTGTGCGCCGCCAAGGACTAGGGCGAGGGGTTGCGCAGCAGCGGCCGCGGAGATGGCGTCGGCATCTGGGCCAGAGGTGTGAGGGCGACTCTCACGCGCGAGAGTTTCCGCTGGAGTAATTTTCTCGCAACGATCCTTGGGGAATAGCGCAAGATGAGAGTTCGAATTTCGCTTTGTTTGTCAATGATGCGTTGCAGTGCATTGTGGTTGTGACGGGTTACAATTCCGCGATAGCTATGCTGTGTGGCGCTCTTGTGAAGATGCGATTGGGCCTACTTCCTCTGTATTATGGAGTCTAGCTTTGTGGTGATACGGTTCTTGTCACACGTAAATGGAATGACCAGCTGCGGCGGACAACTTGACAGCGTTGGTAGCTATTTTCTCAGTTATCAATTGTAACATTAATCCCCGATCGACTTTCATGAACGCACTTCGCCGGGAAGTTAAGTAATAGTATTTGCTCTTACGATTATTGTTTTCGAGATCACATCCAGGCACTTTCTCTGTATCAGTGATTTAACTACAACACTATCGACGCTGAACATTCATCACAGACATACTCTCCCGTAAATAATATACGTTCTTTCAAAGTCATATTTCTCACCACTAAAAGTTCGCCAACAAAAACGTCACTCACCACTAAAAATTTCAAGTTGTGGCCAGGCTCCAAAATGTCGTCAGCACCTGTCTTTACGGTACGGAACCGGAATGTCGTTTGACGTCTGCCGGCATTCAGAACTGCAGTATTATTGTAGCTCAACAAATATGCATAATCCTACGGAATCATGTCTACAACTTCCCACTTTTGGGTACCCTATCTGACATTTCAATCGTAAGACATCAAAACTGTCCATTACACCCCTCTGCTGCTCCCGCTAGCTCGCCATCGATCAGTTCGTGGTGGTGCGCGGTAGGGCTCCGTGGGGGCAACTCGATTGTCAAACAAGATTGTACTAAATGAGATGAATGTGAATTGAATAACGCGATCGCGCCGAGCTGATTTATGCGCGTTCTAAACACTCACGGCGGGTGTGCCCAGTGTGTGTGCTGGCGTGATAGGCGTGGAAATCTCCGAGCACACAGGGCGCAGGTGTGAACAGCGTTGCAATGGAGTGCGTCATGTGCTTATCGCCTCGTCCTTCGCGGGGGGGAGGGGGGAGCCGCCCCGCCCACTCGCAGCCACGGCGCTGACTCGCGCGCGGGCAGGCAGAACAAGATCCTCGTTGGATTGGGTAACAGAAAACCCTTTTTAGCTTAGGAAGCTGTCACTGCTTAAAGCTATAATAATTGTCAAAATAAATTTAAAAAAAGGAATACAATGCTTTGGTGCTGAGACCTTGCTTTTTTCTGACACTCATATTTAAGTAACCTTATACACTACAAATAGATACTTTGGGTTTTCGACCATCACCATCCAATTGATTGGTTCAAATGTTGGGTGAGTTGGGAACAATCTCTTTTTATACTCATTGGAAAATTAATCTCCTGCCTTCCAGCAGTTGGGTTAACTAGAGTATTTGGTATGGTTGATCTTCTTCTATGGCGAAAAAAACTCTTTTTGTAACTTATGTTCTATTGATTGAGCGCACCTTGTCCTGGGAATAAAATGTGTCGAGTTCCAGTCGGGAGGAAACGTCCTTCCTCTGCCTGCGTGATTTTAACTTTAGTACTTAACGATTCCATCTTCCCTGTCCTGTCATACAATCCGCGGATCATGTTTTAGTCGCACATTTTGCGTCCGAGCAAATATATTCGTACGAACCGCTTGGAAGGAATTGCCTCGTAGATCCACCGCGCATCTCCGCGCGAGCGCTGTAAATTAGCGGTCTCGCGCGCAGTTGAAAGAAGAGCGGCGCGTGTCTTCCGCGCGAGCCGCGAGGAAGGAGCTGGCGAAGGAGTTGCTGTAGTTTGTTTACACGCTGCAGCTACCAGAAATACTCCACGCGGCGGGCGGGCGGGCGTTCGGGCGGTTGCGCCGGCTCGGAGAGCAGCGGAATGGAGCGGAGCAGCGCGGCGGCGGCGCTTGCAAGAGCAGACGGCGCCCTTGAAACAGACCTCCCCCCGCCGGGCGGCTCATGCTGCCTCCGCTCGTCAGCCGCGTCTGGGAGCGTCTCCCGTCGACGGTCCGCCTCGCACCGGCCGGCTGGGCGCCCTTTTCCCCCTTTTCCCCCGTTAAGCGGCCTTCCGCCTCGACTCGCCCTGCTTCCGGCCCCTCGCCTTTTTTTCCACCCTTCCCCCTTCCTCCTTTGGGGGCCCCTTCGCCGTTCCACGACCTTCATAACCACACCGCTGGTCGCGCACCGTGCGACGCATTCCTCCCCGCTCTTCCCCGCTCCGTGCAGCTCCCTCGCCCCGCCCCTCCCCCCTCCCCGCCCCGCCTGCTGACTCCGTTCGGCCGGCGCCGGCCCTTGCCTCCCGAGGGCCATCTCCATTATTGGAGGCGGGCGACCATAAAACGACGGCGGCGGCGCGTGCGGCTCCGCGGTCGATCTGCTGCCTCTCAGCTCCCGGGCCGCCCCGCCTCTCCCCGCTTCGCTCAGCCGCCGCTTCGCGCGTCGTCGCGATCTCCCCTCCGCCTCCCCGATGCGAATCAGTGGAATGGCCAGTGAGATCGCGGATGGGCGCACTTACGGTATTACGCTGATGCGACTTGTGCTGGTGCTTACCAGCGGGCAAATGCCCGGACGTATCAGGCATTTAGGGACTAGATCCACTCGCTGCATTTCCTCCTGCATCCGGACGTAAAAGATGGGATAAAATGACGTAACAAAGAGAAAAGCGTGAATGCGAACACCCTTTCTAAATTGTAGCATCACATTTGTTTCAGAGGAATTGAAATATCTTAAACTTGTCAAAAGTATTCTTTGCCAACACTTGTAGGTAACCGTTGAACTCCCGTTGAAACTGTGAAAATATCATGAGAAGATATCGCCTAAACGCTTTGTTTGCTGTTTCATCATTTCTAGTAGATAGTTACTCTTGGTAATGGTGGCCTTCCACTCCCCTGTTTGTTACTCACAGCTACTATATGCAATCGTATTACACTCCATCCCCTTTTGCTTCCTGGATATTACTCTCTCTCTCTTTGCCACACATCGTGGTCACTTCGTTTACTTCGGAATGGCGAAAGAGAGAAGTCCAAATCTACTGAAAAGGGTTGATTTTCCAAGTACCCCTAGCATTCAGTGACGAATAGCCTTTTCATCCCATGAATTACCTCCGTAGGATACCACTGCACTAACTTGAACATGTGTTTTATCGTCGGAAATGGATGTTTATTTGCTTGACACTTCACTAACTAGAATCCTTTGTTGAATGCGTTTACCGAGTGTGTGGAAAAAATGAAAGCACAAGAATTGATGGAATAAATAATAGTCCATACCGTGAAGGTAACACAGGGAACTACGCGAGAACTAGAAGCGAATTATTCGTGGATGAGTAACAGTCTTGGTTTCAGTACTTTAAGCGCTGTGCTGGCAAAGTGATGCTTTCCAGGATGGGTAAAAAGTTATATTAAATTTATAAAGGTTACCGGAAAATAAAATTCTCTAGGGCACTCAAAGGACGACTTTGTCTTAAAACGAGGAAACAAAATAAAGGAGGCTAACCCTTGCATCATCGGCAGGCCAGCAGCGGTGGCCGTTCATGGATCCCGGGTCATTCTGCGGATACTCTCTTGGCGCCAGGCATCTGGGTCCGATGGCTCTTTGCGTCTTCCCAAGCACTTCTTGGCCGTTACGTTTGGGAGCGAGATGGAGCACCCAGAATGATTAAAAATTGTGATTACCTACTTGAATAAATATTGAATTGTACTACGTTGAACAACTGCAAATATTCTCTTTTCGAATACTACATTCCCGCGTTCTTTGGATTTGTGAAGCGCGACCATGCAGGTTGCGCGGAGCGGTAATTGGCTGCAAACCAGTGAGCCCTGGGGGCTGCAAACGGCGGGCAGGGACGTCTGTGGCGCCGGAGGCTGGGCGGGAGACTGGCAGGCAGCTCGCTGCACTCCGAAGCGCTCGCTTTTGCGAACGAGATCAGAATCAATTTTCTGATATTTGGGGTTTTCGTAGTTGATAAGGATGTCCTTGCGGAACGGAGATGTATTTAATTTTAATTTCTCTTCATTCTCGAACATTTTAGTACCTGAAACGACTCGGCTCTCGTGCCCTTGCGGCGAGGCGACGCTCTGTGCAAAGCGATGGGGCGACTGAGGCACAGCGAGCGGGCCCCGACTGCCACCATGGGGACCGCAACTTAAATCGCGGTCGACCCACGCGGAATTTGTGCAGAACAAAACGGATTCGCTGCATTCCATCATGAAGTATTTCCGTGGCCCATATTTTACATTCCATCGTTTATTGCCCGTCATTCACCTCATCACCGTTTCATCCAATGCACCGTTAACCGACATTAAATATACCGCGCCGGAAATTCGTGTAGAAGGAACGACGCAGAAAATGTGGTCTTCTGTGTTTGTCAGAGTGCAGTGCAGTAAACTACATGATAAATGTGCTGCGTTTCGCAAATTATATTTGAAATCTATAATGTAGGTATCATTTAATTTTTCGTTAGTGTATTCAAAAGACTATCCTCACGAACCTGAAAGCGTGATGTGATGTCCTTAATAGTTTTATTTCCTTGATAGTTCATGACCAAAATGCATGTACCGTGTCATAAGAATTTGACTAATAACATGGCACCATCCGAATCAAGTTCATCACTCGGATGTTAAATAATTGGTTAATAGTTTTTCTTAGAAGTTACACTTTAAAAGGAAGACGAGAATCGGCCTTCAGCATCACAGGAAAAATTAGCATGCCCGTTGTGTACGTTATACCATTATATGACAAGTGTACCAATGAAAGAACGGAGACCTGGGAGGAATGCTTATATGTTTTTGAAGTCTTCTTCTGGGGGGGGGGGCTTTTGCCTTCGTGTTCCACTGGTAAGCACGGTCACTGGATAAAAAAAGATGATAGAGGGATGATTACGACTGTAATGGTGGTTTAGATGTGGAAAGTATTGCTGTGAGAAGCCAATCCTACCTCAATCACATGCTGAAATCATCTACGGACCTCGAACCGCTACCTTCTGCTTCACGACTTTCGGACGATGTTCCGAGATTCCGCTCCACGGAATTGCTTAGTATAACATGTTTACTTATGCACTGCGTATTCAAAATATACATATTTTACATGTGATTATAGCAGACGTTGCCTGAGGACTTGTTAATAAAAATTAAAATTTTATAAACAAGTATTTTCAAATTTATAGAAGACAACTGACGGGGAATCAACATGAGTTTCTGTAAGTTTGTAACTATTTGTACATGGAGTTTTAATGTTTAAATAGGATGTCCTCGGGCAATGTCTGCTACAATGACAGGGTGTAGTAAAGGTATAATTATTTAGCTTCCATTTGAATCGTAAAGGTTGCTGTTGGCCCCAAACCAGCAGGTCGAGCTCGTCGCCCGCGCGGGATTGAGAAGAGCCGGTTTATAGCGCAGCAGCCGCGCCCGCCGCTCCGGCCGCACAGCCGCCACCTCCGGATATTAACCCGGCGGCGGGGGCGCTCAGCCTCCATTTGTTTTTATGAAGCATCGGCGGCGGTCGCCCGCCTCCGCGGCGCCCGGCTTTGATTGTTTTGAAGCGGCTGCTGCTGTAGCGGTGGGCGCCGGCCCTGGCTGCGTCTGTCGCCGCGTCGTGTTCCTGTTACGAAGCAGGGAACTCGCGGGGTGTGACTGCGCTGTGAGGCGCACGCGCGGGGGTTGTTCTTTCCACGAGGTGCTCGCTCCCACTGCGTGTCTGTGGGTAGTTGGGTAGGTGTCGGCGAGGGTGAAATACGGAGAGCGGCGCTTGGAGTGTGTTGGAAGGGAGGCGGAAGTTCCGGGGACAGTGAGCCTCTTTCCTTCAATGTTGCTTCTTCCTGCGTGGACGATTTTTTGCTCTCTATTTGTTTTCTCATTATGTTCATTTTCATTCACTAAATTTCGTAAACACTTGCGTGTGTGTGTGTGTGTGGAGAGGAGAGAGAGAGAGAGAGAGAGAGAGAGAGAGAGAGAGAGAGAGAGAGAGAGAGAGAGAGGAGGGAGAAAGGATGATGTTTGATAAAGTGAGGAAACGGAAAGGACGAGAGAAATCGTTTATCATACTCGTATGTAATTAATATTAACTAAATGGAGTACTCCGGCCAGCGTTCGCGTATATTCAAATTTGGTTTATCGTGATAAGCGCACAGAAATGTTAATAATGAAAGTAGCTATTCATGTTTTTCGGGGGGAGAAATGCTGTAAGAACGACGGAAGTAAAGTACCTCGCAGCCAGGCAAGTTAAGCGCCGCCGGAGCGCATGCGGACGCGAGGCTAAATTCGAAAGGGGAGCGGTGCAGAGCGGGGCGTGGCGGCCGCCTTCCGTGTTGGCCGGCCCATTATCACGGCGGAGCAGCGCGCGTTATCGGTCGTCCCCGCCCCCGCCTCCGCCCCCGCAGAGTTACGACGCGGTGCTGAGTAAACGGCGGCGACGATGCGACAACACGTGTTGCCCGCGCTCGCTCGCTCACTGGCCCGCTCCGCACCGCACCGCACCGCACCGCACCGCACCGCGCGGCCGTTCCACACATCACGCAGAGCCAGGGCGGTGGGCGTAATTAAAAAACAACGCGCTGGTCGCGGGGAGCGCATGCGCCGGCACGCCGTGCCGCGGCGCCCGCCGCCTCACAAACGCACGCTCGCTGCCTTCCCTCGCCCGCCCTCGCCCTCCAGGTTAGTTCCAATAGTTTCCCCTGGGGTAATTTGGCGGGCAGATGTTATCGGTGGGTGTTGACTCGCGTAAAAAGCGCTTCGCGCGGTGCCGCGACGCGGCGCACGGGAGCAAAAAGCGCAGCCCCTCTAGTGACGTCTGGGACGACTTGCAGGCTACGAGTCATAGCGGTCTGCGTGCTAGCCGTCCGCCTCTGGGCACCGCGGTTCAAATGCATACCACTGTATGTGGAATGTGGAGTCCACGAAGTGTGTTCGCGGCAGGTTTTTTTCTCGGAATTTTCTCTCTTCTCGTGCAATTCCACCATTTCCTTCATCGTATCATTGTACCATCTATTCATTATCATAGTCTTCCATTCCAGGTATGACCTCATGCTCAGGTACTGAAATCATAAAAAAGATGATACAGTGACGCTTTTCTTTGCTTCACCCGCACCTGGATTAGTTGCATGCCGACTCAAGCTTGAGAACTTCGCTTTCTTTCCTTTTGCCATCAGTCGTCACAAGCCATCATTGATATTTACTTACACTAAAACCCCTGGCCACTCGTGTTGGAGATTTCATGGACAACACTGTAATTGTTAGCGATAAGTAGTGCTTTGCTAAGTTGTGTCAGTGAGAATCAGACGTGAGGTTTTAAATGTCACGCTACAGTTGAATCGATGGAGACACTTCTTTAAAAACAGAGCCAACAAAGGTGATTTCAAGGCAATATTTCGAGTAAACAGTATTTGAGGAGCTAACTGATGAACATTTTTATTAGTTTTAATTATTGTCATACTTTTAATTGATAATAAGATTCCAATTCTGTGCAAACAATCAGGATATAATCATGAACATTTTGTTCCTTGGGAAAGAAAGTTTATTTAAATCAAAATCCTTGTGAGTCCGCCACATTTCCGCACCCTGGGCCTCGACGCACTGTACTTGCTTAAGGTTGCGCACGTTGTACTGTTCTGGCTGCGTCGCTTAAGACTTACGTAACGAGTCAAACTGGATTATTCCGGCTGTAAATGCTCATCGCAGTATTAAAAAAAAACGCCCTTGAGGATGCGACTAGTTTTGCGAGGAGAGGTGAGCTTAACTTACCCTTTCATCTCAGACTTTCCTTCGCCCGACTGCACGGTACGTTTGTGCTCGGAAACGAGAGCGATTGGGGATGTGCAAGGGTCAACACACGTCAGGCAATTTACGACCTATGCGAGAGACGCGATCGAGGTCGAGAAGTGACATTTAGAGAACAATGTCATTTGCGAAGGTTCTACAAGAATGGCAAAGTTTTATCGAATGAGCAAGTTTTGAATGCATGCAAAATATTACATTGTTTCAGAAAGAAATGGTAAATGACGTTCATCCAGTATTGTTGAATCAAAGCAAAGTGCGTGTTTAGTCCGTGCTGCTCATATTTTTAACTTTTATGTACTAATACACATTTAATGTAATGACTCTCTTGCTTTAACCAAATATGTGATAGCGTTGTTTTCATTTATTGTGGGCAAATACCTGGCATTCTTTTTTAATTGCATTTCATTTATTCAACTATTACATTTTAACATAATCCTGCAGTTGAATTTTTCTGATTTTGTTTTTTGTGAAGCTCTCCTCGCATTATTAATTTGCTACAGATGAGGTAGTGCAACATTTATGCTGCAATTCATTTTGTAACCATTCAATTGCAAACCTTTTCAAACCATCCATGCTGCTCTAACGCAGAATGCCACACCTCTCGCACAGTGACTTGTTTGTAATGATGGTATGTGTTGAAATAACTCTGATTTTGTTGACGTAAAATATATTTTCAGTATTCAAATGACCCAGATAATTTGTAAATTGATTCTTGCCTCCTCACAGAAGTGAGTGGGCGCTATTCTAAAAAGATTAGAATCATTGACGCGGCGGCCTAGTGTGCACCATGCCAGGAATTTGTGCAGAAAATATATCACGACCATAGAGGACCATTCAAAATGTACGTCAATAGAAAGAAATCTATATTAAAAACATAAATTTCGAGCCTGAGCAAAATACTGTTTCATTAGATAGTGGTCTAGATAGCATTGGAATGTTACTGATTATTAGGTGTTTATATTCAAGAATTGAGAAAATGAGAGGAAACGAAGACATATACCAACTTGAATACCGATAATAATAATAATAATAATAATAATAATAATTATTATTATTATTATTATTATTATAGCATATTATTATTATCGCATATTATTATTATTACTACTATTATTATTATTATTATTATTATTATTATTATTATTATTAAGCTAGTTACAAAATTCATGGGTTTTGTTCTATACAGTTGCCCATTGTTTGGACGAAATTCATGCGTTTGTCGACCTACGTTTCGTCGTTTTCGCTACAAATTCGTTCTTTGACGTACTGCACTTCTGTAAACCATTTTCATTCGTCCACTCATTAGTTCTCAGCCTTTCAACATGTTTGATGCTTTACGTCACTTATAAGTTGATGAATGATGATACGAAATATATTATGAGATTCAGACTAATTTGCCGTTCTTTTCCACTCCACATCCGTGAGGTTCGAACCCACACTCGCTCCTTGCCGTAGCAACCGTGTGTGCGCTACATAGTCGGCCTATTTTTTATCACCGTACCGTATTTTCAAAGTGATAAGTAATTTGTCTCTTCAGTTGTGTTTGAATGTAGGAATACTATACCGAAGTTCGCGGATTTGTTCCTGAAGAACGTTGTGGATTTTTAAAAGCTGGGGAAAAAAACTAACAACAACAACAAACTATCGGAAGGGAAGTAAAATCGTGAAGTGTCGTAGATTAGTGTTGTGTATCTCAACCTTGAATGACGTCTCTCACGTCCGATACATTCTGTTGCATTAGTAATTCTTCGCTTCGCTACTAGGTGGCATTGTGCCCATCCGCTTGCCACATATCTGAGCCCCTACTGCAGACACTGCTGCTTCGAAAGGAGCGGAAAGACATTGCTGAGCAGGAGATAGTTTACGCTGTGAACGTCGTGGGATCAAAAACATCGCAGAAAAGCAACTGGGCTAAAAACGAGCCGATTGAGAAACGATGGGAATGGGGGTATGTCACTTCGAAGCCACCTTCCCGCCATACATTGACAATTTTTTTAATATAATACTTTTCTTGAATGCCCTCTAATCAGACAGAATTGGAATATTCCTAATGGCACACAGTACAGTTTTCGTGCGGATTCACGTACTGTTTCTGTACAGAAACTAGAAGTATAAAAGCCAAAGTCACGCGTAAACAGTCTGTACGTATTCTGTTTGAATCACCACAAGATGCCGCTAGTGGGTGTACCGGGCAACAATTGCAATGTGACATCCGAGTACTTTCAGTGGATGTATTTCTGTGCGTGCGTTAGGCTCATTAAATAACCACGAGGAGCATAGAAAAGAAAAATAGGATAGCACGAATAGGGAAGGATACCTCGTCTCGTATTTCTACCGTCATATTTTTTATCTAAATATCACGTCACACAAACCCACCTTGACACACCTAACCACAAAATCGAAATGGCCGTTTACCGTTGTGTCGGGTAAACAAATCCGGTAGTGAACGGTTCTGCCGCTAGAGGCGTCTGAGTCAAACTGTAAGCTTTTTGCATGAAAAATTACGGACATGCTCAAAAGTTTTCATCCAGAAGTCGTGCAGCCTGGACCTCACGTTTTCTCTACGTTCAATCTGCAGGAAAACTGTACCGTGTATACCGGCCCTAAGGAAAATAATGCAGTCAATATGTTGCAATTGAATAAAATGAGAAAAATTATCATAAAATGTGGGATGTTGATGGAAAATGGATTTGGGGAGGCGCATAACCTGCATCCTCCGTCCTTCAATTCTATTAAATTCAATTCAGTGACGCCTTATTTTACGTGGCGAGACTCAGACCATGAAGGTGTCATTCGGCAACGAAACAGGCGTTTTAAATTTAGCTCAGAGGCTTCTTTTAATCTTGATGAGCTTTTTATATGCTGAAAATCCACTACATAGGACACCCGGCTTTACTTCCTCTCCGAAAGCATGTGTACTTTTTCTCCCCTTAGAAATCCGCTGATTGGATCGGATTTGAACCTGGAAACTTGGGTACAAGAGTCCGATACACTATATCCGTTATGCCACCACCGACGCCGAGCCTTCTGAACTGCCATCGTCCGAAAACAACGCTGAATTCCTTCAGTACATGCGGAGTGAGCGTTCTTGCGGGGAGTGCAGCGCGCAGCCGCGCGGCGGGGCAGCCGGAGCGCAAGGGACGTGGCCAGGCCGCCTCCGGGGCCGCGCTAGTACCCTCCCCCGCATCCGCTCCCTCTCACCGCACCCTCGCTCCCGCTGCCCCCTCCTCCACCCCTGGCTCGTGGTATACGGCCCCGATAATTCGCGCTCTCCGGTTCTTTTCGCCCCGAGCCGTGATGAATTGTGGAGGCCGTGAGCGCAGCCCGATATGGAATATTTTAACGGCGCGGCGCGGCGTGTGCCTCCGCTGTACCGCCGCCGCCGCATGCGCCCTCTCCGACCGGGCAGCGGAGCCCGCGCTTTCGCCGCTCACATGAATCGCGCCACCGCGACTGCAGAATCTCGTGCGGGGCAAAGATATAAATGAAATCGTTATCGTGGATCGTATTCTTATGCAATACCTGGCCGCCAAAAGTTTAATGGATCTTCTATTTATTCATTTATTTTATATAATCTCACGACGTTATCATTACAGACTTTTATTGGACTCTCCAGTGAAGGTGAAACATGTTTTAACAAAAGCCAAAAATGCCAGGTTTACGAGAATAAATTGAGTAATGATGACGAATCAATGGTAGAAAAGAGGAAAAGGCTATATATAAATTGATTATATAACCTTTTATAAAATACTGTGTAATACGAAATAATATATATTTTGGTGTTTTCATATATTACGTTACAATCTACTTTTTCAAATAATCATAATAAGATTGAAAAGGATTGTCACAGTACTTTATTCTGCTATCAAATTTAAATTGACATAAAATCTTATTTGAATATCTCTATTCAAACGCACTGTAAAATATTGGTATTAGTAGTTGTCATTTTGCTTATATGATGGACCATAACCAGACTGCCTATCTCTTCCATTGTTACAGTGGATTTCGTAACAATCTCATTCGTCGAGACTTGCAAATTAATTCTTGTATTTGGGTGAGAACGAATTGTGCCGTAGTCATAAATCTCTGTCATACACACGGAGGTATCTAGTAACATGCCATTAGTGTATTAGAATGTTACGGACTCTCGTAGTTCAAGGATGTCCTCGCGCGAGGGAAAATAATGTTAGACCGCAGGGCGGGAGGTGGACTCGAGCCATGGGCGTTCGCGCGTGCATCTACCGGGGCGAGGGGAAGCGGGGCCCGCGCGTGGTCACGCAGGGCTCACGGGGATCCCGCGCGAAAGCCGACCAGGGCCGCCCCCGCCCCCGCCCCCGCCGCGTCCAATCTCAGCGCCTCCGGCCACGTGGCCTCCATTGCCTCCTGCGCCCCCGCACTTCCCCTCGGCCAGGCACCGGCGTTGATCCGGCGCCGTGGCTTTTCGGCACCGTGGTATCGGAACAGTGTTATCCGACAGCGCGGAAACTGCGAACTGCGTACTCGGCAGCCGGCGCCCAAAGCCCCTCCGCCTCCGCCCCCTCCGTCGCCCCCCCCGCGCTACCCGCCCCCGGCCCGCCCACCCGCCCCCTTGTTGTTGGCCGCGCAGAGTTAGCGATACAGCGTTGCCTCTCGCTACGAAATAGGGCAACAGTATTTGTTTCTCGTGTTGCGAAATAGAGATGTTTTGTTGTAGCTGTGAGAGGAACGATGCCCCTTTTGGTAGTGCCGTGGAACAACTTTTGCAGAAAGTAACCTAGAACTTTTCGTCCTTAAAGTGGCGCAGTGAATTGTGCTAATTGTATAAACTTGCACTTTTACTGTTTTGCAGTTCGTTGATATTCGCTGTTATCGTGGAAAGAATATGTTCTATTAGCAGCTTCAAGGGATTTTCGAGTAGGAAGTTTCTTAAACTGAAAGGAAACATAGTGAAATGTTGCTTATTAGGAACATTTCACTGGGGAAATGGAATGGGACACCTGATTAAACATGTATTGGCTAGGGAAAGATCCTGCCCACTTCGGTGTAAACCTTTTTCTCGAGCTCACTCATTTTTCTGTTAGGGAAGGCCACGAATATTTTTCCTGATGTGGAATTTTCCTTCAGTGCCGTCGTGAACAGATTGAACTAATTGAACTAGAGTACACAAGTTCGTGTAGGTGGATCGATCAAGCTATTGACTCATTTATATTCATCTCTTCTGAGAGCGATAAGGCGTGATTGTGTTTGCTGGGCTCTATTTTCCCAGTAGTTATACATTGGCCTTTCCGAGCTGTACGTTTAAGGGACACTTATATTGACGGACCTGAAGCCGTTTTGATCGGGACCTACATTAGTTTCTTTTCAATGGTGAATTTACGAAACCAGCTAAGTAGCTACCATTAACAAGGCTGCCGCTGGGTGAGTGAGAATTCTAGAGGACGATTACGCATATAGTCGTTCCCGTCGTGTCATTCAAGTCCATGCGAGTGCTAGTCCAACTTCAAGCATCAGGCCTTGAACCGCGTGTGATGCTTGCCTTCTGGATCATGACCTCATCTATCGTCAGGACTTAGTGATGCGATGGCCTTCCCAATATCCACTCACAGCCTATCGCCCTTGATGTATAAATATTTTCTCGTTATTACGAATACTCGGATTACGTGAAGACTCAAATTGCACAGTAGTACTCTAGTAGAAAAAGAAAACAATTATGAGTGCCACACTCATTACTGAGCATTGGCGAGGGATCAGCCCCGCAAATATTATTGGTCAAAAGTGAAAGTCCCTTGCACCTCATATGTCGGGCGACAACATAGTGAGCCTACCCCACGCGCCATGCCGGGGTTAACAACCCCTTTATGTAAAAAGATATTAGGTTTAGATTTAAGGATTTTTATAGTAATTTCAGACATTGAAAATCATCCCAATGTGTTTCAACTGCGTTATGTATGGTACGCATTAATATCACGCATGGTTCCATCCCCCGTCCCCCTTTCAGAGCAGCCGGGCTGACAGCCGAGATCAACAGTATGGGGAAGTGAGGTGTGGATCACCCGAGAAATGAAAATATGGCTCGCAACCATATGAAAGGTGTTAGTTGTGGCCCTTGAAACCTTGCAAGTTGGACCCCCTGGTGTAGATGATGATCGTAAGGGGTCAATGGTGACGAGAGATGAAATATTCTAAATGCGATGATCGTATAGAGTACAGGAAAGTGTGACAAGCCCACAATACCTAAGCTACTTGGTAAAACAACAATTTATTACAGGAGACTCTATATCCTAGCCTTCTACTCCACGTACTTCAACGAGGCGTATTATTCTTTATTAAATCAGTGTCGAAATCTAATGGTCATACTTGGAAATAGGTAAATGATTTTGGTGGGCAGGTGAATATGTAAATACGAATGAAGAGTGGTGAAAGGAGAAGTAGAGGAAACAGACTAAAACAGTGAAAAGGTATCGCAAATTCACCTTGACCGTTGTAAATTCCACTGGATCGCCCATGAATTGCACCCTGGTTCCGGCGGAGGAAGACGAGCAGCCCGAACGACACCCGGGAAAACGTACGTTGGCCGTCCCTGCCCTGCCGGCGACCAAAGCGATGGCCTCGTGATTGCTCGTCCAGCGAGCGAGCTGCGCGGCGGCCAACAACCGGCTTCGAACCCGCGTCGCCTGCCTCGCCGCACCGCGCCGCCCGACAGACCCGTTCGCATTCCTGCCAGGCGGAGCGCCGCCCGCGGCGATGGTTGCCCGCGTTAGCTCTCTCCCTCTCCGCCCCGCCCCGTGCCGTACCAGGCAAGGCCAAGGCCCGCGGCCGCGAACCGCCCAGCGTCGCAACGGAGGTAACACGATCTTGAGAAATCGAGCGCGAACGCTGCTGTGGATAGATTCTAGGCCAGGACGCGAACTTGACCACCTCTGTGTACACGGGTTGAAATCTCTGTAGTAGATCGACAGTGCAAATTCGCGACAGCCTTTCGATGAGTTCTCGTTTTCCCTTGCCGCTCATTCCCTCATTGATCCATTCAATAAGACGTTATAGGTACGTAAATCATATTTGAGGGGTAAAGATTTGTAAAGAAAGAAGAAAGTAGTAGACTATAGAGTTCCTCACCGAAAGAATACCTTCGTCATCTGGCTTTTTTTCAACTATCATATTTTTTTCCAAATAAAGACAACTAATTTTTCTTGTTTGCGTTGGCATTTCTAGTCTCAGGTGCGTGCATGTACTTCAGTCGTTTAAAAACACGGTAAATATGTGTGTGTGTGGTTTTTTCTTCTTTGTGTGTGTGTGTGTGTGTGTGTGTGTGTGTGTGTGTGTGTGTGTGTGTGTGCGTGCGTGCGCGCGTGCGTGCGCGCGTGCGAGAATCGGGCAGTCTCAGAATACTACCTGTGACTTCCTGATTCTATTCTCATACCATAGAATGAAATTGTCGATGGATTAGGAAGGAAAGAACTCGCGTGAATATTTCTCTTGTTGTGTCAATTATTGTCTTGGATAGGAAGTTAGAATATCCCAAATAAGCAATCGGCTTCTAGATTTCTTATGAAGACCCCCTCCAGCAACTTTAGTGTTTCTTAGGTGACGAGTCCCTTCCATCTCCCTCCGATTTGGTAGTTTTGAAAGTGTGTGAATGGAAATGTTGTTTTGGATAGGACATTTACAGAAACATTAGACATTTCTGTGCCTCTTAAGGATTTTTCTCCAGATGGTCTGTAAGAGGTTTCACGAATAGGATACCAAAATTACCTTCTGACAGATTAGGGAGCACGTCGAGATTTCATGGGAAGGATTAGGGTAAATGATTCAGAGTAAGCTTCTTATAAATTCCAATTACTGTTCTTCAGACCGTAAGACGGGATTGTCCGTGCTACAGCGCAGTCGTAGGAGGTCTGATTTCCATTGTGAATCGTTATGACGTGCAATAGTCCTGAAAAGAAATATTAAAAATAAAATATGTATGTTTTTACGTGGTAAAAGCAGTTTGGTGACGTGCGTTTGGAAAACTTAGATGGTGTTCCTTCTTTGAAAAACAAACATTTGTAAAATGGGTTTTGAAAATTCTTTATTTGCGACTTTTAGTAAGTCACTACGTTTTAGGTTGCTTAATTTGGATGTGTGCTGCCAGCAGAATTTAGTTCAGGAGTTAAACGAATTTACATACCGTCGTATTTACATTCCGTCCTGTTGTTAGTACATCTCGATTAGTAATTACAATGTACTTGTTGGTTAATTCAGCTTACCGGTTTTTGACTTGTTTTGAGCTACGTAGCGATACCGCCAGTTTCTTTTTTTCTACAATGTCGGACTATCTCCGATATATTTCTGCCTGTGGGTGAGCCGTAAGATTCTGCGAAATATCATCGCATACTTGTGGTATGTTACATTATGGCATCGTCACTCTCGAGTCGCGGAAGTTCTTGTGTGAATGAATGAACGTTGCCAGTCTAATGCAGGCGGAGGTTCGGGTGATTACAGCGGCCGCCGGGTCGCGGAGATTGATTTTTATTTCCGCCGCGTCCTTTGAAGGGGCCGTGCGCTCCGCTCGCTGGCGGAACGCGCGGTATTTTCGCTCGTGGCAGCCGCCATCGGAAGCCACCGCACGGGACGCCCGCCCCTTGCAAACGTCCGCGCATGAGCCATCGGATTTTTTTTACCGCGCGCCCGTTGTAATTACGACCCCGTCTCATCCTCCTGTGCCCCTCGCGAGACGGGCGGCGGCCGCGCTGCCTCGTCAGCGTCGGGGGCTGCGCGGGGGCGGAGGCGAGTGGCCGTCGCGTGTGTGAGGGTGGGTGGAGGAGGGAGGGGAGGGGCTCGCCTGTGTTACCGGCGTCCTGGCGGAACGTTAGCCCCTCGGAGTGACGGGTGACAGGCTGCGTCGCCGTCAATGTTCCTCCGGCGCGGCGCGCGGATTGAGACGCGCTTTTCGGACGCGGCCGCCCAGACGGCGCGCGGGAGGAGCCCGCCTTTCCGTTCGCCGGCGGCTCGGGGTCGAGCGCTTCCCTGGCCTGGAGATAGACCCATGCGATGAAACGGTGCCGGAGACAACTGAGATGAAACATCAAATCTCTCGTCGTTCATTTATTATTATTATTATTGTTATTATTATTAGTATTATTATTATTATTATTCCTTATCGCAACTAATAAAATAATTTCGTTGCAACACCTCGCTGAAAATAAGATGTTTTAATTAAGTGTAATGCGGTATACTTTTGTTGTTTCTAAGTGCTTAAATTTTACTGAAGAGATCATTCTGTTTCTTTTTACACTACCAGTCAAAAAAGGGTACCTGCCGCACCAGTGTTTTCGAAACTGGGAGAAAGGGTATTTTTCTCCTTATGCCTTTTTTAAAGTAAGGTTTGGGTTAGATTCTTTAGTTTTAACTTGTAGTAGAACCTCATTGCTTAAATTACTAGACTAGGTACGTTGGCGATTGCAATAAAGTATCAGCGAGGTAGTTGCCTTTTGGTAAAGCCTTATTTTCTACATTAAATAATAACTTACATTGCTAGGTTACTATTGAGGAATACTAATTTTGTCCACACACACACACTGAACTAACATTAATTTCCCAACTGTCAGAGCGTATAGCTAAAATATTCAGGAACTGGCTGGTACAACTATTACATAATAAGAACTGTTTTTCAGTGTGATCTGGGTGAGTCAGTAAGAGCCGATCTGACGTCAGCTCGCGAGCTAGTGAACGGAATGCCAGCTGAGTGGGCGAACGTTGTTAATTTTGGCCTGGGCAGTGGCCGTAATGATGATGAAGAAACATTTTACTGCCTCCAAAATTATTACTTACAAAAGGAATAGAAAGAAAAAGGTGGACAACAAGTTTTGTGTAATTACTGGTGAATTTCTTTCGCGCTCCTTTGTTCCTTCCATTCACAGTAGTCGTTTAAAGAAACTTTAAATTTGATAATGAATAAGATAATTGTAAGATTTTTTATTGTTTCGTGTGTTTTGTAACATTTGTTTTCCTCACGCCTAAAATAGTTTAATGGCGAGAAAGAAACACATCAAATGTAAAAGTATACCAAGTAGCAGTTAATTGCAATCAAGGCGTATTTTATATTGTTTCATTTTAGCTCATACGTATATCGTAACATGGAGTTTCTTCCTTTTCTTCTTCTTCACTTTTACATGATTCTCATTACATCAGAGACCGGCGCAGGAATGTCAGCGTAATAGTAACTTTAACTTCTTCGCTCACCTTGTTAAGGCGTATCTCAGCAGTCGCTGGCTCCCTGCTGGGCATTCGCTGCTGTTCCTCATGGCAACTCTCTTTCTTCCGTTAATTAGAATAACATGGAGCGGGGCGGGGCTCCATAACAAGCGAGCGCCGGAAGGAATAGCATTTGAGGGGGAGGTGCCCTTCCTCCCCTCTCCCCTTTTAGGCTGTACGAGTTTTGGAATAACTATCAAAGAGACGCCAATCAGCTTGGCTGAATGGTGAACGGGGGAGAAGAGGAGCTGAACTAAATTTGAGTCCAAATAGCGGATATTTAGCAATGCATGATCGTTATCATCATTTTTCCGAAAACAATGTTGGCGGTGTACTTAATGCTTATACATAAGATATCAATAATTGTGATTAATGTGTGAGTCAAAATGTGCGACTGACTTGTTGCCAAATCAAAGTACGAAGAAGAATCGCGCATGGTCTGGAAACTGAAGGACTCGGGTACCAGTTGAAGCGGAAACGATTAAAGAAGTCAAAAATATCACCCACACTTACTCTGTCCCACTGAAAAATGTTACTGCTGAGGCATTACATCTGGAATATTCCGGTCGTTTATTATTGTAAGATGGAACAATTGCCATTACAATCACACGCAGCGGCCTTGTCCGGAGGTCGTGATGAAATGGAAGCGAGTTGAAGCTGATTGATGAATTGTATGATATTTTTTTTCCGTTTATTGTTTTGCGGAACTGTTGCGCAAGCGACCAGTTGGTTCGTGATTTCATTTGTGTGTTGCGTTTGTTTACTTCCGTGAAGTGTTCCTGTGACGGAAGTACCCTCTCCTGTGATGAGTAGTATGCGTGAAAAACATTGATGTTAAAAAGCAGTTTACTTTTACTTTCGCGTTGTTCAGAAATGTGGGTTACGTGGATCTAACATTGCCCATCTATTTCAAGCAAAGTTGCCACTCATTCTCCAGTAGTACGTTGCTTCAATGTCAGTCTTCGGATTATTATGATTTTTTGATAGTAGTTCCTGGTCATAGACACATATCTAAGAGTGGGCGAATTATTTTCGTGGTGTAGTGATTACGAGGTTATGATATGAATGCTGATGAAATGAATCGCAGGGAAAACGGCAGAACTCGTAGAAAACCTGCCGTGAAACCGCCTAGTCCACCATAAATTCCACATTGTTCGGTGGATCGATTTGAACCCAGTACCCAGAGGTCGGCTGGCGAGCAGGTGGACCACGGAACGCCCGCACTACACTTCACAGAATTATTATTCCACAGAATGATGTTATGTGATTTCGAATTGGGTGTGTGACGAGACGCAAATGCGAGGGACCCGGCCGTCGCTAAGCGATTGTGCGCCCGAGACGTATTTTTAGAGCGTGGCGCGGCAGGCGGGGCGGAGCGGAAGCCGCAGCCGGAAGGGGCGGCTGGGTCCACGGCGCAGCTCGGGGGCCGGGCCGCTCGTATTTTTACAGCGGAGGCGCCCTCCCTCCGCCGTGCGCGCGGGCTACAGCGCAATAAGGCTACGCGACCTTCCGCAGCTGGCTCTCGACTGGCCGGGAGCGCGCCCCGGATGACGCGGCAGCGGGGCGTCTGGAAAACGTGGCTCGCGCCAAATCCGATCTCTGGTTATTGCGCGGCGTGCGATAACAGATGGAGCGGTTGCGTGAACGTCGTCGCGCCGGGCGAACGCGCGCGTGCACGCGCGACCGACCGGCCGGCCAGGGTCGCCGCCGCCGCCGCCAGGAGGGCCGGCCGTGAACCCCTTAACCCCAATTCCCGCGCCGTTACTCGTGCGGCGCGGGGCGACCGGGGAAAGGATCCAGCCGCCACCGCCACCGCCGCCGTTGTCGTCGTCTCGCGCGGTGGTCTGGCGGAGCGGAGCGGCAGGCGGAGCGGAGCGGCAGGCGCGGGGTCATCGTGGCAACACCGCCGCCACAGACGGGCCGCGCTGCTCCAGCGCCGACGCGCCGGGCCGGAGCCTCAGCTGGCGCTCGCTCCGCGCCGCGCTGCAGAGCGCGCTGCTTCCTGTGCCCGGCGATGGCGGCTCGATCTGTAGCGCGTGTGTGTTGATGAGGGCGGGAGGGGAAGGCCAGACCACTGGAATCCGACCACGCTCGGCCTCCCGACCGCGGCCCCGCTCCGCCGCGCCCCGCCCCGCAGCCCGGCCTGCCGGCCTGCCTGCCTCTGCCTCTTCCTGGGCGCGGCGCGTGGGCGAACAGGCAGCTGGCGGCGATGAATGAATGAGGAACGGGCGCGACGGCGCAGCGGGGAACTATGCGCGCGTGTGAATGGATGGGATGCACGCCTCGGCTGCGACAATCCGAAACGAATGGCGCCACTAGTGGTTGCGGTGACTGGCATGGCGTTCCCTCTGTTGGAGTATTTGATTATTTTATCTTAACCAGCACATGCATGCATCTTTGATGTGACAATTCTTTTCGATGACAAGTATTTTCTCATTCATTCTTACATGAGATACTAGTAAGTTGATTTGAATACAAGAAAAAAAAGTGTGTTGTGTAATGTTTTTGGAGTAGAATGTGAAAATGTGACTTTTTATTTGAAAATGGTGAATGGATTTGTTTATTTACTTTTTTGCATTCCGAGACGTCTACATTAGTCTGTCATTGCCTTCTTTCCTTTATATTAAGAATTGAAGAGATGATAAAATATATAATCGAAATATGCCAGTCGTATTAAACAAACCAATTGTACCGAGCAGAAAGGAGACGAGGATCCAACACATGTTGCAGATGAAGGGAGGAATGCGCACGGTGATCGGAGAACTTATTACCATAATTTTTTGTAAAAAAAGTACTGAAACAATACCACAAAAGCAGACTATTACACATAAGCTATTCAAATGTAGGGAAATTTGCAGCCATTTTTCTACAGTCTAAGTAAATTTTTTGCATAAACATTTTTGCATCGCACCAAATAGCCTTCTCTCGACTCCTCTAATTCTAAGAAGTGGTTCGGAAGTAGGGGGAGGACAACTGCGGAAAGTGCTAGAGATGAATGACACTCGTGCTGCGGGCCTGAAAGGGCATAAGCCTGTTGTTCGGAGTAGCCCGTACATGTACTCGTTCTATAGCAGCCTTGCATAAGAGCCCAATTGAGGCCATGAGCACTCGCTCTGAGCCCAGGTGGCGAGTGGCGGAAGCCGCGTGGGAGCCGCTCGGGCCAAGATTTCCCCTCGCAATAATGCTTCAAAATACGAAATATCTTCTAACAAGTAATGGCGTTCTGCTCGTAAACTAGTATAATTAGATGAATGTCCCTAGACGAAGTCTTATGAACGCGCTGTTTTTATAAGGGCCACTCAGGTTGACATTGCTTGCTAACACACATGCTAAATAACATGTGAGGCGCCTTATAAGATTTATTTGTAGTCGCTTCAATTGATTTGCTAGGTTGATTAAAAACACGTCATTCACGCACTAAATTACATTGATACGCTTTGCATAATTTATGAAAACTATGTCATCCATTTTGTGTCGATGTTACATTCCTTGTAGCCTAATTGATAACCACAAAACAGTTTATCGGCAACTTCGGCCTTGCCAAAGTCCCAATCGTGCATGCCTTAAGCATGTGTTGAAATGTCACGCTGGCGTATCAGACTGAGTCGGTCTGTCATCCAGTGAGTAAATGAAAACACAGTAGGTTCTTTAAACTCATTGGTTTGGTGGCATTGGCCGTAGAGGTTATGAAATACCTATTAAACATTAATATTCTTGGATTTTCTCTTTAATCTCTAGCATTGTGTATTTTGTCGTGATATATTACTGTATCGTATTCATAGTATACGAAAAGTATTGTAATTATTGAATTGCGAAGTGCCTTATTCGAGATTTCCGTGTAACATTCATTTATCTTTACAATGCTTTTTTAAAATTTTGTCACAATATAATTGTTTTATTTCTTCTTTCAGGTAAGTTTCCTGAAAAAACAAACAAACAAAACAACGCAACAGCATAAACTGAAGGACGCTGTGGGTGTATTACTAGTGAGTACAGACATTTCCGTTATTGACATTGAAATGACTGATACTTTCTAATTTACGACCATCACCCATTTGTCCCGTTTATTCAAGCAAATATTATGATCAGCTGCCATTCAGAATAATATCATCTTATTTGCAATAAATGCAGTAATTTCTATAGTAATTCCAATGTCAAAACTGTATCTTTCGTGAATCATACCTTTCATTTGCTGTCATCATTCTCCCACCAACTCGGCACCTCGTTGACGGACTATCGGACACACACAAAGCGTAATGTAGTTACGGGGCGTATTCCACTACTCCTCGGGAGACAAGCTCCACTACCAAGGGTTTTTACTTCCCGGTAGAAGTGTCAATTCGGAAAGCAAGCGCTGCACCTGCCATAGTTGCTGCCTGCCCTTGCAGCCGGCCGTGCCGGGCGCCCGGCGCCCTGGATTAGACGACCCTCAGCGCCGCGCTCCTCCAACTTTGCGAGCCCGTCTCCACCAGTGTGTACCCGGTGCGGGAAACGCGGCGCTAAGCCGGCGAAAGACAATGTCCCTGTCGTGAAGAGGCAACAGATAGGAATCCTTTACCCAACATGTTCGCTTGTTTCAGATAGTATCATCGTCGTGTTAGGGCCAAGCGCCATGGATCACAACGATCAGCACAACATCATATTTCGAGCTTGCTGTTTTCTTTGCTTTCTTTGGTTAGGACGTTTAAAATAACAGAAACACACAATGTTATTTTCTTTTGATAATTTTTGCTCATGCACATACCGCGAAGCACTGGAAATATTAAGGGATCTATAAGAATATGGATTCATGAACTCGTTAATACAATTATTAACAAATATTTATTATTATATAATAGTTATTAACAAATATAACAAAATTTTAACTGCACCAGAATTATTTCTTGACAGTAATCTCTTATGTATCTATCTTTTTACGTCCTGAAAACGTCGATATAATATGGTTGAATTGCACACTGTGAGGTTCTATTGTGAGTTGTGACATGTTTCATGAATTGTATGAATTAAATGTGTATGAACGTCACTAAGCGTGTAACTTGAAAATTTTAGTCGATTAATACGTGTAAGCCACTGAGAACGACTTTAGTAAAATGACAGCCGTGGAGGGTCAATTGGTGGGTTACTAATTATGTTTTGTAGAGTTTTGTAAATAGTATATTTCACCATCACTCATGCACATTTTCACAAAATATCTTCGACGCATATTTTAAAAGGACTATTTTCGCGAACGACTTAAAAGTTAACATCACTCGAGTTGACGTCATCACACTCGATGGAATACGAGCGTCGCGACGCGTCGCACGTGGATCATTGAAGTAGCTGCATGTGGTCTTCCAGAAACTGAGAGAAATCCTTCTGTATTTTAGACTCTTGTACAATTGGTTCATCGTGGATGGCACCATTGTCAAAGCCACGGACTGACTTAGGTGACTCAGAGTACCAGTTGTCTCTCTAGTGCCTCTGACCGGGAGTTTCTAGGGTTCGAGTCCCGACCGTAGCAGGATTTTCGACACTAGACAGCTGGGTCGAATTCAGCCGTTACTGGAGGAGAATTCCGCGCTGTCTGGAGTACAATTCTAGCGGCCGGCACCTAATCGGTAGTTTTCCGTGGTTTCTCCGATCAACAGGCGAATGACGTGGCAGTACCCTGAGACACGGGCCACGGACCACACTCGACTTTTCCTTCCTCTTTCTTGTCCTTTCCTCACATTTTACTTACACACATACACTTACATGCACTACACTACCACACACGTCGGGAGACCAGTCGAGAGATTAGAACTTGTCCCGGCTGGGGCGGTGCCTCGCTGGTGGGAGATACTTGGTTAAGGGAAAACCCACTAGCTGACAATAGGTCGGCGCCGGATCTCGCCAGCCAGTGGGGAAAGATCTCCGCCACCTCCCGCCACACTTACAGGACTAATGACCTTAGCAGTTGATGCGCCCGTAAACTCTAATCAATCAATCAATCGAAGGCATCGTCGGGTGTCGGGTCTGAGGAGAACGCGTGAAGCGCCACAGAGGGGCATACCTGGGTGGTTCTCGCCGACTAGTCCTTCGTCTCCGACCGCAGCGGAGGCTGGCCCGTGGGATGTGGGGCGGGGCGCGGGCGGGAGTCACGCGTGACGGGGCGGTGGCGTGCTGCGGCGGGCGCGGCAAGGTCACGGCTCCGGCCGGCGGCTGCGGCGCGGTGCGGCGAGGGGCGGCACGGCGGCGGCGGCGGCCGCAGCCGCGTCGATATGGTCGAGCGAGAACGGCGCTAGCCCCTGCCCGACGCGCCGACCCCCCGCCCCCGACCTTCTCGCCGTCAGTGCCCCGCGCCTCCACCTGCACGCGCGGAAGAAACGCAGCTGCGTACACGCGAATGTGTCAACGACGCTTCGGCTTCACGCCGTCGCGCTTTCCACTCGCAAGTTGGCTCTCGCAGAGGAAACACGGCGCTTCAATTGCAACATTTTCCCACTCACAGTGGGTAAGAATTTATTGGCACTGAGAAATAGTTAATAATCTCTTAAAGATAAAAAATTGGGTATGAAATTTTCATTTTTTAATTACTCTTTAAAATGTGACTGATCAGATGACCGGAGGGAAATACCTTTATTTAGCATTTTCTCCAAGGCGTTGTACAATTGAGTGAATAATATTATCGGAAGGTTTCACGTACAGTGATAGAATCTGTATTGCGAAGGTTTTCCGCTCACTCACATCATAGACTACCTTCATTAAAATGTCTCGTCGCTACTCCCTCGTTTTATGATATGGTATTATCGCGACGCGACGTTTCAAAAAACATTCTGGAATCGACTTTAATCATGTAATCTAAGGTGTGTGCATTTACGGATATTGAGAGACGTTTATCGCAGCCAAAATACGAAACGCCACACATGAGTTTTCCACACCTTCGTTAACTTTCTGCATTCATTCCATCACTCGGAACAAGTTTGAGAAACCAACAGACCATCATTACAATCTATAGTTACTTTTAAGCGATGTTGCATCTTATAATTCTCTTCAGAAGCAAATGTCTCCCAGAAATAGCAATTATGTTGATGAAGGAACGTGTGCTGCGTAGATGTTGAGTACTTTGGTCTTTGCCTAGAAACTCAACAGACACCCAAATTAACTCTTTATAATGCATTCTCCCGTCCTAAGCAAACACCGTGACATGTTGATTCTGGCGAGTAAAACGGAATCATATCCCGTTCCCACAACTTGGCCTTCTCAGCAAAAAGTGCAATGAAGGGCCACTTGAAAGTGGTTCCGGAACATATTTTTCGAATGATAACTCTGCGCCCGATCGCTTTAAGATATTTCTCTCTCCTCTTCCTACTACCTTCTTCGTAGCCCACATTAGCTTGCACACCTCAAAGCTGAAGTTCCTAAACTGTCATTTATGTATATTATTACTGTGTTATTGAATTGTTTCAAACTTATTTCGGTAACATGTTGCCAAATATATAATTCACGTTTTATTATACTTAATCCATGTTATGTAACAGGTATTAAATTTAATGTTCCACTGAAACAAATTGATTCAATCAACAAAATCCTTGAACAATCAACAAAATTCAAAAACAAAAACTATCTTGAGTGTATATTCCTATTTATAATACCACTTAGTTTAGAGTCACAATACATTAAAAAATATTTTTAGTTGTTTGATTTACTTGGACTGTGCATTTACTTTCTAACAGTAATGAAAAAGAAAGTTAACCTAAAAAGTTCGGGATTTACTTTGCCATTATTTGAACAAATGTAAGCGCATTGCATTTGAAACAATAAGTTTTTTACGTGTTTTTTCCCTTAGTGAGCGAAACTGAAACCAGGATTCAATGTGTTATTCAGTATTATCAAGTGAATAAAAATAATAAGGCGTGCGTAGTTGAGGAGCGAACATTCGAAACATGACACGTCCACTCCACTCTTTCCTAATAAAAATGAAAAGTATAAAACAAAATTGTACACTTTTCAACGGCTTCTTTAACGCAGCGAATAGAGTACTTTTCTGTGTATTGTGAGACATTTCACGTTGTTTTTCGTGAAAATAAAATTCTAGAAAAAAATCCCAGAACTCAATTTTTGCCAAATGAACATGTCAACTTTTGAATGTTTGCTCCTTAGTATTGGCCCGCGGCGGCTTCATCGCAAGGTTTGCACGGGGGTTGGTCGCGCCCCAGCGGCTCCCACTCACCTCTCCCGGCCCCTCCGGCCCGGTGCTTCGGTTGCAGCCCCAGATGCGCAGCTGCCGCACCTCCCGGCGTGTTTTTCAATACTCGCTCCCCGGAGGAGTTTTCCGCCTCTATCTGATGCCCGCGACTGGTACAAATGTCCACCTCTGCGCTGCCGAAAGAGTTTCGAGATCGAACTCGCGGAGGAAATGAACTCGTCGCTCTTATTGGAAAACTTAAGGACATTTTCATTTGCTTTGAGTTTGTAACGTTCCCGACGCGCGAGGCTTGCCGTGGTTTGTGTCGGCGTGGAAATGTGAACGGGTTGCCTTCCCCTTTCCTCCTGCTGTTCCGCGTATCGCGATTCGGCGATGGAGAAAGGGCGGCGCTGCTTATTTGGAAGCTGGCCGCCTCTCTGTGTGTTTTGCATCCTCCTCCTATTCTCCATCCACTCCATCCCGCTGCGCGGGAGTGGCCGGGAACCGAGCCGCCTCCCCGCCCGCCCCGCCCCGCCCCGCCCCGCCCCGCCCCGCCCCGCCCCGCCCCGCCCCGCCCGTCCCGCCCGTCCCGCCCCGTCCCGCCCCGTCCCGCCCCGCCCCGTGCGCCGCCGCCGCCGCTAATAGCTGCGTTAGGTGCTTCATTGAGGAATTTCCAGAGGTGCGCTTGCTCATCGCCGGGCATCTCCTTAATGGAAGAGATCGTATATCGGCGTAATGGGCGGAGCGCGCGTGGGCGAGCGAGGTGCGAGTGTGCCTGTCGGGCGCGAGAGCGTACGGGTGGGCGCACGGCCGCCTGGCCAGCTGGGCGAGCGGCGGCGCTAACAGGGTTAACCCGGGGCCGCGGCCTCCGCCCCCGAGCGTTCCGCCCCGCCCCCCTTCGGCCCCACGCCGGCGGCGGCGGCGGTGGCGACGCTGTGGCTGACCGCGCGACCGCGGCCGGCCGCTCCACACATGCCGCGCGCGCGTTCCTCCCCTGCAGACCCGCCCGTGTGCCGCCGCGTCCTTGCAGGCATTCCGCCCCCGCGTCCGCGCTCGACTCCCCACGCCCCATGCCACTGCCGCCGCCGCCGCCGCCGGATCGATTGGGGCCGAGGCGTGAGCCCTGGGTCAAGTGGTTGACAGCTCGGGGCCGTGAGCGCCCGCGGGGCTCCGCTCGTCCCCCTGCCCCGCCCTCCCCACAGCCACGTCGTCGCGCCCTCCGCCCCTCCCCCCTCCCCCTTCCGCTCTCGCTCGCGCTGCGCTTCCACGCGGCCATTGAAGTCCCAGGTGAGACGCGGGTGCACGAAACTATATACTCACAGCTGTAGAAGTTCATGACACTAGATAATATCAAATATTGTTCTATGGCATTAGTTTAGCGTGACAGTACACCCCCCCCACACACACACACACACCGTTCCAGTCGAGGGAATTTCCGAGTTGTGGGTGACACGCGCGGCCCCCATCCTCATGCGACTCACTGTCTAATATACAATTCCTCTTTATTATTTTTGAAAGCAGTTGGATTTTTAATTTATTTCAAAGTGCTTTGACTGACACCGTGAATTGCGTTATTGGTAAATATTAAGTTTTAATTAGGACGTTCTAGGGAGTTCGCAGAAGAAACGATGCGACACGTAGAACTGTCCAAAAACTCGTCCTGTCATTTATAATCCTTCCTCAAATATATTTAAGATTAATCCGAATACCCTGAAATTAAGTTTCTCCTGAACACTAGATTAACAGTTGCAAACGAAGTTAGAAAATACATGCGCCTTACTTACTGCCTTCTATACTTACGTGAAGAATTGTCGAACATGGTATCTAGAGGTCACTCATCTTTCTAAAACTTCTGTTTTTATGTAGTGAATGTATACAAAGGAAATTATCGCAATGTTTCTAGGAAGGGGCGAATCGTAATATGTTAGTTTTGTTTAGTCTTTGAAAAGGGGAAAGAATGTGAGGAAACGTTAAAAAACAGAGGGTAACCCCGAAAGGGTGTGCCAGTTCTCCGACGCACCCACACACTGGAGGGCGCTGTCGCCCCTGCCTCGCCCCCACTCTGGCCCCCGCCCCCGCGCGCGCTGTATTTACAACGACACTTGTCAGACAGCGGCCGCGTTTTAGTTGTGCGTGTTAATGGATTGTTTTTATATCGATTGCCTCTGCTCCCATGTAGAATACATATCCTGCTGTGCAGGAGATAATGTAACTGGCAGCGCCGCCGCTCTCGTGATGATCTTTCCGTGTAATTTTGGTTGACATACGCGATTACAGGTAGGAGTATTTATTCGTTCGATGCAACGCTTTGAAGTTGCACCTACGTGTAAAAAAATTAATAAAACCCCCGAATCAGTTTGAATCGGTGTGATAATTTGTCGCGGAATAAAAGGTCGTACAAAAGCGTCGCATGTGAGTACTGATATATGTGTGTGTATAGTCTCCTCGAAAACTTTGGTCCAAATAATACAGGAGTATGACTGCAGCGAAGAACACACGCCCGTGCAGGTTTTAAACTGATGCTTCGTGGATGGTGGTTTAAGACCAACGGCTACGATCTGCGTAGGGTTATTTGAGGATTCACGAGCTTACATTGGTCTTCTTTGAGTAAAGAATGGTTTGTTTTTATTTCAAAGTATTTTATTACGTTGATTTGTACCAATTCTATTTGTTAAAATTGTATATGTTGATAGAAACCACTTAACAAAGCACGTGAATGCTTTGATTTCAAAGCATTAACGCGGCGTTGTAGCGAAAGCTTTGAATCTAGGGAATAGGCCAGGTAGTACTCTGGAATCGTTATTTTGGAATGCAAGGAATTTGTTACGCAGAACGTTATTAAATCGGGAAAATTGACCGCGATGGACATAATGATGTACATTTCATAAAGTCGACCGCGTTGTCCTTGTTGTGCATTATGCTTGCAGGTACTGAATGAGTTTGTGCAATCAGGCGGCCATGTTTCAGTTTTCATTGATCGAGTCCATGCAAATTTTGCATCATGGTAACACAATTAATTAGTACGAGTGAATGAGGTTGCCTTATACTGTATACTGGACGGTGTCAATAGCTACGCTTTATTTAATGGCTAATATTAATATCAGTACTCCCAATCTTTGGCGTGCACGATAAAATTGGAAAATTTTCCATGATACATTAATTGTTGATTCTATTTATGGTCTTATACACATTAGCCTCAATTCGCTCTATTTAAATGCATTCTTAACACGATAAGTGTAAATGAGTATTTTTTAAGAGTGTCGCATTGTGCATTCCTGGAATAGTTACCGTGGTGTAAGATCGGTTTGATTAGACATAGCAGACTAAGAATTGGCGTATCGCTAGCGCGTACTTTTTATTTTGTGAATGTGAAAAGTCTTCGAAAGCGTGGCGGAGGAACGTTCGTTACGAGTGTTAAAACTCGATGATGAAGTAACGAAACGTGTTTTTGCCTGTCTCAAGAGATTTTCCAACTGGGACTTTTGTCTATATACACGATTCAAAATTATCTGATTTTGTGGAACTCGGCATAGAGAACATCTCCCTCGGGACGTAGCTGCTTACCGCACGTGCACAAACAGGCCATCACACAGAACTCTCCCCGCAAGAGCGCGGCGACGGCGGCGCTAAGTCCTCAGGTCTCTGGCGGAGGCGGATCGGCGGAGAAAATCCTTGGGGCGAAACAAGGCTGCCGTCGTTGTAGAGCGGGGCGAGGCGGGGAGGTCGCCACCGCTGTTTCGTGGGCTCCAAGACTGACGTCGTCGCGCCGCGAGTCTGGAGCGGCAGCGAGGGCTCGGTCGCGTCGGATTACGCCGCAAATCCCCACCGCATCTAAATTACAACGCGCCCCGTCGCCGCCGCCTCTCCCGCGTCCGCTTCCGCTCCCGGCCCCCGCCCCCGCCGCGCAGCAGGAATTATGCGGCGGCCGGTCGCGGCCCCTCGGACCTCCTCCGCCCCATTTGAATGCCTGCCGCCGCGGCCGCGCGAGTAAGCTGAATTCCAATAGAAGTCCTGCCGGGGCGGGGGCGGGCGCGGCCCGTCTTCCCCGCGGCCACTCCGCGCGCGGGAGCTCCGCCTCTAAAATATGTGCATTATTGAAAGATGCGCGGCTACAACGCCCGCTCGCCCATCGGAATAAATGGCGAGCGGCGCCGCACCCGCCCGCGGACGGGGAAGGAAACGGGCGTTTTACAGGGCGGCGCGCAAGTGTAGCGGGTCGGGGTGGGCAGGAATAGAGCAGGGTGTGGCCGAGGAAGCGGTTCGGGGTGAGACGGGGTGGGTCACGTAGGGCGAAGCACCGCCGGAGGTAGGCGCGGCCGCCGGTGTTGACGTAGCAATTAGTATTCTTTTTCGCGCGCCCGCCGGGTGATAGAAGGCGACAAAATCAGAGAACAAGGAAGGCGGGCGAACGAACGCAAGCGCGCGTCGTTAATTTGAGAGGGCACCCGGCCCTCGCTCGCGCCAAGCCAGCGCCGGTGCCTCGCCGGCCAAAGAGGAGCAGCGCCACGCCGCGCGCGGGCCCCGGAATTAACGCTCGTTTGTTGCGTGCGAAGCCACGCCGCCGCCGCGTCAGCGCTTCAGGAGCGGCTGCTGCGCTTTGCCCGGAACACATTTCGCTTCGATTGAAGGAATTCTCTAAACGACCTTCGTTTAGTGTTTTAGGGGAGGTTCTTTCGTGAACCTACCAGTACTTCGAGGTGCCGAAGTGTTTTTCTACTCGTCATGGGTCAAATCACGTTTCTTTGTGCTTGCAGAACAATTGCAGGATGATCTACGTAGTGGAGAATGGGTGGAAAATTTAATTATAATAATGCAGTAATGAATTTTTTACCCGTTGATATGGCCAATATAACATTCACCTATTGTACGCAGTTTTCTTAAGTGCAAGTCAAATTATTTTACTGTGTGCTTCTTCTTTGGTTTACACTTGTTTTCGATTTATTATTATTATTATTATTATTATTATTATTTTCTATAGTTATTTTCATCTTTTTAGTTTTCTTTGCAGCCCGTTGATTTCAGAATCGTTATCGTAACGAGTGAGAGCTCAAAGGTTGCTCATTGTTCAGAACGGGTGATGAATCGGACATATGCTGTAAATTCTTCTACACGGAATCCTACAAATCTTACTCCTCATAGTTTATAACATTTTCTCCTTTCATCATTCCGCGGTCAATATCATTTTTTTTATATCACTACTCCGATTTCATTACCAAAAGAACATTTGTCTAATTTGTAGCCAATGAATGCCCCGTCATACATTGAGCGAATGCACAAATTTAAATAGAAAAAATGAAACACTTGTTTAAGTTCATAACTTTGAAGCAGCATGAATGTTGGACATGTTGATATAAAGACAGTACTTATTCCTGGTGCCGACCGCTGTCTCTCTACTCCTGCCTAGGAACTATTCTTTCCGACCGCAGCAGCATGCATCCATTCATACCTCGTTATACCTCACTCTCCGCGGGCTCTCATGTTTTATCCACTGCGTTTTCGAGTCGCGCGACTTCCCGCGCCGGCATCCCGAATCTCTCGTGCGACGAACCTCGGCCGGGGGAATCTGGCGATTTCAAATCCCGTCCGCGTCCTTGCTTCGGCGGATTCTGTTTCTCTTCTCCCTCCTCCCGATCGTAATGGCAGCGAAGGAAGCGGCGAACTTTCTATTAAATTCGGATTTCAGTGTTCGGGCCATATTTCATTTCTGCGGTACTTTTTAGCTCGGAAATTGCGCGGTGCAGCTCGCAAGGGCTGTCTCGCGTTGCGGCCGGGCCCCGGCGAAATTCTCCCGCGAGCTATTGTCCGTACGTTTTATCTCCGCCTTGCTCGCTTCCAGCTCGGGCATTACAACTTGGTGATTTGAATGTTCTTCTGAAAACATTAATCTGGTGATCGCAGATGGAACGTGCAAGGGTTTATTCTACCTGGGGAGATTGAAAGGGCTCTCCTTTTGAATTCCTCCTCTTCGGCCGCGGCGTGGCGGGCGGGTTTGTCTTTCGATTTCCGCGCGCCCTTTTTATTCCTCTCCCCCCCTCCCTCTCCGCGCTTCGCCCACTCCAGCCTTTTTCAAAGGTTACCGTCCGCAGCTGCACGGCCGCCGGGCCCTTACCGGCCGGAAAGTAGTTCCTTTTTTTATTTCTAAATCCGTTTGTATGAGGCCTCGCTTATTAGTTCTAGAAAGCAGCGCGATTCTTAAGGGCGCCCGCAATCTGCCCCCGAGCGGCAATTAGCATGGGGCCTGCACCGCGCTCGCGGGCGGGCTGAAGGATTGTGTTTACAAGATCCGCAATTACCATTAGTGTGTCCGTGTATGAGTTGATTAAATTTCGCGAAAATTTTCGTTCTTCCTCACTCATTAGAGCAAGTGCCTGGAGATTTTAATCACCATAAAACTCCATTGTTTTGAGTTAATTTGTAATGGCCGAAGCGTTCCCGCGCTCCCCTCGGACCGCGCGGTATGGCGCGGGGAGGGGGCGGGGCGGCGGTTGTGCTAATATCTAACATGCGGTTTGCAATTTACAAGTGCGAGGCCGCGGTGGCGTTTGTTGGAACCGTCATAAGGCACCGGAGGTTTTTGCTGTAGTGTGTTAAATTACTTCGCGCGGGGAGAGGGTCGATGCGGGACGGCGTGTGCGGAGTGTAGTGCGACGGGGGGCAGAGCGGTGTGAATTGGGCTCGTTGCAACTTCGCCAGGTAATTATAACTGACCGCGCGACACGGCGCCGCGGTTGCCGCTGCCTCGTAAACTGCCCGCGTGTAAAACGCATTGCGGGCCGCTCTCGCTCTGCCGGGGCCTCTCCGCCGCTGGAAATCCCTCGCGTTAAAGTGGCGCGCCTCGCCGCGTCCCGCGTTCTTGCCCTCCTTTCATCCTTCGCAGCGGCGAAGGGGGTGAACCCTCACTCGTGCCTAATTAATCCCCCAGGAGTTACAATCTGGAAAGACGCCGGCAAGTACTGCGAACGGTCGGATCCAGATCGGAGCGCGTACACAATCGAATATAACTTCACTTAGAAAACAATAACAATTAGAACCAAAATAGAAATATTTTAAAGTATGATATTCTTGCGTTACGATACATTATGTTAACTCTACCGGTATTGTTCTTCCCCAGATGTCTGGATTCTTGAATTACTGAATGAGTATATACTCTTCTCCCCAACTGGTGTTCAATTACAGAAGTTTCTTAACAATTTTCCAAGACTTTATTCAGCATTGCACGAATAATTCTGTTTGACCGTAGTCAAAAGTAATTCGTCATTTTGTCATAATGTCTCGCCTTTTATCCCTAACTGTCCCTGGGGCTCGGCGCTGTTAGTATCCGGGGTTCCCAAACGGTCGTCCATCCAGGGACCATTGTTGTCTGGAGCTGTTCCACCTTCGTGACTTCAGGGAGTGTCATTAAGCAGTTGGGACTACCGTCGCTAGGTTCGCCTGGCGATGCATTTCGCATCTACCACGTGGTACTCCAGTATGTAAGAGTAATTTCTTTCAATACAAAAGAACCACACTCACCAGAAAGAGTAAAGTGGACTAGAATCTATTTTACCCTAAACCAAACTATTGTGCGTTTTGTCTTCATTATAATGATTCTTCAGAATCATCGATCAGGATGTTCATGTCTCGGGTAAAGTGCCGCGATGAAACTGGTACGGTACATTTTTGCTGCCTTTTAGGGTGCCGGACTTTCCATCGCGCACCAAATGAGTATCTAATTTGTTCAGTGTTCACGACACAGTGAGAAAGAGCAGATTTTATCGCGCGAGGCGGCGCTGTGTTCCCTGGGGAGACTTCGCATCGCCAGGCGTTCCCGCTTCGTCTCCCAGGTAGGCAGACCAATGTGCTTCTGCCTCAAGGCAATCAAGAGATCATACGATTGTGCGAATAATGGCGTCTGCAGCATCGCATTAATATACGACATAGCTCAATGCTACACGGGGTCGGTACGGAAGGAAATTCTTCTATGCCCACTTGTGTGCGGCATGCAGTACGTCGAAATATGTAAAAAAAGCTCTTAAGCCGCAAAACTGGTGCAACTCAATTAAGAATTTTGAGTTATCTTTATTTTTTACTTAATAATAATAATAATAATAATAATAATAATAATAAATTTAATTACGTTCTCAACAATTGTCTCAATGATAACTTATGAAGTATTATGATGTGTTTTAGCTATATTTACTTTATCAGAGTTTTCCACAGTAATTCTTTAATTATTGGATATGTGAAACATATCAGTCGCCTGCGAATACTTCAAATAAGTTTATCTCAAAACTCCATTTTTTGGAGTTGTACCAGTGAACATAAAGATCCAATCAATTCATTACATTCGATCGCTTAGAATGTTCTTCTTACTTGAAAAGAATAAACCCGAACTTCGCATGTAGAAATTGTTTTGAAACAAATAAAAAGCGTAACATAATTTTGATATACTATTTGTATTTAATTGTTTAATCTTGAATAGGTCCTAATTGTCGATTGCTAAATTTTTGTTGTGTGTAAAGTCTACGTTTTCTCTTTGTAGCCTGTCGTCAGTGTGAAGAGAGCGTCATGTGTACAATCTCGGAAAAAAATCTTGCGGGATAAAACATAGGGAAACTTTCTTCTTTTAATTCAGAAAAATTAATTATCTCCGTGTTATTGAAAGATTATATCAAGTAATGGAGTTTTCACGTACAGAAAATTCATTTTTCGCGGATGAACGTAAATCTAGGCAGTGCCAAGCAAATTATTCAGGCTTTATTCTGGCACCTGACAAGAAAGCAATTCTACGTCACTGAATGCGAAGATGGTTTAGAATCGTCGTATGCTCAACTCTTACTTTTCAGAATTGTCATTTTTTGGTAGCTGTGAAGTAGTTAACCCCTTCGGTTTAGCTAGAAATATTTTAAATTCTATACTTCCGTGGATACTGAATTATTACATTTGCTGAGTAGACTACTGTCTGTTCTGCCGGTGTACAAAGATTAACCAAAAATATTATAGCCCTTTTTATTTTTTATTTTTAGAAAAGCTTGAAAATGTTGTGGAGACTTCATTTAAAGCGCCCCCCCTTCCATCTCAATATCCGACGATTTTGCAGAAAATCGTCAACAATTTTTATGCTAGCGTTGATGATAGACATACGTTTTGCTGTATGTCGATTTGTAAGTATCATGACCAACAAAACGTTATTCTGATTACACAGCACATTAGAGGAAATAATTTACTACGTACAGGAACAAGATTTATCCTCTTTTTGTGTATCTGGGTCCTACGGTTTTTGACACAGTCCGAGCTTTGCTGTCAAAAAACCACCGAGTATTATCCTTTAGTTTGATGCATTAATACGTTTCGTGGGCATATTTACATTATCATCGTTAAGAAAAGACATCTTCCTCATTTATTAATACAAAAAATATTGAGTGGAAGGAAATATTTCAAACTCAGTACTCAACATTCCGTGCTATTTTGTCACTCGTCCATTATAAGCAGACTACCAATGAGCTATCAGATATTAAATAAACCTTAGTTTCAGACTTGACCCCAGTTTCTGGCTACAATTTTGAGCGGTGTTTGCATTTCCAGGCGAAGCCTCTAAGGCACATCATGGCTTGCACGGGGTAACGGCAAGTTTCAGTGCGCGCCAAAGATGGTGCTGGAGACCTCCCTCCACTCCCTGCTCGTGCCAGAGCGCCAAGTTGGGCTCGCCCCGCCGCGCCATCGCCTCGGCGTCAGACCTCTCCCGTCGATCAACTGAAACGCGCGTCGGAAATAAAGCTCATCCGACTGTCACGCATGTTCATTGGAGCTGCTGGCGAAACCGGGATCGATATCCACTTTTCGACGTCACCGGGAGTCACTCTGTCTGGTCTTGGCCGCATGATGGGTGAGGGCGGAGGGCTGACACCGCCTCAGATCGCGAGGAATTGGAGCACTCGGTTGAGGCCGGCGAACGAATATTTTGACCGGTTGTAAAGCGATTCAGAAATGCCGAAAAACGCATCGCTGCGCGAAATGTATTTTTCCTCCGGGCAGATGGGGCGAAGTGCAGTCTCGGGCGTGTTAGTTCAGCGAGACCACTTGCAGGTTAGGGGTATATTTCATGCATGTTTTTTAATTTGTATTTATAATAACTCTAAAAATAATGTACGAATTGATACAAATCATGTCGAAAAGCAAGTGAGAATATTCAAATAAATTATTTGACAGAGAATCTCAAAGTGGAATCTCACTCAATAACGAAATGCCCGGGCAGTTCACTTTCATGCCGCTTTTAATTAAACTTCTAATCAAAGGAAATTCCACTGCTTCTCATAGTGTAGCTTGATCTAGTGTCAAAATCATTGCTCACATGGCTGAAGCAACTATATCTCCAAGTAGGATGACCACCACTTGGTATTTCACTCGATGTCGCGTGTTCTCTAAGAGATTATTCGGTTTCACATTATTTATTGTAGTACACAATATCGTAATACCTATTATTATTATTATTATTATTATTATTATTATTATTATTATTATTATTATTATTATTCCTTGTGCATTAGTATATTTTACATTGCTTTTCACATTTGGAACCGTTGTAAAGTTAATTTTCTTCGGACACTTTTATTTACAGTTAAATAATGAAATTGGTAACATTTTAAATTTCAAAATCAAAGTGAATTTAACAAATAAGGAAAAATCGAGCAAAGTACAACCCATTTTTACGTTCTGATAACTGCTCCAAACAGTTGTCTTTTTTCTCCAAATCTGAATTTTAATTTAGACGTTTCAGTCCTATTCGTAAAGATCACTTGTGGTAGCATAAACCATGATACGTACAAAAAATTCTTGAAACGAAAGACATTGCTGTTGTCTCTAATTGGTTTTTGGTTGCATAAAATTGGAATAGACCATTCATCACAGTATATAGTAATATAAAATTCGCATATTTGTTTTATTTACATATTCACATTACTATTCACATGTATCTATGCGTTTGTTGATACGCTCGGAAACACAATGTAATGTGAGTTTTCCCAGAATGAGAGCATGTGATAGTGAAGCAATGGAGCTCGTCGATTGAATTAAATCGTTCCGCTATCTTTCTGCTCGGAACTAGTGTAAAAAATATTTAGTACGATTGTGTTTTAAATTTTACGAAAAAGCGAATGTGGTAACGAATTCAGAAATAATAATATGCATTCTGAAAAAGTTAATTATAAATTGCGCGTGCTATGTGCCTGAATTACTATGAATTTATTTTCTGCATTACCATGAATTTATCAAACGACGTCATTGTTTGGTCCACTGCATTGGTTGAGATATCTTCGAGACACGTAGGGAGTTTGCAAAGTCACTCGGTGTTCGGTCGTGCTTAAAAAATCGCGAGGTCAGCTTGGTCCCTGGCGAAGCCCGCGTAGGCGGTTGCCGCGCCAGATGTTCGAGTCTCCGCTTCCTCCGGTGCTGCGCGGGTAATCGCGCGGATGTCTTCCACCTCCAGCTGCGCAAACATTCGCCTCCTCCCCGTCCCCCTCCCTCCACCCCCCTCACCACGTCTCCGGAGACTTACCCTCGCGCAAACAGGATCCGCACGCGTTTCTTGACTCGTTTGAGCAGTTGGCGGAGTCGTACGTGATGCGACGCGGACGACTTTCTTCGTGGGACTCCCTCTCGCGTCTCCGCAGACGAACGCGCGGGCATTTTTGTTGTATCTCTTTTTCTCGGCGTATATTCCAAATTGCCTGAAGACCATTAAAAGTTGGGCGGAGTTGGCACGTGTAAATAAGCGCCCCGGCGCGGGCGATGCGGGGAAGCGACCGGGCGGGGGGGGCGGCGAAGTGGGCGTGGCGGGGCGGGGGGGTGCGCAGCGCCGGGAGATGTCAGGCCCCGCCGGCGTTTCATCAGGGCGCGAGGCGGGGGCCGCCTGCGCGGGGGCGGGCGGGGCGGCGGCGGAAGAGGGGATTTCACGGTGAAGGCGCCTCAAATCTTATCTGGCGCCTTCCCGGCGTGAGCGGCGCGGCGCGGCGCGGTGGCGGAGGCGGAGGCGGAGGCGCGCACGACGGAACAGATGCCGCCGACGTCGCCGACCCCGCCGTCGTAGTAGTCGTCCGCGCGGCACCCGCCTTTTTGCCGGCGTCACGCCGCGCGCCCTGAGCGCGTGCTTGCCAACTGGACCACGGGCGAAGGAAAAACGCCGCGCTCATTATGCGGAGGAGGCGTTTGCGGGGCCTCCACGGGAGGAGGTGACCCGCGGCGACCGCTCCCCTCCTCCTGCTTCTTCTCTTCCTTCTCTTCTCCTTCACCTCCTTCCCTCCTCTCCTCCTCCTCCTCCCCTTCCCCTCCTCTCCTCCTCCTCCCCTCCTCCTCCTCCTCTCCTCCTCCTCCTCCACCGCCTCTTCCAACATTCACTCCCTCCGCTCCTCCTATAACCCCCTCCAGCCCGGCATTTGCGTCCCTACATCCCCAACCCCTTTCCGCTCCCAAATGGCACGGGTCTAAGCAGCATTTGCGCCTTGCTGCGAAATTGCTTCCTCAGTTTTGGAATTAAAGTTCATTGCGAGCCACGGCCTGGGTAATGTATTGCTATTTCCGGAGCTACGTGCGGAGAAAATGTCTAAAGAAAATTTTTTGTAAAAGACGTAATTCACGAGTGCCTGAAGCTGATTATCTCGCCCCGACGTCAATAATTTTCCAGAAGTTTCGTCTGAGAGACGCTTTGCGTGGACGTTTGCTGGAGAAATGTTCCTGAAATGAAAGCAGAAACACCGACACGTGTGTGTGTCACTTAACTCTCATCGTTCTGTAACATCTGAGAGCTTTTATTTTACCTGGATGAAATATCGGCCTGGAAACTCGACCTTTGACATTCTGTTTACCGGACTCGTAGATTCTCTGTGCTTTTTTAATTCGTTGAGAATTTTTAAAATTGAGTTTTATCCATGCTGATTTTCAATTTTATATAACCCTGAATTAACCTTATGTTTCTGGTAGTACTTTTATTGTACTTTTTGTATGAATTATATTAATGTATTTCATTCTTTTCTTTTCTATTTTTCACGTATGTTCTAAAGAACATAGTTGTTCATGTAGCAATTATCTCTTCTGACTTGTTAGTTGTATCCGCCCTACAGAGCTTCACGCATTTATGAATTTAACTTTGATTACACTTGCGAATTTCGCCTGTTATACTCGTACATAATTGATTTGTTAGTTAAATTAAGGAAGGTTACATCAACAAGCGTTCTCTTAATGCGTTGCGTTGAGATCTCACATTGTGTTGGTTGTTCAAATGAGATACGAGTAAATACAGGTCACATAACTGAGTTGGGATATTTTTCTTCATTGTAATTCGTTGATGTAGTTAGAAATGTAGTAGTGCACGATGCGCCCTGACTATGGAAGGCAGCGAACAAGAGCAAAAAAACAAAACAAGAAAAGCTGGAGTGTAGTGCTTCCTGGGGTGCCTCTGTCGTTCGTTGGCTGGGCGGCGTCTCTGCTCCGCGTGCGTTGCGGTTCGATCCCTGCTCTTTAACGCGGCCCGCTCTAATAATACCTCTTTTTCTATTCCGGCCCTCCAGCGGCTCCGTGCCGCGCCGCGCGGCCGAGCGAATGAACTCCGACCTCGTAATCGGAGCGCGCGCGTCCGGTCAGCGCGTCGCCCTCTCTCGCTCTCGCGCGCTCGCCCTCGCCCTCGCCCCCGCCCTCGCGCCCGCCTTCTGGCGCCCTTGCCCGCGCGCCGCAACTGGAGCGCGCAGCCCCGCCTCGCTCTCAGCCCTTGCTCTCAGCGCCCTGCCCTTGCACAAAGCCGCCTTGCCTCGCCGCCCACGTGCGTCGCTGAGCACAGCCAGGGCGGAGCCCAGGCTGCGGAATTCTTTGCGCCGGCTAGCGACTTGCCTCAACGAGTTTCTTCTGGAGGCGGAGGTTGCTTTTTGTGTCATTCATTCCTCCCTTAAACATTTCCATAACGTGAAATCGTTCGAGGCGTGGCTAAAAATAATATATGAAAGTCGTCTGTTGGGGAAGTGGCTAGATGACAGAATTATTGGTTTTGAACAGAAATATGAAAAATAGATTAATTGTAATTTTGGTTGCTTGGTATTATCTTCTTTTTCGCCAACCACTCCATGTATTTTAGACTTATGCTGCCAGAGTCGTAAATCACTGCTTCAGATTTCCTTGCAAATTGTTTTGAAAGAAGAAAAGTGCGACACAAATAAAAACAGAATACGAAGGGAAAAGTCGTTTCTTTCGTTACTGCTAGTCTATGACAATCCGTGACGCTGCTAGCAATCCATACTGGTTTTCTTTTCTTTACCTCGTTGTGTGTTAATCCTGCTCTGCTATTGTGTTCTCCATTGTGGCCGTCTTTCTCTTCGTCTGGGTGGCTGCGCCAGCAGTTCGAGGTTCGGCTCCTCTACCGCCAACTCGGCTACCGCTGCCGCTGCCGCCACCGCTGCTGCTGCCTGAATAATTCCGTGCCTGGTGTTGCGGGCGTTCTGTCCCGCCCTCTCCCCGCCCCATCCAGCGCCAGCGCGGATTATAGATGCGGTGCATCCGGCTGGAAAGCGTTGCGGGGCGCGCGGGGAGGAAGTCGCTCCCCATTGGATGTTTTGGATAGCCGTACGTGAATTTCCTGTGCCCGCATTTATCATTAATGCGCGGCGGAGGGGCGGAGAAGAATATCGATCGCGCGGCGGCAGGGGTGGAATATTGTTGCTCTGGTTTCGCCTGTGGTTCGATTACTTTCCGTCCGAGGCGGCCTCGCGAAATGCTTTTCTAAAATCGCTCCGCGCAGCGTTTCCAATCAAATGCGCCTTCGACAATTCTAAAGAAAAAGACGCGGAAAAGTGATTGCAATTGAAGGGTGGCAGAAAAAGAGCGAAAGCAGTATGTTTAAAAGGGGAATAATCGCTTTAAGTCTGCTTGGTGTGGAATTGGATTGAAAGCGTTTTCACTGTAGGGGTATTTATGCAGGACATTGTCTGATCGGACATTTTTCTTCCGTATAAAAAACACGCTAGTAGGACGTGGAAGTTTAATATTGGTGACAGTAACAACCAATTTGAATCTTCTCTGCGTGTTTCTGATCAGCTGGTTTTGCTCTGCAGCATACCCACAACTTTAAAGCCAGCAGTTAGCTCCATAAGACTATCGTAGACATCGCAAAGTTCATCGACCAATTCCTCGCATTGATCTTAATAGGGTGGTTTGAATGTTCTGAGTTTTTGATTAAGTAGTTGCGCCTGAAATACACAAGGTATCTACATTAAATTGAGATACGAACGTGAAAAATATGGTTAGAGAATATTACAAATTTTGAAAATATTAGAAATGTGTTATATATCTGGTAATGTAGTTTAGTCTCCATTACAATTGTTATCAATTTCGTATTTTTAATGATCGTAGGACATGCAAAGTTTCGTAATGATCGATGTAATTTAAGTGCCCGAAGCCCTCAAATTCATGGCGCTTGTTAATTACTTGGTGGGCGCGCGCGCGTCGCTCGTGGGGAAGCGGTCGGTCTGCCGCGTGCCTCCCGACTTCTCCCCTTCTCTGCCCTTCGCCCCTATCAGCATCTGGCCCAAGAAAGCGGCTTCACTTGCGAGGCCCTTTGCATTGTTCACCTGGGTCTCGGACGGTGGGAGGAGAGGAGGGGGACACAAAGGGCAAGGGTACCCTCCACGCGCGGGCTACGTTGCACAAGCTTTGGGCAGACCGCTCCTAAATGCAACTAGGCTCAGGAATATGCCATTATTTCTCAATTTTAAGATAAAATTCTTAGATTTGGCTTGGCTTTTCTCCTCGCTTAAACGTTGATCATGAAAATCAGATAAAAATTCGAAGTATTATCCAAATGTCATGTTTGTTTGCATAGAGAGCTCATCTGAATATACTTCTATCTCAAGTCTGAACTAATATGCTGTATGTGATGTTTCATCTGTGCACAATATTATGAGTGAAAATTAATTTTACTTCATTTTTTCGTAACAACTATTTTGAACGGGTTTTTGTGAATGCGATGTGGAAAACAGATACTTTGCTGGGTGGGGTATAAATATCAAAATTATTACATTATTAAAACAAAATGTTACATAGCTCTCTTAACGCAATACTTATTGCAATTGCATTTAAAATAAGTTTAATAAAAATGAGAAATATTTATAATGAATGTACTTCTTATAATTATTCTATTTACAGAAATGGCCTTTGCAACTTCGGTTCTACAATATTTATTCTTCCTTTAAATCTAGGATACACCGTCTCGAAACCGCTGCTCAAAACTTAATGATATACTTCCTAAGGGTAAAGATCTGAAATCTTAGGGATCAAGAGTAATTATTTTCATTTTAGGTCTGGATATATTCAGTTAGTGTAAAAAATTAGTGTACCTTAGGTCTTTTCTCTTCTTTGGATATGTAAAAATTCTACAGTGAGAGTTAACATAAAGAAAGATACAACAGTCTTAAAAAGAAAAAAAAATCATCTTTTATTTTCACTAAAGGAAAAATAGTATGAATAGAAGGAAAATAATAATAGGAATAAAAGGAAAAATAAATCTAAGTACTATTGAAAACACTGCATCGATATGGGTGCAAAATGTCTTTAAACACCTGGATGTAAATGTTTAGTTTAATCACCTGCTTCACAATATAGAAAACGGGGAAGAAATGGCTTGCGTCATTCTCAGTATTCCTCCGCCTTTAACCGCGCCCCTTTGCTGTCAGATGCCTTCAGAGCTCTGCAGAGAATAGTCATTATAGTGAAATGGTTCCGAAGAGTGAATTTTCTGTTTAATGTAATGAGATAATACGTGGACGCAATGAGTGCGCGTCGATAGGGAGATATGTCGACGCCCTGGTGTCTCGAACTCAGCGGCACGTGTCATTGTGGACCGTTTTTATAAGCGAAAAAATTAGACATGAAACCGCGCAGAAGATACGCCTCAAGTCTTGAGTGTGAAAGATGAGCGGTTCGTGCAGTGAAGGATGATTAATCCATGGAATAGTCCTAGGGAGTTAGCGGGAAGAGAGTTTCATTTTGCCTTGTGCAATGTGTTACGCCGCATTGCCCAAAAGAAGTTTGGGTGAGAACAGTGAAGAGGCAGAAACGCCTAACATTGACAGCAAGGCATGTAAATTTCTTATTCGACTTCTGAAGGAAGGTCGTATAAGACGAGAGTACATTCTCTGTTTTGGGGTATGATAGCCCTCGCATGGTTGTAAAAAGAAAAATACAAAGTTGGTGCCGCAAAACTTACATCCTACCGCCAAACTCGGATGGCGATGGTTCGGTGCTTGTATGGGAACATGTGAGTGCCAGTGGTGTGAGACAAATACAGTTTATAGATGGGTAGTTAATCATTTTTTTTACATTGACATTCTAAAGCCAGATTTGCGAAATACTGCTGTTAAAGTGAATTTGAAAAATACTACATTTTCAGCACGATAATGACCCTAAGCATACCGCTTTGGATATAAAACTTTGAATCTGGAAGAATGTACTAAAACAACTATAACCCCCTCATCACCTGATCTAAATATATTGAACGTTCATTGAACATTCATTGAACGAACATTCGTAAAAGGAAAATGGCAAAAAAGCAGGATTTCAAGAGAGCATTATAGGTAAAGTTGATCAAAGTTTCTATTGAAATGTGCGATGGGAAGCAATCTAAGTTCTGTAGTAAGTTCAAAGGGCAATTCTACAAAATATTAAAAGAACGTTGTTCTAAAACAAATGTTTTCTGTGTTTAAAGACTATTTGCGCCCTACTTCCACCCACTATTTGTTGTTTTCATTAGTCGTGAGGTTTTGATTTGATGAAAGTATTTTTTGTGAAAATAAAGGAGGAACTTTTTTGTTATAAATATTGTTGTATCTTGTTGCAGTTAACTCCCAAAGCACAATTTCCACTGACAAAAATACGGAGAACACATAGTGTCTATTCACTTTCTACATTGCAAGTAGGTATTAAAAGAAATGTAATGTAAAATGTACAGATTAAAGAAAAATAACGAAAATAAGAATCTCGTTGATTTGAGTTGCAATATTGTGGAATTTGTTCGTAATGGGAGCAGGAAGAACAGAAAAAGAATTAAGAGAAATATTAAAATTGAATCGTTTAACAGTTTTCGAGGGAATTTGCCCTTCTACTTTGGACACTATTGATTTTCCGTAATGGATTTATTTCTTTCTCAAGCGTTGGCAAAGCAACTGAGAGCTTAGGCTAGCAGGGTTGTTCTGTAAGACTATCAAACAAGTACGCATTGTCAGCACAACTACTTCTACGAGGTGAATTTCCAGGAACGATAACAAGCAATAGTGATCTTCCTCGGGAAGAAATAAAAAAAGAAAAGGTTCAACGCTATTCCTCACGCTGGTTGCTGGAATGGTGAATGGAGTACAGTGCGTCAGAAAACGCAGACACACACGCACACGCTCGCGCGCGCACAGACAGAATTACGGGTCGACAAACTGTTTAAAGCTCAATAAGTGAATGAATATATGTAAATCAGTAATTAAAGATTTGATATGATGAAAGTCAAGTGCCGAAGACACCACTGCTACGTATTAAGAAAATTGCTCGAGTTAATTATTTTTAGGAATTCTCGTTTAAGTTGCAAAGGCATTGTCAAATAATACATACTTCAAAATGCTTTTAGTATTACATTTCACTACAAAACATACTGCAAAACATTATATTATCATGAATATTTGCAATTGTAACAGTATAAAAAGCGAATTCATATTTAAGAAGACAGTTCTGTCTATTAGAGCCTGTATTCTGTCTGATTTCGTCTTTGAAATTAGTGTCATCGTTGTGAAACACCGTGTATTTTTTTTGGGTCAGCACGTGTATTCTGTTGATTGCGGAGGCTTCCCATTGTGGGTGCTATTACTGGAAGGGGCCCACCCGTCCGAATGTGTGCACTTGTCGCTGGCGCGGCGTGGCCATGGGCGGCGTCGGCGTCCTTGGCGCCGCCCGCCTCGCGGCCCTGCGTCGGTCGATACGGCGTCACGGCCGTGATAAATTCGCGCCACCGCGCGCCGCCGCCGTCGCCGCCCACGCGTCCGACGCCTTTTTTACAGTGGGCCGTGCTAACGACCGGCGCGGGGGGCGTGCCCTCATCCCCTCTGGGCGGGCCGTCCTCCTCTGCGTGCGCGCTTGCCTGCTTGGCGCCAGGGTGGGCTTTACACGGTTGCGGTATCCATTGGGTAGAACGCCGCCACTGTTTTATTGGAAAGAAAAAAAAATTCCTTTACTTTGGACTAGCGCCGATTAAGGAGGTCTTTGTGATTAAGATCTATGGTCTCAAGATATATCTCTCCGCATACGTTCTACAATAGCTCATTGAAAATTGCCATGAAATGTGTGCAAGTTAATTATCAGTGCATTGTTTACACAAACGAAAACAAGCCAATTTTATTTCATTATTTTAAAAAATTTGTTAATTTGTCTTTTCTACCTCAAGTGAAATTTCTGTCTAATTAAATAAAATTTCCTTTGTTATTTTTCTGTTCGTTTGCAATTTCTCTGTGAATTTCATAATGAGACTCGTACGAATTGCATTCTCAAGAAGTTCGTGCCCGGAGAGAAATTTCTCAAGTATGTGTCAAATTCAACACTTAATCAGTTTAGTCTTGAAAGCGCACATAACTATTAATTTTAAGTCGTATACCTTTTCACAAGTATATCTCGAAACCGCGTACTTTATTTTTACCAATATACTCCGAAAGAAATGAGATGTATTCGAAACAACTGGTTAAAAAACACCAACTGAGAAGTGTGTAATCTGTGTTTGAAGAACGCATTCTTTATGTTGAGCTAGTTGGACCAGACCCAACACCTGGAGGCGTTAGGCAAAAGAACAAGTGTCCCTCGCGCGTGCGCTATGGGGACATGCGTTTGCGGCTGCGAAACGGCGCCTTCCTTCTCTCGTGTCCAATCGGAGACGTCAGCGACGGCGACGCGTGTGCCACGAGGCAAGTGGAGCTCGTCCTTCTGTTGGGACAAGTAGGAAGTTCAACTACACGCCGCTCACTGCGCTGCAGATTCTACCATTTTCTGTTGTAGGGAAGTAGCACGTCTTTTAAAATAAGACAAAGTGCCCAGTAATTTATGTATACGATTTCGTAATTATTCATTTAATAGAAGGTCTCGGTAGAACAACGAGGTTTTCCACATCATTTGTGAAATTTAGTCATTAGCATTAAATATAACAAAATATTATTTTTTTAGTATACTTTATTATTCAACTCCAGTATAGACTTACATGCAAATATACCATGTTGAAAAGTATACTGAGTTACATTTTAAAAGTTCTAGTAAATTCCTCAATATCTGCGAAGTAGGACAATATGGGATAGCCCCTTGTTCTACGAAGCCCTACAATTGTTACAGTGTTATGTAAAATTATCATTGGGAATATTGCTTGTATTATCGTACTATTAAGGTAGTATGTTCTTTGGCGAGGGGGAAAAAAAAAGAAGAAGAAAATCTCTGTTCTTCAAGATGGGATAAAGTTGGTCCGTAACGGTCTAATTTTTAAATAAAAATAAAGTTTAAATTAGTATAGGATCTTACGGAAAAAACTTTCGCGGACGTACGTTTTTAAAAAAATTGAAAAAGTTTATACTGTGAAAGTATTTTTTAATTCAATACAGGATTTATAAATTAAATGTAATACACCTCGTTGGTCATCGTCAGGAGTAATGTATAAAAAAACTGCTGCGAAATTCATCGCAACCGGATGTACTGGCTCTCGACCGAGGAGTTATATTGTACACTTCGTGCTATTGGTAACACTGTTTCTTTTGGGGCACGAGAGAAAATCGCCCGAAATTACAATTTTGTTCCACACACAACCACACGCCATTTGACGATATTTTATTTCTATTGTAAATAATGTGGACTAACAACAATCCACGCAGAAAGAAAAGTACGGATGCCCGAAGACAATCTAAACTGTATTAGGTATTGCCAACTAATGAAAATGAAAAATGCGACAGACTGAATTTATTAGTAAAGATAGTTTTTCTAGAGCAACTAAAATACTTCCTTTTAACTGTTTACAAATAGATATTTAAATGCTCCGTTCACCTTTACAGTTATTGTTATTATACCGATGTAGTAAAAGGTTGAGTGTTTGACTAGCGACTGGTACGAACCACCTTAAACATCTTAATAATCAAGCTCTGATTTCGAATTCTACATGCTTGGAAACTGCTCTGATATCGGGGTTAGATTTAGTCACTCGATTCGGAATGGGGTATGTTCTCAAAGAGGAATATAGATAATCTACGGAAATTAGTTATATACTTGTAATTTCTATTCAGAACTACTGTTTATTAACATGTACTTGACTTAGAAATAGAAAGAACACATTTCTAAGACCCCCTGTTTCTAAGATCGTCCTTTAATATTTCTTATGAAATATAGTTGTTAACGTTATTTTGAATGGGCATTATAGTGAATGTAATATTATACGATAATATTTATATAAGTGTCTACATGACTTTGAAACCATGAACAAAATGTTTCTGTATGAAACAAAGAATTGTATTGGGAAGAGAATTGTTCAGTTATTTTTTGTTAAGAAACTAAGAGATTTTTACCCAAACGCAAGGTGTTTATTTATTTTTTATTTTTTTCACGAGTTGGATGTAGCTTATATTACATTCAAATAGGATTTTTCTTAGGGATTATCTGGAATACGGTCTGGATCTCTCCCTGGGTGGCGAATAGGGGACGTGTGTTAAAAAAAAAGAACAAACATTGGTCAATTTCCGTTAATATGGATGCCATTCGCGCGATCCTGTTAACCGAAATGAAACGGAAATGCAATCTTCGGTCCATTTGCACAGCCCGCACCCCTCGACCTCCTGTGGCGCAGTGGCTGTCGCAATTCAGGAGCCCCACGTTTGCCTACCTGACTCGCTAGCGGCTGCGCCTGCTCAGTATTCATCCTGCGAATTACCGTCGCCGGAGTCTGGGGTTCGGTTAAATCTCGCCGAGAGGTAGCCTTCCTTTGAGTTTGAGGCGCCGTTCAGTGCCAGCCGGTAACGTCCGTTCAGGATAGTTTTGATAGTTTCTAAACAGTTGAGCACTGAAGACTGCATCCTCTGCATAATGTGTTCTTTTGTTTACCATGTATTGTTTTGTGTATCATGTGTAGGCTGTTGCGCAAGTTATTGATGCTCTAAAGTGTCAGTCATTGCGTAGTTGGAGGCTAGGGATAGTTATCTCGATAAATATATTGTTTGAACATTGCCACCAAAATTACCATAAAATTCGTACAAATCATGTGGAAAAGCAGATGAGAATGTGTATATTTGTGAATTAAGTTATCAAACTGATATAAACGGACTGGCCATAATAACGAATTTAAAAGAGGCCACGTGGTTTACTTTCATTACGTTTTAAAGTAAATTCGCAATAGGCAAAGTTTTAATAACAGAATTATGTATATGAATATTTTTTTTTGTATACCAGCATTATACACATTTTCTGTTGCAAGAAATCGTTCATTAAAGGGCCTTTTACAGCACAAAGGATGACATATTAGATTTTACGGCACTAATGAGATGATTGCGTCATCACTCATTACACAATCAGCCAGTCGCAACGAGAGAAGCTTGGGGAGGTACCGGTAAACGGAGCAACTGACCACCATTGTCTTGCACAGATGTCAAATACCAGAGGAGTCACAAGAAAGTTGCTGAAGTTTGCAAAATTGTTTGATCATCTTTAAAATGTATAATGCTGTTTTAATACAACAAGAATAACAAAAGCGTAGGCAATTCGTTTATGGTGTTGCTTTATTGCATTTGTACAAATTTGAAAACTCGCTCTTAACGTCACTCGTTTTCGAAACGTGTACTCGTGCAATAAAGCTTAACATTACGAACTAATTGCATAAACTACTAATTTAAAAGGGAAGCTTGTTTTTTCCATGCATTCATGTATTACGTAAATACTAGTACGTTGATTTCATGCGAAAATTGTACTGTTGGCGGAATGTCAAGAATACGATAAAACGGCTGTAGTAGAAGTCGGCCAACGTATGAAGTACTGTAAATACGAATCATATCGACGTGTTAATAATCATTAAACATACCCCCCAATGTGGTTTGGCATCAACGAATGTTGAAAAAAAAAATTCGCTCACAGACTGAAGAGAATAGAATACACCACGGGACCACGCATTACATTATAGTGTGCAGGCTCTCGAGAGGAGTTCACGCACGGTAGATAACCCGGTATCTCTTGCAAGGGCGACTCCACACGCTGCCGATAAGATGAAAAAAAAAGGTCCTGGTACAATACATCTGTCTTCCGTTCCCGGCCACCGGCGGAAAAACCAAATTTAAATTCCCACCTGGCGCCGCCTAATGAGGGAAATTGTCCAAAAAAGTCTAATGCGAGGGCCCTGCGCGAGGCTAGCTATGCTCCCCCCTGTTCCCCTCGGCGGCAATGAGGCTCCTCAGGGCCCCTGCTGCCTGCCCTTGCACAAGGTACCGCTGGGGGGCGAGCCGGGTGGCGAGTGGCTCCCCGTACCCTCACCGCTCCGCGCCTCGCCTCGCTTCGCCTCGACGCGGCTCGCCCGCTCAAGCCCCCCCGTCCGCGCGCCCCTCGCCTGGCGCGCCCCCCCTCGCCCGGCCGCCGGCCCCCTCCCGCCCCGCGCCTCCTGCGCGCCAGTCCAGCGCAGGCGCTCGTTCGGTGAGGTTGCGAGCAGTGAGTTGAGTGCGTCGGCGCGGCCTCTTCCTCGTCTTTCTGCTCTCTTGTAAGTAGCCGGAGCGGCCGCGCGGCCGGGACGCGTCTTCCGGAAGGGCGCGCGCCGTCCTTAGCGGGCGGAGCACGCCTCCGCCGACGCCCCGCCCGCGACACGCTTCTTGCCGGCCGCGCCCAACCGGTTCCGTCTTGGCCGGGAGGTCGCTTGCTTGGCCTGCGCACGCGGTGGCGGCGGCGGCTGCTTGCACGGCGATACGATATCTACAAGCGCGCGCGCGTTCGCGTCGTTCCGTCCCGCCACGCCGCCCCGCTCCATGCCGCCGGCCGGCAACACGTGACGCCAACGGCCGCCAGAGCCTCCGGCCTCGCCGCTGCCGCTCCCGCGCTCGCCTTTGTTCTCGGCTGCGCCCGGCCCCGCTTGCGCTCTTTTCTCTTAATTCAGGCCTCCGCGCCGGTCTCGGCCCTCGTGTCGATCTTCATTTAGCGCTGTACCTGCCTCGTTTCCGGTGGCCATGTTGTGACGTCAGAGGCTCTGTTTATGGCGACGCGACGCGCCCGACGCTGCCGCCTTCGGCGTCCACGCTTCCTTTATGGTGCTTATTTCGTGTGGGGACGTTGTGAGTGTTAAAATAAATATGACGTGGCGGCAGCGGCGCCGTTACTGCTTGAGTAAACGGCTGTTAAGGCTTGGCGTTGATTAAAAAAATAATTATTTGCGTAATGGTTGTGGCGGGCCCGCATCGCGACGCCGCGCGAACGCGTGCGGGTCCGGGCGTCGTCGCGGTGCAGTACAGCTGCATCCCGATAGGGAGGGGGGCGGGTTGACGCGCGCGTGTGCGATAAGCGGCGCCCGCCGTTGAGCGGCACGCTGAGCTGTTCGCGCGGTTTACGGTGCCTTGGGATAGCAAAAGTGTGTTTACGCGCGCTTTAAAGCGCTAGCACGTCGTTAATGGCTCCTTCAAGGCTGCGCGCAACACGCTCGCCCGGGCTTCTTTGTCTGCGGCCGGGGCCGGCGCAGGGGATTTTCGCCGCCGAAGTTGGTAGACAGCTTGCTCCTTCCGGCGGCGATGGCGGTGGCCGTGGCGGCGTGGCGTGGGTACCTGGCGGCCCCTCTCCCGCGTCTTCCTCCTCCCTCCCCCCGATCCGCGCCGGTGCCTTTCTAATCGCACGGTGGCGGCGGCGGCATTTGGGCCGGAGGCTCTCCGTGGCACGGCGTGCGGCCTCTTCGGAGGGCGGCAGGGTGGCGTTGGAGGGATGCGTCGTGGGAGCTCGCTGGACGCGGGCGCGCGCGTTTATTTCGGTCGTTGACGCGCGCGTGTGTTCGCCGGCCGTGGGAGCGCGCGAGTGGACACGGCGCGGTGCATTGCCCGCGGATAAAAGATGGGCGTCGTAGCAACGCGTTGTTTTTTTGTTTTTAGATGCGCGTGGTTTTTTTTTTTTTATGCGAGTTTGTTTCGGTTCGGTTCATCGGAACAGTAGGGTAGTACTTCGTCACGTGTCGCAATGCCTCTGAAAGTGGGGTCTCCTTGGCTCGGGTGTTGGAGAGCATTTGAACCAATTATTTACTTAGTTAACTCGGTCAAAGTCAATTATTGGTTCTCTTGAGTTGACGGTGATTCATGACTTTAACCCGAACAATTACTTTGATTCGAATTAACTTCCTTTGCGTTAATATTTAATAACAATATATCCATTTCAAGAGAATGCCAAGAACAAAAAGGGAGAATCATGGCCTTCTAATAATACTCCTGCAAGAGTTCATGTTTGAATTATTTCGTAACTGAATTTACTGGGAGTTCTAAATGTCGTTCGTTTGCAGAATCTGTGGAACATAAATAGTCCTAATTAAATGTACTCGTTTAAAGATCACTGTTACTTTCATGTGTGGGAGTAACATTCGTAATATTCGGTGGTTGGAACTACTGCCCTCTGCGATATTAAAGGTAGTGAACTATTTCATTGTTACAAAATATATTCCTGTGAATATGTACTGTAACAAACTTCGTGTGTTAAAGTTTTTTGGTTCCTTTTCTTCTTTATTTTACCTACCACTTAGTATCAAATACAACTTTCAGTTGACCGTGAAACAATTGAGCACTTACCACTTCCCGAAATATGTGCCTTTCATCCCTTTCACTTTCGTGGAAGTATGTGGTGTTGGAAACACGAGCGTGACAACTGACGTTGACGATAACGTGGAGTTCGAATCCCGTGGTCGGCGCGTATGGTTTCGCCTTGGAAATGTGGCGTATCCAGCGCAAGCAAGGCCAACCACCCCGTATCGCATACGATCTAAGGCATCATTCATCACGTTGTAATTACCCACGAAAGCCGGCTGTCAGTCTCGTCTGTGCGTAGATGGCGCGCATCCCGATAGTGTTCTCGAGGAATGTCCCGAAAGGAAAATTTCGTGGCGCGTAGCGTGTGGGGGTGGGGCGGGAACGGAATCTGCCACGGGCGGTGACGAGCGTCGAGGAAGAAGGCTGGCAACGCCGTGTCATCGGCGCGAGGGCCGTGGCCTGCCTGGACGTGTCGCGGACGGGCGCCCCCGCGGCGGCGCGCCGCCTCCGCCTGCCCGCGCCGTCCCGCCCCGCTGTTGCCCTCCGCCGCGAGATCCACCATCTATCGGCATTTTTATATTGCTATATGTGGAGATGTCGAACTTCCAAAACAATGGAAAAGGGCTGCATGAGGAGCCAGGCTTTGCACTCCTAAAGAGGCGATTATTTTAATACTGACGATGTATTTACATATGTTGCAATAAATCCGAACAACACTTTTATTTGAGGAGAAAGGTATTAAAGGAGACACCTTGCGGAGACCTTTATATTATTTAAATTCCTTGACAATACTTTGAGCATTCAGCACTTTTAACTCGTTGATTTTATCCGGGAAACTTGGGCCTACGTGTTATGCTAATTATTTTTGAAAGTATGTGGCCACTGAAAACCACCTCCGCCACATATCACGCGTATTGTACTCGGAGCACGCTTTTTTATGGAGGCGGAGGGTTGACCAAGTTATACGTACGTATCGTCTATAATGCCGATCTATAATCTTGGATCGCCAAGCAAGACAAGCTTCAATGAATGTGAATTCCATACAAAACTTCTTTCATATATTGTACATTTTTTGTATATTCTTACTCGATTAAAGAATGTTTATTTTTTGTAGATTTCTTAACCTGTTTGAACGGGATGTAAGCGTGAGGCGAACTTAAAATTCATCAAATAGTCACGTGAGGATTTCTCATTGAAAAGTGGAGTCTCATATTTGATGTAGCATATCTAATCACTTCCATACTTCGTAGGAAATATTTATTGCTTGATATATGGTAACATGGTTATGTTGTGAGTGCGAGCCATTTCAATTGATTTTTTATATGAATGAAGCCTAATTAATTGGTACATTTTGAATGAATGCTTTGTGGGTTTTCCACTAACAAAATCTGTTGTTTCCTCGATCATATCCCTATCTGAATTTTCAGGAAAGTACAGGCAACTTACGAATAGTTCTTCCGGACACAATGTACTTTTAAATTGTTTTACTCTGTAAATGAGGTTTATCTTCTGCTCTACCAGTCACGGCGAAGACATTTACGAGAGATTACATTATTACACGAGATTAGATTCCACAACTTGGGAAGAACTGCATCGCCGTAGGTTTATATAATTCAACTGAATTCAGGATTCTCTTGGATGATATTGCAAATTCGTATTGTTTGAAAAGACTTATCAGAGACATCATATCGGTAGCCAGTATTTCATGACTTGTCAAAAAATATTAGTTCCTGAAGCTTTCACGACGCGAGATAATAAACACTATTATTCCCAATAGAGATTGTACCTCAAATTCTGTTGACGTCAGCGGACGAGATTTTGATAGGGTCTAAAAAGTTGAGCATCCCCAATAACATCACTCTGTGAAATTTAATCTTCCAACTGCGGATAATGCTTCAGAAGTCTCAGCTCAATGAAAGCAATCAGAATTCGGGAATTAACCCCCCACTAATCCCCCTATAAATTAGCAGTTCCGGTGTCCCTACAAACAATACTATGCAAGGATATATACATATGGGTAATAAGCTTAAGAGAATATATTAAAAAGAATTGTTTCATAGGAAAATTTACTGAGGCAGTGTTTGTCGAAGGTAAAGGGACGACAAAGCATCAGTCCGCTATGTTTATATTCAGCAACCTTTCAACATTACTCGCAATATGACAAGTTTTAATGAAATTATAATGTATGTAAATATTATTCATTTAAGAATAAGTTTTCATAGTCAATTTTCTTTAATTCTAGTGTTGCGAACATTGTGACTGGCGAAATGACAGGGTAATAGGGAGTGGGACATGCTTGCGGAAGTGGCCTTGCTCAACTTGTCAACAAACATGCAATAAAAGTAAATTTATTCAGTTGGAATAAATGTAGAAGACGAATCCTTTACAGATTCTAGGGATTGGTTACTTCATAATAATCACAGATGGGCAGTAATGAAAGTAATTGTATAGGATTATGATAGAGGTTTGAGAAAATGTACGTGTGCTGTATTTATTCTATTTAACATTGAAATTGTTATGACAGTGTATTGTACTAATTACACTTACACTTGCTATTTTGCAAACTTATTCTGGTTTAGTGTCTAATCTCTCGTTAAAGCAGAGTGCAAAGTAAGTCTTCGTCAGTGTAATCGACTCGGGCTTAATTTTCATTTAATTCTTAAAATGTTCAATGTGCGTGTTATTGCAAAATACAAAACGCCAGGAAAGCTTTTATTGTTTCATGGCATTAAAGGAACTTGGAGAACCTTTGCTTGTGCGCTGATGGGATGATTACTGCAAGTTTTGATTAATTTCTCCGTTTATTTTATTTTTTCCCATATATTTATTTTAATTTTCATTCATTAAATCTGGTTCATTGTGCTTTCTCTAAGCATTAGCTTGGTACACGGGCGTTTAACACGAGAACAATGTGCGAGGTATAGAATGCTTTCGTGGGCGTAATACTGCATGGGCGCCTGAGGGGGGAGGTGGAGTCGGCGGGGCCCGGGGAGCTATCTTATCTCCGCCTGCCAGATGGTCCGCGCCTTGCTGCGCCGGCCATGTGCTTCCAGCGGCGTTTCCTCGGCTGCCGGCCCGGGCGCCCAGTGCTTTCCGCGCGGCCGTCGGAAAAGGCTCCGGGAAACACGCGGCACAAAAGCGGTCGTGAGAGGGAGCGCACAGCTTGCTCTCGACATGTCAATAGAAGCCTTTCAAATGGACGGTTTTCTAATAGGCTTATTTCTAATAGACATTTTCCATTTTTTGTGTTTTATTATATTGCATTTGAAACACAGAATCACCACGTGTACTTCTGGCTAGTAGAGTAGCTTAGTCCCCGCCCTTCTTCATCAAAGATGTTTAATTTTTTTCTTTTAATAAAGTTACGGGGTTCGCCCGAGCGGGGATTGGATTATTTTTTAATTTGACCAAAATTGAAGATTACGTCACTGCAGAAAGGAATACTCCACACAATGGGAATATTTATACTGCGCTATAAGAATTCTAGTTCTTGAAAATAAAATGTCAAACCGAAATGCCTTCTATCTACCTGATGCAATTTTTTTTACGCCTTTCATAATATTGTTTGCACGCCAATAGATGTAATTGATGTGTCGTTGCTACCTCAAAAGAATCACCGTTGTGAAGCCTATGCTTTCTTTCGCCTACCGAAATGTGCCATTTGATGGGGGTAGAGGAAAAATGCAAGTGTTCTTCGCTGGCGGCGGCAGCGCGAGCATTCCCGGGGCGGGGCGCGACGGCGTCAACAGCCGGGCGTGGGCGCGGGGCGCCGCGTGCTGGCAGATCCGGGGCAGCGGCGCGGCGCGGGGCGGTGCGGTGCGGTGCGGTGGCGCCGGGGTCGGCGGGGCCTCATTGCTCGCTTGCGCCAGGTCTGTGGGTCAATTGCCTATTTAGTCGGCGGCGTGGTGCCCTTAAAGCTGCTGCATCCAAGCGCCGACGCCCGCGCCGCACGCCAGCCGAGAGATTTCTGCCGCCTGGAAACCGCAGCGGTGCTTGCTGACGACCCGGCCACGCTCTTGCTACTGTCGAGTTGTTAACTCGTTTTCTTAGGATTGGTGGAATGAGATGAGTGAATGATCGGGCTCTGATTTACATCGTTTCAAAGCAGTTCCGGACACTTCGCACGATTCATGCTACACCGCGCGTACGATAGTTTATCGATGCTGTTCTCGAAAGAAAAAAAAGCGGAGCTCAAGTTTTAGTGGTTTTCACTGTGCACACTAAATCCTTCATTTTCTGCACAAAACTTTAAATGCAGGTTAATTTCAGTAGGTAGGAATTAGTGTTTTGTCTTTGTAAGTGGTTCAACATTTTAAAAATAAAATTTTCAAAGAATCAAACTGTGATTTACGAAACGGCTATTCGATTAATGAAAATTCCAATTCATTTTTAAATAGTTTATTGTAGACAATCATTTCATTTTCAAACGTAATTTTTTTTCATAAAAATATTTTAAGGTTTGGACCACGAGATACGAAAATGGTATTCAATCGTGTGACGATACTGAAGTATTTTCCCCTAAACAATTTCTGTCTATTTTATATTGATTTTCATTTACACAACACTTATAGTGTTGTTGAACGTAGTTTTGAATATACAGTTCACATAGAATTTTTTTATTCGCCATTGAATTTTTACTCGCGGATCTGAATAAAAAGCGAAGCAGTTTTCAGGACTCTCCTTCATAAATAGCACAGTATAAAAATAATTTCTTGTGTTTTTCCGTCCTAGATTTGTTTACGAATCCAGGCAAGTTGCTTCATATGCAAAATGGATCGCAGATTTCACGGTGGAGCAACTTCTTTCCCTTCCAAGATTCTGCAAGCATCGGGGTGTATTACAATGTGGAGCAACTGTATTCGCTAGCAATCCCCATCCAGAAGCCTGGTTTGCTTCCCCACCTCGGGCCTCTCCCTGTTGCCCGCCAGCTGCGCGCCCCTTGTGACTCAGAAACGGCCACGTGACTCAGCGGTGGGGGTGCGCAGAGGGGTGAAAACCACCCTTGTAGAGGGCGCCCGCATTCTTCCCTCGACCCGGGGAGTTGGAATCCACTTATATGATAGAGACCTGCTTTCTGGATCTGATATATTTTTCAATGAAATTCAGAAAATTGTCTTACTGGATACGGTATGAAAATGCTTACGCTTGATAGTTTTTGCATACCTCTGATATCGATATGCGAGTAATAAAAGAACACATCACTATCTGCAGAGCCGTACGTTGAATTCCTCAAAGTGGATGTGCACTCGCCCGTTCTCTCTCTCTCTCTCTCTCTCTCTCTCTCTCTCTCTCTCTCTCTCTCACACACACACCACACACACACACACACACACACACACACACACACACACACACACACACACACACACTGCCTTTCGACGTGATGCTGACAACTGTTAAACGAACTAATTAAAAATGGAGATTTAATTATTTGTCTACGAACATTAAAAATGATTTCTAATTCTCTTGTAATCTTTCCTTATTTGCGCTTGAACGGGGGGGGGACTTGTCGCTTACTGAATTTTTTAATGTTTCAAGAAAGTTCACCTAGTTAATTGATATTAATTTATTCTTAGGTTTTCTAACCTGGCCAACGACGGTTCATCAGCTGTTACGAAATCGTCCGAATGAGAGCTAAAACGTCATCAGCTGTTGAAATCGTCCGAATGAGAGCTAAAACGTCATCACGGGGACGTCACTGTGATGACGTTTAAGCTTCTGATCGGAGGACACCGTAACAGCTCATCAGGTGTCATCAGACAGATAACAGAAACCCACTTATCGTATTCACAGTTACTGATTCTATTCATTCGAAATCTTGTAAGTACTACGTCCAGATATAGAGAATGTAATGCTGATAAGAGAGGAAAGTACTGGCTTGTTAGAATTTAAAATGTTCGTTATTCCCCAAAAGTACAATACAGTGTAGTTTCTTTAGTACCTACTTTGCTATAAATAATTAAGTTTCAATAATCGGCATAGAAACTGTTAGACGAGAAGGGTCATTCGGGACGACGTACGTGCGACAAACATGCCTCTTACGGTCGAGATGCCGTACAATAAGAGGAGTCTGTATCCGAAGTCGTATCGCGTAGAAAACAACGTTGCTGGATAGGCTTGTTTCTCCCGGCGGAGGAAAACAGTCGCCCCTCCTCTTGGGGACTCCCTGGGCCTTGCGTTGTGCGGCTGTGCGATGATTATGAAATGCCTCGCTATTAGGACATGTGACGTATATTGCAATGGTGGTCCTCTGCGGTGCGGAATGCATGGGGACATCATGTTAAACGCCAGAGGGCAGATGCTCAGCGGCAGCCGATTGTTATGGTGATGGTTCAATAAAAGTGTTAGCGCCTGCGCCACGGAATGGTTTTTCTGCGCCGTTCTCCCATGACTCTCCTTGAGGTCAGAGTGCAGATCCGACTGAGCGTCTCGGGAGGGTCGGAGGCGCCGCGTCGCCGGAAGGGAAGTTCCGGCCGCACGCGAGGCGCCTGTCGGAAGCCCCGCCTCTCCTCCCTCTTCCCACACCGCCCCCGCCCCCGCACCCCGCCGACTCGCTCCGAATTTCCGGGCAACTTCTTTCCCGGCGCTCTCGCCCGCCTCCGCCCCCGCGGCGGCGCAACAGGTCGCGGGCGCTGGGGCTCGCGCGGGAGCCTGCGCGCGCGCGCGGAGCGGCCACGCGGGCTGCATATTTGCATATGGAAATTTTATTATTCTGCCAAAGCGGGCGGCGCGCGGCGCCGCGCGACCGCAAATGGAATCGCGGCGCGGCCCTAAGTGCGTTTTTGAGGAATTAACAAGCTCCCGGCCGCTCGGCGGCGCTCTTCGTTTTTCATCGACTCCGCTCGCTCGCGAGGCGCGGCGCTAGGAGTGCTGCTGCTCCGCCGCGCGGCTGACGGCGGTGGGATGCGGACGCGGGAGCTTGCGACTGGCCCGGCTCGCGTTGCTATAAACCTCCCGGCGTTTGTTCACGGGATACTTCATGTATTTAAGCGTGCTTGTGGTTGGAGGACTGTGTTTACTTAGATGAGCTTGCTTAGAATTACGTCTCAAACGAATGCTATACTACTATACTCAATTTAAACAAAGTGACACTTTAAGGTTACAAGCTGGGAGAAGAGGGGGACATGATCTTGGAATCGGGAGCTCCAATACCAAAAACTTAAGTCGTTACGAATCTCTCGATTGGAGGAGTGTACCCGTTCAGCTCGTGAGCTTGGACGTGGCACTGTTTAAATCGGGGTATAATCTTTTTCTTCCAGTACTAAAATGCTAACTCTTCCGAAAACTAATATTTGGCTTTCGAGGTCAAGAAGGAAAATACTACGGCAGTTGGTGAGTCCTGTTCATTTCTCTGCCTCGGAGGTATAAGTCGGGAGTGAAATGGTTGTATGAAACGGTTGCATTCCCTAATCCGTCGCAGTCTAAGCGGCGGAATGCTCTCGGAAATGCTCCGGCGCTGGCCGCAATATCCCACCGACAATGGCATCTCCACCGTGGCGTCGGCGTTGGCGGAGGGGGGGGGAAGGGTGGAGGGGCGTGGGCCGGCGTCAACAGAGGCGCGCGCTGCGGTCGCGGGTAATGAGGTGTCGCGACCGCGGCATGCGAAAGCCGCGGCGCGCGCGCTCACGCTCGCGTTTTACGGGAAGGGCGTTTAATTTTATTGGCGGCGCCGGCCGCTGACGCGCGCGGCCTCTGCCGCCGCCGCCGCCGCCGCGGCGCTCGGAGCGCGCTAATTAATTGCGACGTCCGGCGTCTCGGGCGCCCGGAAATCCGCTGCGCCAAGGCACGCGGCCACTCACGGGAGATGGAGGGCCGTGCGAATGGATGGCACGCCGCACGCTTTTTGCTTTTACAGATTTGCTTCGCCGTCTCAGAAATTATGTAAAATGAAACAAAGGCGACCATGAGTGTTGACGTGATTAAGCCAGCAAACCCTTTTGATCTGAAATCGCGTTTTACATGGCCCTGGAATATTCTTCGTTTTGTTGCGTTATGATCTTGGAGCGGTGGAATCTAATGGTCAGTGGTTAAGAAAATGTCGCGAACTTAACTGAGCATTAGTCATGTGAAGCAGAGGAAACGGCAACGTTTTATTTGTTGCCCCGAATGTGTGAGATGTTCTGCTCCGTGAGGGAACCTCTGGTGGCGATCCATCTCCCTGGGAGGATTCCGGGCCGGAGCGAAGCGGTGTGCCAACTGCAACGCCTCTTGGCCGAAGGCGGCGGCGTCGGCGGCCGGTGATGTATTCCGTCCACGCGCGGCAGATGCTGTGCGCTGCCTTCCCCCCTCTCCATCCCTCTCTGTCTCTCGGCTTCCCTGGACTGCCCTTGTGCCAGGGCCACGGGGGAGACAGATGTCCGCTCGGATTTATATGTTGACTAGCGGTTGAAATGAGCTTACGAATTTTAACGTCTACCCACAAGATGGATATGGCGTGGTATTCAAGCCATTGCTGTCTACTGAAGTAAGGGATCGTATATTATAGAATATAAAATGTCTTGGAATTTGAAGTGAGTAGGTTTTTTCCGGTTGCGAATTTAACGCATCTGGAGTCATGTATATACTACTTCAGGGCATACAGTGATACAGGTTTCCCCTTTCTTTAAAGTAGCATATAGACGGTTTCATTGTGTTAGATTGATTCGATTCATTATAACATCCTCTGGCTACTGTGCATTTCGCGACCGATTCTACCTTGTTTTTTAGCGATATAGAAGAATGTATTGAAAAATAACACGGATACGTTATTGTTCAGATATTGGTCGATCTTCTCAAATGCATTCGGTGTCCTATTACAGTTCTCAGCATCGCTGCGTCATGAACTGGTTCAAATTGCTCTCGTACGTTCTTCGGAATTTTCCTCCTCAAACAAAATGTTAATTGTGTGCCTCGAGCTCCCAAGGTCTCGTGTCAGTACACTTCGTTCCTCTTCATGATTAGTCATAAACGACTGAATAATGCTCTGTGAAGTTCTGAGTACTCGTAATTGAAAGATAAAGTCCAGTGGCACGCGCGTTGAATTAATTCTTCACATTAATTCGTGTTCTTATGAGTTAGTGTTATTTCCAAATGCTGCAAAAGGGTAATTTAATTTACGGATTTTGAATATGATTAAGCCTTCTAATCGGTAGATAAGAGACTAAGGCGCTAGTACAAGAAATGGTAGGGTACAAAGGGCAGCAAAATGGTCGTTTCCTATGGTCGTTATTTTTTCTTATCTAGTTATAAGGGAAACATTTGTGGAAACTGTGAATATTCTTAATTGTGAAATACTACCTAGCTTCTATTAATTAGATATGGATGTTAAAAAGAAAATTCAAGGGCATTTTGCGTTGAGATTACAATTTAATAATTGCAATGCAGTCGACAGTTCATGTAAATTGATGAATAATTAACCACATTTTCTTCTACGCTTATTTCGCATTATACGAGTACAAAGTGCAGTATGCAGTGTAGAACTTGCAGTAACATTAATATTCATTCCGGTCGACTGCTTGCATCCTTGAGGGGATAGTTTGACCATCTCGTGGTTTTCGTTCTCCCGCCCGCTCCTTTGGCGTAATAAAAAGATCTTTGGGATAGGTTCGCGAACTGTTGCTCATCTTCATCTAATACCGATCCCTTTGACTTGGACCGTAAATTGGATCCCGCGCTGTCGGTTGGGAAAAATATGAAGTCCGCCGCTGGAAAAGGGCGGCGCGAGAAACTTGGCAAAGAGGCCGAGGCAGAGGCAGCGGAGGGTGAATGGAAGGAGCCGCGTTGTGCGCCGGGCGACTCCTCCTCCGCCGGCGCCCGAGGGGGGCGGGGCGCGGAGCGGAGCGGGGAGGGTCGCGGCAGCCGGATGTTTGAGTGACGTCAGAGCACTGTACACAAGCGCGGCGTGCACGGCGCGGCGGCTCGGGCGGGCCGGCTGCGTTCGAGCCGAGCAGCCGCCCGCCTTCGCAGTGGTTCAGCAGCACCCGCTCCCTCCGCAGCGACCAAGTCAGCCTGCAGTTGCGTTCGTTGCACGTATCACGTCTTCGCCACAACCAGGCTTACATTTTGCGGTAACTTTTCCTGTCAAATTGTTAAGGAATGGGTGGAGACATCCGTAAATGACTTAAGTCATTGAAAGTCTTCAAACGTCGTGACTTCTGCATATTATTCTTTGTCTTGTTTTCGTGTGCTCAGGCCCCCACCTACCGTTGTTGGACCAGCACGACTGCGCCAGACGACTTGCTGAAGGTTGCTTGCACAATGGAGAGTCGCTCTAAACGGGCCCAGCACGTACAAATACGTGCACTCTATTCCCGTATTCGCGCAGCCGTATTTCGAATGTACTCAAAATTACTTAAAGGTTTCTCGTCCAGATACATTGCGTCTCCTGCGTGAAGGAACAACTTTAATTTTCACAAGTTGGTCGAAACTGTCCGGTGTAGGTTTCTGTGCACAGACATTTAGAAAATGATCGACCCCAAACCTTTAGAATTAAAAAAAATTAGAGAAGCCATTAGTTTTTATTCAGGACTTCCGATCATGTGTTTTACCAATGGGAGTGAGGTATCACGTTCCTTTTGATTCGGGCGGATAAAACCGTACGGTTGAAAGTGTCGCGTATCCCGCTGTGCCCCCCACGAGCGAGAATCGCTCTGAAGTGCCGCATGGGGAGCTGGTGTGCGTGGGTGGGAGCGGGGGAGGGCATGGGCGGCGCGTGCACACTGGCCTTTGGCGCCTTGTTCTATTCTTGGCCCGCGCTGGGTGCGTGTGTGTAACATGCGCCCCGCCGCTCGTACGTCGGCTCTTTTCCACAGTGAGATTTCGCAGTTTTGTGGGTACGGGTTATTCCAATCCTTCAGATATTGAATGGCAGCGGTTTGGCGAAATACAATAATAATGATAATGATAATGATTATTATTAATGGCGATGGTGATTACTGAATCTTATTCCATCTTAACCAGTAATTGTGTAAAGAACCCAGTGTCAAGAATGTGAAGGAAAAGTAAGAAAAGCTCAATATTATTGCTCCTAAGTGCAAGTATTATTTCTCAAATTTCTATTCTGGGAGTTCACATTATTGTTTTTTCCAGGGGTGCCTGAGCAATGAAATCACTCCATAATAAATTTTGTCAAATTACTTTGTTTATAGTTTCAGATAGTTGAAGAAAAATTTCCGTGATAAAATTTTGCTTAAATAACATTTGCATTTTTAAAAAATTCACTTTTTTACTCACAATTTTGTATGCTTAACAAGTGCAGAGTAAATTTGCTGCAATTTGCTGTGTAATCTATAACCACTACTTCACAAATAATATGTATTCATTTTAGAGTAGAATTTTCATTTTTTTTTATAGAAATATAATGGAGTCCCTGGGATTCGTGCATCCATTGCGATCATTCTAGTTCGGAATTTCGGGACATTTGCCGGGTTAATCTTGTCTCTTTTTAGTCCAGCAACTTGGTAACATTATTGTATTGATCCCCATGTAATAAAATGACAATACATTTTTTCGTCTCTTAAGAACGCTGTCGTTCCTGGCTTTTCGTAAGGATATTTTGGTGAACCAAATAGTTCTTCCCAACGCAGAATTGGGTCCTTTTCTTACCACATTCCAACAACACGTACGTACGTCGCGTATGTACGCGGACCCCTGGTCAGAAAGGACTCCGCCTTTACGTGGCTAGTGCCCGGAGACTCGTGTCACGTCATCGCGCACTGCACGTGACTGTGCGTTGCGCGATGGAATTGAGCGGGTCCGACCGCGTAATGACAGGGCGGCGTCGCGCCGGCGAGGACGCGGTGGCCCTGAGGTATGCGCGGCCCCGGTTGCTCTTTTTAAGAACGTCGCCGCGGTAGATAGGAGAGGGGAATTCTGTGTGATTGCGGTTCGCGCGACCTATGCGGCAAACTACTCTGTACCACCCCCGTCTCCTTCCGTCAGGATGGCGCCGCTCTGCCTTCAGGAGCGATGGAAAGGTAGCCACCAAACGAGTCAGTGCCGCGTTGCATAAACGAAACAGTTTTCTACATAAGTGTGAATGCTATTACTAGTTGTGTCGTTGATTCATTTTTCTGTTAATACAATTTCCTGGTGTGACCACATGAATGGTATTTGTAGAATGGGGCTCGGGTCCATTTCTGAGAAAAACGTTTGATAGATCATTTAAGATTCATGATAGCTTCTAAGATAATACCTGATATTTATGTCGGAGGGAATGCTTTGTGGAGATTCCTGTACCGTAAACGCTCTGAAGTACGGTATCTGTAAACGTTCACTATAAATGCTATAACAGAAATAGTTGTCACATCTGAAAGAATTTTAAAAACAGTTTAATGTTTGTTAGCTGTGTATCATGTTAGTTTAAAATGAGCGCATCGATTCGATAATATTACATCGCCGCTTCAATACTGTGTAATTTATCACTAATGAATAGTCTGTTGAAAAGTCCTCATTCTATCACCGTATTCCATCGAGCGCTGTTTTCCAATGGTGGGAGTGCTGTTGGTCGTTGCAGCGGCACACGTGCTTTTTCGAGGCAGCAGTTGGATTAAGTGGCGATTGACACAATTCCTCTTCATTTCCTGAGTGAGTTTGCCGGGTAATTGCGCCTCCCTCGCGGGCGACGCGCGTCGGCCGTGAGAATCGAACGCCAGGGCGCCACGTGGAGCGCGGCGCGAGTGCTGCCGTGCGTTTCCGTGCGCGGGCGGCGGGGCGTCGCACGCGATTCCGGGCCCCGACCGCCGGCCGGCGCCACGCCCTCCTGGAACCACCATGTTCCGCCCCGCCCCGTCCTTTGCAAGTCGCACATCGCAGCGCGGGTCCGCCCCCTCTCAGCCCATATGCTTCCTTCCACTCGTCCCGCCCATCCCCACTCTGCGTTTAACCCCCACCCCCGCTCCCCTCGCGCTCTCACCGCATGAGGTGTCTCGGGGCATCAATACATACCTGATATCACTCCAGTGTCTCTGACCTGCAACTTCTAGGGTTTGAATCCCGACGTTGGCAGGGTTATCAACTGGCTAGATAGGTAGAGTTAAGCCGCTGCTTGAATGAAAAAAAATTCCGGTCCACTGCGATAGTTTTCCATGGTTTCCACGATCAGTGCCAGTAGAATGTCGGTGTAATATCCCCGAATGGGCCACGGACGGTGCGCGATATTTCCTTCTTTTACGTTGCATATTTATTGCGTCCGTTATTTACAGACACGCATATACATGTGGACTTTCACCTTTTACTGAAACACTATCACATGGCTGTGGATCAGTCGGGAGCTTACGTGTAGGTCAACACAGGATCTCACTATCAAGGGGAAGATCACCACCACTTGCAGTGATAAGACATGCATCGCACATACAAGAGTAATGACATTAGTTGACCGGCGCGGAATCGCTAATCAATCAATCGACCAACCTACCTTGCGCGCTCTGCGTTTCATCGCGTCCTGCCCTTTTGCCCTCAGCCTCGCCCTGCTCCGCCCTTCCCCGTTGTTCCCCCTGTGCCTCGCCCCACGTCCAGCTTTCGTGGGGAGGGGGAAGGGGTGACTGAGTGACAGGCGAGGCTCTAGGCCTGCCGTGGTACTGTCGCGTGCCGCCCGCCCACGTCCGAATAAGGCCTCGCACAAAGGACCCCCCTCCCTCCCTCTCCGCTGCGGTCGCCCCGAACGCCAGGCAGCGACGCCGGCTGTTCTTCGCCTCCGATGTGTCGTGCTAACAGGCATGCTTCGTCATGATCATGAGCTGCACACGGCATGAAAGGAATTGTGCGCTCGCACGTCCTTAGCGCGCCCAAGAAACCGCTTTAGAGTCCGCCGGAACGAACTAGACGGGGGGCGCGAGCGGCGTGGGAGGAGGAAGCGGCGCCTGCCAATTGGAGCGAGTGACGCGGGCCGATTGAGATTGCCGCGTTCCGCGCTAAGAAATGGCGCCGCGACACGAACCACGAGCGGTCGCCCGGGGAGCCAGATTGCCCCGCCCCTCCTCGCGCGCGGGACTTGCGTGGAACTTGTGGCACCGTTGGCGAGTGCATTTGCTTGGTGATTATCTGTGCTTGACGCTTTTCCTCTTTTGTTCGCAGGTAAGTGTGGACGGTTGTCTTCACTTCTTCTGTCGGTGTTTTCACCTCTACCTCTCCTCTGCCTCTTTTTCGCGATGCAAGTCAAGGTAAGTTTCTCTCGCTACCGCTGCGGCTCCTGCTCCCTGCAGCCGCGGCAGCAGCCCGCCCGAAATTTTATGTCGGTTTGAAAGCGTTATGTATTTTGTATGCTGTTGGGGAGTGAAAATTTTAGCCGCCTTTTAAATATTGACCGGTTTCGGGGGAAGGCGAGAGACAAATTTACGCGTAGTGGGTCATAAAATATTACGCCAAAATTGATCCTGTGAATCATTTATTATCGCGCGGTCCAAATTCAGCAGATGATCTCCGATAAGGGCGCCTCGCACGCTCGCGGCTGCCGCCGCCGCCTCCGCCCGTTGCGTGCTCGAGGTAGCGATGCCCCAGGCGCCCACCCTCTGCCCGTTGATTTTATGGGGTTCTCTCCTCGCCGGACGGCTCTTATTTATCGACTGATAGCTAACGGAATGAAGTGAAGGTAGTGTATTTGAGTGAGCTTTGCAGTGCGGTGGGGTTCCTCTTGCATTTATGTATGTGTGTGCGTGCGCGAAAATTGAAAAGAAAACATTGCGGAAGGACTGACAAATATAACTACAGAGATCTCCCCTTAGATATGTTCATAAAACTATTTTCATCTACCACGGACGGTTTTTATTACGTCTCAGACTTTGCATCTTAAAAAAAAATTTTATGAGTATTCCGCGTATCTTCGAAAAAATGAGAGGCCTGTTAACTGTTCTCCATAATTCACAGATCCCCGTAAACCAACAATATTAGTACTATTTAAACATATATTCGAAGTGTGTCTCTCATAGGTGTTAAACAGTAAAGACATTCAATTGTAAATATTTAATTGCACTCAACAAAGTGCTATTTAAAATCAAATCCTTAATAAACGTCTTTGACAAACTTCATTAGCCAATCTTACGTCCAATATCGCAGGTGAAAGATTACTCCGTTCATTGTTTTCTTTAATGGACATTGGGAGGTTCAACAGTCAGTATTGTGATTTCAAAACGTAATTCTTTGAAAGCAGAGTTGTAAGTAGACAAAAGCAAGACGAACGATCAATCAACGATCATTGTAATGATTAGATGATAATTATGTTGCCAAGGTACGAACTTAGAAGGAGAATTTGTCACAATACAATAGACACTGAAACTCAGGTGGGAGTTGTACGGGAAGTTGATAAATCTTTGAAGACCAGATAGGACATGTGCATGTCTCAACAGGAATTCCAGGTAACGGAGTGAAACTGTTTTCAAGTCGTTATTAGTTGCAGAAACAATTTTTTTTTTAATTGAGTGACTTCTCAGATATTCAAGGATGTACTAGTGAATCCAGAAGTATGATTAGTATTCGGTTAATTCTGTTGCGGTTTGGGTAATTATGCGACGAACAACGTGGCTAGAGAACTTGACACCCTGCAACTTCAGTCAAAACGCAAAATATTTAATTTTTCCCGCAAAATATTTAATTTTCCCCGTAAAATAATTTGCTTGCTTGTACAGTTTTTGGCCACACACCATTGTAATGAAACATTTAAAAATAGTATTGGAGTTGCCCGGCTAGTCCATTTTCAGGCATAAGAAGTTACATGAAAAAGTTGCGATTAAAATCCTCTTCTCAATTTTTTATGCCATTTCGAAATTAGGTCTATTTATGGCCAGTCTGTTGAAACAAGTAACAATTCATGAAAATATCGGAAGGATATAGTGCAATTTACGCCTTTTCACCAGTTTTCCTATTTTCTTTCAGAATATCCTGAAGGAATTGTACGATTGATTTGTCTCGTCGAGAGGAATCGAATCAGCTTTTAATCACCTCAGAGTATTATGTCGTACGTCTCCCAGAATACGTTTTAGTTGCTTAAAAGTCCCCAAAATATGTTTGAGGGAAATTTCTGAGAATCTTCTGAGGTGGGGTGGATATAAAAATCAGTTCACCGTAAGGAGAGGTGACCCAGTGAATGACACCTCGTTTGTCTCGATTGGTGGATCGGAAGGGATCTAACCGAGAGGGAGGAACAGAGATTACTTCAGGAAGACACGATAAATTAAATTAATCGAGGATGCGGAAGATTCTGTTGTTTCTTTCACAACGCACAATATGTTGGATAGTAGTATTCAAATACTACCAGCTATTACAGCGATGTACAAAACCCAATTAACTAAATTTCGAAGTATTGTGGAATATGAGAGAGAGTTAACGTTTTGCGTGAAGACCTTGCATGACATATGCCCAAGCCACAGCTGATGAATCTTTGCATTGGCGTGGACGCTTCTCCACATACTACATTTATAAGCGGATTATGCGATGTATATCAACTGATGCCAAGAGATTGTTGCACGTTCGTTAAAGAAAGATTATAAAGGCCACATCCTCTGTCTTCTGGTACTGTCTCCTATTTAGTTTGATAAAGTGCACAGTCACACATGTTAATAATCCTAAAGACCGTAAATCAATGCTGTTTTCAAGAAAGCTATTAAAAAATCTTCCCCTATGGTGCATTTATCTTCAGGCAGTTTGTCACAGCTTTATTAGTTCGGAATGTAGTGAAAATCTTTTTTCAAGCCGTAAGTGAAATGTAAGTACATTAATGTCGACTGATCAATTTGACTACACTGTAACCCTTGAATTTTATCCTGCATACTACCCACATATTTTATTCAGAATGTCATTATACAATATTTGTATTTCAATTATTCATTACACAGGTCATTACGGACTATATTTTCTGATGTAAATTCTAAACCATATCACTGATTTCACTACATTCTATACCATATCTGTTTTCCTCTTAGTTTACTCTGATCTAAAAAGGCTGAGAAAATTAAGAAAAACTTTGTTAATTGTGCAACTATTAGATTGAACAAACTACGCTCACACTGGTCTCCCGCGTTTGTACGTTTGTCGCCCGTGTGTACTACCCCGGCATTCGCCTGATCTGCTACTGTTCGGCGAAAGTACGAAAAAGTACATTGAAGCACCCAGGCACTAGAATTCTCCTAGAGTCGGTCAGAATTGATCTAGCTATATGGCTAGTGTTGACAATCACCGCCGGAGATTCGGACTCTAGATTCTCCCTGTCAGAAACACTGCTCTCTGCAATCACACTTTTTTTTCTGTAAAATACCGGTTTGATTTTACGGCAAACAGATGTTTTCTAAAGATAATATCCATAAATATAGATATTTTACCGATACAGACGTCGGATAGAGGTAAAATACCTCTAAAAATATCGGTATTTTACCGGTATCTTGAAAGGTATTACAAATAAAGGTATTTCTATACCGATATTCGTAGCTTTACCGCTCTAATTATGGTATTTGGTGCCGATTTTTTTACACCTTGCAATTTCAATTTATTAATAATGACCCTATCCCTGCGTCTTGTATTCAAGGCAAAGCGAATTCGTGTTTCAATAACGGTGTGAGAGGCTTTCTGGTGCACAGATGAACTGATAACGTCGGCCTCGTAGCCCATTTTCATTATAAGCTCGGCTTTTCATTTGCATCGACCTCCCATCGCGCCCCGATTTCAGCCTTGTTCCCTTTGCCCGCTTCCCTGCAGTATTCTGATGTATTTCGTTTCTTTTGTTAGACAGCCTGTGCCGATGTGTTTGCATATTAAAACGTAATAATACAGATTGACGGGTTGCTTATGGTAGACATATTGATTTAGAATTTATCTGAACTACATACCTTTTACTTTCTCAATTATAAGTTCACACAAATTACTATCAATTGGAAACTAGTGTGTGGTGTAAGCTGCCCTAATTTGGGAAAAAGTAAAACTAGTTGACACATCACATTTTATCAATCTCTTCTCTCGGAATACTTCGCTTTGAAAAGAGTTAAGCCTATAGCATTTAGTAGGTTGTTGGGATTGTGTGCAAACCTGGAGGAGGCGACTTGGAAGCTCGTGCGAACGAAAGGGCGAATTGAGAAGCGTCTCGGGGAATGCAGATGTCGGGCGCTTCGCGGAGCCGTAGTGTCTGCGAGCGAGGAGTGCGGTGGCGGGTGCGGGGTTCGGTCGCTCCCGGAGCGGATGCGAGCGACGACCGGCGGCGCCCGCACTGTAAATCTCGCGTCCGCCGCGGGGCGGGGCGGGGCGCGCGGAGCCGGCGGCCGCGGCTGCGCCGCCAACATAAACCCGCCGCTTTACGAGGGCGGGCGCTCGGACTTCATCACGACATAACGGCCAGGTTAAGTCGCGCGCCCGCGGCTCCCGCCGTGGCGTTGGGGCTGGCGCCGGCGTCGACGCCGACGCCGGAGGCTGTAAACGGCCGCCCCCGCTGCCTCCCCTTTGGGGTTTCCCCCCCCCTCCGCTACTTCCTTCCCGTGCCCTCCGCACTCCCTCTCGCACGTCAACCTCTTCGGCGCCGTCTCCGCCCTTCTCCGAGGCCCCCTGAGCTGCCTGTCGACAGCCCCACACTCCCTCCGCCCCTTGTCCAACCTCTCGTGCACATCCTTCTGCCACTTTCTCATCTCTTGATGGCCTGTGCGGTGAGAACGTCGTTGCCTCGGCTCTCGGGCGTTGCCGTCTTCTCTTCGCGCATGCAGAAGAGTCGGCCACCGACCCAGGTGAGTTGGTCCTCCACCCCGTAGTCCGACGCAGACACTGCCACCCTTGTGTGGGCGGGGGCGTATCTGTCGCCGCCGCCGCAAACGCCCTCATCACTCGCCTGGCGCCAACTTTTCCTCGCTGCCCGAACGCGAGGCGCGCTCGTCAGCGTCCCTCGTCGCAGAAAGTGCCTGGGAGGCGTTGGCGAAAAGGAAGGGAAGTGAGTTGGGCGGGGCGGGGCGCCGTTTGGACACCCTTTTTACGCTGCGTACCCAGCGCCCGTATCAGCGCCGCAGGGAGGTCGTGTGGGCGTTGGTCGAGGCAAGGGCTGCGTTCACTGCAGGTGCAACTATTTTTTGAGAGGTGTGTGTACTTGTTAGTTTTGACATAGTTTGTGATCTTTGTAATGAATTATTCGTTCAAAAATTCATAAAAGAAGTGGAAATGCTTAGAAACAGACTCGATATATATAGGTAGATGTCATAGACTGACGGATTTGTGCGAAAAATCTTGCCATTTCAAACACCCAATAAGTTTAATGACGGAAATTGTTTGACATGTTTTATTATGCGTAAAAATTTCAAAAATTCCAAAATTCCAAGAGCTGTGCCTCCGTCCTTGAGAAACACGAACGTTCGAAAATCCAGCAATGAGAATGTATTTTATTCATTGCAATTACAATTGAAGAGTTCTGAAACACCCAACGATTGCTAACAGTTGGCGTTAACAGAAGAAACGCTAAAATCAATTTGCCTTTGAAATTCATGGAATTGTGAGTTTGAATTGCCATTTATGTTTATGGACCATGTGGTATTCACGTCAATTTGCTTTTGTACATAGGAAACGGTCTCCGAAATGCTACGGAAGTTAACCAACTGACCAACACGTTAATTAAAAAATATCATTGCGTTGATAGAATGTTAACTTCTTAAATGAATTTAAAAGGAAGGTTTGTTTAAATACGCTTTTTATATTAAAAATGTGGAAAACGCCCCTTGTTCATTGTCGGAAGACAATTAGTCATGTCTTATAACGCATTTAGATTGGACGTACTACAGATTTGAAAGAATCGAATTTTAAATTCAACGTTGCATACTACCTCGCGCTGAAAAAACAAGAAGTTTGCAAAATCCAACTTGTTGGTTATCGTATTTCTAGAATTTGTATATCCGTAAATCCAGAGGTTCACTTTGCACGGTAAAATATTATCTCTGTTACGTGTATTTGGTAGAAACAATAAATGATTACATTCATTTGTAATTTAATGCGAATAATATTGTGTATGGGCGCATTTTCGCCAGGTGATTGTCAAATTCAGCGGCGTGTGAAATTCATCTGAAGTGGCTGAGCGAAATAACAATTCGCATGATGAGGTTGAGCGGCGCGAGTGTCGTTGGCGCGATGGCGCCCGCGGGAGGGCGCGGGGCTATTGTCCCGGCGCGGCCCATTACCGTCCCTCATCGCCCGCCCCGCCCCGCCCACCCGCGCGCGCGCCGCCGCCGATTCCCACGCCCCCGCAATTAGCGAGCTATCCCACGCGGGGCGGCGCAGGCGGCCCTGCTCCTCCTCCCCCGACACGGCTCCACACTCAGAGCCCTCCGCCGCGCCCCACGCACTCTGCCCGCCCCGCCCCGCCCGCCCTCCGCCGCCTGTTCCCGCGCCCCCCGCTGCCATTCTACGCATTCACTGTACCCATTGTGTGGGTGCTGCAGGACATTGTCGGTTGAGTGGGTGATGCAAAACCTCAATTCCTGGATGATTTGTTAATTTATTTCCAGGTATTGAAAGTCTGATATGAAACGGGAATGTGCTAATAAATCAGTCTTCGAGGGCAATATATTATAGTTGCGAAATTTTTAAAGTTACATTAGTCTAGGGATATTTGCGTTCCTTCGAAGTGTCATGAATTATGTGAAGGTTTAATAGTTCTTTCAGAACCGCTCTACTGTCGTCATGCACGCAAAGAATGTCGTCTTAATAATACGTTGCCTCAAATGCCCGTCGGATTCTTTCCGCGATGCTGCCTCTTACAGATTTGCCGAAAGAAACTGGTGACGGAATTCGTGCGTTGTTCTTTCAGGACAGCGCGTCGCCGACGGGCGTCGGACTGTCGCCACCGCCCCGTGTTAGTGCCGCCTGCTCCCAGCAAAATGGCTGCATTAATTACATTCCTGTTGTTGCAGGGCATTCCAATTATACGTAACAATTGAAAAGTGAAATTGCGCTAGGTATCGCGTGTAGTAACTGTTTACTGCGCGAGGTCATCGTGTTGGTCGTTTTGCGGACGGGATGAGCGGCGCCCGGCGCCGTGTCGCGACGAGCACATCCCGCTCCACGCCCCGCCCCCCTCCGTTTGTTCCGCCACCCCTGCCCTCGCTCGTGCGCCATCTCCATCCCCCCCCCCCCACTGCCGTGGCGGAGTATGCGTTTCTGCAGTGTACTAGAGTACCGTTTTGCCAGATCCCGTGCGGGCACAGGCGAGCTGTGTGGAGTAACCTCGCCGGCAGCGACATTTTGACGAGGAATGAAGTTGGTTACCACCCGCGTAAGAGAATACCAATTTTGCCTTTTAATGGAGAGGCATCTGCAAAATTTAATCTGGCGGGAAAAAAGCGCGGGGAAAGCAGTAGACGGGGCAGCAATTGGGTGAGGGCGATGGTGCAGCTGCGACGAGACCGTGCGAATACAATACTCGAGGAGGCTCCGCTCCGCGACTACGGGAGAATATTCCTCTGATTCGTCAAACGTATTTATGGAGCACGTGCGGGCGGAGTTCTAAGTGGATTTATTGCTTGAGAGGCCCGCGACTCTCCTGGAGAGCGAATAGGGATGAGCGCGGTATGTTTTGTGAGACGCGAATTCTGTTAGGAAGGAAACCTCGTTCGCGTCAGAATCTTTATGCCTTCTTTTTTACTTTTTCGCGCTCGTTGGCGCGGTTTCCTGGTCTAGATGCAATCCGTGCCCGTCTTTCCCGGTACACGCCTTCCACGTTTTGGCAGCAGCAGCAGCAGTTGTGCACTAAGTTTTCTAAATGTATATAAAATGGCACTTTTGAGATCCAGGTGAAGAAAAAAGTCTGATGGGAGAAGAAAATCTTAGGTTTTGAATCATGTGTAATATATATACTGGTCAATTGATAGTCTTGCGTTTTGGGTTTAGAGGTGAAAAGGGTAGAGATGGGTTGTCAGAAGTCAACAATTGCCGCACGAACCATGTTGCCGGCTTAGTTTTATGCGTATGACGTAGATGTGAAATTGTCTGTGATTTATCGCGACTCGCACCATAAAGATCCGGTTGCGGATCGTATGTTATGTATTGGAATAGGTGCATACTCTTAACAAGAATTACATTGAACATCGATAATGTCTTATTTAGTTCTCTATTATTTCTGTCATCGTCTTACCGTCGCTGCGGTTGGTCAGTTGTGGAAGCGACGTCTAGCAACAAAAAAGGCTTGAATGCTAATGAAAAACGAACTATCAGAATTAGGGATCCCTATTGTGAATGGACGTAATTAGTAAAACTCTTCGGGCCAGTGTGAAGTGAACGCTGTTAGTGATAGGGAGTTTTCCCCTGAAATTCTGTTCTGCATGAAGTGACATTAATTGAATAAAATATACTTATTGATTCTTTATTTCTTGATCGAATGTTCTCTGGGGTGGCTGCTGGATGATACGCGACATTTATATTCTATATATCACATTTCTTTCCCAATTTTTCTGCTAATGGAATTTGTTTTTTGCAACAGTTTTGTCTATGAAATTAACATATTTAAATCTAAATATGAATTTCAGTAGTCGTAAAAGTAGAGATCGTTGATTCAGTTGCGGAACATCACGCTGTTTTACTGTATACAAATGGGCTGTAATTACGGTGATCACTGTAGGTGGGACATAAACCAGTGTTAATGAACTATTCTCTAGCTTGCATTGCGGTGTTATACTCGCATATGGTCGACCTCTAATACTCCCAACATGTCGTTAGAGAGGACTTCTCGTGTGGAATAGTGTATTAATAAACTCACTTAAATTCAGAAAACTGTAGGAAGTTCTATCATGAAGCTATTGGAGCACGTATATCGTAATAGACGCTCCGTCATCCATAGAACAATAGAGTGGACGAAGGAGGGAGCAGCTCACCCTCCAGTCCCCCTCCGGCCTCGGCAGGTCGGCCTCGGCGCCGTTCCACGCCGCGCTGCGCTACGCCACACCACACCACGTCGTTCGCCTCCGCCCTGCACCCGCCACCGCACCGCGCGCGGGTTCCGTGTTCTGTATTATTGATTCCGCCCTCCCGCGCCTCCGCTCGCTCCGCCCCGCCCCTCCCTCCCCTCCCTTCCCTCCGCGCCGCGCCGCTGTTTGGAGCGGTTATGAATATTACAGCGTTCCCGTCCCCTCGGCACAACAGGCCGTTAAAACAGTCACATAGTTACTGCGCGCGGCGTGGGCGGGGCCGGGGGGGCGGGGTGCTGAACTGTCGCGGCGCCGCCAACCAACTCCGCCCGCGCGCTGGAACTGTGCGGCGGCGGCGGCGGCGCCGGCAACTTGCGCCCCTGCGAGTCGAGTTTGCAACTCCGCCCCCGCATCAAGCGCTCAGGAAGTAGAGGCGACGGGCCGCCGCCCCGAAAAAAATGGAAGCCCGTTTTTGTCGCGCCCGCCCGAGGCCCTGGCCCGCGCCGAGCGGAGCTGCCGAACGAATTATGGCGGCGCGGACGCGGGGCGGGTGGGGGAGGGGAGGAGGGAGCGTTTTTGCGGGGGCGCGGCGCGTTTAACAAATGGAAGCGGGGCCGCGTGGTGGCTGCCGGCGGTATGCCGCGGAAGGTGGCGGGCCGGCGACCTGCCTCCAAGCAATTCGCCCCCCGATTAGCTCGTGGGCAAGGAAGGCTGTTGTCAGTTGAAGTTTGAAGTTTTGTGATCCGATCCCCCTCAAGTGAAACGACTGAACGTCACCGCTTGGTAGAAAAAAATACTGTTGGGAGTTCAATGTGTGTGTTAATATCCTTTTTCTGTACAGTCACAGTGTATCCGATTAATCACTCGTTGTTGAATCATATTACTACTACCATTTTCTTCCTTTAAGTTTCAAAAGGGTGGTGTAATGAGGATATATGGTTGCATCATTAACGATTATATCTGAAATTTGTTTACTGCCCCAGTCTGACACGAAGGATTAATTAGGTTCATTCGTATTTGTTTTCTTTGTGGAAGAACCTTTTCCTTTGCCTTCATATTTTATTGCTGTAGAATTTACGTTTTCAGGTGCAACCCCCCATTCTGAATCTATTCGCTGGTAAAAACTAATTTGGACAATTTTCCACATCCGTTCGCACATTAATATTAAGTAAACCTAAAATCATAAAGAAAGCATCTTCTAAGCCGGTTAGCATAATCATACTAGTAACTGTTAAATTTCGTAAAATTGTTACAGAATGAACCATGACTTAAATTGCGGTGTTCATGTGGGGAAACAGACCAGGACCATGTATGGCACAAATGCGAAAAAACTGAAATAACTGTCAATACAAATAACAAACTTAAGCACTTTATGATGTGGATTTCAGGAGAGGAAACAAACTAGTTGCGTATAACGGGAGCGCGGTTATGTACGTATATTATCTTTAAAAATTGAGGACTTCCAAGTTTGATATTCTTAAAATGATCGGTGTTCGCGCAGTGCGGAGGTCTTTTGCTCTGTTCGCTTTGCTTTAGAGGTGCCCCCTCCCTTCCCCGTTGACGCATGCGGCCCTGTAGGCCCCGTGAGAGAGCCCTCGCGATCAGCACCCGCGGGTGAGGTCGGGCGGGGCGGGTGGATGCGCACAGCTGATGTCCGCGGGCGCCCATCTCCAGCAAGAATATCTCTCTCTCTCTCTCTCTCTCTCTCTCTCTCTCTCTCTCTCTCTCTCTATCTATCTATCTATCTATCTATCTATCTATCTATCTATCTATCTATCTATCTATCTCCCTGCCCCGCGCCCGCCTCGCCCTTCGTGGGCGCGTGCACACTGCTGCGACAATGAAATTAGCGCCCTGAATCGTGCGCAGGCTAGCGGCCGCGTTGCGCCGTCGTAGGTTGGCGCGTCGCGTTCCCGGCGAGCCGTTCGCGGCGTTGCCCCAAGTTCTTCTATTCATTTGCTTTCGAAGGAGAGGGCTTCGGGCGACAGAGAGCGACGTTATGATCAGAAAAGGAAAATCGGCCATTTTAAGCGTGAAGGGCAGCGGCTTTTGAATATTCATAGATACAGAGCTCGTGCTCAAAGTGGAAATGCCACAAGTGGGTTGCCCCTCGAATACATTGTGGACTTCGATATTCACAATTGTGGAACTGATAATTGGTAGTTACTGGTTCCGCTCTATTCAATTGTCCGTTTTCTCGTGATGACAGTGTTATTCGGCATGTTAAATGTAAAACATGCATTACCTAAACTGGAGAATAACAAAACGTTAAATAGCCTGAATAATCCGTCGATAGAATTTTTTAGATATTGCCATAAAAAATAAAAACGTGTGTACTTGGCGATCTCTCGGAATTAATATGAAAATGTCTGAAGTTTTTTTTTTTTCTGCACCTTACCTCATCACTTCTGTGCTGGTGCAGTGGCATCTTTTGTGTTATGTAATGGTTCTGGAATAGTGGGTGTGTGCCAAAATCCTGTTTACAACATCCATATAAATTGCAAATTGGCACCTTCAATTACATTCATAACTGACGATTTTGATATGAATCAATTGATTCACTACATTGAATTGACACCGCTTGCTGTTGGAAGCAGAAATAACGCGTAATATAATAATAATAATAAGTTTTATTTTCATGTGAGAGTAACAAGTTCTTTCCATACAAGGTGTCGGCTGTCCGCTGTCAGTGGAGTTGTGCAGTGTTTGCAGTTGCCATAGGCGATCTGGGCGGCAGCAGTCGCCCTTTCCGTTTGAGCAGGGGAAACTCGCTAGGTGGCGGATAGTGCCGCTGGGCACGGAGGGCGGTGGGCGGCGATCGTGGTGTGCGCCTTTCGCCGCCGCGGTGGGGCACGCGATAATCTATTATAAGCTCGGGCGGCCGCGGCGGGGCGGGCGTGCTGCTGCCTGTCGCAGTTCCCAGTTGAGCCAACTCCGCGTCGCCCCCGGCGGCGGCGGCGCCGCGACGCGCAAACTTGCGGGGTCCGGGGCAGGCGACGGCAGGGGGAGCTGGAGGGGCGGGGAGGAGGGGGCGACTCGCTTTGAGATGATAAACAGTCGCCGTAATGCGCAAAATGGACCGCGCTGCTAACTCGTCAAATCAAACTTTGCAGGGCGGCGGCGGCAAGACGCGACCGCGGTGTCGCCCGCGGCGCCTGGCAGCCGCCGCCACGATGCCGCATCTGACGCCTGACCGCCCCCGCGCCCGTGTTTTCTCTCTCGTTCTCCGTCGACGCTGGTAGAGGGGATATTCCGGCTCAAACCCTTTCTCGAAGGAGACCAAAAGCGTTTACTTGTATATGCCGTAAAAGGGATGACACTGTAAGCATGATAAAATTAGAATTTTTGGACGGGAGGAAATAAATATTTATTCTGTGCCTTTTAATCTGTTAATTTAAAACAAAATATTGTTTCTTGTCGAGGTACATGGCATATCATAGATTGTTCTGTTTTTACTTTTTTTGTTGCGAAATCTTCTCATTCACTACTTCCTATATTTAATTGTATATATTCATTCAATTGGTGCATCAGTTAACAAGGCGTCCAGCGTTTATTAAAAGCTAGTGAGGTGCGATGGCGTGCGGTTGACGGGACAACATTTGTACAATAAATCGAGGGTTGTAGGAGAATCCTTGGTGCAGCTCGCTGCCTGCACTCTATTTGTGCGGTGCTCTGTTCATCTCGCGGGTGCATGTTGGCGGCCTGGGCGTGCGCTGTTTTCCAATAAACCGTATCCACTCACTGGTTCTCAGTCCCTCTTTCTCTCTTCCTTGATACCGCCGCCTTCGCTTCGACGAAAGCCCCTTCGTTTATCGCGTGGAATGCACGCGGACGTTGGCGCAGGCGCTCGTAATGAAGAAAGAAAGTCGCCGGTTGTTTCTTTCGGAAACAATTGTCGGCATTTTTTTTCCTTATCGACATACGCACACCGAAAGACGCGGCAGGCCGCACCGATGGCGATCTCCAAGCGTGTGCACACTCACTCACTCACGAACGAACGAACGAACGAACGAACGTTCAGTTTTCGGCCTTGCTTCCGTCAATTTTTGCGGAAGTGCGTGGCGCTTGGAGCGGGGTGAGGCTGCGGTGGCTCCGGGAAGACTTGAAGCGCCGCATCGCCGTGCGCGATTTGATAAGACTTGACGAGTCAAGCTGGGTAGGGCGTTGCCTCGCCTCCAAGAGTCTCCAATGATCTTGTAAGATTCATTCGTCGTGAGGTTGCCTTATTTCATTTTAATATTGAAGGACACACATTCTCCAAGAGTTCTGTGTAGAGAGGTGAAAAACGGAGTCGGGTGTGAGGAATTCTCATATTTCATGAACACGTGCGTTTTATTCATTTAGTTGACACTTCTGTTCATGGTGTGAACTTTATGGTGGGCAACTTGAAAAATGCAGTTTATTGTGAGCGAATGCGAACTTCAGATACTTTGAATTTTTAAATTCCGATTTTAATATCTGAATAAACGAACTAATCTTGGCAGAAAAAATGTGGTTTGTCCTTCAATGTACTTAACCACATTTGCAACATCGTCTGATGGCAACGAATTTGTTTTGTTTAACTTCTGACCCGTTTTCTGCTATCCTCCGCGGGGTGATGCCAGGCGTTCGTGCTGCAATGCCTCTGGCCTGCATTAAAGTGGTCGTTTGAAAAATGCAAAAGCAATTTCAGACGACACCGTGAACGAATGTTGTTTCAGCAGGATGGTGTAGTGGACCACACAAAGGCATCCGCAACCGATGTCCATTTCGATAATGGTTTCTCTCTGGGAAATATTTTGTGGAAAGGAGTTTCCGAAACGTTTCGTATTTGAACACGGCATTAGACTGTTTTATCGTATAATCTAAGTAAGGTAAACGACAAAAAATGCAACACCTTGCCAGTAGAGGAGTAAAAAACCAGAGCTTCACTCGTGGCCGTGGGAACGTATTTCTTATCCTAAGGGAAGTTAAACGACCACAACCGCCCTAGAAACGTCCTAAAACATATCCGTAGTTGCGTATTCCCGCTCATGGCGAAAGGACGAATCAGAAAAAAAGAGATTCACTTCTGACTCCAACACCTCAGTCTTAAAGGAGGCTGTATTCTAGCGGGGTGGTTTTGAGCATTTAAATGATTTACATCCCTGAAAAGATACTGCGTAGGAGAGAATGCGAGTCGCTTGGAGCTTGCAGACCTTCCTTCGTGATGCAGTGTCGTATAATCTATATAAAGCGAAGGGGTAAAAATGTGTCGCTGGAGGCGAATAGTAGAGCCCAGAATGTTCGACGTTGAGTTGTGGCTGTTGCGAGCGTCTCGGGAACGCTGCTGGGGCCCTTCGAGAACGTCGTATTCGAGTTGCTTGGCAGTTCATCGCCTGCGAAGCGCCCATCTTCATTTGCTGCGAGCGTTCGCTGCGCCCCACCTCCGGAGCGCGCGACCGCGTCGCGACTGTTCGTCCAAACGGAAGGAGAAAGAAAAAGAAGCGAGACGAGGCAACTTAATTGTGAATTTTTATTGTGCCCCGTGTTTAGACCTCTCTTAAAAACTGCGCGATGCATTAATTGCCAAAGTTATTTCTGAAGTTAATGATCCGAGAAAGGGCCTCCATTATCACCTCCATTCCGAGGAGGGCGCGCACCCGCGTCGCTGTAAACAAAAGAGGGAGCAGAGGGAGGGGGTGTCGCCTTGCAGGAGCGTCGCGGCGCTGTACGACGCAACAAAAATTTTCACTCGTGCCGACTGCCTTTTTTTGCGACGACCAGGTTGTGTTCGGAGGGGTTGAGGAGGTCGAGCGGGCGGGGTGATGGTTTTGGGAGGCGCTCATCGTCGAGACCGGATTCATGTCACGAAAGGCTCGAAAACATGATCGAACTGTGGGAGGGAGGTCCGTACAATATTAAAATATTAGCCATACGTAAAGTTATTGTAAAGATAAACTATACACATTGGTATTTAACATGTCAATATGAAAATAGATAACTTCAAAAAATATATTAATGTTTGCTTTTGAAATGGCGAGGGACGAAAACACGTGTTCGCTATTTATGCGTTAATACACCCGTGAGCATTGAGCCCTGCACCGAACCACCTTACCACGACGTGTTGGATAGTGGCACTTAAAAAACATTATCACTATGTTATTAGCATTCTTTACGTAAGATTTTTCTTCTTTTCGCTTGGAGGTTAATTGAACTTTTATCTATTCAAAATATTTCATTACTCTGTCAATATTAAAAATAAATAATATTGCTTAAATCGAATGGTTCTTGCAAATGTTCCTTTTGATGCGCCCTACGCACTAACGTTCAGTCTTAAATATTGTGTAAAAGCAGGGATTTGAACCCTATTAGTCGCAATTTTCGCGAATGGAAAAGTCTTCTTCGGAGTGGTTTTGTATGGTTGAATATATTTCAGATTCTGATGCAGTTTCTTTTACCCCTGAAGAGATTTTCCTGGTAGTATCGTTCGTGTATAACTAGCATAAAGGAATATTTGTTGTTGTAGTGTACTGCGTTTCCACACAATTAAATAATGTATTTCCTAAAATTAACCTGTATTTATTCGCGACTATATTAAATTTATTTTATATTCCAGTGTAAATGTTCTCGTGTATTATTCTTACTTCAATTTCCAGGAATCTATTGTTACTCTTGTATTTTAGTTTTGTGAGAATGCTCGTCAGTAAACATTCACGCATTTTGTGTTTCTTGCACACTTCTTTCTTTCATAAATATATTTCCTTGGGAAAATATGGAGCTACATAAAACAGTTATTTGTCAACGATGTCATTCGCCGTGTTGTGAGAAGAATGAAATCGAGACTTTCGTGTGCTCCTTTTTCGGTGCTGCATGAAGGAAAAGGTCACGCCATAAGAAGGAACGTAGGGCTTTGCGCCCTCTCCCATCCGGAGACATTGCAGCCACCCTCAATTTTCCCTCCCATGTGCATTCGCTTCGCCCATTTATTCCCTTATTATACGCATCTACCTGTGCGCGGGGGTGTTGCTTAATATAAAATTCCATTCCTTGTTTTACTGTCTTTCACTTGCGAGATGTTAACACGTTATCTCGTATCGCCCGCCGGCGGTGATTGTCGATGCATATTACACGGTGATGGCGACGCGGCGGCTGTGGCGGCGCCGTCGTCATTAAACACCGCGAACGCCCCGCTTCTTTATTGCTCGTCCGGGCGGGCGGTGTCGTGCGGCGTATATGGGCCCGTTTGGGGGGTTTTGTGGACGGATGCGGCCTCCTATTACCTGCTGGGGAATGCGCCCCCTGCGGCGGGTGGAGTCGAGCGGGGCGGGGGAGGCGCGCGCCTTTTTTTCGGCGAGGACTTTTCTAGGGTGTCGTTACTCGGGAAGCACCGCAGCGCCGTGCTGCAGCTTTCATAATCGCGCACTGGAATGCGGTCGTTGGGCCGCCTCCGCTGCTGCTGTTGCTGCTCTGCTGGCGGGCGCGCGCGCGCCCGCCATTCGCGGCGGCGGCGAAGGCGGTAGCTGCGTTGCGACGCGGAGAAGGGCCGCGCCGCCCCCGGGTGACGTCTTTTGTTTCGCCCTGGCTAAGAGACACATTTTTGCCCGATGAGGTCTTGGGTACGATTTGTGTAAAATAATGCCAAGGCCGAATCGGTGAATTTAAGCTTTTTAATACGCGCGTCGTAATTAGCTTGTGTAAAAGTTATACGAGTTATGTGTGAGCGACCTGTGAGATTCATGATACGATACAATTTAATTTCAAATTGTCGAATTAATACATCGTGAGATCTTTGGTGACACGAATAGTGTAATGTAAAATTTACAAATTTAGAGCAATGTTTAAATAAGTAAAGTGTGTGTTGTATATTTTCTATCGCTTGTGGTCCAAACTCACTTTTAAATACCAGAATAGAAGGAAATTTGGCAAATTTTCTAAGGGGAGGCTCAAACAGGGGCGGATCTATGTCCGCTTGCGGCCAGGAAGCGATCGGTCATAGACGGGGAAGCGGTCGATGGACAGAGCCGCGTGGCAGGTGCGAAGTCGCGTGCGCCCACCTCCGCCCCCGGCCACCACTGCCCCGCCCTCCCCGCCCCCGCTCACCCCCTCGCGGCGCCTCTCGCTCCGTCGAACATTGATCTCGCCATGTCGATACCGGGCGGCGGTCTCGCCGGCGGACACCTCGCCTCCCGGGCCCCGGCCTAGCTCCGCCCACCCCGTCCCTTCCTGCTCGGCGCTTTCGGGCGGCCGGCGTGCGTGTTTTGTTAGCCCCCCGGAGGCACCTTCGCCCGCGTCAGCCGTCCGCCACCGCCCCCCCCGACGCCGTCCCTTGGCGGCCCTGCCCTTCCGCCGCCGCTGCGCCCCCCGGGAACGCGTTGCCGCGCGCCGGCCCGGCCGCCCGGCCCTGCGCCCCCCCCCCCCAAGGGGTTTGCGGTTTCAACGGCGCCTCTTCACGCAAAGGGTTGTTTGAAGTCGATAAACTAGTTGCTGCTGCGCCCCCGCCCCCGCGTCCGCCTCCGCCGCCGTCTCCCGACACCCGCTGCCTCCGCCGGGAAGCCTCTTCTGTCGCCGCTGGCGGCTCGGAGTTCTGGGCGGTTATTCGGCGCCCCCCACGTGAATCAATTTAGGCTTATGGAATATCGCCGATGACGCGCTGCGCCGCAGCCGAAAACCGATGAACTGTGTCCCTCGAACATCGAGCGCGTCGCGTAAAAACTGTTTCCGATACATCGGCTTCCGCGTCGCGTTGCCTGGTGGGGGCGGCAGATGGGCGGGCGGATCGCTCGTCATGGCACGGCAATGAGGTAACGCCTAAGCAGCCCGGGCAAATGGCGATTGCGCGTACAGTCGGCGAATCGGACTCTGTAAACTTGTTAGTTCGTTTCGGCTGTGAATTCAGAGATATATTCTTCCAGTTCTAATGTACATTTGGCAGTTTTCCATTTGGTCAGCCTGCTGCGATGATCCAGCTGGTAGTTATGGGAAGTCTGTGAGCTTCAGCGAATGTGTATCATTCGTGAACGAAGGTTTTCTATTATTTTATTTGTAGTCTCTTATGAATAGTCTCTAAGTATTGTAAGATGAAATAAAAAGGAACTTAGAATTGAAGCGAAGGTTCAGTGATGGGACTAACCACCATTAGTAAAGCTCTGCAAGCTTAGTGTCCTGTTCGCTGTGTCTAGCCACTATCGGCGCGCGATGTCCTGTCCTTCCATGTGCAACCACGGGTGTGGACTTTCTCCCAGCGAGTCCGCGGACGTCACACGCCCCTCACCCTTGCCGCCGCCACCGCCACCACCGCCGACCGCTGAAACTCAAGCCGGCGCGTCGTGTAATTATCTCGTGCGCGGGGCGGGAAACCTTAGCTCACACTCATTAACAATGCGCGTAATTCGGACCAGCGCGTCACCGGAGATCCGCTAACGAATCGTTGATTCGTCCGCCCGTCCGTCGGGGCAAAGAGCAACGCGATCCGCGCGCCCGCGCGGCCGGCCAGCCACTCCGCGCCGCGCCTCGCCGCACCGCCACTCCCTTTTGTGTGTGTGCGCGAGCGTGTGTGTGTGTGTGTGTGTGTGTTGGTGCGCGCGGCGCCGCGGGGGAAAATGATAACGGCGGTGCGGATTAGCCTCGTTGCTCGGGTTTAATTAGGCATCGGGCGGCGCGGGGCACCTGGGAAGCCCCGGGTTGCCCGGCCGCCGCCGCCCAAGCGGAGTCCGTTTCATTGGGCTCGTCGCGAGCACATCACGTCGCGTTATTGCGGGAAGATGAAGCGCGCTGGTGGGTGGCGATACGGGGACACGCCCCCTCTGGGGATGCGGGGAACTGCGCATGCGCTTGGTTGCTAAAACTTCGGTGTCGTTTGTCATAAGGAAGCATGTAAATCGGTCTTACGCGATTTTCGTTCGCTTTAGATGACTATATAATTTGGGTGAAAAGCAAATCTGTATGTTAAGTGCACGTGCAATTCATGTGGAGATTTACCATGGAGTGACTTATTTTCACTCGGCATGGACTTTCTCTGACCATTGACGTGAAGTCAGAGGACGCCAGTAATCAGATTTGAATGAAAAGTCTTACTGTAGTCAATGATAAAAAGGTACCGAAAGAAGTGGAGTATAGAGAAAGAGAAGCAGGGCTACGAAATTTGTAAACAAAGTATCCTTAGCGTCCCGAGATTATTCTTATTCACATACGAACTACGTGGATACTGGCCAACGACAGCAATGTCGGTTTTCGGAGATTGTGTTGATATGTAGCACGAATACGAGCTAAGAGGAAGAATAAATTAATAAAATGCCCTCAAAACTAGTTACCCTCGAAGCAAATTCACATTTCCGATACCTTCCTGATTCTCATTGCTATATCCGAATCACTCATCGCGGCGGCATTTCGGTTTTGAAAATGCCCTTTCCTCAGTGACGAGAAACATACTTGCTAGTTTTAATTCAAAAACCTCAACCTAACGTTTTGGACTTGAAATAAATTTATTACGAACACTCCAGTAATCTTTTCTCGAGAGTATTTTCTCGCTTTTAAACCTTCCCAAACGTACTTTAGTTGAGAGATGGCAATGCTTTTATAAAATTTATAAAACAGTCCCCGCGAGACCGGGTTTCCTTTCTGGAGTCTATTCCTGTTAGAGGTGTCAACGCTGACACATTCAGAGTTGCTATTCATGGAAAGCGCTGAGCACGTCATATTTAAATTTATAATATATGTTTCGCTAATGCAGGAAATTTGCAACATACATGCTAATGCGCAGCGTTTTTAGATTTTGGCAGGCTCAGAAGTATCGTATCATGTTATGAAAAACGCAAACGCGAAATCGGTAGTACGGCGAACGCGGCGAATTGGACAAGGGAACATTTTTCTGTGCATGTGAACATTCTGTATTATCCTAGTTGGAAAATAACTCTACTAGATTTGAAAGTAAAATAATATAACATGCAATTTAAGGTAGTTCGCAAATGAGAAGGGTGATATTTTCTGAACTATGGTGTTTGATAGGCGAAACTAATAGCGATGTACGTAGTTATAATATAATTAAACGCAATAATTGTATTCGTGTGGTGGTGCAGGTAGAACAATTTTATAGTTTGTTTTGATTAATTTTTAAAATTTAATTCTGGAAACATTATGGAAATATCATGCATGTTTAATGAGCGTGGACTACAAGAAAAACGGTCATTGAAGGGAAAGGAAAAGCCATCAAAGACGTTATATGCTGCTTGCGATACAAGGTCATGTATAAATAGAGGATAATGTAACAGGGATTAAAATTCAGAGGATCACATGAAATGTATTGCTTCCGTCTCTTTCAACTCTGGTATACCTGAAACAATCGCATTAAATTGGCGAATGTTTTCAGATAAGAAAGCTTAGTTATACCGAATCCCAGTCTGGCCGAATTGTAAAATAATTTTGTCATGAAATGAAAAGTTTTGGATGCGTTGGTTACATGATCTCACCTGGCAGTTTAACTTCGATCCATGAGCCAAGTAAACGATGGAGGTACGCTTGTGCTTGGGGATAAGTATGCGTTTTCATTCGTCGGCGGCAAAGTGGTGGGTTGCGACGGGCAGGGGCGCGGGGCCCGGAGCCCGGTCTTAATTTCGCCCGTTTGTCATCCTCTCCCCCTTCCGCGCCCTCTCCCCGCCCCCTCGGTCGACCGCCCCTCCCCGCCCGGCTCAGACCACCCCGCGCTCCTAATTCTATCTCGTATTCTTGCCCTCGTTCCCGGAGAAATTGCCGTGGTTTGTTTCTGTCTTGCCATCTCCATATTTCATGTGAGGGCCGTGAGTAGAGCCCTCTGCTCGCTTCTCCCGCGCCCCGGTTCTGGCAGCGACGAGGTCAACTCGCCCGTATTCGTTATGACTTAGATGTCGGAAGTGCCGAGTGAATTACTTGGCGATGACCGTGGAGGTAAGTCTCCGTTCAGCAGGGTTGGAAAAAATCCCTGTTCTTAAAAAATGCCCGACCCAGTGGGTATCATTTAGGTTTCTTCGTTTTGCTTTTATTGGTGTATATCTTTAAAATTTAGTTGATATCAGTTGCTTCTTTCACCTTTTGTACAGGAACATGCACTCAAAAGCTGCCACGTATATTCATAGTACGTCAAAGGTTTACAACATCCCCCCCGCTCGTTTTTAAGATTTTAAACTCAGCCTTTAACGGTAACATAAATTTTCGTTATTACCTCTAGGTAATAAAGTAACAGAAGCGTAGCGTGTATAAGTTTGTTGCCCAAGTTTCCATTGTACTGTAAATTTATTTTGTAGTTCTGTTGTCTTTGTATTTGCCTGTTGTGATTAAATTGGGGTGGTAAATACTAGGAAATGAAATTTGCGTTTGGTTACGTTTTTGTTGTTTTTTGTTCTCGTTTGTATGCATTTGTTCTGATTAGGTGTAAGTTTTTAATGAACAATTCGGTCCATAATGTTTTGCTATTTTATTGAATATTACTTAAAATCAGTAAAACTTGTAAATGGGCTTTTTTTTTATTTTTATTAAAACCCGGGTTTTGGTTTGGGAAACAATTCACAATCCTGCCGTTCAGAGTGATTCTACGACTGGCAATGTGTCTTGTAAAGGTACCTGCAACAAAAAATACGTGGTGCAGTTATGATTTAAAGTCAAAAACATCGTAGTCGAGTTGCGAAGTTCTCAAATATTGTACTACTTTCCCAAATTATTTTATTTGCTACAGCAATTCCGCGCGCTGGTTTAAAGTCTAGAGTTGTTGCAACAGTGCAGAGGTGGGCCGCGCCTGCAGCTCCTCGTGCGAGACGCTGCCTCTGTCAAGTAAATACAAGGAATGTTTGTTACCTTCTCAGTGGGCGCCTTAATAGAAATGAGTTGGGGTTTAATTCCGGCGGGGCGGCGCGGCGCGACGGGGGCGGGGCAGCGGCGGAAGCGTCTGGCTGCCTGGGCGACGGCGCGTGGGACCGCTTGTGGCGGCGGGGTGAGAGAGGGAGTCGTTCCGGCCGGCGGCAGTAATTAGCATTGGACATTGGAATTTGATGGGCGGCGTGGCGCGGGGCCGCCCGAGAGGAGCGGAGAGGCGAGGCGAGGCACAGGAGGACCCTGGCGCCCGGGGCCGCGCGGCCCTTGGGATCGATACGGCACGGCCATCCGAAGATGACGGGCCCGCTGTTGGCGGCCCCTGCCCCGCCACCGCCACCTGGCGGCGCCGCTGCCCTGGACGGCCTTCCTTTGCGACGGACAGACGAGGCTTAGTGCGACTGGCGCAGGTCGGCTCTCTAAATAGTTTGGAATGTGTACCCTACTTATCGCATGGTACTCTTGCTTGGATGCTGTTGCTTATTTTCACATTTTTTTACTACTATAGTTCTTCAAAGTTTCTTCCCTTTTTTCTTATCTTCTTGTTCTTATATTTCTTCTGCTGTTTGCTACAACTCTGTGCGTTAGTGAAGTGCATTTTCTTATTGTAAAAATCGGTAGGGAGATTTAATACTCTCAAGCAGCTCAGTATCATTCTAATGACAAAATTTGTATTCCATAAAAGAATCCACGTTGTGTTTTCGCAATTGGGGGCTGGCAACTGGTTTCTTGACTCGGAATAGCAGCGCGTTTCGCGATGTGGGACCCACAGCGAGCGAGCGCAGTCTGCCTTGGGCTGAGCGCGTGGCGTGGGGCGTGCGTGCTCGCGGGATTCGTGGGTTTCCGCGGCGTTGGGGGGAGGGCGAATATTTTTGGGGCCGTGGGGCGCGGGAGCAGGGGCGGCGTGCGCCCTGGGACGCCGCGAGTGGGCGCCGTGAGTAGGATTGATGAGCGCCGAGTAGAGCCTCCTTACGCGCGGGGGCGGGGTGGCCATTATCACGCCCCTTCTTCCCTAGCGCTCTTCTTTGCCTTTCTTATTCTGGCGCCCGAAGTTCACAAATCTGTCGCTCTTTGTATTTTGGGGTGAAGGGGGCTCAGCCCATCCTCCAATCTCGTACGTACACATCAAACAGCCTTTTAGTGCGAGGAAAGTAAAATTTCAGGAAGTTGAGTTCATTTCTTTAGCTAGGATTTCTCTCTCTAACCAGCATACTCTGCATTTTCAGGACGTGGATATGGGCTTTAGTTTGTACGAAGAGAGGGGCAGGAGGATAAGAGTGTGTGTGTAGGCGCATTGAAGCACGTACTGAGGCATTGATCATCAGTATCTACTTCATCAAGAGCACGAATGAAAAATCGTGCAGTGCATTGAAGCAATACAGAATTGATAGTTTACACGGATCTGTGAGTTTTCATACGACATACGTCAAGAAAAACTAGGGAAATGTACAATGTTGTAAGATAAGTTTTCAACACCAAATATGCATCTATATTATTTTATATCCATTTGATTTATTCTTTATCAAACGAAGTTTTCAAACCTGGAAAGTGTGCTACACGTTGTTACTATCATTGTGTTTGATTCTAAATAATAACTGGAATGTAGATGTGGGATTAATATTTTTCTATTCTAGTTCTATCACTAACTATAATATTCATGAAAGAACACCGATAATCCTGTAGTTTCACAGTGATGTTAATTTTAGAACATCATTTTTTTGCTTGGTTCTCTGCAAAAAAGGATATAGAAAGTAAATTTATATCGAAAAGACATTTTGATTTTGAAGTATGTCAATCGTTTAACAATACTGAAGGAAAAAATATCACTTTTTGAATATTAAGATCGTTTTAGGTCTTATTTTCTGTGAAGTATTCTTACTCAGTTCATTTAAATTGTTGCTGTCATGGCAGAGCTTGCATTAATGCGCCTCGAACCGCAAACCCGTACAATGGATGACTCCATCCGCTTCACTCGCCGCTGTTCAGATTTCTCTGGGCCATGCTTTCCAGCGCGGAGCAAGTGGCGTTGTTTGTAAGTGCCTGGTGTTTGTGTGCGCGCCGTGGAAGTACTTCACCCACGACCTCGGGGCTCCGTCGCCCCTCACCCCGACACCGCCCATCCCCGCCGCCCTCCACGTCGCCGCGATTCGCCCCGATCCCCTCCTCCACATCCCTCTCCGTCCCGTCTACCGCCGCCCCGCCTGGGCCCTGCACCGCGGTCTGTGGGTGTTGGCTACACTCCCGCCCTCGCCCCACCCCACCCGCGGGTGGAGCGATTCAGACGCGGTACTTTTGTGCGTAACTATAATGGCGGAATCGAACAATTGCCCCGCGCGGGCGCGCTCCTGCGCTCGTGGTTCCGGGTGCGCAAACACACACGACCGCGCGCCGCATTGTGTCCCTGTGTAATTACCCGCGCCGTGTTTGTGAACTGAGCGCCGCACATAATTGGACCTTTCCCCGCGCAAGGATCCCGGAGCGTTTCTCCGAGGCCTCATGCAGTAGTAATAAGTCCGCCAAGGGAAGTTATATACAGCGCATTGAATGTTTGATTAACTCTGGGCCGCGGGACACGGTACGTACGCCCCGGCGAAGGAGACGAGAAAGAGGGTGGGAGGGAGAGAGAGGCAGGCGTTCAGGGGTGGACGCGGAGGCGGCGGCCGGCAAGGCGGACGCCGCGAGAGAGGGAGCGTGAGGGCGCGGGGTCGAAAAAATACAGCAGGCGGTTCTCCCATTGTAGTGACGCCGGCAAGTAGCGGTAACAATGCCGCCATTGTGGGGCGAGGCCCGTGTATACGGCGGCTCCTTCCTTAGCGCCGACCCGCAGCATCCATCACACCTGCTGCTGGCTGCTGCCATCTTTTCTGCGCGTACCTGTTGTGTCCGCCGCCGACAAAGGGCGCGGCCCCTCCTTTCGCCGGCGCCATCACTCATCTGCATCTCCGCCGCCGGGTTTGGCTTCCTTCCCGGCACCGGATCTCCCGCGGCCCCGCCCCGCCCCGCCTCTTTGTACGGCGCCAGCGCGGGCCACGCCGCCGCCAACTTAAATTGGATCCGGGGCGGAGCAGGAACGACGTGGGGGCGGGGCGGCGGCAGTGCGCTAGGCCGCCCGCCGTGCACGGCCGCTCGGCGGCGCGCGCCGTCCCCTGTGCCGCCCCGCCCACCCCTCCGCGACGGACGTGGCGGCCGCGCGCCCACTTACGAGCGCTAGCCTCGGCCCTGGCGCACCGACTTGGAAGGCGCTCCCCACTCGCTCTCGTCAGTTGCCTTCCATTGCGTCGTGGTCACTCGTCCCCTTTTACTGTCAAGGGGATCTTGCCACTGTTGTTAAAAACTGAACGATTGGCGTCAAAATGAACTTCAAGGACTTGAATTGCGTGGGCATACATTTGCGAACAAAAATGCTTTTTAATTTTATTTTGTTTTACTCTCATATAGATTGTTTATAATGGAATATTGTCTACTTTCTGAGAAATAAATCTCCTCTGCTGGTATTTCATTGCGTAGCTTCTGTGAAGTCTCTGTTTTCATGATTCTCCAGAAAGATGTTCCATCCAATCATATTGCCAGCCGGTGTCGTTCCGACGCGTCGGAACGGAAGTCGAAAAGAAACTGATTCCCTGATGTCCTCGAACATTTCGGGAAGTGGAATAGCATAGAATTTTCCTCCTATCACTTACGCACTTCGATAATTTAATTCTGAGAATATTGGTCGAGGAGGGAATTCAATCTTAAGGATGGGCCCTGGCGCGTCGCTGGTGTGACGGGCCTCGCCGTCTCCACGGGCGACGGCGACGGTGGCGGCTGCCGGCGCTGCTGCTCCATTTCTTTGATTGCGCCCGAATCCGCGCGTTGACGCGACGTGTGAGGCGCTGCGCGGGAGGACGACCTGCTGCGCCGGGCCGCGGTGCGGTGTAATCAAATGCGGAACGATTGTCTTGTAGAGAGAGAGTGAGTGGATGGATGATCTAAATCGTATCGTCGTCTTGTTTCAAAATTGAAACGCAGGTTGTTCACCTAACGTCGGTATCGTTTTAGAATCATTAAAATTGTGGAGTTTCTAAAACGCGATTCGCGCTTTCACTGTGTCGCTGAAAATAAATATTGATTGGTAATCTTCTTTCAGCGTTTTCTAATGATGACGATGATGATGGAAATAATGTAATGTTCATATAGTGTTATGATTTCTTTATATTGTAAACAAAAGAGGTTTTCTAATTTTATCATTTTTGCTAAGGAATGAAAGCTAGGGGTTACCATGCTACTTGACATTTTCTAATTTTTTTCGTGATTTTATTTTGCTGTAGTTTCATTATTAAGTCTTCTGTGTTTGGAAAAAATGTGATTTGAATAAATGAATGTCAGTGAAGTAATAAATCTAAACAAAATCAAGTCACATTAAAAAATATGAAGGCCGCCAATTAAAAAAAATGTAGTTAGGAGAGCGCGCCTCTTCATGTGCGGCCGGCTGGAGGGGCGTCGCCCCCGGCACAGTGGGTGCTGAGGCCCCCTGCTCGTCTGGCGACTAACGGTTTCGGAGGCGTCCGTTGGCTGCCGCCTCGTCCCCTCGCGCCTTTAGGGGCCCCCTCCGCACGCGCTGTCGCAGTCGCGGCTCCTCCCTCGACCTGGCATGACCCGCGTGCGTGCGCTTCTTTTGCTCTGCTCTCAGTCTTCTTGCATCTGGAATAGCGGCTTGGGCGGTTGTTTGAGAGGACTTTGCTAACTGTTTTTTTGTTTTTCTTTGCAGGTGAGTGAGACCGGTGTTTCTTCAATGAAGGTCCCAATGTCCAAACGAACGATGGACACGGATGAGGTATGTTTGTAGGAATTATGTTTAACTAAACTGCGCTACGCGCGCTGGTGACGGAGAGTGTGGTCAAGATGTGTTGCGAAGTCGGGTTCCCCTGAACCCTGTAGGTTCAAGTCTGATTAGCGATCTGTATGATTTCATCAAACGGCCTAATTGTTCTTTTAAATGAAATAGCATGTATTAGATTGAAACGTGTGGCCCGTTCGATTCAGACAATTTATGCGTTGATACTTAAATTTTACACTTTTTCATGTCTAGAAATGCTCTTATAATAAAACAGGTAGGATACACACGACTTTGACATCTCTGAACACTTACACGGTTCGGTTTTAATCTTTTGGCTTGTACATAGACTGACATGGATTCTTCGAAAGTTGAATATCCCGAGAGTGAAGGCGGGAGCATTACTTGTGGATCATTAGGACTTGTTGAGATTTGAGTTGCCGTTAAGACGTGCGTGTACATAAGTTACAGCGGATTACCTAATTAAATATTATAAAAGGACATCATCGGAGTGTGTGCGAGTAAGACAGTTCCATGCATTTGTTAAAAGTGTATTGTCATGCAAATAATTTCGGGTGGAGGCATTTGCAACAGGAGCAGCGCGTGCTGTAACGTGGTGCGTGGTGTCGCCACGAGCGGCCTCCAGAGGCATTTCGCAGGAAAATCTTTGGCGGGGGCGGCGTGGCAAGGTTAGGTGCAGGGAGGGGCGAGGCAGAGATGGGGAGCGGGGGGAGGAGTGTGAGAACGCAATGCTGGGCGCCAGCTGCGCGCCGATGCACTCTGCGCCCGCGCGACTCGCACCATCCCTCTCCTCCGCCCCCCACCCCCTGTGCAGAGCCGCGGTGGCGGGGCGAGGGGTGGCGCGGTGGCCCGATGGGCGAGGGAGTAATGCTGCTGCCTGGGAGATTCATGGGCTCTCTAAACGCTATTCGCAAATTTATCTCGAGTATTCATACTGAACCACGATATGTTACTGGCTGGAAACAGGAACCTCCGTCAGATAATTTCCCTTATTAGGTGGTTTAAACAGTAACATAATACGCTGATGGATTTGGGCTGGAGGATATGTTTTATAATGCACTGGGAATACGCTTTAGTTTCAAATATTCAGTTGGCAAGAGTTATGGCAAATATTCAGGTACCGAGTTATGACATCGGTTGCCTGGAATTGCAGCACATGTGCGGTGTATTGCTGGAAGCCACGTGCAACAGTATACGTGTGTCCCTACTGACGCTCTGCCTGCGTAACCCTCGCCTCTTCCAGCAGCTCCGCTCGCCCGGACGACAGGGGAAGGAGGAGAGGGAGGGCCGTAGGCGCGAGGCACGGACTGGCGCCCCCCGGGGAAGTTTGCACGTCTACGGTTGCGGTGGCGGAGGTGTCGCAGGAATTCAGGAAGCTAGAGGAGGCGGAAGAGCGGCGTGGGGGTGAAGTAGGGAGGGAGGGGGAGATTGATGGAGGTCGGGCGGCGGTTGCGTTTCCCGGCGTCTCGGTGACAGGTCGCCCCCGCAGCGCAGCGCGGCGGCGCCGGCGGCGGCGGCGCGTCCGTTTGCGGGCCCCGCCCCCCCCTCTTTCCCCCGCCCCTGCCCCGCGTCGCACAATTTACGCGAGCGCGCGTTATAGATTATTCGGTTTCGGGTGCGCGCGACGCGACGCGACGTGGCGCGCGGGCGCGGCGCGCACCGGGCTGCAAATGGCTATCTTGGCGTGATGCATCGTCGCTGCGGGCGGCCCGCGGCGCGGCGCGACGGCGGGCACCGCGGCGCCACAGCTGCTGGTGCGCGCCTCGCGTGATTCACGCCGAACGGCGCGGCCTGTCGATTCGCGAACATTAATAAGCGGAACTTGATAATCATATTAAGTACCTTGCTTTTGGGTCGCCTATCGTGGATACGCAAGTTCTGTGGGTAGAACTTATAAATAAAATGTATCCCATTCATCGGCGTCCGCGCTGCAGATCCTGCTCGTGCAGAGATTTTGGTTGGTATTCTGATGATTGCGTTCGTAATTCTATTTGGCGACTGTAGTTCAGTGCTAGGCAATGAAAAACCAACAGTATGATAGGAATCTTTCGTTTACTGGTCATTATTGGTAAATTGGTTTATTGAAAACAAGAGTGCTGTTAGTACGAATGTGAATCGGGTAGTTAAGGTTGGCTTCTTACATTCGTCACGGATATGGTGGAGAACAGCGCCACCTCCTTGCGTTCTCGGACTGTCTCCCCTGGCGCACCACCTATATCACGCGCCCGCCCGACCGCCCGTCCAACGAATGTGCGCTGAATTTTCAATTACACAACTTGAGCGCCAATACGTAGCGCAAATAGCAGCGAAAAAAAAGTTTGTGCCCTGTGAGAGAGCATTGTTGTGTAAACACGGCATCTGTTTTGTAAATTATGCGCTCGCTGCTCCTCTGCGTGGAACTTTTTGCGCGCGCGCGTGCGCGGTTGGCTGGTCGTCTCTCATTGAGCGCGCGTGTGTTTGCGTGCGAAAAAAAATGCATTGCGCGCGTGTGTGGCGCGGGGCGGTTTGTTTCCGCTACCTGAGCTCCTGTTCGTTATGCGCGCCGCTTATTGCGTGATCGATCCTGTTCCTTTGCGTTGCATCGCCCGTTGCCAGCCCCGCGCCGGTCGCGGTCGCCTGTGCGTCGCGTCTCACGGCCGCAAAGACGCATTCGCCGTTCGTCAGCTGTGCGCGATTGCTCGTCTCGCTGTCTAACCGCTCGTTTCATTGAATGCACTGAAGTTCTCGCGTGGTATTGAAACAACGGGTGCGTTTAGACGGGGGAAGCTCGAAAATTCAAATGCTGTTTACTCACGCTAGGTATCTCGATTGTACTTCCAGTTCCTTCCTCTTCTGTGCCCGTGTGTTCGGTAACTCGAACTTCTGTGAGACGAAATTAATTTCGTTCAGATATTCGATATTGAAGTTTCACTTTATTACCGAAGTTAGTTAGACCCTCGACTTCAAAATCTGTGGATCTAGACGAACAAATTCCACACGGAGTCACACAAGTACGGGAAATGTGAGAAACAGAATTAGAGTACCTAGTTGTTGTTTTTTACATCGATTTATCGTCGGACTAAAACGTGGGATATTTCAGGAGAATAAGTGACACTAAGATTTGAAACTGAAAGGAATGTGGACTTCCTCGGAAACGTTGCAAGAAAGCCTTCGTGTGTGTTTGTAAATTCCTGACGGAGAGACGCGCTTGAAGGAGAGATCTTCGGTGCACGCGGGTCCCCAATGAACGCAGATTGCGGAGGCCGCCATTGCAAACGCTAATTTCCCCACCCATTCTGGAGCTCAATATCTGCGCTTCCAGATATACGAGCGGCGAATTAATTATCAAAGTTAAAAACGTGCGCTCCAAGCCCTATCTATCCGTGGGGTTGGTTGCGTTCATTTGGCCGCGAGGGATTGCAGATGGTGTGGAGAGCAACAGGGTTCGGGCGATTCTACATTTTTCATGACTGGGAATAATGAGTCTGAATACGTTCGATCAGAATTTGTAACATAATGCTTTGGAATTTCGAATGGAACTTACATTTAGAAAATGTGAAATATATTCGCCAACGATATTTTCTGTGCTTAGTGATTACTTACAGACTTTAATAATTAAACTGAACGGAATGAAAGGTCACAATTCAATTGAATTGGTGTCAGAATCAGGGGAGCCATTTCAAATCCCGTTCGCACCGCGAGGGTACCTGTGGGGGGAAGTAATGTTTCAAACGGCTCGTGGTTGGGGGCACCTTCGAGGTGGCCTCTGCCGCCGCTGACCGGTGGACGAAGGAGGCGGCGACTATTCGGCGGTGGCGGCCGTCGCCTGGGCAAGGCTCTGGGTATCGACCCACGGAGGCACTCACCTGCGCGCCCTCCCGGCCCCGCCCGCGTCCCGGGCGACGGCTCCGGCAGGCGGCCCCACCCCCGCCCCACCCCGCCGCCCCCGCGCCGCAGATAAGCTGCGCGTCGTTTGTTTTGACGGCGCGAGGGGAGCGACCCTCTCGCCTCGCCTCGACGCGCTTTGCTCTGCCGCCCCGCGCCACCTCGCGCGGCCTCGGCCCCCGCCCCCGCCGCCTGATTTGATCTCTCTCAAATCGTTTTATATGCTACTTTCTTATTCCGTATTATAGTCCACGGTGATGCGTGCCGCTGTTTACAAGACTTCCTGACGTCTTCATGGGGGGCGGCGCGCTCGCCTGAGGTATGGACACCCTCGCGCGCTCCCTAAGTGAATTCACCAGCAGAACGAGGTGTCATATGCTGTGAAATGATGCGAACGTCGGGTCGGAGAGGATTGATAGGCGTGCACTGCAGACGCGGGAAGAATGGCTCTGCTTGTTAGTTCTTGCAGACTGTTTTCATTAGAACACCCGTGTTCTTTTGCGGGGTTTGTGTTGGCGGCGTCCTTTACGAGGGTATAGAGGATGCTAATGGATTAGTTCGGGCTGCGAGGTTGTACCCTGTCGTGTCCTATGAAAGCCATCATCCGGTAGAACAACACTCGGTCGGGACAACCGCACAAAGAGGTCCTCTCCTTTGTTAAGTTTTATTGCATTAATCGCGCACGGCTGGCCGTTGTCGCCACTGTGGCGGAACGCGACCTCAAATGCTCGGCAGCGCCGTCATCGCGTAAGGACGCGGCTGTGAATCGAGCGCCTTGTTCAGCGCCGCGAGTGGCGGAAGAGACGCCGCCTATCGTACGCGCGCCGCCCCATCTGCGGGGACGTAATCCGGCAGCTGCGCCCCGCCCCCTCCCTCCCCCGCGCGGCGACTGACACCCGAAGGCTTGCGGCGGCGGCGGCAGCCTAACGCGGAACGCCACGAAGGTGCGGGGCCAACTTCCAATATCGTAATTAAAATGCAAATGTCCCCGCTAATTACTCAACTCCGGCGGGCGGCATATTACGACGGGACGCGGTTCGGGCTTGCCTCCACCGAGAACAACTTGCAGGAGGAATTTTGTCGCGTGCGGGTAGCGGAGGCGAGGGCGAAGGCGGTGCCGAAGGCGGACTGGAAGTGGCGGACCCGACGTCGGCGGCACAGACGGTCGTTTTGTGCTCCTGCGAATCGATAAACAATTTCCTATGGGCCGTGTGTTCCGATACATGGCAAACGTTCGATAATGAGACGCTGGACGCCCTTCCGCTCCGGCGGGCGCGGCCCAGCCGTCGGCGCCGAATGCAATTCTGCTTTTATGAGTTTATATTGGGGCGTTTCCCTTCTGTTAGCCCAGCGGGCTGCGGTCGGGCCGTCTACGTCGGGCCGCTCCGCCCGTGATTCCCCGCATCGTGTGTGCTCGATTATTGCTTTTCGAAGAGTTTTCGCAATGCCATCACTTGTTCATCTTGCAACATTATTTTGGAGGTTGCTTATTAGAAAAAAATTATCGTTGGAAAGTTTAGAAAATTTATTTCTTTGTTGAAACAATTACTAGATCAGATCATTTGTAGTGCTTTTGTACGAAGTGTGCGATTGGTATTAATTTTTCAATTTTTTTAAAGTTAATAGGCAATGGGGATTCTGAGACTATACGACTGTTTCACTGAAGAGCACGGAAATTTGCGATTTTGCTTAGCTAAATAAAGTATTGTGAAGGAAAGCTGCATTATAGAACATACACATTTTCGCTCATCAATAGGAGACTGACGAACTACTAGAAACTTAAAAAAAAGAATTCCATGAGATTTCACCTCATTTCTTAATAACACGGAGGCGGTAAGCTGTTTTTAGTAATTAAAACGAGATTGCTACAGTTCCAGATATGTACGATTTAGCGAGAGTTGCCTTAAGAAGCGTACCAGAAAAGTAGTTTTCAATGTCTTTTCGTCATGTTTTCTGTGTGGAATTGAAGTAAAAAAATGTTGGTGAAAAGATATCAACCATTGTAGATTCACGACCATGAAGTAGAAATGGGAAATGTTGATAACCAGAATTGGTGTGAGTCAATGAAGACAGGCAGGCAAACTGATTGTTTGGGTTGGAGTTCACTGCCACCAAATCCAATGATGTACATTTCCCATAATACGTTCACTCGCTTTATGTTGCAAGGAAGTTTTTCGCGCATGGAAAGTGATAAGCTGAGGGAGTTTCCTTCGGAATGGAACGCGGCTGGCGGCAGGGGAGCGTGCTGCGGGCGAAACGGCGGGGCTGCGTGGCGCGACCGCGCCCCTGCATACCAACGGCAGGCGTAATAGCAATATTGATTAACATTGCCTGCTCTGATTGATAGAGCTCCGCTTATTGACACTGGCCGCGCGCGCGACGGCGACCACCGCCGCCACCCCCGCCGGGCCGCGATCCCGGGGCCCATTGATCGCCACGTGGGCGGGGCGGGGCGGGGCCGCCCTGCGCGCCGTTGTGTACTCGCCCGAGCACGTTGTACTCGCCGTTGTGTACGCGCCCGCGTTGTGTACTGCCCGCTCCCAAGGAGCCTGCGGCTACGCGCCCTACGATCCACACGGCACTGCTTGGCGCTCCTGTGCGTAGCGCAAACGCTACGTCCGGGAAGACCGCGGGGGAGGCGGAGGCGGCGACGCTGCATTGTTCGCAACGCATTCCTGCGACCGGACCCTCGAGCAATTGTCACTACGGGAGGAATTGGTTTGTTCCGCCACGTTGCCTGAAGCATTGCCTCAGAATATGACACACTTGATTCTGTCACATGTTATAATGAATGTCGAAATTTCATCTGTACATCCGAGCGCAAAATACATGTGGACAATATTAAAACTGTAGATCGAAACACTAAGGAACGTGTTTATTTTGGAATCACAGTGCGGATTTCGAGTTAAATATACTTTTCGATAATGTTGGTTCCCTGAAGGATAGTGGAGGCAATGCTATGATGGTTTGAATGAGGAACAGTGGGTTCTGTGGCGGCATCCATCTCGAGATCTCTGGCCGGGACAGGACGTCTATCTCTTCCAGCTGCCCTGGCGGCGGCGACGACGAGGCGAGGCGGCAGCGCTTTGCGACTCGGCCGCCGGCGCGCTGTAAGCGGATTGGGGCGCAAGGCATTACTTTAATGCTATTTACTCTGAAATTTAATGAAAAATCGCATCGATCTGTGTAATATTTTAAGGTGTTTACGCGAACATAATATTCCCGGGCGCCGGGGAGGAAGAAGGGGAGGGGCGATATCCCGTGTGGCGGTGCCACAGCCGTTTGATGTGGGGAGAGGCCCAGAGCCAGGGCTGGGACTGGTGACCGCGGCTGCTTCCGCGGCCTTCCGCCCCGCCCCCCAAATGCAGCATTAACGAAGAGTCGTGGGTCTGCGGCTGCAGTCCTCCCATCTGCGCCTCCCACTTCGCCTCTCCGCCACTCTACAAGCCCCCGCGCTTAACGTCTTTGTCGCTCTACCCTGGCGCCGCCCACCTCCCCGTTTCCACCTGCGGTGTCTATGGCTTCCGGGCTGCATTTCCCAGTTTGTTCCTATGTCCATCTTACTTGTGTTTTAAGTGATGACGCTCCTCACGTACAGGAAGGTATGCTTCTGGCCATCCCCTCCGTTCAGAACGGTTTTATTTTTCTCATCGCTTCGCCACGGCGCGACACTGCAGTGTCGTCGTCTGCCGACGCCGGGCCGCGTTGCATCGCGGTCTCGCCTGCTCCCCTCCCCCCGGCTCTCGCCGCGTCGAGCAGCGGGCTGTATTTTAACGGGCGTCGCGTTAACCAAAGCCGATGAATTTCGCCAAGGCCGGGAGCGACGCACCCTCCTCGCTCGTGGCGCCGTCGCCGCCACCGCTGCCAGCCCTTTGGCGGATCGGGAGCGCGGTGCCGCGTGGCTGCGTTGGAACTTGAGCTACTTGGGCGCGGAAGTTTGTGACCGAATCGCAACAATTGAATTCCGCCGAAACAGACTGCTGTCGCGAGCTCCTCTCCGAGCCGACCCTGCGCCGCGCCGGCTCCTGAGGATTCCTCGTGCGGGCATGAGCAACTTCCATTTTCGCAATCTGTGCGTCGCTTGATGCGTTCCTGTGTCGTGCAATTGTCGACCGTGCAAACGAAGGGGATTCGTACGGCATCTACCATGCTCGTAAAATGCACACGAGAGAATTTTGTTGTCTTAAATCAGCACTCAGGGGTAGGAATTAGTCGTGGAAGACACCCGCTTACATATTTCGCCAACATTTCCGACAGAAATGACTGATTATGTGGAACTGTTACCGCGATCAAATGCTGCTTTATTCCGCTGTTGTGAAAGTTGGCTTACAACTTCTCGCCGGACATTTTACTCTACAATTGGTTTTGCGGTAGTGGTGCGTTATCTATTCTCATTATTGAAGTACACATTCCGTTGTGGGTGTTCCGCCTTTGGAAATGACCGTCACTATGAAACTCTTGACGCTTCGTGCCGTTATGTCTGTCAAGCGTAGTCCTGAGATAATATCTGAATGTTGTTAGTCCCCCAACAGCTGTTTCTGCGACGTTACTGCCGGAATGGAATCGCGATGCTGTGACTCCCCACGCTTCGGATGCCCGCGCCCTGCCCGCCCATTCCTCTCTCTGCTGTGGGGCCGTCGGATGTGAAATATGTGCAGCCTCCTCCAGGTAGTGGCCATGTTCAGCGCGCTTCTTGTTAAACGCAGCTGCTACGGCTTTGTAATGAGCTTTTGCTGCGGGATGCGGCGTTGGCGATGCTCTCGGGGCTTCTGTGTAGCTGCGGGCGGCGGCGGCGGTGTTGCTTTTTCCGTAGTGCGCTCGCTGCGCGGCGCAAATCCTCGCTGGGGCCGCGGAAGAGGCGACACGGGTCTCGGCGGCGTGCGCCATTTTGTCCGCAAGAAAAGTTCGTGTTTGGAGATTTAATGTAGGTATTGGTTCGTGTGTTGCTAAAAATGTTTTGCTTGCGTTTTACTTCTTGCGACGGAGCCGATAGTTGGAGGAAGTGTGTCGGAGGAGTTTGAAACTTACGACCTCGCTTCTCAAACGCTCGCCCGAGTTGAAAATGTCTTCTACTCCTCGTTCGGGCGAGTGGCACGAACCCTGTGATGCAAACGAAGGGAACCAACAGTTTTGCCCCAATGTACGATACCCACACCCCGACGCGCTATAACACATCGTTGGGTAGAAATCATGGTTTATGCTTACTGACACTTCAGTTCAGCAAATAGAGGAACATTCCCTCGAAGGTCTGTGATACGTCTGGTAAAGAAATCTGTGATGGTATATTTTTCGGTGTACTCTGTTATATAATATAGCCAAATTAATACAATATTCTAAATTTTGGAACTGCAATAGCATTTAGTGAATGTTGAGTCCGTAAGAACTTTCACAGCTAGGCCGTAAGATGCCGAAAATTGTCCCTTCCCCAGCTGGTAATCAACTAAATCAGCTATTTGAATTGTGCTGCTGCATTGACATTTCTCTTCAACCGTGAAAACCGTACCCTCTTTTTTACCGTATTACTTTATCACATACTATTTTACTTTTCACACGACATTGTTTGTTCAAGTATAGGTTTTTGCAAAAGATGTGACTTTTTTTTCTTCTTAGAATAAAAAAAAAGCAAGAAATGCAATAAAAAATCTTCGAATGCGCGTGGAGGTTGCGAGGCGGGTGCGAAGGCGCCTTTTGCGCGTGTGGGCGGGGCATGAGGGGAGGGGCGTGTCAGCAGCGCGACGCCCCGCATCGATCGCAGCTGATCCGGTTAGGCTGTTTGTTGGCGATGCGCGCGGCGCCCTCTGTGGGGTGGGAAGCCGCCGCCGCGGCGTCTTCCACGAACTGTCGCCCTCGTCCACGCAGCGCTTCTCGCTTTTTTTTTTCTTTCCACGCCCGGATTAACGAGATGCCCTCGCGTTTTGAGGCGGCTTCAATATGTTGATGAAGGTTGCCATGGTGGAAAGTTCAGTTCAGGAGCGTCTGTTGGATAATATGATTAATAACTGGTAGCTGATTTGAGATCTTGCTAAAGATCACATCTGTAGTCGTACAAATTATTTTTACGTAATTCAAAAGCACTGTATATTACGCCCCGATATTTAATAATACCCAGAACGCTTTTTTAATTATTAAACGAAACATACACAAATTTAGTGCTCTGTGGCGTGCCCGCATACTAAGCATTTCCCTTGTAAGAATATTTTTTTATTCCATCTTTGTTTGGAAAACGAGATTAGAATTGTAATAAGAATAGAAGTGAACGAGGTTTTAAATTCGAAGTTAATACGAGGCGTGTTTCTTTAATTTTATTATGGGGATACCGACTAAACGAAAGCTATTTTGAAATCGCGTAAACGTAAATTCGGAGTTAAGATGCATTTATGAAATTTGGTTTGAAGTATCAAATTACAGCTAATTGTCACGTGTGTGTATTGTGCCTACTGATTATTCTTACACTTTTCTGTAACTCCGAGGAGCGTAATGCTTCTGCGGAAATTGCCAGTCGTTCTTGCGCTCTAGATCCAAACTAAATATTGATTTAGTTGCATTGTGTGCTCCATTGTACATGAAGCCGTACTGTTGTGCCACACTAAATATGTCCATGTCACCTGTTAGACTTCACCAAAAAATATCTATTTCGCCATGTGGACATCTTTAGTGTGGAACCACGTGAGCTCGAGAAGCTTTGTGATATGAACAGTTTCGTTCCACTGACTCATTGACAGCAGCTCCTGCGCGCTTGAGAGGTGTTCTGTCACCAAACCCCTTCCTTCTTCCCTGCGCCGTTGTTTTCCCTGCCACGCCTACGCGCCTTCTCTCGTGTTTGGGCGTTTTTGCGAAAAGAAGCCACACGTTATCCTCGCTCACCCCGTACACACTCGCCGAGAGGAAAATTTAGGGAGGCCCTACACGTTGCCGTAAGCGGATTGCGCCTCTCCAGCGGGTTTTTGCTCTGTACCTCGCGCGCCGCGGTCGCGCCGGACCTCCATGCTCCACCATACACACGTACACCGCTCGCCGGTGCCGCGGGTCGGTGGTGCACTGGTGCTTTGGAGTCGGTTATGTTCCGAATTTTATATTAATTCGTTGACGTTTATATTAAGAAATAATTAGATATCACAATATTTGGTTTTCATTGTAAAAATTAATTTATGGAACCAGATTGACTAAAACTGCGGCGATCATTTTAAGTTACCTCTCTTCACACAGCACTGTTTCGAAAAACATGTAATATTGTATTTTGCTAGTCCGCATTATTTTTTAGTGATGTATCTTCTCCTGTTAAGTTACGAATATATGTCGTGCCTCGGGGGTCGAATTGGGAGGTGCCGAACGAGGCCACGCTGTCACAGAGCGGATACTACACACGTAAACACACTCTCTCCGAGGCTCGGCACATCACAACCAAAACTCCGGGGCGCCGTGTGCTTGCCGGGCGAATGGAGTGCTCGTGCCACCGGACTCCCTCTCTGTGCCACCCTTCCCGTCCGCCCGCACTCTCGCCCTCAGCCCTTAGCCCTTCGTCGTTCGCCGCTACAGTGGACTTGGTCTCCCTTCTCGTCCCCTCCCTGCCGCTGCTAATCTGGGCGTGGTTATGACGGAGGGTCGCGAGAGGGCAGCGATGCAAAATAGCGGCTGCTTGATATTCTGAGGTAAAAAAAGGCGGGAGTTTCTTTTCTATGCCGCTCTCGGAATTAATGCTGAAGCGGAGTTTCTTTCACGGAAAGAACTCTTACTGTAAATTGTAGCAAACTCTTTGCTGTAAGATTATCGTAGGTGCCTAGTCACATCAGATCTAGTGTTCCAGAATTAGCCAACCATCGTTCAAACGATTTTAAAATATTTTTCTTAAAAGATCGGTGTCAGTGACGGTTATATTTTAGGAGAATATGATAAGATTTAAAGTCGGGCATTTGACTTTTATGTTGAAAAGAAAACATTTTTTTTTTCACACTGTCCGTCAGTCAGTATTACTTCGGAAGGTGTTTTGTCACATTAGAGAACTATTATTTTATCGGAGCCAATGAAATCTCTAAATTCTTATAATATTTTACGGTGTTCCTCCTAACTGATTCATCTTCCGAGCGTTTCCTTTTGTACTATTCTCGATTCTCGTTATGAACGATTTTGTTTGTTTCTTCCGGAATTGTGCCACGATTTAGTTTCAAGATAGTGACTCCTCTTTCAATTCTTTCTGCACCTTTAAAAGTTTCGCATTTCCTTTTTGTCGGTGATCATAGCTTTTTTTTTTTATTATTATTATTTAATATTGCTCAAAGACTTAATTTCGCAATCTTTGACTATTGCAAATAATTCTGAATAGTTCGCATTAAGGTTGATGTAAAAGCTACCGTTATAGCATTAAATTTAATACTAACCTTTTTCTTTATTTTTATAGCGTTGTGTGCATTTTGATTCCTAATTAGTTCCCGACGCTCGTGTTTCTTTTTAAACTGCTGCATCCTGCGACTAGTGTAGATATTTTCCAACATAGTCTATTTTTTATCAGTTCAGTATTTTTACAGCTAATGCCACCATCTTATACCATGTTTGTAAAAATACCGAAATGCGGAGTTTCTGAGCGGTAGGGGTAGGGCGTGTCCCAATCGTCAGGAGCCGCGGGGGAGTGGCAGTGTGTTCGCGCCCAAGCGGCCGCCGCCGTGGGGGGCTTTTTGCCCCCTCGCTGTTCCAGGCGTTCGCGCAGGAGACGCGACGGCTCCCTCCTGCTCGTCGCTTCGCATGTGTTTATAGGGCGGCGCGGTTTTACGGCGCTCGCCGTGCAGTGTGACGTCATAAATCGTAACGCACGCGCATTAAAATATGCGAGCGCGTTTGGCGGGGAGGTGAGGGGGGGGCATAGACGACCGCCGGAGCGGACACGGGCGGTGGATTTCTCTGGGGCGGTCGAGCGATCGGTTTCATTAGCACCACTGTGTGTCCATAGTTATCGAAGTTCCATCACCATTACAGTGGGGCGAGGGGGCGGGGCTCGGTGGCCATTCGCGCCCGCGCGGCGATGGGCTCATTGAGCGCTACCGCCGCCGCGGCCTATGGTGTATCGGGTTTTTGCGCGCGGGGCGGGGAGTGGGACGCGCTGTTCCGCGCTAATGGAATGGGCGCGGCGAATCGCCGCCTGGGGATCACGCGCGGACACCGGCCTCCCCGCCCGCCCCCGCCCACCCGCTCGCGCGCGGCGTCTGTCATCCGCAGCCGCACTACGCCGCTTGCGGCCTCGCCTTTCTCCCCTCCCCTTCCCTCTACTCCTGTCCCTCTCGCTATCCTTCCAGAGCGCGATGTACGCCACTCTTCGTTGGAGGTTGCTCTCGGTGGGAGGGTGTGGTTGAGAAACAGGCCGGGTACAAATTCTGTATTTCTTGTTGCGGTTCAGGAAAGGGCATTATTGATTTGTGGCGTTTGGGAGCGGAACAGTTTCTCGAGTCGTAAGAAATAACACCGGATACCCGAACGATGGCTGTTACAGTTCAACGGCTGCTCAGGAATAACCCTTATTAATCGAAGATGCCCCTAAATCTGTGTGGGCGTGTTGGTGTTAGCGTGATTCGGCGTTGCGGTGCAGCACAGGCGGTCGCCGTCTGCGCGCACGCGAAGATCAAGGCTGCTGGCCGAGCAGCGCGTCCGGTGGCGTGCGGTCTCTCCAAGCGGGTTTGTACAATTGATTCGTCTCGCGTAATTGGGAATAGATGGGAAGCAGCAATTGCCGGGAACACGAGCGGGCGCGCGGCGCGGCGTGCGGCCGTGTTTGTTGGGGGCGCGTGGGCGGCGCTGCTCCGTTGCGCCGTTTGATCGAGGGCGCTGCTCACCTCACCCCGCCCCGCCCCGCCCTCCCGCCTTCCCCCCGGCGCCGACGCATCGTTTTCACGGCGCTAATTGCATCTCGGCCGCGCGCTGTAAACGTCTGCGGCGCTCGCCGGGTGCACGACGCCTCGAAGCGTCTGCCTCATTGTACCACCCTGAATGTCCACGCAATCGGTGGTGCTGCAATGATATCCTCAAATAGGTATCTAGTCTTCTTTGGTTAGGATTAGTCTTTTCGGAATGTTCCGCTTGTTTTCAAGATTGGTCTGTCCACTAAATATGGTAGAAGTCCCCGAAACTTAAGCGGCGCAATTGTCTGTCTAGAATTGAAGCGGAGAAGTTAGCAAAAGCCTTGATAGGTAATTTACAAATCACGCTACTACATTAATCTTTGGGTGGTAATTGAACCATTTTTAACTTGTGTGGAATAGGGGAACATATTCAGCGTAGGTAATTTTACTCGCAATTTCTCAGATTTACATTCGAGAACGTTTCTCAAAGGGAGTGCGGAGAAGAAATGGGACTCGCTTCTTTCGCTGGAAAGTTGATCCACTTCTGATTCCGCTACACTTGACAATGTTGGAAGTGCAACGTCCGTCGTACGCCTGTACACATATTTTTTTCCACTACTGAAAGCCGTGCTTTTATCGTAACTGGGTGTAGATTACCGTGGCCCGTGCTTTTTTGATTTGAATGCCGCCTCTCGTGCGTGGATTCTTGAAGTCCTCTGGCGCGCGTGTAGGGTGGCAGGCTAATCAGATTACGGCTGCGTTAATAAAGGGAGCGCGCGAGCGTCGGTTTAACGGCGTTTTAACTCTGGCCATGCGGGCGGGCGGAGGACCAGGCGGCAGACGGGGCCCAGCGCGGCGCAAGCGGGAAAGCGGGCGCGCGGCCCCGCGGCACCAGCAGCCGGCGAGCGCTCCGCTCCTCTCCGCTCCGCTCCGCTCCCCTGGCTGGCGCGCCGTGGCTTACGACGCCTTAATACGGTTTTATATCAAGTTAACCCAAATTACCTGGGTGTCTGAAATTGAAACAGTACGTCTTATGATAATAAAAAGGTCCCCCGCTGTGTCTCATTCCGCGGCGTCTGCGTTGGCGCCGGCGGGCGCGGGGGGGTGGGGCGGGGAGGGGGCGGGGTCGGGATCCTCTCATTAGCGCGTTTGAAAGTCGGGCGAGTAATCGCGGGCGCCTCCGCGGGGGGTGCTCATATCGGCGCCGGCAGGTGCGCGGGCGACGGTGGGGGCGGGGCCGAGCGGAGCGGGGGGCGCCGGCGCCGGCTATGGATTAGCCCGAAGTTTGAGCAAGTTGGGAGTTGATCGTGTTTGTGGGCGGAGGGACGGCGGAGAAGCTGAGCGGAACGCGAGGGCGCTGGGTGACGGAGCGGCGAAGAGGAAGACCCGGCGCCGGCACCAGCGCCGGGGCCTTGTGCAGGCGAGGGGTTGTGCCTCTCTTTGCCTGTGCCCACTCTGGCGCCCGCGCCTCGCCCGGCCTCGCCGCACTTATGGGCCTTTTACGAGGCCTTTTATCAGACGTGTTCCGCACCGCCCTAACTGTGTGCACTTAACGACGCGGGAACGTTCTAAAGCAGTTACTGCCGAATCGTTGCAGGCGCGTCTTACAAAACTGCTTCCTCGGGGATGGAATTTCCTAATGAGTCGCGGCGTGGCCGTGTTTCGCGACATTAAAACGACGCGTAATGACTGGAGGGCGTCAATAGTTTCGGCGGAGGCTCGGGCCCGGGTCCGGGGGCGGCGGTGGCTGCGCGACAATACGGGCGAGTCGCCCGCGTGCTCTGGGCGCGCGGGCCTTGATATACGATCATTTGGTGACATTATTACTGCCCGGGGACGAGGGGCGCGCGGCGCTCGGGGGTGGAAGGGGGCGGCGATAAAAACAGCGCGGCGGCGCGGAGAGGTTACAGTTATCGAAAACACTGAGAAAACACTGGGATATGCGAGTTTTAATAACCATTTGCAGAGGCGCGGTTTTCAATACGCCATCATCACAGCCAGCCGAGAGCAGATAAAAGCACGGTTTACGAGACCAATAAAACCAAGATGGTGTGACGCTGCCGGCGCGGTGCGGCGACCGAGGAAGGGTGGAAATATGTTCAGTTGAAGTGACGAGGCGCCCACCCCCGCCCACCCGCGCCATGCCCTACCCCTTCCCTTCGTTTGCCCCTCCCCCCTCGGGAGCCTCCCGCATGTGCCATTACCCTTCGCGACTGATTAATGTTAAAAAAAGAGCGGCTCCGAATTGTAATAGCCGAAAGTGCGACGGTGTAATTTTTTAATCGAAGAGGACGCAAAGATGGCATGAAAATCTGTGGCCCGACCACCGGCGCGGGTTTTAGGATCCAATATGCTTGCAAACACAATCTCTCCCTCCCGGTGGATATATAAAATGAACGGCAGCCAGAGTGATGGCAATCCTACCTGGAAAAGTTATCGGATGGGAATCTATAAAATCTTCGGAGGAAACTCGTTACGCTGAAAATTATTTCGATCCCTTGGAAATTGAGTTGACGCGGTGGTGTTGCTTATTGAGAAAGTGAAAAGGAAAAGTGTTCGAACAAGAGAAAACAAGTTGGATTAGAAATGTTCAATAAATTCTGTGACTTATGATCGCGCGAACCAAATCGGTGTAATCGGCATCGAGTGAAATTTCGGTACTCCACCACAAAATGACATTTTGTTTTAATTCAGCGGGAATGTGTTTTTGTCGATGGAACACGCATTATGCATTTCGGGTAAACAAAACAGAATTCAAAATACCTAGCGTGCAGACTATTACAAATTCAGTAAACATAATGTTTATTTGTCTCTACCCAGCCATGAACAAGCCCTCTTACTGCTCACAATGTGAGCGCCGATTGCAGGGGGACTTCCGGTCAGTTTTTAATTATAATATTTCGCCTCCCCGCTCCCTCCGGGCTGTTTTGCGCATCGATATGCGTGTGCGCTAATGTTGATGTGCATTACATTGATTCTCTCCTGTGGAGACCGGACGCTGCGCAGCGAGAGATTTTAATGCGGCAGAACGTTTCGAGTTGCCTGTAATAGTTTCTACATGTAGGCATCGTACAAAATTGTACTATTTAATATTATTTATCACTTCAAAATGATGAATTCAATGAGCATACGTAAGGCAAGAGACCGAAGTCTTATTTACTTACCTGAGATAATGCTGATATTAGTAGTTTGGCCATTGCCTTTCATTGTGTAGATAGAGCATGGCCAGGACACCTCAATGGTAGATGAAAGATCGACTGGGATGCGAGTTTGGACGAAAAAATGGGCGTAGAAGAAGCCAACCTAGGCAAAAATGGCGTAGTGAGAGGACTCCATTTTTCTTACATAGAACAGAAACTCGCAACCTTCGGCATCTCATCCCCAGGCGCACCTCCAATACCACTCCAAATCTTGTATTCGAGAAGAGATCGTGGGTAAAGTTTCTCTTGTCGAGTAACGTTTCAATTTTCACTCCAACTTTGAATCTTTTTGAAAGTGTGTGTAAAGATTTTATGACGAAACGCAATTTATATTTTCTTGTAAAATATGCATGATGCGTGCAATATCACTACTAAAATACATCCGAAGACTCACCAGATGTTTTAAAAATAGATCGTAGTATTAGAGAAGGGGCAATGAGATATGTTAAATTGCCGAAACACTGGGAAGACATACCGGACAATTTTTATTATTAGACATACCGGAGATATTTTTATTTGTGTTGAGAGAGTATTTTTGTGCTGTCGATATGCAAAACTGGCATTTATCCTCTTTCAGTTCGGTCAAAGCCTCAATGTTTGTTGGTGAGGAGTGATCGGCCATCTCAAAGCGTGAAAAGTTGGTCCCGAATGCGTGGAGTCGCCCTGTAATGACGTTCGCTTGCACGCCGTCCTCCCCCTTCCCAAATCCCCGTTTCCGCCCCTGTGGCGCCGGTTTGTTTAGCGGCGCGCCCACCCGCCTGACCGCCAGTGAAAATAGCCGGCTAACTTGTGATTCGTTTTTGGTCAGTTTCATTATTTCATTTATTATGGTAATCCTAGTGGAAAAATCAGGTTCGCGCAAGCGGAGCAGCGGCCTGGGAAGCAACTGAATGCCCGATCCACGGGCGCTAGTGCGCAACGCCTGGGCGGGATAAACGCAGTCAGAGGGAGCGAGCGACAAGTGGAAGGAATTACGGGACATTATGCGCTGCGCGGATTCTTTCCAGTTAATTAATTGTGGATGCATTGCGGGATTTGAGCATCTTTTGACAGGGTGACAAGTATTTAGAAACTGCAAAAGTCGTGAAATTTCGTTGAACTGAAAAACGCGCGGAATTCTTGAATGCAATTTTAGCGGCCTGGGGATGTGTTTGAGTAGATTATAATGTGTGTATATTTAGTTTATATACATCGATGTATTGAAGACAAGGTCTTTTGAACAGCAGTGTTTTGTGGTCAAGGATTAAGCAAGTCTTAGATCAAAACTTTCCATATTCACAATTTTTTAAAAGTTACAATATGAAATAACTGATAGTATCACTGTGTTGAAACGAAACGAGCGCGTCTGGTATAGTCTTCATCGAGCAGACTGTCGCCCGAGATGATCTTGATGTTCTTCTGTTTCCTTCATTTTTCCTTGTATTTCGCACATGAAGAGGCGTTGTATAACTTCGTTTTCAGTTACATTTTAATCTCAATTAGTGTACATAGCCAATGTCAAATGAATTTTTTTTCTCGCACAAATTTAATGTTAGAGATTACTGAACTAGCTTTAAAACTTCGATGTTTAAAAAATCTATTATTTTTAGCGATGGATTCTTAACATCGTTGTTGTAATTTTCAGCATCGATGTTCGATAACTTCGAGCTTGTGATGTGCATGTCGCATCACTAGTTCAATGCCTCGCTTTGTCTCTTTGCTGTAGGCGCGCGCGCGCGTGTGTAGCCTTGCGGCTGGGAAGGCGGCGCGATCCTGGCGGCTGGGGGAGCGACAACTTCGGAACTTCTCGCTGAGTTGCCGGCTATTCTCCGGTCTGTTAATCTTTAAGTAGGTTACCAAAACTTTGTCGCTTTCCAGGAGAGCACAAAGCGAAAGCAGATTATTGATTCATGGAGCTGGATTGCCATTCGTGATACCTTAATAGCTACGCGCCGGCTTTGATGGGCTTAAATTGTTTCGCTACTTTCTCAGCCGACTTAGTGTCGTTTCAAAATGGAGACCTGGGCTCTTGATTGTGACTTAAGGCGAATTGTTGCTCGGAAGTTGAGCGGTCGTGGCCCGGAAGGGGGCGGGGAGGGGCAGGGCCGGGTCAGGGTGAGGCGGGGCGACCCAAGGCGGCGGCTGGGCGTCCGTGCAATTGCTCGCCCATTTGTCGGCGGATTGGCCGATAAGTGGCGCGCTTTGCCGCTTTGGTCGCTTCGATCGCGTGTCGCCGTATTACACGGCGCCGACGCTCGGCAAGGCGAGCGCGTTTGCCTCGTAATGGGCGGCGACCGGCTCTCTCGAGGAATGTACAAGGCTTTCGCCGGGCGAGGCTTGCTAGCCGACGTGGCGATGTAAGACACGATCGTTCCAGGATCTACAGACTTTGGAGGTTCGGTGAATTGCAACGAATAGCGACTTCGCGCGTAAGTTAGCTTTCCTACAATTTTCTTACAATTCGAATGAAGCATATGTGATACGTGCTGCCGTACAATTGACAGATCGCATGAGTGATTGTAAGAATGTAGGGTTAACTCTACATTAATTTCGATATTCAGTAACAAAATGTAAAATTCTTGCACTTAAATTCAGACTAAATGTTTTTGTTGAAATGTGGAAGTTTTAAACATGATAACCAACTTTTTTTTTAAACTTCTACGTTTTGTTCTCGAGTGTGTTTACGTTTTCAAATTTTATTTATGGAATGGAAAAATTCCCATGGTCACAATGCTGTAAAAGTTAAAATATGAAATAAAAAAGTATGGTAACACTTGTTAGTTCATGTGTGGAATGAAAGGAACGTTGTTTATACTACTTTTATCGTGTAAATTATCCCTTACCCGAAAATGACTTCATGTTCTTTCATTTTCTACCAGTTTCCTTGAATTTCGCACGTGGACAGGCATTCAACGTATGCGCAGTGGGCTTGCCCCACTTCTCCCATACCCTTCTTCGGTGAACTGAAGACTGGTCCTGAGCGTTGAGAGTTGGTTTGTTTTCAATTAAATCTTGATTATCAATTAACAAACTCTTGACACTATCAAGATAATATTGGGGCACACGAATTTTATAATAGACATTACAAAACCAATGTGAAAACATCGATGTTTTTTTAGTCTATTTTGTTTTGTTATCGATGTCGCATCACAATGTGTGGAACGCTTCTATAATGTGCGTTAAATTTGTCGGTCATTAGTGACAATCAAGAGTAGAGGGCCCGCTCACCCGAATTTTTTCCTCCCTCCTGCGAGCTGGTGTGGCGGACGTCAGCTGGCGGCCATCTGAATGCGCCGAGGTGAGAGTGTCAGCTCGATCTTCCCCTCCCCCTGCCGCGACTGATGGGGACGCCGACGTCCGCGTCCTCCTCGCCCGTGCTGGCTGCGTCGCTCCGCCCAGGGTAGCCGCGCGCCTCCTCCGTTTCGCCGCGTTCGCCGCCCCCATATTAGCGCGGTTGGGGGGGGGGGCGGGTGCGGGGCGCGACGGCCGTGCGGCGCCCGATATGCCAATCACGCGGGCGGCGGCGAAGGCGGGGGGAGGCGGTGACGCGCGCGCCAGTGACAGCTGCCGGCCGCGCCGCGACACCCGAGCCCGCCCGGATCGCTTACTCTGCCGGCCGGCCGCCGCTCTCCCCGCCCCGGTTCGCTCCCCGGCGCCCCACCCCCGCTACCCGCTCCCGGCTGTCCGCTCGCATGAATACTAAGCGAGTCCGGGGCGCCCCTGCGGCGCCGCGACGCAGCCTTTTATCAGTAATCGCATCGCGCGGAATTATCGGAGGGGCGACGCCCGCCGCTCGCCGTCCCTCCCTGCCCGGCGCCAACGCGGTGGCAGGTGCGCGGCGGCAGCGGCCCGGCGACCTGCAGCTTCAAAGGCGAGCTGGTTCGGAAATAGTTCGAGCTTTTGTGCTTTGCGGTCTGGAAGTCTGTATTTCCGTCGAGACTTGTGCGTTTCAGATGAACATAAAGTGGAATAGATCTTAATCATTTATACATTCTTATTCATCGTTGAAAGATGTTAGTGGGTTAATAAAGTTCTTTTCACGTCGTCCAATGCAACATTTGATGCATTCAGGATACATGCATGCTCTTTTTTCTTGGTGCGTATTCATATACACTATTCAGAGTTTTTATGTGGTATTCAACATTCCCGTATTTGAAGCCCTTTTGCCTCGTATTTGCGAATATAAAAGTTTGTTATACATACGAGTAGTAATAGCGTTTGCAAAAGAAAGTTCTGGTATCGGGTACCCGGAAATTCTTTTTGCAATCTTTTTCATTTCTTTCCATTCGCTCTTGACGATGAATATGCATCCCGAATTCAATTCCTTCTAAAATTTCTCAGTAAATTGTAAAGAAAAAATGTCCTTGTGATTGCGCCATTCTGCGAAGAAAATAAATACAGCATGGCTGCGGCATCATATCGCCTCTGGCAATCTTAGACGTTCGCCTTTACCAACACGAAATCTCTTAGCCTTCGTACGAGAAATTGATAGGGATATGTCAATGCCTGCTAGAGGGATCGGAAAGGTGTACCTTGGCTCGATATGCAAAATGCATTTCCCTCTGAGGGAGGACGCAGCATGACGACTGAAACGTTCACATCAGTGATTATGACGCGGTGCCATCCGGACTGCCAAGTACAAAAGTTTAATCTTGTTCTGTCGACAGTGTTGCACCTCTTGCATTTGGCCTTCCATCAAATTTTCTGCACCATTTGATTCTGCTTCAAATCTTCCCTTCTATATAGATTCTGGTCCCTTCATTCTCCTAAGCTGTTCCGCCATTTGCAACCACGATTGCCACATTAAATCGTTCGTCTTGAGCACTGGCTTTCGGAGATGACGGCGTTAAGTGTCAGCGGAACCCCAACTTAACTAGTCGGCGTTTAGTACGGGGCGCGATGTTGCGATGCGAGAGCACCCAAGAAGAAACTCCGTTGTCGATAAGAGAACATCCATTTCTTTTCGAGTTTTTCTTCTTGGGGGGGGGTGCAATGCACGTGTACAACGAAGGCGTTGGGCTCACTTGTATAAGAAACGTCTGCATTATCTGTATGGACGAAAATCCTAATTAATTGTTTGCTTTTTCCTAATAAATATTTTTCGAATTAACCTGAAACGTTACAGACTGCAAAAAATATTCTTTTTGGAAAGAAACGCCAAAATCGTCGTAGTGCCGCCTATGCCATGAGAGGCAGTAATCTGGTAGTATCGCATCAATTACGCGGGCCTTGTACGAATCGCACATACGCCACCAGTAGTCTGCAACACAGAATGAATTCTGGACTTACATCGATGGCAATGTAGTGAGCAGTAGACTTTTGCAGTCTTCCTGGAGAATTCAACAGCTCATGGTCTCTTCGCCTTTAGCCCTCTTCCAGTCTGAACTAAAAGGTAGCCATAAATGGTCGTTATCGACATAGCATTATGTGATCTCTCGCATTCGCCCAACCCCTTTCTCTATCGATATCAAATGTCTGTGTGAATTAGTGGGAGAGAATGGCTTGGCCCCGCCGGTCCATCCCCCTCGCTGCTCCTCGTCGCCGTCGTCGGGCAGCTGTGCGCGCCTCTTCGCCGCCGTGTTCGCCGCCTGGCGCACGCCGGGGCTCCGCTCGCGCCTTTCCCGCAGCTTCCTCCGGCGCGGGGCCAAACGCACTCTCGCCAAACCAAGTGAACTCATTCCTTACAAGGCAGCTACTCGGCGCCGGGAAAGCTTTTGAAGTTTATGCATGCCGCATCCATCATTCAAAAGAAAAGGTACAAAAACACGCGTGTGCGGGGCGGCGCGGAGGCGCGTCTTCCCCGGGCGGCGGCGGTGGCGACGACGGCGCCGAGGAGTGCGCGGCGGCGCGTTCTGGAACTGCTATTCTTTCTGTCTTAGGCGTCGCGTGGCCCGCTCATGAATGTCAGAGTACGGGGAGGCACGCTCGTGCTTTTAACACCTTGAATACGTTACCCACGGCGTGTCCGGGAAGTATCGTGGGGCGGGGCGGGCGCGATGGCGGCGGTAGCGCTGGAGAGCGGAGAGGAGCGGGGCGGGAGCGGGGGTGGGGGTGAGGCGGGGGCGCGGCGCCGCGGGATCTGACTTGCAAATGCCCCGCCACTGAAAGCCAGGGCGTCGCCCTACCTTGCGCGCCTGCTTGGCCCAACCCCGCCGCCACTTGCCGGCTGCTGCCGCTGCTTTATCTGTGTATGACGTTCGGTCATTTTTAATGCGGGACTTCTGCTCCTCTCCCGCCCTCTCCTGTTCTTCTCTCCGCGAGGCAGGCGCGCGGGGCCCGGGAAATCTGCGGAAGTGATGGATGGAGGCATAGCCCAGACAAATTTTTATACGCGCCGCGTTTTTTTTTTTTCCTCTTCCTCTTTGGGCGGGGAGTAAATAATGCAACAGTTCGCAACTACTGAAAGACAAACATGCCGGCCGCCTGGTGCCGGCGCGCGATGTGGATCGGAGCCGTGTTTCAAAAAGCGCGTGCCCAACTTCCGCTGCGTGTTAGTCGGGCGCTGAGTTGCGCGGGTGACGAATGAGCCCGAGGCTGGCTGGGGCCGCGCCGCGGTGAACACCCACGCGGCCGCTGTCGCCCTCCGGACACCTCGCCTGACTTTTCACTTTCTCTGTCGTTTTGTTGTGGCTGGTAATACTTTATAGTTGGTGTGGTTTGTCTTACGATGGTTCGGACGTGAATAGGCGTGCTTAGCGTGCAGTAAGCGGTTGTTGATGCGTTGCAAACTTTGATGCTGCTGATATGTCACACTGTTTGACTGTTCCTATTGTCTTCAGTAAGCGGAAGTAAGTCCATTTCGGTCAGCGAACCTACTGCCGCAGCATGCCCAAAAATGGAAGCGGCAGGCACTAAGCGAGAGGGCGGCCATTACATTGCGTCGTTCCCTCGTATTATTGAGATATCCCCACTGCTGAATGGGGACAATTTAAGTTAATGAGAGTCCGAATCTATTTCTACCGAGGTCATGCTGAAAGGTTGTCGGGGAATAATTTGTGCATTCCCCTTCAGATCTAAAGGAGGGTGTGTCGACATGCTAGATCGCGGTGCGTTTCTCTTGTGAAATAATGGCAGTATAAAAACCTCCGAGAACACTTTAGAAATAAAGGTTAGATATCGCGGCTCATGTTGTGCGGCAGTTTGTAGAAACTGGCGGATCCGTCGCAGTTTGCTGTCATGAAACTATGACGCGTTCCAAAATTCTGTTTGCCGAATTCGTTTTCCAATGTGGTTTGAGGTGTAGCTAAAGTTCTGGTTAGGTTTCAAATTAAAGTTTCAGCCCTTGTCTTGTGTAGTACGGACGTTATTTAGAATGTTGAGAGAGCTCGCCGTATTGCTTCTTTCGTTTCTGGCACGAGCAGAACAGGAAAGTAATGATTGGGTGTACATAGTTAAGTACAACGTCAGTTCATTAAAGACGTAGGTTAAATATTTTGGAATACTATTGTGTGAGATGTGGTATTGACGTATGTTGGCGTGAAGAATTCCCAATAACAGCTGAATCATCGGTACTTCTGGGCATGAGGTATTATGTTTCTTCTTAAAATCGATCTGACATGAACCCAAGTATTTTATTATTGAAGTCGAGAAAGTGAGTAGATTAAATGTATTACTAATTTGAAAATATAACTGCAACATTTTAGTTGGAATTGCGGTCGTCCTTGTACTCGTTGGTGTTACCACAGCATTTTAATTTCTTTTTGAATTCTGGTTCGAAGTGCTACGCAAGCTGTGTGTATGAAATGCTTGTAAACACTGATGCCCCGTGCCAGATTTACATTCGATTATGACGAACGTATTGCAGTTTATTTTTTTTTCCTCACTAGCTTCGTCGTTTTGGTTTTCATAGAAAGATTCCGTTACGAGAACATTAACTAGAGATGGAGCAGGTGCACCGTGCAGTACACCGCTCATCCCTCGCGCTGCCGGAGGCTTCTTTAAAACCGCAACTCGCGGTCGCGTCCACATTAATGGAAATGCATGAAAACGGCGCAGGCGGTGGGAGCGGGAGCGCGAAACTATAGAGCAAGTAGACGAGGGAAGCATCTTTGGCGAGTCTAATGACGGGGCGGTGTGGGTGGATCTGGGGCAGTAAAACGTTCTGTCGCACAGCATCGCGTATACAGTTAGTTACTCTTCACCTTCCCTCCACACTCCTCTCCCCCTCTCCCCGCCCGCATCTTAACATCCACGTCGTCATTTTAAATTACGGAAGTTCTCTGCGTTTTCCATTACGCCCAGTAAATATTTTTACATCCTCTGGCACTCGCGATCGCGCCGGGAACGAGGCGAGGCTGCGCGAAGGCGTGGGCGGCGGCGGCGCCTCGCAGTATCGTAAACCAGACTGTTAATTGAGCCCAGCGAACGCTCGGGGGTAGCCGGCGCCGGAATGACTCGGCATTCACGGGCCCTCCTACCGCCGACGTTTTGCTCGGCCGCGTCGCGCCGCCTCGTCTCGCGCCCTTCGCCGCCACCGCCTGAGCCTGCGCGCCCGGTGCCGACGAGGTGCGGGTATCGCCTAAGTGAGATTTAGCGGGCGGCGTGTCTCTCCCCGCCCCGCCCCGCCCCTCGCCGGATGATGGATGCGGCGGGGGGCGCGCGCGGCGCCTCGTTATGGTCTCCCCGCGCGTCCTCGGCGGCTCGGCCGCTGCTGGGTGCGAGCGGAGGCGGCAGTGGCGGGGAGACGGAGGCGGCGGCCGCCACGGTCAGCGCCGCCCGCGGTCGCGGAATTCTCTCTGTAATTTTTCCTCGGAAATGTTGCGTTGCTCCTGGAGCGTCCGCGGGAGGAAGTTTCTCCTCGCGAGATAAGAAAAAGGGAAGGATGGATTGGGCGCCTCTGGAGTTATGAATGTATCCTTACAGCAAAAGAGGGGAGGGGAAGGGAGGAGCCAGGCTCGGCGCTGCTGGACGGTAGGCGGCTGCTACTGCCTGGCCGCTTCGCTTCGCTTTGCCCGCCCCGCCCCGTCTACTGAGGCTGCGGTCGTATCGGACGCGAACTCATACAGCGGGGGACGCGGGGCCGGGGCGGGGCGCCGCTTCCAATAAATTGGAAATGGCACGCGCGGCGGAGCAGGGCCGGAGGAGCGGTCCCTCGGGAGCCCCACTTCGCCGAATTACGGGGCGCACAGCTATTAATTCTTGAAAACCGAGAGAAGCCGGGTCGAGCGAGGAGTTGCTCGAGAACTGTTCGCAACTGGGAGGGAGGGTCGGTGAGGAGCCAGCGGCCCGGGAGTGGTGCTAGCTGCCAGACTGCACGGTTGCAGGCTGTTTCTGCTGCTATCGCATTCTCCCAACGGCTGAGTTCAGTATGGTTATCGTTAAATGGGGAAAACGTTGAGCAGTAGGCTCCCTCGGCTAGCCGTTTGAAATCGGTCTTTTCAGCTCCACGGGATGAGCGAATGTTAACAATCGCGTTCGCAGCGCTGAACAACTGTAAACCGTTCCATTTGTAAAGTCCTCCCAAAATCGCCTCATATGAAGAGTGTGTATATTATTTGAACCTCCTTGGGCCGTGACCCCGCTCGACGCGAGCCCATTGCGGATGAGGGAGAAGAGCCTTCGATGCTTCGTCGTTTTGTGGCCACCGCAGCAGAAACTAATTTGCCGCCAATTAGATGGGCGCGTATGGAGAGAGGGAGAGGAGACGGGGAAGGGGCTGCAACTTCCTTCCGCGCTGCTTGGTGAAACACGCCAGCTAATTAGCGATGGAAAGGAGCGTCGGATGGCGCAGGTCTCCCTCCCTCTACCTCTTGCTTATGGGGGGGACACCCCGCTCCCCCCCCCTTTCGCGGGCTAAAAATCCTCAATGGGCCAGCCCGCGAGCGACGCTGGATATCGCAGGCGACGTGTTCCCTGGAATTGTATGCAGTGGCTGTCAGTCTCGCCGAGCAGTATCCACAGAATGGATAAAGGTCTATTTTGTGTATCCAAATATTCATTGAAAACGGAAATTTATTCACAACAAACGCTTACAAACGGGTACTAAAAACAACAAAAGTACAAAATAAAGGAAACGATACAATACAAACTTAGTTTACTAGTATTGACAATTCCAATTTCATCACACACACACACACACACGGCAAGACAACACAAGTACAAAATTCACAGAAATATGGAGACTGTATATTGATGTATACAGAGACTGTAGACTAATTTGTATATTTGCTCTACGTTTCTCATTTGTCATCTCATTACCTATATATCGTACTATTTACAAAAAAATTGTTACTTGTAATGATTAGTTTCAAATCTTACAACGGGTGTGGTGAAAAGAATCTTTGGATAATACTTGCGCAGTATTCATGCAGTGGTTGATAGTACTAAATTAAATTTATTTTGAATGTTCCAATGATGAAAGTCAATATTTTATATTAATTTAATTGTTGAAAAATATTCCTCCGAACCTACATGTGCTTACGAGGTAGTTTTTAAACATTTTAACATTATTTTAACCCTAATTAAGACGTCAATTATAACATAATTGTGATATAATTAATGCAATTTTATTTCTTTTGGGTATCATAACATTTGTAACAGTTGTATCGTTTGGTTTGCGATATTTTGTGGACGTAACTCTTATTGGTGGGTGAAACTTACACACTAACACATTGTGCTACAAGCATTGTACTTCGTCCAAAGATGCTTTTTAGAGCTTTTAAATTATAATTGCGGATTAGGAAAATCCACATTTTTGATTGACACCGTGCGCAATGGCACATTGCTGCTGCTATTATTATTATTATTATTATTATTATTATTATTGGAAGGAAATGTATGTATTGCTGTTGGTGTTTTTGTTACCTCTCGAGAAAAAGTGCTGAGAGTTGAGTAGCGCTGAGGCGACGCGCGTGTGCATGTGCGAGTGCTGACGGAGGCGTTTCGTGTTGCAGCGAGGCTCAGACGACCTGCTGTCGCAGAGCGGCGGTGTGAGCAATGGCTCCGTGATGAGTCCGCAGCCCAACCACGCCGAGAACAACAACGACGCCAAGAAGGTAAGTGCTTCTTCACGTCCGTTTCCACATGATTTTCCTTCGCAGGAAAGTGCTGGCGTTTCGTTTCTTAGGCTAGTCTTTTATTGAAATGTTTTTCATCTTGTCAAAAGAGAGTAATTGCCAGAGACCAAATCGATTATTTTCACATTTCTTGTGTTGCAGTTTAGCAACCGTAGAAGTTAAGAACTTTCGAATGTCGTAGACTGTTTTATAATATTCAATGTCTTATAAAATCCACTAGTTCATCAGACATCTTCGAAACATTTTTGAATGTGTAAAATTCAGATTCCTCTAATACCATTTAGGAATTTCTTATAAATATTCAGTTAAATTATTAGGTGGTAAGTTCCTCCATTAGATAGTCTTGTAACACGAACATTTGTTTAGACAATTCTGGAGTCGAGTAAAGTCTCGAGACTGGGTCATCATGTTCTTTGAAAAAACGTCTCTATCGTAATAAAATATCCTTGAAAAACATGAAGTGTAACAAAATTGTTGCCTCTGTGGAATCCGTTTTGTTCCGCGCCGTACATTGCGAGATGAGGGCGAGTAGAACAGAAGCGAGCGCGTCGGCCTGTGGCAGGGGGCGGGGCGCTGACGCGGGTGTCGGCGCCGCTCAAGTGGCGGTGCGCGCTGCCGGCCGTGCGACGGCGCCTATTGTCCCAGCCGGGGCCGTGAATGGAGATTACACATGCACGGTAAACAGCGGCTGATGACTGTGTGCGCGGCGGGCAATTCATTTGCGCGTTAGCGGCCCGGGCTAAAGCGATTAATTATAATTGGTAAAATTGCTGCTGCTGGTGTAGCAGTAGCGCCGCGCCGCGTCCCTAATCCTAATTACATTTGTTGGCCGCTAATAGCGCGGTGAGGCGGCGCCCTGCCGTGCCGCGTCGCGTCGCGCAGTGTCGCGCGTCGCCGTGCAAGGTCTTCATAATCCGCGTGCGCAGCCGCGGCACTTCCTTGATCGCCACGTGGCTTCGGTGTGCTCAGAGATTCGCCAGGTGCGCTGGCCTAGGTTTGCGGCAGGTGCGTTGGCGAGATGTCGAGCGTGTGGAAATGAGTGCAGTGGTTTGTAGTCGCTGTACATGTGATCACGATGATAGGTGTTCAGCAAAGGGATAAAAAGAAATGTTGTGGAGAAGGTAGTCGGATTGATCAGGATTGCCTTGTGCCGTGCGCCCTCTCGGCTAAACTGCGGACATTTCAGTGTAAAGAAATTGACCCACAGAGAAACCACACCCATTCATTCACTCACATACTCATTCACGCGCTCACTCAAATGTCTTGTTGCAAAGAGATCAAATGGATTCAGTGTATTAGCGGACTTGCAGTACCCTTGCGGGCCTATGTATGGTTCCCGAGGGGTGTTTTATTGCATCTCACGAGCTTCCACTGCGCACAGGCCATGATATTAATTAGTGTTCCCTCTTCTTGTAACTTGTCCACTTGCGACTTCTCCTGTTCTCCATTTCATTTTCAATACTTCAGAACAATGAAGAATTACACTTGCTGCAAATTGAAAAGATCGGTCTTTGTGTGATGACTCTTGCTTTTGCATTAAGTTTGAATTTGGATGCCAGCGCCATTTCTCGCTATTTGAATTAGTTTCCTCCCAAACCCTTATCAATTTTCAGCAGATCTCCGTAGGCACCCGCAATAACCCTTTAGTGGTAGCTGGTGTTTCAGCATGCTGTCTGTCGGAGGACGTATACATATACGGAGTCGCTCTTAACACACACACACACACACACACACACACACACACACACGTGCCAGTCGAGGCTTGGCCCTCTTGCGAGGCAGAGCGCTTGAGCTGGCGTTGCGCTCGTTCCATTCCGGCCCCTCCCCCTTTTCCCTCCATGTTCCATCCCATCCTGCCCGCCGTACAAAGCGTCCGTTCCTCGTGTGGCCCTGTTCGCCCTTTCATCGCGTGAGCTGTCCCGCCCCCGCCAGGGCCCGCGCCGCGCAGACGTCGCCGCTGCGGCCGCGCAGCTCTCCACAATTTTCCTTGCGCGGCCCCGCCCGTCCCGGCCCTGCCCTCCGAGGGCCTTTCCTTGATCTGTGCGGCTCGCCGTTGTGACGGCTCCCCGCGTCGCATTGAGCGGGGGCCCGCGCGCTCCCCACCGCCACTGCGTTGGCGGTTACCGCGCCTCCTTCGCCGCAACGTGCACACCAGGCGTTGATATTCGCGACCAAGATTGGATAAATAAATGCGGGGTTGGTAGTTTAGATGGTGGTGTAGAAGGATCGGCAGTTTTTTGCAGATGTAGGTACTTAGTACTGTTAGTCTTGCAGGACGGAGTAATTTCAGACGTAATCGGGTCATTTTCCGGATCTTTCTCTTCATTCTCTGCATATCCCTTCTCTTGTCCTTCTGGAACTATATCTTTCGCTCAGCTCTTTCCGTACTGACAGGGGAACTTGCAGGGGCAAGGCATGTGGAATATTATTATTATTATTATTATTATTATTATTATTATTATTATTATTATTATTAAGTGTCCTGAATAATTTTCCTGTACGAATGGGCACGCCCCCCGCCTCTCTCGGCATTCTCAAATTACGTGGTGCACACTGTTGGGTCCCATCCGACCTCAAGTCGGAGTTCTGTTGTAACGTAAAACGATAGTTGTCGCTTTGCGCCGAATGTTCGCTCGCCCCGATGTTCCTAATTCCAGGAGGACCGCCGCCAGCGCGCATCTGATGAGCGGTCTTCCTCTCGTGTCCGCCGGGAAGGGGGAGGGGCGGTGTCCGGCGCGCGGCGTCTGTTATCCCGGCGCCCGCACCCGCACGCGTGGGATGAAAGGGGGCGCGGAGCGGCGCGGGCACGGGCGGCATGGCATTGATAAGCCCAACTCGCGAAGTTTGGGGACTGTGAAAACGGCGTGAATAACAAATGCCCCACGGGGTTGTGGGGGGGGGCGAGGAAGGGCGGGGCGGGGACGGGTGGGCGGCCGTTGATGAAGCCATTGTCGTCCGCCGCCGCGAGGGGTTCAAAGGGAAATTTTGATGCCACTTGGCGGATTAGCGAGGGGCGCTGCGCGGCGTGGCGGGGCGCGGGGCCGCCCGTCACCTGTCGTGATCGATACGCGCGCGCGGGGGCCGGGCGCTTCTGGGCCTGGCCGCGATGTCCGCTCGCTCTGTCATCGGCCGCGAGGCGCCGGGCGACGGCAACGAAATGGGGCGCCACGCACGGAAGGCTGTCGTTGAAGTATAAAAATTGCATGGGGCTAACGACGGAAGTACCATACCCGCCGTTTGTGTTTAGCCTTGCGTGCCCGTATCTTCAGAATGTGAACCACAGCAATAAGCCTCTTTCGTAAACCGTAAATATATAACGTTGTTGATATTGGTATTCTTTCAGAAACGCAAGGAAACGTCTTCTCCAGGAATCCCATCGACACAGTGATTTTCTTTTTCGGAATGTTAGAAAGAATAGCATCTATGAGAAGTTGTGTGAATAATGGTTAGATTATCTATGAAAAAAGCGCATGTAGGACGCGAGGTTGCAAATAAGGCTCATTGAGTTGCTTACCGTTTCGATTCTGTTATGATTAAGAGCTCCAAGTTTGGTAAAATGCTAAAAGGTTTCATTGTTACTGTTTTAATTCTTATCAATATAAATCATTTAATAGTTTTTCTAGTCATTCAGAAGATCGTTTTGACTTGTGTGCTTAATTTTAGTGGTTGCTTTTTGCTCTGGTATTAATTTCCTTTTCCTTACGACGCCGATCTCGAACGTCCTGAATGCCTTGCAAACGTGACAACCCGACCTTCCTTCCGTTGAGTATGGTTTCCGGAGCCTTTGGAGGACAGCTCTCTGTACAAGACAACGACCTTTCTGTGACTTGGCGATTACACATTGGCGAATAACGAAAATAATAGGTTTTTACTAATGTATTTCCACGGTTATAAAATGTCTATAAGAACATTTTGTAGACAGCATCGTGAGTGTAACAAATTTATAAATTAGTAGTCATCGTCCCGAATTGGGTGTGCCGCTGAGGATAATTTTCATGAAAAATAGTACGCTGATGGACGCTGTGTGCAAAACAAAATTTGGTGGCACATGAATAAATATTACGAAGAAAATATTTCTTCGAAGTAAATGCAGTTGAAAATGTTAGAATAAAAAATCATTTTGATTATTAGCGTTTTGCATTCATTTTAAATTGATTTTTTTCATTGTTTACATGCCTTTTTGCATTCCTATTTTAGGTAAAATAAATACCTAAACTTCATGTATTTTATTTGTGATGAAACTATTTACAAGTATTCATCGTTATAAAGAAGATAACTGGTTATGCCCTTTTTGGGCTAAGCCTTCTCAAACGAGTGCCAGTGTTAGTACTCTCGTTCTGTAATTTTGAGCAATGTCATAGAGAACCGTGAAAACGGAGGAAATTTGTAGCGTGTTTTGTACTGCATTTAAAATCTTCTTCGTTTGAATAATCGCATAAATTATCCGACCTCCACACTTCGCAGTAAACCAGAACGGCTGCGCTGTGAGCATTTCCGTTCGGCGACTTGGTTCACCCGATGCCGAGTGAAGACCCCCGTTGTGGGGTCACGGACGAAACTTTAAATCGCAGGCCTGGCGCTAGCGACACCGCCGTCACCTTTAATCTCTTCCGGGCGCGCGCGACGAATTTGATTGACGTGTCGATCAGGCCATGTGTGAATGTGGTCGAATTAGGCGGCAATTACCCCGGAGATTTCCATCTGCCGCCAGATTCCCGCCGGAGAATAGTGAAGCCCGGCCTGTGCCGCACGGGTTACTCGGCGAGGCCATTAGGGCAGGGCGGCGCGGGACGAGCGGTGGTAATCGTATTAGTTGTCACGTCGCACGTGTCAGCTGCCGGGTCATTAAACGTTGCTGACTCCCAATGGCAGTGTCATTAGTCATATCAGCGGCGACCAGGAGTCGCGTCAATGGGTGCGTGTATTCCGTTAGCCGGAGTAATGACGGATCGCGAGGCGCAGGGAAGAGCGAGCGAGCAAGCGGCTCTGGCGCTCTTTTCCTGCCAGCGGCGCGTCGGGCTGGGCTGGGTTGCGTGGTGCCCCGGCGCCTTGGGCGTTCGCGGCGCGCTGCATCTCCATATGGAAGCGCGCGCTCGTGCTCGCCCTGGGCAGGCGCGGTGCAGCAGGCTCGTCCGTGGCCGCCGGCCGCTGGCCGCTCCCGCGCCCGCTAACCGCCATCTGTCACGCGCGCCCCCGACCCCGCTCTCGTTCTAGTCCTGCGCAAACACGCGCGGCCCCAACTTCACCATAATCTGCGCCCGACAATTCCACTCCGATATGGACAGGTAGATATTTGTCATGGAGTGTTAACAACTGGCTGAAAGTGTGTCGTTAACGTGTTATGATAACGAAATAATGCAGTTTTGGAAGTATGTACGCCATGTAATGGCTTTTGGGATCGGCTTACAAAGGAACATTAATTTCGGGCTGGGGGTGGCAATGACCGAACTTTACGTATCCCCCTTTCGCGTTGGCGAGCGTGACTGAAGTGATACAGTTTCGATAGTATAAGATTAAATTGCGTAACCGACCTGACTGCTATGTGAATATTCATTTTGCTTGAAACGTAAAGCCACAGTGTGTAACAGCAATGTAGAAAAAATTGCAGACTGTGAGAAAATTTGTGTAATTGTTACGGGGGAAATTGTACAAAAAATTATTTTTCTATTAAATTCGAAACGAAACTGCAGAGCAATATGAATATTCCTTCACGGACGATTGTATTGAAGGATGGAGATTTCAACAGGGCGCATTATGGGTACTCAACAGTGCTGCGCAAACATGGTAAATGTGTACACACATTTATTCTCCAATGCTCTTATTCTAATGCGTTGGCAAATGAACGTGGTCAGTCTCATACACTAGGATGCCAATGGATCGATGACTTAAATAGAACTTTCTTAGTAATGATGTTTATAAGTATATTACTGTTTGTATTTTCTGATAAATGAAAGCTGTTTTTTGTGTTCATTCGTCTCCTGCCATTATTTCCTAAATCTAGGGCCAGACCCCGTGGCAACATACGCCCGCCCGAGGAAGCTTTCTCACAAATATCAAATGTACTGTTATTTAAGTCTTACAAATGAGATAAATGAAAATGTTTGTACTTATATTTGACAACTTAATCAAATAGCTTCCTGTAATTTTTTTTTTCTTCATTTTTTCATTCGCTGTGTTTGTAATTTTTATTGTATTTCGCTTGTCCTCTAATTCGTCGAATTACACTCTTGTCCGGGTTTGTTAGTATCGTTCTTCCGTGTCCTCGTACTTCTCCTACGTTGTCTTCCCATTTCCTTTGGATGCCTGGGGTCTAGCTTGTCACGTAGAAGAACAATGCTGGCGAGGTACACCGTGGGAGGGGGCGCGGCAAATGGCGGCAGCGGCGTCCTCGGATCGATAACAGTGGGCACCTGGCGGCGCGCGCCGGAGTCCCGGATTTGTTTCCTTCTTACGGCAAGGCGCCGTGCGCGCGGCGGCAGCGGCAGCGGTGGCCCCTCCGTCTCCCAGCCTCTCCTCTCCTCTCTTCTCTCTTCCTCGCCCTTCACCCTCTGGCTTCTCTCCTCCACCTCTCTTGCTGCAGCTCTCCCAAGTCGCTGCCAACTCGCACCCTCCCCTGCCGCATCTGTTTCAACTAGTTGAACTCCCGGGGTTGCGCGGGTATTAATTCATAGTACTCGTCAATTAGACACGAAAAAGAATGGATTTCTGGATGTGGTGTAAAATTGCAATATTTTATTTACATTTCAGCTTGCGTGCTTCGGTCCGGTGGGTTGCATATTCAAAATTAAATTAACGATAATCGCTACACATTTGGCATAGGTCATAGTCGGTAGAGAGGAAAGTCGTACAGAAATGGAAATGATTGTAGGAAGTGGAGAAGGCAAAGTACAAGCGATCATCGCCTACGCTTGAGAACTGATGACGATTCTCATAGGCCTTTGTGGTATTGTACGATTAATAATAGAATATACAATGTCCTGTATATATGTAGTTTTACGTGAATAATTGATACGTGGACGTATTTGGTTTAATGAAAATGGAAATGTGTTTGCATTTGTGTCATGGGTGGAGAAAACGTATTCTTCGTGTGGAATTCTTTGGGTTTCGCACCTGTTTAAAGTCGGGCGGAGGTGGTTTCGGACTTGAAGCCATTGCCGTGCTTTCCCTACCCTTCCTTCACCCGCCCCCTCATCCCACTGCCCCCGCGCCCCTCCAGTTAATTGGTGTCAAGCTGAGTGCCCCGGGGCGCAGCGGCTAGGCGAGGGGAGGGATTTGTGAAAATTGTCGCCAAAATATGTCTCCCCAGCGACTACTGAATCAGTTCGGTTCCCTAATCCCTGGGCGGCGCTGGCGCCCCGAAAAGAACTTTTAAATTACAACTATTGGACGACATTTCCTGTGTTCTTCTTTATGGCTCGTTCATAAAATTTGCTTTATTTGTATCGCGAGCCGAGCCGAGTCGGGTCGGGTCGGGCCGGGCCGGGCCGCCGCTCCGTTGGGCGCGAGGGGCGGGGCGGAGGAGGGGGCGACAGAGGCCCGGCGGCGCGGCGTGTTTTTCATTTGGAGCGTCGCGCCGCCGGCGGGCTTGATAAATGCGGCAGTCGCGAAGCGACGCGACGCGGCGCGGGGCGGCTCGGCGCGCTCCCCACCCCACTTCGTCGCCGCCCCGCCCTCCGCCTCTCGCCTTCCCTCCTCCCCCACGACGCCCTAATACGAAGATATGTTTACATTTGCTTGATTGCCGGCCCGCTCGCCCCCGCCCCTCCCCCGCCCGTTTCGAGCCGGCGTCGTTGATGTAGTTACTTCCGCCCCGGTTGGGATTAGCGGGCTTAAGTTGGCTCCCACCTGCCGCGCGTTCCCCATGGCGCCCCGCGCAGTCGTTGCGGCCCCTCCCCTCCCCGCCGCGCCACGCCCCCGCGTGGCTTTAAACGGGCGTTTGCGCCCTAATAGAGCGGCCATTTGTTTGCCGCCCGCCTCCTCTCCGCGCAGCTACACAGACAGTTGCATTGTCGCGGTGGCATGATGGTGGAGGTAATGACCGGGTGGAGGAGGGAGAGAGCTAACAGGACTCGCGATAAGCTGGGAGTGTGTGTGAACCTAGGTTTCGGTCTGGAATTCGGTGTTGAGAATGGGCGAGTTCGTTGTATGCGAAGGTGATGTGGAAGCTATTAGTAGTTCGCCTGATCCATTGCGAGTTGTGACTGTCGTCGAGTCCTTGCTACAAGGCGCAGAACAAAGGAGGCTGTGTTTCATTGACTAAGCGCTCATAAGGGAAACGAAGTGTTTTGATGGTGAAGTGGACGTTGAAGGGACGGGTGTCTCGCGAATTGACCGGATATAGCAGAGGTGACTCCACGATTGTGGTCCCCTGCGGGTGGGGACAGAAGAGAAATGCGTTGCATTTAATCGGTAGGTTATGAAGCTGTTGCGCTTAACTTAGTTCTAAAAGTCGTATGCGATGGAAAAGGCTTCTGTGTATTGCCGACAACGGTGTATTCATCGAGGAGTTGTTTTGCATAGGAATATGGGATGTGCCTTATTTATTTGCTCCCTCGGAGCGAAGCCGAATCCGCGTCGCGCCAGAGATTTCCGCCACCCGGGGAGGCCTGTTTGCCAGCCGGAATGGAACCCGCGAAGACGTGCGGCGGCAGCGGCAGCGACGCGCTCCTGTGGGAGACCGGGAGTAGTGCGCGAAGTATTCCGTGGCGCGGGCGCGGGGGCGGAGGCTAAGTGGTGCTGACGCGACGTCTAGGCGACGCGGTGCCACGCAGTCGTGAAAATCACCGGATAATGAAGACAGGATGCGGCGCCGCGCCCTGGGAGGAGCGGGGGCGAGGCGTGCGGGTGCGAGCGAGACGAGACGCCGCCGCCGCCGCTGGGTAAACAGCCCGCCCTCGCTCCGCGCGTCTGCCGCCGCCGCCGCCGCCGCCGCCGCTTGGCACGCGCTGTTGCGCGCCGGAGCAACTCGCGCGGCGCGATGCGATGCGAAGCGCGGGCTGGCAGTTGCGCGAGTGGATTTTGCACGGAGCAACCGTACCAAGTCGGAAATTAATGTAGTTAGAAGGAAAACTGTCGTATTACTGGTGTGTTGCAATGATTATTAGGAAATAGAAATCCCATCTCTCCCATAACTTTTTTCTTACAGTCGTACGCAGTTTGGTTCTGTTGCTTATCTTCTTATATTCTTTTTCTGACTTGCGTATGTATTACTTCACAGTAATTTTTTTCTTTAATTTTGGGCGCAGAACCTTTTCTTTTCGCAATTTTCTTTTCTAACCATACAGCGCAGAAACTGATCCTTCTTTGTGACCGGGGAGTGATTTCTGCGGAGAGGCAATGCCGGCCCCGGAGGCGGCGCGCAGCCGGCGCGTGCGCGTAGCGCGGTCCGGTCATCCGCCGGCGAGCGGGGGCGGGGTCCGGGGGGGCGAAAAGGCGCAATTGGTGGGGGGGGGGGGCTGGCGGGGCGGGGGGGGGGTGCGTCCGCAAAGTACCCCTCTCGCCCTCCGTATCCCTCCACTATCCACCCTTCCCCGCCATCCGCTCCGCCCGCCCCCTTTCCTGACATGCCGTGCGGTGGGCGGCCGCAACTCGATGGACGAGATGTCATTACGTCTTTCTGTGATTTTAACAAACATGATGTCAGTTGATGGATGAGTGGGTGGGGTGGGATGATGAGTCTGGTCACTGGATATGCTGGGACTGGCTTGTCGCGTGTGCCTCGTCGCTACAGATCCCTCTGCTGGGATGCTGATGAGTCTCAGAGAACCGGGACAAAACCCAGTACTGTTTGCTGCAATTCTAATATGCGGAAACACACAATGCTAATCACTTTTCTCGCGGAGTCTGTTGAGATGTCTCAGTCTAGCGTTTACAAAAGGGTAGTAGTATAAATATAACGGATAAAAACAAGCGTTTTGCATCTATTGGCTATCCGCGTTGCCCAGTTGTTTGTGAACAGTAGTAATGAAGTACCCTAACATAATCTGTGATCTGAGAGCTAGTCATTCGAATTAATTGCGAAAAATGAATTGTATGTTTGTACTATATGTAAATATCTCTGTAACTTGGATTATCGGGAAAGCCTGAAAATGTAGTGCATGACATAAAACACGTTGGTTGCAAAACATTTTGATAGCTCTATCGCATCAAAAATGTCATTTGTCAGAAATTCTACACGCTTCACAAAAGTCCACCAATCCTCTGTGGTAATGTAATAAATCGTTTTGAGGGGGGAGCAAGTTGTGTCTTCTTCCTCGTCCGTCCTCCCCACTCTCTGGATTAGTTACACACGGCAAGTAAATAACTTGGAGCATAAACGTGCGCCTGTAACATTGCCCGAGCAGTGGAAAGTGCGCCAATGTAGTGACTCCGTGAAAAGATACCCCGCAGGCGGAAAAAAAGAAATAAATAATTCATATATGGGTGTCATAGGACGTATTTGTGCATAGTAGCAATATTTTGCAAGAGTTTTATTCCGGTTTAGATTTGATATTTAGAATTAGGGCGGGGAACTGTCGTAGAAAAGCGAGATCACGAAGTCGGGAACTGCGTGTATGTTAGTGTCCTGTTGTTTCTGGAGCTCACGTCACGTAAGCGCGGTGCAGCGGTCGTGTCCGGAGAGTTGCGACCGGCAGCGGGGTCGGCGCGGCTTCCGCGGCAGGTCACGAAGCACACCGTCGCCAAGTTGCTCTTTGTTTCCGCGCGACCTCGTCGCTCGCACCCCATCCCCGCCCCGCCCCCTCGCCCTCGCCAGCTCCACCCGCTCTACCCTTCCGTCCCCGCGGTTTCGCCGTGCCCCGCCCCCGCCCCCTCGCCAGCTCCACCCGCTCTGCCCCCGCGGTTTCGCCCCGCCCCTGCCCTCCCCGCCCCATGGGCTGCGGGCGCGCGCGCGCCCCGAGCGGCTTACGAGTCGCCCAAGGCGGCTTAGCTATATTGTGCTGCGCGCGGAAATAACCAACGGAGGCCCTCGGGACGCCGCCGCGCCGGCTCGCCGAGCTCCTCCCCTCCCCTCCCCTTCCCCGCCGGTAAGCCGATAATGACCCGCCCTTTTGTATTTTTGTGACTACCTGTCCGGACTATTTATGTGGCGGGGTTCAAGTGATTGGCGATATACGAGCCCAAGTATTGTACGTAGTTTATGACGGATATAATGTTTTGTACTTGGCGTAGCGTGCGGGGGCCTGGATTGCGGAGTATTACGGAGTGATTGACCAGTTTTCGAAATTGACGGTTCGGAATTTATGTAACATAAAATGTGCACAATAAAAGTTCGATAATCCCCCCGGGGCGGCGCTGGCGGCCGGCGGCGCGGCGCGGCGCTTTGTGCCGCTAAATGGCAGAGCTAAAATGTTTGCGCGGCTGCGCCACCCGGTGCGCGCCGCGCCGGCTTCGCTCACGCTCACTTTTTATCGTTAGCCGTCGGAGAGGAGATGGGGCGGGGCGGGGCGGAGCGGAGGCGTGCGAGTGGAGAATCTCCGCCCGCGCCCGTGCGATTTGCGAGCGGAGCCGTCACTAAATGGAGGGCGCGCCGCCCGCCCCGTCCGCCGGTCCTCGCTCGCTCACGCCGTCGCAGGTAGTTAATCCGCGCACAGTTATGAAAGATGGGACGCGGCACCACGTCCGGCTAAACTCCTTCCAAAGCGGGGGACTATATTTTGTTTAAAATATCCGTTTGTTTCAATAACTGACTTACCGTGGTGTGCGGTTTGGGATCGGTGTGTGAAATGGTCGAAAAGCCGAGGTGAATGTGATCAGCCCCGATATACTGATTTCTAAGACTGCTGATATTCTTGACAGTTTGCATACTAGAGATTTTTTTCTAGATATTTCGCCACAAATTTGTATGAGAAACAGTAAACTTATTTTGTTTCACTCGGTACCGTGCATTGTGCATTTTTTTTTTGTAGAAGTTACAGTTTAATACTTGTTAGCGGTAGTTCTCGCGCTAAACGAGGCATGTTCTTGCTCTTGTGTTCGTGGCAATCATCTGCCTACTTCCCTCTTCCTATTTTCGGAATGTTATGCCCGCACCGCTTCGCTTCCCTCCGACCGCAAATGACAAACGCGGCGATCGCCGAGGCAAGAGAGCCGGCGCCGTGCAAAAGCCTTGTGCCGTCGGCTGTCGATGCCACTGATGCGCCTTGTGTGCTCTGAATCCCTTAGCCTTGGTTTGCGTTCGCGCGGCTTTGCGTTGCGCGGGCGCACTCTGCGGGGTCCCGCCCCGCCCCACCCCACCCGCGTCACCCAGCCCCGTCCAGCGTCTCTTCGCCTCCATTCTCTCCCCGCCCGGCTTCACCCCGTTTCTCCCAGCTCCTCCGCCCACCGCCACACCACCCCGCCAGCTCTGCGCGTTCTAGCCCCACTTGCCCGCTAGTTCCGATCCTAGCTTCGCTGCACCACTTGTTCTTAACCCCGCTCTCCTCCACTTATCACTACGTTGCGCGCCCCAACCCCTCTGCTCTGATCAGTTCCTCCGCGCTCCGCCCACATCTCGTCCGGGCCCAGCGGTCGTGAGCTAAGCGCTCGCTTGCGCGTCTCTTTGAAACGCATCGCCCTTCTGCCGGGCCGGGCCGCGCGCGCCTCGCGTAGCCTCATTTACAATGCGGAGCGATCGCGTCATCGGCGTATCGTTAGCGACTGGCGCGTGGCGCGCGCGCAGCGGAGACTGGAGCAGCACAGCACAGCACAGCGCAGCACGGCCCGGCCCGGCCCAGCCCAGCCCTGCACAGCACAGCCCGCCGAGCGGCGCAGGCTACCCTCGGGCTTTGTCTGCCTGCGTGCCCGCCCGCCCGCGGCGGCAGCGGCGGCTCCCTTTGAAGGCGCGTTTCTGCAAGTGCTCCCCACTCCCGTCCTCTCCCGCCCCGCCCGGCTCCTGCCCGCGCCCGCCGCTGGCAGCGGTCGTCATTACGGATTTAACGAGTACGGATTAATAATAAGCGGAATCGCTGCGCCGCGTTCCGTCCCGTTCTGTGGCGCCGTCTGTGCGGCAGAAGAGAGCCCAAAGAGAGGCGGCGCTCGATTAGCCGGGGCGCTCGGGCCGCGGCGGGGTTACGCGCGGACGGCGGCTTTCTTCTTCTTCCCTTTTCTCCTCCCGTCTGAAGAATTGCATGAAGTTACGCGATAAGACTTATGTTCCAAATTTGTGAATGGGCGATATTCGGAAATTTAATTCAAGAGATACCCACGACACTAACTTAGTCCCTTAAATCCGTCTTTATGAAGACGTGTAACACGCAATCGCAGTGCCGCGGAACTAACAAGAACTGTGAACCACGACTTGCATGGAGATAATGAAAACTTGTATTGTCCAATGAGATGGCTTTCAAATATCTGCTTTCAACGTCGTCTCAAAAGTCTGATGGGAGTAAAGCAAAACTTTACAAGAGGGTAAGTAATTATTGCGACCCTGAATGGAAGTTTATTCCTTGGTGGCCGTTCTTGGTTCGCCCAGAGAACGAGGGGCGGAGCAGAACGGGGCCCCAGCGCCGAGTAGGCTACTGATTAACTGTGGTGGCGGCAGATTGGGGCACTGAAGACAACGTGGTTGTTGTCAGAGCAAGCGCGTTGTAATCTTGAGTTGGCTCGACTGTTTCATTCTGTTCCCGTTCACCGTTTTCACCAGTCTAATATTTCGGACTTCCACACACTGGTTTCTTGCATACAGCCAATTTGCAACAGATTCTTCTTTTTTGTCAAATCGTGATTCTGTTAGCTGGTTTTCCGTAGTTGTGATTTTGCTAACTTGCATGCTTTTCTGAAATGTACTTATTTTATTTTTTCTTTGCTTGGCCTTATTCATGTCGCTATATCTTCTGACGTAGCTTTTTGTTTTCTTTCCACCCTTCTTTGCTCCCAATTCATCATCGCGTATTCATTTTAACTTTCTCCTGTCACATGGTCGTCCTTGACTCGTAGTGCTCGCGCGGGGCGAGGCGGGACCGGGGGCCGGCGCGCTTGAATAGCGCGGGCGGCGGTGGCGGCACTGGAGAGGCGCCGTGAATGCACCCGCCGCCACTGAGAGCGGACGAGTGCCGCCGCCGCCCTCCTTGCGCCGCGGGCGCCCGCCCCGCTCCGCCCCGCCCCCTCCACCCCCACACTCAGGCCCTCGTGCTGCCCGCGAGCGAGCCCGGCCCGGCCCCGCCCCGCTCGCAGACATGAGCGTGCTCCGCGCGCGCGGACGGCTCGGATAAATAACGCCCTTGGTCGCTGGAGCGAAGGCGTCTGAAATGTCGGTCTTCAGAGAACCGGTGTGATGGAAATAGTAACCTCTTTCTTGCGCACCTACCAACTACTCCGAATGGCACCGATTCCCGTCGGTCATGGGATTTGTTATAGCTGGTGCTCCTTGTTGTTTGGCAGTTGGTTTTTAATTGTAGGAGTAAACTCTGCATCGTATCGAAGGGAAAGTCTATTTAGTGAGGATTGCTTTGTTGGGGGTAGTAGTGATAACTGTTTGAAGCGTTGTGTAATTTTGTTGCCGACAGTAAAGAAATGGCGTCACGAAATGCGTGAAAGTGGTCAGTTTAGTACGAAAGACTAATCATGTTATATATTTGTTTACACTCATAAACTGCGGCCAAAAAATTACTGTAATCTTATTGGATAGCAATTACTCTGGTTTCGCTTTGGAACCTAAAATGGACGCATGTTAGACCTAAATAAAACTTGTAAATTGCGAGGGAATGAATTGTTCTCAAATTCATTTCTAATTGTACATCCAAACAGTTTCTTATACGATGATAATTTATGAAATATTCTTTTTTGCAATCCATCTAGGTAGTAGTAGTTTCGAACACGCCAGACAGGTCTTGAAGAACAAGGAATTTGAGGTTTTCAGATTTGAAATTCTTTAAAATCACCCTCTCCCCCACTTGTCGCAGATCATATTTTTCAGATCAGATAATTTCCGTCTTCACAAGTGTTTCTAAAGTCCTGAATGTAATATGTGAACAGCAGAACAAACAATTTTTTTACGCGTTCCAACACAGCTCCCGCATGCTAGCGACGTGTCTTGAGGCTGGCTGTTCTGCCGTCTGCGCCGCTTTGGTTCCTGTTACGGCGTGGCGCTTCGTTCTCGCTGCCGTCCCCCGCGCCCGCCTACGCCTCGCCCTCGCCAGCAGATCCGGTGTCAGCGGCTTCGAAAGCCGATTCGCCCGAAGAACAGCGCGAGGCGCGCGCGCCCACCCCTCGCCCGCCCGCGCTCTGTCAAAAGCCCGCCGCCATATTGTCCCGCACCTGAGGAATGCCGGGGGCGGGCGCGGGGCGAGGCGGGGAGGGTGGCCCCGGCCTCGGGCGGCCGAAATTAATTTAGTTCGGCTCGGCTCGCCGCGCGCTTGCGTGGGCACAATGCGGCGCCATTGTGCCGGCGCCCGGAGCGCGCAAAATTGTGTTTTGCCTGAATGGGCGGCAGGTGGCCTCCGCCCCCGCGTCCTCCGCGCCGCCGGCCGGACGCCATACCTGCTCTGTGACGGAGCGTGTGAAGAATGTTTCGCGGCATTTAATGATTATGTGCGAGGAGACGGGGGCGTTTTGAACAAGCGTCATAGGAATTTAATTTTACAGAACGCCCGTATATTTTCTTTAAGTGGGCGGAGTCGGGCGGGGGCGCGCGGAATGCGGCGATCGGGGGCTTAAAAATGCCAGGCGCTAATTCGGGAGCGGGATTGCGCGGGCCTCCTGCCTCCGCGGCTGGCATGCAGCGAGCGAGCGGGCGCGGTCGGGAACAAAGGGGCTGCGGCGGCGCCGGCGGGGAGGGCGGGCGCTGGCGCGTGCGTGACGCCGCCGCCAGGAGTGGAGAGCGTGGTCGGCCGTCGCGTCGCATCGCGTTGCGTATAGGGCGGCGCCCTTGTTCGATTTCTGCCAGCTAAGGTGTTCGGCGTGTAGCTACTTGGGGAGAGTGGTTAACAAGATGGCAGCATCCATATGGTAATGGAGTTTCCTGGGCGTGCGCTCGCCCTCGCCCCCCCGCTCCCGGCTGGCGCTCGCCCGGCGACCCGCCCAAGCCGTCGGCTCCCCCGGAGCCTCGCCCGCCTCGCTCGCTATGGCCTCGGCGCCGCCGCTGCGTTCGCCCGCCGCCCTACGCCCCGCCACGGAGTTGCAGATGTATATAAAATTACGCCCGCGGATCCGAACTTGTGCGCGGACGTGTAAATATTTCAATTTAATAACGAAGTTTCTCCCGGAGCGGAACAATTACGGCGCTCACCTGCGCGGCCGCTGCCGCGGCGCCGGGCGCTGTGTTCGGCCGAGCGGTGCCACGCCGCGTGCGCGTGCGTGTTTACTTTTGTTAAATTAATATTGTAGTCAGTCCGCTGCGGTGGTTGCCCGGTCTCCCGCCGTCCCCTTCCCCTTCCTCTTCCCCTCCCCTTCACCCCTCCCCCTCCGTCGCCGTTCGTATGGCGCTCATTTGTGCTCTTTTTTATTAGATCCGCGGCTGCTGCGCGGCGCGAGCGTGCTCGCGCGCGTTGCTAAATTAATTCCTATTTTCATCAGGGCGGGAGAGAATTCTGGCGCTAGGAATTTCTCTCCTGCCTCTTCCCGGCGTCGCCGCCGCAGCCGGCAGTCCCCGGCGTCGCGCCTAACCATATTCATGGTCACTGAAGGCCGGGAGCTCCCGTGCCCCGCGCCGCCCCGGGGCCGCCTCTTGGAGGCGGAGCCGCGGAGCAGAGCGCGCCTCCCGCCCGCCCGCGCGGCGCCGTTGGGTGGATGCAGCTGCGCGAGCGATGGGGTGGAAAGTGCTTAGGGCGCATGCGGTAACCGCCGCCTCCTCGTGCGCGGCGGCCGGCTGTGTTTCCACGCGAATGGGGAGAAAGAAGCAGCAGGGCAGTCCATGAATACTTCCGGAAGGTGATGCGGGAAGTGAATGGTGGTTTAATTTCGCCTGACCTACTGTGATGCTCTGACACGGGTGTTCGGCATGCCGTAAACAGTATATTTCACAAGCGAAAGTAGTACATGCACGGCGTGCGCTTGGATATCGTGGGTTGCACCGTAGCCTTCCAGGCGGTGTGTCGTGAAGATTTCGTGCGCTGACGTGGGTGAAATATTGGGAGGCGGCGCGGCGCGCAGTGTGCCTGGGAGCCGGCCCGGAATCCGAGTGGGGCGGAGCTGCGCGCGGGTGCTCGGGTGGGCCAAAGCGCGTTATAGCGCTAATTAGCGCGTGCGCAGAAAGCTCGCGCTGCTCCTTTTTCCGGCGCCGAGGCCGCGCCCGCGCTGCGCTCTCCGCTTCCTCATTATCAGGGCCGGCCGCCCCGAGCTTCATCAACTCCTGGTGTACGTGCGCCGGCGGGCGGCCGGGCGTCCTCCGCCGCCGGGGCTGTGAATATGAGCTGGTCGGCTGCCTCCGCCCTCTTGTGCAGTCGGTGCAGTGAGCGCCTGCAGTATTCGAGTGCAATAATTTGGTTGCAGAATCTTTACGCAAAATTATAAAATGAACAATACGCTACCGTGCTACAGATTTGCAAGCTGCCTTGCTACAATACTTCGTACTATACCAAATGTAAAAAAAAAAAATCCTTTTATTCCAAACATATCGCCTCTCTTTCTATCGTTGCTGACGCAGTAGTTCTCATTTGTGAAATGTCAAATAACTTAAAATTACGTGGTCAAAGTATCCACTTTTCTAAACAGTTCTGCGTTGAAATCCGTTTGACACTAGTTTTCTGAGACATTTCGAAAATTGAATATTCGTGGCTGGGTTGACTTATACCTCGTTCCACTCGGTAGTCTCGATCAATTCAAAACATAAATCGGTGTCTTGATAGGTGTTTCCAAAACTTTTCTCTTATTTTAGTGGACATCTTTGCGATGTCGAGTTTTGCAAAGTAGTAGTAGTAGTACTCCCTACTTGCGAGCGTCTCTGCTCTACAGTGTTGGGGTAGAGTGCCGGGCGGTGGCGGCGCGTCGCGTCGCGGCGTTGCCGATTGCCAGAGGCAAACAACACCGCCGGCAGGGGCGCGGTGCCGCGCGACGAGTCGCGACGCGCTCTCAAGCGCGAACAAAGCGGAGAGCGAAGGACGGGGGACCGCCTCGCGCTATCGCCCGCCCGCGCCTCCTCCCCTCCTCTTCCCTCCCGCTCCGAGCACCTGGCGGCGCGTCTCTCCCCGTCCCGCCCGCTCCTGAAAGGCGCCCGAAGTAGTGGGTAGTGTAATTTCTTTAAAACGTCCTGCAAAGGCGCGCGCGTTCTCTCCGCCCCGCTCTACCGCCTCCACGTGCAGTGCCGAGGTCGCCGCCGCCGCCGGTGGTAGCCCGAGAACGGGTATTCTGCGCCCCCAAATAATTAAAGTAAAAGAACAAGCCCCGCACCTCCTCGCTCTGCCCCGCCCCCTCGTTGCGCGAGCCTCCGCCGTCTCCGCGTGACGGATAAAAGCTGAAGGAGATGCCCACGCGCGTCGTTCTCAGGAGTCAAAGAAATGAGAGAAATGTTCGCTGGCGGCGCGTTCCCGCGCGCTGGAAACAAGCTATTGAAGAGCGGGCCTATTGACCGGAGCGGCGCGGTGCGGCGCCCGGCAGGCGAACTGGGGGGTCGCGGCAGCCCCCGTGATGCAGTGAGGCTCCGACAGTCGGAGGAGTCTGCCGCCATCGCCCCCTTCTGATTAAGCCGGCGACCCGGCGCGACGGGACGCACTGTCGCCGACCGCGGCTGCGCTGACGCCCCGATTGGAAGCGCGGCGCTGGGGTTCCCGATGAAGAATCCGCGTTTACGAAGGCGGAAGTGTGGGGAGCTCATCGACGGGGGGGGGGATGACGACGCTGAGACCAGCCCCGGTGGAGACTGCTCTCGCGCGAGGCAGCCCTGTTGACTTGCGTTGTTGAATCTCTGGCTTTTGCGCTTTCCGCTTACAGGCTCTTGTCGATTTCTGGGTCGAAAACAAAAACTGAACTCTGAAACGCCAGCACGTGTTGTGATCTGTATTTTGTTATTTACTATTGTCTCTGTAAGTTTTGTGTATGTGACTTGATGATTTCTCTCTTTGCAGGTGAAATTGGATAAACAAAATGGAAAGCCCTCAAAGGTGATCCATATTCGCAACATCCCAAACGAAGTGACGGAGGCGGAAATCATCCACCTAGGCATTCCTTTCGGACGCGTCACAAATGTTCTCGTGCTCAAGGGCAAGAATCAGGTGAGTACTCGCAGATTTCTTTATTTTATTGATGCTGTTGCTTTTCTTACCACCCGTTAATGTAATGTTTGTTCTGAACGATATTTACTAGTTTCACTGATTGAAATGTCAAACAAGACATTCCAGACCCTTTCTACATTCAGAAAAACTACATAGTTGAAATCCTACTTCGCATTCATGACTCTCATTCAGTTTTCACAGATTTGGGGGAGGGGGGATGGATTGTTTATCTTCAGTTCATTGTATCCACCCATGGGGGAATAAGGCGAGCAGCAGCCTAACTAATCCGTTCTCCCCTTCCTTCGTGTGATTGGAGGCGGCATTTGGATACCAATTTCATTCAGATAGCGATAGATGGATTCGGTCTTAGTTCTTTAAACGCCGATAGAATCCGCCCTCGCCGCGAACCAGGCGGCGAAACGCTTTAAAAATCGTGCAGCGGACGGTAAAATTAATGTAAAAATTATTGCGAAATTGCTTTTTAATTCGGTTTGGCTTATTTTTATTTACCACATTAATGCCAGTTTTTATAAATAATTCATACGCATGGCTTAACCACGTCCGGTCAGTGAGAAAAATAACGTCGATTTGGGGGGAGAAAAATGAATATCGAATAGCGGCTAATGGCGGTCGGATGCGTGGTCTTTCGCTTGCAGCCCTCTAGGGGGAGGGACTCGCGCTGCCTATAAACCGATCGACGCTGGCGGATTGCTGGGCCGCGGACCCCGGGACTCTTTTGGTAATGAATAGAAATTTCTTTTGATGAATAAAAATGGTTTTTTAGAAGACAGCGGGGGATTTTTGTATTGCTGCAAGTGTTCTTGAAAATAGTTACTGGTTTGAAATCCTTTTGTCTTGTAATCTGAACAAACCTTGAAAACTATTTTGTATTAATTTTTATTTTCGAACTTTTAAAGTCTGTGTAGCACGAATCAGGAGAGTATGTCCGTCATGAAGTCTGACCTATCGGTATCTAATAAGCATTTTTGTTTTACTTAGCAATAACTATGAATCATTGTTGTAAAAAGTAAATCCTGAATCGTATGGTTCCATTGTACTGGAACATCAGTGCAGTTTTTATGAGGGCGGTATTGTATTTATGGTAATATTGGTGATGAATATAAACCTGCGAGTTAATGGTGGTAACTTATAGTGGCAGGAAAAGCATACCTGCCTACAGAAAAGAGCAAAAAAGTAGAAAAGAATAAGGAAAACATTGGAATGTGTAGAAGTTAGTGGCTGAGATATCTCGACACGTATTAAGTTCGGTGAATAAATATATTTTAAAATCTTATTAGAAGACTTTTCGTTAAGGTAGCTCGTAAGACTTCGGATATGCTGAGTAGCGCAACATGTTTCTAAAATCCAATTATCTGGATATGTTACTTCTCTTATGCACAAAGAATAGATCTTATGTTGTTGCAACAGTTTAGTTAAAAAGTCTGATAAGATTTTAAAGCTATTTTCCATAATGAAATTCTGTGATTGTGATGCGTCAATGTACCCGACTGTGTCAGACTTAACAATCTCTTCCTTGTTAATATTTTCTTGTAGTACGTTCACTCCATTTGTCGCTCTCCTCTCCTCCTTTGTCTCGTACTCTTCATCTTCCTAAACCTCTGCCACCGGCGCCGGCGCGACCGCCAACGCCAGCGCCTCTTTGAAGGCCTTTGAGCAGGCGAGCATTCATTCCATCGGCGCCCAGACGAGACGACGACGTTTCGCGCATTTGTCTCGCCCGTGCACCGATCGCTGCAAATCCCTTCCCTTACCATTAACTTTCTTAGCTTCGTTTTTCCCTTGGTAGTCGCACTGTTAATTCTTTATCGTTAAGGCAACGCAGCTTTCCGCAAATTGATCGACGTACGTATTAATATTTCAACACGTGTGGAACAAGAGGGAATTTCTGTTTGTAACAAGATGTAGGATAGATGTTTTTACTTTCAACTTGTCTTTATTGGAGGAATTTAAAAGCAGTGGAGAAGAATTATGTTGTTTTTGTTTTTCTGTATCAATTTTATGAGATCAAATGTGCAAAGAATGCGGTGAATAGATGGCTTGACAAGCACTAAAGTCTAAATAGGTAAAAAATATATGCACCCTCCATTGCAGTCATGCATTTAAAAGAATAAATCTTCTCGCATCTGTAATGTAAACAAACTCGTTCTGTTTCACAGTCATGCGAAACCATTATCGCTGTTCTTTTTCTAAATGTGGTGGCCAACCCGTGGATACTTCTGTGAGTTGTTTTAATAGGCAATTTGTATTGATTGGCGTGTTAGCGAGTCGTGCGCTTGTAATTGCGGCGTTCTTTGTGCGTGTGCGAGGGCAGCTCGGTTGGGCGAGACTTGGGAAGAGGCACGTGAGGCGGCCTGCGACCGCCTGATGAATCAATTAGCGGGGCGCGGGGCGGCGCGTGCGGTTCGTGACGGCCGGCGCAGATACCGAAACCCCCTCCACCTCAACCCGCCCCGCCCCCCCCGGGCCGGGGCGGCGCCGAGTCATTACGGCCGAGATTACTTTCGAATTGCTGCTGCGGGAGGAACGCCGAATTATCTGCCCGTCACGCGCCCTCTGCCCCTGCCCTCGCCCCCGCGCCCACCAGCGGCGCCGCCTTCGACGCTCCTTGGCACCTCCACCTCATGTCTGTCGGTCTCTCCTCTCGCTCTTCCCCTTCCCGCGGCGCCGTGCCGCTCCTCGCGTCTCTTCCGTGATCCCGGCCTCGGCGGCTGTGCGTTTCCTTCGCCCTCGCCCCGTGCCCTCGTGGCCCCGCCCTCCCCCAGCCGCTCGCCTTATATTCGCGGCATTTCAGTGTGTTTACTTAACGCTTGTCGCCTCCGCGCGGATCGCCCGATTTCCCCGAACGCTGCTGGCGGCGCGCTGCACGGCTGAGGGAGGACGTCGAATGGATTTCCTGCGGAGTGGCGCGCCAGTATCATTTCCGCGACGTCTGAGGAAGGTGGCGGCGGTGCCCGCCGCGTGTAGCGTTTGCTGGCGAAATCTTTGCGACGGATATTTTCTCGGATTGTCCGGAATGAGATTGGCAGTGCGTTGTCCGAGAACTCGAACGTTCAGTCCTCTGGCGGCACAGAAATTAAAAGTGGGAGGAGCTCAGTTTTTGCTTTATTGCTATTTCGTTTCGAGTAATGAGAAACGCGTGTTCCGAAAGGCGATGCGAATAATCGTGACTGAGTTGTTATTGGAAGAGATTTGAGGATTCCTGGAGTCGGTTGGAATGTAAATATATGTTCCTCTTCCAATGGAAACAGTGTTCGGAAGAAGTGTTTCATTCGAATTATATTGACAAGAATCTGTGTTTCCTTTTGTAGATAATTAATCATTATATAGATTAATACATGCATTCCCTTAACGAGGGATTATGTAGAAGGGGTGTTGACGTAAATATTTATTGCATATGCGTCCTACCGCTGGGAATGACTAAACAATGAAATCGGTTCAAAGGCCCGTTAACTTCAACAATAAATAAACTTGTGTGCAGGTTACCTGAACGAGACAGGATAGAAAACGTAGCATCATTTTCTGTTTCTGCAAGTGTCGAGTAGGCGACATCGTGACTTGTGTGGGCCGCCCGTTTCCCTTCCAACCCGCCAGTGTGCGTCCCATCGCGCGATACGTAGCAGCCGTCCCGCGTCGTCGCCTCCGCTCCCGAGGCAGCCCCGCTCGCGCCGCCCCTCCTCCTCACCGACTCCGCGCAGCGGAACCGCCCTGCAAATTGTTTACCACGTGTAAATCTGGCGGGGCGTCGGCGGGGCTCCATTGATAACGAGGACGAACGGCGGCGGGGGCGCGTGCCCCGGGCGGCCGGCGCCGGAATTACCAGGGGGGAGGATCGGGACGCGGCCGAGTGCTCCCGCGGGGCCCGCCGCCGATATTTCAGGCCTTGCCCCCCCCACCGCCAGCCCCGCCGCCCCCGCCGCGGACCGCTGTTCCTTTCCTCGCCGACCGGGGCCGCGGCCAGAGCAGGAGCCGTTTCGTTTCCGCGGTTGCGCTAGGGCGCTGCGTCGCCGCGGCCCCGTCCTCGCCCCGCCCCGCCCCGCCCCGTCCTGCCCTGCCTTGCCCTGCGCGACCGCGCTCCCGAGGGACGCGCAGGTGAGGGCGCAGGAGAATTGGAGAGCTCTTCCCGTCGTAGAGTATTGTGGATGGGCTGTTCCCAAAGCAGCGTTCTTGTTTTTTATGAAGTCGAGCGGGCGTCGTCTTGCGAGAGGGAAATGCTATCTCCGAGGCGCGGCGCTCTCTCTCTACATGATGGACGACGCCGTGCGTATCGATCATTTGTAAATGGCCATGCTCTATCTCTTCCTGATCATATTGGGAGAGAGGCGGCGTGAAGGCGGGACGGGAGGGGAACTTCGTTTCCTTACTGCAGAACACTTCAGTTGATAGTTGCGTCCTCCGATGTCACCTTAGTCGCGTTGACGGTTTTGACGTGAATAGGGCTTCAGAATCCCAATAGCGTTCCATGACTTTGGCGAGGAAGATTGACATTTTCGAAATTTGTGCCCCCAAGAAAGAGGCTAGGATAATGTTTCGTGTTAAAATGACAAAATCTATCGCTAAATGTCGATCGAACAAACAATGTATTTGCGAACTCTGTCATGGCCCTCACTGAAAAGAGGTGTAAGCAACGCAATTTCATGCTATTTCTCAAAGAAAAGAGTAAGAGAAACCTGTATGTCGGTCGGCGTCTAGTGAAACTATGGCTATTAGTAAAACGATTGTCTTAAGGGTGTCAAGTGGAATTGACGACGACAAAAAAACACGAGACGTAATGCATTAATAAATGGTGTAGTGTCAGTAATGTTTGGATGTTTTCAATGGTTTGAATTGGGAGCTTATTAGGGTACATATTTAATTCTGTCTCTCGAGACGAGCGTCTTGTTCTCTCGTTCAGGAGCGACGTCGCTGCGGCGTGCGCGTAGGAGCCGCCTCCCTTCGCCTGCCCGCTCCCAGCGGTCGCCCGCGGGCTCCAAACGACCGTTAACAGGCGCCGCGCCCTCCCCACCCCTCCCCTCCCCTGCCCTCTGGGGCGGTTGCTGCGCGCACGGCCTACATTGGCAAAGCATTTCGTACACTACGCCCCCGCCGCCAAAGGGGTTTCTTTCTTCCCCTGACTCTTGGTGCGGAAGGGGACATTCGGCGCGAACGACCCCATGGTTGGTCAGCGCAATGAATTAGAGAGCGCGGGGTTGGCTAAAGCAAGTTCGAAAAAAAAATGAAGACCCCCGAGAGCATAAATTGTATTTTTTATTTATCCCATTCCCGTCGGTATTTTATGTCAGTAATATAATACATTAGTCTTATGAATGTTCTAAATCAACTTTATCTTCTTGTTTTGGAATGTGCATCTAAGCGTTGTTTCGATGGAACAAATTAGAACATTCCAGTTTTACAGAAAACCGAAGTATTTCCAAATTTGACATTCGTTAGCACACTTAAGTTTAGTTTGTAGAAGTAAGGTCCTAGGTTGCCTCGGCACTGCTTACTAGAACCTTCTGAAAATGATATTAAACAGAAAGGTTGGAAGACCGTATCTGTCGTATCGTTTTCAGGAAGAAGCTTTGTGAGCGAATGACGTATTTGTTCGTGTACTTCGAAGAATCCGTAACACTAACACAGGAATTGGAGTTCATGACGCTCTTCATTGAATGATAGCCAGTGGACGATTGGAGAAGATGTAGCTTTCAACTGTACTCTGTGAGAGCTTCTGTTTAACTCTGGTGCTGGAAGAGCGAGTGGTGCGGGGGTGGGGTGCACTGGAGGGGAGAGGGAGGGCGCCCATTGCCACCTGGGGCGGGGCGGCGGCGCGCAGCGAGCGGAACGGGAGCAGGGCGGGGCGGAGGGCGGGCCCCGAAAGCGTCGCTGGGGCGCGCTGTCACGCCCGACGGCCCGCGGGCGTAAAACTTAAGAGGCGCTTTACCAAAGGCCCATTCTTCGACAAGCGTCTTGACTAAGTTGCGCGCCGCCGCCAGGGGGCGTCTGGGTAATGTGCGCCGGCGGGAGCGGGAGCGAGTGCGGGAATCCGCGCGCGCCGGAGCGTGCGGCGTGTCGTTTGTGTGTAACTAATGAAACTGGCTCGCCAGCCCCCGCGGCTGGGGCCCCGGCCTCGGCTGCGGCCGGGCCGCGCCCGCGAGCGGGGAAGGGGGCGGAAATTTCGCCCGCAGGAGCTTGGGGGGGGGGGGGGGGCGCGGAAGAAATACCGGCCCTTGGGCCGCGGAGGAAAGGGCTGAGCCCGCAGCTTGGCCCGATTTGCCTACACTGCAGCGGAGTAATGGAGTTGTAATGTAGGCGGGCGGCGGCGTGTTTAGGCGGAGATCCCATCGGCATTAGGACCCGTTTGGGCCCGGGGAGTCGGCGGGCGCGGGGGCGGGGCGGAGGCGGGCGGGCGGTGGTGATACACGACGTGACATTCGTTGGCTGCCGATCGCGGGGGCGGCTGACATGTGGGGGTGATAAATGGTGGCGCGCCGCTGCCTCCACGTTCCCGCTCTCCCCCGGTGCTCTTCATTTCGCTTCCCCGTCTCCTCCCCCTCCCCCTCCCCCTCCCCCTCCCCTTCCCCTTCCCCTTCCGAGTGGAAAATGTCCACTGAGCGTGTGGCATTTGCTTTCGCCCTCGGCCGGCAAATCGCCTCCTCGTTCCTGCGCCGTACACAGTTCGCTAAGGCCCTATTTGTTTTTAAGAAATGAGTTCGTTTTGAAATATAAAATGATCCTGAAACGGATGTTTTCGCCAGAAATATTCACGCTTACACTGGATGACGAAATTGTTCTCTAAACCTTTATAGTTGATTTTGCAAAATACTTGGTGCGAGAGGAATGTCATTAATAGCCTTATTATAATCTTTTGCATTAGACATTCTCTTGGAAGGAATAACTTCGTGATTTTTGTAGATACGTGTCTTCATCTATTCCATCACTCTTGTAGATACGGGTCTCCATCGTGGGAAGTTGTGATCTGGGAAGTTTTGGAGGAAATAAATGAACACATGGTTATGTATCATTTCATCAGATGCGCCTGGCAACCATTTTGTTGCTCCGAAAATATGTTTTTAAGATTTGAAGAATTAACTTTCTTTTCGAATGATAAACGAGAAATTTAGAAGTAATATTATAAGGCCCTCTAAAGGAAGTGTACCAAGCTTCTCTTGATAGAGCCATATTATTATGAAGGAGTAAAACAGGAGAAGAGAAAGGTAGACGAATATAATTGTAAAACCCATCTTCAGGGTGATGGAAGATTAAATGACTTTTTACGTTTAAATGAAGCGAAGAAGAAGAGATTCAGAACGTAGGCTGAATACTGAAGCTCGCTGAAAAGTAGTAGAAAGCTCTGTGGCAAGGCGCATTTTGTGAATTCGTCTTCAGGGAATGTGGTTTCGGACGAGATGGCGTGGCGGTCTGAATGTCGCCGCGTTCGACTAGAGCAACGCAGGCGCTCGGGAGCCGCCCAGCGGCGCTGCGTGCGGCCCCGGGCGCTATCTGTATTTCGCGAGTCGCGCGCGGCTCGCGGCGCTAAGCGGATGAGGCGGCCCGGCTCCTGCTCGGCCCCGGGGCCTGGGCTGGGCCGGGCGGCCCTGGCCTGGGCAGCCGGCGCTTTGCAAACAGCCTGCCCCGGCCCGCGCCCTGCCCTTCGCCTCCGCCTCGGCTGATTAATACGCGGCGCGCGCCGCCTCCACACGCGGCAAGTAATTTCGCGGGCGCCGCCCGCCAACCGCCAACGGCCACGGACGAGGCGAGACGGCCCGGCCCCCCCCCCCCACCCCGCTTCGACCCTGTGCAGGGGCCTTTCGCTCAGGATTTGGCGCTCGCCCAGCCGCCCATGGAGCGACCAGCGGTGGCTTTCCACCTCAGGGGACCGGGCTTCTTATTCTGCTCACGCCATGTGGTGCACGAAGTAGGGGTTCTCTGACAAGGTGTCCTATTTTCATCTCCTGTTTTGACTTTGGCTTTTTCACTATCGTTCAGTCATTCAATTCACGTTCAACCAGGGTGGGGGATGCTGGGGAATTGCGATAGGACCTAAACGGAAATCAAAAGTTGTAATGAGTATAGGCAGAAATCTTCGTTCGAATGAAGTAAAAGTTATTGATGGGAACCATACAATAATATAGGGTTCATTATCCGTAGCCGGTCAGAGCACATCTCTTTTGAGAGAGTACCCACTACGTTACATTTGCTACTATTGATGTATCTTTTCCAGAAAAGGGTTAACTAGAAACGTTTTCATATTCCGCACACTTAAAGATGTAACCTTCGTTATTACTTACACATTTTTTGAGTATATTAAATTTTTTTCTTTTTCAATTATAAGTTTTGCCTTTTTTTAGCATTTTTGGACACTTTTTTTTTTCTAAAAAATTATTATTGAACGTTTATATTAAACGTCGATTTATTGCCAATAATGTGCCCTGAAAATGTTATCGAATTGCAATTAATAATTTTTGAGAAAAGGTTAATTAATGACAAAATAAGTAAATTTCGGCAAACGCCCTTTGAAAAAAAGCTGTATTGCCACTGCTCTACTAGAACATTCCTGCTCCGTTTTCGTGATTTTATTTAATAGAAAAGACCAATGCTACTAACGTATGAAAAATAGCTTGTTTTAATAACTTTACCCACCATGCGTTTAAAATTACGATAAAAAGCCGTACTTGTTTGCAGTGTGAGAAAAAGGGCCTGGCTCTTGCGCACTAGGACATCTAAATAAGAATTAGACTTCAGGCGTTTTAGAAGAAAAATGTTAATATATTTGGAAAGAGCAAGGGTTGAAATATTTTAGGGGGAAAAAAACTAAATTCAATTTGTCCCATTTCATGAGACCCTCGTTTCTTAAATTTAGTCGCGTTTTGGCCATCTGAAAGGGAGATGTCATCTGAAGTTGATTTTACAGTGCATTATCCCACTAGTGAGTGAATATCAGTTGACGCTTCTCTTGTACTACAAATGGCTTACCTATTTCTATTCCGAGTGTCAAAGAGTCGATAGTTTGCCTATTGAACGAAGAAGGTGCGTGCAGTTTCCTGCGTGTAGTTGCTTATCGCTCTGTTGTACGCTCTGAGCTGATATTGCCATGTTCGAGAGCTTTCCGCTTTCCACGAAGCCTTTCCTGCACTGAGCGGATGATGGGAGCCTGACGCGCACTGCGTCAGTCGGCCATTAGCGCGTGGGGGAGGAGGGGGCAAGGGGGCGGGGCGGGGCGGACGCTTCTCGCTCAGCGCGGCGCGGGGCGTCGTTTACGTAATTGCTTTTCAAACGCCCCGCGGGCAAACACGCGCGGAACAGCGCGGCGCGGCTCGGATCGAGAGGGCTTCCTGTATCTGTAGATATAAGAATGCGCGTAAGCGGTGAGCAAACATTGCGTGGGGGATGCGGCGGCGGGCGCGCTGCTAATGGTAGCGCCTCACCCACCTCCTTGGGTCCCGGCCCGTTCTTCGGCTCCTCCCGCCGTGCCCTTTTTCTTTCCCCCGCCTTGTCTCGTCTCTTCCCGGGGGGGTGTCTGCTCGCCGCCCTCACCTTCTCTGCGAAAGCGAATGACGCAACGCGTGCGATGTGGTAAAGTGTGGAACTTGTATTATGTTAACGGAGAACCGGAGGTGCTGATGGCCTGGGCCGAGAAACTTGTGCGATGTTCCCAGAAATCTGTGCCGCAGGATTTGTTTTGTATAGTCTGGTGTAGCAAGTCTGCCATAATGGAGCCAAAAAGAAGACTGCCGTGTCCGTTGCACAATATATCCTGCGGTGGGAGTGAAGGTTTGCCTGCTGTGTAGAATAATTAGAATTTATTTCGTTGTTACACTACGTCTGTTATAAGAAAAATCTACCCAGATTTGTTTTGGAAAAGGCGTGGGTATTTGCATAGAAAATGCTGGGAGAACTCCTTAGCATCGCAGAGGATTTGCTTACATCATTTGTTACTTTAAGGTTCAAGTGGCAGTTCCGCGTTTTCAGCGGGAGGTGTCATCTGCGTGGGTTGGGAAGTTCATTCTCCCATAGTCAGTAACACCGCATTTTGATTTGTAAGCTTCCGCCTGGTTTAGACGTAGAGAAATGTTCCAAGGGAAACGAGACGCACAGAAACGTAGATTTTAAACGACAGTCCTTGTGAACGTCAATCGATTTGATTTCTGTCGGAGCCATTCCTAGGTTTACAATGGTAGGGGACATCTTTCAAGCATATAATGACTGAAGTAAAATGATTGAACACTATTAAATCTTTTTGTGAATACATCCTGATTACCAAAGAAAATGTATTCTTTCAGTGTGTCGATTTATACCCCATTTTGTTTTGACTCTCAGACCAGTACATACACAGGAAACTTGATTCGCTTTTTAAAAACGTTTAAAAAACAATACGTTTCTTTGTTGTTCGATTCACCATTGGAATTATTCGCAAGAACAGACTTGAGGGGGAAGGGATAATACCTAATTCGAACGGGCAAGTACTGTGAAAGAGGGCAGAACAAGCCTCGATGTTTTCGTGCGCAAACCACACGCGTCAGAGGCGATCGTTGCGAAAACTGGTCGAAAGCGATGCTGAGAAGCAGGCGGTTCCGCGCTGCTCCTCACCTGAACGCCCTGCGGTTTCTTTCGGCCGCATCGGCCTCCGCCCCTCACCTCCGTTCCCGCCTCGCTTCCTGCCCGCCGCTCCCGCCTGGTTTCCGCCCCGCCCCCAACCGCCTCTGCCCGTCTCCGACCCGACCGCCTGTCCGGCCGTTCGCCTGCATAAAGGCTGTCGGACCCACTCAGTCGGGGCAACTTTTCAACTTTAAAATTGCTGCCCCGCCCCGCGCGCCCGTCCGCGCCTCCTGGCCTCCCGCGCCCTTCGTATTGACGCGAACGATGGGCGCGGGCGGGCGGGGTGCCGGCGGAGGGGTGAAAAAGCCGCCCCGCCCCCCCCGTTCCTCCCCCGCCCTTCCCGCCGCCCGGCCCCGCCCCGCTCAACTTTTAAGTACAGTATTAGTGGGGTATAAGCTTCTGTGGCCGGGGACGGGGACGGGGCCCGGGCCCGGGCGCAGCCAGTCGTGCGGTAACCGGAGGAGCATTCGGGATAATTTTTCGCCGACTTGGTTCGTTGGCGGGGCCCCTCCGCCGCTGCCATTCAGCCCTTTGAAAGGGCCGCCACCGCCACCGCCTCCACCTCCGGAGCTGCTCGCCGATTAAATTCCGGCCGCCCGGCGCGGCGCGAAGCGGTCCCGCCCGCCTTGCTAGTGATGCGCCTTGGCCGCGACACTCCAATTAATAGGCCCTGTGCACACGTCCCTCGCCCTTGGTGTTCCAGGTCGTTTGAACTGCCCGTTCATGTGCGGGATGTGCGCTAGTTTCGTCCGTCGGTGTTTTTTCTCATCTCACGTTTAAATCAACCTCGAAGGCGCCCACTGACGCCGAATTTTACCTCTCCGGCTTTGCCGCGTTGCGTTCTTAGCAGAACAACCTTCACGTTCGCAAGTTTAACACAACTGTTCCCAATAGAAGTGGAAACGCACAGACGTATATGATGCAAGCTATCACGAACACTTATCCATAAGAAAAATCAGGCGGCAGTGGGGTTCATTTGTGCTACTTCCAGCTGCCAATTTTACCAGAGTTCTGACGATTTGTGCTCATGTTTACTATGTCGGGTAAAACAGCTGCGTATCTCGAAAGTGTGGGGGCTCTTCAGATTGCTATACTTGGGTTTCTGTAACCTGGCCGATGTCAGCTGTTACGGTTTCGTCCTATCGGGAGCTTAAACGTCACCACTGTGACGTGACGTTTTAGATCTCGATTCGATGACATTGTAACAGCTGGTGTCATCGGCCAGTTAAAAAAAAAGTATACGTGCCGTGTACCTAGTGAACGTCGCGCGTGTAATAGAGCGAGATTTGAGTCCAGCCGATCTCTTACCTCACGCTTGCCGAATCATTTGTAACCTTTCATTCATTACTTTAAATTGGAAATTACTTATTTTTTAATTTGGCGAATCACGTTTGTATAACTCAAACGTTATGTCACTGTAAAAGAAGTTGATATACCCGAAAACTGACCGAAAATCTCTACGGCGAACATGCTTTAATCCCGTCTTTTTAGGTCATCCCTTTTCTGTTTATTGTGACACAAAAATAAATTGAATAAATATGAAATGTGTGGATAGTAGAAAATACATATTTGGCTTTTTAAAAATATTCCTTAGTTCACTATTTCCTTTGCATTGATTCTAAAGGAACGTTTTAAGTCGATTGTCAAAAAGTATTGCGATTTGGAATTTAATTTGTACTTGTGTGAAAACAAACGTAGATACTTTTGCACTACGCGTTTTATTCGTTTTCGTAACTTCATTTTTTTTCGGGGGGTCTGATGTATTGGATTTAGTATTTTATCACATGTCTTTCAATAGATAAAATTTCCCTCAGTAAAGCAGCCCATTCTTCCTCTCTCCTAATTCCTCTTGTTTTGTTCGTTGTCACACTCCGCTGTTCCCAGCACACTTGCGGGCGCACCCCGGCTGCAACCGAAGGCGAGCCTGCTTTCCCGCCTGCTAACGAATGCTTTCAAACAAATTCCAATTAAGCCGCGGAATCGCATCGCGGGCGCTACTTCGTATTCCTTCCGATGGCCAAGTTTCCCTCGGCGGAAGTTGTGTCCGTAATTGCGAAGCGATCGAACATGACAGCCATGAGCGCCTCTCCTGATGCCCGCCCGCTCCGCTTCACCCACCCTTCCCCTCTTCAGTCGCCGTAAACACACGCCGAAATCACTTCGTCTGACCGCAATCGTGCCACTGATAATTCACACAATTTTGGGCTGGAAAATCTGACCATTGCCTTTTGTTTCTCATGTAATAAGCCTATCAAATGGCGACTGGAATACACCTACTAGGAGGGCTTTGATCGGAAAATATGCCGCGGAACCGTCGATGCGTGAACACAAAAAGAGGAGGCACCTGCGTAGAACGCGCGCAAACAAGAAAAAAAACGCTTGGACATCAGGGAATTACCTCCACCACGACCGTGTGGCGTCGGGGCGGGCGGCGCCGGCATGTGCTTGCGCCGTCCACTCCGTTCCGCCGCCCGCAGCCATTGCCCCTGCGTCCCGCCTCCTCCCTGCTGCCTCGCCGACGCTCGTTTGTTTCAACGCCGCGCGGCTGCGGGCGCGCGTTTGTTGTTAAACAAGTGAGTTGCGGGCGGGGCGCGGGGCGCTGCGGAGCCGGGGACAGACGCGGCGCGGCGCTCAAATCGGGTTTGCGGCCGGAGGGGAGTCCCCTGCTGTGGCGCCGCGACGGCCGGCGCCGCCGCGCGCCCGGTTCGCTCGCGCGCGTCAATCGGGCGGACGCCCCGCCCCGCCCCTCACGGCGCCGGCCTGCGGGCCTCGTGACGACGTTGGCGGCCGTGATTTAATATGCGTTTGACGGTAAACGAGGGGCTGCTGTTGCGTTGACGCTCAATTCCATCAGCCCCTTCGCACTGGGCCGCAAGAATCGGCGGTACTTTTCTGGACAGGCGGGATTTGCTGTTTCGGCAGAACTGGCAGCGCGCGATGCGGTCTAGATGTGGCCGTTCCGAAGCTTCGGATTTGAACGTGAGGTGGAAGAATAGTGTATGAAAACCGTATTTCATATTTAAGTGACGTTTGAATACGGACATCATTCAAAGAACAAGCAATTATGTTCCAAATTCTAGTGAAACATAAGCTGCGTAATCTTTACCAAAGAATAATTTATTTTAAATATTGTTCTGTTCGTAATGCAATGTAGTGTGACATAACGATCATGGCCGAAACAGCACATAACAAGTTTTACGGTAATTAGATCAAACAAAAAGTTGATTGACTACTCTTTCCGCGTATGCCAAAGAGATCATACTTCTGTGTAGACTTGGGGGAAGGTAGTAACATTATTGCAGTTTTGCGAATCGGTATTCTGTGAAATTAGCGAGAATGTGCGTTTTTACTATTCACGGAACGGACTTTTTGTTTTCTTTTGAATAAGAATGTGAAAATAATACTCTGTAAATTGTGATAGGTTATTTATGAGATTCGCGCGTCGGGCGAAAACGAGATAAAATATTTGATTATCCAGAACTGTGAAAGCCGTGGCCTAAAGGAACTGAGGGTGACATGATGACGGGAAGCGGAACATCTTGGAAGCGGAGTGCAGAAGTCCCCGTGGCGGTGCTCCGTGCGTGCATGGGCGTGCGCAGCGAACGGGCTTGGGACGGGCAGGGGTAATCCGCCGGGGCTAAGTGCTCTGGGAAGATTACTCACGACGCCGTCCAGCCTCCCCCGCCTACGAAAACATTTAACTGTCACCTTATTTACTTTTCGGCGTTTTTCCTCCGTGACGGTCCGGGCTTTGCAGCTGAGCGCCCCGCCCCCTTCCCGCCCTCGCCAGCCGTCACCCTCTCGACTTGCCCGGCCGCTGCCGCGAGCACGGAGCCTTGTTACCGCGGGCGGGGTCTCCGTAATGCGGCCACGATGCACCCGGTCTCCTGACTGCGGGGCACCCGTCCCGAGCATCTGTAGAGGCCGGGACGAACGTGCTGCCAGCGAAAGTTGTGGGAGGAGATTTGAAAACTGGGCGAAGAGGAGACCGCGCCCTTTGCTGCGGGCTCTGCGAGATTAACCCCGCGTGCCGCTAATCTGCGAGAGGCTCTCGGTCGGCCCTTCCCATTAGCGACCGGCAACATCCTCGCCGACCCCTTCGGCCCTGTGATCCTCTTTTCAGCACATCTTGTCGCTCGGGCCCTTCTTTCCCGGGCCTCTTTCGCAGGCGCGCGCGAGCTCGTATATGGCCTGTGCCTTCCCGCTCGTTAGGCATTGGTGTGCGTGCGTCCCGGTGACTGTCTCCTGAAAGGTTCACGTTCGGGTTACTAAAGTTTTGCCCGTACGGATTTGCACGATTCGTTTTATGACCTCAGTGGCTGTGATACTATTCACCTCTCCCGGTTCCCTCCACTGCGTATCGATGTCTAGATGGTTTAACAAAACTACCCGGAACTGTACAACACTTAGCAGAACAACCACGAGTCCGCATTCCGAAGAAAGCCATATTTCGTTTGTGATGGTTTTACCTACTAGGTTGTGAAGGTCGCGCTCGTGTACCCGCACAGACGTATCCCTAACGTGTATGGACCCTTACCGGGACAACGGCCGCATCCCGTCGCCCTCTCACCGGCGCGTCGCGAGCGCGAGGAATTGTGGGTGGGACCGTGCCGTGTCGTTTGGGATGTCGGCCGCGTGCTTGAGTTTCCCGGACGGTTGGGAGCGGCAATGGCGCCTCGCAGCGAGCGCGGCCCACGGAGGAGATCCGCTCGGGAGCGCCCGCCAACGGCGCGTCGCCACTAACACTTACGCCGACGCGCGTTTTCTCACGCTGGAGCTACTTGATACGAGATGCTGCTTGCGGGGAAGAACGCCGCGTCGCAGACTATCGGGGAGCGAAATGGCTCTTCGCCATTCAAGGCGGTCTGGTCGTATGTAGTGGTTCTTCGTGGTTACTTTCGAAACCGCAGTTAAAGGTATTTTTTGTATATGAACCTTCTTTATCATGCAAATACTTTACCAAAACTCTTACTCAAATACTATAAAGGATGTCTGGATTGTTTTTCTTCGTTGGTCTGTTTAGTGTGGCGTCTCCGACGCTTTAACCTGTTTAAAAATATTTTCATATTTATTAGTTGTTTTTTTTTTAATTAGACGAGTACAAAACATTCGCCAGTTCACTCCAGCAGTACGAGTCGTGTCGAGTAACACCTTTGCGTGCTGCTAAGGGTGGGGCGGTTGTAGTCTAATCGTTAGTGACGGAACATACGCAGTATACCAGATTACTACCATAGGATGATGAATGAGCGTTTGCTTCTTTCTCTCGTAGCCTGTGCAGAGGAAAGCAAATATTTTGTTCATGTCCGACGGCGTAGAATGATGCGAGAACTAAAGTGGTGGGAAGAGCGCAGCACCGCGCGCAGGACGCAAAACGTTTGGTAAATGTGCCGATTCTTATTGACGCCAGTCTTGTTTTTGGAAAATTTGCTTCCTTTGCACGTTGTAGGTCGTGATATTTGGTGTGCCGCGGTACGGCCTTTGTCAAGGGGTTGGTGAGCCTACAAGGCGAAATACCATTTTCGGCAGTGAATAATTTATGGGCGAAGTGTTACGATTACGACTCTTCCAAGTTCTCCTTTTGTCCCGGCGCCTTACGCCCTGCGCCATGACTGCGCTTTACGATCGGTGGTCCCTTCTACCCAGCCCTCCGCCCCCCCCCGCTTGTCACATCCAATCATGTTATTTTTCTTTTACATCTGGACTGTGCGGAACGGTCGATAAGTTTAATTTTTTCAAATCTGACTGAACGTTAGTGCTAAACATCCAATTAATCGGAGTTTATTAGTCTTTCCGTTCCATTCCTTTCTAAATTTGTTTTGTATTAAGTTTTTCTTTCTTCTATCGGGCACTTGCAGCGAGGGAAAAGTAGTGAGAGAGAGATAGTTACTGTATAATGTAAAAACGGATTCTTCATTCGCTGCAGTGATTAGAAGTGTGAGGCATTGCGGTAGTGTGTCCCAACCTTGAAGCCATCCCACACTTTGCTTTTCTAAACTTCTTATGTACACTTGTGTAACATACACATAATTTTTTGTATTAAAAATGGACTGTTTGCTGGTGAACCTGAATGGATAGGTTTTAGAAAGAAACTTTTTTTTTTTTCTTAAGAAAATACAGGAAGTGAATTTTCAAAATAGATAATGAATTGAAATTAAAGTAGGAAAGGATTTCAATGAAATTCAAAGAGAAGCTCACATTTGACATTAGCTTTGATAGCATTGTTACACTTTATAACCGAATTTCGTACTTCATGTAGGGCCAGCGATATACTTTTTGCTACCAAGTTTTCCCTGCTAATAACTCGTTACCCAAAATACACTTCTGGATTCTCATTTTTAGCCAGTTATTTTTCTTGCCATCATATTAGGAGCACCATCTGCATATGTTATAATTTTCTATAGTATAGTATTGATATCTAAATAGGTTTTCAACTTTGCGATGTTTTACTTGAACAGTATTAAGAAATGTTGAATTTGATGGTTTAATTGAATTTTCTGCTGTTGTACAATTCCCCCCTCTTCAGATTTAGCGATGAGAAAGAACATTTCAAAACTAACCTCAAGAGTTGATTTGACACTTGCAATATGCGCAGTAGGGACTTTAATGTTTCCTTTATTTCAAAAATTTATAATAGGTGTATTGTCAATGTAGAAAAACGATAATTAGAGTACATTTTCATTTATTCAATTTCCCGCGTAGGGTGGCTAGCATACGCCCTTTCCCATACGTGTCTTAGCCTATTGAATAAAACAATAACTCGAAAATATAATACATACATTAATTATTGGACATATTTAAAAATACTGTTTTTGTTGAAGCACAATTCAGCGTTTAAGTATTATTATTTCGATGTACGAATGAATCTGATGAATTACATTATTTCTGCTCACGGTGACTGCTTGGCATACACTACCACGAACTTCCTCAGAAGCGGACGAGCATCGGAGAACGCGAGTGGAAAAACGATCACACAGGAGAGCTCATGCGTCCCCTCGGCGTTCTTTACAACCCTCGAACTAATGTTCACGCGCACCGCTAACCTTGACAATCGAATGCGGAAGCCAAGAGGCGGCGAGCGGCCTTTTCATCTTTCATATTTCCATTGGTTTCTATGGTCCTACGTTAGTTACAGGTGCAATCTTTATTTGAGGTCGCCAAATGTTAACTTACACTGTAGCAAGTCCCTTTTTGAATAGACCCTCTTAACAACCAAATTGCCCCACATTAGGAAACATTGCATTAGAGTATACGTGATGCCGAACGTCAGCTAAGTAAATTGCGAACGATCTTCGGTAAAAATATTCATGTAATTCCATTTACCTTGAATTTGTAAGATGTATTTCTTGAGTTTAATTTAAACGGTGTTAATTGAATTGAAGTGTAGAGATTGTAACGAAAGAACTTCCGTCCAAGACATTCCTTGAAATGAACGCGTGATTTTTCGTTGGTGCCGTGAATTCGGAATTGGCGAGCAAAGGATCCGGCCGTGTTTAGCCCGACGCGTTCCCTTCCGCCCACCGTCAGCGCTGGCACCGGTGTGCGCTCCTTTCTTCCACTTTGTTCGAGCAAACAAGCTTTTAGCGAGGGCGCGGGCGGGTGGGCGAGTGAGCGCGCCCCGCCCCCTCGCCGACCGGGCGCCAGCGCACACGAATCGCTCCTCGCCGTCGCCGCCGCCGCGGAGGCCTTGTTATTCTTTTGCGCCTGCCTGCGTCTCGGCGCGGCGCAACGCGGCGGAGCGGGACGAGGCGGGGGCGGGGGTGTCGCGAGGCGTGGCAAGGCAAGGCGGGGACACCTGCCCCAGCTGCCGCCGCCTCTGCTACTGCCACCGCCACCGCCGCGCCGTCGCCGCCGAGCTGGGACGTCGTCGTCCCGGTAAATCTCCTGGAGCCCTTGGGAGCCGCCCCGACAGCTCGGGATGTATGCGCGTACTCGCGGCGGCACGGGGCGCCCCCCCCCCGCCCCAACCCCTTGCCGGCACATCCCTCTCCCTGCCTCCCACTGCGCCCGCTGCCGCGGCCTGCGAAATCGAGTGGTGGGATTGAATCTGAGGGCGAAGGTGCGGCGGCTGGTGCCGTTGCAGTACCTGCGGCCAGCACTGGCTGTAGCCCGGGCTCCCTGATTCGCTTCCCGAAATTGGCCAAGGACGTTGTGGTTTCTGGCGACACGTTTCTGTTTGGAGTAAGCCTACTCGTGTCTGTCGCTTGTAATTTTTCTGCAGCGTTTCCAATACTTTCTTGCAAGTTGCGACATTCTAGTCGCAGTAGATTAATACGTGGATATATTTGATTGCCATTTGGCTGTTTCTCTTTCTTTTATAAGCATACGAATGTACATTTTTCTCAGAAGAACAAGAAATAGATTCTGATTTCATCTCCAAATGCTTCTTGGTAGGGTTCCTTATGTGCAAATATTTCATTGTTCTTGGGGGCAAGGCACAACGCTATGTTATTTAGACGCCCTAATAGTAAAATCAGTTCTCTCGCCCTGGCTTTTTCTTTCATTTGTTCTCCTCCTCCTTGTTTAAGGAGCCTCTCGCATTTGGAACCCTCGCCTCTTCCAGTTTGCTGGCGCGTCCCCGCCCTAAACGGCGCATGAATAAAACATGGCGTTCGGATGACAAAACCCGCCCTTGTAACCACCGCCCTGTATCTGTGTGCTCAGGCTTTCTTGGAGATGGCGGACGAGGTGGCGGCGTCCACCATGGTGACGTACTTCACCAACTGCATGGCGCAGCTGCGCGGCCGTGCGGTGTACGTGCAGTTCTCCAACCACAAGGAGCTTAAGACCGACCAGACGCACTCCAACGCTGTGAGTATTCATCAGGTAGCTACCCAACTTTAACTCTACAATTTTCACATTTTGTGTGGATCTGTGGATGTGTGATTTACTTAACTCCGGAGCAGCAGGGGAGATGGCTTAATCCGTAATGCCCTTCCCGATCATCGTAGGGGAGGTCTGCCACTGAATGTGATGGCCACGAAGTATGAATGATGTGCGATTGTGTAGAATATTGTTATGATGGAATACATGATAGTACTAGAAGCCCCGCTCCGCCACCCAACTATCACAGGTTTAGAAAACACACCACGTTACTTGAGTCTTCAATCCGCTAGTTTCATTTCAGCTTACTTAGTCGCTGCATCAAGCCTCCGAGGTAGCCGGGCTGGCTGTACGCAAATAATAATATAATAATAATATTTATTCCCAACTTGTTTTACAGAGATCATGTACATTGTTCCTTGGAAGTACTAACCATCGATAACCAGTTGTGATGGTTAGTGTCTGAATTTATAATTTATTATGTCTACTTCTACATAATATTTTTTTGTTTGGCGTGGTTTTTTACATTCTTATTTTTTTAACATTTACAATATAAGTTTTTGTGAACATTCAAAAGAAAAAACCTAGCTTTAAATCATACAGTAAGTGAAAATGTAGACATGCAATAGGTAGATTTACTTCGACAAAATATAGATTTCCATAAATGAATTTATATTTAATTTATACAGCAAATAATGTTTATTGCAATATTTCAGTTACCTTGTTTATAGCATTATCATGTTTTTAAATCCAAATCTCTTATGTTTGAAAATATTTAAGGACTTACTATTTTTCAGAGCTAATGGTAATTGAATATATATTTGAGGCCCAATGAACACCAAGGTTCTTGATATTAGAGACTTATGAATTTTGGGCGCTTTAATTTTATTAGTGGCTTTACTACGTGTACTGTAATTGTGAAATATTCTTTCAGTTAAATTATTTCCGCTTTTGACATAAAATATTTGTATTACTTTATATTCAAAACGATGTTGTAATGGTAAAATTGTAATGGTAGTTTTTTATAAAGAGGAAGTGAAGAAGCAGTGTTTTTTTATTTTTATTTTTTTTTTTTTTATAGATAATACGGATAAATTTGTTTTCACTTATTCTTAGTTTCTTAATATACGTCTTGAATGTGCATATTTCGGTTCCATATTGCAGTTTTGAAAAGCGCAAAGCACGGCAAGCTCTCTCTTGCGAAGGGAATAGTTACGGACGTAAATAACATGCTCTCGCATGTTGTACTGTGTGCACCATCTGCAATATTGACGTGTAGAGTTTCGCTTTAATATGCATTCTAGCATGCTTGCTTTTCTTCCTTCCCCCTCTCTCCTTTCTTTCTCTCCGCAAACTATGCATACAACTTACATATGTGTGCGCTGCTAATTATGAAAGAGGCCAAGGTAGAGTGTAATTTTCATATTTAATTACTCTGGAATGAAAGGTCGCAGTTCGCTGCATCCGTTGTTTTTATTTTTCTTCTGCAACAGCTGCAGCAATCTGCATATGAGCGTTCACGACCAGAAATGACGCAACATTTTTGAAAACGCAAATGTTTCAATCGGTGATAATGCGAGCGTTCATGAAAACAAATTTCGAACTGGAACATTGGAATTCACAATCTGATTATGTGGAGTAGTGGTGGCAGTCTGAGAGGTGCGGAAGAGTCGTGATTAAGGGAAAGATCCACCGAATGTGAAAGTGAGATTGCCGTCCTTCAGTATCTTACTCGGTGTTTAGTGAATTGAAGAAATGGCATGTGAATGTAGATATGTCACTATTCTCTATTCAAGTAGGAGGAAACGAAGAACGACATTCGGAATGTACTGTTCCAAAGTATCTTAGTATCTTCAAAATCTAAGTAACAACACATTTACTACTTTCTTACAAACCAAAATTGTAAAGATGCATCTTTTTTATGATAATTGACATAAATTTCAATTTCATTATTTAAAGTTAATTTCGAGTTGTACGAATGGAATAAATGATGCAGATTTAATGAAATGACTTCTTTTTCACTTTCGAATAGTGCAGCGATTTATAGAAAACTAGCTTAAGTCCTGAACATTGATGTGAGTCGGAATGTCGACTCGACACTTTTGGTGCAAGCAAACTGTGTACGTGCAGAAGAAAGTTCAGCTTTTGATACTAGGAAATTCCATTATTTTTTTTCTACAAAAATTAACTTAATTTTTATCAAAAGTTGTTAACGTCAAGGAATTAAATAAGGAAGCTTGGCGAGATGTTGCATGTTGTAATGAAATATATTAATTTCTTTTCTCTTATTAACTGGGATTTTTTCAATTATTTTTTAAATCTCGAAACTATTTATTTAAAGAGAATTCCTCCCCTGATGATTGGAATAGTCCATTTGTTACTCAAAAGTCTTAGTTTTGGCGTTTAATAACATGGACAATTCGTGTTCTTTTATACATTTCAATGGTTTTACCAAGCGTGCATGTTAACGAGAGGTAAGTGCACATTTGAAGGGCGGCCGCCTGCGCTGCAAGTGGCAGTTTCGTGGTCGCCATCGCGGCGCAGCGCTAACGCCGTCGTCAAGCGGGCGCCGCCACGCCGCGCCCATCAAGCCTTTACTACCTGCGAAGGCATCAGCGCTTGTAGGTCCAATTTAAAATGACGTTGCTTCAACGGAATATCCTTCCCGTACGCATCTAGCTGCCGTCACGCAGGGTGGGCCGGCGGTGGCGTTTTGTTTCCGTGTAGGGGATGATGAAGGGGGTGTGAAAAAAGTGTTTGTCGTGTGAAATTATGAGTTATGAAAACTTGGAAAATTCATTGGAGAGGATGCCTTTATTGGTGCTGGAATAAAGTGCACTTCGCTTAGAGTATCGTATCTCACCGATGATTCGCATCCTCAACCACAAAACTCAAATGCGCTAGTAACTTTCAGAAGAGCCAGGTACGCAGAGGTTTTTGTTCTGTAGCTCCATAAGTTGCCTGAATATCTAAACTGCTAGAACTATGTTGGGTTATTGTGGCTAGATCAAGAATAAATGCTGTTGTAACGGGAGAAATTACATATTGGCGAAAAAAGCAAAGTTTTTAGCATTACAAAAGTCTTATAGTAATTGCCGATATTAAAAGACAGCTTTCGTTTTAAGTTGTGTTCAACCTGATTTCAACGTAGATACGTTCGCCATTTCAAAATCTCAGAATTGCGTGGAACAATATTCAGTAGGCTTTCGATTGTTAAAATGGTGGGTTGTAAGGGGATCCCGATGATATGAACTCGGGGAAGAATAAAAAGGGTTGGGTAAAAATAGTGATCTTCCGTATGTAATGAGTAAACTAATCAATATATTGTGGTTTAGATATTAATTTTTATTTTAAAATTACGACCTCATACGCTCAAGATTCCATATTAGATTTTCGCGTCTAGATGGTACGCACAAAGTCTACTTCTGAGCCGTTTATTCAGTCAGAAATCTATGGTAAACTTACAAGTCTGCGTTTCTTGGTTTGATTCTGTGAAGAGAAGTCCGGAGGGGGGGGGGGGCATTAAAACACTAGAGACGTGCTGCGTCCCTGCATAGTGCCTCTTTTGCTCTGAACGTCTCTCCGATTTCGATTAATTTATTTTTGTGTATGAAATTACCAAGAAATTGCGGATTAGAAAGGGGACGAAACCACTGGCAACTTCGTCCATATTTCCGCTGCGATTGTGGATTGCCCGCACCGTTCAATATTGCTCTGAGTAGGTCTGTGCTGCGTTTAAAGTACCGAGACCAGAGTCAGCGCCGCGCTGTTTGAGACCCGACCCGTCCATCCGTGTGGACGCCGCGCCTGCGAGGCAGGAGGCGCGCTCTGACCGGGACTGGCGTCCTCTGGCTGCCTCTCAGCGCACTGGGAAGCGTTCCCCGCGAAGGATCGCCCCGACCCCCCGACTCTCCGCCTCGCGCCCCGGTAAACACAAAAGATTGAGAACTGCAGATCAGTCGGAATCGCCGGTCGGAAAATGGAGTGGGGCCGGGGCCGGCGCTGGTCCGGCCAGGGTCCGTTTGGGCTGAGAGGAAAAACATTTCCTCTTGCGCGCGTCGCTGGTCGTGCGGGGGCGGGGCGGGGCGGAGCGAGGGCGGTCGCCGGGGAAGTTGGTGGAGGAGCGACGAGGGCTCTCGAAGCGCGGCCGCCCGCCGAATTGGGCGAAACAAGAGGCCATCGCCGACGGGCGTCCGCCCCCGCGCTCACGCCCACCGGCCCCGCCCTCGGCTGCAACCACCTGCTGCCCCGCCCGCTGCAGCGCCTTCGTTTCCCTTGTTCCATTTTTATCATTTCCTCATCTCCCCCTTCCCCTCTTTGAACTGTCGGGCCCTCTGCTTGTCTTCCCCTCTGCCCCGCCGCTAAACGGCGCGTAATGGGGGAGCTGATCGGATCTTGGGCGCCGCGCGGTGATTGCCGGCCCTCCAGCCCCCGCCCCCGCCCCCGAGGCGCCTGATTGTCCCGGTCTTTTGCGCGTCCTCCGGCGACCTGAAGGCTGACGCCGCGCCGCCCGCTAACGAAGCGCCGATGTAATTAAAGTCCGCAGGCGAGTGGCTGCGGGCACCCACTCACCCTCGCCAGGTTGTTTCGAGTGTCCGTCGCATGGCGAGTGTATTGATGTTTCTAGGAAGCTCTGCGTTGCACACAAGTTGTTGCAAAAATAAATAAATAAATAAATAAATAAATAAACATTTGATGTGTATGAAGTTCAAAGTTCGTAGCATTTCATTTCAATGGACATACAATTAAATTTACATGAGTAAACTTTCGATATCATTTTTAATTGGTTACGTACCGGTGACTAGTCAAAAAGTATGGATCTTGCTTTTTACTATCGTGTATTTTGTGCGTTTTTCGTTCTCTTTGAGTGTTACATGGAAATTTTGCGATGAAGGGTCGTAGTTGTTTTTACAGGCACTAGTGGACCATTAATAAAGGCAAACCTAATATAAATTGGTTTAAAAGACAAACCTATTTGTACAAGATAGAAGTAGAGAACCTTGAATTTTTCAATCGCATACCTTAATTATGCAGTAACGATGTTAATACATTGCCTGAAAAAATAACCGTTATCTTCAATCTCGGACAATTAAGAAACTATAACTAAATGTTCGGAAACTGTTTGACCCACTTTTAGCGAACTTTTAAAAAACTTTTCATTGATGCATCAGTGTGCTGTGCATCGCTGGATAAATGTACGTTAGTCTCCTTAGGCACTAAATTTTATAATCCAATTCTGGAATCGAGGAAGTCGAGCCCAATCTCCTCTAAATCCAAAGCGTTAAGGTGCGCGCGCTCCCGCCTTGCGTGGTGTGGGCGGGCGGGAGAGGGAGGGCGAGGGCGAGAGGTTGGCCCGCGGCGGTGGCGGCGGGCGATCTGCGAGCATTAACACTATTAGCACCGAATGTGTGCAGCGCCGGCCGAGGCATTGATTAAACTTAGGGAATCAAATAACGCCAACATAATGCGGCCGCCTGCTCCCGCCGCTGCGGCGGCCGCCCCCGCTAAATTGCGCCTTAATCCGGTTACCCCGTAAACCCGAGGCGGGCGAGCAGATCCCGGCGCCGCCCCAGCCCCCACTTCCTCCCGTCTCGCTCCCCGCTCCGCACTTCCCCGCAACGGAGACGAGACCTGCCGGCCACCGCAGTAACGAGCGGTTCCTCCTGCCACCGCCGGCCCCTCGCTATCGGCCTCGGCGCCACCTCTGCCGCCTGCGCCGGAAAGAAATTCGCGCGCCGCGCTTGCGTGAGATTTGGCTGCTCGTTTCTCATGACGTGCAGACGTGCGGCACAGACACGTTGCCTCTGCTTTCCGTTGAGTACTTCTGTGTCGTTGCCGAAAGGGTATTTTATCGAAGTGTGACGTTCGTCGAGGCCGGTGTATCGAAGATGTTGACCGCGCCTCTGGGAAGGATAATTATCGTTCTTCATTCTTGGACACTTTCAAATGAATCTTTCTCGACTAGACCTTGGATATGCCGGAAAGTATAATTAAATATCGCGGTCGTACTGTTAGTTGCACGTTAACTTCTGTATTCGCGTGGGACGGAGATCGGTCTGCTAGAGGGATTGACTCTAGGACCATTCGCCAACTCGGCAAATGCAGGCTCTAATTAGAAAAGAATCGGGTTTCTTTTTTTCTCTATAATTTGGCCATTATTTTTTGTAGCGTCAGATATTCGGTCTTCTAAAATACACCATCTCCGGTGAGGCTCAAACTCCCGCTCTGAGGTTTTAATGAGCAGATCATATTGATGCTGCCCTGAATGTACAGTGGCTTTACGTATCGACCGGGCAGAACAGAGCACCGCTTGCCTTGAGATACGGGTGTTGGGTTTGGACGTAGGGCTCCCGAGGCAGGGCGGTCTTAGGGCGGGCGCCGGCGCTTATTCTCCTCCAGCCGACAAATGTCTCGCTAAAATGGGTTCGCCGATAAAACATTACTTAACTCTTCCGCCCTCGTTCGCATCGCTGATTGCGGCGGCGCCCCGCCCCCGCCCGCGCCCGCGCCCGCGCCCGCGCCCCCGCCCATCGCCTCCCGCCCTTTTGCGCGCGGGCGGTGGCGGCCCGCGAAGAGATTTTGAACGAAGGTAATAGAAGTCTTCTGCGGATGCCCACTCTCCCTGGCCTTTCTCCAATGGCGGAGGGGAGAGGGTTCCTGCCCAGCTCTGGAATTCCTGACTTGGTTATCACGGCTAGCGCTTTCTTACATGAACATTGCCAACAAATTTGAATTCGTTTTACTTCCTCTTATGGTAAGATGACGAAAAAACGTGTTAGGTTACGTGTTTTCATTCATTATGCACACGTCTAAACGTCGTTGTGAATTTGGTGGAATTTTTCACTTTTTTTCCCTCTTGTTCTTCATTCCAACCCGTGGATTTAAATGAAAGGAGTTTGTTTGGGGGACACATGATTGCTAGTGTCGAAAAGTTTTGTTTTCAAAAACCTTTTATATTATTACTAAGAAATGTTATAATGGTAAGTTTGTGTAATATCGGAATTGCAAGACCTGACAAACAAGGAAATTAGAAAAATAAAAACTACAACAAAACTCAGGAGACATAGTATTTTCTTTCGTTAAAGAAAATTTTCATTATGAGGCAATCGTGTATCAGCATATGGGCGGCAGCCTCTTGTCCGCGAGAGATCACATCGTAGGCCGTGGGGCGGGGCGCTGGGAGGCTGGCTATTGGTATTTCGCGGATTAAAAGTCTGCGGCCGACGTTGAGCGATTCGCCTGCCGCCGGTGCCTCGCCTTCACTCCCTTACGCTCCTCCCGGGATCCAATGCAGCGGCCGCACCACCCAAATCCTTAGACGGCTTGTGCATGATGCGTTCTCGACTCCATCTTGTGTTTAAGGCATTTTCTGTTGCTTTAAAGAGCCATTGAGAGAGCTCATGTGAGGGTACACTTCGTTTGTGGTAGTTTCAATTGCCAATGTCAATTTTTTATTATTATTATTATTATTATTATTATTATTATTGTATGCGTAATGGCCATTTATTACTGCGCCACACGTTCCGAGGCCCAGTCCTACTTATCCCGGAGATATCGTGTGTCATTATGGGGATCAGATTTTTTCGGCTGTATCGCTTGGTAAGGCAAGGTTCATAAGCCTTAAATTATAAGTTATGGGATGATATGACGTTGGTGAGGGGTGACAGGACGATCTTTAATACGACCATGCCTTCGCAGGACTTTAACCTGCAGCGTCCTTGGCGCAGATGACCGCAACAGTCTGCGCCGCGGGAGATAGCTGCTATAATTGTTATTATTGTGATTGTAGTTTTGGTGTTAAAGTGAATACGTTTACTGGTTCTTAGTTTGGAACGTACATCAGAAACGCATGTCAGAAGCAACATGGTTAGAATGACGTTGGTTAATAATGGTGTATTGGGTATACTTTGGAGGTGGTTTGTGGCTGTGTTCCGTGTGACCGCATAGCGCATGGCGGGGAGGAGAGGCGCGAGCGCGGGGCTGGCGGGGGCCGGGGCGGGCTGGGGCCTGCGCCGCGCAGCGCGGCGCGCGCACCTGGCTCAGCGGCGCGAGGTGGCGGATGAGAATGGATGGCCCCGGCTTTTTTCTACGGCCGCAGCGGAGGGGCAGAGTAATAAACGAGCGGGTAATGATGACGCAGGAGCGGCGCGGGGACCGGGCGGGGCGGGCCGTCGGGGATGGGAGGGCGAGCGGAAGTTGCCGGGGAATTGAATAGTGCGCTCCTCTGCGACTCGGCCCCCGCCTTCTGCCTCCTGGCCTCCGCAGGCTGGCGGGGCGCTTGCCGTGATCGATGAAGCTATTGCCGTTGTTGTCGCGCCGACTGACCTCCCACCCAGGGAGCTGACGCGCCGCGGACGGACGGGAGGCGTCTCGCTTAGCGCCTGGCGCCCGCGCGTAAATCACGCCCCGCGATGGATTCGGCTGTCCGCGCGCGCCCCTTCCCGCCCGCGCATGCTGCGATGGCCACCTTCCATTTTCATCCTCTGCCCCCGCCGCTTGGATGTCTTGCGAAAACGCTTCTTCTCCCTTCCTTCTCCGCGCGGGTGTGTTGACCCTCACTAACAGCAATTGTTCTGTTCTTGCTTTTTAATTAAGTTTTCTTGGCATGTCGAACCTTGTTATAAAACTCTTTTTCTTTTTTATTCTCTCTCTCTCTCTCTCTCTCTCTCTCTCTCTCTCTCTCTCTCTCTCTCTCTCTCTTTTTTTCCTCGTATTTTTTGTCTTACCGTCAGCCTTATCGTTGCCCTGGTGTCCAATGAGTAAACTTCTCATACAGTGTAATCGTTTCGTCAATTGCACATCTTCTGAGAGATTTTGCGTTCTTCCTCAATCATAGTTAAAAACGTTGTATTATAACGCCCTTACCCCCAGGATGAACTGCGCGTCTGTGCCCTATGACATAGGAAATGTATAAGATGGAGATTAAATGACGCAGAGTTTGTGCAGCGGTAACACATTGTTGTTCCAAAAGACAATATCGAGCACTGGATACGGCCAGACCAGTTGTGACAAATTTGTCAGTCTAGAGAAGGCTGCTTGTAAGTTATCTTGACTCGGGTTTTTGTAGTGAGTGGTCCGCCATCGCGACTCCCCTCTCACCCCGAATGTTGTAAATAAAATTGCTATGGAAATGCTTTTTAAGCAATGGAGACGGCGGGCTGGCAGCTGGGGCCGCTGCTTGTCGCTTTGTGCGTGTGAGGGCTGCGCAGCGCGCAAGAGGCCGCGCCGCGCCGCGCCGGATTGAATTTTAAAGTTGCAACGCGAATTATGCGCGCGCTCGATCCCGCGGCGATCACTTATTCAGCGACTCCCCTCTCCGCTTCTTTCTCCTCCTCCTCTTCCTTGGGCGAAACTCCGCCTCGCGGCCCGCTCGCGAAAAAAATGGCCCTTCGCAGCTACCTGGGGAGGAAGTGAACGCCTTGCTCTAGGTCAGAGGGACTCGGCAGTTTCAGCTACGCGTCTTGCCCCCCAAAAAATGTTAACATTGTACGTTGACGCTGCCAGTTCACTATCTATGCTGACAGAAGTAACACTTTAATCGTAATAGTAGGCGAAGTCTAATATATAAAATGGGTAGTGTGAATAGTGATAAATCTAGTGGCGATTGTTAAGGAACTGGTGTTGATGTAAAAAGCTTAAAAGGAAGCAAATTTAGTAATAAAGGGTAATCATTCCAGTATGGCTATCTAACATTAATATGCATAACATTTAGTAGTAGTAGCGCTAACCTGATCAGTGATTCGCAGCGTGAAGGTAAACATGCAGTGTGTTGAATAAGCGTGCAAACAATCTGACCTCTCGAGCTAGAGAGTGGAGTAGATGGATGAAAATCGCACCGTCCATTTGCTTTCTCATTACAGTTTTGGAAATCAATCAATTGTATGTTTCTTAGCGTGTTTGGTATGGTAGATTAAAACGACTTTTGGATAGCACCTGAGAATGTTGATCAGAATTGCTGATGCGAGTTTGCTGATGCTGTGATGCACTTCTGTTGTGTCACTCTTGGGTGTTGGAATTTTACTGGGGACTTGTGAAAAATATCCTTTTGAAGATAATGGTCTTAGGTAAAAATTATCGGCAATAAAACAGACGTCCCAGAAATGAGAGCGATGGCAATTTCGTTTATTAGATCATGATTTGTAGCATTTACTGGTCAAACTGAGGCTTTTCCTGCATCTTAAATGTGGGAAAGTGATAGTCAGCAATTCATGTTTTAATAAGATGTAAAAACTAATGTTTTTCTGTTAGTTGCATTCGAATAATATTTATTTCGGCCTGAAGGACTCGTTCACGTCATATTCGTGGGCGCGCATGTACTTCTGTCCAGGCGTCGGTGCCCGAACTCTCGCTCGTAATGAGCGCACGTCAGTTAGAGGGACGTTCGGTCTGGACCAGGCGGGAGGGGGGTGGCCTCTGCAGAACAGCGCGCGGCTTTCGCGTCCCATCAAATATGCGGCGGCGCGGGAAATATTCAGTCCCGCGCCGCGTCAGACGTCGCGCCCACGCCGAGGCGGCCGCGCCGCCGTCAGCCCCGATGATGGCCCCCGCCCCTCGCCCCGCGTCGGTTCCTGTCGCAGCTGCCCTCGGTCGGCCGTTGAACCGCGTGGTCGCTCATCGCTCGGAATGTTGGGGACGATCGCACCTCTCGCGAGTTAAAGAGCAATCGAATTTTATACACTTGAAATTCCCGAAGAAGTTATAGGAATGGTTTTTAATAATTGCCATGAGCAGTTTGTCATTATATGGCCGCCTCCATTCGCTTCCCAGGCTCCACTTAAAGCTAATGAGCGACAACAGAGCAAGAACCAAAGGCACATGGCAGGCAACCGATACAACAATTATTGCTTAAACATCTTATGGCACGATAGTAAAATAGTACCCTTATTATGTTTATCGTAGTGTCTGACGTGGACACTATTTTCAGTATGGGCTACGGGGGTGTGATTCGACCACGGAAAATTGGATGTACGGTGAAGACGTACTCTTGCGGGGCCGACGTCGATTTCTTGGCTGACCGGAGGATGCTCCGTCTTAGACTGTTGCCAACTCTTCGGTTGACATTCTGCTTAATTCTTGAGGCGAGGAGCCGCTCGCGAGGTCGTATTAGGAAGACGGAAAACTTGGCAACTTCTCCTAAAGAGTCAGCATTTCCCGGTCAGCCAGGATGGTCTAATTTTCTTAGAACTAAACGTAAAGGAAGCTGTAGGAGGAGGCCGCGCGGACGGCCTTGGTCCAAGGTGCAGCCCTTAGCGTCTCGCGTGGTCCACGCAGGAGGATTTCGTGAGGGGAGGCGGAGGGGGGGGGCAGCGGTCGGGTCGAGGCCGCAGCGCGAAGGCGAGGGGGCGGCCGGTGAATAATTCGGCAGCGGTGGCTCCGCCAACCCTGCCCCGCCCCTCTTGCCAGCCGCTCCATAATACACGCGCCTGCGAGCCCCCGCGCGCTCCGCTGAGCCACGGCTCGCGTCTCGGAGGAGGAAGAGGAGGCGGCGTCGGGGGAACAATGGGCCTTTGGAGGCGTGCCCGCAACATGCAAACTGCAATGTCTGCTTGGAGGAAGATGTATCATTTGGATGGAAGTGAAGCAGAATGAGTGAATTTTTTTCACACATCTTGACAATAGATTTTCTTGCTCCCTAGTCAACATATTTTTTACTGGTACATGGATTCAAATGAAACTGCGTATATACTGTTGAATTTGCTGCAATTTAAATTTTTTCCGACGAAGTAAAAATGTTGATTCCCACGTGAAAAAAAGTCCTGTAAAATACATATTCAGCGAAAATGTATGAATCTAAGTACTTATATACTGCGCCCCTACGTCACCTATCTAATACAGTCTGCACTTCTTAAACGGCACCAAAATTGTTGGGGGTGTGGGTAGTTACTGAATCGCATCTTAATATTGGCGAATCTGGTAGGGATGACCGGATTAGCAGAAAAGGACTTCGGATATATGAGAAATTTTAAGTTGCTCTGTGCAATGCACTGTCATATTCCAAAACTCCATGGTCAAGACACTCCTTTTTAAGTAATAACCGCAAACGAATTTCCTTCTAATCTAATGGTCTTTATTAATATTGAAGATCTAAGTGGTAGGATTCATCTCCCGCAATCCTATTTGGGAGAAAAATGTTATAAAGGAGTAACTGGAAGAACGGCATGTACAGGTCTTGCCGTTCCCCGCCAGTTCTTCCCACCCTTTCGCTGGAAGATCGCGAGGAAGTGACTGTGCCTCTATCGGCGATGTAAGTTTCCCTCCGTCGCAGTTGGCTCGCCATCCCGTGTCCTCCTCGCGAAGGGCTTTTCGGTCCACGGCGTCTCCGCATGCCAGGTGCCGAAGCGCGGCGCATTGCGTGACGTTACGTGCCGCTGTGGCGCGCGTCGTCGTCGCCGTCTGCAGAGCTAATTAACATAAATAGCGCCGGCGCGCTGCCGTGATTTCCTCTTCATTTCCTGAACGCGCCCGTTCCCTCCCGCGTTGACGCTCTACACATTTTTGCGCGCGCGTACCGTACGGCGTACCCGCCGCGTCTGGGGCTGCTCGTTCAGGAGAAGAACGGTTTCTTGTTGAGGCGTTCTTGTTAATGCGTCTAATTATATGATTTCGGCTATGGTAGTTCGAAGCGAGGCGCAAAAACGGGTTTTGCTGGACTTTTTCTCTATTGTAAGATCATTAATAAGATGCCGTCGAGCTAGCGAAGAAAACAACTACGTGGCTTTCGTTGGAAATTTTGGAGTGCTACATTTTTATTTAGATGTTTGCAATTTTAACATGTATACCCAGGGTGCACGAGTAGCGTTCATACGGATTTGGTTCTGGTGTTTGATCACAATGCAAGTTGACGTATGTTTTACGTTAATTGTAGGCCCTAGATAGTGATTACTGTGTAGCTCGTAGTGTGCAAACACAAAAACTGAAGATCGTGTTAGCGTGCAGCGTGAAACGAGGAAAATTCAGATATTGCGCGGCGGGCAACCGAACAAAACACACGGCGTTGACTCGATCGGATTTATGTAAGCCGGTAGACAAACAATGAATGTCCTACAGGACCCAGGCAGTTGGAAGTTTCAAGAGTATGTGCGCACCCTTCTCGTCGTTAATTTCGCCCATTCTCTTTAAGACTGGAAATTTGATGAATATGTGTAGTTTTCTGCCTGTATATTCCGCGATTGTGGACAGTTTGTTTGGAGTGGGTAGTCTGTTAGGCCACCCTGCCCGAAGGAAGTTAAAATTCAGGTACTGTGAGATGGAATTAATGTCGAGATCATTGAACGCTGCGGAAGACATTATTTACATCGCGATACCTCGTCAGTGACGTCTCGTCCGCGCCGTTGCGCAGGTCCCGTCGCGATCCAGAGGAAGGTGCGGTGCAGAGAAGGTTTCGGAATAAGAGTGATGCGATAGCTTAGGAGAGCCGAGAATGGGCGCGGGAAGATCGTAAACGCCAGCAGCCAGAGGACGTGGCTCCCCGCCGCGGGCGTCCTACTTCGGCCGCGACGGTGGCCTGGCTCGGCGCGGCCCGGGAAGTGATCGTAGCAGTGCTCTGTCCGCGGCTGGCATCCGGGGCGACAGGCGGCGACGGCGACACGGAAAACTACTCGAGCCTCATCCCCATCCCCTTCGCTTCCCCCTCCTCTCACAAATTAAGTAAATGAATTTCAGTAATACGCGACTGGGTCTCGCTGCTCTGAGCAAATAATACTCTTCTTCGCGCTTTCCTTCCAGTTTCTCCCCCAGCCCAGCCCAGCCCAGCCCATCAGGCCCCGCAGTCGTCGCAGCGCGAAAAGTTCGAGTCAACACGTTCTCGAAGTTACCTGCGACTCATTAAACACGGCGCGGGCGCGCATATTTCTACGAATTACAGGCGTCGGGGAGCCTTCCGCGGAGCCTCGCCCCTCTCCGTCCCCGCCCCTGGCCCCGCTACGGCCACCGCAACTTCCATCCCGCTCGCCTCAGCACTTTGTGTTTCGCTGGATTGATCACAGCACCTCGTCTGCTATGTAGTGCTCGTCGTGCAATTTATCTCTTGCCTCACATTCCACTCGTCTTTTTGCGGTCGCGAGTGTAGATGAAAGCTCCTTAAAACTGTCTCGCCGTTATATTTATTCAGCAGGAATTCTTTGAAGCAATCCAAAAAACTGATCAGATAGCAGACAGGTTGAAAAGGATTATTATTCATTGTCGAATTCCAGAATGTGATGTAGACTAGGGAAATGCGTTCACGGGGTTTGTTCTTGTAAATATCTACAATTCTTTAGTAAACCCTGAGGATGGAATATAAATACTCCGAAACGTCAGCAAACTAATGTTAATTTTTCTATTCCGACCAAATCCCGTGAACGACATTAACTAATATTATTATTTATTATTCAAAATGTTTAGTGCTTTGTTTTCAAGTATTTTTTAAACTGAAGTTAATACCATATTCAAAACGTTAGAACGAGAAACAAAAAACGCGTCTCCACGGAAGAAAAAAATATAAATCTGAAGCCTTACCATTGACAAAAGCGTGTGGTTGAAGGATGTGTTCGGAATGGCACGGGGAGCCAGTCGCTCACAACTGAAATCCCACCATTTAGTATGAACTGGGACGACAACACTTGATTCGGGTTGTCTTCTGCGAGCCTATCTCGTATGAAGTTCCGTCTCAAGTTCCGTTGCTTTTGCAGCACGCGGAGGATACATAGGAAGGTCGAGCGTACGGTTGTGCGCGCCGTACATATTTAAGAGGCAGATAGATACACGTTCGTAATGCGTGTCCGTTTATCCGTTCGTTGTTTCTTGACTCGACTTTAACGGAAGAGTTTTCATTTTTACGGGTGTAAACTAAAACATCTGAGGAAACTATGTAGGGCTGTAAGGGAGGAGGGGCAACAGCGATACTTAACCAGCACTGGGATTTAAAAAACTGCAGTTGGTGTGAAGAGGTGGAGGAGGAGCAGGGGGTAGAGGAGTGACTGTGTGTGTGTGTGTGTGTGTGTGTGTGTGTGTGTGCGTGCGGCAGCGTAGCAGAGCGGAGCGGAGTGTGACGTGCCGCTATTGTGTTGTAGAACGCGTCGGCCCAGGCGGCGCTGCAGGCGGCCAGCGCGCTGTCGGGCCAGAGCGAGACGCAGGGCGGCCCCAACACGGTGCTGCGCGTCATCATCGAGCACATGGTCTACCCCGTCACTCTCGACGTCCTCTGCCAGGTAAGTCGCCTTTCCCGTGTCTCCACAACGTTTAACGCAAGTTCATACATTAACTTGCACAATTAAGGTAAATAAATTGGATTCATAATTCATTCTAACTACTTTGCAGTTTAACCACGGTTAACCGCGTTACTTCACTTGTTTTCTTAATGAGAAAATATATTGCATCTACTAGAAACACTCCAAATTGTGGTTACAGAACAGTTTACTACCAGTTGTTTGCGAAATTTTGAAGTTAATTATAAACGATCATGCGAGAATTCGCATTATTTATAATTAAAATTTGACTAAGCAACTTAAGTTTTTTTATGCATTCTAAGAGAATTGTTAACGTGGATACCTTGTGCAGTATTACATTTTTTCCTGTAATAAGATTACAAGTGCAGTAGCACTTTTTCCCTGCTTTTTAATATACGGTAGTGTGTATATTTTGCTGTACAGTTTGGCAGCAGTTACTATTTCCGCATATTTCGTTAAAAAAGCCATTCAGCTCCTAAGATCTTAAAATGGTCATACGAGCGATTCAGGTAATATTCTTCCCGGACTAAAAGTCGATGGGCAATTGCCGTAAACTGATTAAAACAAATTACAATTGCTGTAAACAATTCTTAGCTTACTGACAATTGGGTAAGGTCCTTTCACACAGAAATATCGTCTCGACCTTGAAATGTGAAAAATGAAGAGAGGAATTACTCGCCAACGAGAATTGAATGAATGGTGTTCCTGTTCTTCACAGCATAGTGGCGATTCACAAGAACTAAAATTATTTTGGATTCCCTTGTGCGAATATCTGTGCGTGAAGATGAGATATGTAAAATTAAAAGGGGAAAAAGGAAAAAAAATTGACGGGAACATGACCAAAAAAACTTACCCATGTGTTATTGGTAAATGGATATTGAATAGGGCGAGAAAAAAAACACCCCGTTTTTAAACTCGTGTTTGTTGATATCAGCTTATTTTGTACATTGTAATGCAAAATTACAGCATATTCTCCGTCAATTGTTCTGCTTGCGATAAAACTTTTTCCTTTTTTCATTTATGCTCGTTTGTATCGACATGTTCATATTAAGAGCGCGCAGTGAATCATCGTTGCTAAATTTAATTAATGTTCTCCTACATCATGTAATTTAGATATGATCGAATGCAGTCATTGGCAGGCTTGTTTGCTCTGTATGTTACTGTGAAATCTCGTAAATGTAACAATTTATTTCGTTTACAGGCGTGCGTGTGTGTGTGCAGGAAAATGCATTTTTTTCGAGTTAAGTGTCTTTTTCGTATTCAGTTGTTACCCAAATTCAATTTCCTCGACAAAGTGCTGTGTAATTCCACAGTGACAACTTTTGTTAATATCCTTTCAGGGGCAGTGAAGTTTTTAAGCACGTAAAAGGGTGGACCAACCATGTTATTTTAAAGGTCTTTATTCAAAAATGTTTTCATTTGCATCATTCATACCGGTTGCTTCGAATCTTCAGAATTTTGTTTTCCCAGTCGTGAAAGTGTGCATCGTGCATGCAGTTTGTGGATTCAATCTTCCTAATTTGGATTAGTCAGTTCACACGCCACCCAATCAAAGAATTCCAACTTACTATTTTGAACTCGTCAGTTCATGTGCCAGCCAATAGAAACATCACTGCATTCACTTCAGATTTTCAACTTTAGCGAGAAAACTGCAAATATATAAATGTGTATAATCGGTATTATTGGTCATGGATATTTCAGAAAAGACGTGCAGAAGGTGTAAAAAGAATAATACGGAATTTCCTCCACCATTCAACCTGTTGTATTTAGTGTTCTGTGACTGGTGGGATATACATGTAGGCGTGTGTGAGTCAAAGAGCAGCCATCTGATAGTTCACAGTCCATAATTAATATTATGTTAGTGGTCCATAGAAAGAGAGAGTATTTGCCCCCTTTTTGTGAAGTCAATAAAGCAATAAACGTATCCCCCCCAAAAAAGTATCACAAATGTGTACCGCTAAAATAAGCGCCAATATTTTATTAATAAAATGTTTGTAATGTTAATAAAATGGCCGTTCTCATATTATTTTACCAATGAATTTCTGATAAATTAAATTAGTCCCTCGTGACAGTTTAGTGGTCCGTTATGTACACAAGGTTGGCGACAGTACGTTGCAAGCACTAATAGTTTCAGCGCTAGGCGTAAGGTAGAGACTTCAGAGAAGTTCGGTGACGACAATGGTACGAACTCGCTCCTTCATAAATAGAGCACGTCTGTTGTCTCTGGGGTAAACTTACAAATTACAAAATGGCGATAGATATTCGGAACGGTTGCTTTCTTTAACGGCGATGAATCAGTTCTACGTGGGACTTCTGCAAAATTTTTCATCCTGAAGTACTGACAAATAAAGGGAAAATGTTGGAAAGGGGATAGATGCAACGGTGTAACGTCATAAAGTATGCGTCGCAATTGCTGAAGCTCATTTGAACGTCACGAAGCATGCATTCGATAAAGGGACAGCTAGGAGAGCGTTTGGAAGAATTTGGAAACAGTGGCATTGCTTGCATTCTGACTGCGAAAGTTCGCTGAAGTTTATTTAAATTTACAGCGGTTAGGATAGCACGGGGCTCGGTTGTAATGTCTTCATTGACTCGCACAAATAGATTGTGCTAAGAATGAAATTGCACAGAACAGCACCCTCTTTTGAGTTAAGGCGAAGATCAGCACAAACGTGCTAGAAGAGCTGGTCTGTGGCTACCTTCTGAGGATAACAATGTCGCCTTACGCATGCTGCAACTTGCGTCGCGACGAGTGCGCAGCGCATTCGTTGAAGCTGTGCGTGTAGGGGCTGGCGGCGATCGTCGGCCGCAACGGAGACAGCTCCTTTCTCTGCGCCCCTGGTCCCCGCTCACGCCCCGCCGTCACGCTGCACAATGCGCGCCCGCGCGCCTGCCGCCTTCCATTTACATGTTGTGTTATCGCGGGGATGCGGGCGGTGGGTGGGGCGGGGCGGGGTGGGTCCCCCATGGCGCCGGCGGCCACCTAAGGGAGCGAGCGGCGCGCGGGGCCCGGCTGTCTGCCTGCCTGTGTTCTCCCTCCCGGCTGGTCCAGCTAGCTCCGTGCAGAGGGGTAGTTTCTGCGGAAAGAAACACGGTGTCTAAAGTCGATATGCAGCAGTTGCTCTGTTGAATAATCGCCCAGCTTCGGCGTTTCTCTGCGGCTGCTGTGCCTGCCGCCCGCGTTGTCTGTTCAGACCGGTTTGCCTTTATATTCCTATCTGGAAAATGCTCTCAGCAATAATCTTGCGAGCCCCCATGCAATTGTTTTTAAAGGGCCATACATTTTTATGGGATTGAAGTTCTTCATAGCAAATATTTAAAATAGTAATTATGTATTTTGTGGAGTACTTTCGTGGGGGAAGTAATAATTAGCTAAAATCTTGCTAGGAACTTTTGAAAAGTCGCAACAGACAAGTAATCGAAAATCGAAAATCAAGTATGGAAAATCGAAACTCCCCAAAAATATTTTCATGTCGTTTAGTGCTTACATTTTTCTAGGACTAACGAAAAGAGGGAGGCTTACAGTTTCTGTAACAATACAATTACTATTCACTGAGAACACAGGGTTTTACACCTTTTTTTTGAAAATGTAATTGAAATGTTACGTAATTACCAAGATCAGGACATGTATGTTGTAGAAGAATATAGCAGGAAATCCCACTATCTACCTTAATTTAAAAACTTAATGAATCGCCTATAATTAACGTCACTAAAGTTTTTGTTGTAAAGAGAAACGGGTTTCAAACTATTGTTGAACATTGCGCTTATGTACACTCCCTAATTAATCTGTTTAAAAACTCCTATCTTCGCTTGATTCTGTCAAGTCCTTCATGAAGGTCCCAATGAACAAAATCACGACAGAAAATAGTCCATTCTGTAAATGTTAAGTGTGATTAACATTTAATGTTTATACTATAAAACAGGTTAATAATATCAAGCGAAATCGTATGTGGGGCCCACAATCTTTCATTTGAAGCAAAAATCACGAAATTTGGTAGAGTAGAAAACTTATATTTCTTTCTAAACGCAAACTCAGTGTTTTAAATACAAAAATTAGATATTACAGAACAAGAACAGCTTCACCTATCATCGGAGAATATTTGTTCAAAAATAATTAAATTTTAATAATGCTTTTGCACATCGACAGCACTGTAAGTCTTTTGTGAATGTTCCACATCGTTACTCCTGTTTACAAATTGTATAATATGCGTCATTTGTTTCAGTAGATTCAAAATAACTATTTATAGCTGCATTAAACGGTCGTGTTTATAACGTTGAGAGAGGAACATCGGTGACGAAACCCGATGACCGTCAGTGCAACAGTCAGGAGAGCAAAGCAAGCTTCGGGGAAAACGCCGTTTGAGTACAACAGAAATAGTCGCGAAGATTGTCCAGTGCAAAATGACATCAAACCAAACTGAGGATGCTGAGAGGAGGTGGTTCTTGCGTTTGCGATCCGCGGGAGGGCCCGAGGAGGCGGTAGGCTGTGAGCGCGCGGCGCAGCGCCCACCGGCCACGGGCGGCCGGGGCTTGGGCTGCCCTGAATACATCACAAGTTGCTGGGGGGCGGCGGCCGGGCGGCGGCAACCGTCGCGCAAATTAGGGCGCCTTGACGATCTGTGGGTCCGCGGGGACCCGGCGGGGGCGGTGGAGGCTGGCGCGGCTCCAGGCCCGGCCCGGCCCTTCCTCCCTTCCCCTCCCCTCCCCACCCTGCCTTCTCCCCGCTCCGCCCCGGGCAGGTGAGTTCGGGACTGTGCCACAGCGGCCTTGCAAATTTGATGGATGGCTCGGACCTTCCAACTCACAGCAGCTGCCGCCGCCGCCGCCGCCACGCTTCCTGCTGTGGAACTCTGACTTGAGTCTGCCCGCGCGCGCCTGACCCGCCCGCCTCCCCACAACCCTCCTCTTTTCCTTTCCTCCCCACCCCTCCCGTCCCCCGTCCTTTCCCTTCCCTCTTTTCCTTCCGCCGCGCCGCTCGCGCTGCCGCCCCTTGCAGACGCTGCGCGCCCGAGCCGAACTTGAGGCGGCCGGGGGCACCTGGGCGGCAAAGGAGGCCCGGCGGAAGGGCCCGCGCTAGGATTGCTCGTAATTTCTTGGGACGCCCCGTTTGGAGTTCGTGAGGGGCAGGAAAGTCTGAAGACACATTTTGATGCGCAGTGTTCGAGGCGGAAGATGATGCAAGATTTATCTCTCTTTAATATAAAAATACGACACGTTCCAGACCTCGTTTTTTGAGTAAAGGGAAACTTGACTGTCTATACGCAAGTAATTCACAATTTTATATTTACTTATTAGTTGTTACGCAATTTCCTTCCGTTGGATTAACCTTTTCCGTGTTCCAAGATCCAAATGATGGTGATGGATTGCAAAAAATGTATGAACAGCATAAGACACGTTCTTATAATTTTCAACCCCGAGACTGAAAGTGGTCCCTCTACTAAAAGCATGCAAGTAGTTAACGCTGTGTAACGGGTTGGGGCAAGGGCGTTGTGCGCGTGGTGAGATGGGGGAGTGGCGCTCATCTTCGACGATATTTCTTGTTTTGTCAACGTTGCCTCGCCTCGCTCCGCTCCGCCGGTCCCTGCCCGGGGCGACACGCCGCCGCCGCCGCCGTGAGCTTGTGATGAACGCGGAGGGGAGCGGGGCGGTGGAAAGGGGTGGGGGCGAAGTGGATGCGCGCAGCGCCTGGCAGATGAGATGCTTGTAATGGCTGGCTTTTATTCTCCCGCCGCGCCGTAAACGGCCACGTGAGCCCCGCAGGCGGCGGCGTTGGCGCTGCCGCTGCGCCGGAATATTACATACGCTTTCGTGGAAATCCAGCTGCACACGGGGCGCGGGGGTGGAGGAAGAGGCGTAGGCGGCGGCGGCGGCAGGCGAAGCACGGGCGAGGCGAGGCGACGCGCGGGCGCGCGGGCCTGCATTTGTCTGCGGCTGCGGCGGCCTCGCCTGCGCGCCCCGCTTCGCGCGCGCCTCTCGCCTCCGGCGCCCTCCCCTCCCCTCCTGCCCTCCTTCACCCCTGCTTTTCCGCCCGCAAACACCTCCCCCCGCCCAGTCGCGCTGGAAATCCGTTAATCTCGCTGAAAATGGTGCTTCCTCAAACACGGGCAATATTCGCGTACTCTGCGATACGGTAAGCCGCCTGAAGCGAGAGATAATATTCGCTTAATGTTTTGCCCGAGGCTCTCCCCCTCCCTTTCGGAACATAGTTGCGTGAGCGAGTCGTAATTTATTAGTGCGCGAGTGTTCTTGCTGCGGGCTCGACGCTAGTGACGAAATCTGATTGTTGAAGTTCCTTCCCGTTCGTGAGCGTTTTTCCTTTGCCCCAATGCGTCTGACGCAACCTTATGTAATTTAATTCCGAGAAGCTATTTCGTGTTCTGTTTATCCCCCAAAAATCGAGGTAGAAAATGCCCGGATACACTAGTTCTTGAATGATACCTGCAGACTTGCGCTGATGTATAGCGGGTTGCGTCGGGAGGACTGCTGTATCTTAACTTTTCACTGCAAAGTTAATGCCACACAGATTGCTCATGGTGTTACGCGCCTGTCCCACGTGTGGAGCAACCTTGCAATTCCTTCCGGCTGAATTGACTAGTGAGAGGCGCGGTGCAATCAGCTAAGACAATGTGCCAGCGAATATCACAATTCTTCAGACTCAGTGCCCCAAAGATTTTACTTAATGCCCCACGAAGCAATTAAACTGTGTACATATGTGTTGCAAAAGAACGATTTGGAAATTTCTACTCGTGTATGAAATGACTACTAATTACTTGTATTAGTTTTGTAGAGGGTTATGTATACAGTATGGAATCGCTCGCTCATAAACTTTTTAAGGTCATTAAATAAGACATTAGTTATTCGTAATGTACAGATAAAGCATCTAACATAATTTGTCGATGTTTAGGTTTTGCTGTGATTTTCAATAGCTGTTAGCACGCCTGCCATTCACCGAAAAATTTAAAAACGGTGGGCGTTTTTGTCCCGTATATTTGCTCATTATTTCACAATCTCGTACGTTCCACAACTCTCGTACGTATAATACATATTATCTAGAATCGAAACGTCGCAACAGCAAACTCCCTAAAATACAGCAGCAGCTACATGCCATCAGGAAAAGCACAATTAGATGATCCCGGGACTCGACACCTATACAACTATTCTGTAAACCTTTCCACGAAATGCCAGTGGAACTAGTAGCATTCAGAACCTTCCAAACACTGAGCGTCTTAGCCGCGCCGCCGTAACACCAGGTAAAGAGCATTTAACAGAAGCCCAGTGGTTTGCAATCACAGAAGCCCGATCTACAGCAAAGGATGTTGGTTGGCCGCCCACTTGGAATCCCGCACGCGGACGCATCTCCTTGGAGGGCGCAAGAGGGGGAGGAGTCGGAGCGGGGTGGAGGTTACCTGCCCCCCCTCCTTCGCCAAGACGCGGCGAGCTGCGTTTCGGAGGGCGACGGAAGTCCGCGGTATTGTATGCTTTTTCCCCGCTACGCCCAGCTGAGGTAGAGCGCGTCCCGGGGGAAATTTCTGGTAAAATTCCCCGCGCCCTTGGCTTACCCCGCCCGCCGCCAACCCCGGCTCTTCCGCCGCCGCCGCCGCCGCCTCCACCTGCCCTCCCGCCCGGCTCCGCCGCAGCCGCGAGATTAAATAACGACGGCTTCTACCCCCCGCCCTTCCCGGCCGCGCTGTTTGTGGCGACTGTGGCGCCGTTACTTCCCTTTATTGGGCACGGACGGACAGTGAGGCGGCTACGACGGCGCGAATGCGTGTGCACTTGCGCGGCGTGGGACGGATGTGTGCCGCACAACTAGCTGCGTACAAGCAGCGGACTTTCTCTTGGGACTGCATTTATTTACCCTGTGGTATTCGTAATACGAAACGAATCGAGGATCGTATGATTATTATTTTTCCAACAGGTGTAGTTTTGGAACTGTAAGCGTTGTGTTAAAGCAGTTTTAAGCGTAAGTATTTCCTCTGCAGGCTGTCATTTGATTATATGCTTTGCTTGTTGCAGATCTTCACTCGGTTTGGAAAGGTGTTGAAGATCGTGACATTCACTAAAAACAGTAAGTATAATTTTAGGTTTAAACATTAGGCACATAAGGTTATGAATGCAAATACGAAATGTCAACAACCCTCCTCACCCGCCCTCTTTCTCTTCTCTCCTACTCTCCCTGCCTCTGTGCCATTAACAATCATTCATAATATTATGTGCTTTCTTAGCATAACATTACTCATTGTACGGATATAGTAGTACGCCGTTCCTGTAAGTAATGTCAAACAGCCTGTGTATGACTCTAACAGCAATGTGTTTGGTCAATTACACTGAAGGCGGCAAATCTCGAAATTTACCTTTTGAAGGGATTATTGCATTCTTGTAAGCGTTTTGCACGGGTATTGTCCTGACGTCACAACTAAGTTAGCCAAACTCAATCCCATCGTGGAAGCTCGCGTGCGCGTACTGTCGTTTTGTTATTGCCCGAGGCTGCGCATTGTCTTGTTGTAGTCTTCTCTCCTCTCTGCACTTCAATCTTGGCGCTTTGCCTGTCCGAATTATTTCGCGCTGTTTCTCCGAATTGTGTGTGGGCGGAGGAGCGCCTTCCTCGGGGGGCGGGGCGCAGCGGGGGGGAGCTATGCGGTGTGGGAGGAAGGGGACCTGCGGAGAGTGGAGTACGAGGAGAGAAAGATGGACTGGGCGGGGTAAGGGAATGGGGAGCGTGGGCAGAATGCGGTGTGCGAGGGACGAAAGGATGCGGAGCGGAGGGGATCAAGGCGGTGTAAAAGAATGCAGAGCCGAAGAAGCAGGACGAGAGATTGGGATACAGGGCGGGGAGAATAGCGACGAGGCGAGAGCGTGCGATAAAACGGTTTGTGGGGAGGATTGAGACGGGACGAGAGGACGCGGAGCGGGGAAGACATGCGAGGTGGAAGAATGCCAACGGGCAAGGCTAGGTCGGAGAATGTGATGCGGGGAGGGAAGGGAAGGGGGGGGGCGCAGCGTGGGGAATTTCCGGCGCCGGATTGCGGGACCCGGGCGAGCAGCCCGGGGCTTTGTTAAATTGCTGCTTCATTATTAAAGAGCGCGTGAATGTTTCACGCGCGGGACGGATGCGTTTTTGCGACTGCTTCGGACAGTCGGCGCAATCCCCGCCGCGCTGCATTGTTAAAAGCGACGCCGCTCGGACGTAAATGGAGACATTTTCTGTTGGTGCATCTTTAAGAGCCCCGCCCCCTCCCCTTTTCTTCTCGCGCCCGTTTCCGAGCACTCGCCTGAGCCGTTTCGGAAAGCAGCTTCCCTTGCCCGGACGGGCGAGGGATGGGAAATCGACGACTCCGCCCCGGCTCACCACCGCCAGTCGCCCCTCGGATCGAGGATGACCTTTCCTCAAATGATCTGCTATTGAAGTCTGCCAACGACTTTATGCCCTTTGTTTAAATAATAGGAATGTCCTTCCGAAGACGTTATTCACATGAAAACAAATTGAAGTAGGGTTCTGAAACATGAAAGTTGCAAAGATTAGTGACTTTACTCGTGCGATAAGCATCGTATCCTGCAATTTGATTATTCCGCTCTGCTCCAAAACTAATTGGAGAAACCCCTCTCCTGCCACTACTGTGAGACTAGGCAGTACGCTCTTGCTATAGTTTTATTGATGCGCGCAGTTCCACGAGGGAGATGGAACGTCCTTCAGAAAGAAGAATTGTTGATATTTTGAAACGTTGGTTGCGATTGTAGTTGGTTGAGAAGTCACTGGTATACAAGACCATAAACATGGGCAAGGTCAGCTACCAGCTAATTTTAATACATCAGTCACTTTTAATTCAGCACTCAACCAGCTAATTTTAATACATGAAAGAAGAATGCGGTCATTTGCTGCATTAACGTCTTTGCACTGGTTTCGTGTTCAGAAATTTGCTCACAGATTAGTATTTCATGGGGTCACGAAATCTGAAGAGTTTTGGCCAATTTCTGAAAGCGCAAGTGACAGCCCGTTGATGTCTTTGCGGCTACTGCACATTGTTTCCAACATAACTGGAAATCGAAAGCCGCGGAGCTTCTGCTGCGTCTGCTTCGCGCGTGGCACAGGCACGGCGAGAATTCGCCTCGACGCTCATTGGCCCGAGCGCCGCCGCCAGTTCCCCTAGCAGATCGGATCCTCGCCGCTTGCCCCTCCCCGCCCCCGCCCGCTGCAGTCCCTCGCCCGCGGCCGACAGGCGCCGCCGCTTTCCCCGGGGGCGGCAGCGTCACCGCCGACTGACAGGCCGCCGCCGGCCCCCGGGGGCGGCAGCCGGCTCCTCCAGGGCCTCCGTCCCGTCCCCGCCCTTTCTCCACCCCGCCTCGCGCCGTCACTGCGGGGAACTTGACAAAACATCTGGAGGCGCACTTACGGGTATCCTCCCGCCGCGTCGGGGCGGGGATGACGGGCCCGATTCCTTCGCTGTTGGCGCGCGTTTGCGGCCTGGCCTGGCCTCGCCTCGCCGCGCTGACGCCGCCTTTGTCTCTTGTGTTGCAGACACGTTCCAGGCTCTGATCCAGTATCCAGACGTCGTGACTGCCCAAGCCGCCAAGCTGGTAAGTGGCCGCCCTTTGCGCGCGCCGGGCGCTAATTTGCAGAGGGCGCAAAGCGGCAGAGCCGCTGCCGCCTGCGCCGCTAATTTGGGCGCCGTTGAATTCCGCGCGGGCGTTCGCGCGACTGCCGTGCCAGCGGTCTTGGGTCGCGCTGCTTCCCGAAAACAAGATGAAAGGGAAAAAAATGTAGCCGGCGAGTTCTTTTGCGTTTGCGGTTCTTGCGGGATGACTGTTGATGGCGTACACGAGAGAGAACTACATAGAACCTAAACCAAATCGCAAAATGCCCTTGAACGAGAATTTCTTATAATTCAGGCTTGCAAATTCATTTTGTTCTGCGCTAGAGGAATAACCGTATTTTACGTTTGTAGTGTCCGAGACGAATATATAATTACTAAAGGTGTTGTTTGCAAGTAGAAGCTTTCATAAAAATGTATTCGGTTTAGCCGGCAATTTTATCTCTCCTAATTCGTAAAAAAAACTCCTTCACTTACGTGTGAAAACATTGTGTGTGTTCCGGCGGTGACGAATTTCGATCTTGACTAAAGGTCAAGAGTTGTGTAACAGTAGTCAAAATGTTTCACAATGGTCTTTTCTTCTAGTACATCAAGAAAGCATTTTTAGAACTTCAAGCCTCCTACTTCGGTATCTGTGATCTTATTGTGGAGGCTGACACAGAAGTATTTAGTGTTAGAAAAACTTGAGCATTATAAGATAGTTCAGGGAATTAAAATAATAAAAAAAGGAATAGGATACGAAAGGATTAGAAAGCTATGGATTCAGTATTTCTCAATCACCGAACAGACCTGTGGTTTTAAATCCTTTGAAAGAAAGATAATGAAAAGAAGGAATTACGTGGATGGATATTCTGAAAGTCGCTTACTGGTATCTTATCCTCGAGGGTTTGTAAACTTGTGTGCACGTGATTCGCAGTTATTAAAGTTTCCTCCGTAAAGACTTAAATTTTTCCTGATGTGCTGGTCTACAGCCTATGTCAAGATGCGAGCACGCGTGCCGTGTCGAGCGCCGATTTGGCAAACGCGCCCCGTGCATAACGAGTGGCGTGGCGGGGCGCGGAACATATGTTTATTTTGTGCGTTAAACGGGTGGCCGAGCGCTATCGACTGCTCGGAGGACGTTTTCAGTGTTTTATCAGGATTACGGGATTATTGTTGGGGCGATGGGAAAGCCATGCATATTGCAGTTGGATTTGTGTATCTGTGGGCGGTCGGGAGAGGGAGGGGGAGGGGGCTCGATTGCCCAAAGTGCGAGAGCCGGTTGCGGAAACTTTCCCCTCCCTCCCCTCTCCTCTCCTGTCTTCTCACACTTTCCTCTCCCCCTCGTACCACGGCTCCTTGATGCCTCCCGAGTGTGCTTTATAATTATTGGACACTACATGGAAAGGGAAAAAGTTTCATGGTGGAGATCAACTTTTTTTTTCCTTCTGTGCTACGCGAATTTTTAGTTTCGAATTTTTTGGGGGCTTTTGCTCTTTTAGCATTGTATGGCTTAAGAAATTTACATGCAATTTCTTTCCAGGGGGTTCATAGGTTCGTTGAAAAGAAAATATTATCTGAGAGAACATAGAAGGGAAAGTATTCGAAAAAAATATATTGCAAATTACATAAATTGATTTCTTTGCGTCAGTCTCAGGAATGGTAATTTTAAAGAAAATCTGTTTTCGAATTCCCGTTTTTACGTTCCCCATTGTCTTTGATTTTATCGTTTTTTCCTTCAGATTCATGTATTTCCGCAAGAATTGTAGGTTAATCCTTCAATAGGGCTTACTGGAATTGTTAGAGTATCTCGCTCAGTAGCTAGCGCGAGCGCGGATGAGAAACTTAGTAGAAGCAACTGCTTAACGGGATTAACGCACGCCGTTCCGTCTACAAAGCTACTGTCAATAAGTGCTACTATGGGCAACGCGGGACCTGTGGAGCCAGCAATTCTCCGAGCGCGCGGCAAGTGCCCGCCCTCACGTCACGTTATAATGCGCTCGCGAGGGAAGTTTTGAGGTGGGGCGGAGCCGAGCCGCGCCGCGCCGCGGCGTTCAAAGGCGCTGCGGCGGGGTCGGGGCGGAGCGGGCGAGGTTCGTTTGAGAGGGCGTGGGCGGCGACGTAATCTGGGGGCGGCTAAACAGGCTAATTAAGAAGGGCTTGTCGTTAAACTCTCCCCCCGGCGCCCCGCGGGGCCGTCCGCCGACGGCGCCCCTGGCGGCCGACGCCGGCTCTCCGACGAATGGCGGTCAAAGCCGGCCTCGTTCAGCGTTAGCTGCTTCCACAATGCCCTGCCCTCTCGCGACACAACGGAGGCCCCAGGAACGTGTTGCCCAATTGAAATTGCGCGACGATGCAAGGTCGCTGCTACTTTTATGTCTTTAACGACGAACAGTAAAACACCTCTTCGTCAGTGTTGAAGTTAAAACGTCCACCTTTCGTATATAATTCTATTTAATTCAGATTACTTATTTGTATAATGTTTATAGTGTTGTTTCGTAATAAAAAATAAGTCTTACGAAGGACTCATAACTTTTTGTGACCCCACGTTACTACTTCTCACTCGTGTCACACTTTTGTAAGATTGTTTCTTTCTATTGCGCAGTTTTCGATTGATCAAATTAGCTCTCATAAATTAAGCATTAAATCAGTTTTTTTCTTCGGTAATAAGTGTTGTTCGATTAAATGTTCACAATATTAGCAGTAGTATGGTAAAGGACGAGACATATAGAAAAATTACAAATCTGTTAATTCAATTACGGACTATTGGAATAAAATGAGATGCTCATAAAACTGTAAATGAGGAGGGTCGCGATGATATTAGAAAGTTCCTTCTCGAGGGAACATTGTCGAATCGTTGAATAGCGAGTTCGTTGCGGGAAAAGCGTCCGGGAGAGCATATGCGGGTGGTGCATGGCAGCGAAAATCTCGCTGGACGCGGCGCGGCACAGCGTTGCGCGGGGCGGCGGGGGCGCGGCCTCCCGCGCTCGCACTCTGAATTTTTCATTGCGGCGGAGATCCGTGGCGATCCGAGTGGCGCTCGAAGCACCGCCCCGCCCCCTCCCGGCGCTCACCTGACCTTTTTTTGATCCCGCCCCGCCCCCCCCCACCCTCGCCCGCGTCTTCGCTTCCTTTCTTTGCTTCCTCCGGTTCGCGTCTGGCTCCACATGGCGAGCGTGGGGCCTCCCGTCACCGGGCTCCGGTTGCGCCGCCCCTTGTTGCTCCGCGGGTAGGCGCCGGCGTGGCGTTTGTATCTTTCCCTTGCCGTCGGGTGCGCGCGCGCTGCGCAGCGCCGCGCCTCGCGGTCCTTTGTGCCGTGGGGGGGGGGTGAAGAAGCACCTGCGAGCGCCGCCGCGTGCAATTATCCGGGGCCCCCCCCCCCCCCCCCCCCCTCGCACCCCTGCCCCCCCCACCCCCGCCGCGCCGGCGTGGATAAATCGCGAAACCGGGCGGAAAGAGCAGTTCCCAACCGCCTCTGCTCCTATCTTTAAATGTTTATTTCATTATCTTAATTTAAAAAGCGCCCGCGCCGCCACCGCTATCTCGAGCGGCCGAGTTCGTTAGAACAGGGCGCGCGCTGCAGGACCCATCGCCGCGTGACGCGCGTTGCTTTCGCCGTAAAGCTGTCTTTCGGTCTGCTTCTTCTCGGCGCTAAAATTATCTCCGACGCAGTATCTTCTCGTACGCGGCGCTGACTCCCCTTCCCCCTCCCTCTTGCGTTTTGTTTTTGAGCGCGGTTGGGAATTGGCGCGGTCTTGATGGTATTGCTGTTCCGCTTTGCGCGATAGAGAGTGAGCGCTGCGTTTTTGCCTGTGGATTTGTTTTTAAATTCACGGAAAAACGGAATCTGGCAACCCAACGGAACGGAGAATGGTTCTATGCACATTAAAATGCTGACGTTGGAAATATTTAATTTGATACAATTTTAATTTAATCTAGAAGGGAATTTGTTTTGAATACATGAAATTAATTGCGAACCAAAAGGAAATGTACGTGAAGCTCTTCGTCCGACGGAATACTTTAGATCTCCAAACTTAAATAATGGCTCTCACAGACCTGCGCGAAACATCCGCAGCGGGTGCGGCGCGGAAAGTTCCGCGGTAGACGCGGCGGCGGACTTAGCAGGACCGTTCACACTGGAGCGTCAATTATGAGTCGGCGTTTGTTGGCAGTTTTCATTCGTTAAATAAGAGGTGCTCCCTTCTATTCATGCAGGGGATAGAAATGCCCCGTTTTATTCGTACGTTTTCGGAGCACATGGGGTGTGGTCCTTTTTTATTCTTTATTTACGATTTTTCCTCATTGTTAATATCTCTTTAGAAAATGTAGAAAAGGGGTTCATTATTTTGACCTAGGAAGGAAAAAATTCGGAGAATTTCACACCTGGATGCCACACCGAGAAACGCTTTTAATTTACTAGAATGATCAGTAAGTGTTTTGATGAAACTTTGAATCCGATCGTTGAAGACGTTAGAAAATCAGATACTTGACACTCATAAAGTTATCTTACCTAAAGAATAACTAGTTATTGAACTCACTCTTTAAGACTTTTCATTAGTAAAATGTACAAAATTTTAAGAACAAAAAACATTTTAAAAATCGAAGTTTAATGTTATTTAAACTTAATTAAATTTATGAACACGATTAGAAGTATGTTGTGTGACCGTCCAGTCGTGTCAGATTTACTGGCGAGCTGAAAATATTCGACATTGACGAGTCTTTGCATTGGTTTCCATGGCGAAACTCGAGCGGCAAAGTTCTGCGCATGAATAGGAGGCAAGGGAGCTCGATCCAGAGGGAAGCAAAGACTCCTGAAAATGGGCGGAATTCCACGAAACTAAAGCTGCAACGGAAAAAACGCGTTCGACTGCTTTACAAATTTCGCCGTGGATTAAACGCCGCCAATCCGTTGCCGCGACACTCGTCTGCTGCTTAGGCTCATAAGGCAACACGTGACGCGAAACTTCCGCTGCATCCATTCCGCGTAGGATGCGGATCTTCCGCGTCGGTCTGTGGGAGCAAAGTAAATCAGGACACTAAATTTAATTCTGGAACATGTGTTGAAAATCCTCGGGGACAAACATTCTAAAGTCTATTTTAAACTAAGGGGTAGAGCACATTTTGAAAAATGAAAGAGAAATTGAGCCCTGAAAGCAGTGGCCCGGGGTGCACTGTTTGTGGTTTAGGCGTTTGAGCTGGCGGCGGGGAAGCGGGACAATCCTTTATGCACGAAGCTTCGCGAGAACACCTACGCGGCGCGATCTCTAAAGCAATACCTCGGTATGGAAGGGGAGGCAGGGAGAAGGAAAGCGCCTACCGGACGTGGACAGGGCTCGCTTTTCAACATTAGTTTCGCGGGTTGGGGAGAAACACTGAGGGAAAGTGTAAGGCTGTAGTCCTGGAGGTTCCTCTGGCAACGAATGACGTGTAGAATAATGCACTTTCAGTGATTGTTTTACTGTAGCAGCAGCTGGCTTCACAACCTGAGGTCTTCGGGGCCAGAGGATGATGGTGGAAACTCTAAAGGAGAGGGTGGTCAGAGAAAATTGTGTGCTCATTTCCTTTCCGCATGGTCTAGTGACGGTAGTTTTTGGTAATTCAGCGATGGAAGAAAGAAAATTTGATGCTGAGCAATAAGGCAGGCTTTACAGAATGTCGGATACTAACCTGCGTATAAAAATGCAATAGAAATAAGCTTTACTTCGGAATTGTAGTTTTTACTCAGCTTGAACAATTTCTGCTTCCATTTGGAGAACATAATATTAGTGCAAAATGCACCATTCAAAAGATAGGTATACATAAGTCGTTTGAATATAAATCTGCTTCCAAGACATTATGTGTACATGTCAAAATTACTGGAAATACTGAAATAACTCTTAAAGAAAAGTTTGTTTTTTGTTGTTACGGATGAAGTAATTACGAGTACATGCAATTTTTTTTAATTAAGTAAACGTTTGTGAAGCATCTTTTGAGGACTGTTTATGGCCAAGTGGATAAAAGTAGCATTCCATCTAGACGTATAGCGACCGTACCTATGGACGTCGTAGGCAAGTGTGTGGGTTTATTCATCTGCATTCACGCGAAATGTTCCCCCTGAAAACTTGAGCGCGTAAGAACGCTGCCCTTCCGACACTAGCTTCTGCTTACCCGCTTCTCGCAGTCACAGGCCGCGGCCGGGGGTAGTTGTTGGATGTGCAAAAAATCGCCGTATGGCAGTGGAGGCCACGGTGCCCTCCGCCAAGCGCGCCCTAGCTGGCTCAACTTTTGCATTATAACTGCGCATTCCATTGGCGAGCGCGTCCCGTCACGTCCACGCGGACTTTCGCAAATATTTAGTGCGGGCGGCCGTGTTATTCCAATATTTGGGGCGAGGGAGGGCAGTGGACGCTCTTTCTCGAGCGCCGCCCCAGCACACTGCGTATATATTATTTCCGGGCCGCAATTTTCTGGCTGGCTGGCGAATTGTGGCCGATGGTCGTGTGCTGCCTGCCGCAGCGATCACGTAACGCAATGGAAGAACAATGCAACGTTTGTTCTGCAGCGATGCTGTTTTCATTTGAAACATAAGGCTATGGCATTATCAGCTCACACAGAGGCACTCGTTAGTTTGGATTAGTTACCAATCTTCATGGCGTAATAAACGTTCTCAATTGTGTGAAAAGTTTTCGCAAGGGAAGGATAGCCTCGGAACGAAATATTTACTTATATCCTGCCGTAAGAAGACTCAAATAACGCCGCCGAAGTCGCCTTTGTTTTCAGAACGCAAGAGCAAAAGGTAAAATTACGCGCGGTTTCTGTTTCAGTCTCTGGATGGACAGAACATTTACAATTCATGCTGTACTCTGCGCATCGAGTACTCCAAGTTGACGAGTCTGAACGTGAAGTACAACAATGACAAGAGCCGCGACTACACCAACCCCAACCTGCCCACCGGCGACCCGGGGCTGGACGCCGCAGCGGGGCTGGCCGGGCTGGGCGGTGAGTTGATCCCGCAGCTTCTGCTGGGGGCTGCCGGACGCCCCCGGGGCCCGGACGCCCCTACCGGCCGCCTGCCCCCTCCAGGTAGTGCTAGCTCGCTCCACTCTGCTCGCGAGGCCGCTGCGGCAATGAGCGTGCCAGGTCGTGCACTTTTCCCAGTGTTGGTAGCTGCGCTCGGTAACTTTCTTTTGAGTAGATTCTAACTCCTTATTTCATTTTTCTTAATCCATCCTCCACTGAGGACAAGTGCATGATCTAGATGTTATTTTATTTACTTCTTTTTTTTTAATCATATAGTTTTCCTCTTTCTTCAAATTTTCGTTTAATAGTCTGCTATATTATTAAAATGCATCACATAAAACAAAAATGGTGGCAGGTGCAAACATTTGGTTCTGTCTTCTGTCTTTCTGTCTTTGTATGCTTGTTCTTCTGTAGGTAGTGTTCATTTGTATGTCCATTGGTTTGTTTTTAATTATTCATTTGTTTGAGACCTTTTTCTTCACTCTTCATTTTTCTCAGAAACCTATTTTCTTGCTCGTTTCCACTGCTTTGTGGTTTCCAAACGCAGCTGTTGAGGCAAAATGTGAAACGGTAATTGGGCAGCTGAACTACCGATATCAGTGCTTACTGCAATGTACACGTCCGAAAAATAACTTGTAAATTATAGTTATAATTTCTGGAATAAATCTTCGACAATTCATATTCCATAATTTCTCATTTTTCATGAGACATCTTGAATCAACAACGCTACTGTAGGCAACACTAACTTGGATATTGTGTCAGGTGCTCCAGGCGTGTTGGCATCACCATTTGCTGCCATGCATGGACTTGGCTCACCACTCACCTCACCATACAGTAATTCTGCAGTGGGCAGTCTAGGAGGTACGTTATATTGTAATATTAGAACCTCCTCATTGCACTGCAGCAATTCGCCTTGTTCTCTTTTAACAGTTCCATTTCTCTTTTGCTCTTTTCTTTTTCTTTCTTCAATCTCATTGTTAAGCTCTTTCCCTTTTGTTCTCAACCACTTTCTCTCTCTCCTCCCTACTCTTGTTCTTGCGCTCTCTCTTCTTCGAACTCGTTAAAAAGCTCTTTCGTTCTTATTCTTCGCCATTCTCTCTTCTTTCTCCCTAACGCTCTCGTTCTTAACGCCTCTTTCGCTCTCGTTCTTAACGCCTCTTTCGCTCTCGTTCTTAACGCCTCTTTCGCTCTTGTTCTTTACAGCTCTTTTGCTCTCTGCTCTCTTGTCTCTTCACGTACTTCCCCCTTCTCTGCTTTCCCTCCCTTTCTTGGCTTTCCCTTCTCCCCTCTCACACTTCTGCTTGACCTTTTACACAAGCACACAGTATCATTCACTGTGTGTTCACAGTTCACATTCTCATTGCTCACTTCTTTTCTGCTCCCTGCAGGCTCAAACTATCTCCATGTGTTGATAACTTCAGTGTAGATGTTCGTGTTCCACAGATGGAAACTCTGAATCATCTTCCTGTTTTCTTAATTTGTGTGCCATTGTAGGTGTAATTTTTGGTCAAGTTTCTGCAAATGTAATTGGTGCTAAATAATGTTGAAAAATTCAATCTTCTAGCTGTTAAAACTGCTCTGCTGTGTAATGTATTTGCACCTGTACCTATACTATTCTCTACTTCATGTTGCTCAAGCTTGTAGCTATGAAATAGAATGAAAAGAAGAGTGTATTAGTGTATTAGCCACCCATTTGTTGGCATTTTTCTATTATTAAAGAAAACAACATTTTCAATATTCTTGTAAATCAAAGCAACTTAATTTAGAGATTAATTTTAATATTCACTGAATATTTTAATGTATGTTCTTTTTTTTTTTCAGCTGATAGACACATTGCAAATTTATGGGGTTTGGATTGTGATGTAAATGGTTTGTGTAATTGGTTGTCTTTGATCATGTTGTAGCACCAGGCATGCCACTGGCAGGTTTCCAAGTACCAGGTGCTGCTGCTACAACGGCATTAGGTGCTGCAGGCATACGCCTTCCTGGCACTATCAGTGCCACTGGCTGTGTGCTACTTGTCAGCAACCTGAATGAAGAGGTATGTAGAGTTCTGAGAGAGGAATTAGCAGTTTTCTGTTGATTAGGTGCAAAAGCAGATTTCAATTTGACAAATTGTGCCAAAATTGTTAAATATATTATGTTCTTGGCAAAAAAGGATTTCAAACATCTGGAATGTGGACCAACATTTTTTGTGTTTTAATCAGTCAGTCACAGTCACAGTCATGAAATTTCCATTTTACAAAACTTACTGTTTCACAATTTCAATGGTGTAATACGATTTGTGAATAAATTGTATGGTTATTGTAAAGCAATTCATCAATTAAAAACAAACAATTTGCGCATACATGAAGTATTTTCATTTGAAGGTTTAAATAGGAAAATATTCAAAATAGAGGCTAAAATCTAATTTTTTTTAATACTCAACGTTATGTAGTATGAATTCCCTGATCAGAGTATTTAGGGAATGATAATGAGGAAAATATTGTATATTTTAAAGATTGATTATTTTATTCATCCAGATTATGGGATTTTAATAGAATATTTATTAGTTAAGCAATTTTTTGTTACACACCCAAAATGATGGAAACATTGTTTATAAAGCATTTAGCAAGGGCAGGTCTAATCATTTCATTTTCAGTTTCTTTCATGGGAATTTCAGTGTATGGATTAATGTGTTTCCTTCATTCTTTTCAGCAGCTACTCTTCTTTTAATTCTTTGTAGATTTGGATATTATCATGCTCCCTGTCTTTAAACACCACTTGACTTTCAAAAGTCATCAGTACAGTAGCCATGTTCTTTATTTGCTGTTTATTTTTTACTGCCTTTACAAATGCACATGGTACAGTATTTCTTTTGACAACCATATTATTATGTAATTCAGTGTCACATTCCTATTTACTTTTGCTTATTTGTACTCCTAATATATAAAGTCGTGCTAATGTGAAAACATCTTGCTTTCTTGATAGACAGAGATGGAAGGCTTGTGGGTCTTTCTTCACAAAAATATGTTTTGTTTGTGACCATATTTATGTATCTATTTTCATAATTTATTTAAATGCCTGTCTATTTCTGTTTGAATGTTCATCTAAAAATCAAAAACTCTTATAAGGTTCATCAGCTTAAAAGTTTTTTTTCTGTTAATAGTATTACTATGGTATTATTATTATTATTATTATTATTATTATTATTATTATTATTATTATTATTATTATTATTATTATTATTATTGGTACTATTTTCCAAAATTTATATTCTGCCTGAGCATACACCCTTGAGAGTTGAAGCCCATTAATCTTTTAATTCAGTGTGCTGCTCTACTTCACTCTTGTTGCATTAACTTGACCTACATGTGGCATTTTTATCATTTCATTTTTGTAATCAGTTGTGCATTCTGTGTTCTAATATTAGGGTGTACTTTTTGGTGAAATAATTTCAGCTCTATTTGGTTTATAGGCATTTTTTTTTTCTTGTTGTAAACATTAATTTTCTCAAAAACAGCTCCAATTATTTTGTTTAAATTTTCTCTTATGTGCATCAAAGGGGGGGGGAGAAGAAGAAAATGATACTTGTGTCGTTTCTGGATAACGTGCTTTTGGAAAACAAATAATTTAACATTTCAACACCACAAAATTGAAGATAAGAGATTTTTTGTCTTCAAGGAAGTCTTCAATTAGTCTAAAAATTTAGGTGTTTAAACAAGGTCATGTACATTTTTTTTTTGTAAAAACAAGTAATTTCTGCATAATTTGTGCTTAAAATTAAAGCAATTAATAGACAAACCTTTTTCTCAAACACAACTTCAATATTATTTCCCCCCTAATAGAAGAACGAACACCTAAAGAAATGGCACAGGTCTCATTTCTGTTGAATATTTTAAAGTTTCAAAAATTGCAAATTTAGAAATAGTGAGAAAGTTTGTGCTGCTGTAGCTCATAGTTTTAATTTAATTAATTTTCCCTTAAGATTGCCACCTGCTATTTTAAGTCATTTCAACATTTTCTTTTCCATTCGATCTTTCTTAAAAATGAACATATTTGGAAGAATCTGTTTTAGTTCAAATAGTTTCAAATTTTCATCATTAAAATAAGATTAATGGAAGTCTGTGTTTTTAATTTTTTATTGCCTGACTGAAATGTATTTATATAATTCAAATTTAGATTTGTTTGGCCATTACATTGTCAGGTTAAATTCAATGAATTGTCTTCCATTTAACACCAGAATAACAAGAAGTGATTATACAAGAACAGCTTTAATAAGTGTCTAACTTAGTGGTAGAGACAGACTTTTTGGTGGAGACAAATGTCTCATCTTCAAGCTGTAATTAAATTTAAAAAAAGAAGAAACAAAACAAACAATACAATGTTAAAATATAATTTTGATACACTATAAAGATTTTTTTTTTTTTTTGAAATAAATGAGAGTTGTGTTTTGAACAAAGTTAGTTGAAACAAGAACACAGATTATGCATTAATAATAATAATTCATATTTCAACATTTTTCGAAAAGTTTATAAGCAAGTTAGATCTAAACAACATATCTAGACAAATGAAGCCAGTATACTATTGCAATGAAAAGGGAAAAGACTCTTCAATCAATATCCATAAAAAAAAAGAATGGTGAATGGTACAGTAATGACAAAATTCTGTCAGGTAGACTGAAATGGTAACAGGAATAAAACTTCAGTATCGAAAATACTGCCAGACATGACAGTTTTGAGAGACGGAAACTAAGAGAGCTGTTCAAAGATCTGATACCTTAAATTTCTTCTACAAAACAATAGTTTTGTGTTGACTAGAGTATTCTTGCAAGATCAATGAGAAGTATAAAATATACTGAAAATTAACTATTCAAGAAAGTGGGTCTTTCCCCCTTGTCGCCTTGTCCTATAATTTCACTGTTCTAAACGGATCCACCAATTTTGCAGGTTCCAAAATCCCTGATGAGGTTGTTGTTGCAACTGTCAACTTAGGAAGAAACTTCAATTTCCTTTTACAAGAGAGACTAAAAAGAAATCGCATTACATTTCACCAAAGACTTTCAAAGCAAATATTTATAAGATTTCAGAAACGTTGTTTGAAAGAGATGCTCTATATCCAACAAATTATCTACATTTATCAGTCTCATTCTTTAAATAAAATAAAACCACTATTCTAAATTATTTTAAACTTACTAAACAGATCTTGAAACAATCCAATAATCCACGAATCAAAATTATACAAGTTGTGGATGGAGCTTATGCGACAGTAAAAAAGTTTTGTGTGTGTGTCCCGCATTTAGACAATTTTCAAAGATCAAACCACATTTCCATTGAACAAATTAGAATTAACCACCAAGTTCTCAAGAACTACATAGGGGCTCTTATTATGTAATGCAAATGTTGAGTATTTTTGATCCCCCCCCCCTCCCCATTATGCAAGGCCCTCCCATAAAATAGAAGTGGTAAAACGAATTATGGCACAGTAAAAGCAATTTGTCTAAATTTTGTTTCTGTTGTATATTTAAATTTATGGTAAGTAAAGTTGGAATTAGTTGATGTTGCTGACTATACCTAACAATAAGATTGGTGGCAAGTTGTGAGTGAAGGTAGGATGCAGTGGAGAGATAATTTTTGGACTCAAGCCATGCACACATTGCTGTCATGGATGACGCATGGGCGAGAGTCTACCATGCCAATTTAAGTGGATTTTAGAATAAACTACATATCAGTTTCGAATATTTTCTTCTTTATTGAATCTTCAGATTAATACAAAATTGATGTAATGCTTTAGCTAAATGCTGAAGAATTTAATTTATTTATTTTTTTAAAACGAATTAATTAGTTAATATTTTAATATTATTGAATAAAACTCACGAAATGGAATAATTGTTGAAAAAATATTGAAAAATTTAAAAAATAAAAATATCAGTTTTACATAACACTAAACTATTACCTCCCCTTCCCTATGTAATGCAGAATAGCTCTACCTCAAACCCTTTCTCTTCTCTCTTTAATGTTACGTAATTTATGGACATCTACATAAAACATTCTGAAGTAAATTCTACCTTTCATTAATTGAGTTTTATCAAATATATCCAACTGCTTAATCTCGCACTTGTGTAAGGTTTCATGAAAGTCAATAAACCACATCTTCCGATGAATTCAGTAGTTTCTTTGAGTGGGACCTCAGACTATCAGTTATATGAATTTTTCAAAAAGTTAGAAAGTAATTATCAGAGTTCAATTTGCAGTACTTTTAAGTTAGTAACAAGGTTAAATCCTAATTTGCATCTAGTCTCATTGAATTTTGAGGTTATTTACTCCCCACAATTCCTCATGAAATAATTCTGGTAATTAGGGCAATATTGAATAACATTGAGTTTGTGTTCTATTGTCACATTGAAGGCATCCTCCGTAGGTGGAACATGAGCACCTTAATCACAAAATTAGTGTTTTGGAAATTAGAGGTAGAAGTTAAAAATGTGTAGAATTTTTGTTTTACGTAAGTAAAATGTTAATGGTGCAGTCATGTTCCTTCCACACACGAAGTTTCACAATATCGAATTTCAGTCTGTTGTCAAGAGATATTCAATTTACCATGGAGACTGAATCAAACGACATGATGAATTGTTTGGATGTTATGATTTATAGAACTGACTCCAAATTATATACTGATTAGTACATGAAACCACTTTATTCAGGAATACTCTTTATTATTTTTCCAAACATCCTCGAGCAACTAAAAATGTAATTTTGGGTAAGGTTGGCAAGGTTACCAGTGTAAAACTAGCATCTCTTCAATTTCGTTCAAAACATAATGAAAGTCGGTGAACTTTGTTATAATGCATACTCGTCAATTTATTCCTAGAATGATTGATATCACTTCTAGGAAATTGAATCTTTCCCAATCTCCTCAACCTGATAGATCAATTTCCCTTGTGAATACTAGTACTACCGTTTGCTTTTTGTATATTTCACAAATTAGTAGAAAAGTCACATTAAAAACAGTTTGAATTAAAACTTATGAATAGTGTTGCTCTTAAAAAATGTTGTGGCTGTCAACCTTACAGATATTAAGAAAGAAGAGAAAGATATTGTTTATAAAGTAAATTACACAGTGTCTTGTTTATCTTGTTGGAACCTGACGGAATGTCAGAAGCAGAGCGATCAGGGAACAGATGCAACACACCGAGCTTTTGTGAAGAGATTATGAAGTAAAACACTGCAATGGTGTGTGGCCATCTGAGGAGAATGTCAGATTCAGGATGGATCTTGGAAACTTTACGTATGAAAACCAATTATGCATAAACACACACATTGAATCAATTTGCCTGTCTTTACGATAGTCTTTTAACTAATTGTTGATCTCTAATGTATCGTTTTGACTCTTGCGCATCATTGCATTCACCTCAATCTCCCTCCTAGCTTTACAGACCCCTCTACCTTATCGCTTCTTGCTCAGAAAATTTGAATTGCATAACCGTTAAGGCCATTCACTCACTCATTTTCTGCCTCTCATAATGGTCACGTCTGGCCATATGATTTCATACAGTTAATGTAATCCTAATGCTGTTTCAGACTGACAGAATGTTTCTAAACTCTACCATTCTTCGAACCTGTTTTTATGGGTATTGATTGATGGGTCTTTGCAACGTGTACATAGGTTTGATATGTCTGTAGTGTTGTGTAGAACCAATTCTAACCAAATTGTATATTGAAATATGATTCTGAATATTGTGTTCTGCATGTTACTTAAAGTACTTTGTTATTAAAGAAAATGTATGGTTTTGTGGGTTGACATTTGTGTTCTGAAGCATAGAAACTGGAATGGAAAAAGTCAGCACTTCCAGGCTGAGATTAAATTATTAAATTAAATATAAAGTATATAATAAATTGTGTTCAGGGCTTCATGCAATTTAGTCAAAGGTTTATTTATATGGAGATAGTGGTTAAAGGGAATTGGTTATTCAGTACTTTTATGAACTTGGGTTGTCATGTGTATGCTAATTCTAACAAGTCTAGTTAGGTACTGTTAAATTAGGAGATCAGCAAAATTTCTGTTGTTGCTTTGCAAAACAGTGACATCTATTCCACTCCCCATACACTTTCCACAAACTTTTACATTTATAATCTCATAAAATATGAAAAATCTGTGTCATTGTTTCTTTCCATATGTTTTTGTTTTGTTGTGTTTTAATAAATTTTCAACTGAATTGTCTGTCTATCTTCTATTACCACTATTATGTTTCTATTTATGGGAGTGAGAATCACTTATGTCTTCTATTCAGCTATTTGCATATTAGTTTCAATTGCTGCTTGATCTCAAGAATTATTTGTATTCTCACTGGATAACGTAATTAACATTGTAAGTTTATGAAGTACATAAATGTAATTCTTTATTATTTTTTTTCTCTTCGTTAATGGCGAAGCCTCTGGTTGTATGAATGTTTTATACACATTTCAAGTTCTGAAAAGGAGTTGGAAATGGCAGGTAGCCACGAAGCAAACCTTAAATGTAAATTGTTATTTGCGGTTCTATGAGAGCTGAGCGTACATATTATGCATCTGAATTTCTCAGGAACACTTGTTCTAAATTTTCAATGAAAATTCTTTGAGCTTATGCATGTGCCTTTAAACAATTTGGTCCTTAAATGCCAAAATTCTGTGTACATTTTTATTAGTATTATCTTTTAGAAAGAAATATTAATGCCTAATGTAAAAAAGGTGTTGAAAGAGTGTCAAAACCTTGTGAATTGGGAAAAGAAGACATTTTTTGAAATTGTTAAACTGTATGTACGAGTTGTAGTTATAGTGTAGTTTTAGAACCTGTATTGCTCAAATTTCAAACCAGGCCATTTGTATTTTATTACTTTCAAAATATGTTGCACATAATAACTTGGCCTTGGGTTGGTAATAACCTGGAATTAGTTTAAGGAATGTTTGTTCTTTGAATAATCTTGAGTCTATAAAGTTTAGATTTAATTAAATAGCATTTTTAAGTAGTTGAACTTGTGTGAAAAAGTTAAAATTCAAAAGTGATTGCCTTTTTGTAGGCATTTTTAATTATTTCAAGCTAAAAAAAAACAGTAAATGTATTTTTCTTTTCAAAGTATCGACAGGAGTAATTACTGTTGCTTGTATTAACATGCTCATTAATTTTCCTGTTTTGGAGCATGATTTTTTTTAACATATATCAATAAACTAATATACAAATGGCCTGGGCAATAGCAAATTTCCTTTCTTATGTCAGTACTGCTCTGCAGGAAAGAAGACTTAGTTTCAAGCACCCTGCTTTGTTTGTCAAGAGTTCCACCACCATGCAAATAGCTTGAAATCGCTTGGCTTCAAAACATTTCAGAATCTTAGAGAATATACTAGTAACAAAGTAGTGCTCCATTGATGTTTATTGACATTTTGTTTAAACATATCAGTTCTACTAGATCATTAGTATTTGAGCTGTCAATGTGTTACACCTTTGACTGACACGTATCAAAAAGTCTCCTAAAGAGAAGCACCAGCACCTGAAATATTCTTACTGTTCTGTACTACTGTTCTATGTGGCTTTCTTTGTTGCAGGTGTGTTTGAAACTTAGTCTGAAGCCCTTTGCTTTCTGTGGAATGAGCCATTCTGTATTCTGTCACACAATAAATGTAGTTAATAAGAATGAAAATGAAAGAGAAAATTGTTTTAACATTAAAAAAGGATGAAAATGGTCATTTCACAGTAGAGCAGAATTCATTTCTCGAAATCTCATGATATTAATGCCTAATGGAGTTAATTAGATAAGGACAAAGAACATTATTGTTCGCCAAAAAATTGTGTTGTAATTTGATTTTTCTCTCAGGCTCTTTTGTTTCTCTTTTTTTTCCGAACAACTCTTCTCCTCGCTCGCTCGCTCGTTCGCTCGCATCTCGCTCGCTGACTGACTGCCCTGTGCGGTGCGGTGCCCTCTCTACCTGGACTGCTCGACAAACAAAACAATATTCTCTACCCCACTGCTCTTCAACTCTATGACCACCTCTACTTCATCTCTCTCTTACTCCGTAGATGGTCACACCTGAGGCTCTCTTTACCCTGTTTGGTACGTTATGCACACATCTTTTTTATTATTAATTACCATTAATTATTTTAATTAATTTTTTCTGATATAAACAAACATGTTAATTTTCTTAGTAATTTTTCATGTTTTAATATCCTTAAAACAGTCTGTTTTGGGGAGTTGTGGGATTCATGTAACATCTGTTTCTACATATATTTATAATTTTTTTAAAATCTTTTTATATTTTCTGAGTAAGATTGAAACATCTAATATATTTTCATTTCATTGCTAATACTGTAGATATTTAAATTGACACATAACCATAAAACAAAATTTATTATTATTTCTTTTTATTATTATTATTTTTATGCAGTTTGACAGTGGCATTGCTCTAGATTTACTTCTGAGGGGGCTAGAATTTATTAATTTATTCCGTCTCTTTTACGAGAATATTGTGCAGATTTGAAACCAGAGCGATTAATGCATGTCTCTGTTCTCATTAAGTATACAATTTGTATTATTGCTTGTGGGTATTTAGCTTGTGTTCTTTGGATGTTACAGAAACTTAAATTACATACATCATTTGCAATGTGATTTTCAAAATAAATTGATGGTATAAAGCCAAATTATTTTTGATGGTCAAATTCAATTTATAAAATTTATGTATCTGCAGTTGTTGGATCTTCTGCTCAGATCTGGGCATTTTTCTAAAGTAATTTCCTATTAGCAACACTTTATTTCCATTCTGTTAAATCAATTCTATGTTAATTTTTGGTTTTCATTTCTTCCCCTTGCCAGGAAAATGAATGTTTCTATTGCTTTTGCTTACTGAATTAATTTTTCATCTGAGTTTACTGTGCCAAAGTTTAATTTTAAAAGATCGTCTGAAAAAGTGTTGTTAATTTTCAAGATTTAAGACAAATATAATTCTTCCTTTTCTAATCTGCTTATGTGTATGAAATGCTTGTATGTAGTTTGCAAAGTTTGCTTCTGGAAATTTGTCTGTGTTTTTGGACCATGATCAATTTCCTTTTTATTTCAGTTAATTTTAATTGTGATTGCTATACCAGTAGTGAATGCTTTACCTTACCCTTACACTGGAACATACATATGCAACACAAGCATGTACAAATTGTCTGTTAGTTTGTTGTATTAAGTGTATTAGGATATATCTAGGAAACCAAAGATGTGTTCAGGATAGAAGAGGAAATAGCGAGGGTGGAAGTAAACAGTTCCTCAGGGGAAAAAAAATGTAATAATTTGTTGCGTTTAGTAATGTAAAGGTAAAAATGTCATTGGCTTCAGAAATCATACCAGGTACAATAATCAATCATAGACTACTGCAGATGAAATTGCTTCTCGTAAAGTTTTTCCTGAATTTGACATTTACTCTAATTTTTGGGAAACTTGCATTTTAGATGTTCTGTTTCTTAGAAAAATTAGCATTGGTTGATGTTAAGAAATACTTGCTAAGTAGAGAAAATTTAGGATTCTATGTTAATAACATTTTGCTAAATACATCTTTGGTGTGTCTTTTGGAAGTGTAGGACCAAATAGGAAAATGTCGAAATTAGAATGGTGCATGAAAAATCACTGTCTTAAATGTTTATGATGTATATCACTGAACAACACAGTCCCTCCACATTAAAAAACACCAGCCTGTGCTGTATGTTTTCTTACTTATGATTCAACATGTACGTGCAGACATGATCTGTTACATCATTGTCTTTGGCATACAAATTGAAACACTACACTGCACTACAGAATGTATAATGGTATGGATTTGTGATTGGTTGAGTATATGTTGTGCTTCCTAGGATGGACTGTGCTTGTATTGTACATTCCACATGCTTCCTTGGAAGTAGCGCAGGAGAACATTAGTTCTGAACAATAGATTTGTAGAAACAAGAAAGTTCATTGCAGATGTGCATGTGTCCCACAATTCAACCTTTTGTATAAGAAACACATTTTATTTGAGAAGTCTCATATAATTTGAGGTATTATTAAAATGAGGAATTATTTCTATATGAAATTAAAGTGTGTGTGTGTGTGTAGTACAAGAAACATATGGAATGTTATGTGCAAGCCACCAATGATGCTAGCTGTTTCCTTTCTTTTAATGTTGAGCTTCAAGCACCGATTCAAGTTTCCTTGATATGAGTAAAGTTTCAAAGACAACTGAGGAGCTTGAAGCCTTAAAAAAAAAACATGAAGTAATTTAACTTACTTTGTTCAGGCGTATATGGGGATGTGCAACGTGTGAAGATTCTTTATAACAAGAAAGATAGTGCTCTCATACAAATGGCTGAACCTCATCAAGCACATCTCGGTAAGATAATCAGATTTTTAATTTTCTTTCAAGTTCTAATTTCCTAATTTCAGTTCTTAATAACATGGAAGTTCCATGAATTTGCATTGGAAATTAAATAACTTGACTTCTGTATTCAGCTATTGCAAATCGGTAATTGTTACTAATGAATTTTTCAGCAATGACACATATGGACAAATTGAGAGTTTTTGGCAAGCAGATTCGTGTGATGCCTTCAAAGCACCAGACTGTTCAATTGCCAAAAGAAGGGCAACCTGATGCTGGACTCACAAAAGATTTTACTAATTCGACTCTGCATCGTTTCAAGAAACCAGGATCTAAAAACTACCAGAACATCTATCCACCGTCCGCCACATTGCACCTCTCCAACATTCCGTATGTCATTTTATGAATATATTTTATACAGATGACTCCCTTATGAGGTTCCCTTTGAATATCTCCTGAACCGTTGCAGAAAATAAAGATTAAAATTAATATATGCGAAGGACACATACTTTGGTGTGATATTAAACTATGTTTGACACCATAAGATTTCTATAGCTCATGATAATGAACATGAAGAGACTCTGTTACTTCACGATATTTTTGAAAAATTTGGTGTTTTTATGGATAAGCTGACTTAATATTTTGCCAGCATCACAGCCAAATCTAATGTTTCCCTTCCAGACACCCCTCCTTGTCTCCCTTTCCATCTAACGGTCTTAACTGTGTGTCGTGCATGCCGCTCTTGTAACAAGAACTTTTCAATATGATGGTGACTTGCAATATCAGAAAAGTGTTACAAATACTCTTTATTTTTACATGTTACTTTTAAAATATTAACAATTGAAATAACCGTGTATTGCTCTTTGTATGATTTATTTCTTGATTAATTTTAAAAATCAAAGATTAAATTTCTCCTAAGCCACACGACCAAAATCTCTATAGCATATTATTTCTTTTAAGATGGAGCATTGTTAAGTGAAGTGCATTTTGTTGTCATGAACTGGTTTAGAAGTTCCAGGGTATAGCCAACATTTGCTGAATGAATGCAAATCATTTCTAAATGTTATTCACCAACTGTGCCAGATTTTGTTTAGCATCAGTGAATTTCAAGAAACTGCTTGCACTATTAAACAGACCATAACAAAGTTCAAAAGTTATTAATGATTATAGAAAGGTTGTTGTATTGTGCATTTAAATTTTATTTGTCTGGAATTGTTTTACATTGTAATAAATTAATGATGATGGAAAGTTAAAAAGAAAATTCATCCAAAAAGTTGAACTTGTTTCGGTTTTACCAAGATTTTAGTAGTATTCTTAGTAGCTCTTCATGGCCAAACAATTAGTGGTTAAACAACTTCAATTTTGAAAGAGTCTACAAAAGAAAAAGAGATAAAATTAGTTGGCATGGTTATTATTCACTGCAACTAGCAACTATGAATTATTAATAGGACTGGAAAAGACAATTAAATGCTGGATAAAAACTAATATATCATCTAAGTCTGTTAGTATATAAATTTACTACAAATTGTTTATTGTTCTTCATTTCATAAGTTTGTTCATTTCATTGTATATTACAATGTATTTTATTTTCTCAAAATTGTTAAAGTATGTGAAAACGTTTATAAGAAATATAATATATTTTTTATATCAACTTTGTAATTGATTTAAGTCTCTTTATCTGAGTAATTTTTATTTCACAAGTATTTAAAATACAAAAAATTTTCAAATATTACATACAGTAAATATTGATTTCAATCAGGGAAGGTTTTAAATTTAATTTTAATTTCACTGAGTAACCTATCATAATTTAGTTACCAAAATTTAATTACAGGTGTTTAATTGATAACTACTGGTTTTAGATATTATTCATATTTTTTAGTAACTAATATCTAATAATGGTTAATTATTAGCTAATACTTTTTGCACAACTCTGGTGGAGACCATAGCTATGGGTGAATGCTTGGTTTGCAAGCCGCAAGGGTAGCAGTGGAGCACTTGTTGAGAGTTTTCAAGGGCTCTCCTCGTTGGGTTTAGCATTGATATACATCTGAACAGAATGTCCTTAGAAGTGTGTCTCCATACAATTGTGGAAGAATACTAATGGTCAGCATGGTTGTAAAACACCAAATTTTTCATAAAGGATTGTTATGTACAAAAGAATTATGTATATATGTATGAGCCCCTCTTTTCACACTCGTTATCATGGGCTAAAGAAGTCTCTAGGGCTCTATTTAAAAAATTGAAGTTATGTCAATATCTCTTAATGAAAAAGCCTTTGTTTACTATTGTCATGTCACCCTTGCAAATATTAGTATCTTTGAAAACTTGTATCTTACCTTCTATTACATTGAAGTATCTGCAATGGTTCAGAAGGTATTCAGAGCGAATATCTTAAGTAAGCCCCTCTCTATGTCCTTCATTTCCGTATTATTGTTTTAGTTGCACATATTCAATGCCAAAAGTTTGAATTCATTATACAGTATTTATAAGTTGAAATCAAATTTTTTATTATTATTACTATGATGAAGATGATCTTAAACTAGTAGAAAACATGTCCAGATTATTACTGGAACTTGCTGAATAATGTAATCTTAATGACATTAACAGAAATTGGCATGAGTTTTGTGGGTACATGCATGTGTGACTGGGCCACTAAAAGAAAGCACTAACTTCCATGCTGATAACATGTTTGCTTCTCTTTCAGACCGTCCATCTCCGAAGAAGAGATTAAGGAAGCATTTACTAAGAATGGATTCCATGTCAAAGCTTTTAAATTCTTCCCGTAAGACATCATTTGATTTCTAATTTTAAAATACTTGCTACTTGATCCAATTATTAGCTCACAACGGGGTGTTCCTTACATCTTTACAGTCTATAATTTTTTGTAACAATTTTTAAATTAATTTTTTTGATGTGACGTGTATCATAAAAACAAAAGGTCTTAAAAACCACCAGGTCTTTGCTACAGTTATATCAATCTTTGGATGTTTCCTAGTTTTTAATGATGTTTTATTGAATGCCTAAATATTAATAACTAAATATTGGGAGGTGAGAGATCTTGTTGAATGTCTTGGGAATATCAGCAATAATTCGCTGAATTTAAATAACAATGTATCCATTTGTTAATTTGTTTTAAGTTTCTGATTCAACTTGGTCTATTTGTCTTTTTGATGAAAGGTCCCTATTTGTTCACAAATGCCGTAAGATCTTGCAGTAGGACTGGAATAATATACACATTTAACAAATTAACTATTAAAAAATGAAAAAGATATTTAAATATAAAATTGTTAGATCTGGATCTTACTTAACTAAATAATTTACTTGGTCATAGTTTCAATAAGATTAAGGTTCATTCACAATGAAACTGTTAATGTAAAACTACATGTTATAAACACTTTTGTACCATTCAGAATGACCTTGATCAGGAGGATAATACAGCATCACTCAATATTGATAAACTCAAAACATAAAAATTCTAAATACAAACAAACAACCGTAATATAGATCCTCATGCCATGATCATAATTATTTCTTTATTAATGGTCTTTCAAACTGCATTGGTTTCTGTCTAAAGAAAATGTATGGATTTTGCTACATGTACATGATAATGTGATATACATGAGCCTTATTAATTTAAACATGAAAGCTTGAAGCTTGTGGACTTTTTTATGTTTTCAGTGAAACCCCTATATTACGCCATTCATGGGACTGGCCAAAAAAGTGTAAAATTAAGGAAATTAATTTTTAGCACAGATTTAGTTCTAAAACACATTGTAATTCTAAAAATAATAAATAATACATCAAAACTTCAATTGAAAAGAAATGAATAGAAACTGGTTGCTAAATAGTGCATACTTTCTTGCACATACTTTCATGCAAAACTAATTTTCAAAAAATTGTGCTGACCTTATTTCAAATCTATTTTTGGAAAAGATTTCATTAAGGGAAAAATCTCTAATCTTAATGTATTTATTTGAACTTTTGCAATTTTTGAAAAATCGGAGTTTATGAAAAACTACACCATTTTCTTTAACATCCTTCACACCATCCAACAATAAAATTTAATTGAAAACGATGAAGCAATTTTTGAAAATGTCAGAGTGGCTTTATGTAAAGTTGCCCCAATAATTACAAGATCGGTTTCAAATTCGAGGGGCCACAACATCAGTCAGATCGATAGGGGAATATCAGTTTTGGAGAAAATTGGCTAAACGGTTTAGCCACTAGCATTGTTCAGACATTTGGCTTCAATCGATTTTTCAATATCAAGGACCCTCGAAACATAGATTCCGGCTACACCACAATTAGGAGGATTTCTTTATCTATCTATATCTATCTCTCTCGCTCTCTCTCACTCTCTCTCGCTCGCTCAAATTAACTACTGGATTTATTCACTTTTTTGGTACCAGGGCTGGGCAATAGTTTTTCTGACGAAAATTTGCCGTTTTTTCCGCAGCATTACATAATTTTCTGTGTTCTGCGCAAGCGGTAGCGAGAAAGTAAAAAGCAGCTACTGATTTATCCCTGGCAACAAACTAACTCAACAAACACATGAAATGAAACATGTGGGCTCAGTCCTGGAAACTTACTGAACCAACCAATTCAGAACATTCACCAAGATCTACTCAGATTTGTAAATAGCAAAACACATTACATTTATTTGTATCCTCGCATTCCTTTCTGAAACTGACACCGCCATTGTCGCCTTTTCTTTGAGAATGTTCGTTTAAATTAAAGAGTCCTGCCATGCAAAAAACTTATTATCGGGGTTTTAATACACAGAACAAGTTAGACGCAAAATAGAGGGGAAACCTAAAATCGAGGAAAATTATACATTACTTTACAGATGTTTTGAGAGGACTACTCTTTTATGACGTAAAATTGGGGATCATAAAATCAAAGTTTCACTGTATATTCTAATTTTAAGTTCGTTAACTATTATGAATGATTAGTTGTTTATGAAAATATTTTGTGAAATTTTAAATTATGTCTTTCTTATCTACAATTTCAGTAAGGACAGAAAAATGGCCCTGATTCAGCTTCCTTCGATGGATGATGCTGTGACAGCTTTGATTGTGAGTCTCTTTAATTATGGCTGGATTTAGTGCATTTATGCAATAAAACAGAGTCGGATGAAAATTATAATTATGAATATCATTGTTTCAGAAAATGCACAATTACCAGCTGAGTGAGTCCAACCACCTGCGTGTGTCCTTCTCAAAATCAAACATCTAAGCGCCTGCCCTCTCCTGTACCTGGATGCTCAGGCCGACCCTACATTGCTTGAGCACCAGTGCTGTGCTGTACTGTTCTGGAGTTTTTGTAAAAATTCTTATTTTGATGTTCATAATGTAAACATTAATCATGTGTATGGTTAATGAAAGGTAGTTGTTTGAAAGTTTGCTCAGAACAGCTGGCGGTGGCGCACATGTGCAGCATTTACTCTGATCTTTTGATGATTAGTATAAACACTTCATCAGGGGGAAGTTGTGGAGTGAACTAAATAGTACATAATACATCTTAGAATATGAATTACGAGTATAGATAGTCTCGTAAGGAGAAGATTTGAAGGAAGCCCAAAGCAGGGAATATATTGAAAGACCTTTGGAGAGACCTGACCAAGTATTTTAGCCGCTTATTATATTATTTGAGAGAAAGAGAGAGAGAAAGGAAATTGTAGTATTAGAAACTAGCAAGATTTTTGTAATTTCAAGGAAAATGGTCATTTTTGTTTCAATTTTTTAATGTGAAGGAACAGAACCAAACAACATTCACATAGGAAATGTGACACACATGAACCACTTACTGTGATGTAAAAGGAGTGTAAGGTGCTCGAAGATCTGACTACTGATTCTCTCTTCAGTGCGACTGGTTTTTGGTTAATGTTTATTTAACTTGGGGAATGGTCTGTTTCCCTCAAAGTGAACATTAAGAATACTAAGATGAAAGAATTAAATTAATTTGTGTGTTGTAATTATGATAGAACTTGATGTTTTTCTCTGGAAAATGTTGAATGTCAGTGTCTTGTGTGGCTTAGCAGTGGTGGCAACAAGTGAAAACTTTTTCACTTAAGTTACTATGTGCCTCATTTGGGTTTTTGCCCATTGTCTCTGCTTGACCACACAATGCAATTTTGGTGCTGAAACTTCGACAATCCAATATGCCACAATTTGACAATCTGTTGGGGTTCATAAACTGCAGAGCAATTAAGAGCATATTCAAAACCAATCAATTTTAAATGTGGTTGTAACTAACAGGAATTATTGTATTCAAAATATTTTGTTGACTCTTTAAATTGATGTTGAATGATGAACGTAATAATTGGCATAATATTTGAATATGCTGTACTCCCCATAAAATATTAGTGGGTCATTAATATCAATCAAAATTTACTGAATTTTTCCTTTCAACTATCTTTAAATAATGTTTTGTGTGCTGTAAAAGATGTTCATGATCACAGGCGAAAATCCAGTTAGGAGAAGAGGAATGCGAAGTTGAGCACAGGAAAGATGAGCACGGAGTCATCAAGAAACGATAATACGCACAGCAGTAGAATCTACAGTAACGGTAGTAAAGAGTGTTGGCAATTATTTTGTGGTGGAGAGAAATAGTGTCTCGTGTTAGAAAAGTAAGGGGATTGGTAAATGAATGGTGATAATTTTTTCAATGCATTTCCCACTGACATGCTGATGTAGGGATATTTCACACTCTAAAAACTTAAGATCTCACAGGGGTTCCTGTTCCAGTGTCTTCATTGTCTGCATGAAGTTGACAATAGTAATTATATGTGGCAGTTTCACTTTCCTGCTATCCCTTATTTCTTTCTTACATAAATGCGTGATAAAATTATTACCTCTTGGTTGCGCAATCAAATTTCATATATTGTATTTCTCCTCTCAGAAAAAATACAAATTAATTTGGGATTCTTTAATTTTAATAATAGTAATAATAAATGATGAACAAAGCTGGTGTAATTGGTTTTGATCTTTGTGCCTCAATCTTTCATAACTAGATTCATCTGTGTTATTCATTTAAGTGTAACTGCTCGTTGGGATCACTTTTATGAAAATAGTATGTTTTTGCAGTTTTAACATATATATTTGAGGCTGGAATAGGGTTAAAATATCTGCATTCCAACTAACTTAAGATAAGAAAAATAAGATACTATATGTAAATATAGTAAAGGAAAATGATTTATGTATAGAAAGAAGATCAAACCAGTTGGGTTGTCACTAAACGTTCAAAGACAGAAATACATTGTGGATGTGTTGATGTGTAGTTGGTATCTGTGTGTCATGTTTTCTTATAAACTGCCTATAATGGATGTTGTTATTTGGGCCAGTCCTATTATTTCATTTTCCCTTCTTCAGATTATGGTAGGGTTAAAGGAAGGTATTTTTACTATTTAGTGCCTTATTTGTTTCTCTTTTTCTTTTTTATGTTGAATATTGCTCTAGTTCTGTTAGTAGCAACAGTTTAATGACAAATATATTTGTTTATTAAGTAGAAGTAATTTCATATTTAGTATTATTTAGACCATTTAAAAGGGGAAATTTGGAAACCCCTGAACAGCAGAATTGTTCTTTTCTGTTGAAAAATTCACAAGGACTTGCACAAGACAAGCATTGTATTATGTAAGAGACAACAATAAGTATTGATCATATCTGTATTCTAGGAGGAAATCCTTTGAGCCTGGCTAATAAGTATTCTGCCTTCCTCTTTTTCTAAAATAAGACATCCTTTTTAGTCAGGAAGGTTTTGAACATGAGAACCCCACTGGTTAGACATACTTGACCTCTTCTAGGTGCCCCATGTTGTAGCTATGTGTCTTCTGTCTTCATGTACACCCCATGTATGCCTTTATAGCTAGCTTCTGAACCTGCTCCCCCTGCGTTTCTTAATGTCAATGTTTGAAATGTCCCTCTTTGTCAGGACAAGTATCTTCAGATTATTCTAATAATAAAATAATCAGTATATTACTATATATTTGAAGCAGTATTGTTGTAATAGCTTTAACATGAGTTAATTATATATATATTATATATATACATACCAAGTAATTATATAACTTCTTAAATGATCAGAAGATGAAGGAAAGGAACAGGGTTGGCTATTTGACCAATTCATTAATTTCCTTTTTGTTCCATTTTTATGGTGATATATTTCTAAGCGTTTATAAATATATATATTTAAAAAATTTTTTTTTTTTTAAAGTATAATTTTTAGAAAAGAAATTGAGCAGGTGCATTTTAACATGCAAATTTCATGTTCAGAACAAGAGGTTTTCCGTGTACATTGCCAGACGCAATCCTCAAGGTGCAGGAGGGATGAGGGGTTAGGGCAAGGAATAGAACATTCTGGGGTTGCGGCAGGTGCTGGCACATTGGCGTTTACAGAACAGTGATCTGAATTTGTATTTTTTTGCATTGTGTACAACATATCACAAGAACCTCATTTATTTTTATACCTTTCGAGATGTTTATGACAAAGTAATAAGTAGAAAAACAAATGTACAAGCCTACACCCAACTCTTCTGGTGTGGTCCTGTTTCCAATCTTTTGAAACTTTCTGGTTTGTTGGTTTCTTTATCAATGCTTGCTTCACTATATATTTTCTGCTTCTTGTTTTTAAGTAGTATTTTTCATGCTCTTATATTGAGCACATTGAAAATCTATTAATCCTAGATATCTTGCTATTCTTCTAAATAAGATGTTAAAAGTTAAGACTTAAGTTAAATGTACACTGTATTTTCTTCTTTTGCTTTTTAGTTTTAGGCACTTGCTATTATATTTACGTATGTTGATCTGTATCACTTGAATCTTTTGTAACTTGTAATTCAAATGCTTGTTTCAACTAAAGTATTGTTCCCCTCCATATTCTTGACTCTCATTTTTCTTTTCTTTATTTTCATATCCTTAAAAAAAAGAAAAAGCTTTTTCCTTGAAGTTTTAATTTTTTAATTATTATTAATTTTAATTATTATTATTGGTATTATGATAATTTGATTTTTATGTTTTCTCTTTCATCTACATGGACCATAAACTTCTTATTTTAAGATATGGACTCATCCTTCTTTTTTGAGCACTTATGATACATATTTCAGTTACTAATGCATCTCCAAAGTTTTTATATTTAAGATTCAAAATTTTAGAACTTTTAACGGGGAGTTTAATCCCGGATGAAAGTCCAGCACATTTTGATGTGGTATCAACACAGAAATATCTATCATATACACATACATACATATATATATATACACACACACATTCATATATATTTATTGAACTTAACTAAAATATCATATATAGGGAATTGTGCCTCATGTTTAAGTGGGATCAAAACTACGATAGTTTACAAAAAACTTAAACTATTACCAACAGTTTGCTATTTAATGTATATTTCAACAGTATTGTACTTGCAAGTTATCTATCATTGTATTGATCTTTGAACATCGTGAGCTGCTGAAGATAGAAACACAGTAAGGCCCATTGTATTATCTTCTTGCCCCACGACTTTATGGGTGCTGACTAAGGTTAGAAAAACCAAAACTTGGAAAGTGAAGTAGGGAGAATGTGGAGGATTATATTTTTCTACTTTTTTCCTTAACAGATGCTCGAGGTTCAAGCTGGTTTTGGGTGGTAATGCTCTTGACAAAATGGTCAATTATCTCTTGTGCCAAGTACATAGTACACAAGCATGCACTGTAGCTTATATTGTCTGTAGCTTTGACTTGCCTGTTTTGTGTAAAATAGGCATTACATAAAGTAGAAATTGTTTTGTCTAATAGTGATAAAACAAAACTGTAGTAATTAATATAATGGGAGAATTTCACCTTCATATCTATTATAATGGCATGTGAATCTATCTTCAAGCATAATAAAAAAAACTTCAGAGATGGGTTGGATAACGTTCTAATTGAACTGACTGTGGGTTATTAATATTAATGAAAATGTTAGAACGACAATCCACAGAAGAAATTTGTGTATCTTGGCAGCATTGGTATTAAATATATTTCTGAGATCCATTTACTTAAAGACTTGAAAACTCTCATCTCTGAATTAGTATTTCTTCACTATTTCAAGTGGAGTTAAATCACTAGTAGTTAAATGCATTATGCTATTAGCCATTTTCAAAACTTTTCGTTTCTACAACTTCACTCTCCATCACAATTCCTTTGTAGGAGGTATGTGCTTTATTTTGTATTTGCATATTGCACTTAATATTGAGTTACTATCGACATGGGGGTTCCCTAATCTTCTAATTTGAGTGACTGAAATAAAATGCTAAATTTGATTTGTATTACTTAAAACTGAAAATTCAAATTTCTTATGTTCTCAAACCGAGAATACCTTGTTCAGAAATTTATTTATCAGTAATATTTCGTTTCTGTATTGAAATGTAGAAAACATATTGCTTGACAAAACTTAGCGATGTATATAGGGATTTGTTTGCCAAAACCATTTTAATGTATTTCTTCATGCACAATGTATTTGAACGTGTGCTTTCCCATGACTCTCTGTTCCAATACTTGCCTGAAGAAAAATTACAAAAATCTTTAATAATTCTTTTAATTTTGACAAAAATGTACCAATCTTTAGAGAAAATTAAAATTTTTGGTAATAGAAACTTTATAACAAGTTAAATTCTGTGTATTCTTATGTGAGAGGAGTAGGAATTAGATAAATTTTTTTGGGATACAATACTTGGAAGAAGAAAAAAAGTTACCTGATATAAAGTTATTGAGTTTAATGGATGTTAATTTAGATGTAAGTATGCAAATTCAGTGAATTGGGCACTGTCTGAGAATGTATAAATGAGAGTACTACTTCATTGGTTTCTGCAACTATTGGAGACAGAGATTTGTGGATACTTATCTTTACTTAAAGTGTATGGGAGAAAATTACAAGGGGGACAAACATAGCCATGGGACCCAACCAATATCATAAGAATCCTTCTGTGCCTTTTCTTCCAGAAATAAAGTAACATTTATGAGAGTATCTCACAAAAATAAAACTTTGTTAAATATAATGTTTTTAAAAGCAGGGGTCACTTTTGTATGCCCATTTTTTTCTCCCTATCTATGGTATTCTTTGTATATTGGATAGGAAGGTTAATTGAAATTATATTCTTGTGGCACTGCATTATATATCTTGCATCAGGTTCTTTGAATCTCTGTATTTGTCAAACTTATTTGTGTATAATTTAATTGACATAGTGTGGTAACACTGCTATGTTGTAGTGGAAGGTGGTTTGGGTGAGAGGGAGGGAGCGAAAGAGGAGGATATGGAGCTTAACCTGAGTGAATAAATGTGTTATAAGGGAGAAAACTTCAGAAATGTTATGAAGAAAAATGTGTAAATGTTACTAAGAGGTATTTTTTACCGCCCAAGCTTTTTAGAAAGATGTAAGGTATACATAAATGGGCGTTGTTACAGTATTACAAGAGAATCTAGACAACTATCCAAACATGAGGAAGGTTTCTAACAGCTTGCAGCTGTGTGCTGAATGTTGGTATGTGAATAGCACACCGCCATGGACTGCTGGAAGCAGCATATGTTGAGAGGTCATATTCACAAAACAAGCTATTTTTTAGATACCAGATGTGTTGTGTCAATTTTAAGAAGTGATTCTGAAAAGGTCAGTAATCACATAATATGTATGTCCATTTAAAGTGTTGTTTTATAATTTATAATTTTTAAAAAATAAGATGGAAAGTTTTTAAATGAATTTAGAAAAAGTTAATAAATGAAGAAGCAGCAGATGTATTGAAAAACAATGTTTGGTGAGGATATTTTTTTAAATGTTCAGAATACTACTATTACTACTACTACTTACTACTTACATTCAGTTTACTAATATATACATATATAAATATATATAAAACATAAAAATGAAAATCAAGTGAAGACAATGTGTGAAGATTTACAAATGGTGCATTTATATCTATTATCCTAGAATTAGTATTATTATTTAAATGAGAAGAAAGATAAACATACAAAGGATGTTCCAATTCTTTTGTAATAAAATCGGAAAATGATGCTGTATGTGCAGCATTGTAAAAATATGTTGAGTCATTTTTTGTTTTTGTTTCGTTTTGTTTTAATCAGTTGCTAAGATTATTACATCATCACAGATTATAATCATGTCTATAACACCCTACTGAGAATTCCATTTTTCCTCAGATTCTATAGTTCTACTGTTATTCTATCTCTATCCTTTGTCTGTTTCTCTTGTATCTTTTTCTCTCTTTCTCTTTTTCTGTTATCTGTCTGCTAACTCCAGCTTCTACTGTCTCTCTCTCTCACTCACTCAACTATTTTTGTCTATTAATTTACTTTCTTTCTCTCTTCATCAACTGGCACTTCTTTCAAATTTAGTTTTCTTGAACTTTAAATTCTTGGGTTATGTAATAAAACGTGTTGGTAAGAAGTCAAAATGCAAATTTTCTGGAAAGAGTACATCGTGCTATCGTAAAATTTGTAGTATCCTGCAAAAGACTTCAAATAAGAATTTTTTTTTTTTTTAAACCTTTTTTGGAACAAGCTTTTTTTTTTAACTACTGGCCTTACAGAAGCATTACTATGTTGCTTATTGGTAGTGATCATAGGATATTATTGTTATTAAAAGATTGCATCAAATTTGAGGGAACAGGCTTTAGTAAAGAGTCACATTTAACTCTTGGACTTTCTCATATGAGTTTTAAGAAGAAAGTATTTGGAAGTACCTTACAATTATTGTTTAAATTTTACAAGGTATAAAATCCTTTAATTGCAAAATCGTAGAGGTAATGAATCCTCGTTACACTTAATATTAAAATTGTTACATTTATAGTTGAAAAAAATTGAATTCAAATATGCAATTAAAGAATCTTGAGTTTATTAAAGTATAACATTCATGTTTTAAAAAAAAATTTGGGGTTTTCTAGAGATTCGTATTAATGAACTGTGTTAAATGTCAATTTAACAATTTATTCAAATTTTTAATTTAAGAAGACCATATGGAGTGTTGCTAAAATATTATATTAAATGGTACCCTTTCTCTTAATGTATTGGGAAAAATTAAAAGAATATTTTTATAGAATGAAGTGCTTCTGAATTAGTGTGCCACATGGCTAGAGTTTATTAGAATCTTTGTAAATTTTCATTTTGTCTCTTCTTCATATAACTTTATTTCCTTTCTCTTTAAGTTGATGTACAAATGAAAATATAATGAGATAAATTATATTTTCAGCACGGTAAATATGTCTGCTGTTGTATAATGAATTTAACATTAATGTTGATTCCACAGAATAGGAACATGTTACTCTGTGCAAGCATATTTACATTTTTCCAATTTACCTTTTCATTCAGTGAAATCTAAATAAAATGTTCAAGCATAATTAAATTTGGTATGAAAGAACATTAGAAAATTGAAGTGTAAATGTATATCTCAAGAATATTCCAAACTGTCAAAAGATTTGGGTGGAATTTGCTGTGCATGTCTCTATCTCTCTCACTTACTTAGATACCTCAGTTGTGTTCTTCCTCTTTCTCATCTTAACTATAGCAGTTTAGGGAAAATCTCTCTTTGTTTCTTGTCTTACATATTCTGCGGTGGATGAAACTGCAATCTTCTTAATAATAATACTAGTAACTATTATACTTTTTATCATATTGTATTTATCTGTGTATTGATGTTCATTAAATCCCCATTTAAACCAAACAAAGAACAGTAACAAACAGCTCTTTGTTAGTGTTGGAATAGTTGTTCATTTCCAGGCAGTTTCATGTAGCTGACACTGAATGCAGTTTTTGTGGACTGCAATTTATGTTTGACAGTGTGAAGCTACCAAACCTATGTTTGGAAATGAACAAACTAGTCTGTTGGATCAGAGGTAATAAAAGTATGCTCTTAAAGCAATAGCAACAAATTTGCCATCAGTTCTCTATTTGTATATTTTCTTTCTTTTTCTTTTTTTTCTCTTTTTTTTTTCCAAATACTGTTAAACTTGTACACATGTCTGTTGCCATGCATTTGCAGTCATTTATTTCTATGACATTGTTCACTTAATATCTCGCATATTATAAAATTACAATGTAAGTCATGAGGGATACTTATGAATTACCTACATTTCATTTTTTACTTTGCATTTTTTTGTATTAGGGACTACTTGGGAGGGGGGAATTACCTTACTATCAGCTTAAGAATCCTCTTTCTATCTTCTGTGTATTACTTCTTTATGCCTTCCCCATCTGGTAAAAATAGTGTAGGTATGTCTGGAAATATTCTGTTATACAGGACAGTGGTGCGCAAATGTACCAGGTGCAAGTGATGCATGACTTGAATACAATTAGGAATTAGTGGAAATAATGGTCTTGGTAAAAGGCCTCCTTAGCAGAATTGTTTAACTGTTTTATTTTGCGCACCCCTGCCTTAGGGCATGCCATCTAAACATGAGGGAAGCATACAGTACTAGAATGTCAATTATGAATTCTAAAACTTACACAGTATCATGACCATGTTTGTCTGTAATTAGAAAAGTGCAGAAAACTTATTTAATTACAGTAATTGTAGATATAAGAATGGTTTACATGACATTGTTGATGTAGCAATCAATGTATTTAGTGTTTGGTGTTAACATAAGGAGCACCGTAATCCAGAACAGAATGTTTCCTTAAAAGAGAATAGATTTTTTCTCTCACATACATGCTTTCTGAATATTCTTTCTCTTTGTAGTTGTCAATTTCTTGACTAACACTTTTCTGCTTCATATGCTTCCGGCTTCATTGTCCTCTTTCCTATCACTTGCTTTCTGTCATATTTTTTTCCCCGTTTCTTCTACTTTTTACAGCTTGAATTTTACAAATTCGTGAACACTTGAAATAGAGAAAGCTAAACATGTTATTTTTCTGAAAAAGTGCGAATTTTATTAGTACATGGTGGAAATCCCATTTACACACTGCAAAAGTGTTTTTATTTTTAATAAACTCTGTTAAATGTTTGAAAAGCACTTAAGTAAAATACGTTGATTTCCACCTACAATACACAATCGAAATATTCTTGAGGTATGTATTGATTTAATAATTTGGTTCAATGCTGCAAATGGGGGTGAGTTTTCATTAAATATTCGATACCTTTTCCATTTTGCCAACCTTCCTTTGTGCTTCTTACCCTAATCTCTCAGAATTCAGTCTTTTTCAAAAAGCTCACCATTTCAAAAGTAATCTTATTATGAAAATTGTTAGTATTTTTTTAACATTGAGCTGAAAGAAAATATTTATCAGATGTGTGAATACTAGAAAGAACTGGAGAACAAATTGAACTTACACATTTATTAATTCATGGAAGCTAAATTCTGTAGCTGGAGCATTGAACATAATAAATTAGAGATGCCACTTATATATGGAAAAGCTGTTCAGGGAATTGTTTAAAATATTTTGAAGATTTATAACAAGTTATCAAGGTAAGTTGTTATGCAAAATAAAATAAAATTTGATGAAGTTGTTTTATTGATACTTTATGGTAATCATATATATCGTGAGTATAAGCCTATGCTCGGCTTGGCCAAAGGACTGCATTTTTAATGTGTAGAAGACGCATTTTCTGAATTTTCTTGGTAACCAGGGAGGAAATTTCGAAAATAGGAAAATTTTTTAGCACATTTGATCTCTTAAACTATTTGGGTATTCTGAATGACTGAGTCACAATACATACTCAAAAGTTGACTGGAAAAAATGCTTTCTAAACAAAAATTTCAATTGCAGAAGCATAGAAACATGCAAATTGTTTAATTATGAAAGAAATGAATTTATTTGTTCAGAAATTAAAAAAATTAACGCAGAAATAAACCAGACTCCAGAATGGCAGACTTTCTCATACTACAGATTTCTAATTTCCTTGGTGTGGAGTGGTACTGTACAGTCTTCCCATGTCCTAATACCCTGCTGCCATCCATTGCCGCCCAAAGTAAATTGTTTGGAAATTTTCTCAACTTTTTGGTTTCCAAATACCAGTACCGAAATATTATTTTAAGGAGATTATAGAAGGGTAAAATCTAGTTTTAAATAGCTATTTTCGTTGAAAAATTTGGAGCCGTTTTTATGAAAATGGCGTTAAGCGTTACAGTCGATGCGAAATTTGAATATCATTTTTACAGGAATCTATCTAGTTTTCAACAAAATTAATTTGAACATCCATTCACAAATTAAATAATGTATACAAGTCGATTGAATGTGAATATAAATGCCGTGAGAAATTTCAAAAAAATTGTATGTGTAATTTTTGAAAAAACAAAAGAATACACCAAAATCAACATCGTGTCATATTAAAGAGTGCCATTACCACTATCCATTGGAAAAGTTGGAGGAAAAAATTTGGGGCCATTTTTGGGAAAATGGCGTTTGAGGGTTTTTTGAAAATGCGGAATTTTGAGCTATTTTTTACAGAAAACTGTTGACTGTTTGAAAAACATTATTTGAGATTATTTAAAGCATATGTGCTCATAAATATAATAATGTTAAGAAATCGCCTTTAATGTAAACATTACCGACGTGAGACAAGTCAAAAATATTACATTTATGTTGTATTAGAAAAAATAAAAGAATAGTGCAATATAGAGTTTGTCATCGTGTATGACACAATTGGCAGTATCTCTAACAAAAATTTCAAGACAAATTTGGAGATGTTCTTGAGAAAATCTTGTAATTTTTTAAAATTGCAAGAATGCGACTAAAATTTTCAAAAAAAGTCTACATGACCCTAATGAAAGAACTATGTATGGAAAACAAATTTCATTTGAAGGACAAATCTGTCTTCAATCTTATAATAGTAGGAAGAAGCCGAAAAATTTCACACTTTTGCAGTTTTTGATAATTCAAAGTTAAGCGTGAAAATAGGACCTATAATAAATTCAAAGAAAATTTTGAGTTTATCCAGGAGGGGACTTAGTGTAAAGTACCCCCAAATTTTAAAGAATGTTTTTTCTAAATCTCAAAGCTTCAACTTGGGTCAGATGGACAGGGGTTTCATTTTGGAAAAGACCGTAGGTGTGGTTTAGGCGCTAGTTGTGTTCACAAACGGACGGATGGACAGACGTTTTGAAATACACCACTTTTTCGGTATCGGGACCCCAAAACGTGTATTTCCGTTGAAATATCGAAATCGATTTTCCGCAGCATTATATAACTTTCTGTATACTACGTATATTACTCCGTATACACGTATGTATACGAAAAAGTAAAAGTTACGAGTACGTCTGTGCCATTCTGTAGCACCTCTAGTTCTAATGGTGTAAACTGGTACTGTATAGCCTTGCCTTTTCTTGTTGCCTGCTGCCATCTATCGCCGCCCAAGTATTTTCCCATTTTTTTGAAATTTTCTCAACTTTTAGGTTTCCAAATAGTAGAACCGAAATATTTTAAGAGTATTAAAGATGGCTAAAACCTTGTCCTAAATAGCAATTTTCATTGAAAAATTTGGAGCGGTCTTTAAGAAAATGGTGTTAATCGTTACATAACCGTTACGTAAGAAATTTGAAGCTCTTTTTCACAGGAACCTGTTGTGTTTTCGGAAAACTTCATTAGAAGTAATTTGAAGAACATCAAATCACTAATTTAATAATGTATACAAACATAATGGAATGTGCACATTAATGGCATTTTCATAATTTTCTTAAAAACTGCTCCAAATTTTTTCTTTAAATTTCTTGTAAGAATAGAGCGAAATAGACTCATAAAGGTGGATAGGTCCTATTTTCACAGTTAACTCTGAATTTTAGAAAATTGCAAATATTTGTATTGTTTTCAGCGTCTTCCTAATATAAAATTGAAGATAGATTTTTCTTTCAGATGAAATGTTGTCGATGGATAGTTCTTTCCTTAAGTTCTAGTACATTTTTTTGAAAATTTTAGTAATCTTCGTGTATAGTGCGACAATACTTGCAACTTTGAAAAATTACAAAAAAAAAAAACTTTCTCAAAAACTTCAATTTTTTCTCTTTAAATGTTTGGTAGGGGTAGTGCCAAATATACGCCATACGATGACTTAAACGTCATATTTCTGTATTCTTTTATTTTTTCAAAAATTTCAGAAACGTAATTATTTTGACTTGACTCTCACGTCGGTATTAATTTACATTGGAGGAATTTCTTCACATTATTATCTTTATGAGTACATGTGCTATAAATAATGTCAAAATAAACTTTCTCGAAAACTCAAAAGTTTTCGGTGAAATGAGCTGAAATTTACACATTTTCAGAAACGTTAAAAGACATTTTCCAAAAGTTGCTCCAATTTTTTAAACAGGTAGTGTTAATTGCACTGTTTGATATGACATAAAGTTCATTTTGGTGTAATATTTTATTTAAAAAATTACACAAATGTAATATTTTCGAAATATTTCCTTCGTCATTAATATACACATTTCCATCGATTTGTATACATTATTGCATTTGTGAGTGAAAGTGCTTCGAAGGACATTAAATGAAGTTTTCTGAAAACTCAATAGATTCCTGTGAAAAAGCTTCAAATTTCGTATTTGCAATAATAATCGAAATTTTCTTAAAAGCAACATCAAAATTTTCATTGAAAATTTATATTTAGTACGAGTTTATACTTTTCTTTGATATTCTTGAAGTAATATATCGGTTCTACTATTAAGAAACCGAAAAGTTAAGACCATGTAAAAAAAAAAAGAAAAGAAAAAATTCTTTGGGCGACGATAGCACCTGGTCAGAGAATGGAGCAAGACCGAAAGTCAGTCCACACCATTAGGAAATTAGAAAAATGTCTACGAGAAAGTTTGTTTCATTTTGTACCATCTCTGGTTTCATATTCTTTAAGTAATCTTTCGATTCTATTATTAAGAAACCGAAAAATGGAGAAAATTCCATAACTAGAGGTGCGACAAATGGCACAGACTTTCTCGTAGTAAAGTTTTCTAATTTCCTTGGTGTAGACTGGTGTTGTACAGTCTTGCCTTTCCTTCTTGCTGGATGCCATCTATCGTCGCCCTAAGTACATTTTTTAAAAATTTTCTCAATTCTTGGTTTTCCAAATGGTAGAACCGAAATATTATTTTAAAAATATTAAAGAAGACTAAAACCTTTCCTAAATAACAATTTTCATTGAAAAATTTGGAGTCGTTTTTATAAAAACGGTGTTAAGTGTTACTGTAAATGCGAAATTTGAAGCTCTTTTTCACAAGAATCTATTGAGTTGTTGAAAAACTTTATTTGAAGTAATTTGAAGAACTTCCACTCACAAATTCAATAATGTATACCAATCTATTGAAATGTGAATATTAACGGCGTGAGAGACATTAAAAAAGTACATTATTGTATTTTTTTTAAACAAAAGTGTACACCAAACTGAACTTAACGTCATATTAAAGTGTCATTACCACCATCCCTTACAAAAGTTTGAAGAACAAATTTGGAGCTCATTTTTACAGAAAACTGTTGTGCTTTTGGGAAATTTTATGTATCGTTATTTAAAGCAAATGTACTATATATATATATATATATATATATATATATATATATATAATAGTGTGAAATAGTATCTAAAGTAAGTATTACCGGCGTGACAGACAAGTCAAAAAAATTACATATTTGTAACTTTTGAAAAAACAAAAGAATAGACCTATATGGCGTTTGTCATAGTATAGAGTGTAGTTGGTACTAACCGTACCAAAAAATTGGGAGCCGATTTTCAGAAAATCTTGTTTTTGTAAGTTTTTAAAATTGCAAATATAGCACTCACTATTGCACGAATACTACTAAAATTTTAAGAAAAAATTACATGACCGTTATGGAAGAACCATTTATGAACAACTAATTTCAATTGAAGGAACAATCTTGATCTTCAATTTAGTAGTTGTAGGATGATGCCGAAAAAATTCCAATTTTGCCAAATTCCGAAAATTCAGTTAACCATGAAAATTGGATCGATCGATTTTTCGCAGCATTACATAACTTTCTCTATACTACGTATATTACTCCATATATACGTGTGTATACGAGAAAGTAACTAGATGTGCTACAGAATGCCACAGACGTTTTCGTAGCAAATTTTTCTAATTCCCTTTCTGTGGTCTGGCTTTAAGGTCTTGCTCCATGCTCTGGCCAGCTGCCATCTATCGTCGCCCAAAGTACATATTTTGGGAATTTTCTCAACTTTTCAGTGTCCTAACAGTAGAAGCGAAATATTACTTCAAGAATATTAAAGAACAAAACCACATCCTAAATAGCAATATTCCCTGAAAAATTTGAAGTTGTTTTTAAAAATATGGCGATTTAGCTTTACTGCAAAAGTGAAATTCGAAGCTCATTTTCACAGGAATCTATCGAGTTTACGAAAAACTTCATTTGAAGCACTTTCACTCACAAATGTAATAATGTATACAAATCGATAGTGTGACATACCAATATGTGGGACATTGTATGGCGTAACATTTATTGTAAATAGGGTGAATTGTAAGGATAGACATTTGTAAATATGGCGGCATAGCAACGGTAGACGAGTTGTTGTCAAAGTCAACAAACTTCATTGCTTTGAACCATGGGGCGCGGCTAGTTGATAAAGGTAAACTGTTTGGGGATTGGCCGAGAAAGCAATGACAGTCTGGGGCGCGGCTAGTTGAATTTGTAAGTAATTGGATTCATTCCGACTTATGGCGTGGTGCTGTGCGGATCGTGTGTAGAGAATTGATGTTGGGAGTTTGGGAATTGTGAACATCTACTTTGGAGCGTATGGTTCTCGGACTTAGAATATTGATGGAGGGTGGAAATTGGAACTTGGAATTTGCTAGAATTGTGAATTAAAATTTGGCAACAAAACTGGGAGTATTTGATGCAGATAATAGTTTGCTGAAAATGGGAAAAAGGAAAATTATTAGTTATAACTTTGAGGCGGTGAGGATCAGTGACTTGGATACACTTGTGCCAGAACGGAAGAAAAGAAGATGGTATTTGGACCTGGAGCCATCGACACCGGGAAAGATTGAAAATGATTCTATGCGGCGACATGGGTCAAGAGCACGCGAAGACGGGTACTGCAATATAAGGTTTGAGACTGGTCATGACCGAAAGTTTCGTATTGTTACCAATGAAAATTGAATAAACTTACAAGTTTCTGTGAATAGAAAAGATGATTTTCATTTAGCCAATTCCAGCAAATGAGTCGCTAGAAATGTATATTTGCTTGCAGATTTCTCGGCCACTCTGTACAGATGGCAGATCGAATAATCGGCTATTAGTAGGCAAAAGCGATTATTTCTTATAAGACCCATCGACCCAGTTAATCAGATATTAATTTAATGGAAATAGCAGTTGATTAATTTTAATAATTGAATTAACGTAATCTTTTCCTTGCGCCCATATTCTTGTATACATTTGGAACGGGTTACGTTGAATTAATATTAGAAGGGCAGAGGAGATATTAAATTTAAAAATTAAATCAGACAGTTTGTTTCAATAGAAATGTGCGTATTAATGGCGTGAGACATGTTTAAAAAATTACATTTTTGTAATTTTTGAAAAAAACAAAAGAAAAGAGCAATATGACGTTCATATCTACGGATATGGTTGGTTGGGAACTAACCCTACCAAAAATATAAAGAAAAAATTTGGATCCGTTTTTGAGAAAATAATGTTTTTGTAATTTTTTAAAATTGCAAATATCGCACGCTTTGTTGCACAAAATCTTCTAAATTTTTCAAAATATTCTAGATGACTTTAATGAAAGACTTATTTATGAACCACACATTTCATTAGAAGGTAATATCTCTATCTTCAATTTTATAGCTGTAGGAAGACGCCGAAAAATTCAAACTTTTGGAACTTTCGAAAATTTAGAGTTAATGGAGAAAATGGAACATACGCGGAAAGAAGACATTTGGAGCCGTTTTTGAGAAAATTTTGAAAATGTTCGGGGGGCTTCATGTAAAGTACCCCAAAATATTAAAGAATGTTTTTCAAAGCTTCAACTAGAGCCATATCGACTGGGGATTATTTAATATAGAAAAGATTGTACGTGTGGTTTAGACGCTAGTAATGTTCACAGACTGACTGACGTTTTTCTTTCAATTGGTTTTTCGGCATCAAGGAACCCCAAAACTGGGATTCTGGCTGCACCACGTGTTAGAGGAGTTTTTCTCTTAATTTAGCATCTAGTATCCTCTTTCTTGTATTCTGGGCCGGCAATGAATTTTTTTCCGTCGAAAATTCTCCGTTTGTACGCACAGCATTACATAACTTTCTCTATACTACGTATATTTTTCCGCATATACGTACGTATACGAGAAAGTAAAAATATAATTTGGGCGGTGATAGTTGGTAGCTAGTAACAGGATGGGACAAGACCGTAAAGGTAATCCACTCCAAGGAGATTAGGAAACTTTACTACGAGAAAGTCAGTTCCATTCTTAATTTATTTTTAATTTACTTTAATTATTATATTACATTAAATTACATTAATTACTTTTTCGTATACGTACGTATATATGGATTAATATACGTAGAATAGAGAAACTTATGTAATGCTGCGGAAAATCTATTTCGAGCTTTCATGGAAATACACGTTTTGAGGTCCCCTGATACCGAGATGTGGTTCTTTTCAAAACCGCCATCCGTCCGTCTGTCTGGTGAATGTAAAAAATACTAGTCTTAACTATGCGTTCGATTTTCTCCAAACTGAATTTTTATGTCGGTTTAGTCTCAGTCGAAGCTATGCAATTTTGAAAAACGTTTATTAATTTTTGGGGGTACTTTACATAAAACTCCTGGGACATTTTCAAAAATTTCTGTAAATTGGCTCCAATTTTTGTCTTTAAGTTGCTTGTAAAGATAGACTTATAAAAGTGATGTAGGTCTGTTTTTAACTGTTAATTGTGAATTTTAGATAAGTGCAGAAGTTTAAATTTTTTTCGGTGTCGTTCTGCAAGTACAAAATTGAAGAGAGAGATTTTTCTTTAAACAAAATTTGTTGTCCATAATTACGTCTTTCATTAAGGTCATGAACATATTTTTGGAACTTCAGTTTTAGTTTTAGCGCAATATTACGTGTAATTCGAGAAATTAAAAAAATAACAAAAGCAAGATTGTCTCGAAAACGGCTCCACCTATTTTCTTTACACTTTTGGTAGGGATAAAGCTAAATGTACTCTATAACATATATGCTGTATTGCTTTATCCTTTTGTGTTTTTTTAATTAAAAACGTAATTGTCTTAACTTGTATCTCATGTCTCGTGTACCTTGTATCTAATATTTACATCAGCGGCAATTTGTTGACATTATTATATTTATGAGTATATGTGCTTTAAATTATATTAAATACAATTGTTTCGAAACTCAACTGTTTTCTGTTCATATGAGCTCAAATTTCGGCATTTTCAGAAACGTTCACACATGTTTTGTCAAAAACGGCTTAAAATTTTGTCTACAAACTTTTTGTACAGGATTTTTTCTACGACCTTTTTGAAAACTGACTCTAACGACACTAAATTCTTCAACGAAAATTGCCATACAGAACGAGGTTTTACTTTAAGATATGTAAAGTATTATTTCGGTTCTATTATTAGGAATCAAAAAATTGCAAAATTTTCAAAAAACTGTACTTTGGGCAACGATTGATCGCAGCAGGCAAAGAGATGGTGCAAGATTCTAAAGCCAGTGTACACCAAGGAAATTAGAAAACATTACTACGAGAAAATCTGTGCTATTGTGTAGCACCACTAGTTTACTTTCTCGTATACATACGTGTATACGGGAGTAATATACGTAGTATATTTATGTTATGTATTGCTGCGGAAAATCCATTTCGAAATTTCAACGGAAATACATGTTTTGGAATCGCCTGATACTAAAAAAAGTGTTTTTTTTTTTTTCAAAACGCCCGTCCATCAGCCCGTCTGTCGTATGTGAACAAAGCTAGTGCCTAAACCACACGTATGATCTTTTCCAAATTGAAGAAACCCCTGTACATCTGACTCTAGCTGAAGCTTTGACATTAAAAAAAAAAACATTCTTTAAAATTTGGGGGTACTTTACATGAAGCTCCCGGACATTTTCAAAATTTTCTGAGCCTGAGTGACTGCTCGATGAAGACAGAGCCTTTAGTGCCCTCTATGGGACAGAATGTGAACTACATTGCCAGTTTGATTTTGGCTTCGTCTCATACATAAGAGAATACAAATCAACATAATATTTTCTTTTATAGAAGGTTGATTGAACAGAGTCGTAGCCAATACGTAGGTGGCTCAGCGGTTTGGAAAGAGGCAGATAGCACTGCGCACTGGGGGTTTGTAGAGAGTATTGATAAAGCATCGAAGGATTAAACGCGCGTTCAAATAGAAGAAAAATATTTGTTTGAAGGAACGATATTTTATATATATATATTGGAGAAAATTTCCTTTCCCATCTTTTCGTTAGTGGTGTCATGGCACACTGCCCGGGGCCATTGTGCAGAACGCATTCAACGGCCGATCCGCTGCAAGTGGAAGCGGAGTCGCGTACGCGCGTCGCCGGCGGCCTCCGCGGCGAGCGCCAGCGTCGCCGCCGCCAGCCCCAGCGCCAGCAGCGCGAAGGCGGCCTGCAGGTGCGAGGGCGACGCCACGTGCAGCGCCGGCGCGCCGCTCGCCGCCACCATGTCCGCGCGCCGCAGCGCCCACCGCACCTCCACAGACGGGCAACGCCTTCCACTTCCAACTCTCCGACCGGGAGCGGTAGCTCAGTGCAGCAACTGATGTCACTGCAGCGCTTCTATCCGGGAGGTCCTAGGTTCCCACTCCCCATGGCGGCAGGATTTTCGACACTAGCTTCAGCTAGGTCGTATTCAGTCGCTGTCTGGAGGAGAATTCTAGGGACCGGCTGCTATGATCGGTAGTTTTCCGTGGTTTCTCCGATCAACGCCAGGCGAATGCCGGAGCAGTACCCTATCAAACGGGCCACGGACCGCGCGCGATCTGTTCTTCTTCTTCCTTGTCCTATCCTCTCCCCTTACACACTCACACTTACACTAACATGCACTACACTGCCATATATTCCGGGAGACCGGTCGGGAGCTTAGAGCTTGACCCGACTGGGGCGGTGCCCCACTGGTGGGAAAGTCCTGGTTAGGGTAAAACCTCACTAGCCGACGGTAGGTCGGTGCCGGATCTCGCCATCCAGCGGGGGAAGATCACCGCCATCTCCAGAGAAAAAACATGCACTACACTAACGGGACTAATGACCGAAGCAGTTGACGCGTCCGGAAAAAATCAATCAATCCAACTCTCCGGCGAATTCAAACGATATACTTTTACTCACACTTCCAATTGTTTAATATTCAACGTTATTAGAATTATACAAAATTCGAGTTATGAATTCGGATTATCGAAAATTTGAATTATATACTATTCGGAATATCAACAATTCAAAATGTTCATTATTCGAACAATCTATATATCGAATTTTCAACAACAAAAACAATTTTTATAAAACGGTTGAACTCTTCTTAATTCGAACTCTAAGGGATATTCTAGATCAGTGGAATTATCAGAAACACAGATATTATCAAGAACCTAAAATATTCAATCACCCGATATAAAACAAATTATTGGTTATTTAAATTATCCAAAGAATTCGCAAAAAGCAATTATATAATAGTTATTTATGTATCTAGGGTGTTAAGATGTTTTTGCAGCGAGGGATACTTCCAAATCCTTTGGAAGTCGCTTGAGGGCCAAAACATTTAGTAACGCCCGTGGTGCATATGGTTTACTACACTCATTTTCGTGTCGAGAAGGCACAATGGACTCTTACAGGCAAAGTTATTCTTATGGAAGAATCTCGTACTGTTGCCAAATCGATTGCAAAAGTAAGTAGAAAAAGAACATAGTCCTGTACAGAAAATGACGAGGAACACGATGGTAATCATGAAAAATGTGTTATTCGTTTGCTTTTGCAATAAAATAAGGAAAACGCTGGATTTCTGTGGAACTAATTTTATAAACACCTTTTCATTCAGAGACATTCAGACTTTCATTCTGACAGATTAAAACATCCAAATATTGACAGAATTAGTTCGGGAAAATTCGATACAATATTTCAGTTACTGGAGCTGGGGGAAATACTTTCATTCTATCAATATTTCAAAATGTGTGTCTTAAAAATGATTCGTCAACGAAAATGTGAATTTTTAATTTGTGCCTTAAAATGTAACGTCGCGCGGATATTTTCGTTCTTGAAGTCCAATTAAAAACTCCCAGCGACAAAGTGTTGGGTAAAACGATGAAATTATTTTCTATCACCACCGAAAGGTGTTCTGATATATTATTTCTGTGTATTTCATATTTGTTTAGAAGTGAAGCGGCACGCCACAAAGAAAGAAAAGACAGGCGGTTGATTTGATTGATTTGATTTTTTCGTGTTTCCGGGCGCGTCAACTGCTTTGGTTATTAGTCCCGTTAGTGTAGTGCATGTTTTTTCTCGGGAGATAGCGGTGATCTTCCCCTGCTGGATGGCGAGATCCGGCACCGACCTACCGTCGACTAGTGGGGTTTCCTCCTAACCAGGACTTTCCCACCAGTGGGGCACCGCCCCAGCCGGGACAAGCTCTAAGCTCCCGACCGGTCTCCCGGAATATATGGCAGTGTAGTGCATGTTAGTGTAAGTGTGAGTGTGTAAGGGGAGAGGATAGGACAAGGAAGAAGAACAGATCGCGCGCGGTCCGTGGCCCGTTTGATAGGGTACTGCTCCGGCATTCGCCTGGTGTTGATCGGAGAAACTACGGAAAACTACCGATCAGAGCAGCTGGCCGCTAGAATTCCCCTCCAGACAGCGACTGAATTCGACCTAGCTGAAAAGCGTGTCGAGAATCCCGCCGCCGTCAGGACTCGAACCTTGGACCTCCCGGTCAGAGGCGCTGCTGGGACATCAGTTGCTGCACTGAGCTACCGCTACCGGTTAAAAGACAGGCGGAGATGCAGAACCCGTTGGGCTGAAAGGAAGTGTTTGTTTACATGATGTCATCAGCCGAAGGGACCATCCAAATCAATACTCGAATCATCACAAGCCCTTTCGAGAATTTTATCTTACTGGTTATTCCGGTCAGTCGATTTTTGCTGGTGGATGTGCAGTGGTAAAAAAAAGTTGGTACGTGAATCGTATAGTGGGTCAATTTTCGGAGATCGAAAGTGATCGCAAGGAAAAGAATGAAATAATTAAAAGTGGTAAAAAACATTTTCAAAATATTAGAGAATTTTACAGGACACCATCCAATCGTTTGAATGAATTTTTCAGAGCAACATGTATCAGTAGACATACCTTCTTTAGATTGAAACTGTATATTGACAAATGTAGCCGTGATTTTGACGATTCTGCAGCGCGTGGGCGACCGAACGCGTCGCGTCGGCAACAACGCGCGGATTCTCCATAAGACCCATTGTGCCTTCACAACGTGAAAAGCAGTATAGTTCGTGGTTAATCGAACGAGAATTCAAATCATGTTATCATTTTTCTTGCGTCTAAAGTGAAAAGACACATTGTAATTGTCATTTGCCAATATCAGGTCAGATAAACAAAACAATATGTATCTAATTAATATTGCATAATAGTTGTTGGACTGATTTGTTCGTACAACATAAAATAGTAATGTGGAGTTCCTGTTTACTATCTCGCAAAATCTAACTAAGCTATAGCTTTCCAGTTAAAAATCTCTAGAAATCTACTACAATGATTATGGTATAATTGAGAGTTATATAGAAATAAGTGTGAATTGCGCTGATTACATAGTACCTTTAGGTTATATGCCTTTATTGCCAAACGTCATTTAAAATATTACATAAGATCAATAAATAACATTTCGATGAGGTTAGCCGATGTGCCTTATACATCTAATTACTATTATTAGTACTGCTACTCAAGAAAGCATGTAAGTCTCTAAAGAAAGGTGATATTTAACAGTGCAATATGAGTGACTATTGGCAATTATAAATTCACGAATACATTCCAAAATTGCAATTTTCAAATCAATTAAGCAAAATAAGTTTTATAACGATTTATTTTAATTTTGTAATTGGTTGTATCTTAACTTTAATAAAACGAAAAAAATGTTTTATATTTTGTGTTGGTATTAGAGCGGACCATAAAGTATTCAAAAGGTCCGTGTGAGTATAAAGCATCAGAAAGGCCGGCCTTTTTCTAGCTTATACGTTGTAATTGTTGCTATTTGTTGAAATAAAACAATATATAGTATCTATCTCATATAGTTTCTTGATACAACTTTCACATTTTAATTTCTTTTCAGAGGAGGAGGGCATTGCCGCGGGTCCAAAGTCGTCTATCTCCGGCACTGCTTAGAGTACAACCAAATGACTGTCGTTGCATTGCCAGATTAGAAGGGTTACCCCTAAATTTTTTGCCTTTGATGACACATAAGGAGAAATATCTCGAGGGTTTTGGGATGTTTTTATTGGGAGTTTTGGTTTACTTTGATATACTTTGACCAATATTTTCGATGTAATAGAGAATGGACAAAAATAAAACGAATTCATTAAACCACATTCATATTTTTGTAACAATTATTCATCTGTGACACATCAAAACTAATAATATCATAATACTGATAAGGCAATGAAGTTATGAGATACAAAAAATAAAAATGTATTCTAGAATTGTTATAAACAATAGTAGTGGAAAGGTATACATTATTTATAGTTATAAATGTTAAATATACACCTATTTGTTTTAAAATATAATTTATATGCATTAACTATAACTTTTGGTGTTCGTTAATGTCCTTTCTCTTTCTCCCTCCCCAAAGATTCATTCAAGGTTGAATGCTAAGATTGAAGTGAAGTATTTCTGCTGGGTGCTCACCACGCCTTCCATGACGGTGGCCGCGTAGCGCCTGTCCTCCAGCACCTCCTCGAAGACGAGCGCGTCGTTGCGCAGCTGGCGCACCCTGCTGAAGGGGAAGGGCCGCGCGCCCGACACCGCCAGCAGCGTCAGCCCCGCGCGCTCGAACTGCGCGAACGTGTTCACCTGCAGCCGCCGCGCGGCGCGTTCGTGCGCACTTACGGTCAAATCCCTAGGGCAGATAGGGGAGCGCAACGCGAACGGCGGGCGCGCCGCAAGGCCATTTTTTTCTTTCCTTCCTTCTTTCTTTCTTTTTTTTCGTTTCTTTCGTTTCTTTCGTTTCTTTCGTTTCTTTCGTTTGTTTGTTTGTTTCTTTCTTCCTTTCTTTCTTTCTTTCTTTCTTTCTTTCTCTCTTTCTTTCTCTCTTTCTCTCTTTCTTTCGTTTCTTTGTTTGTCTGTTTGTCTGTCAGTCCGTTTGTCTGTCAGTCTGTTTGTCTGTTTGTTTGTCTGTTTGTTTTTTTTTTTTTTTTTCTTTCTTCTTTGTTTGTCTGTTTGTCTGTCAGTCCGTTTGTCTGTCTGTCTGTTTGTCTGTTTGTTTGTCTGTTTGTCTGTCTGTCTGTTTGTCTGTCTGTCTGTCTGTCTGTTTGTCTGTGTTTGTTTGGCTGTCTGTTTGGCTGTCTGTTTGGCTGTCTGTCTGTTTGCTTGTTTGTCTGTCTGTCTGTTTGTTTATTTATTTATTTATTTTGTTTATTACTTATTTATTTATCTATCAACGTCCAAAACGGTTAAAAAGTGTGTGACATGCTACGAGAAGTATATTCTATGCATATTTTCTTTATTCTGAGATCCCTGCTCCAAGCTTATACATGTTGAATTTTGAAAACAGGAGGAAATGAGCACTTTTGGCACGAATTGATAAGAAAATATTCGCTCTGATGAGATAAAATCTATTTCAAGGCCAAATCAGCTATAAATTTGGGATCTAACCCCCTCAACGGAAGGAATGCGCTACTCTCTGAATCAAGGGACTCTCCTATGGGATCGAGCGGAGTGCTTTCCAGGGGCCCACGGATTACGCTGGTAACGGGTTACTACGTGCGCATAGAAATGCCAGCAGGAGAACCATGACAAATGCCTGGTCCAGCTGCCGCGGGAGAAAGTGGAGGAAAAATATGCAAATGGATGAATTGACTGAGGCACAGCCTCTTCCGTAGTGGTTCCCTGAGACCTCGGATGTGAGAACGAGTCGATGTGTTGTTGTTGTTGTTGTTGTTAATAATAATAATAATAATAATAATAATAATAACAACTTATTATATCCCGTTATCATAACATAATTTGGGACCAATCACTCTAGTGGTTCAAATGTTTTATGGAAGAAACATACGCGAATAAATTCATTCACTTTTGATAATAGAGTATTATTATTATTATTATTATTATTATTATTATTATTATTATTATTATTATTTATTTTTTCACAGCTTTCTGGTACATGTTTGAGGAGTCATACAGATATTTCTATCAAAGCATGATTTCCTTTACTTTTAACAAAAATATATTTATTTTAAGAACTAATTAGAAGGTAAACATTTCTACAAATATAAATTTAAAAACTTAGTTTATAAATTAAAAAGTAAATAATTAACACAAATTTATTTAGAAACCCATAAATCTTCTGACTAAAGAACACGTGCTCAGGATCACAGCTTTCTGTAGATTGATGATAATGTTCGTCTCGATCCCCATTTTTTCGAGAATGCTTCAGGACGGTAGGTATCACACCTGTTGCTGAGAGGACGATCGGCACAATCTCCACCTCCAATACATGCCACTGCTCCTTTGTAACTTGTGTAAGTTCCTTGTACTTTTGTGTTTTCTCTTTGTGTGTTGTGTCGAGGTTGCTGGTATCTACAACTGCTATGTCTATCAGCCATACTTTTCTTTTAGATTTATCCCAAAGTATTACATCCGGCCTGTTATGACGAACTGTTTTGTCGGCACGCACGCACGCACACGTTTTGTTCTTTGCAACTAGAAGCTCGACATTTTGAAATATTCGACAACACGATTTTTCTTCTGCATTTTCGAATTATACTATCGATTACGATGTAATCTACGTAGTATGATTAATTTGTAAGAGAGCTTGCATAACTTTAGATGCACATCTTGGCACAGAACCTCGAAACGTGTACTAACACAGTACAGGTGAGTAGTGTGTACAGATAAAATTAATTTCTATCGTGCACTACAGTGTATCAGTACAATAGCCTTGTCAAATGAAGTGTATAAAACAGTTTGTGAAGTGCTACAAGACTTATAATGTGGATATCATATTACATTGATATGTTTGGTGCAAAATCCGTAAAAGAAGTTTACAGAGTTCTTTATCAGCGGATAAAATTCACTCGTTTGTTGCTATACTTAAGGGCAGATTAAGAAATTGAAGGGCAAAATTAAGCACTCATTTTCTATTTCTGGTGATATCACAGCCGGAGTTTCTCAGGGCTCTGTTCTCTCCCCTATTTTATTCAATATCAATTTTATTCAATCCAAATTTTCTAACGTGAAAACTGCTCTTTTTGCTGACGATACGGCACTATTTACAGCAAGTACAGACCTGGCATTAACCTGGCATACAATAGAGTCCAGAATAACCTGAACATCCTAACGCAATGGACCAAAATATTGAGAGTTGCAAACAAACCGCAAAAATGCCAGACTAAAGTATTTACTCTTAGGAGACCACAAAACCCTCCCTACCTGAAAATTGATGACAATGATATACCTTGAAAAATTGAATCAATAAAGGTGCCTCTGAGTATTATTAGACAAGAATCTCTTGGAAAGCCCACGTTCACGCAGCAATCAAGAAATCGTGTTTGCCAAAATATCAAAACTGTATCCGTTCATAAATCAACACTTCATACCAAATGTCCGATTCTACTATATAAATCTATTATCTTACACACACTAACTTATGCTTGTCCAGTGTGACGAAACGCAGTTCCTACCACCATGCAAAAAATTCAAATAGTCCGAAATAAAGTCCTTAGGAAGTTAACTAAAGCTCCATGGTTTATACCCAACCATAAAATTCACAGAGAACTCCGAATTTATACCATGCTAGAACATATAAAAAATTAGGAAATCATTTTTATTTTTCCCTCCCCCTATCTCACCTCCCTCTGAAATTCCATCTACGCCGAACAGCAAACATCCCAAGTCGAATCAAATCCAAATTTTCTAAAGATTTGCTTAAACCTCCCTAAACTAATAATATCATGTAGAATCTTTGCCTTTTCCCTTCTAATTGCTCGTCAGGCCAATCCTAACAGTTTATTCCCACAAATTAAATTAAATTCCCGCAAGATTAAACTTCATTAGCATCTAAAAGAAAACTAATGATTTAATTGAGTCAGATAATTCTAACCATAATTTGTCAAGGAATACTCAAATCCAAAAAAAGTTAGCACGTAAAACTAAAATCCCTCGAAAGACCTTAGGTCGAACGAGTAAAAATAAATTTAAAAAAAGCTAGATGAATATAGGAACAGTACCTTAACGCACCACGGAGCGAGTACGATCTTTCCTTTCTCTTCCTTGTCCTCTACTTTCCCCTTACACACATACACATACACACGTACACTGCACTACCATAAACATCGGAAGACCAAAGGGGAGCTTAGAGCTTATCTCGGCTAGGACGGTGCCCCAACCACGCATATACAAGTATTTGGAGGCGGAGACACCTCTAGCCGCCATCTAAGGCAGTGCTTGATTTCACTTTTCAGCAGGAGTGGAAAAACAGCATTCACGGTAAGGAACATGCACAACCCTTATGGGACTAATTCGCGTTGTAGTTGACGTGGCTGGAAACACTGAATCGCAAGAGCACTAGCACCAGCCCACGTGCGGTTTGAGTCCCGATGGTGGCAGGATTTTTCGAGATCAGCTCCATAGCTAGGTCGAGTTCTGTCGCTGTCTGGAGGAGAATTCTAGCGGCCGGCTGCTCTGATCGCTAGTTTCTGAGTATCTCCTATCAATACCAGGCGAATCCTTTAGTATTACCCTAACAAACGGGACATGGAACACGCGCGATCTTTCTTTTCTCTTCCTTGTCCTATCCTACTCGTTAGTTACACATGCTTACACTTCCATGCACTGGACTACCACACTCCGGGAGTCCAGTTGGGAGCGTAGAGATTGTCCCGGCTGGGGCGGTGCCCGATGTTGGGAGATACCTGGGTATGGAAGGGACGGTACATCGGCGCCAGATCTCACCATCAAGCAAGGGGAAGATTACCGCCACCTCCCATGCAAAAAAAAAAAAAAAAAAAAAAAAAACCAGCTTCCGTCAAAGGAGTAATGCTCTTAGGAGATGATCAACGAACCCACCTGCGGTAGGCGATCCGTGGCGAGGAGGCGGCCGGTGAAGCCGGCGGTGAAGGCGGTGGTGAGGACGAGGGCGAAGGCCATCCAGGGCAGGAGCAGCGCGCGCGGCGGCCGGGCGGGGGCGTGACGGCCTGCTGCACCAGCGTGGCGCCCGCCCACGCCGCCCACGCCGCCCACCGCCGCGGCCCCGCCCGCGGCCCCGCCCCTGCCGCCAGCGCGGCCGGGAAGAGCAGCGCCGCCAGCGCCAGCGCGCCCCACGTGCTCGGCCGGAAGGTGCGCGCCAGCTTCAGGAACTCCGGCGCCAGCGGCGCCTCGTGCACCACCGTGTGCGCCTTCTCCAGCGCGACGAACGCCGAGAAGTCCACCAGAGCCCTCTGCGGGCGCCAAGGACACGGTGCAAAAGCTTCCTTCCACGTTTTAAATGACCATTCCAGCCGTCAAATTCAAGCCAATAGTGTTTAACAATACATACAAAATACCCTAATGAGGCCCTTGTATCACAAAACGTTTATCCCTTTTTCTATCCGAATTTTCTCATCGCTTCTCCCTACTAACCAATCATAAACTGCGACTCTTCTGTCTTAGGAGGAGGCGGTATGTATCGATTGCTATGTGCATTCACATAAACCGCGTGTGTAATATAACACAACCTCTTTGATTTTAACATAGCTTTAAGTTATTTTCAATATTTGTCGCAATTTCGAACTCTGTGGGACATAATTTCACTCGTGGAAGAGTCTTATTAAATACCACTCGTGCTTTGAAATTCTCAGATAAATCACCTCCTCGCTTCGCAAGTTGACAATTCCCAACGACTCGTGGTATTACCTATGTCAATTCAATTGAACGGCTTCTTTGACTTAATAGGATGATATAACTGTTCGTATGTCAAGAATTGTACTGCAGTGCGGCACGGAGAGGCAGATTGACTACCCTACTCACCAGTGGGGCGACAAAATCGTGCATTTGCTTTGAAAAAAAAAAACGATTTTAGTCTATTTGAGGTCGCTATAGTACATTGAAGACCGCTCAACGCATCAGGTTTCGTAAATTTTTTTTTTTTTCATGGGGTTATGGATATTACAATTATGCTGTGAATTTATCTCGTGAATTATTATGTTCTTCTTACAATTCCTAATGCATTTAAATCCGTCCAAATTCCTTAGGAGCGGACACAGACAAATGACTACGCAAGTGTGCCTACTGTAACGTATTGTACGCTCCAGCGCAAAAAACTTCCTTCCACGTTTTAAATGACCATTCCAGCCGTGAAATTCAAGCCGATAGCGTCTAACTATACATACAAAATACCCTAATGAGGCCGTTGTATCACAAAACGTTTATCGCTTTTTCTATCCGAATTTTCTCATCGCTTCTCCCTACTAACCAATCATAAACTGCGACTCTTCTGTCTTAGGAGGAGGCGGTATTTATCGATTGCTATGTGCATTCACATAAACCGCGTGTGAAATATAACACAACCTCTTTGATTTTAACATAGCTTTAAGTTATTTTCAATATTTGTCGCAATTTCGAACTCTGTGGGACATAATTTCACTCGTGCAAGAGTCTTATTAAATACCACTCGTGCTTTGAAATTCTCAGATAAATCACCTCCTCGCTTCGCAAGTTGACAATTCCCAACGACTCGTGGTATTACCTATGTCAATTCAATTGAACGGCTTCTTTGACTGAATAGGATGATATAACTGTTTGTATGTCAAGAATTGTACTGCAGTGCGGCACGGAGAGGCAGATTGACTACCCTACTCACCAGTGGGGCGACAAAATCGTGCATTTGCTTTGAAAAAAAAAAACGATTTTAGTCTATTTGAGGTCGCTATAGTACATTGAAGACCGCTCAACGCATCAGGTTTCGTAAATTGTTTTTTTTTTTCATGGGGTTATGGATATTACAATTATGCTGTGAATTTATCTCGTGAATTATTATGTTCTTCTTACAATTCCTAATGCATTTAAATCCGTCCAAATTCCTTAGGAGCGGACACAGACAAATGACTACGCAAGTGTGCCTACTGTAACGTATTGTACGCTCCACTCAAAATGGCGGCGCCAAGGGATTAGACGCAAGGGCCAGGCAGGATGTGAGAACAATGCGGTATTGGGAGAATTCCCAAAAGGGGCCCAAAATGCGAGACAGCGCATTTTGGGGCGGCCGAGCGAGGCTCGTACGGCAACCCATGTGTTGGGACGCCGGGGTGGAGATTTTCCACGGGTGACCTACGTCACGGGAGCCACGTGCTGTGTGCATAAGGTTCGCTGAGGAGTGGCGCGGGCCACGAGTCAGATTACATTTTTAAGGATCGCTCCTGCGATCAGGGGAGTAAACGTCTTCCAAGAGCTAAAAGTAACTTAAATATTTATTGTACATATTGTGAATAAACCTGTACATATTTATCATTGAAGCTCGTGTCTGTGTTATTGTGTATTCCCACGACGTCTTACTACCTATTAGATAAAAATACCCGAACGTTTCTAAGAGGATTCTTACGGAGCGGTGTTAGAGAACACATTTTCTCAATTTTTTGGTTCCCTAAGAGTAGAATTAAAATATGATAAGAATATTATACAAGCGTATAACACGGTTCTATATGCTTATTTTCACTGAAAAAGTTGGATCCGTGTTTGAGAAAATGTCGTTTGAGCGACTCTGAAAAAGCTAAACGTTTTGCCCGTTTCACTGAAAACGTCTGAGTTTTCGGAAAACTTTGTAATAAATCATTTTAAACACTTGTACTCACAAATGTATTAATGTTTAAAAACGTCCGTAATGTAAATATTAAGGCAAAACATTTTTTAAAATTTCTTGTCTGTAATTTTTTGAAAATAAAAATACATCAAAATGATATTTATCTCGTGTTATTTAGATCATTTAGCATTTTCCATACAAAAACGTAAAAGAAAACATTTCAAGCGGTTTTTCAGAAAATATTGTTTTTAATGTTGATTATATTTCACGCGAAAACTGTTATAATGTTTGAAAAATTGTACGTGACCTTATTTAAAGATTCATCTTTGAAGAACAGATTTTATTAAGAAAAAATATCAACCTCCAATATTGATAGTTGTAGGAAGACATAGAAAAAACGAGATTTTTGAAATTCGAGAGAATTCAAAGAAAATTAGACATGCGCCATTTTTATAAGCGTTTTTGTTCTATCCGAGTAAAGAGTTAACGAAAACATTTGGAGCAATTTTAGAGGTAATGTAAAAGTACCAGGGGTAAAGTAAATATAAGTAAAATGTACCTTGATGTAAAGTATCTCCAAAATTAAAATATCCGTTTCAAATTCAAGGAGCCGCGACATCAGCAAGATCGATTGGAGAATACTAATTTGGGTGAAAATACTAACAATGCTTTAGCTGGTAGCATTGTCCAGAGACGAAAGGACATTTTATTGTAAACCAATTTTTCGGTACAAAACGTGGATTCTGAGTACATGTGTTAGAAGCAGTTATATACTACATTGAGGAAGAAGAATTTTCTACTCTTCCGGTATCAGGAACCCACAAAACAAGTTTGTCGTATTTTGTAGCAGCATTATAATACATTCTCTATAGTAGTTAATATAATGTAATATATTATATTATAATATATAATAATATAACACATTACCTAATTAGTTTTTGATTAATTAAAAATGGCATTGCCAGTCTGGGAATAGGACATTTCTCACTTGTATACGTCGACTTTCCTTGAGAATTTATACACGCGAAAATTTTACATTTAATGCACAAAAGTATTAATAAGATTAAAGGTTTGAATTCGCAGATATTGCACTTCTAATTTGCTGCTCTGTGTTCCTCCACTTCAATGAACGCAAGTACAAAGTCAGCAGAAGATCAAAACGGAGGACAAAGTAAACTCTGATATCATAATCGCGCTTTCGCCTCTTCTCTTACGTAACCTCATACTTTCACTGTGGTGCCTAGATGCTTTTTGCTCCACACGATCGTCTCATAGTCGGCAGTAGTTCTTTTGCTTGTGGTTCCAAAGCGATGAATATTAGTGAACCTAAAGCAGAAATGGAAGTTCATCCAAACGAATGATCAGTAAAGTTCACGCAGATTCTCGTCTGTACATTTTCCCGGATATAATTATGTATCGTCTTCATCTTTGTTAAGAAGACGGAGACAGTTTGATCAAAAAGCTCCAGGAATGGTAAAATATCTTCAAATTTAGCGTTTAAATTAACATTTCATAGAAGAACGTTTTGATATCCAAAAATATACATCGAATTCTTTTGATTTTCCAGGCACGAAGCGGAATTGCCAACAAGCAAAATATAATTATAAGAGTAGCCAGTGTCGCAGAACTTTGTTTTACCAGTCACATGTCATTAGCGCGAACTTTAAGGGGTTGTGTACAAATACGTCCTGAATTTTTTATTCTTAGTTTGACTCACTAGTTATCAGAACCTTCGTATTGTGTTCTATAACAATATCTAAAAGAGCGAATACCTTGATCCCAATGCAGGGCCTGAAGTTGAACGCGATGTCTCCCCGGCCCGAGGCGACCTCTCCGGTCAGCCCGAACACGCTGCCGTTGCGGTACCACGTGCCCAAGGACTGCACCAGCAGTGGCACCAAGCGCAGCGTCGCGTTCAAGTGGTCCAGCACCACTTGACGCACGCACACGTCCTCCCCCCGGCAGCACGGCATGCGGCCACACCCTGCCACGCCCACAGCCTCTGGGGCCAGCGAGTAGGGCAGCCAGTAGTACTCCAGCACCCGCACTGGATGCCCGCGCAGGTCGCGGAGGGCGGCTCGGAAGAACCGTTCCAGGTCCCCAGGCGCGGCCTCCAGCGCGTCCGCGAACGGGTCGTACGCCCATAGGCGACCGAGTAAAGCCCCAACGTGTCGTACGCAAGTCTACTGAGCGGCTCGCATCTGAGTATCAGCAAAAGGGAACTGCTCGACTCAGAAGATGCATCCAAGAACGGGTCGTACGCCTACACACGAGCGAGTGTAGCTGAGCGTCTCGCATCTGAGTATCAGCAAAAGGGAACTGCTCGCCTCAGAAGATGCATCCAAGAACGGGTCGTACACCTACACACGGGCGAGTCTAGCTGAGCGCTCGCATCTGAGTATCAGCAAAAGGGAACTGCTCGCCTCAGAAGATGCATCCAAGAACGGGTCGTACGCCTACAGACGAGCGAGTCTAGATGAGTGGCTCGCATCTGAGTATCAGCAAAAGGGAACTGCTCGCCTCAGAAGATGCATCCAAGAACGGGTCGTACGCCTACAGACGACGCACTGGGACACAAGAACAGCTCCTTCAGATGGGGCCCAGCGACCGAGTCTATGAGGGTCGCACTGGGGACACAAGGAAACAGCCCTTCAGATGGTCCGCGAACGGTCTACCCCAGGCGACCGAGTCTAGCTAAACGAGTCGCAACTGGGGACCAGCACTGCAGATGCATCCGTGAACGAGTCGCAAACAAGTACCCATCTGCCCACAGGCAATTGTGACTGAGCGGCTCTCATTTGAGGAAGTGGAAAAATCCGTGAAGGGTTTAGCGGAACGGTTCTCATTTGGACAAGTACTGTGCTTCAGATGGACTTCACCAGAGATGCATGAAACGATGCGTTCCATATTCTCACCATTCCGCCGGGCCGGGGGTTCTAGAAGCACCGCCTGCAGCACATCGGCGCGCCACATCTCCCGCAAGAAAGCGCGCGCGTCGCAGCGCGTGGACTGGGGAACCGGTGACGCCATCACCAGCAGGCGCGGCCCCGCTGAGGATGCGCGCAGCGTGGGGTGGCGGGCGACTGCGCGCGCAGCAGCTACGGCGGCCGCCCCGCACCCCGCCACGCCCACCAGCGCGTGCTGCGGCCCACCCCAGCGCAGCAGCGCTGCCACGGCGGGTGGGCAGGTGGAAGGCCCCTCGGACGAGTTGTAGACGCCGCTCGCACAACGCTACAATTATATACTTAGGTAAGCAAACGTTTTAAAATCGCTCACTAATTGGCTATTGTAAAAGGTTATCGACATCCGATCCAAAACGTTAGGGGTATTGTCAAGTAGTTATTCTTCAATAACAACTAAGGGTAATTTTTGGTTAAGTTTCAGATTTTGGCGCCCAGCGTAAGGCACGATTTGTTTTTCAAATTACGTTACAACATAGGAATAATGTTAGACGTACATGTAAAATAAATGTAGCCATAAAAAGTAACAGTGTATACAGGTTCTGTTAGGACTGGACTCTGATCAATACCACCCAACTCCTAGATCAGTTTCTAATAAATGGGCCACGGATGGCGTGCCATCTTTCCTAGTTCATCTTTGTTCCCTCCTCTTTCTGCACTCACACTCTCCCTCTCTCTCACACACATACACACACTTGTGTACGCTACGATACATTTCGAGAGGACGGACGGGAGCCTCCAAATCGCTCTGGCAGGGGAAGTGCCCTGCTGACGGAAGGTACCTAGAGGAGAAATCTCATCCAACTGAGGTGACGAGGTAGGTCGGTGACGAATGTCACATTCCAGGGTGGAGGGCGACATCGCTATCTCCTGCAATGTAACATGCACTACACTTAAGGTACTAATGACCGCAGTAGTTTGTGCGTCCAGTGGAAGAATGAAATCAATAGAACTAGAGTTTGAATTTAATCGCGCAATTATGTATTGCGAAGGTCGTCCTGGATCTCCGAAATGGCTAGAGCGAGTGCCGACTCAGCGCTTCGTTCTGATGGGTCGCGGGTTCGAGTCTCGCCTTGGGCATGGTTGTTGTTCCTTGTCTTTCATGTATATCTGCTGATAGCCTACCGAAGAGCCAGCAGGAGTGTCTGATGTAAAGACTAATACGGATCCCCATGAGGGACATAGTGGATACCTGGCACGGATAGTCGAAATCGACATCCCCTTAAACTGGAAACGAGAGCAGATCTAATGGCGTGAGCCTTACCAAGTGAGGCATCAGTGGATTGAAGGAAGGCTGGGCAGAGCGGGCTTATACCGTAACTCGAAGGTTCGTGCCTCGCTAGGCGTAAGGGAGACGGTGGCATGTTGGAGTTCTTTCTTGGGCATGGTTGTTTGTCCCTTGTCTTTCATGTATGTGTGTTGTCGCGGAAGGCCTTTCGGGTTTGCTTGATACTGCAATGAGGTCATTGCTAGTCGCCGGACCCAAAACTTCCCCCTCTGTCACGCCGATTAGGAAGGTCCCTGATTTGACACGGCTCAGCGCAAGACGCGCGAACGCGTGCCAGGAGACTCAAAAGATTTACGATTAGGGTGCAATTGTCTCCCGGAGACAGCCTTTCTGGCTGGCAAACGGCGGCCTGTCCACGTGCACGGCTAGGCACCGGAACAAGCAAATTATAGAGATCCCGGCTACTGTTGAAGTTATCCCGTAGGACCCATATAAGCGTCACGAAGACAGCAGAAAGGACTGCTTTGTTCATCTCCGGTGTACTGGCCAAAACACACGCACAACAAAGACCACCAATCAGGCGCCCAGAAAATGAGGTTAATTTGAAAATACCCTATCGGCTTCCGACTCGCGTCGAATATTTTGGAAACTAAGATTTCGGCCAATAATATTCAAAATTCCAATCACGTGAAGGAGCGATGGGCGAAACTTGGAAAAAGGGTGGGGATGCGACGCAGGAAGCTCGAGAGCGGCGGATTTTTGGCAGAAGACGGATAGAAGGCGAGAGAACGACACAGAATTGAGACTGCAGTGTTGATGAGAGGTAGTGGGAGCAGTGACTTGGGGGTCGACCAACATAGTGCAGGCCGCCCAGTATAAAAAGACAATCAGGAATTTATTCCGATTTCAACGGGCCGGCGCCTCCGGAAGGAATGATTGTGCAGCCGAGTCATTGAGGCTGGCCTGGTGAAGAGTGGGTGGTGTCAGACGACTTCCTCCAATAATCACCGATCGGAGCCAGGAGCACTAGCACCGCACGCACTGCTGCTTCCGGTTGGCTGCGCCTTGCCGTGGTGCGGCTCGCGACAGCGACTGCTTCGGGGACGACTACGGATTGTGCAATCATCGAAAGAGGTGAACGAAAGACTTTCATTTTGTAATTATTCCAAAGACAGTAAAAAATAGGAAAGGTGTCATTTAATGTAAATAACATATAATTTAGTTTAAGGGGATTCCTTACCCAAACTGTATTATAGAAACAAAAGCAATAAATGTGTTCTTGCCATTCAGGTGATTGACACTTAAAGTTACAAAACTTTGTGATTATTGTAAAGTAGTGGTAGTAATAGCAAACCCCGTGCATGCCCTCATTCAAGAGTGCCTACCCCTTGAGGTTCTCGAATGCCGGTGCCAGGTGACAGGTAAGTGCCCGTTTGGCGCCCTTCATTGATAAATTTAACGCGCACACCTGTCAGCTGATTACCGACGCACTTCGGTGTGACGGTATTCCCCCCCCCCTTTGTGAGGTACCCAGACCGCGAGCTGCGCGCATTGCGCACATGCGTGTGTTGCCGTGGCGGCAGGAAGGGTTCATCACAATACCAACCCAGGAGCTCGCAGGAGTGTCTAGTGCAAAGGTTAATACGTGTCTTCATGAGCGCATTGTGGGTACCCGGCGCGTATAGTCGAAATCGACATCCCCTTAAACTGGAAAAATCCTCAGGAAGGAAGAAAAAATACGTACTGCGAAGGCGAGCGGTGCTGTTGCGCGTCGGTGGAGGGGTCCCAGGCAGGGGGCGCTAGCTTGGCCGCCTGCATCCAAGACGAGGAGCCGACGGCTGGCGCCGAACACGCGTCCTGCGGCCTCCGCCACGGATCCACAATGATCTGAAAAGGCCGCAAACATTCGCATAGAACTCGCGCAAAACGTCTGTTTCGAAAAACAAATGCAAATATAAAATTATTACTAAATAAATTACCGAAGAAAATTAAGGGGATAAGAAAGTTAAAGGGAAAATGCGCCAATTGCAACACAAAGGTTTTGTTTATTTTAGAAGGTATACGAGTTATCTATTTTTGCCTAATTTTAATACGAAAATAAGGTTTCATTGTATTATATACTACATTTACTCATATCCTTCACATTTTACATAAAAGTTCTTTGTAAAACCACATCAAATTTCTTAATCGCAACGTTTCGGAGATCACTAGTCTCCATCTTCAGGCGCCAACATAACCTAAAAACCATTAAGATACAACACTAAAAATTACAACTATGAATATATAAAATAAACAGAACATTACTTACATACACATCAAAAGAATTACAACATCCATAAAACCACAAACATATTAAAATAATATTAACATAATTACATTACATTTGACTAGGACCCGTGAGAGGTTGCACACATCTGAACCTCTTCCCTGTGAAACGGAGGGAGCTTATCAAAGAAAATAAAACAATTACTGCAAACTCCTATTGGTAACTAGTTTCTGAATCATTACATATATTTATAATTCTTTTGACGACAATCCAGCCACCTCCCGAGGAAGAAATGTACACGGCACTTACGAGAAAAATAATCTTAGAAGTTGACGCGTCCGGAATACTCAATCGATCAATCAATCAAAAAATGCGAGATCAAGATCTGTGATGCTAGATGTCTCCCGATCCAAAATGATAAGTAACCCAAAATGTGTGCACTAAAATATTTTTACAATAATAAATTTTGATTTTGACTGGTAAGCTTTTAATGTTTTTATTTACGGTAATGTCAAAATTTCATTTGTGACAAACCGTGTCCTTTCTGCACTGCGTATGAGGGATCGTTCAAGAATACGTACGCACTGTGGGGGAAGAGGGTGTTGGACACTTGATTTAAAAAGTGTACGATTGGGTACATGGAGGAATAATTGAAAAGTATACAGCGTTACCACATCAAATATAGGAACTGAAGACTTTTGGTAGAATAGACAAGGAAAGTCTCTAAAAAACTAAAAGTCTCTAAAAGTTTTACTGAGATAAAATTGTTAAAGTAGGTTAATTATGGCCTTTCTTTTATAAACCATTTAAATCCTTACCTACTTATATTATCTTTCTTTTGTAATTCTGCGAGTGTACGAGTGATGTGAACGTACACTAAAAGGAATAAAAGAATTTTAGTACAAACTAGTGGCGCTACAACAGCATGTACTATCTCGCATTATTTCTAAATTTAAATTTTCGAAAATTCAGAGAGATCAACGAAAATGAGAAGTGCGTCCCATCTTCTAACCGGATCTCCTCGAAACAGGTTACATTCATCTCGCTCGGCGGTACTCAGACATCTGATTTTGTAATATTGTAATTGTACTCAAAGAACCAATTACTTTCAGAAGACAAATAAAATTATTTGATCAGGTAATATTTCTTTTAGAGAAAATAGTCACCATGACTACTGCCCCAACCCTCGTATACAATACAAATAAAATTAACGCAGATTGTTTTCATTGTGTGTGATGCATGTTTGTAAGCGCGCACGCGTGCGTGTATATAAGCGAAGGAGCACTCCATGAATCACAAAAAACATGGGCAGCTCCTTTGCGTTTGTGTTTGAACTCTGCTCAGACCGTCGTGGGACACCATTTCCTCTGCTGTAATCGCCAATGGGACAAGCGCTACGTTGGCTGCGTTCGTCGTCAGGACCAGACACAAGATGGCAGCCACGTGCACGTCGCCCCTCACCAACATGCTGCTTAGAGCGTTGGGTCTTTCTGCTGGACAGGCTGTAGAAACTGTTCTGGCTCAAACCTGCAATCTCCATTAACACAAGTTTTGGTTTATTAATATTTCAATTGTTTGAGTGACTTTATTTTATCTAATACTACGAACAATAAATATACTACACTTTCTAAAATCACAGAAATAGTAGTTTAATAACATTACAAATAGTTCTATCCGGCAATAACGAGTTCTGTGAACAGTAGATATTGCGTCAAAAATATAGTCCAAGATCTGCTCCTTAACCGCAGTGTTTCAAGAGTTGGTCAAACTTTTCATCCACTTTGAAATCTCATTTCAATCCTAATCTCATTTCAGTATTATTGGAATCTTGGAACAATTCACAACACTCCCTTAAAAACAACATTTGAAGTAATTAAACAATCTTCCATGATAGCTTTTCGTTTTCCTTGGCAGTCACAAAGGTATTACAAAAGCGTTTTACTCCCGTGAAAGATACTTAAAGTTGTCCATGAGAAAGTATAGAATAGGGGAAGCATTACCCCACTCTTTGGAATATTATTTAACTTTATTACCGAACTGAGAGGTACACCCGTGCAATTTAATCGCCTATAGTATAAAGTAATTAGTTTCATTTCACATACAGTTGCAGATTCTGCATGTTTCTTAACAGGTGGGGTAGTATCGAGAAGCGCCGGACCATGAAAATATAATAGATTGTCCAAGAATATCTCGTCCTATAGATTACGTTGCGAGGAAAGTCTCTTTGTGGCCTTTGGCTTCAAACTTTCAGATTTTAAGGCCCTAGAACCCTTCTTCTAGGAGTTATTCAACTTAATAAATTTTAATAATACTGCCCGAATGTTGCGTGATGCATTTGACATAAATATTTAAATTAATTTTTTCAACAAATCCTTCATTTCTAAGTGAAAGTGCAATTCCTTCCTCGCACCCAGCACCCTGATGTTCTGCACTCGCCCTAAAATCTCGGAACAGTTCCGCGCGCACTACGAACCCATTTCTGGAAGATTCTGGAGCCACCAAATTTCGCCAGTTTTTCCTCTCTGGTTCACAGGCTTTCCTGTTTGTTCATATGAGTGAAATGGAACTGGTATAGCTATTATCGACATTACGCTAACTACAAAAAAAAAAAAAAAAAAAACACTGTTGATGTTTGTGAATGGAGGCGAACAAAGGTTATATATGACCGTTATTATTGGTCGGGTGTCTTTCAAAACTCTTCGTAAAGTATAATAATGTAAATAAGCTCTAATAATCAATTATTTAATAATATTGTAAATAAGATCTATCTTCTCTTGGAATAGGAGAACTCATGCAAACTTTTGATACAACTCATTTGTTTAAATTGTTCTTAACAGATGGCGATATTTTAAATTCATACCGGATTCATTACTCTGGTTGATGGCTGCAACAGCACGATTTCGGACAGTTACGTAACCAGAGTGTATATCGGCCCCTTGAAAAATGATCTCCTTTAAATTGATGTTTTTACATTGTTTACATTAGATCTAAAAAATCCGCCTCTAATACATTTAGCAAAATTCAGGTGTACTCACTAGATATCTAGATGCATACTACTGAAGTAACCTACTGATATTTAACGTTGGTGAATAAAAGTCGGATGTTACAAGAAAACAAAAAGCAAAATCAGAAGACGCCAGGGCAGACAATGTCATCGTTTATTTCTCGCACGGATCGTTATGTCGAAACACTTTTACGTTTTTTACTCCGGTGATATTTCGCTCATATTGGGGAAGGGATTTATGTCCGTTCTAAAAGGATTCTCATGATACAAAATTATGAACGCTTCGTAAGAAGCTTTAGCCTCTATAATAACACAGCGCTAATAGGATCGAATTTAATAGTTTTCCTGTAATGAAACGCTAATGTAAACCGTGTGTTTTATTTAAACGGGTTGTAAACTCGAATTGCTATAACACAAAGAAACAGAAAAGATAATCTATTGCATTTGTTGTACGTATTGTATATAAGGAATAAATGCGACTATAAAATGAAAAAACTTCATTAGAGACCTCGCTTCACATACATTGAAGTAATAGCTTGCTCTCTGAAAATCCCATGTATAATTTCTAGTGGAAAATCCCTTTTGCGGCCCAAGTATTAGACGATAAAGATAACCATAAAATCGTTTGAAAGAAATTTGTAGTGACAAAGGAACAGAATCACTGAAATTGTGTTACTGTGAAATCTTTAGTAATTACTATAATAGTTTTGTTACTTACCTTAATCTACAATTTGAGACTTTTTAGACGTTTTTTCAAAGCTTGGCGTTTAAGAGAAAGAAACTACACTCTATATTTGCATTTGTATACGTGAAAAGCATAATAATAATAATAATACTAATAATAATAATAATAATAATAATAATAATAATAATAAATAATAGTTTTCGCAATCGTACGATTTTAGTTTTTACAAACGTTCACAGTGCCACTTCTTCACTTCATTCAATATCACACAAAAACAAGGCATAATAGAGGCAGTATTTCTGACTTCTGAAGGACTGTTCAGTTGGCAGTTGAGGTCATTAGATCAGTTTCCGTCGCATTTCTCAGCCATGTGGGAGGGTTGAGAAGCCCAAAGATCATCCTCCTGGTGCGCCACTGAAGTTAATTAAAAATAATATGCTAAATTCATAGAAAAATAGTGGTGTTCCAACAGATAATACTTTCTCACTTTATTTCTAAATTTGTAATTTTCAAAAATTCAGAGAATACAACGAAAATAAGGCCAGCGAAATTTTTAAAGTATTCCTTCTATCCGTGCAAAAAAATTAAGAAAAAAATTGAAACGGCTTTTGAGAAAATGTATTTTTTATAACTTGCATAAATTTCAAACCAAAATACGCAAAAAAAACTTGTTTATCAGAAATAATCCAATCATACATAATCTTTTTTAAAAAGATGATTCTTTAAAATAGATTTTAAGGCAAAAATTTCTCTTCAATTTTGAAGTTTTCAAATGTTAAAACTGCAATTTTCGAAAATAAAGTGTTCTTCAGAAAGGATGCTAGTATCATAATTTTTACGGTTCTTTGATACATACGAGGAAAATATTTAAAGAAATATTTTGGAATTGTTTTCGAGGAAAGGTATTAAAAAATACCAATTATTCGTTTAAAATAATGCGAAAACTGCTCATATTTTCAAAAAATTACTCGTACTTTATTTCAGGATCTATTGTTAAAAAACACATTCCCTTCAAGAAAAAATCACAGTCTTTAATATTGTCGTTGTAGGAAGACCACAAAAAAAATGTAAACTTTTGCAATTTTGGAAATATCGCGGATTTCAATGAGAATGCAATTCAATACGCCATTCTCTTAAATGTTCTATACGCTATCCGATGACAAAGTTTAATCAAACAAGTCGGAGACATTTTTTTAAAAAAATTTTGAAAATGTTTTTGAGGCTTCACTCAGAAACCAATCATACGTTTCAAACTAACAAAGCCTAGAGTTCGTTCATATCGATCAGGGAATACAAATTTAAGAGCAAATAAACTGGACAGCTTAGCAGCTAGTATTGACCACTTAATAGTTTTCATAGTTTTGAAGATTGCATATTTGAATTTAAGGTCAAAGAAGATAGTGGATTCAAAACACGGCCGCGTAACTTATTTTTTCATGATAGCAAAACTTGATTTTAATGTGGGATTATTTAGGTTTCACGAGTAGCTGAATATGAATATTAACCCTCCCACCGTGCAACTGCCTCGAAACAAAATATCTTAAATATCATCAAGAGAAAATAGCAGGAAATAATAAGAAGTTGAGCTCTAAATAGTCTCATTAAAATCAGTGAGGCTGTAAAAAGAGAAAGAAAAGGAGAGAGGAAACTAAGAACAGTTCTCGGATACAATCGAGGGAACTTGTACATATGTGAGATCATGCGAATGACAGCCCTCTGTCAGCGCAGGTGCATCTGACATTGCCATCGGACACAGAGGCAGTGGATTCGAATCCTGATGGTGGCAGGATTTTTGATACTAGCTAGACAGCTAGGTTGAATTAAGTCGCTGTTTGGAGAAGAATTTTAGTGGCTGGCTGCTCTGTTCGATGGTTTTCCGTGGGTTCTTTGCCCAACTCCAGGCCGCCAGGCGGATGCAGGAACAATACCCTATTAAATGGACCACGGTCCGTGCGCAAACGTTCCGTCCCCTTCCTTGTCCTATCCTCATCCCTTACTTACACACACTTACCTTACATGCACTACACTACCAGACGTACTGGGAGACCAGTCGGAAGGTTGGAGCTCGTCCCGGCTGGGGCGGTGCCCTGCTGGTGGGAGACACGCGCTTGAGGGAAATCGAGCAACCGACGTGTAGGTCGGCGCCGGATCGCTTGTTGCGCTAAAACACATCACTTGGCGTGAACAAACGTGCGCTTTACTTACGGGACTAATGACTTTAGCCATTGACAAGCCCGGAATCACTATAATTAATCAATCAACAACGGTGGCGGAGCACTCCATGATGCTACCTGAATTGATGAAAATCGTCAAAAACTGTCGCTTTTGTAGTTACATAGTAAAGAAATTATTTATAGATGCTATAAAGAAGAACATGCTGATCTTCATTTTTAACACCTGACACGACTCTTTCTGTACTGTTTATGAAAGTTTTACTTATTCTGTTTTAAAGATGTGCATCATTAAATTCCTCCGGAGATACTGAGAGAACTGTCTGGTGGGTGACTAGATTGATGATTCCGTTTCCGGGTGCGACAACTGCTACGCTCATACTTAGTGTAGTGCATTTTATTATATTGGGAAGCGACGATGTTCCTCTTCTGCTAGAACGCGATATACCATGCCCACCTACACATCAGCATTCAGGGGGTTTTCCTCTTCGGGTATCTGCGACAGCGAGGCACAGCTCCAGACGGGACACCTCTAAGCTCCCAAACAGGTCTCTCAACATGTGTAGTGCAGAGCGCGCGCGCGCGCGTGCGTGTGTGTTTGTGTGTGCGTAAGGGGAGAGAAAAGGACAAGGATGAGAAAGGAAAGAACGCGCGCGCCCTGAGACCCCTCCAATGTGTTGATTCTAAAAACCACGGAAAACTATCGATCAGAGCAGCCGGACGATGGAATTCTTCTCCAGGGAAAGGTTGACTTTGACCTACCTATCAAGCTATTCTCCGTTCACCCTAAGAAAAAAGTGGATGTAAACAATAGCACGTGCTTTGTGATGCTTGCCATTTGTTAGTTAAAGCGTTACAACCTTATGCGTGTATATGTTCAGAAAAAAATAATTTTCGATGTATTGACTAATATCTCTCACAAGGTTTAAATTCCAGACGAAACTTACAATCTAAAACTAAGATTCCAAAATAAGAAGACCATTGTTCCCACCCCTGCCCTTCCGGAAGAGGAGATATCGATGTCGGTGACAGTTGTGTGTTCTGCGCATTCTTGGTTACAGCGCAAGCGGAAAAAATGAGAGTGAGGAGGCGAACTGTACCCCAGGCACGTCCAGAAGTGACGGGAGCTCTTGATTTCGTAAGAAGTGATGACAGACGCAGGTTCGGTCACGCACGGTGGAAGGCGATACGCAAAGCGAAGCAGATCAGTTTGGAGATTTTTGTCCAGCAGTTCGGAGGTTCGCTTGAAGATATAGGAGAGCGGGGCAGGTCCTTCCGTAGTGAAACACTACAGTAGTAAACTATTACGGAGTGTGAAAAAGTGTGGTATTGTACGTTTTAAATACATTTTTAGCGCTTTTCAGAACTTTTCGAGCAAGGTATTTCTAAAGTGACGCCAGAACGCTGGTGTAATTCATAATATTAAACAGGAACAGAGTATGTAGGAGGTAGACTTCAGTGACAGTGTCGTGGACAAGATAATCATCACCGAATCATCTGCTTCAGATATGGAAGGAATTTAACCTCTTCCTGAAGCAGAGTGATTGTAAGCAAATTGGTTGCATGAGATTAAAGGATGAATATTATTAGTTAATACAGTAGGAATAATGTAAATTGGATATTGACATTCACTTGTTCACTTCATTCTCGTAAAGATTTTTTAAAAATTTAACTTCGCAAACTGGTTAAAAATTTAACTTTGCAAACTTTGCAAATTAGTCTTACTATCAAGTAGTTTTTGTTAATGTTTGTAACGACGCGTTTGCGGAGCTATTAGAAATATTAATATTCGCTTAGTGCTATGCAGAAGTTGGGTACTCTTTTCCAGCGATCACTGACTATACCGAGTGCGCGTGGCCGAAAGTAGTGCGAGCGTAGTTGGCGATTGAGAATCGGAGCAAGGCGGGTGAATACCTCGGGTTTGTTTACATAAGCTTTTTTCTAAGGGCGAACGAAGAATAGGGTCGAATATTCGCCAGCGTCGGGGAACCCCACTACTTCCTGGATAGAAATGTTGCAGTAATCACAATTGTTGTCCGGAGCCAACTGAGCCGGATTGGTCATTAGATTATTTGACTAACATTACTTGTACTGTGCCCAAAAATCATGTTATATATCATAACATTTTATTTCAAGGCGTTTTAGGGCAGTGCTTTCGTGGTTTACAAAAATACAACTCTCTGTTACGTTAGGGGAACAGGCCGTGCCTATTCGAGATGCCAGAGCTTCAATGCAGATTTCGCGAATGTAAGAAGTTCGATAATTGAGGAGGCCGTTTGTAAGAGAAAGAGGTACTACACGAAGATAATGTAAGATGATTAACATTAACCGCATTCTACATTTATGTTGATAAAATTCAATTTTTGGTTAACTCTTTAAAAACAAATCTATATTTATTCCAATTGTTGCATAATCAAACTAGAGAGTCGCATTATATATTGATTGTAGTTTAGATGTAACTAAAGAGCTTTCTCAAACAGGGAAATCTGTGTTCCTTCCATATATATATATATATATATATATATATATATATATATATATATTTGTGTGTGTGTGTATGTGTGTGTTGTATATATGTATGTAAAGATAACAAAGACTCTTGTGTCTGTCAAAGTTTCCTTACAATTCGAATCTGCCGCGCTACCGAACAAATGACTTATAGCTGACTGAACAAATGACTGATAGATGTTTTTTGATGGTATTTATCCTAGTGAACATTTATCAGAACACATAATTAAGAGGTTGACTTGGACAGCAATGAATACTTTTTTTTATTGCAAGATCAAAGACCAAATGTTTTGTAAAATTGCTTAAAGAAAGTTGAAGAATCTGACTGGATAATTTATAATTTGATAATATTGTATATGTAATAATGTAGATGTATTAATAAATGTGATTGGACTTTTTGCACATACCTAATGATTTATAACCTCCTATCTTTATAATGTTTTCACGATATTCCTTGTAATAATGTTAAATGCTTGGGGGTGTGAAGTATCTGCAGAAATATATTCTTGAGATTATTCTTAAAAACTTGAAGGTAAATGCATTTAAAACGAATTTCTTATGGATTCTTGAAATATAGAACTTAATTTCACTTATGTGAATGGGAACATCTCTCTTGTAATATACTCCCAGAAAAGTAATCGCAAACGAAGTAAGGGTTTCTAGTGTAACTGTGCATCTGTCCGGTCGGACTATCTATGATGACGTTTCAAATCAGTGTGGAGGCTTTCTATATCCAGGAGATGTTGAGGTATCTGAAAGCGTGAAACCTCCCAAATTGACATGTACGTCTGCAACAAATCACACGTTTTTGAGAATGCAGGAATACCGTCACCTCCCGACGAATAATATAAATATTGACGGGATTAACGACTACAAAGGTTGTTGCACAACATAACAACGTAGTCAATCAATCCATAAGGAAAATATGCTCAACAATCAATTACACGATGTGTTCGAATCAGTACGTTAGACCAATATCTTGAGAAGTTTTGTTAAACAATACCAGCACACTGATTAGGATTATTGAACGATCTATTTTTGATAATGACTAATATTCAATAAAGTACCGCATAAACTAAAAAGATTGTAAGCAAACTACTTCAAATTACAAAAAATTACTCACTTCATATATGGTTAATTATTAATTGGTCTTTATTTTTTGTGCAGACTTTACTTTAACGAATATATTTTCCTTTACGAAATAAGAGTTTCTTCATGTAATTTTTCCTTCCTCCTACGGAGAGGAGAGAACGTTATGTAATACTGCTAGAAAAAACTGCGAATTTTCGGCAGAAAAATTCCCTTGGTAACATGTAGTGGATAAACACAGTTGCTAAATTAAGAAAAAGAAATCAACTATCACGTGGTGTAGCCAGAATTCATATTTTGTAGGTCCTTGGTATCGAAAAATCGAATGACGGCGAAACGTCTGTCCATTACTCGATCCGTCCGTCTGTGGCTAGCGGCTAAATCGTTGAGCCGATTTCCTCCAAAATCGATATTCCCCGATCAATCTGGCTGATGTCGCGGCCCCTTGAATTTGAAACCGATATTTTAATTTTTTTTTGGGGGGGGTCTTTACATCAAGCCCCTTGGACATTTTCCAAATATTCAAAAAAATGGCTCCTTGGTTTTTGATTAAAATTTGTTGTTAGATATTGTGAAGAACATGGTCTGACGCAGGTCTGACGTTTGTTGAAAACAGATTTTTGGAAAATTGCAAACGTTCAAAATATTTTCGGCGTCTTCCTACAACTAAAATATTAAATATAGAGTATTCACTCTTAATGAAATATGTTCCTTAAAGATAGATTTTGAAATAAGGTCACGTACAATTTTTCAAAAATTTAAGTACTTTTCGCGTAATTTTGCCTGAAAATATGGGCGAGAAAGTACGTGCAGCTTTAGAATCACAAGTACTTTAAAGTTAAGGGTAACATCTAAACTGTATTACCAAGAATTTGTATTTACTATTCAAAATAAAAATTGCATTACGCTACAGTATAACTTAAAAACAATAGAAAAACCCCGATTAAAACATTCCAAAATAAAAACATACTGAGTAAAATGAGCTCCCTGTAAACCTTGATCAAAAACAAAAAATGGTTTTAAAATTAAATATCCATACAATAGTATTTGTGAAACAAAATTATATTCTTAATGTTATGTTATATTGGCGAAGGAGGAATAGTGAATGCATTTGCAGTTGCGTTTCAGAGCGATCAGAGGGAGAAAATACGATATGAGGGAAATCTGTTTAATGATACTACAACAAAATGATACAAGATTAATTATTTAAATGCCTTTATTAAATAAAATTAAAAAACAGACATTTAAAGAAATTAATACAAGAGAGTTTCTTGGTAAATTCCTGGCATGAAAGTACTCATTTCACAGAAACCAATTCTTGTGCAAAAGCAGTCTTGGGCGAAGGGCGGACGGATGCGGCGAGGGCGTGCAGGGTCTCAGAGGCCGGAGTTCTCCCGGATCCACGCGCGCAGCGTGGCCACACGCGCGTACACGCCGGGGGCGTTGGCGCGCGCGCAGCCGCGCCCGAACGACACGATGCCCACCTGCCTGCCGTTGGCCACCAGGGGGCCGCCGGAGTCTCCCTGCGGGGCACACACCGCACCGCGTCAGCACGCGCCGCCACGCAATCAGCAGGCCCAGGCCCAGGCCCAGGCCCACGCCCAGGCGCAGCCCCAGGCCCAGGCCCAGGCCACGCCCGCGCCCAGGCCCAGGCCCAGGCCCAGGCCCAGGCCCAGGCCCAGGCCCAGGCCCAGGCCCAGGCCCAGGCCAAGGCCAAGGCCACGGCCAAGGCCAAGGCCCAGGCCCATCCCCAGGCCCAGCCCCAGGCCAAGTCCCTGTCCCGGCCCAGGCCCAGGCCCAGGCCCAGGCCCAGGCCCAGGCCCACCCCAGGCCCAGGCCCAGGCCCAGCGCCCAGGCCCAGGCCCAGGCCCAGGCCCAGGCCCAGGCCCAGGCCCAGCCCCAGGCCCAGCCCCAGGCCCAGCCCCAGGCCCAGCCCCAGGCTTAACCACAGGCCCACAACCAGGCTCAGTGCCCAGGCCTAAGCCCCACGCACACTCACCTGGCACGCGTCGTAGCCGCCCGACTGGAAGCCCGCGCAGATCATGCGCTCCGTGATGCCCACGTACGCCTCGCTGCAGGCGCTGTTGGAGATGATGGGCACCTCCACCTCCTGCAGGATGTCGGCGGCCCGCCCGGACTCCTGTTCAACCACAACAACGTTATTCCTAGCAGTACCCCGATGGCTTGCTACTGAAGCTACTTTGACTGAGGGTGGTATTCTGATTTCTAATCTTTTCTCGCTGTAGCAAAGCCCCTTCGTTAAGAGCATGATGCAAATAAGAAACTGCCTTCAACGTTTCAATGAGGAACCCAGTTAGTGTGAGGGCCCACCTCGAGGTCTCCCCAGCCGGTGACGACGGCGGGCGTGCCCGCGGCCACCACGTCGCCCTCCGCCTCCAGCGGCACCGGCTGCGCCGTCGCCGAGAAGGTGATGGGCGCCTCCAGTCGCAGCAGCGCGATGTCGAAGTCGTGTCCGTTGGTGCCGTACTGCTTGTGCACGATGAACTCTGCGATGCGGTGCACGGAGCCGCCTTGGTTGCGGACGCTGGAGCCCACGCGCACGGTGTACGTCAGGGGAAGGCTGCGAATGGAGGTCCAGAGTCAGCATCTCCCTCCCCCTCAACGCATTCAGGAGCAAAGCCCTTCATACTCACTAGCCTAAGCAGTGGGCGGCGGTCAGGATGTAATCTGCGCTGAGAATGGAGCCTCCACACCAATGGGAGCCCAGCAACAGCAGCGACACCTGAAATTCATCCGTGGTTGATGATAGAATATTGATTGATACTGGTCCGTAAGGTTACTAATAGATAAATTGAGCAATAAGTACATATCTTAGCAGAATAGTACTCGTACCTGGTAGGGGTACTTGGTGATGTCAGTGTCATCCCCTCCTACGATAATCCTCCCGTCGGGCCCATTGCTGCGGTCTAGGTTGAAACCTGAAATAGAATCCGCTTCATTTAACTGAAGGTATGTGTGTGGTAACAATAAACACTTAAATAGGTTATTATTTTCTCTGTTTATGGCGAGAGAAAAAATAGTTAAATTCTATAAATTATAAGTTGTTACGTACTACCTGCATGTTGCGGAAAACTTACAAAAAGTGTATATTTTGTCACATCTTTGCTAGATACTTTCATTATCAATAGAGAACTCGATATTGATATATTTATGGCGAATAATGGTTGCAATACGTAGCAATAATGTGATAACAAGAATATAATGAATACTCATTGAACTTTTTTTTTGTTTGCGGAATGTTGTTAAACACAATGACTCTACAGTCCTATCATTTTTAATTGGATAAACCAGATTATCTACTGTGTTAACATAGCAAAATGTTATAAGTCACAATTTAAACATTTTTCTTGACTGCAATTTTAAGCATCATGATGTCATGAAAAATTACTCTGTGGCTTCTATCTTATTGCAATTTTCCACCATTGGTTTTTCGTAATTTTACAAGAGAATTGTACATTTTGCCTCCTTCTAAACATTAACAAACACGAGTGAGTTATGTCACTTTTAGTCTCATGATGTGAGAGTGCGACGTATACCATTTTGCCATGTATGCATAGGTATATTGTACACAGATAGCATCGTGTTTGCCTTCTCACCTAGAGCTGCTGCCGCCAAGCACAGAAGAAAAACTGCACGAAGCATTCTGCAACTTCAACACGAGTATCGGCGAAAGTGAAGTGCTAGTCCCGGATTCGTGGATCTCTTTTATACTATACGTAGATGATTCTTCGTCCATTCATTAGATCCAGGGATTTCCTTGTCTCCTGCACTCTTATACGCTTATCGCTTATGAGACTTTCCCACTCGTGACTTATCTCTTTGGAGTATCTTCTAAGAGGCGAATTCATTCAAAAGTACTCGTTCCACTTCATTGAGACTGTGGTATGAATGAATCAATAATCAATGTCCATCTGTCCGGGAATTTGCTCGATTCAAAATTTTCCCAAGGTAACTTACGTATTTTCCGCCGCCTTGTAGCAAAAATGTTCATACAATTTATTTATAAGAACAAAGATCACGCTATACACGAATACACTACATGATACATAGTCATATACTCATACTGGAAATACATTTTTGAAACACTTAATGTCAGTTTGGTGTTTGACGGTATTAGAGGTTAATTTCAGATAGTAAATTTAATGTGTTTGTCTGATTGGCTATACTTTATATTCCTCAAACGGCTTCTTAAATGAGCCATTCCATAACTTATCTGAAAACGACCAATATATGAAATGTTTGCATTAGTATCGCCTACTACATACGTAGTATATAGAATGCTATTTAATGCTGAGGCGAACAATGCGGATGTTCTGGTACAAAAAGTCGTAATTCATGTTCCTGATATTGAAAAAGTGAATCATTAATGTTGTTATATGTAGTATATTATTATTAAAACGTATTGTTACTCAGTAATAAGGTCACAATTTGGATAGCTTTACGTATGCGGAACATATTTTTCGATTATAAATGCATCCAACAAGGTGACGGGAAAGGTGACAATATTATTATTATAATTACAATTCGTATTGACTATATTAATTAATTATTAAATATTATATAATTCGTATTGACTATTATAATATTTATTACAACATCTCAAACTTAACTTTCTGTAAAAACATTTCCTATCTTCAGTGGATCTATAACTTGAGGAACGAAAACGAGAATATAAGATAATATTTATAATTAAAACACTAGGAATTTTCTTTTAGAAAGAGTTTTCAACTCAACCGAATTTTGCAATTTTACTTTAGATGAAAGCTAGGAGTCTCAGGTATATTAACGATGTTATTGTGTAATCCCTAAATTTGAATATTTTAAAATTAATAGAATAAACGCTAAAGACAGTGTAATTTGTCATCAAGTCTTTTATAGGTCTTGATTGTTTTGTTGTGCGAATTGTAATTGATCTATCAAAATCAGTCGATGCAAACAGAAGATAAAGATCCCTTTCGGGTCGAAGATTGAGTGTTCGTAACCGTGAAGATTAGTGAGTGTATACAAACGTAATGTCCAGCAATCGTTTCTCAGGCCTGCCTCTTCCCAAAATCAGTGTTTATGTTACATGTGATCCTTTACGTTTTTACGTTAATGTGTTTAACAGAATATTCTGGCTAATCGACAGAATCTACTAATAGTTAAAGCAACTGAAAATACAAACGCCAACATTTAATTTAACAAAAATTTAAAGTGCTGCCTGGAGCAAATCCACCCTTCATTATCTAAAGTCACCCTAAGTGACGTACATATCTATAATTATAGCATATTTTTAAAAATTTTGTTTTATTTCGTCATCTGGGGGCGTGCACAAATACGTCAGCGTGTATTGTTTGCCTTAATTCCCTACAACACCCAAGAAATTTGATAACCTATGAAAACAGAGGGATCACTGAGCTTCTGGCCCCTCGTGCATGGCTGAGAAATGCAATGGAAAATGGTGGAGTGAACTCAACCGATAACAGAGCAAGTCTTTCTTCAGACAAATATACGCCTCCAGCCCCCTTTGTTTTTGTGGATTATTATGTTACGTTTAAAAAAAACATCACTACGAACTTTTGTAAAATCTAATATTGTTTACGTTCGAAAATTGTTAACCGACTACAAGTTTAGTCGACTACAAGTTTAGACTAGTCGTTTTTGTGACTCCCAGACAGCAGAAAACTGATGATGATGGCTAAGCCATCGAAAGCTGCTATTATTGAAATAAATACTATTGTTGACAATGACAACGCCTTCAATCATTTCAATTATGTAAATGTCAACTACAACTCACCACTGAATCAATTTATTTTAGTGGTCAGTTAAGCTATGGACACGTGAGAAAATTTTCGTGAACTGTAATTAAATTGAATTAATTATAGAGACCGAAAGTCAAGGAATAAAAAGGTTGATAGGTGATGGAGTGGTTAGCCAATCATGAAGAGCATAACATTATGTGATAGAGAAAATTCGCAGAATTCATGAAGAAGAAACGCTTTGAGACGCTACTACTCAGGGGGGAGCAAACAAGTGAACGGCGCGAGGTACAAGTTGCCGCAAGAGAATGATGGTGAGTAGACGGTGGCAGATGGTGCGAGAGCGATGGTGATGTGAAGACGTATCGCAGCACACTTGAGGGCCGAATAGCGCGAGCAATAATAAATGTAGACGTCTCGAAACACGATAGTAGTCAGAACAGCGTCAGAGATGGTTGAATGTAAAAGAAAAGTATTGTGGTAGAGCAGCGCGAATTAGTACCAAAAGGAATGTTTGGTATACAAATTTGTAGAAACTGATGGACAAAAATATTGGACTGAAGGGGATCCAGCACGCCTGAGATGACATCGTCCAAGCTTCCGAATGTGTGTGTATATATTGTGACATACCAACATGTCACACATTTATTTACTAATATTTGTCGTAAATGGGGTAAATATACAAGGATAAACAAATAGAAATATGGCGCCCTAGCAACGGCAGCCGAGTTGTTGTCAAGGTCAATAAACTTCATTCTGGCATTGGACCTGAGGGCATGACTAGCTGATCAAGTAAACATTTAGGGATTGGTTGAGAAAGCAATGACAGTCTAGGGCATAGCTAGTTGATTATGTAATCAATTTAGGGATTGGCCAGGAGAACAGTGACAGTCTATTCACGACGGAAGTGCGTCGAATGTTTCTGGTGAAAAACAGTAGAAAGAAATAGACCGAGGCTTGAAGGGCTGAACAGAAAGATTATTTTCACATTCTGACATGCGCGTGCGGGACGCTCGCAGATGATTAATTTTGTGAGATTGGGACTTGTAATTTTTTTGTTGAGAGTGAATAGTTGTCAGACCTTGAGTAATTCTTGAGTGCGACGAACGGAAATTAGAATTTTCTCGGGATGAAATAACGTGATGGACTTGGAATCATTCTGAGTAAATAATAGTTTGCTGAACTTTAACATTCTCGCCCCGTAATCTGAAAGAACTGGGAACTTTCGCGGAGTAAATTAAATTAGAACTACAAGTATTTGAGGCAATGAGGATCAGTGACTCGACAACATTTGTGCAAGAGCAGGAGAGAGAATCTGATACTTGGACTTTGGAATTCTCGTCACCGAGAAGAAGAGGAAAATGGTTCTTCGTGGCGCCCTCGTTCAAGTGCGCGCGAAGACGGGTACTGCAGGATAAGGTTCGAAAGAGCTCATGACCAAAAGAACATTCTTTATTTGTTTCAAATTTTTCAAGACATATTTTTGCCTGGCATTGAAATAGAACAAACGATTTTCATTTGGCCAATTCCAGCTAATAAGTAGCTAGACAATATATATTTGTTTTCAGATTCCTCGCCACTCTGTATAGATGACAGATCGGATAATCGGCTGTTAGTAGGTAATAGCGATTATTTCTAACGAAATCCATCAACCCAGCTAGCGGGATATTGATTTTTTTAGATAACGGTTGAAACATTAATTTTAATAATATTAACGTAACCTTTTCCTGGCGCCATAAAACAAAAATTCGGAACGGGTTACATCGAAACGCTCAATAATTTTATGAACAGTTTGTGTGTGGGCATTGTTTGTGTGTGGGCATCTCTCTCTCTCTCTCTCTCTCTCTCTCTCTCTCTCTCTCTCTGTATACACACACACACACACACACACACAACACACACACACACACATAAGAGCTGTTAACTTCCACACCGTGTGACCGATCTCCATGCATGTTGACAAATCTACCCAAAGGGCTTATATGCCGTTATTTTTGTTGTAACTCCACTAGATGACGTTGGATAACAAACCTAAATATTCATGTCAAATGCAACCCGCAACACTCAAAAATCTAAATCGTTAAATAACTCGTAATTGAAGTGTTTTAGCGCATTAAAAACTAACATTTTGAGGCCCAAGGGTTCAAAGTAACGTGTCTCACGCCGCAATCTACAGGATGGGATGAGATCATCTTGAACAATTATTACAATTTTGTTGGTCCGGCGCTTTTCGATGTTACCTCACCTGCTCAAAGACGTACAGAATCTGCTACTAATGTTAATGAGAGCGACAGAGAGAGGCAGAGACAGAGACAGGCAGGGAAAGAGAGAGAGAGAGAGAGAGAGAAGAGACAGACAGACAGACAGACAGAGACCGAGACAGTGACAGTGACAGTGACAGTGACAGAGACAGAGACAGACAGACAGACAGACATGAGAGAGAAACGGAGAGAGAGAGGGAGGGAGAGACGGTGAGAGAAAGGAAGAGGGAAAGAAAAATAGGGAGATGAAGGACAGAACCACATCTGCGGGGTTCCGCTAGTTAATTATAATACAGAATAGATTTAAGCGTCGTAAGGGCAATTTTAGCCATGAGCGAGTGTTTTACAAAAGAATGGAGAATGGTAATATATGTGTAAGAGAGAAATTGATTGAATAAATAAATGCTTATATGTTTTGTTTCCGACTTATGTCATATGTTATGCAAAATATTGAAAGTCAGCAAGGCAGGAAATGTAAGTCACAATAATTCGCAATTATAAATGTGTTGTGCCAACGAGTTGTTTGTAATTTACTATTTGGGAAGAATTTCCTTACATCATTATATTTGATCTTGCAACTCCTTATGGACAAGTCTGTCGGCCAACGAACAAAATAAATATTTCTGTTACAACGAAAATCCCCATGATCATATAGGCAAACATGATAGCCACCAATAAATAAAGAATATTATTCAAATAAAGAAGGGATTGTGGTGGAGAATGGATATTCCAGTTGGGCATGAGTTTGCGGAAAAGAATAATAAAATAACTAATAATTATAAAGACCCTTGGCGAGATACACTGTTTTATTGTGAACCTTTAAAAGTGATCAAAACCAGCGTATTTTTTCTCCGCGCAGAGATTCAATCTAAAGCTTAAGCTTAACAACAACAATTGGTTCCTCGCAATATTTTAAATTATGTAATTTTCGAAAATTCGGAAAGTCCAACAAAAATTAGACTCGCGGAATAATTTTAGCGTCCTTTACTATATCCCATAAAAAATTAAAGAAAAAAGTAGAGCAGTTGTTGAGAAAATATGCTTTTACTTTCTCGTGTACTTACGAAACTCTGTTGTTACGTTTATACACGTGTTTCTTTAAACGTCCGTAAGTCCGCCTGTGAAAACCATTAGCTCCTAAACCATATGTAGGACTATTAAAAAAATGGATATTCCACGCTCGATCTGGCTCGACTCGAAGTGTCGCGATTTTGAAAAAGATACCTCAAATTGGGAGGTAATTTACATGAAGCCCCAGGGACATTTTCAAAATTTTCTCAAAAACGGTTCCATTTTTTAAAAGAATAGAATAAAATGCACTTATGAAGATAACAACTTCATTAGAAGTCATTAGAAACACTTCCATTCACAAATGCAATAGTGCTTACAAAACGCGGGAAATGGCGTGAAAGATATTTCACACAAATTACATGATACCCTAAAATTAACCGTCTGTAATAATAAACGTGCAATTAGCACTATATGTTACAAAAGTTTGAAGAAAACATTTATTTATTTATTTATTTATTTATTTATTTATTTATTTATTTATTTATTTATTTATTTATTTATTTATTTATTTATTTATTTATTTATTTATTTATTTATTTATTTATTTATTTATTTATTTATTTATTTGTTTATTTATTTATTTATTTATTCATTTATTTATTTATTTATTCATTTATTTATTTATTTATTTATTTATTTATTTATTTTACGTAAAAAAACAGTTAAAACTGCGTATGACGTGCTATGGGGAAGAGTGAATTGTGTGCACATTTTCAAAATTCTGTGATCCCTACACTAAGTCATATACTACTTAAATTTTGAATTTTTGAAGGGAGAAAAAAAACTCCCATGTAGTAAAATCTATTTTCAAAATAAATAAGCAATAAATTTTGAATTTTGAAAGGGAGAAAAAAAACAAAAACTCCCATGTAGTAAAATCTATTTTCAAAAATTAATAAGCAATAAATTTTGAATTTTGAAAGGGAGAAAAAAAAACTCCCATGTAATAAAATCTATTTTCAAGGATAAATAAGCAATAAATTTTGGCTCTTATTACTTCCTGCCGCGACAACATGGAAACGATAATTTGAATAATTGTATTTCCAATTAGAAGACGTGCACAGAAAATGAAGTTACATTTATGTCCAGAACAAAACAAGGGGCCATCTCAGCATTTGCTCAATGGATCAGGGAAACTGGACGAAAAACCTGATCGAGATGGGGCCAAGCCACTTTTTAAAAAGTGCTGTTTAGCGTTTTCAAAAATACGAAATTTTGAGTTCATTTTAACAGAAAACTGTCGAGTTTTAGAGAAATTTTATCTGACATTATTTAAAGCAAATGATCTCATATATACAATAATCTCAAAAATCGCAACAAATATTAACAACGTGAGAGAAAGCAAAAATCTTACATTTTCGTGATTTTTGAAAAACAAAAGGAGAAAGTAAAAAAGTATTTCCAGTATGCATATATGTTCTTGTATTATGTACGTAGTTCGTAGTTCCTTCGTGTTCCCTCGTAGTTCCTTCGTGTAACACGTGAGCATTTTATTATAAATAACTTGTGTGTAGTGCTTGATTTATAAATTTTTAGGTACAAGAAAGTGGCCCAAATTCAGTATCAATTTAATAGAAATAGTTTTATATTTATAATATAATTTAATAACATATTCTCCAGGTAACGGAAAGCCATATCGTCCCGCTCCGCAAGAAATCAAGCCTTGTGTTCATGTAATATTTTTATCGACAAGCCAGAGCATAATACGTGAAATACCTTGGGGGACATTTTGTATAAGGCAAATTCCCGGACAGATGGACATTGATTATTGATTCATTCATAGGCACAGTCTCAAAGAAGTGAAACCAATGTTGTAGTTTTTTTCAATGAATTCACCTCTTAGAAACTACTCGAAAGAGATAAGTCACAAGTGGGGGATCCTTATAAGAGATAAGCATATAAGGGTGCAGGAGAGAAGGAAATCCCTAGACCTAATGAATGGACGAAGAATCATCTACGTATAGTATAAAAGAGATCCACGAATCCGGGACTAGCACTTCACTTTCGCCGATACTCGTGTTGAAGTTGCAGAATGCTTCGTGCAGTTTTTCTTCTGTGCTTGGCGGCAGCAGCTCTAGGTGAGAAGGCAAACACGATGCTATCTGTGTACAATATACCTATGCATACATGGCAAAATGGTATACGTCGCACTCTCACATCATGAGACTAAAAGTGACATAACTCACTCGTGTTTGTTAATGTTTAGAAGGAGGCAAAATGTACAATTCTCTTGTAAAATTACGAAAAACCAATGGTGGAAAATTGCAATAAGATAGAAGCCACAGAGTAATTTTTCATGACATCATGATGCTTAAAATTGCAGTCAAGAAAAATGTTTAAATTGTGACTAATTTTAGATAATCTGGTTTATCCAATTAAAAATGATAGGACTGTAGAGTCATTGTGTTTAACAACATTCCGCAAACAAAAAAAAAGTTCAATGAGTATTCATTATATTCTTGTTATCACATTATTGCTACGTATTGCAACCATTATTCGCCATAAATATATCAATATCGAGTTCTCTATTGATAATGAAAGTATCTAGCAAAGATGTGACAAAATATACACTTTTTGTAAGTTTTCCGCAACATGCAGGTAGTACGTAACAACTTATAATTTATAGAATTTAACTATTTTTTCTCTCGCCATAAACAGAGAAAATAATAACCTATTTAAGTGTTTATTGTTACCACACACATACCTTCAGTTAAATGAAGCGGATTCTATTTCAGGTTTCAACCTAGACCGCAGCAATGGGCCCGACGGGAGGATTATCGTAGGAGGGGATGACACTGACATCACCAAGTACCCCTACCAGGTACGAGTACTATTCTGCTAAGATATGTACTTATTGCTCAATTTATCTATTAGTAACCTTACGGACCAGTATCAATCAATATTCTATCATCAACCACGGATGAATTTCAGGTGTCGCTGCTGTTGCTGGGCTCCCATTGGTGTGGAGGCTCCATTCTCAGCGCAGATTACATCCTGACCGCCGCCCCCTGCTTAGGCTAGTGAGTATGAAGGGCTTTGCTCCTGAATGCGTTGAGGGGGAGGGAGATGCTGACTCTGGACCTCCATTCGCAGCCTTCCCCTGACGTACACCGTGCGCGTGGGCTCCAGCGTCCGCAACCAAGGCGGCTCCGTGCACCGCATCGCAGAGTTCATCGTGCACAAGCAGTACGGCACCAACGGACACGACTTCGACATCGCGCTGCTGCGACTGGAGGCGCCCATCACCTTCTCGGCGACGGCGCAGCCGGTGCCGCTGGAGGCGGAGGGCGACGTGGTGGCCGCGGGCACGCCCGCCGTCGTCACCGGCTGGGGAGACCTCGAGGTGGGCCCTCACACTAACTGGGTTCCTCATTGAAACGTTGAAGGCAGTTTCTTATTTGCATCATGCTCTTAACGAAGGGGCTTTGCTACAGCGAGAAAAGATTAGAAATCAGAATACCACCCTCAGTCAAAGTAGCTTCAGTAGCAAGCCATCGGGGTACTGCTAGGAATAACGTTGTTGTGGTTGAACAGGAGTCCGGGCGGGCCGCCGACATCCTTCAGGAGGTGGAGGTGCCCATCATCTCCAACAGCGCCTGCAGCGAGGCGTACGTGGGCATCACGGAGCGCATGATCTGCGCGGGCTTCCAGTCGGGCGGCTACGACGCGTGCCAGGTGAGTGTGCGTGGGGCCTGGGACTGGGTCTGGGGCTGGTCCTGGTGCTGGGCATGGGGCTGGAGCTGGATCTGGGCCTAGGGCTGGGCCTGGGGCTGTGGGGGGGGGTTGGGCTGGGGGCGGGCCTGGGCCTGGGCCTGGGCCTGGACCTGGACCTGGACCTGGACCTGGGCCTGGGCCTGGGCCTGGGCCAGGGACTGGGCCTGGGGCTGGGGCTGGGGATGGGCCTGGGCCTTGGCCTGGACCTGGGCCTGGGCCTGGGCCTGGGCCGGGCCTGGGCCTGGGCCTGGGCCCGGGGCTGGCTGGGCCTGGGCGTGGGCCTGGGCCTGGGCCTGGGCCTGGGCCTGGGCCTGCTGATTGCGTGGCGGCGCGTGCTGACGCGGTGCGGTGTGTGCCCCGCAGGGAGACTCCGGCGGCCCCCTGGTGGCCAACGGCAGGCAGGTGGGCATCGTGTCGTTCGGGCGCGGCTGCGCGCGCGCCAACGCCCCCGGCGTGTACGCGCGTGTGGCCACGCTGCGCGCGTGGATCCGGGAGAACTCCGGCCTCTGAGACCCTGCACGCCCTCGCCGCATCCGTCCGCCCTTCGCCCAAGACTGCATTTGCACAAGAATTGGTTGCTTTGAAATGAGTACTTTCATGCCAGGAATGTACCAAGAAACTCTCTTGTATTAATTTCTTTAAATGTCTGTTTTTTAATTTTACATAATAAAGGCATTTACATAATGAAATTTGTATGACTTTGTTGTAGTATCATTAAACAGATTTCCCTCATATCGTATTTTTTTACATTTGGTTAGACTGTTGTTGAAAATGTTTCTTTTTTCGTAATGATTTTGCTTCATTAATCGACCAAAATGAAGAACCTATTGGAATATTTTTAGATCTTTCGTTAGCTTTTGAAGTTATTAACCATAACATCTTGCTCTCAAAATTACCTTCTCATAGAATTCGTGGTATTGTCCTAGATTGGATAACCTCTTACCTTAAACAACGATCTCAAAAGCGTAGAAATACCGTACTGGCACGAAAGGACATTATTTACTTATCTTTCCAATTTTTTGCCAATTGAAGATGGGTCCCCACAAGGTTCGATCTTAGGTCTTATCCTCTTTCTGTTGTACGTAAACGATATGCCCTCATCTATTAAAAATTGAAGAACAGTTGTTTGCCGGTAACACGGATGTTCTTTGCAATAACGAAACAATAAATAGTACAATTTCAGAAGTTTTAAATTGGTTTTGCAATAACAAATTAATAGTTAAGGAAGGAAATATTGTCTAAATGCAATTTTGAGTTTCAAATTGGCCTTCGTATGCTCCATTGAAAATGAACAATATGTAATTAGCTGATGTTAAGGTAACAGAATTTCTTGGTCTCTCAATTCAGTCAAACCTCAAATGAAATTTACAAATAACAGGATTAAACACTAAATTAAGCTCATTAAGTTTACGCATTCAGAATTCTTTCAAATTCTGTCAACCTTCATGCAGCTCCTTGCATGTATTTTGCTAATGTACATTCCCGCCTGAGATATGGTATAATATTCTTGGGAAGCTCATCCCTTAGTGACTAGACATTTAGATTGCAAAAGAAAATTATCCGAATAATGAAAAAATGCCATCCACATGATCCCTGCAAGCCTCTTTTCATTGCGCTTGGAATCTTACCATTGACTTGCCTATTCATTTACGAATCTGTAGAATGTGTCGAAACTGACTTACATAACGCTGGGAACATATTTTCATGTAATACTGATATTTGTAGTTACAACACACGACGTAGAAATCATGTTCATCAAGTGTCAGTATCAACAGCTCACTACAAGAAATCCACATACAACACATGTACGTTACTTTACAACGCATTGCCAGCTGACATTAAACAATTAAAATTGGTACACAAATTTAAGTTAAAAGTAAAATCTTTTTTGCTGCATAACTGTTTCTATACAATTAGAGATTATACTGATCGTCAAAAAGAAAAATAATGTTTACTTTAACAAAACAATGAGTTAGTATTGTATTGTATAATTTTTTAAAATGGCTTAATATGCCTGTAACAGGTAATGTACTTCAGTTTCCGGGTCAATGCCACCCATCTCGATCGGGTTTTTGTCCAGTTTCCCTCATCCATTGAGCAAATGCTGAGATGGCTCCTTTATTTGCTTCTGGACGTAAATGTATCTTCACTATGCGTGCGTTTTGTTGCGTTTTCGTTTTGCTTGTAGTGGTAGAAGGAGTTAGGATGAGCTTCTATTTTGTTACCAGTACAGAAAAATCAAATCTGCCGTTCGTTTACCGTTACAAATAAGTTTTCTATAACTCGGAAACGAAAATATCTAGTCTTTGAAACGTTAATCTCTCGCTTTTATAAATTTATTATTATTATTATTATTATTATTATTATTATTATTATTATTATTATTATTAGTTATTATTATTATTACTATTATTTTTTCATCTTTCAATTATTAATAGTTAAACTGTTGGGAAGGGATTCTGAAACTCAAGAAAGTGTGCGCAAATGATTTTCTCCCCCATACATCACATACAGCTTTTACTGTTTTTGACTAAATAAATATCTAATTGAGTTCTTATTCGCAAATATAAAAGCATGTTCAACTCTGGAGGTAGTGTTGTAGTCGGGAGGCTATTGACATCAGTTTCGGATGCGGAGAGCACTCAATTTAGAGCGCATTCTGGCGAGATAAGGTTTTGACGGTCTGCAATGGGACGTGATCGCAGGGCTGGGCTTGGTACAGGACTGTCGTTATCAGTGCCGGCGCTAGGTATGGGCACACCGGACCATCGCCCGGGGCTCCGCAAGTCAAGAGGCCCTATGATGGATCTGGTGGAAAAAAATACTAACAAATTGAAAAAGAAATTAGAACTCTGGAAAATCGTTATCATGATTTCATAATTCAGTAGTCTGATATATTTCATAAATTTTACAATTAATTTTTACTTTCTCGTATACATACGTATATACGGTAGTTATATATGTAGTATAGAGAAAGTTATGTAATACTGAGGAAAATCGATTTCGATATTTCAACGGAAATACACGTTTTAGGGTTTCCTGATATCAAAAAGTGGTTGCTTTTTTTCAAAACGTCCGTTCGTCTGTCTGTCGTATGAGAACAAATCTAGCTCCTAAGCCACGTACCAGCTTTTCAAATTGAAGAAACCCCTGTCCATCTGGCTCTAGTTGAAGCTTTGAAATTTTGAAAAACATTCTTTAAAATTTGGGGGTACTTTACATGAAGCATCACGACCATTTTCAAAATTTTATCAGAATCGTCTCCAAATTTTTTCTTTAAATTTCTTATAAGAACAGAGAAAATACACTTATAAAATGGCGTATGTCCGATTTCGATGGTTAACTCTAAAGTTTCGAAAATGCAAAAATTTGAATTTTTCCCGCGTCTTCCTACAGCTATAAAATTGAAAATAGAGATTTTTCCTTGAAATGAAATTTGTTGGCCGTAAATATCTCGTCCATTTAGGTCATGTAGATTTTTTTGAAAATTTTAGTAGTTTTCGTGCGACAGTGCATGCAACATTTGCAATTTTAAAAAATAACAAAAACAAGATTTTCTTATAAACGGTTCCAAATTTTTTCTTTAAATTTTTGGTGGGGATAATACAAAAGGCGCCCTATCCGATGACATAAACATCATATTGCTCTATTCTTTTGTTTTTTCAAAAATTACAAAAATGTAATTTTTTGACCAGTCTCTCACGTCGGAAATATTTACACTAGAGGCGACTTCACTTTATTAGATTTATGAGTACATGCACTTTAAATAATGTCAATTTCTCGAAAACAATTTTCTGTAAAAATGAGCTCTAAATTCCGGATTTTCACGCTCCATGTTCTAAAAAAATAAATAAATAAATAAATAAATAAATAAATAAATAAAAATTTTTTAAAAAAACTCCAATTTTTTTCTTCTAATGTTCCAGTGGATAGTGCTAATTGCACTGTTTAATATGTCACAGAGTTCATTTTGCTGTATTATTTGTTATTTAAAAAATTACACAGTGTAATTTTTTTGAAATATCTCTCACGTCATTAATATGCACATTTCCTTCAATTTGTATAGTTTGTTAGTGAAAGTATTTCAAATTACTTTAAATGAAGTTTTTCGAAAACTCAATATATTCCTGTGAAAGAGAGCTTCAAATTTCGCATTTACAGTAATGCTTAATCGCCATTTTCTTAAAATCGTCTTAAAATTGTTCAATGAAAATTGTTATTTAGAACGACGGTACGGTCTTCTTTAATATTCTTAAAATATAATTTAGGTTCTACTATTTAAAAGCCGAAAAGTTGCGAACATTTCAAAAACATTTTCTTTGGGCTGCAATAGACGGAAGCAGGCAAGGAGGAGGAACAAGACTACAGTACCAGTCCACACTAAGGAAATTAGAAAACGTCACTACGAGAAAGTCTGTGCCACTCTGTAGCACCTCTAGTTTACTTTAAGTAGTTCATTGTAGTCATTACTTATAAGGTAGATCTATGAAATGAATCAAATGATGCTAAAATTAAAATAGTTTCTACTGAAATTCATATTTATTATTCATTTATTTAACTAGTGATTTTATTAAAATCCAAATACAACAAACTGTTTTAGCGCTTTAGGCTTACTGAGATCATTGTATTCTTTGATCACTAAATACTTTTATTCTTAAAACTATTATTTAAAATATATTTCCAAAAACTCTTTCTGGCTTAAACGTAATTTTTATTACTTGTTGAAATAAAATAAAGTATAGTTTCTTGATACAACTTTCACATTTTTATTTTTTCGGGGGGAGAGGCTACATTTGTTTCTGCTTGTTTAAGTCCGGAAACTTGTCTACGTCTGGCACTGGTTGAATTTACTCCCCAATTCCGTCGATTGAGGCGTGTTTCTTATTTGTACTCCAGAAAAAAATGGATTGTTTCCTCGGCAATACTTAGAACTTTTCTCAGAACTTACATTAATTATACGCACATTCTTACGCGATAAAAGAAGAAAAATCGTCAAGGAATGGCTGTACATAAATGAAGCGCTTCTCAGAAAAATATCACAAGAAAAACGTGTTGTCAAAAAGCGTGTCTTCTCAATCTAATTGAGAAGATGGTGGCGTATATTCTCCACCACCTGAGGTGACTCAAGGGTTCTTTTGCGACATAATTCTATTCTTTATGACTAAGGTTTACAACTTTACCTTGACTTTCGGGAACTCTATCGTCCTATCTAGATCATTGAATATATTCTAATTGATACTACACTTATGAGGTTAGTAAACATAACAGTTGACTTGCCCATTATCACTCAATCTAAACCCCCATTATTTTCTAAATGTTTCATTTACAATATTGAAAATTAAGATTTTTTTACTCTAAAATTGACATTCCTCGATCGATCTGACTGATTTCGCGGCCCCTTGAATTTGAAACCGATATTTTAATTTTGGGAGGTAATTTTCATGACAGTTTCAAATTTTTCAAGAAAATGGCTTCAACGTTTTTGATTTAACTTTGTAATTGGATGTTGAGAATGACGTTTAAGATAATAGCGCAGGTATCATGTTTTGAAAACTTTTCTTTTTCGAAATTTGAAAGAATCAAAATATTTTTAGCGTCTACAACTACAACTAGGAATATAAACGTTTTTTTAAATGAAATGTGTCTATGAAAAACATATCTAAAATAATGTCATGTTCAATTTTTCAAAAACATTAGTATTTTGGCGAAATTTTGTGTCAAGCATAAGCAATTTTTATTTTCTTTAAACAATTTTGTTCTAAAAACGACACAATTTTTTTTCATTAAATTTCGACCTTATATATTGTAAAGGGTGTTTATAAGAGAATGGTGCAGGTCTCATATTTGTTGAAACATTAATTGTTTGGGGGATAATTTTTTTAGATGTCTTCCTACAACTACAATGGTAAAGAAACTATTTGTTTTTTAATGAAATGTGTTCATCAAAAACAGATCTTCCAATAACGTCATTTTTTTTTTTTTTTTTTTTTTTGAAAATGTAAGTATTTTATGTGTAATTTGGCTAGAAACAAAATCGCCTGCTCCGAATTTACTGCGCTTTATGAACGTAATTTTAGAAGTATTTTGAGGCAGTTGGATGCTACGTAGGTTATATTATTTCATTTTTATTTGTTTGTTTCTTACATTTGAGCCTTTGCTATACTTTATTAGTTCATCTTTTAGAATTTTTTTGAGACGTATTTGAAATACGTGAAATAAAAATTGCTAGCCTTCAGAGTATATCAGATTAAAATACATCAATGTTATTCATGGTTGCGACTCGCAAATTTCTGTGAATTACGTTTCATGATTTAGCTTTATGAAAGGCAGTTCTAATTGTCAAATTTGTGGTGATACTTGCTCGAAAATATTTAGTTTTCGCACCAAATGTTCTACCATCTGTAATGAGTTTTTCATGAAATGACGGCTGAGCCGTGTTAATTTGGAGAGAAATTAAGGTATAAATAGTATTATATAACCGTTAATAAAGGCGAGAAAGTACGCGCTGTTGAACACCACTAGTTTGAGAAAGCAATCTGTTTTTCAAAAACAGATATTTAAATAAGGTCATGCAAAATATTTCGGGAACGTAATTTTTTTCGGGTAATTTCGCGTGAAATATAGGTAATTTTTCAACATATTACAGTATTTGTTCAAAAACGGTTCCAGATTTTTTCTGGGACAAGGCTTAAACAATGTAGCAACTCTGATTTCCATTGAACTCGTATGAATTTGCGAAAATTACAAAGCTACAAATAATGTAAGAAAGTGCGTGCTGTTATAGTACCGTGAATTGGACTAATTGTGTATTATTCGCTCATGTTTTCTTGAGGAGTGGGAAGTTTGGTTGTTTTTACAAAAGGAATATTATATCAAATTTGTAGCTCGTTTTCGATGCAAAATATTTTCCATTTCACGAGAGCGAATATTTCTGGTTATCAGATTTTGTCTATAATGCTCGTTGCTATCATTTATTCCCAATTCAACTAATTTGAGTAAAGGAGTAGGGGTAGATAATCCGGGGTTCAAGAAAACGTGCGTGAGTAATAATTAAGGCCACTTTCAAAAATAGTATATATGTTGGTAGCACTATGTCCGCGAATAAGTGGTTGGTAGTGTTATAGATGGCAGCAGTGTCAAAAACGTCAAAAACTGTCAAAAGGCGCGAAACGTGGCTTTGTGTTCGCGTTACGTCTTTTACAAGAATTCTATAACTGCGAACTATATGCATTGAGATGATTTGAAGTCCGCTTGTGGTGATTTTGTTGTTGCATATTGCTTAGTCAAAGAAACAAATACCACCAAACCCTTTAGAAGGTTCATTGATAAAATAATTGAAAACGAATGGATATCAACGAAAATATTGAACATATCGTCAAATCCGATGTGGATTTGGAAAAGTGTCTCACCAACCGCGATTCTAAAGATAACATTACGTTTGGATCAGGAGTGAAATTTTCAGATCCATGTATTGTTGGAATAGATGAAGCTGGAAGAGGTCCTGTACTTGGTAAGAGTAATATACTTTTGAGTATGCCCAATGTGTATTTTCCACCGAATGGTTTGCTTGTTAATTTGTGTGCTCATTTAAATTAAATTCATTTAGCCACTTTAGAATTGTGTTTAGTATATTTTGTAGATAAAAACAATGCTGTGGTTGTCAGATTTAATTGACAAGTTATTTGGGTTGTAATTGGTGTTTTGTATCATCTACAAATTAGATTGAATTTTCAGATCTAAAAACATCCATGTTGTAACTAGAAAAAAGTTGGCTGATCTTTTCCTTCCTAATACAATATAATTGTAGGTTATATTGATGAACTGTAGAGTAACAATTTTTTTAACCTGCTTTGTATTCTTCGTTTATCAATTCTTACTACTTCATCAGTTAACAGTAATTGAAAACTGTAGATTGTAATTGTGGTTATTGAACATCTACTACAATGTCCCTAAATTCTATTTCAAATCAAAAAAATTCTTTTATATTCCTTATTGAATTCTTCACATTGCATGCTCCAAGCAATTTAATGTACTTTTGATGTTCTAGGACCAATGGTTTATGGTTTATGCTATTATCCACTGGGGAAGGAAAGCATCTTTAATGAACTGGGATGTGCTGATTCCAAGACTCTTACAGATGAAAAGAGAAAAGATATTTTTCAGAAAATGTGTACTGAAGATGTAGGATGGATTGTGGAAGCTCTTTCCCCAACTTTCATTAGTAACAATATGTTGTTGAGGTATTTATTACAAACTTCTGAACCTTGCGCAAAAAGTTAATTTAGTCTGCTTAAAAAATGTAGGTAATATTTTCTAATTTATTTTAGAATTGCTAAGTGATGAGAACTTTTATCAGGTAAAGTTGGTTATTTATAGGGTATTATCATTTAACATATTTTTGTGTCCCAATTGTGAGAATTTTAGTGCATATTCCCTTCTTTCTAAACAGCCAATTTCTTTTGAAACATTTCAAACAATATCTTGCTTATTTTCTTGAAAATATATCATCCATTTATCTGTAATATTTCTCATAAATCTCATTGATCTTAATTTTTATACATTATTCATATTTTTATTAAATTATGTGTTCACTACAAGTGAATACTTTTATGCTGTTACAGTTTTTAAAATTTTGGGGTTTTTAAGATTAATCTTATAAATATGTGAAAAAATATTTTTGGTCAGTGCCAGGTTACTAAACAGGCTGAGTAGGTTGCAGCCTGGGGCGCACAAATGTTGGGGGCGGATGAATTTAAGTGGGTGCAGAATTTCACAAGGAGAACTTTTGAATGTTTTGACAGAAATATTTATTTCCATATTTGTATCAAAGGAAAGTGTTAATTAATCAAATATAGTTCAAAACGACTCAACACAGTGGAACATTCACGATGGTTGTAGAGAAATGGTGGCCAAAGATGGATTTAAGTAAAATTATGACATCAATGTTTCTATATCTAAAAGGCGTTATGTAGATCAAAATCATATTTCTCTAAAACTATGGCAAATGGTATAGTTGTTAAAAGATTATTTTTAGTACATTCGCCATCTACAGGACATGTATTTTGTGCTCGTTTCAAATCTTATGGGGGAACTACTACTTTGCTCGCTACATCAGAGCTTAACAACTGGAAAAGTAGCAACAGCATTTCTCAACATGATAACAGTTCTGAACCTCAAGATTGGGTGTATGTAGGTCTGCAGTTTTAGAAGGAGTAGATTCAGATATTGTGAAACAGCACAAAAATAAAGAAGAAAATTGGATAAATGTCCTGAAAAGAATTGTAGAAACTGAAATTTTTAGCATTGAGAGGATAGTCTTTTTTGGCAACGAGGTTATTGGTCACAAAATGAAAACTTCTTAGGGTGCTTTGAGTTGCTATTCAAAATTGATTCGTTTATGGCTGGCCATTTTGTTCAGTATGGAAATAAAGGGCCACATTTGTGAGAAAAGGAATTAGAAAATGGTAATTTGGAGAGTATTCATTATTAAAGAAATTGTCGATACAAGACCAATCCATTCCAAATGACTAGATTATTTTAAGACTCTATTTAATGATGTCTGTTATACATAGGAACATACATACCTCTGTTTTACATAGAAAATGACATTTTGGGATGTCAAAAATATGAAGAAATTTGCAGACTAAAACGAGAAAACAAGATTCCATATGGCGATGCATATTTTATATGTACATTAAATGTTATTTTGACTTCAATACCAAATTTTTATAACAAAACATAAATAATACTGAAATACAAAAATTATTTTATAATTACCTTGTATTTTGAATTTATTGACCTAAAAATGTTTGATGTTATAAAACAATGCAAATATATAATCAATTATTTATAAAACAACAGAAATAATCAATTATTATATTACAATATTTGCATCAGTTACAAATATCTTACAAGATTTTTTAATTCAAAATATTATTAATAACTTTTACGGCAAAAAAGCAAATTAAAAAAGGGCGCTAAAACATTTGACAGCCTAGGGCACACATAAATCAAATTCAGGCGCTGTTTATTATTGATGCTATGATCTGATCTCAAATTAGTGTTAAAGAAGCAGCTTTAAAAAGAAACTACCTTGCTTCTCAGGCGACTGTAATATCTTTAGGAATATGTACATTAGATGAGCTAATAATTGTTTATTTATTTTCACCAAGTACAGAAATGAATCATGAAATTGAGACCCCCCCCCCCCCATCTATTCAAGACCGTTTTTCATGAGGCACAAAGAACCAGCTGAAGTACAGAACATGGTACATTGTGAGGAAGACATTTAATCTGACACTTCCCACTGCATAGGCATGGTGGAAAACCATGGTGGAGGGATCTAGGGTAGTTAGGGTGTTTTGGGGGGAATCTTTTGGTGGGGAGTGTTAGTGACCAATGTACATAACCTGATACATAATTACAATACGTGAGATGTGAGCAGTTTAGCTAGCAAGGCATGTGCTGTGTTCTCCACTTCACCAAAACTTTTTGTAGTAATAGGAACTAGCAGGTAGATTTTTTTCTTTACTTACATTTCATATCAATAAAAGAGACAAGTAACATGAGAAATAGAATAGATGTTAAAAAAAAAAAAAATGAAGGTCATGCACCAGAGGGGTTTCTCGATTGCTGTACAAAATAATGAAAATCAATTTGTAATATTTTTATTGGTTGGAGAAAAATTCAAAGAAAATAACTTCTCCATACCATGGAATCAAGTAACTATTAATAAGTGATTTTCGAGGGTGGCTTGTAGTGTAGTGATGAGACTGCTCTTTACTGGTCCTTGGGAGAGATGGGGGAGGGTCCTTGGGAAAGAGAGGAGGTAGTGGGGATGCCCCCTTCCAAGACCTTTGTTATGAATGAAAACTAGTGGACAGAATGCTAGGCTGAATGAAGGGTACAGGTTTGTTGAAGCTGACATCCAAAGGGAAGAAACAGAGTTTACTTTTTAATAAGTGATTTTTATTATTCTTTGCTAAATATATTCATTTTTACTTTCTAGCTATGGGCTGGAGAGTAAGTTATGTAAAGCTGTGTGAAAAAACGGTGAATTTTTGGCAGAAAAACTCTTTATTACAGGGCCTTGGTAACAAAAAAGTGGATAAATCCCGTTGCTGAATGTAGAAAAAAAATCCTTAACATGTGGTATAGCAAGAATCCATGTTTTCTGAGTCCTTGATACCGAAAAATTGAATGATGCCAAAATGCCTGTCTGTGAACAACGCTAGCGGTCAAACCATTCAGCTGATTTTCTGCAAATTTGATATTCCCTGATCTGGCTGATGTCGCAACACCTTGATTATGAAACCGATATTTTAATTTTGAGGGGTATTCTACTTGGGACGTTTCCCATATTAAAAAAAAAAAAAAAGCCCAATTGTTTTTAATTAAATTTTTGATAGTGTGAAGGACATTTAAGGTGCTGGTTCTCATTTTTGTTGAAAACTTGATTTTTTGAAAATTGAAAAAATTAAAAATTGAAAGGAGGGAGAGGGAGTTTCATGTTGATATGATGAAAAAATAATATTTAGATTTAAAATGCAGTGATTTTGTTGCAAATTCTCTCCTTACCACCGTGTTTATGGAAAATTCTTTTTTGTATTGTACAGAAGTAAATACTCACTTAACCAAATTGCACAAGATTCTACTGTTGGACTCCTGAACAAAATTATTTCTATGGGGATTAATATTGCCGAAGTTTATGTGGATACAGTTGGCCCACCAGAAAAATATCAGGTATATTAAAGTGATTCACTTTATTCGCTTGCTTTATTTTTTAAAGGAGTAGTTATTTGTATTTGCCATTCATGTTTTGTATGCTATTCAATTACTATTTTAGGACAAATTAAAATCTATATTTCCTGAATTCAAGATAGTTGTGGCTAAAAAGGCTGATTCATTGTATCCTGTTGTAAGTGCTGCAAGTATTTGTGCCAAAGTCAGTAGAGATACAGCATTAACGTCTTGGGTGTTTACTGAGGATTTTGAAATATCTCTTGAAGAAATTGGAAGTGGATACCCTAATGGTAAGTTAGAAGAAATTTGTAATTAACACTGAAATGTTCTAGGTTTTCATTTTAAAATACAATTTCCTGCTTTTGTTTTTTGAGAATCACAAACTTTTATAAATCTCCATCACTGTTGGTCGCGTTTCCTAAGAAATTGTAACTTTAAAAAAATCTCTCAAAGTTTAATGTTCATTTAACTTGCTCTGTACATATATACACTTTTTAAACTAACAAGATAGTTTGTATTGGGGCTGTGCCATATGCATGCTGTGTTGTGCACAATCCAGTTATCAACTCTGCCAAGTATTGCGAGAAAGATTTTGTGAGTAAAGAGCTGGGAAGTGGAAATAATGCATTCAATGTCAATATTATATTCTGAGCCAAGTTTCAAATTTCTTACACATAAAGGCCGGACTTTTAGGTGCAAACATTTGCTAATTCAGGTGCTAAAATAGGTGCCAAAAATATTAAAAATAGGGGCATGTTTAGGTGCAAAAAAAATAGTGCATATTTAAGTCCAAAAATATTACATGGTTTTATACCATAACATGACAAATTCACACGAACTTTTAAGGGAAAATGAGTAAGTTACATACACACTACATTTTTTTTTAAACAGATTGACAACATTGTTCTTTGTCATCAGGTTCACATTATCACCGTTCTTTTTTCCAATTTCCGAAGACCAAATCTTTCTAGTCTTCTTTGCTTGTGTGAAAATTCGCCACTGTTCAGTGGCCGGCAAATGCCCCTCCTCTAGTACATTAGTAGATGCCTCAAGGGCTTTGAAGGAGTGGACACACTAGGGTTTTCTTTCCAAAATGATTTGTGCAAAAGTTTTTTCAGCTTTTCAATGCAACAGATTGATCTTCGTCAATGTTCTTAACGAATTTCATTATTTTTTTTAAAAAGTGTTAAAAAGCATAAAACACACAATGGTTTCTCCACGTTCTGCAGCGAGCCATGAAGTGGTAACCAGAGATCGGCAGTGCTTTCTGGGTATACAAGAACGTTTGGAGGTCATTTAGTTAGCACGTTCTTTGTGAACAATTTGAATTCATTAGTGACGTTTTATTCTTCACATACTACTTCTGATACTGTATGCAACCTAATCCAACAACTCTATGCAGTGTGATGAGCTACAGGATTTGCTTGAAAGATGTCCGTGAGTTAACAAAGGGGTAAATGCGATCGAGTTCTTAGTTAACACATCAGTTGAGAAAACATCAGATTTGCAACCAGAAGTGCACAAATGTTAGACATGAAATAGCAACATACTAAATACATCAGAACTTAATGGTGTTCTTTTAAAGTACTTTAAACGTTGGCAAGATTTCCGGTCGAAAAGACAACTCTTTCGCGACAACTGGTAATGGACGATAATGGGTCTCCTTCGCTTTTCTTCTCCTGATGTTAAAAATAGGGGCAGGTTATTTTGGAGCTAAGTGCAAAATTTGCACGTTGTTTAATTTAACTGTAAGCAATTAACTTTTTTTTTTTTTTTTCCCCACAATATAATCTTAACATTTTTTGAATCTTCAGAAAAGCTTTTCACTTCGTATGTTTGAAACATTCACTTTAAGTTTTGAAAATTTTTGAAAACAGTATGAGATATCAAAGAGGGCGTATGGATATTTCTTAAAGAATGCTTGATTACTGTTTATTTAAAACCAAAGTAAAAATAGTGGATCAGGGGTTACAGAGATAATGGGGTCTACGTTATGTTTTCATCTGTCATTTGTAATGGTGTCTCAATGTAAGGACTTAATTTGATGGCACCCTGCACTTTTACAGGTGTCATAATTAAGAATCAAAAGAGAAACTGCCTCCAAAAGGTTTTATGTACTCGTGCACCACTAAGGCCTGTTCTATATATTCTAAATATTCTAAGCTTTAATAATATTAATTGATCATAACATTTATTTATCAAACCAGAATATCATGGAGAAAATCTTCAAATTATTAGGTAAAATTCACCAGAATCCAATCGTTACTCTCGAGTAATAGAAAATGTATTTGGTGTTGTTGAACATCCAAACAGCTTTAGTTTTATGATATTGCGGACAAAATAACCCTATAGGCTAACACCTTTTGCAACTAGCCAAAGGCAAAGATTGTAGCGACATTTACCATCCATAAGCAAAACTTGTAGCAGAAATAATGAAATTTTAGAAATAAGAGTATTATTACCATGAAAATTTGTAGTTTTCAAATGTTGCCATCTGTGCTTGGTACCATTTTTCAAAATTTAACTATGTATAGTAAGAGTGGGATAGGGTTTTAAAGTTCAAGAAAATCTGTGCAGATTACACCTATCACACATACACTAAACACAGTTTTTAATGTATTATGATGGTAAAAAATTAACTATTGTTTGTTATTTCAGTGATTTTTCAAAATTTATTTAAGAAGAATGAGCAGTACAAATGTTTCAATTCTTTTATTTACTTCTAGATACAGCATTAAAAGTCAGTCTTATTTAGGGAGAGAATTTTGAAAGTTGGTCATTTATTTAATTTCCTGTCTTTCATAAAAGAAAAGCAAAATAAAATTGTATAAAATAATTCAGCAGTCTTGTTGGAAAAAGAAATTAAGAAAATATTTTGTAAACTGATAAGTTTGGAAACATATATCTGTGGCCCAAGATTTGTTTCTATTAGTAACCTCAATTTTTTACTTCCTCAGCCTACTTCATGAGAAGAGAAAGTATTGCTGGACCCTGATAATAAAAAGCGGATAAATCTTGTTACCGTCAATCAACCCATTGTGTTATCAGAATCCATGTATTGTTGGTCATTGTTTCTGAAAAATTGAGTGACGCCAAAATGTCTGTCAGTCCGTCTGTGGTCAACACCAGCGCCTAAACCATTAAGCCAATTTTTGGGTGTACTTTGCATGAAGCCTCTACATTTTCAAAATTTCCCCAAAAATGACTCCAGTGTTTTTAATTAAACTTTGGCCACGGAAAGATGTTTAATAGAATTTTCGAAAAAGGCCTGATTTAAATAACGCGAGAAAGTATGTGCTATAATAACCCCACTAAGTTAATGAAAACTATAGTGTTTTATATCTTGAATTTATGCATTATAAATCACTTTGAAATTAGCAAACGGTAAATTTAATTGTTCAAATTATTTTCTCTTAAACATTTTTTCTTTCTCTTTTATTCCCATTCAAAGTAGATTTTTGTTGATTGAATTTTTGAGGGTTGCATCTTATTTTATAGCCTTTGAAATCTAATATAGCTACATTTATTGTTACATTGAACTTTTAAGACCTCCCCTCTTCCAAAAATAATTATCAGTTGGGCAAAATTTTAATTTGTTAAATTGTTATTTTTTAGATCCGGTTACAAAAAAATTTCTAAAAGAAAATTTGGATAAGATTTTTGGATTTCCACAGTTGGTACGGTTTAGTTGGTCCACTGCAGACAAAATTCTTGAAGATGAATCATTTTGTACTGAATGGTAAGTAATAACAAAATTAAAAGTTTAAGTTAAAAAATGAAAGTATAAGTTTTCCCTTCTCCACACATTCCACTCTATTTTAATAGCATATTGGTTGTAGTGTCCAGATATGGGCACACAGAGGAGTTACTCTGAGAAGTGACCACTTTGACAGGTTAGGAAACATGAGCAAACTGTAAACAAAAGCACTCAAGAATGTGGACATAACTTGCAGTATATTGCCCATAGTGGCCCAGCAGTAGCTGGCAAAGCGATTCCTTCTTATAATAATCTCTCTATACCTGGGGCAACTTGCTCCAATCCTGAAACGAAATATCTATCATAAAGCACATAAAATCTGCTGAGTCTGCACTGACATTGTATGTTCTCTGTGTGTCCTTTCATGTTAAAAGTAATAAATTGTTATTAAGACTATAATATTGTGTAATATAGTTATTTAAAGAGTAATACTAGTGTTACCTGTGGTACTGATTGCACTGTGTAATTCTGTGCTCTTTCTCTAATAGAATGTTACTCTTGATATTATGTGAAGTGTTTTTCAAGAAGTGTAGATATAGCAGCTCCAATATAGCATTATACCTAATAGCCTTTATACAGTAAAATTTAGTGATGTTTCTGAATACATGTGATGAGAACATTGTACTAAAGATATAAGACGGTATTGTCTGTCATATTACTTGCGTAATGTAATTCAGTGTTGTCAGTCGGATGTTATGTCAAAATAATCCATCCGTATGGTATAAAATACTTTGGTAATGCTGAAATAAAGTAACATTAGGCCAAGATGCACACAGAGTTGCATGTTATCGGAAAGAAAAATTATTGATTAGCATTTTTTTAAGGTAGACCAATAAAGAGCAGGTTTAGTTGCTTGGTAGCCACTAATTGTTTATAACTAGGGCTAGGAAGTTGGTGCAAGATTTTGGCCCTGACATATGCGTGCAAATAATATGTCACAAAAGTTGATGCATGCTCAGAAATGTTTAAAATGCACAGCCTTTAGTTACAAAGTCATCTATTTTGCAATGGCAATTATATCTCTTTGTCTAGAGAAAGAATCATTTATTTATTTTATTTTTATTTATTTTACGTCAAAAAAACAGTTAAAAACTGCGTATGACGTGCTATGGTGAAAAGTGAATTGTGTGCACATTTTCAAAATTCTGTGATCCCTACACTAAGTCCTATACTACTTAAATTTTGAATTTTTGAAAGGGGAAAAAAACAAAACAAAAAAAACTCCCATGTAATAAAATCCATTTTCAAGGATAAATAGCAATAAAATTTGAAAGGGAAAAAAAAAAAAAAAAAAAAAACTCCCATGTAATAAAATCTATTTTCAAGGATAAATAAGCAATAAATTTTGGCTCTTATTACTTCCTGCCGCGACAACATGGAAACGATAATTTGAATAATTGTATTTCCCACTGAATTCTAGAAGACGTGCACAGAAAATGAAGTTAGATTTATGTCCAGAAGCAAAACAAGGGGCCATCTCAGCATTTGCTCAATGGATCAGGAAACTGGACGAAAAACCTGATCGAGATGGGGTCATTGACGGAAGCTGTAGTACAATAGTTGTTACAGGTTGTTTATACTCATTTATACAGTCCAAATGGTAAATAATGCATTATGTATCATTGTTAAAATTAATGTTACTTTTCTTGTGATGCTCAATATAGTCTCTAATTGTATAGAAACAGTTATGCAGCAGAAACGATTTCACTTGGGATTTGAACTTTTCTATTGAATTTAATCGTTTAATGTCATCTGGCAAAGTGTTGTAAAATAATTTATTTCACAAATGTTGGCTAACATGTGCTGTACCTGCTATTATTTTTTGTCATTTTACCAATAGAATAATACTTGCATGAAATTAATTTATGTACTAACTAGAGTGCAAGAAAAGTACATTTGCAAACTTTCTTTTTAGGAAATATTATTTACATGAATAGCTGTGTAATTAAAATTTAGTATATTGAATGTTGAACTAAAAGCATAATTATAGCAAACAATTCAGGGCGATTGAAATTTATATTTATAACCAGTGTGTGTACATTTGTTTGATGGCTTCCTTTATGTGCACTCATTTCATCCGCTTTTCACATGATTTGGTAAATTTTTACAATATTCCTTTTAGTTATGATATCCGAAGAATGTAAATCACTCATGTAAACTGTCCTTAACCTGTAACAGTTCACACTGGACTGACACTTTGTGCATTAAAAGCTGGCGTTTGGTGCATCCAACTGGCAGAAGAATACATTTTACTTTGCGATGTGCTCTTTAGCAAAACTCAAATATTTTAGAACTTCAAAAAAATCGTCTACTGACCTAAACAAAGCATATATTGGGAAATTTTTAACACTGAATTATTATATTTCCTTTGAACTTAACCATGGGTATATTGACATACAACATATTACTCCTTACCTTTTGCATATGGACATGTAATTCTATACAGAATCACGATTCCTGGAAGTTCTCTTGATTGAAAAAATTTCAGCCTTTTTTTTTTTTAAAATACAGTTTCAAAATATGTTTGTAAGCTTATTATAATATCGTGATAGATGGCTTCTCGGCTGACTAGTAGAATGTGGTCCACGGAATTCTTGTTATACCAATTCTTGCATCCATGCCCAAATTAAAAATGTTTCAGATGTCCTCAACGGTTTACTATTAATAGGACTTAATATTTCCCTCAAAATTAACACAGGGTTGCGACATTTCCTATCTGTGTTTCGTATGAAACACCTACTCGCGACTGACTAAATTCAGCTACTTATTGAAAATTTATTCTATTTAATGTACATCCCCTCAAAACGTAGTCAATTTTTCTGAAATTCCAATTACTACATTAATAAAAATTCTAATTACAATTTAATACTACTTAAACAATAACAAGCTCTCAAACTTCAAACTTAATTGTAAATTCGCCTCATTATCATTTACGTAATATCCAACCTATGCTGAAAATCCATTCGCACCTCATCAACGACTTACGTGTGTTCACTTCAATAATTTTCTAGAGAATGATCCCAAGTGGCCTTCCACAAGCTCACGGCTCTCAATGTCCGCTCCACACTGTGTCCATATAATGTGTTCAGGACCGTGTCCATCTGCACAGTGTTATGACACCAAGCATGGAATATTAAACTGTTGATCGGTTGTCCTAACAACAGGTATTCTTTGACTTAAGAGTTTGAAAACAATGCCGTTGTTCCAACACTGGATGCTGTTTTTATCATTTAAACTAAACTCAGGGTTCTTGGCTTATTACAACTTGTATTTAATGGGAAGTATGCTAGTTCTAAGGTAGTTGGGTTTGCCTTCAGAATTGAATGAAACAAATTTATAGGTGTCCTGGGAAGAAATGTCAATATTTTGCAAGTTCACACTATTGATCAATCAAAGCAAAAGATTTTTTATGAATGGGTATCCTGTTCTGAATGGTTTCCATGATGACTGTACAGTATTGTGTATTACTTATTCCGAAGGGTCACTTAAATAAAACTCACCATTTGTAATATCGGTGTCATTTTTTTCCACTGACGTGGATAATACAGTTTATATATCCCAGAAGATTTTCGAAAGTTCTGCTGTCAATAACAACATACTTTTCGACTTGTGTGAGGACATAGCATGCTGCTTGTTCAAGTTCATTATGACGTGTCTGGGTGAAAATAGCTTTGTGAATGTACAAGATGAATGGAAGTAATTAGCAAAAGTAAGTAGTGGCAAAATTATAGGTATATGTCATTGTTCCCAGGGGGTAGATTTGCGTACACTGTGGTTATACACACAAGCTGTTTTCATGCGATGTTCAACTAAAATGAATACCTTAAAAGTTTGTGAGCATCTTTTTTTATGGCTACACTCTACTATTTAAAGAATATTTTCCAGTTTCTTCACATGTTGATGTGCGTATTCCGTTGAAAGTAAAGTAGTGGGTACCACATCTTTAAAATGTCCTTAGAGCTGTGGAAAACATCTTATGATGCGGGGTACCCTAAGCAACTGCTTATTTTGCTTGTAGATCAATCCAACATTTGATGAAAGTCTTTTACATACAACATATTGGCATATTCTTTGTGAAGATGGGCAGCATTTTGTACAACTCGTATACAATGTAGTACCAACAATCATGGTCAACCAACATTTCATGGATAATGATTGACATTTCATGAATAACATGCTTCAGAAACTGGCACAGTCCAATAGTGGGCAATATTGTGCAGCCAATCCAAATTAGTGTACAGACAACCAGCTCTGCCTTGGAAACCCTTCTGAATAGGACACATGTTCTTATAAACTTTGCTTCCCAATTCCCAATACAGTAACCTCTCAAAGTCTTCACATTACCTTTTGGGCTATCTGGACATGTCTAAAAAATAAGTTAGGAGGCACTTTTCATCTCGTATGTTTAACCATTATTTAAATTGAAAAGATCAGAATTAAATTTTATTTGTGACTCCTGTGAAAGAATGGAAAAACAAGGGGGGGAAATGGGACAAATGTTTTTAACCTCCCTCTACCCCTTCACAAATTTTTGTCTTCCACACTGGTAAAAATCATTCTGTATTATCATGTAGTACATGAAAAAAATGGTATACCTAATTTTTTTTTTGTTGTTCTGTTTTGTTTTCAGGGAAGATGTGGAAGAAGGTGCTTCAGAGAAAACACCTAATATTCTTGGATTCTTCAAAAAGAGTCCACGCCAGAAGGAGCGTACTAAACATGAATTCTTTAAGAAGCGGAAGTTAATGCATACAGAAAACTTGTAAATGTTTAATTTTCTAAGTTGAAGGTTATCTATCTTAAGAGAGAGAAAAGTCACTTCATAATTATCTAACATTTTTTCGATTTGTCAAAAAATTATTCTAAAATAAAAATTAATCTTATTACGAAACAAAATATGTCTCTCTTTATAAGGAATGGAGATTAATTTTGTTTTTTCTTCCAGTTTAATTTTTATTTGTAAAATTGGAGAAAATGAATGTTTAATGAAGTGACTATTGTTAATTTTTTATCCATATGGTGTGATTCACAGTGCCTGTGTACATTTTTGTGGTTACCAATATGATATATCTGACTTTCTACCTTTACTCCAAAGAATCTCTGAAGAACAAAACATTTCATTATATTGAGTTATATATTCTCAAGTGCAGTTGCTTGGGTGCTAAGACATGAAGTTGCTTGATATTGTCAACGAAGAAAATCAACTCAGGAATTTCAAAAAGAGGTATGTTGTATAGAAAAGTCTTCAAACAATTCCATGGAAGGTACATAGAAATTTATTCTTTAAAAATTTAAAATGTTACTAATACTGAACAAGTGATACTTATAGATCTGTAGAAAAATGATGTGAGATTTTTAATATTAAAACTTATACAACAGCAAGCAATATTGCAAATATCGCAAGGGTGAACCGTTCATCAAAGTGTTTGCATTTCAATTTTTCTTAGTGATAATTTTGCTTCTTTTTATAATAATAGTGAATTACTTGGCATAAGATCTGATATTCTTTGTAGTAAAAATGTTGGAGAATGGTAAATTCGCATATTATGAAGATAGTTGCTCTAATATAAATTTGTAATCAAAAAAGAAAATTAGAATGAGAATGATCAGTGAAGAGAATGATAATGATCAAAGAAGGTAGAGTTTTTGATCAGAGAGATTTTGAAAGAAAACTTCTCCCAAAGACTAATACGATAATTTCACTCTCAGATTTTCAGAATATCTCCTACCAAATACAATCTATTTTAATTGGCTATTATTTTTGAGAAAGTATTTTTGTGCATGTGGGAAGAATAAAAACTTGAATTAAAAAAATGTTTTCATTTTTTTGTATGAATTGACATTTGAAATAATCTAACAAAAACACAATAAAAGAACCTGTTGTGTTATTACTCAATGTTTTTCTTTTACCACTTATTTCTCTTTAAATGATTCATCATGCTTTGTTGCAGTGTTCTAAATACATCCTGATCCCTTCCTCACTTTTTTTTTGTCAAATGAATTTGTATACACTATTGTGTAATTATTACTCGAATAATGTTTCTTGGTCTTATTGTCAATTGCAGAATGTCTGGTGACTCGTTTCGACAGCCTGCACAAAGAACTAGTAGAGCTAAAACAACACGTACTTTCTTGCCCTTAATAATGGTTATGTAATACTATTTTTTTGTATACCAGCATTATAAACAACCTTTTCTTTTCCAAGAAATCATTCATAAAAGGGCCTTTTATGGCACACATGATATATTAGATTTTACAGCATGAATGATTGCATGTTCACATGTTCAGCCAATTGCAACTAGAGAATCTTGGGGTGGTAGCGGTAAATGGAACAGCCGACCACTGTTTTCTCGTACAGATGTCAAATACCCGAGACGTCACAAGGAAGTTGTTTTGCAATATGGTTTGATTCTTTTAAAAATTTATAATGCTGTTATATAGCATATGCAATTCGTTTATAACGTTGCTTTATTGCATTCATACAAATTTTAAAACTCGCTCCTAATGTGGCTCATTTTTAAAGCATGCACTCATACAATTATGCTTAACATTATAAACTAATTGCATAAACTACTATTATACCATGATTTATCTCCAAATCATTCATCATTAAGCTGTGGATTCATAGGCCCAAAAAAATAGATATAGATAGGCAAAATAGTTTAAAATGAAAAATAGGTATTCAAAAAAAAGGCACTATATAGTTTTCTTATCCTTATTTACGTTCTTGAGTAGAAAGTTTTTGAAGTATACATAATAGAGTTACCTTCATTGCATGTTTGCTATCATTGTTGTTCTGACAAATCCTTGTAGAAATCCTCTTTCATTGTTGGACAATTCAGACAAAAAAAGGCTGAATCTAGTGCCTACCATTTAGCTTTCCTTTAAATGCATGCTGATGCTGCACAGTATAATCTTTTTTCTCACATTTAATTTAAATATAAGTGAAAATATTGTACACGGTTTGGTTTAATTGCCATGCATAACACAAATGTAACTAGTGGTGTTACAACAGTACATATTTTCGCATGTATCTAAAAATATATTTCAAAATTTGCAATTTTTTTAAATGAGACCTGCGCCATTCTTGTAAGTGTCCCTAGTTCTATTTCGGGGAAAAATTCAAGCAAACATTTGTAGTGGTTTTTGAGAATTATTTTTATAATTTATATGAAATTTAAGCAGAAATTCTGCAAAAACCACTCCTTTTTAAAAAAATTATACTTTTTTTTTTTAAGATCTGATTTTTTAGAACATATTTCATTTAAGACAAAAACCTTTGTATTCAATACTGCTTTTGCCATGCTAACTTTTTTTCAACTTTCGGAAAAAGTGTTTGTGAAAAATGGAACTGACACCAATTTTTATTCCGTACTTTGATACCTGCCAGGAGAAAATTTAAAAAAAAACATTTGGACCTTTTTCTGAGTAAAATATTGTTCAAAAACTCAAAATTAAAAAGAACATGATTACCACCAGTGATTTTGTCTGTGTTTCAAAACACGAAATACCCACACTATGGTGGCAGTAAAATGGAACATAGATTTATTAGTAATTGTTAGGTTTCTCTGTAATATGCTGGATAAAAATGAAAAAACACATTTTTTAAAATTTTTGATTAAGGATAATTGCATTTTAATCCATAAATAAGAGTATAGGCAACATTTAGGCATTTAAACTAAAATAGACATTTATAGACTTGCACTGTTCTCTTAAGTATGCTATAAGCTATCCTAGGTGAAAATTTAATTAAAATTGTTGGTGTGGATCTGGAGAAAAAATTGTTTAAACAAAATTAACTAGAGGTGCTACAAAATGTTACAGACTTTCTCGTAGCAAGGTTATCTACGTGGACTGGTGGTTATCTACGTGGTTATCGGGTGTGGACTGGTTACACAGACTTGCCCCATCCTCTTGCTAGCTGCCATCTATCATCGCCCATATATATTTTTGTGACATTTTCTCAACTTTCGGTTTCCAAATAGTGGAACCGAAATATTATTTTAAGAATATTCAAGACAAGCAAAACCTCTTCCTAAATGGCAATTTTCATTGAAAAATTAGAAGCAGTTTTCAAGAAAATGGGTATTAAGTGTTTCTGTAAATGCGAAATTTGAAGCTTTTTCACAGGAATCTATTGAGTGTTCAACAACTTTCATTGGAAGTCATTTGAAGCACTTCCATTCACAAATGCAATAATGTATTCAAATCGATGAAAATGTGCATGTTAACAATGTGAGAGATACCTTTAAAAAATTACATTTGTACAATTTTTTAAAAAACAAAATACACCAATATAAACTTAACATCATACTAAACAGTGCAATTAGCAGTATCCATTAGTCCATTAAAAAAGAGCAATTAAAAAAAAAAAATGGCGTTTGAGCGTTTCTGAAAATGCAAAATTTTGAGTTTGTTTTAAAATAAAACGTTGAGTTTACGAGAAACATTATTTGACATTATTTAAAGCACATGAATTCATGAATATAATAAAGTGAAGAAATCACATCTAATGTAAATATTCCCCTCATGAGAAAAAAGTCAAAACAATTACATATTTGTTATTTTGAAAAAAGAAGAAAAAAATAATAGAGCAATAAAGCGTTTGTCACCGTATAGGGTACATTTGGCATGACCCCTATCAAAACTTTGGAGTCGTTTTTGAGAAAAACCTTGTTTTTGTTTTTAAAATTGCAAATATTGCACGAAAACTACTTAAACTTTAAAAGATATATATGACCTGAATGAAAGAACTATTTATGAACAACAAATTTCATTGAAAGGAAAAATCTCTCTCTTCAAATTTATAGTTGTAGGAAGACACTGAAAAAAATCCAAACATTTTACAATTTTCGAAAATTCAGAGTTAACCGTGAAAAGAGGACATATGCTACCTTTATAAGTGTATTTTACTCTATTCTTACAGAAATTAAAAGAAAAAATTTGGAGTCTTTGAGGCTGCAAAATTGCTTCATCAGATTTTTGGGACTGCAACAGACGATGATATGGGTTGTCGACAAGACTCCTGTCACCTTTCCTGTCTTGACACAAGGGTTTTAAAAGTAAACTACACTTTTAAAACAATAATGGAAATGATTAGCATGAATAGAAATAAAAGTCTGAAATTTTATTTTATTTCATTTATTTATTTAAAGTATTGATGTGCGAAAATTACAAGGAAAACCGCTAACTTCTGAAAACTTCATTTTTGAGTTTGAAGGGCTCTGCGAATTTAATCGTTTAATGTCATCTGGCAAAGTGTTGTAAAATAATGTACATGTATTGTATGTGAATTTTTTGTAATGAGCTTTTGATACTGTCACCTGATGAATGTGATTTCTACGTCGAGTGTTATAGTAATAGAACTACTGCTGCAGAAAAAATATTCCCGCCACTTGAGCATATCATTTTTACAAAAACCACTGATTCGTAAATAAAAAGACACGGTGTGGTAGAATTCTAGATTAATGAAGAGAGGCTTACATGAATCACGTGGGGTGGGATTTGGTTATTATTCATGCAATTCGTTTTGTAATCTAAAAGTCTAGAATATAAGATGTATTTCCCTAGAATATTATGCCATATCTCAGGCGGGAATGAACATTCGCGAAGTATACACAACGAGCAGTATGAAGACTGACTGAATTTGCAAGAATTCTGAACGCGTAGCATAAAGAACTTAATTTTGTGTTCAATTCATTTAAATGGACGTTCCATTTAAGGTTTGACTGAATTGAGAGACCTAAAAATTTTGTTCCTTAACATCGATCAAATGGTACACTGTTCATTTTCAATGGAGCACAGGGTGTTTATTTGAAATGGAAAACTGCATTACAACCGTTTTCTTTTCGTTTACTATTAATTTGTTATTTCCAGATAATTTGAAACATCACGATATTGTACTATTTACGGTTTCTTTGCTGCAAGGATGTTCGTATCATCACCAAGAACCGTTCTTCCGTTTTGAATCGTCGAGGGCATATCGTTTACGTAAAGTAGGAACAAGATAGGGCCTAAAATCGATCCTTGAAGACTCCATGCAACTTGGGCAAGAGTCGGAAAGGTGCGTACGTAATGATGTTCCATCATTCCAGTAAGGTATTTCAACTCTCTGAGATCGTTGTTTAAAGGTACGAACATAACCAATCTGAGCAATTATAGTGTGATAGTGCTTGATTTCTAAGATTGTAGGTCGCAGAATGCCGCCAAATTAATCTTTAATTTAAATGGAAATTTATTCCATTATAATATAATATGGAAGTATTAAGATATATAATAAAATTTAATAATTATTCCCGATGTACCGGAACATGCAAATTAGTGTTCCGCCAGAAATCTAGTGCTGGTACAAACACTTATTTATAAATAATGTAGCGTTGATGTGATTAAAATAAAGAATATTATTAAATACATCCGTTGATAAAGATGCTCATTTAATGTCAGAATGCGCAGCTCATGTAAATATCTTCTCAGGCACAAGACGAACAGTATTCCAAGAGTACGGACAGGAGGCTGCGCAGTATTAACCGGCGAGGCGTACTTGTACAGCGTGCAGTAGCTGCCATCTTAGGGATAAAATCCAACGGCCAATCTTGGAAGGCTGCCGAGAAATTTGAAATACACGTACTAGTAAGTTATGCAGGAAGGTCAGCAATGGGATTCATGCCATATTATATTAGCAGTAGGGATATTGTATTTTTTCATTACTTTCATGCTCGTGTGTGTTCGTGTTGAATTCGTGTTTGTGGTGGCGATGAAAACTACGTAAAAATGTAGGTTACGAAGACATTTGTCATAGACGAAAAAACGGAGAATGACGGGACCAGTCAATCGAAATCCCGTCATTTGATGCTGGCCAGAGAGTATACTAATAGAGACGGCACTCAATGTTAATCCCAACGCTCTTATTCAAATTTCTAATTTTCATGGAGGGGGGAAGCCGCCATCAGGCCCCCGTTTGAGCCAATAGCGTCAGAAGGGCGTTCACCAATGGAGGTGGCGCGTATTGACGGCCGGGACATTTAAAATGAAGTTGTTTCAAAATGTAGCGTCAAATGAATACATTATTTTATATAAAAATACCTAGGTAATTAAGAAAATTAAAATATTAGGATTTGATCCTAAGTGCTGAATGGAATTATTGTCAGGTAGTACAAAATAAAAAGTTATTTTATAAACACAATATTTATTTCTAAATTATGTAAATGATCATACACAATATAAACAATAATACAATTTTTTACAAAATAAATGCTTGAGCAAGTAATCAGACATAAAGATTATTTTACTTTTGCCATTGACTAAATATTGAAACCATGAATTTAGACAATTGTCCAAATATAACTAGTGACCATTACTTCTTTATCTTGCATCATTATTAAAATGACATTCAACTATCAACACCTGTCAAATTTCAGCTATTATCAAAATTGCTATAAGGTACAATACAAATGAATATTATTGATAAGTTTTATAAATAAACAGGAAACTTGCATCTGCTGATCACAAAATCTGTCTTTTTTGCTTACTTTCTTCAAAAAAGCAATGTACACATTAAACTGCATTACAAGAAACATGTTTCCTCCTACCTAGTACAAGTGATGAACAAGTAAAAAAAATTACATGATTCTACTTCAACTTCATTAATCTCAAAGCAGGAGTTTTGGACTTGGTATGTTTCGCTAATATTCCGATATCTGGGCTACATATTTGTCCAGAAAGCATGGCTAGTTGCTCAATGGATGCGTGGATGAAAATCAAGGTCGATTTTATATCCAGAATTACTCAACATTTTGATACAGATATTGAACAGTTTTTCAATTACTAAAATATTTTCATGTCTTTTCCCAATCATGTTATGTGACTACACCCTTTAATTTCTATAAAACAAATATAACTAAATAAAAGCCTTGCTCATGCTCCAGAGTGCAGACATCTCCAGAACCATCAGAAATATGTTTAGAAAATAGCTAATATTCCTGGTAAAATACCAAACTGTTATACAAAGACTTATACGGATTCACAAGACAGATAGTGGGCCAAAAACACCTGAGATAAAATTTACTGCAACAGAAAAAGCACCAAAGTAGTTATCACTCAAAAATACAATTTTTATTCAATTGAATCCCAAAAAACTTCAAATTTAGTACATGTCTCCAAGAAAGTGGTCTGCAGTTTGGATTTACTAAATAACATATAGTAACTGGAAGTGCTACAGAATAAGCTTTCTCAAAAGTTAAGTTTCTAATTTCCTTTGGAGTGGACCGGCTCTATGGTCTTCCCTCATCCTCTTGCCAGCTGGCATCTGCCGCTTAAAATACGTTTTTTACCATTTCTCAACTCTTGATTACCAAATAGTAGAACCGAAATATTATTTTAAGATTATTAAAGAAAGGTTAAACCTTGTCTTAAATAGCAAGTTCATTGAAAATTTGAAGCCATTAAAAAAAAAAAGGCGTTAAGCGACCTGTAAATGCAAAATTGAAGCTCTTTTCTCTAAATCTATTTGAGTTTTCGAAAAACTTCATTTGAAGTAATTTGAGAACTTCCACTCCACAAATTCAATAATATATCTATTGAAATGTAATGCGTATTACTGGCATGAGATATTGAAAGAAATAAAAACATTTGTGCAATTTTGGGAAAACAAAAGAATACATAAAAATAGACATTACGATATATTATATTAAACAATTACCATTACCACTATTCGTTGAAATAGTTTAAAGAAAGAAGTCAAACCACCTTTGAGAAAATAGTGTTTGAGCTATTCTGAAAATGAGTAATTTTGAGCTCATTTGAATATTAAAAAAGTATTGAGTTTTCAAGAGAAAATTTACTTGACATTATTTAAAGTGCATGTACTCATAAAATATAATACTGATCAGAAAAAAAAGTAGAGAGCCGTTTTCGAGAAAATCTTCTTTTGTCATTTTTAAAATTCCAAATAGTTCACCCACAATTGCACAAAAACTACTAATATTTACAAAGCAATCTTCACACACCTTAAATGAAGAACTATTGCACATCAAATTTAATTCGAGAAAAGTCTCTTAACTTCAATATTGTAATTGAAAGAAGTTGACGATAAAAACGCACACTTTTTAAATTTCTGAAAATTCAGAGAGTTAATCTTGAAAGTGGACCTTTGCCACCTTTATAAGTATTTCTCTGTTCTTACAAGAAATTAAAACAAAAATTTAGTGCCATTTTTGAGAAAATTCTGAATCATTTCTTACGGCTTCGCATAAAGTTCCCCCCCAAAAACTAAGGAAGGAGTTTTAAAAATTTCTAACCTTCTACTAGATACATATTGACAGGGGAGTTTCTTCAATTTGAAAAAATTCTACATGGTTTAGGCGCTATGTTTTGTTCACATACTACAGACGTTTTGCTTCCAGTTGGTTGTTCATCAAGATCACAAAACCGAGATTTTGACTACACCACGTGTTGCAGGATTTTTTCTTCATTTAACAACCGAGAACTCAGACTACATGCCGAGCAGATCCTGCAAATGAAATAAGGATGTTTAATTAAGTAACAACGAAGTTTTTCTTATTACACCCTTCTAGTTGCTAATAATAATAATAATTATAATGAAACGTACCTTTGTTGTAGTAGCCTTCTATATTACAGGTGCACCCTCCAGAAACTCAGGACGCACATCAACAAAAAATTGGGCTCCGCATTAAGTGCTAGTCTGTCTGCTGCAGTGAACATTTCCAGCGTAAGTGCTCCCATACATATATCTCAACATTATGAGAATTTCCCAGGACTAGATGCAAAGTCAGATCCCCAATTGCCTTTAACCATTTCATACACCTGTAATAAAATTAGTAATGTATTATTGAGCTATTATAGTTATATCAAAATCACCTTAATGTTAATATAGCTATTATAACTTATCAATTACATGACTTTTAAAGCAACCAGTGCTTTCATGACTTCAATACATTGGATATTCATAATAATAGTGTTTACAATATCCTCGCATATAATTACATTATGTAAATTAATTTCATGTATTATTTACATGAAATACATACATACATACATACATACATACATAGTTGGTACGTCACTAAATAGTACATGAAAAAATTGTTATAGAACCATGCTAAGCATTTCATATCGCTTACCTTTCCAGGATCTCTTGAAACAAGAATTGCTGTTCACTCCTTCTATTTTTAGTTGTATCGGCAATTGAGTACCCAACAACGCCTAAATTGGGGCATTTCGAGAAACACAAACGCAGAAACACACAAACATAAAACACACAAACGCTGCAGCAAATACGTTCAGATGAAACCGTTTCGTTTTCACACAAAGCATGTTAATAATTGCCGGGTCTGGCCTGTAGATTTCGCGCGCCGCGCCTTTGGGCCCTTCGACGCTATTGGCCCACGGAGGGCCCCGCATGGCGGAATTCGATTTCGAATTCAAAAGTTTGAAATTTCAAATAAGAACAGGCCGGGGCCTATCTACTGGCAGAGGACTGATGCTGGCGCATGCGCAGTACAATTCTCCCCCAGACTCGTCATGTTTCGTCTTTCAAATCCGACTTGCAAAAACACTAATATTTCATTTCGGTTTTCTGGAAGACTTTTTTAAACTAATCTCCCGTGTTTCATTAAATCATCATAGAATTTGGGAATTTTTTTAACGGGAGCTTCTGGATATCTTGTATATATCACCAACAGTTAATAGTGTTAAAAAACTTAACATTATTTTTTATATTACTGAATACAAAATAAAATAATTCCTTACAGCTATAATCCGTCAAATGCATAAATACTGGTCACTATTAATTACACTTTTCGTAAACATTTGAAATATTTTTTTACTTTCTCGTTACTGCATACGCAGTACAAAGTATTTTAATGCTGCGATGGAAAATCGTTTTTTTGACAGTAACTCTCTTCTTATTCCTACTTGTAGCAAATTACTTTTTGTATTACGTTGTGTTGTGAGAATCCATGTTTGGTGGGTCCTTGATACCGATAAATCGATTGACGTGAGTGTTCAATGCGTCGCATGCATGCGTTTTAATTAGTTTGATGTTTGTATTCTCGTTTCTTGATCTTGCCAACCTGTTTATTTGCTTGAGTGTTTAAGACTGGCATAAATGTTTTAATTGCCAGTGATCTTATTCTCTTGTATTATCTCCCATCTTGTTATCTGTTCTTCTTGGAGTCAGTGATCAGAAGTGTATAAATACGTTTTAGTTTTTATGATATTATTATTCTTCTATAAATGTAGTGCCTATAAGTTCGTAAAGAAATTTCGTTCATATCGTATGGGCTATTTCATGTACTTTTTTTTAATATTGAAATTTCGGATTTTGTCAATGAAAACTTCATCCACATGTGAGTCTCGATGATGTAAAATCTCATTCTTCATAGAAGCAATATAACTTTCAAATGTTTCGAATTAATATTTTAATTAATTAAGCGTCCCCAGACACGTGTCCTTCAAGAGATCGTGATGTCGCTCGTGGAATGTTCTCGTCCATTCAAAAAGCGGCCATAGAAGTTTGCATGGCTTACTGGACGCAGCTTCTCTTTTGATTGTAAATTATACCTTAGGATATGGAAAAGTGCGGGGTACCACCAATTGTGGTGGGGCTTCACATGAATCTGCATGAAAGATAGCGGAAAATAATTTTGCTACCATCATCTCTGCAACCTTCCTCGATCTTATCGATTTTTATTTTTGAATGAAAAATAATGTTATTTAAGAAATTTCCTGATGTACTGTTTGATATTTCGTACATTTTAGAGTCAATTTTTTAACTCGAGTATAACTTTGGAAAAGTGCCCATGAGAATAATCTGAGATTTTGGTGCCATTTTGTTTACCGAGCGTCACATGTCTCAAAGAAACTTTTGTGAAGTTGTAATCTTATGGGTGAAAATAGTTTTTGAGATATAGCGATTTATTTGACACCGTGCATCGTCGTTGCACGGGGTGCATTTCTGCGTAGAGTTTGTATTTACGTAAAATTAAAATAAAATATTAAAGTCCTGCTTATAATGAGTATAAATTCATTGTTGTATAATTTGAATCATATAAATTAATTTTTCCAGCAAAAAATTATAGGCATTTTTAAGATTTGGAGGACTACGGTATCATTATTTTGTATCAATGATGTAAGATCAAATTATTGAAGAGATGGCAAACATTTAGATTATAACTCTTGATTACGTATTGAAATAAATATAAAGATAACGGAGGAATGTAATTTTATATCTCGAATTTTAATGATATTTTGTGTTTTCAGCGTAAACGTACTTGTTTTCACTGAGGGGAAACGAATTGTTGAAAAGAAGCTGTTCAATTAAGCAAAATGTTCATAAAATACTCAGTAATATAATACATTATTAGGTAGCATACGTTTCGTGGTACGGACTGTAAAGATTCAGCTAGCTGTCGACAGCGAGTGTCGAGATCAACAAAGAAATATCTCTATCGTCATTACAAGTCAGAATACACGAACTAAATTCCGAGAACATTTTTTCTTTGCCATTATCAAAGAAAATGCACCTCATAAATCTTGAACTTCTTTTATATAAAATGTATATAAAGTGTACTTTACGCGTTTTATAATTCACTTTTTCTAAAATGAATTCAATAAATTATTCTTTACTATGCTACACTCATTGTAGTGCGGTGCTTGTTGCAAGAGTAAAGGCTGATAAGTAGACCTCGGAACCATGCACTAAAGTTAATAATGCGCATGCAACCCTGCGCCGGAAACAGAGCGAAGGCATGGGTTAAACATAAATGGAGTTAGCAACAGCTAACATTTATTTACAGTTAATCTTCATTTTACACGGTAGTAGAAAACTCGTGTAATAAAAGCATATTTTCAACACAAAAAAAATATTAAGCTAGAGAACCAATAGCATTGTTACAAGATGCCGAAACATTCAGCCCAGTTTACTTAAGTTCTGCGCACGAATAAAGTTACAGGATGTAAATCGATTCAAGCGAAAACAATCTTATCAGAATATCGAAAAGAATATGTTGGTATTATAGCATTGGCATGGCTTAATTCACTTTTCTTTGCAAAGAGAAAAACGTTAAAATCGGCTTCAGCGCATGCATAAAACATGCAGTATATGCCTTTAAATATGTTACAAGCATTAAAATACGCAGTTAAAGAAAAAAATCCAGAATATGCAATTGCAAAACAAAAATGGACAATTTTTTATTGTTTGTAATAGGTAAAGTTATATACAATTTCTTTCGATGTGGTCGTTCAGTAAAAATATGCAACTTCATGAAGTTGCGCGATCTACTGATAAGATCAACAATGGCAGAACGACTCTCTGAATTAAACGTGAGGGCAGCGTTATACATTGCGCGACAAAAAGGCCATCGACTTGAGAATGCATTTTGGCCAGAATTCCGCAATTGAGCGGATTTTCGTGAGCGGCTTGTGGGAATGCGATACTTTTTGTTTAAATAATCAATAGTGACCTCCTATGGTGTACAAATATTCATGTCATACAGATGCGCATTATACACAGAATTATAGTTTTGAACATCTTGCAAATGTGTAGATAGGAAGGTGGATTCATACGCGGAAGGCGGTTCGTATATGTGTATATTAAGAGAATATATATTATTTTACGAGATGCTTTTAGAGTCCTCTTTATTTTTAATTAAACAGGCATGCAATCGTGCCAACTATATCTAAAATATTATTTCCTTTCTTCTTAGATAAATGTCTATAGTTTATTCTTTATCACAAACAGTTCCACTTTAAATATTAGACATTCAGATGTAATTTATTGTTACTTTTCGTTTACATGGTAGTTTTTTGAAGACTCCACTCTCGTATCAACATATTTGCAAGATAATGAAAACTGTGTTAAGATGTTAAAAAATGGGTTCCTTTCAAAATTTAAAATTTATTGCTTATTTATCCTTGAAAATAGATTTTTACTACATGATTTTGTTATTTTTCTCCCTTTTTAAAATTCAAAATTTAAGTAGTATATGACTTAGTGTAGGGATCACAGCATTTTGAAAATGTGCACACAATTCACTTTTCCCCATAGCACGTCATACGCAGTTTTTAACTGTTTTTTGACGTAAAATAAAATTTAAAAAATAAACGTCAAAGCAAAGTCTGTCAGCAACGCTAGTGCCTAAACGGTTCCGATAATTTTCTCCAAAATTGATATTCCTTGATCAATGTGAATTAACTCGAGGCTTTGGGAGTTTCAAACGGATATTTTGATTTTAGGTACATTAAGCCTGCAGAAGAATTTCTAAATTTTCTTATAAATTACTTTGAATTTGTTGATTAAACATTGTCGTGGATAGCGTAAAGGAAGCTTAAAAGAATGGGACAAGTCTCATTGTCAGTATCGTTGAAAACACTGATTTTTCGAAATTGGCAACAGTTCAGTTTTATCGTTGACCTTAACTACAATTGGTGGCACATAGCCGGTCAAATTATTTGAAATGTGGCGTCGTATTGCGAGTACATTTCCGACGTACACGCCGAGATAGTTAATTTTTCGCTCCAAGTGCTTTACCGATTACTTTACAAAGAGAAAGAGTTTTATTCCTTGCATGAAGCTCTTTGAACTGCCGTGAGGGTGCGCTACAGACCAGAACCCATGAGCAAGCGGCGTAGACGGCGCTCAGATACAGTCTTTTCTTTTCCAGATAACATGCGACGGAATCACATTGTTTGAAAGAGCGTTCTGGTTGCAGATCGACTCCCCAGTGTAAAAAAACTAAGCAATACGCGCGTATTGACTGCACTGAGCGTTGAATGGTAGTAGCGGAGCCGCCTTAATGGTGGCATCGCTTTCGAAACCACATGCCGATAGGTTCTCATGGCGCGTGAATCTTGTGCTGTGTGAATTTCATTAAACCCGAAGACAATCGGAAGGACCACTTATTTCTTTGCCCTAACACCGATATTTTCAATACTTAATTATGCTATCTCAGAGTTTGCTGATCTCATATTTGTGTTTTCAGAAGCCTCTTTTATAGTCAGAGTGCAACAAGTGTCATTAGCAGTTTTCTCGGCCATTCTCTTCAATAAAGCTCCCCCAAGATATCGCCACCTCAACAATTCAACAATATTTAAGATTGTTGTTCAAAGATATTTTGAAATGAGGACATGTATTTATATTTTTTCGAAAATGCAGTGAGTTCAGTATAACTAAAAAATTAAAATAAATGTAATTAAAAAAATGAAACAATAGTTTTCTAAAAAATCCTTTATTTCTATTAATTGAATGCTCTTCTAGCATTGCAAATGTGTGTGTGTGTGACTTTCTCTCTCTCTCTCTCTCTCTCTCTCTCTCTCTCTCTCTCTTTCTCCCTTTTCTCCCTCTCTCTCTCCCTCTCCGTCTCTCCCTCTCCGTCTCTCTCTCCCTCTCTCTCTCTCTCCCCCTCTCTCTCTCTTCCTCTCTCTCTCCCCTCTCTCTCTTCTTCTCTCCTCTCTCTCCCTCTCTCTCTTTCTCTCTCCGGATGGAAACTTCGTGTTTTGAATATGTCTCTTCGCCATGTATTGTGATCAGAGAAAGAAAAAAATGTATGAGAGTGTTCTTCCACTTGCAGGAGATAAAACCACCAGTCGGTGTGTTTCTGTATCCTGAGGAGTTTCCCAACGAAGAGGTGAACGAGGAAGACAAGGTAAAACAACACGCTCTATTAATTTCCTTTTGAACGCATTAACACTAATTGAGTGTATTCTGAAATTAGTTGCTACATGAAGAGATACGTTAGAGGTAATGGCAAGCCACAATTTGTACCTTCGGTGGCACACTGAGTGATGAACTCCTGTACAGCTGTCTGAGAGAATCATTTCGTGAAGAAATGCTCTCATTACAGAATGACATGATTTTCTTGACACTACGATCAATAGAAACAATTGACTCTGGCATTGTAATGCATATCAACCCCACACATTGCTAAGGCCCCCTCGATTTCCCACCCCAAAAGTGTATGCAGGGACACCGGGATTTTTCAAATCGTCATGTTTGAGAATTAAAATTTCAAATTATAATCACATTTAATTGAACTTGAGCGGAGTTGGTTTTTTCAATCCCAAAACAGCGGTGCCTTTTGAATTTTTTTACTGTAAACTTATTGAACAATTTTTCAATTCGATTTTGTCGCACATAACGCTAAAAACATGTAAAGTCGCAATACTGTTGATCTGGTCTTCCAACATTATTGTTAGCTGATTTGGAACGATGCAATACCGAGAAAATACGTTCATTTGAAATCTACAAATTAAACAAACAAAATCTTAGTAAAATTATAAAAAAACACTAATAAAATAAAAATGAGTAGTACTTTAATAATTGAAAGGGTCACCAGTAAAAGGTGCTAACTGACACTTCCGCCGAAAGTGACATTTCAATGTAGAACGGTTATACGAGAATGAATTATGTCGCTAATGCAATCTCGTGAGCGTACAGTTACTACAAATCGTTATATTCTAAAGTTGGCATTAGTTGAAGAATATCCTATCTGAGTTGAAATGGCGGACAAGGCACTCACACCACCCATAACGAACGTCCTAAAACTCGCGAATAAAAGTAAAAAATGCAGGTAAATTATGATTATCAAAGGGCGAATAATATGAATCTCAAATCTGCTGGACAATAGTTGAAAAGCCACAATCGGGATGCAGTTCAAGCGAAAACGCCTCCAATTACGGTAATATGCATAAAGGTGCTATCTGCCGTGACTACTGCGCACCAGTGGCGGATTCAATGGGGCCCTGCCAAGGCCTAGGGTTCGTTACTTTCTTTTCTTTGACTAAATTGATTTAAATATTTATTATGGAATTATTTAAACAATCATTGTACAAGCTACAAAAACAATATACAATATAATAAGATATGTTTATTATTTAACAAAAATCTGATGATTCCAAAATAATCGGCTGGATCCGCCCCTGCTGCATGCAAAGGATTCAACGAAACTAGTGAACCATTACAAGACTGTCCCTTGAACTAAAGTTGCTTCAGACGGCAGTACGTTTTTCTTAGCAAGTGAAGCGTCAATTGCTTGATTGGTATGTTGTGTATCACAATAAACGTATTTAAACATTGAATTGTTTCCAGATTTTATTTTATTCACTGTGTCTGTCAGGTGTCGAAATGTGCTAACTGGCACATATAGCACCTTCTGCCACTAGAAAAAAAAGTAGGTTTTTGTCAGTTAGCATCTTGTGCTGGAGGCCCCTTCGATTATTGAAAATAGAAAAATATAACTTCCTTAAATTGGAAAAAATACTGACTGTAGTAAATGCTCAGAGTGACGGCCTTTTACTCTTTTTCACTGTCGTGGCCGCAGGAGGTTGATTGGAAACCAGGACAGTTACTGCTTTCTCTTTCTTCCGACTAAAATTTGTCACATTCTCTCCACACCAATAATGAGGGCACGCGGCCGGGGGTCACTAAACGTGGAAGAGGAAGCCGAGTCTTTCGTCGCCAGGTGCCAAAACAACAGGTGGTGTTGCCAGACATGGTGTGAGTTACGAGAAAGACCCGGTACATCCGTTACCATCTAACCTCAACTCCCCATAAAGGTTTATCCGAACTGTGCAGCTAATGTGCGAATTTACCGCATACATTTATTACAAGGCGTATTTCATTGCAATTTCAAATCATATGTTCGTGGAGTCAGTGAACAAGCTACAGGCAGAAACCGTTCAGCTTTTCTACCAAAATGAATATTCCCCGATCAATCGATCTAAATGAAGTCGAAGACCCTTGAATTTGAAACGAATATTTTGATTTTTGTAAGTACTTTTCATGAAGTATCAAATTCTGAAGATATCTGCAATTTTTGGAATTTGTTTCACAAGTACGCACATAAAAATGTCGTAGTCTCTATTTTCGTAAAATCTTGGAATCTTCAGAAAATCAGGAAAATTTGTTCGTCTTGGTTCAACTTCAATATTTAGCATAGACTTTGGGTTATTGAAATCTAATCATCCTAATTAGATGTTGAAATCTGATCATGTACAACTTTTTCAAAGTGAATCCAGTTTCGCGTGGAATCAAGACAATTTGGGAAAAGTGTACTTGGACAATTTTAAAGTAATATCAAAATTTACAAAACGTGACAAACAGTGCGAGCAAGTGAATGATTTTGTCGCAATAACGAGTTTAGTGTCGCTTTACGCGCTCTTTTTATCGAAAGTGATATTTTTTGATAACTATATTTTTGATTCACTATGTTTTATCACATACGTGGGCATTGAGATAGTAAGGACATTACATAACCCAGTGTACTTCGAAACTCATTGAGCATTTAGTTGATCGGTGCATTAATTGCTAGTTTACCAATTTTGTGAAAATGAATAAGAGGCAATGTACTACTTGCGTCATGATACATTTCACTGATCGTTTCTTTTTCTGCTGCAGGACCCTTTGGCCTTGGGCACTGAAGTTTTTCTTTGTAAACGCGAGGAGTCTGCGGGTGAGTATTACGTAACTTGTGCCAGTATCATGTTGCATGTACCATTTCAAGGATTTTCATTTAATTGTATTTTATTCAAAATGCATTTGTCCCACAAAGGCGCTGCGTAAAGGCGGGTCAGACAGACCCTTTTGAACAGATGGGCCAGTTGAGAGGTGGACGGACTGACGGGCGAATATTATGCAAACAATGGTGTGTTTAATATGTCCAATAACCTTAAGCGTTAGAAAGGCATTTATTTTAGAATCGCGGATAGAAAAATTAATCATTACTGTGACTACTGTCACCCTCAGTTTGCTGATTTTTCGATCCCTCATGCAAAACCCTTTTATACGAATTATCACTGTTACAGAATTGAGTAGCGCTTCCACGAGAAAATCGGTTGTACGTTTTGCTTTCCCACCTTTTGTACAAAGAGAAAGTGTTGTAATCGTGCGCCGGAAGTAGAATTTTTGGACAGAAAAGCACCTAATTTTCGGACCCTGGTAGTGAAAAAGTGGATCAAATATTTTTCTGTACTTAATGGAAATTACTGCCTCTAACGCGTTGTGTAGTCAGAATCAGTATTTTGTCAGTCCTTCGATACCGTAAACTCTCGATTGACGACGAAAGTCTGTCCGTCTTTCTGTCTTTGGTCAACTGAGTGCCAAACCAGGTCGTGCACATGAAAATTGCTGCTGCTCGATCAAAACACATAGTAAACCTCCTGTTATAGTGAACTCAGATATAGTGAACTGTCGATTAAAGTACACTTAAATTGCTGGTCCAGTTTCACATACATGACAAATAAGCATAAGAAGAATCGGTTATAGTAAACTTCGTTTATAGGGAATATAAAGTGCTAGAAATTATTTCCTTCCTAGAGAAGAATATACCGTTTCAGTGCCACAAATTTTAACATTAGGCACCTTGAAAAAAATATCGGCCAAAGATCAATTGAAGGAGTCTCGTCTGAGGTGAAGGTATCGGACCGGAAATGGGGACCTTACTGATGACCCTATGCCTCTCGGTTTCGCTGCGGAAACAAAGGCCGCGTCCTGCGTGGGCTGCAGCTGGCGATTGCTTGCTTCAAGCTTGGTGTTACTTGATATTCGCGGGACAAAGTGCGTTGTGTTCTACGTAGGCGACAGGATGCGCGCGACTGCCACAGCCGAAAAGCTTGGCGATACTCGCCCTGCCGCGCGGAAAAGCGATCTGTTTCTGCCATCCCGCTACCGAAAGCATTTCGATTGTGATTTGGTGAGTAAAATGGCCTTTGGAGAGTGGGATGGTATTCCAGTAGTGCAAGAAGTATTGATGAGTGTGAAGACTGCTTTACGATACTCAGACACAGGACAATGCAGAATCAAGTATTGAGAGAGCACGAATTCTGGAGAAGGATCTAGAAAAATGACTAATGAAAAAGTATAAAACAAACAATTAAAATAATTCAAATAAAGACCTTCAAATTTCCAAGTGTTGTATTAATATATATTGCTTCATCTCTGTGTTATTAAAATTAATTATTTCGGAATATTCTATTTAATTTTGACTCCATGAATATAGTAGACAAAATTTTATTCCCGATTCACTATAACCGGAGTCGACTGTACTCAGGTAGTATACTCGAGATCTTTTCTGATGGTTCGAAATTTTGGATAAAACAGTTTTCTGCGTAGAAAGACCCTTTTTAAACATCTTTCAGAATAGCGCATGTACTTGAGTTTGAAATCCCTTACTTTTCAAAAAGAAATCTTTGAAGTTCAAAATGTTTTTCAGCTTCTCCCTACAACTATATTAATGAGATTAGACTTTTTATCATAATAAAATCTCTCATTAAAATAGATCATGAAATCAAGTCTAGTTTAATTTTCGCAAATTGAAGATTTTTGTGAAATTTTGCGAAAAAATGGCCTTTTTGTATATTTTAAACATTTGCTGAAAAACCGCTCCCCTTTTTCTCTTTAATGTTGTCCTCGTAAAGGAAGGCAAAGAAGACGGTGAAAAACATAAGTGAACCTACGAAACCATCGTGCACCGGAGATCAGCACGACTCGCATAGCACGTGCTTGTGCGTTAAGTCAACGACATGCAACTAATTCTTGAAATAGCAATAATACTCCGGCACACACGTGCACCTGCTTACACACACACCGTACTTGTGACACAAATCATCATGAATCCGAGTGAAAATTATTTCTATGCCCTGCCTTTTTAGTCATTATGACCTGCAACTGGCTAACCGTCATCTAGTTGAGGAAGTACGTTTTTGTAAACATGCATGTAGTTTTTGTTGCACAATTCCAGTAAAATTCGAATGTGTTTTATTCTCTTGCTTAGAACCTAACGTACTATCGAATATTTCAATCTGATGTACCTTGTATTGATAGAACTAGAATGATAATATTGACATTCCCTCACTGAAATATATTGCTTAGAAATTGGATGGATAATATAACACTAGACTTCAGTAAAATATATACGGAAGAAGGAGTTCACTGGCCACTGAATTTAGATTTCCTCCCGTACAGAGGTCTCTTGAGAACACGAAACTCAGCTGTACTGTGTGGGCCGCAGCCAAGAATTAAATAATTACCCATTTGCAGCCATTTAATACTTGCCAAATCCGAAATAGCTACTTTGACGTCAAACAGTTAAAATCATGTAGGAAGTTCGTTTTTAAAATGACAAGACTTACGCTACCAGTATTTCTTTCCCACAGGTGGAGAATACGATTCGACAGGTGACTTCATAGACTCAAGCCTGAAATTGGTAGCCCATCGTCACGTGGGGAACCACACAGCCTGAGAAAGGGGCGAAAGCAAGCAACAGTCCCGTGCGGAGCAGTCAGGAAAGAGAAGCTGAAGACCATAAAGCGTGTGCACAAGCAGTCTGCCTGTGAGGGCAGCTTCTCTGAGTGGCTGCTTGTGACGTTGGGCTGAGCAGAAAGAGGAAGGGGGTAAAGAACACTAAAGTTCAGGAAGGCACACGCGGTTAGCGCTGATAAAGTCCTATCAATGTTCTCACCAAGAACTTTACATGCAGAAGAAATTTAATGATACACTTGCGGATACACAGCGGTGAGCGCCCTCATCAATGTTCCGTCTGCCAAAAGAGATTTATACAGAACTCAGATTTAGTTAGACACATGCGTATCCACAGCGGTGAGCGCCCTCATACCTGTTCCTTATGCCAAAAGAGTTTCACAGATAGTACTTTGGTGCCCCATGCGGATCCTGATGGTGAGCGCCTCATGTCTTCCTTGTGCCAAAAGAGTTTCACAGATAAGAGTAGTTTAGTTAACCACGCTGAGGATCCACGCAGTGAGCGCCTCATCAATGTTCCCGTCTATCAAAAGAGTTTCACAGGTAGCAGTACATTAGTTGAGCACATGCGTATCTACGGCAGTGGAGCGCCCTCATACATGTTCATATGCCAAAGAGTTTCACGAGATAAGAGGATTTAGTTAACCGCGGGGATCCACCGGTGAGCGCCCTCATCAATGATGTTCCGTCTGTCAAAGTTTCACAGGTGGCAGTACATTAGTTGGGCGCATGCGTATCCACAGCGGTGAGCGCCCTCCTTTATGTTCCTTGCAAAAGGTTTCACAGGTAAGAGTCATTTAGTTAACCACATGAGGATCCACACCGGTGAGCGCCACTCATCAATGTTCCGTCTGTCAAAGAGTTTCAGTTAGCAGTGCATTAATTGACTTTGTGCGTATCCACGAAGTGAGCGCCCTCATACATGTTCCTTATACCAAAAAGAGTTTCACAGATAAAGTCATTTTAGTTAAACGCGAGGATCCACAGCAGTGAACGCCCTCGCCAAATGTTCCGTCTGCGAAAGAGTGTTTCACACAGAAATGTAATTTAGTTTCCTTTTAAGGATCCACAGTGGTGAACGCCCATATAAATATTCCGTCTGCGATAGAGTGTTTCACGAAAGGTAGTTTAGTTATTTGTGCGAATTCACAGCGGTGTTAATGAATGCCCTTATGAATGCCCGATGTACTTAGAAGAAATAAAAAAAGAATGATTTAGTTAAGCACGTGTTATTCACATATTATTCATTATATATATATATATATATATATATATATATATATATATATATATATATATATAACAGTGGAACACAATGAGACAATCATTTGTTCATTTGATAGTTTCTTTATGACTAAAGCAAGAATTGAATACTTGCACTAATCAGATTTCAAAAGAAACTAAAGAATGATATGATAGTAAATTAATATTTACTGAATATTATCACGTTCCTAATTGCTGTATCAAACTGGTGTATAAGTATAAAAACATTAACAATCATAATTTTCTTTAGGTGCAGAATTGATTGCAGGTTATTTTTCTTAAATGACTATTAAAATACATAACACCTTGAAGACCTGAATGTAACAAGTGAATCCTCTTCATAATACGGTCCTGTTTCAATGTTAACACCACAAAGACATAAATCTGAAAATGAAAACTCCACATGACAAACACATGTAATCCACTCTCAGATCAACGCCAGACACATTCTTGAAAATTGACAAGTGTTTAAATGTTAGGCTGAAATACATATAAATGTAACCCATTGCAGCTCTTCTGTCATCTTTGCCTTTACATAATCAGTATAATAGTATAAATTATCTAGTTTGCCTCTTTAAGAGAGTTATACAAGCAAGATAGGCATATATAAAAGCACTTTGAAATTTACTCAATGCGCCAATTTGCAATGCTTAATAGTCTACATAGTAAATACAATGACATTCTGTATAACTCGTTTTGTTCAGAAGGAACTGTGATTCGTTACGCACATATTTACAGACCACATGTTCACCATGCCATTGCCCAAGCGGAAACAGTTTAGCAAATGTTAGCCTCTATTTACAAAACTTCTTGTAATCTGTCTTCTTTTAAACAAGTCTATTGAACGTTCATGAAGTTCTATTTAACAGAAACTGTATTTTTAACACAATGCATTCTATCAGCGAAGTACCAGTCACAATCTATACTATAATAACAAAAATGCCAAGTACTTATTTTCTTAAGATAACCTCATTCTACGCCGTCTGGAGATACAACAGAAACGTTTTCCTCTCGCCTCCTGCCTAGTGACGTCTCAACGGATGGGTGAAGAACCCCCTCCCCTACCTCATTACACCTCATGCTTGGAATAAACTGGTGTCATGGCAGCGTACATAAAATTCGTTGTTGAATATTCAGATAGTCACACTATAAGACAATCTCTAACAGATAATTAAATATGCTATAGTATGTTTTACAACTTCAAATTAATTTAAAGAAATTAATTTTTTTAAATATGAACACGGTTTCATGGTAGCCACAAGATAATTCATTCTTCCAGATACCATCTAAACTAGATGCAATTACTTTTTTTGTGACAATTTTCCAAGATGCAGAGACAATTGGGCATGTGACAATAAAAGCAGCAATTTATTATCTTGGCAAACAGGCTGCATGCAGTAATGATATGTAATGTTTTATACAGTTTAAGTTACGTTACAACTTGGTAAGAACAAACATACAAACTCACTTTTAATCATTAAATATCCATAAATACATGTAAGATTTTGAAAATACTTCTGCAATTGTAACAGAGGCTTTTGAGTCCATTAGATGTGTGTGAAAGAGTGTGTACCAGACATCCTTCGTGCAGTTGAAAATCTGGTTCATGTTGTGCTTTCTCTGCTGTATATATTGAAAAAGTAACGGAGGATTACTCCAATAGCGCTCAATATCAAAGAAGGTTAGGAGACGCGTTGCATCGTGAGTTGACACGCAATAAACGTTTAAAAAAGTTGGAAACTTGACATAAACGGAGCGATCAGACTTCTACAATTTTTATCGTACGGTTTATTTGTGCGTGTAAATGGTTGAAATATTTTTTTATTTTACCTCTTATTTTAGAACAAATGGCTTACCATACGATTTTAGTTTTAATTAAATTAAAATGAAAATTATATATATATATATATATATATATATATATATATATATACACATACATACATACATACATACCTTACATACACACACAGGGTGTCGGACTTACCCGGACCAAAGGGCATCACCATGCCCATCGACGACGAACAAAATATAGATTATTTATTGCGGGCGATATATATGCGGAAATCGGTTTTGTTCCGTAGTGATGTACACAATCTTTACCCAGTCATACCGTGCTCGAGGAGCAAACAATCGCGTTCGACCGTAAATTCACACCCAGGTGCTGCAACGCCGGCGCGGCAAGCCGCGGCGCATATCGCCGAGGTCGGTGTTCGTTTGTCCGGGCTGAGTCGCGGCACGGCGTTCGTACGAGAGGTGAGAATGGACGCGTATGCCGCATCGAGTACTGCGACATGTACATGGTCTTTGGTGCATGCCGGTAACGCCCGCGCTGCTGCTCGGTAGGTGCAACTGGGCGATATCGAATCGCGTCACCCCACGCAACGTGTTTCTGCGTCTCGACGCAGAATGCGTGCAACGGTGTCCGTGTTACCGCGCCGAAGTGCCGACACCAGTTCATCTCGCCGTCTTGCTGTCGCTGTAGGGAGGAGGACGTGCTGCAGGTCATCAGAAACAGGCCACGAGCGGTGTACGAACTGTGGCGCAACTGGTGAACCTGCACTCAGTCGACTGTGCACCCTGCTGCGGGAGGGGCCTGCACCGCTACCATTACACGTGTGCAAGGGGGCTGAATGGTGGCGATGAGCCACTGCGGCTGACGATATTGTGAGTGAAGCTGCTCCATCAGCGGGTAATGAACCTCCTTCACTTCACGCGTGCTCTGGACGGACAAGCCACCTTTACACGGGAAGGTGTGTTCAACAAGCACAATCAGCATTGGTAGGCACCAGAAAATCCACATGTTACGCGTCCGCACAGGCACCAAGTGCGATGGACTATTAATATTTGGGCCGGCATCCTTGGCGACAGAATAATCGGGCCATACGTGCTCCATATGGGCTGAATGCGGGCATTACCGTTTCTGTTCTGTGACTCACTGGAACAGTGTAACTCCTTCAGTGGTTATTTGAATCAATTTTTTCATTATACGACATCTGACGGATGCGTACTGAATATGTTACGGGCATGGACATGCGTGAAAACACGCTGACGACATGATTGCTCTTTGAACTTTGTGAAGGTGAATATGTTTATAATGTTGCTTTGATCAATCGATGTGCCATTGTGAACAACAGACATATAACATATTGGTTGTGTAATAAAACATTAAACATTGGCGTGTTACCATCTGCGAGCATTTGTGACATTTCTCGTGATAATATCTTATATAAAATCATGTTTCTCGTATTGACCTCGTATACAATATCAATCATAAACAACTGATTGTACAAATATCATGTGTTTCTGGATCAGCATTATCTTTTCGCACTGTTAAGTCTATATGCCAAAATACGTCAAACGTTGAGTCAGAAGGACCTGTGCGAACGATAGTTTGTTACCAACGCTTTGGGCGCGGGGGGCTCCGCCCAATTCATGCCCATTTTCCCTAACACCATTTGCATACATTTGGGGGGCCCGAGCGAGACGGTGCCGGCGTTCCGCCCGCAGCTCCCAAACGCTGCCTCTCGGAGCCTCGCGGGAGGGAATTTTTTTGCGGGGGCTGCCCCGTCTTAGCGGGGGTAACCCCCCTCCGTTTCAGCGGCGGCGGCTTTTTGCCCCCTTCAGACTCCGCCGCCCCGCCCCCGGCGGTGCCCGTGGCCCCCCCGCCCTCCGCGGCCCCATCACCTCCGCCCCCCACGCCGCCGAAGATCGTCCCGGACCCCGCGCCGTGGGGCCCCCTCACCTCGAGTTCAGGGCCGCCCCCGCGCGAAGAGTCGCCCCCCCCCCGTTCCCGGCCGCCGACGTGACCCCCGCCCGGGCCCGGCACTTTTCCCCCCAGTCCCCCCGCCTGCCGCCCCGCGCCCCCGGGGAACGTGGCTCGTTTAAAAAATTTTCAAACCAGCCGCCGTTATCAGGCACGCCGCGAGGGGGAGCAAATAAAAAACAATCAGTTTAAATCCTCCGAAAGACAAAAGGGGGGAAAGATTTGAGGTTTTTTAACGCGCCCCGCCGCCGCCTGAAGAGCGAGGGGGGGGGGGGCGGGGCTTCAAAACCCCGGGGCCGCGTCTGCGGCATTTCGCAAAGACCCCCGGATCGTGGGGCGCTAAAAAACGTCGATTGATGGGGGGGGGCGTCGTTGGAAAAGGGCGAGGGGGGAAAAAAGGGGAGACGGGGAAGAGAGAAGGGGTAGGGACGCGGGACGCGGGGGGGGCGAACGGCAGACAAGCACCCCAGGGTTTTTTTCCCATTTTTTGGGCATAGATGGTGAAAAATACCCTGTTGAAGTTCACATGTTTGGGGGGCAAAACCTTTTTAAAATTTAAAACAAAACAAGTGAGGTTACCCGGGGCCCTCTAGTCGGATCAAAACAGAGAATTTTTTAAAAAAATGTGGAATGGAAACTTATTTTGATTCGGGTTCTAGGGGATGGGTTTCCCGAGTCTGTGAACTAAAATAAGGGTTTGGGGGATTTTTTTGAAGAAGGGGGTTTAGATGTCTATAGCTGGGTAATTCATTATGTAATGTTGGTGACATCCCAGGAGCGTTGGAGATCATTCTGAGGAATTGGTTTTATTATTTGTAATTTTTTTTTGGTTTTTACTGCATTTAACCAGATTGGGCAAGGGTCTTTTATTTTTTAAAATTTTGTAATGCTAAATTTAAGAAAATCAAACTGTGTATTAATGGCTTTAGTTGTATTAATTTGATTTTTTGAATGATTTTGGCATCTATATGCTGTTTCCCAATTGATTTTTGTGTCCATGTTCATCCTAAGTATTTGTTGGTATTAACAGGGGTTGATGAAAGTATTGTTTTTGATGGGGGTCCGGAGGTGAATTTGGGGGAAGGTAAGATCTTGGGCCGTTTTGGTTTGGGGGGATTGGGTTTTTTATTTTGAACCCAGCTGTCTATTGGTTAAATTTAAAAACTTTTTTCGCAATAGAAGTGAAAAAAAGAAGGTGATACAGCGAATTATGCAATGTGGATGTCGTTAAAATTTGAGCCGCGGCGAGGGACGCGCGGCGAACGGGGCGGTCCCCTGGGGGGCGGGGACGGTGCAGAAGAAGCGGCGGGGTGAATCGAAGCGACGGGCCGCAGGGGCGGAACGGAAAGAAAAGGCGCGAACAAGAGGGGGAGCTGGACGGGGACATGGCAAACAGCAGACAGGGAGGCGAAAGGGGCGGGGGGGCCGGGGTGGGGAACCGACAGCACGGTGGCGAAGGGGGAACGGGGGGAGACACTAAGGGAAAACGCCGGCAAACCGGGGTAATCTCAAAAGGGAAACCCCAACCTAAAACAAATAAAAACATCGTTGTTTGGTTACAAATACTTTTTAAAACGGTGACGAAAATATCTAGTTTTTGAAATTTAATTCAGCTTTTTTAATTTTTTTTAAATTTTTATTATTATTATTATTATTATTATTATTATTTTTTTATTATTATTATTATTATTATTACCACTATTACTTTTCATCTTTTAACTATTAATAGTTAAATTGTTGGAAGGGATTCTGAAACTCAAGAAAGCGGGCACATGATTTTCCCCATACGTCACATACAGTTTTGACTAAATAAAAAAAATCGATAAAAGGCGGCGTGACGCGGGACGCAATCAGAGCCACGGCAGAGCGTCGTAGCGACGGAGTGCGCGCGGCGAAGGCGGCGGGCAGGCGAGACGGACGCGCGATCCCATCCGCGCCGCGTAAACCATTTTACGCGCGCGGAATTTGATAAACGCCCGCGCGTAATTATCCGAAGACGCACTGCCGCCCGCCGCGTTGATTTACTCGTCCGCGCCGCGAGATGCCGCCGCGATAGCGTGGACGGGCTTGAAGCGCGCGGCCGCCATGCCGGTCTGTCTGTCGGCCCCACCGCCGCCCCGCCCACGCTTCCGGTGTCCCGATGAATTGTATCGCGGAGGGAAATAAATATTCGGCGGTTTTTAGGGGCCGCCGAGAAGTTTTATGGGCGGATTTGAAAGCTCACCTGGGACGTGTCTTCGTCATGTTCGTGCACCGCGGTTGGGAGCGGCCGAGGAGAGAAATGTGGCGTTGTTGTAAGAGAGAATTTTATGAGTACGTTGAGAGTTAACGTTCTTTTACACGTTTTCAATGGGAGACAAGATGACAGGAAATGTCTGCGGGCTCTGAACAAAAGTATCTCGTTGGAATCACATCGCCTTCATGACAGTAAGAGACGGTATAACGCTCAGAACAAGATACCGAATGTCAACGTTTAGATATATTATATCAATTCAGAAGAATATTTTTTAACAACCTCGAGAATGACACTTCGTATTTGCTCCACGGCCCTTTATGACACACTTTGAATAAAACAGATTTATGTTTAAAGTAAAATAATAATCTGAGTGCATTGATATAATCTGAGGATGGCTATATACTACATGTTCTAAATGTTCTTCTAACGCAACGCTTACTCACAGAACATAGCAAATAGATATTTTTATAACCAAAAGAGTGTTGCATGTAGATGCACGTACATTTCAACATAACGTCATTTACATTTCTACATATAAATTCAAAGAAGAAATTGCGAATATAAGGCCAGGAACTTCAAAGCAGCGCGCGCGAACGCGAGGTTAATTCGCCCCGAACCGAAGATATACGGGTATTTTTAAAGGACGGCGGTGACTTAAGCATGGAGGCGGGCCGCGATGGACGACCGCGCCGCACGCGACGCCGCGACAGCTTAATGTTCTTCTGAAATGACGCGCGGACAACACGAGAGCTCGCAGCGCCCCTGGCGGCGCGGGGAGGTGTCGCCGCGCGCGGAGAGGCCTTAACGCCTCCTCCGGGACCCGCCCACAGCCCGAGGTTTACCTTCAGCGCCCTTAGCCGAACCCGGAGCCCTTGTCTCTCGACGCCGCCGCGGCGTGGCTACTCCGTCGCCGTCGACATCGCACCCGCCCACCCGCTTTTGCCTTCAGCACCCCACGTTTGTCGTCCTGTGCGGTCTTTCCCACTGCTGCCGCCGTTTCTGCCTACCTGACCGACGCCCTTTCGCATCTCGCCCACGCTATCGCGTTTGCGACCGCTCTCCTCCGCTCCCATTTCGCCTGTTGCCTCCCCTTCTGCCTCCCATACTACTACTCTTTCTGTATCTCTCCGTCTTCTTCATCTTCACCTCGCCATCGCTATCGCCAACACCCTCACCACGCTCCCAGCTGCCATTCCCTTCTGCCTCCTTTACCGCTAATCCTTCTGCATCTCTCACCGCCTCATCCCTGCCCTCGCCATCGTCATACCCTTCGCCACCAACTTCGCCCACACTCCCAGCCTGCCATCTTCGCCTCTGTCCTCCCCTTCCGCCTCCGTTACTGCTACTCATTCTTCGTCTCTCACCTCCTCTTCACCTCCACTCGCCTCGCATTCGCCAGCTAACTTACCACCACCCTCCTCACCTCTGCCCCCTTCCACCTCCCTTGTCGTTACTCTCTCTGCGTCCCTCACCGCCACCATCCGCCATTCGCCATCCACCATCACCATGCCATCCGCCATCACCATCATCCATCATCACCATTCACCATCTATCGCCATCCGCCTACACCGTTCTTTCTGCCTGCGCTAATGTTACCATCACCGCTACCGCCCCTGCCGCCGTCTTCCCTTCACCCTCGTTGCCAACCTCGCCGTACCCATAGACTAAAGAGGTATAATTCTTTACTCTGTGCCGTACCCTCCGTCTCGTTGCCGCCGTCATCCTTTCTGCCTCTGCCGCCGCCCGTCACCATCCCCGCGCCTCCATGGCCTCGTGACCCCGCCCCGCCCCCGTCGCGCAAACTGCGTGGACGGCTCGGTATGAGTCAACATAAAAGCGCGGTAAAAACGCTTTTTCCCTCCTTACCCGAGATTTAATTGTGACTGGTTACACATAACAATTGCACAAGCGAACTAATTAAAGTCATTAGCATTACTTTAGAATAAAAATGTGTTCAGTTAATTTGGGAAAAACACACGCGTCATTATTAGGTCCAATTAATTGCGGCGTCACAGCAATTTGCTGACGGTGCGACCGCGTGTGTGCGGCACGCGTGCCAGTGGCGTGGGTGGTCAGGGAGAAGGGTGGGCAGGGCGGGGTCACGGGCGGCGACAGACGGCGACATGCCAGCGTTCCCGCGCTGCCCCAGGACACGTGTCCCCGGGCGCTTGTGCCCGCGACCAAAGACCATGACGAGATGCTTGCTAAAGGAATTGCATGCTGCTTAAGCGTTACACTGTAGGTTAAATTAGGGTGTTATACTAAATTCGCTGAATGTGTGAAAATTACGTACAAGTATACCTATACGTATTTAGTATAAACTATAATTTATTTTACAACTTCTTCCTGTTCCATGTTGCAGTGATTCAATTATCTTATCTTTATTTTAAATGATTTTCAGAATTTATCCCCATACTGACAAACTGATATTCTATCGTTTTCGCTTCAATGTTTATTATTTTAATGTGTCTTTATTACCTTAAGGAAAATAAATTAACAGGCAGTATTTAGGTGGATAAAAGAGGACAGGTATAGAAGAAGGAAAGGGCAGGTAAAATAATACTACGGTGTAAATGGGAATGTAGCACGATGGTGTAAAATACGGAAAGTACGTAGAAGAGAAATACAAGATAACACAGGAAGAAGGATGACCCAAAATAAATATGTATCACTCGCACTATTTTCTAAAACGGTCTTAGGATTAATCTATATTTTATTACACACAGGCTTCAACGTCGATTGTTACTGTCTGGCAATCAGTAAAGTGACGAAAAGTATCTTAAGAGTAAAAACGTGATTTTATTGTTTTCAAATCATTTTTCTTTCATGGAAAATTCTTATAAAGCATTCATAAAAGCAGCGGTGTTCATATGGATCCATCAAGCATTGTGAAAACTCTTAAAAAGCACATGAGAGATAAAATCAAACACAAAGGCACTATTAAAAATAAACCATATTAGAACTGTTAAGTATTTTCACAGTATGTACAGGTACAAAAAAGTTTTAGAACGTAAGTATGTATGTGTTTCTATGCCCATAAGTAGATCAGAGCCTTAATGAAGAGTACTACTAACGGGCGAGACAATCAGTTTCAAGGACTAAGGTAGTTTACCTGCTTTTCTCGCTCAACAAGATATTGTTGAAACGGATACACTGAATCGTAAAATAGAGTGTAGAATGAGACACATATTTTTGAGAAATCAAAGAAAGTACAAGTAAATTGAAACACTATTTTCGTGAATTTATAACAGTGGTTTAAATGCATATCATGTATTCATTACAACTCTATTTAACATACATGATGAGAACGCACTCGCATTGCTGTGTCATTACCTCCATTATTAAAATTTCAAGACGATAAGTCGTCAGCAACGGCCCCCACGAGTATAGAAAGGGACGAGTGTGCGAAAATGTTGAAACGTTGGTAATATATTCTGAAGGAAAATGTTTTCTGAATTCAGACGAATAAAAATAAAGGAAGGGGGACTGGTTACATAAGTGCTTCTTGTTTGGGAAGATATATGAACATGTGAGTCACACTTCCAGAGCGGATATTAATACGTAACAAGATTAAACTGATGCTTAAAGCCCCTTATGAAAACAAACCCCCAGCGACATTTTAAAGTTTGTACGTAAATGTATAAATAACTTAACTATTTTTATTAACAATATTAAGAATTTAATGAAACCTATTCACATGTAAAAGAAGAAAATACAGTTTAATAAAATTTCTACACAAAAATATCGGCAACATCATATTCGTATGTATGTATGTATGTATTGTTTTAATACTAATCTAATAATAACTATATTAATTGTAAAGTTCAACATTTTATTTTAATTCTCATTTGAACTACTTACGTTCAATATTTTATATATTATGCGACCATATCGTTTGGTCGTGGTTGAAGACTCTGAAGAATATTTTCCGGCACAGCATTTCTGCGTTTGACTAAAGGTTCCGAGAACGAAAGATATGAGCGTTACCGTTCCGAAGGAACCATCAGCTAAGCGGTCGCCCCACGTGCTGAGCGGCGCGCCATCGGGTGGCGGTCAAGGGACACCTCCGCTCGCCACCGGCCGCAACCCGCGCGCGTAATTCGGTTAACCCCCCTCCCCGGCTCACCTCTGCGGCGCCCTCGCGAAGCCCCGGGAACAGGTAGACGGGCCGCGCGAGGCCGGGCGGGGCTAGCGAGCGGCTCGGGCCGTTTCATCAGCGGTCTTGGGCCGTCTCAATCACACCCACCCGCCCCGCCCCCGCGCCGGCTCGCCGCCAAATTAACAGCACCGCACTCGCGCCGGCCCCCCGCCCGGCCCGACCGAGCTCCGCCTCCAGCGGCACGTCGCGGAATGTTCAAATTGAGGACGGTGCGCCGCCATTTTTAATTCAATTTACACTTGGCCGGTCGGGCAGCGGGCGTGGGCCCTACAAAGCGGCGGCGAATGTGAAACCGGGGCGTTTAGCAATTGGAATGAGGGTGGCTGGCGAGCGGAGCGGCGAGAGGGCGGGGCGGGGCGGGGCGCGGCGGAGGACTCGGAAGGGGACAGAGGCGGCGGCGCCGGGAAGAGACGGGCGCCAGCGGCGGCGGCGGCGGCGGCGGCGGCGGCGTCGCTGCGCCGAAACAGCGAATAAAGAGAGAACCATTTAGTTCCACATGCGTCTCCATAACTCACGGGCGGACAAATTAAAACGGAAAACGCTGGCCGGCGTCAAAATTGTCGTTCATTAGATTTACAATTCCTTTTGCGTTAATTGCGCCCGCACGCAAATATGTGCGCGAGCGCGAGGCGGCGGGGCGGGGCGGTGGGGCGGGGCGGCGCGCAAGAAATAAAGCGAGCGGCGAGTCCCGGCCCCACCGCCTGGCGGCCGCTCGCGGTTTTAAAAAGAGAATCCTTTAAAAACCAATAGAACAATTATCAAGGAAAATACCGCGGCTGCGGCGGCTGCCTGGCTGAAGACTTTTTTTTTTTTTACGGCAAACATTAATTTCGCGCGGAGAATGCTCGCGCGTCTCGGAGCGGGACCGCGTCGCTCCGCCTCCGCCGTCGCCGCCGCCGCCCCGCGCCGACGCCAACACCACCGCCGACGCTGCTGCGGTATTTCAACGCACTGTATGGTGCGTCCGAGGAGCGGTTGCGGGGTGCTCGACTGCGTCGGGGAGTGCGGTGGGGGTTGCTGTCCCGCCCCCCCGTTGCCCGGGTTCGTGGCTCGCGTCGCGCGGAGCGGCACCCCCCCGCCCACCCTGGGGGGCCCCCGCTGCCCGCTTCGCGTCGCCCGTTGCGCTCGCCCGGTAAGCTGCCGCAGAGGCGGTCCGTTTAGCCATCATAGGCTCTGCAAGACACTGGATCGACGCTTGTGAATTAGGATGTCGTAATAAAAGAAGATATTATATGCAGTCCTATTTTCAGACATATTAGTAAAATCTATTACGGAATGTGTCATCGCATCAGTCACAATGCATAATTTGCGTAGTTAAAATACATTTTAAATTGAATGCCTTGTGGTAGTATTCTAGATCATAGAGAACATCGTATCCCTTTATGGAATGTGTCATCACAGACAAAATTTCTAATTTAGTTGCAATACATTTTTTTTATTTAGAATGCCTTGAAATTGTTGCATGTATTCTAGTTCATAGGAACATCGTATCACGGGCAAAACGGGGTCAAATTCTCGATATAAGTATTACATGATTCAATAGAACTTGTATCCTTCACAGCATTTATTGTATGTTCCTTTTACTCTTGCACGTGTTTCTCCTGTAGTTTCGTCAGCAAAAATTTCCCCATATCATGATGCACTATTTCTGAAGTATGTCCAAGCATTTGCATCCTATTAAAGTCCAACCCCTCAACCTGGCATGTCATTTGATACCACTTTCCCACTATCTTCCTCTAACGTTTTTTCCCAATATTGGTTTATTGGTGATATATATTTAGCTAAAATATTTTAATAAAAGTGGCTGTATTGTCAACGTTTTTATTTACTAGAAATTTTCAATGGTTCCATTATCACAGAGCTGCTGTCAGGAAACTAAAATCGACTACATAGTTTCCAAATTCCAAACTGATAGGATGAGCGATGGGAAGCTGCTAAAGTAATTAATGAAATTTTTTAAAAAGAGGCTTTATTTTTACCATTATTATTAATATTTTTATTATTATAAATAATTATTAATTAAAAGCCTTATTACAATCCCCAGAAAAACATTTGAACCTCTACCATCTTTTCCTACACTACCTTTGGGGTAGCCCCAGTAGTCATATGCGATACCCATACTCACCATACCATTACTCCTATCCCCTTTCCCTTCCATCGCATTGAAACTCCACCACGTATCCTACACGTACACCACGAGGCGTCGTCGGCACTCATACCCAATCCCAACACCGCTCCTCCTGCGCGGGGCCTCCCTCCCTCCCTCCAACTCCCTCCCCGGTCGTCCGCGGCCACTTTCGTCCGCGACGCGCACCTCGCCGCCGTCGCGCAACCAAATTCCCAAATCGGCCCCAAATGCGGGGATTCTTTCCCAAACCGTGCAGTGTCCGCGGTAATTCCACCATGGCGCGCCGCCGGGCGCCGAGCGCCCGCCCGGAGGGGGTGGGGGGGAGGCGGCGGCGGCGGCGGCGGCGGAGGCGGGGCGGCGGCGGCGAGGACGCCGGTCGGAGCGGCCCAAAGGCTTTGAAATCGCTCGGATCCCCCGCACACACTAATGGTGCTTCCGTCCGCTGGAGATGCGACGGAGGAGCGCCGCCGGTCGTGACGGGCGTTGAATGTTCGGCTGTTTCGGTCGCGGAATTTCGCCCCTTCAGCGAAGTAATGGTTATTTCGGTGGGAAATTTTTTTGTCTAGAGGCGAAAAAAAGGGGAAATTACCCGAAATCTAAACTGTCTTAAAATTTATGGTTTTATACGTGAATTTTGCTAAAGTGAGATATTTGCGAAGCATATTTCAAAGAGTTTGCTAAGAAAAGAATGCTTGAACGTCATTTTGTGACAAATTTTGAATGACGTCAATTGAAAAAAATAAGAACAAAAAAACACTGTATATTTTATTGCTCATACTGTATGTAACTTGGAATGTTCCTTTCAAAAGTGATGATAGTTTCAAATTTTATTACACGAAAGTTCCGTAAAGTTTAAAGAAGACTAAGAATTGTGTAGATTTGGTTAATTACTATGGCTTACTCATATCATTTACCAAAAATTACGTTTTGGCGTACGTTCATAAAGTAGTACTGATTTCTTGATTTTAGAGATTAAATTATTATCATAAACTATAATGCCCTTCTGAGCAGTCTTAATTACTGTTAAAATCAGTATGCAAATAAGTTGCATAGTACTATTTATACTGTAACATCACAATAAAAATAAGAAAGTAATTTATTTGATAAATATCAAGTGGTGCATAGAATCAGTGTCACTAGGCAGAACATGTCATTCAATCAAAATGTTCGTGGCTATTCGGCAAATCGACGTAGAAATCTTGAGATAGCTCTCTGTATACACTACGAACATTAAATGCATTATTGTTAATGTGGCGTCATAAATTGAATAAGTATTCATTGTATTTTGCTCAAAGGTCTTCATACAGTTCGTGGCACATTGATAGCCAATCTACACAAATTTACTCGAATATAACACGAATATCAAAAGGTAGCCTTATTTGCAGAGCCGAGGTACATCCCAGATAGACTTAAAACTGCCATCAGCTGGAGGCCATGCAGGGGCGGAGACGGGACGGGAGCTTGGAAAGGACGAGGGCAACGGTGGGGAAGACGGCAGCGACGACCATATGGACGGCGACGGGAATGGGGCAGCATCAGAGCATCGCACGGGCACAATGTGGACGTTTAGGAGGGTGTGGTGGACAAGCAGTTGCACGTTGTAGAAAGTGCGTATAGCTCGGACGACGAAAACTAAGAGACTGATCTTCCAATATGGAGGTCTGAACATTGACGAAGACGGAGCAGCAAGGCAATATGGAAGAAAACAAGGATGGTAAGGGATTAGAAACGCACAGAGTACGATGAGGTGAATGTGGAAGACGGAAACGACGAAATCGAGAGAGACTATTGACAAGGAGGACTGCGAGGACAGTGGTGAGGGCAGCAGGGAATCTCAAGAATGACGGAACAGCGGAGAAGAGGACGGCCAAATCGGGGAAAAAAACAGAGCAGACGGGAAGGGCGTGAGGGACGACTCAACGGGGACGGGGTGGTGGCGAAATAAACGCGTTCCGGGAATTGTTGATTGGAGAGGCGTTTAAGGTTGATTTGAACCGGGTTGTTCGTTGAAAGAGAATGGGGAAAGAGGGGAAAGGCCAAAGACGGAAACAGAAAGCCCAAAGATAAAAACCGCTCCCCTTTTTTTTTTTATCTCCCCTACATCTTTATCTTTCATCCCATCACAAAATCACCTAAACTCCTAAGCGTTTCTCCCCAATTTCCCAAGGGGCTGAATGGGGGTTCTCTCTTATTTTTTTTTATTATTGTAATATATAGAAGGGGATCCCTCAGTTCTTTTAAAATGACTATTTCGTTGGAGAAAAAAAAATAATAAAAAAAAAAAAAAAAAAAATAATAAAAAGAAACAGAGGGACGGGGAGAAAGGGCAGGACAGACGGGAAAAAAGGGAAAAAGGGGAAAAGAAGGTTGATGAGCGCAGGGTTCAAGGTTGATTGGGAACGAGAACTTCGGGTTTATTGGAAACCGGAATTGTTTGTTTAAGGGGGGGCAGGATTGGGTGAGGGGGCGGCGCCCCTTGCCCCCCGGGGGTTTCCCCTGACCCCGCGGTCACGTCCGCCGCGGGAACAATCGCCGGTCGCACCGGGTCGCCGCCGCTGCCGGAAACGAATCGCAGCAGCGGAACGGGTGCGGCCGGCCCTAGCCCCGGCGCAAATACACAAAAATTGACTGACAGCGGGGACTTCAGTGCTGTCTCCCGGTTGTAATGCGTAATCGGCATTTTTATTGTTTCTATAAGAACCTTTAGATTTCGAATCGTCTTTTCAATCCTGGCGTGCTTTGATTCTTTGTGCGTAAATAATTAGGTCTTAAAATCAAAATTGCTTTACTATATTGTATTGAGTGTCATGTTACCACAGAAACGAAAATAATGTCATTTTGTAAGTTTTGTTCTAAGAATATTTATTAAATAAGTGCTATTAAAACGTATTCTACTTCACCACTTACACATAAATAAATTAAAAACAACAAAATTATACAGTGAATCATAACACCGTAATAAAAATATAAAGGTAGTCCAAATGTCTCAGCACATCTTTCTAAATAATTCATTCATACACAAAGTTTAAATATAAAACTGTCAAAATAGAAACGGACTAAGTGCTAATTTATATTCTTTGAATAATCTGACATTCATCCGTTATCTCCCATATATCCTTCAACATTACACAAAAAGTCGACAGTCAACTGTAATAGCATTTCACGAGGACTCGTTCGCAAAAAGATTATGGATGCCACTGAAATCACATTAGCGCGCACCAATATTTAGCAATCTGCCCGCAGTCACCCATGAGCGCTGAGCCCGGGAAAGCGGCCGGGCCCGCGGCCAAGAGGTCCTTGCGTTCGGCCGCAGAACCAGCACGCAGCCGCCGTCTCCCGCCCTTCCCTTGCCCTCAGCCCCCTCGTCGCCATCCCGCTGCCCGTCACCGCGCCCGCCCCCACACCCACAGCCACCCTCCGTCGTCCCCTGCCTGCCTCGGCCTCACAGCCGCCCTCACCCCCAGCACCTCCGTCGTCCCTGCCCTGCCTTGGCCTCCGCCGCCCCCAGCCTCAGCCCCTCCGTCGTCCCCTGCCCTGCCTTCGGCCTCACAGCCGCCCTCACACCTCAGCCACCTCCGTCGTCCCTGCCCCGCCTTCAGCCTCACAGCCGCCCTCCACCCTCAGCACCTCCGTCGTCCCTGCCTGCCTTCGGCCTACAGCCGCCCTCACACCCTCAGCCACCTCCGTCGTCGCTCTGCCCTACCTTCGGCCTCACAGCCGCCCCCCAGCCTCAGCCCCTCCGTCGTCCCCTGCCCTGCCTTCGGCCCACAGCCGCCTCAGCTCAGCCTCCGTCGTCCCCTGCCCTGCCTTCGGCCTCCAGCCGCCCTCACACCCTCAGCCACCCCCCGTCGTCCCTGCCTGCCTTCGGCCTCAAGCCTCACACCTCAGCACCTCCGTCGTCCCCTGCCCTGCCTTCGGCCTCACAGCCGCCCTCACACCCTCAGCCACCCCCCGTCGCCCTGCCTGCCTTCGGCCTCCGCCCTCACACCCCCAGCCACCTCCGTCGTCCCTGCCTGCCTTCGGCCTCACAGCTGCCCCTCACACCCTCAGCCACCCCCCGTCGTCCCCTGCCCTGCCTTCGGCCTCACAGCCGCCCTCCACCCTCAGCCACCTCCGTCGTCCCCTGCCCTGCCTTCGGCCTCCGCCCCCCTCCACCCTCAGCCACCCTCCGTCGTCCCCTGCCCTGCCTTCGGCCTCACAGCCGCCCTCACACCCTCAACCTCCGTCGTCCCCTGCCTGCCTTCAGCCTCACAGCCGCCCTCACACCCTCAGCCACCTCCGTCGTCCCCTGCCCTGCCTTCGGCCTCACAGCCGCCCTCACACCCTCAGCCACCTCCGTCGTCCCCTGCCCCGCCTTCGGCCTCACGCCGCCCCCAGCCTCAGCCCCTCCGTCGTCCCTGCCTGCCTTCGGCCTCCAGCCGCCCTCACACCTCAGCCACCCTCCGTCGTCCCCGCCTGCCTTCGCTCACAGCCGCCCTCACACCTCAGCCACCCTCCGTCGTCCCCTGCCGCCTGCCCTCGCCGCCCCCACACCTCAGCCACCTCCGTCGTCCCCTGCCCTGCCTTCGGCCTCACAGCCGCCCTCACCCTCAGCCACCTCCGTCGTCCCCTGCCCCGCCTTCGGCCTCACAGCCGCCTCACACCTCAGCCACCCTCCGTCGTCCCCTCTGCCTTCGCCTCACAGCCACCTCAGCCTCGCCACCCTCCGTCGTCGCCTGCCCTACCTCGGCCTCAGCCGCCCCCAGCCTCAGCCCCCTCCGTCGTCCCGCCCTGCCTTCGGCCCTCAGCCGCCCCCAGCCTCAGCCCTCCGTCGTCCCCTGCCCTGCCTTCGGCCTCACAGGCCCTCACACCCTCAGCCACCCTCCGTCGTCCTGCCCTGCCTTCGCCTACAGCCGCCCTCAGCCTCGCCCACCCTCCGTCGTCGCCTGCCCTACCTTCAGCCCACAGCCGCCCTCAGCCTCAGCCCCCTCCGTCGTCCCCTGCCCTGCCTTCGGCCTCAGCGCCCTCACACCCTCAGCCACCTCCGTCGTCCCCTGCCCCGCCTTCGGCCTCACAGCCGCCCCACACCCACAGCCACCCTCCCGCCCCACAATGGTCAGGCTGTCCGACGTCCCTGCCCCGCCTTCGGCCTCACAGCCGCCCTCACACCCTCAACCACCCCCCGTCGCCCCCCAATGGTCAGCCCCGATGGCGGTGGGCGTAACCCGCAAATGTATCGGAAAGTTAGTGCCTAACCCATTTAGGCGTACGATCTTGCCAGCCCGCGGTCCCGGTCACCTGCGCCGGCGGGGCGGGGCGAGGCGAGGGTGGGGGCGAGGGCGGTGGACTATCGCGCCGGTGGCCACCCTGGGTGCGTGCGGTGGCCCGTCCACTGGGAGTTCCCATCGCTCTGCGACCGTCCCAAACTGATCTCGCCCACCTCCCGGCTGTAATAATAAATCTGATTCGAACCGCGCCGGCAAACACTTGTTTATTGGAAACTCGACAACGCCAAGAGAAGCGGGAGGCGACGGATGACAGGAGGCTCTGACGCAATGGTGGTGGTTTGAGAGAAAAAGATGTGGTGGTGGTTGCGGAACTGGGTGTTATTCAGTCTGATGTTGATGGGAGTTTCGTACTGGTGTTGAAGGGTTAGCACTCGGTTGTTGTGGTATTAGCAAAAAGATCATAGATTGGTTTGGTTTGTTTTTTTTCGTGTTTCCGGGCGCGTCAGCTGCTTCGGTCATTAGTCCCGTTAGTGCAGTGTATGATTTGTTCTCGGGAGATGGTGGTGATCTTCCCCCGCTGGATGGCGAGATCCGGGGCCGACCTACCGTCGGCTAGTGAGCTTTCCCCTAACCAGGACTCTCCACCAGCGGGCACCGCCTCAGCCGGAACAAACCTAAGACCTGACCGGTCTCCCGCAATATATGCTAGTGTAGTGCATGTTAGTATAAGTGTGTGTGTAACGGGAGAGGATAAGACAAGGAAGAGGAAGGAAAGATCGCGCGCGGTCCGTGGCCCGTTTGGTAGGTACTGCCCCGAATTCGCCTGGTGTTGATCGGAGAAACCACGGAAAACTACCGATCAGAGCAGCCGGCCGCTGAATACTCTTCAGACAGCGACTGAATCCGCCCCTAGCTGAAACCCTAGTGTCGAAAATCCTGCCGCCGTGGGAGTGGGAACCTAGGACCTCCCGGTCAGAGGCGCTGCAGTGGCATCAGTTGATGCACCGAGCTACCGCTCCCGGTAGAAGATCATGAGAGTGCGGGTTGAGGTTGGATGTGCAGCGGGATAAGTGAGTGGTACGCTGTTGGTGACAATACCTAGAACGGGGACAAAGTAAGGGAGGATGTGCCCTGGGAGCAAAGCGATGCGGGAGTGTATGCGCTTTCGTCACCAACAGCAGCACCGATGCTACCACTACTGCACATTCCACCTCCACTAGAACTTCTAGTCTTCATCTCGCCAAGACACAATCAAACAAGTACCAGTCCCCCAACACCAGTTCGAAACTCCCATTACTATCAAACTCAAACTGGAAGAGGAGCGCAGCGGTAGCGGTGATAGTGGCAATTGTGGAGACGGGTCCTGTATTGGAGGTAGTGATGACAAAATAACCAAACATCGATACATCACTAAAGATTTTCGATGTCGATGGAAACATCGCCGATATAATTATGGACTAATAAACATGCTAGTTTCCTATTTTTAATTACAGTACGTAAAAGGGATATATTTTATAGTTTGCTTAGCAGCATGTTGAGTATGTACAAATTATTATCGAATATAAAGAATGAAATTAACAATGAAGAACATTGTGTTTGGATATCGATTTCATGTTTTACTGTCAATTAAGGCTGTGGAGCGCCTGGCGATAACATACATCCATAAGACGAGCAGCTCCAACTTCCTCAGATTGCATCGGCGAGTGTGCCGCGTCATAAAGAGGGTGACGCAAAACGATATTAGTTGTTGATTGCAAAAAATCGATGTTAATATATCGATGTTTCAGTGTAAAACATCGATGTTTTAAAAATCGATTTTGCCATCCCCAGGTGGCGGGGCAGGTAGAAGCGTCGGGCACAAGAAAACCGGGACGAGGAGAGGCAGGTGAGGCAGGGTGAAGCAGGGCAGGCGGGGCGGGCGAGGTGGGGCAGTGTGGAGTGCTGGGGCGAGCCAGGACGAGATGTTGGGACGGGAGTAGAGGGAGACAGGCGAGGTGCGAGGGCGGGCGGCGGGGCGAGGCAGGGCGTGGCGAGGAAGGGCGGGGCGGGAACGCGGTGAGGGAAGGGCGGGCAGGAAGGGTGGGGCGGGAACGACGCGAGGAAAGGGCAGGGCGGAAGGGCGGAGCAGGGAAGGGCGGGGCGGGGAAGGGCGGGGCGGGGAAGGGTGGGGCGGGGAGGGCGGGGGGAAGGGCGGGGGTGTGTGGGAAGGGGGCTGGGGAGGGGCACGGCGGGGCGGGGCGGAGCGAGGCGGGGCGGGGTGGAGTACTGGCAGCGAGAGCCAGGACGGGATGTTGGCGGACGGGAGTAGAACAAACGCGATGGACGTGGTGGCAGCTTCTAAAGCAGAGGCAGTTGTCGGCGCCGGAACGGGGCGGGCCATGCGACGATTTCGACTCACCCCTCAGGGAAATTGCACAAATGAAATCCGGCGTGACGGAGTCGATCGACGATGGTTGTTTATGTCCTTAGGTGTCGCGCTGTGATGTCTCAGAATTAAAGTTGTCGCAGACAATTCACGATGACGAGTGCACTTTTGCTTCCAAACGACAAGTGAACTCGATTGCAATCACAGCTTCTCTTGATTGACGAATGCTCACGTGACCTTTACACATAACGATTTGATCCTGGAAATATGAGTTTGCTGCCTCCCTACCATTTTCTGAAAATACTCAGTAATATATTATGTATGTTTGTGTTTTGACGAATTTTCACGGGAATAAATATTTTGGAGACCCATTAAAATGTAAATAGAGTTATTATTGAACGATTTTAATCTGGGTTTGCGTTTCGCTCCACTGGAAACGGACAAATCAAATTTTTCCGAAATTCTTCACATTTAAGCCCCTTTTGTTCTCGTAGGCTAACGCTGCAGCCCATTGCTCGATGGGGACACAAAATGCTGCGTTTCCATTAGCAGTCGCTTTTAATTACATTTCCACCATCGTCAATTATTTCCATAAACCGACAACTGAAACTAGATTCAAACAGCACTGTATCGCAAACTTAAAAACACTCTTGGTTTAATTAATATAAGAGTTCCTTTAATATGGAAATTCTATTTAAAAACTTCAGTTCCTTGCATTTGTAATTGTTCTTGAAAACTCGCAATAACGTTAAACAACCAGTAATTTAGTTTCAGACAAAAACTCGCATAACACACTCATTACCAACCATTATAGATACATTTTTACGCTAATTTTGACAAAACGCAACATGACTTACTTCCTTGTCGTCATGGAGTATGTTCACGCGCGAAAACAAAAGGCAAAACATTTACATTTCATCATGCTGGTCGTTAATTTCGTACGAAAAACTCACGCTATTAGGCTGAAGCAGACAAGCAAGTCAAATCTTCAAACTGGGTATTAATTCTTCTGAAACGAGTGTTGTTCAAATGTAGGAAATTTTCGTAAGTATGTTCCGTTGTATGATATTACGTCGTGAAGTGCAATTAGGATACGAGTATAATGACACTGGCGTCGAGAAGTTTACAATGCAGGGAAGAACACGTGGCATTCTAAAAGAAATGGTGAGTGCAAGGAATAAAAATGCAATTATAGCAATCACAAGAGAAGACTGTGAACTTTGACGAAAAGGGAGTGATATACTGACGCATTTCAAAGTGTGTCCTGCAGGTAAAATATTGTATTTTTATTTTTACTAGTCCGTATTCAACTAGTCAAGAAAGTATCAACCGTGTGTACATTCTTTTAATTTTGAAAATTATAAATGGTATAAATCTTGGTGATTTTGTTTAGAGTTTATTCTATTAATGTAATAACGTTCGTTACTCTGCTTTATTTACAAGTGAACTATTTTGACAGTGGAAAAGTGATCACGAAAACTTCACACAGATTTGTTCACAATATGTAAAACTAGCAGGATATAGCGTACCATCTAGTTTGTGCTGAACTGGTCATCGCAGATGTCAGGTCAGAATCGTGATTTTCAATCAAATCTTTGGATCCTTTGAAGAAAGACTTTCGGACTCATTCATACCCACGTCAACATCAACACTTGTACGTAGCTGCTGAGAGAGACCATGGGGTTTTGGACTGAACCACTTGACGTAGAGACGTCCCAGGAATCAACAAGATTTTTCCACCGACTCTTTTGTTTAATTTAGGTTGCATCAACATCTGGTCATGTACCACTACTGGAGTTAACGTTATGTATGTGAATATGAAACGATATGGTGATGATAGGAGTGAAAGGACGAATACAAATGCAACCATTCCCGAGACGGGACTCAAATCGGCGATCCTCGATCGGAGATCTTACGACACTACTGCCTTAGCGATCTCGGCCGCAGATCGGCCAATCAACTCTTTGTCTCTCTTGAAAGCATTTAGAGACTCAGTCATACCCACATCAACATTGGTAGGCAGCTGGTGATGCGCGGGGTTTGGACTGAACGATCGGCGGAGGAACGCTCAAGGGTTCGACAAGATTTTTCAGCCAACTCTTTGCAACCCTTGAAGGAAGCGCAGGATTCAGCCATACCACATCTACACCAACATTGGTACGCAGCCGCTGGTGACAGCGGGGCCGTGGGAGGGGAGGAAGGGGAGCGTCGCGTGCGAGCCGTGAGCGCGCGTGCGGGCTATCGCGCCATCGCTGGCGGCGGGTCAGCGCTCGCGGCAACGCACGCGCCACCGCCACCGCCCCCTCCTCGACAGAGACGCATTTTACGCCGCTGCTGCCCCTCCACGCGTCGACAGGCCCTGCCTCAACGGGATTCAGGGCGGGCGCACGGTCGAAAGCTTAACGCGCTGCTGCAAGGCACTCGATTTCGTGACGTATGGTGATTACCAGGACGATGTTCACTATCCTTCGTAGAGCAAAAAATTTGAAGGAAATAATATCGTGCGTTGTAATTTGTTACTTCTTTTAAGTTGTTAATTCCTTTATTTAGTCAAACTAAATATTAGTAGATTGAACGTAACGTTTGAATAAAAAAATCGTTCATTAATAACGCATTAGAAGGAAGGTAACGTGTTTTCTTATATTTTACACGAATGTTGTGATTGATAAAATGAGTTTTGAGGTTCATATGTTTTCTTCTAAAAATTTTTTGAAACATTCTGATTCTTTTAAAAATATTAATTTAATTTCGTATTGATATTCACTACTGTGTGTCACTGACAAATATAATATCGCATACTCGTGTAATTTCATTTCCTATCATTTCGCAGGAAAGATATCGTATCAAGGAAAAATACACTGAGCTCGCAAGCAATTGGGCCATGTATATATACATCTAAAGTCACATTAATTTGTACAAATATAATCGTCCCGATCTCAGGTTTCTGTAATTTAATAAACCGTGCTTTTCAGTCCTTAGATTATAATTTAAGACAAATTCCAAGTTTGTATAAATCATACATATTACCAGCAAATATTAACAAGCGCATGCGTGTAAAAATGTTTTAAATAATATTAGATATCATCTCGTTTGTAAATATTTCGATAAACATTATCGAGGCAAAATTGACTAACGACTTATATTGATTGTAATACGATCCGAGACATTTAATATATTTATAAATATATAGATTGTCAAGTTATTAACTTTCTAATTAAATAATAAATTTTATTTTATTTATTATTTTATTTATTTTATCAAAACAGTTAAAAACTGCGTATGACGTGCTATGGGGAAAAGTGAAATTGTGTGCACATTTTCAAAATTGTGATCCCTACATAGTCATATACTATAAATTTTGAATTTCTGAAATGGAAATTTCTTGCGGATGTATTCTAAGAATTAATAAAAATCAATTACTATTTTTATAAATATACAATCCAAAACAAAAAGTTCAAAATTTCTAAAATAGAAGCACTTGGCCTATTTGCAAGTCCTCCACTTCCACTATTCTTCGCAGCACTCGAGTCTCAAAAGCAATGGATTCCGTGACGACTCGCAATTATTTAACAAAAGTAATTAAATTAGTAACCAGATTGATAATAAATCTACAAAAAGATTAACATAAAAAGAGTTAAAATTTAAATTGTCATTTGTTGCAGGCCAAGACGGAAAACAAGTTTTTCCATTAAAAAAATCAATAATCTACATCTGGCAATAAGAATCTTATGAATAATCAACAAAATTCGTTGAATTTTCTTGGAATAAAACGTTTAAGTTATCACTGGAAGAATGGAGCTGGATTTCCAGCGCCGACACCAGTCCCAAAAACACTCATCTCCTTCCCCCCAACTCACATTTTGGATCGAACAGCTTCTTTATTTCCCGCCCTTTGCATAGCTGACGGGCAGCCCGCGGTCGTATAAAAGAGAATGAGCCAGCAATCGCAGCACCCAAGCAATAACACGCGGCGGGGACCGGTCAAAGAATCCGGAAGGCGCTTTATGTTTCTCTTGTAAACAACGCGGCAGCAGGCGCGGCGGGGCCCAAAAACCCCAATCGACGCAGCGGCCGAAGAACGGGGTTCGCGCCTCCGCCACGCAGAGATCAACCAAACTCAGATACCAACCAGATAACTCAAAATTAATTATAACTAGGATATTAACTCTAATTCTAATTGTAATTATATTTGTAAATATTCGTAATAGTTTTGAAATTGTATATCTAATTGTAATATGTTTGCCACCGAGCATTAGCTCAAAGCAACATTAAAAAATCTATCTATCTATCTATCTATCTATCTATCGATCTATCTATCTATCTATCTATCTATCGATCTATCTATCTATCTATCTATCTATCTATCTATCTATCTTATCTATCTATCCATCGATCTATCTATCTATCTATCTATCTATCCATCTTTTATCTATCTATCTATCTATCTATCTATCTATCTATCTATCTATCTATCTATCTATCTATCTATCTATCTATCTATCTATCTATCTATCTATCTATCTATCTATCTATCTATCTTATCTATCTATCTATCTATCTATCTATCTATCTATCTATCTATCTTTTCATCTATCTATCTATCTATCTATCTACCTATCTATCTATCTATCTATCTATCTATCTATTGTAATTTCAGATTCCCCCCAAGAATAAGGCACAAGTCAAAGAATAAATAGAAAAGCATAACATTAACATGAACTGTAAAAACAGATGAAGGCGATGTCGCGTAGATATTTTTTGAAAGTAAACGGAAAACGCGACAAATTCACAATTGGGACAAGATAGGGCAGTAGCGTTCATGTAGCGAAGTCGTTTGCAAGTTATTTGAAGGAAATCGCATCACGCGTTCAAAAGATATGAACATTTTGTATAGTATAAATTCCAGCTTGTAAACAGACGATAGCCATTTTGTGCTTTAAGGTTCAGTAAATCAAAGGTGTTTGTGGCGAAAATTAAGAGAACACGTAAAGTAATACAAACAAAACTTTGAACCAACAGAATAAATCATTGAAAATTATGGTAACAGTCGCAACGTTGAAACTTGAGGGCTACCAGAACAGAAAATGTGAATTAAATTAAATGATGTAATATTTTGTAGGAAAGAACAGCGATCGTGTGATGTTAAAGAATAAAAGAGCTGACACCCGGACACAACAATGACGAAGAGAGCGCGGTCGAAATAACGAATACGGATGCATGTTGAAACGCTCCGCAAAAATTTTTATTTTAATGAAAATTGCGTTCAGTTTGTGAATAGAGTGAAATATATCGTGTTTAGTAACTGTCGAGTTAATGGAAAGATAAAACGTGGAAGAGATATTTATATATTCAAAAACAGTGTTCGGGAACACTGTCGCCATATTATCGATCGCAGTTAACAAAACTAGTATAGTAATTAGTGAGTAGTTTTAATCAGGGATATTCTTCATTTAAAGTAAATTTGTCGTTAACAAACGTGTGTGGAAATGGATGGACCTTTGTGGGAGATGAATTAATGGATGCTACATGTATACTACGGAGGTGACATGGAACAATGGCGTTACGCGGATGGTTTTCCCACGAAAGGAAAGTGCAATAACTTGCGTAATTTAATAGTTCAGATAAATGGAAGAAAGAACAGATTAGATTTTAATGTACAAGACCAAGTTTTGCGGAAATAATAATAGGCTATATTCAGACAGAATAGGGATGCGCATTCAAGTGTAAAATGATTTGTTTTGTTTTTGTCGATTGTTAAATAGTAAGTTAATGTGATTTTATGTATTTCAGGTATTGTGTTTTGTTGTTTATTGTATTGCATTTGTGTATGTTTTTTTTGTTATGTCTCCAGCGGGTGGAAGTAAAAACCCAAAAAAGAATAAATAATGCCGGACGTATTTGGTTCGACAGTAAGCCATAAAAATTGATTTCGTGATTTTGATTAAACAGATTTCGCCCAACTGTCAAGTATCTCGTTGGGCTCCTGTCAGGCCAACCAAAACCTCACGCTCGATATTTTTATAACATTGAAGGGGTAGCTAAGTGGGCACAGTTTTAGATAAAGGAGGCAAAAGTTAGCAGGGCATAAATTTGTATAGTTTTATATAGGTAGAGAGATTCAAGGATGTCGTTTTATTTCATATTTCACCGCAACGTGGTGCGTTACATACAGATTTGGATAGTAGCAAGACGCTCCATTACATAATTGGCGCCGCAACGTGGGTCGTGAGTAGGACGAATACTGGGACACTAAATAGTACGCAAGTGGGCTAGGTGAAAGGTCAAAACTAATTGTAAGTAAAACATAGTACAATTCAAATGGAACGCGTAGTGGCAAAATGTTAAGTACACGGGATGCGTCGGATTCAAAACAATTTCCGCTCCGATGAGGATGAAGAGGCCAACATCTAGAGGAATTAGAATTAGAAGGGAGGAATATCGCGACAGATCGCAAGTGCAAATATGAGCCAGGAAGCTGCAGGTGAAATTGTTCCGGAGGTAAAGGGTGCATCGAACCCACTCTGTCGATGTTATTACGGTTAATGCAGGAAATGAAGTAGTGCGAGGTTGGAAAACAACGCAAAACAGATAGAGAATAAATTTGAGAAGTTGTAGGGGCAGAATAAAAGTATCAATCCGCGCTAAACACATTGCAGAATGAGTCAAGTCGCGTGTCGAAAATTCAAGACGAAGTGAGCGCATTTAAAGTAGAGACAATTGCCCGGTTCACTGGTTAGAACAAAACGCGAAAACGTTCAAGAGCGTCAGAAACTCGTTTCGCAGTTCAAGGGGTGTTCAACCAGCAGCTCAGTACAGGTGTGGGCGAAATTCAATCGACCGTGGGCTTTTTAAAACAATCGGTAGGCTGCAAGAAACGCGATTGTCAGAAATCGACAGGAATGTGCAAAGACTTCGGGAAGTAGCGCGACAGCAAGACGTGCGTATAGGTCGTGTCGAGAATCGATCAGTAAAATCGATAGGAATATTAAAACGGCTGTTCGGGGAGAATTCGATAGTCGGAAATTGGAGAGATAGGATCGACAAAGGAAGTCGATGAAATTATGAACAAAATTGCCGACCTCGAACAGCAGGTGTATGCAACCCGACGATTGAATGGCAATGGTTGCGATAGGGCATGCAACGTTGCCGTTATCTACGTTTTCACGGGAGAGCAGAAACAACCATTTCGTTTTTGACGGCACTCGAGAACTACTTTAAAGTAAATAACATTCCGGAAGGAATGAAATTGGGGTTTTGTCGAGAGCCCTAGCTCAAGGCGCAGCATTGGTGGCAGGCATTAACACCAACACCGCAAATTTAGGGGGAATGGCGCAGAAATTTTTAGAAGTATTGGAACCAACACCACCGATTCGAGTTAAAATACCGGTTGATGTCGGAACGATATCGAAGGAGACGGAAACCATGAGCGACTTTGTCACTCGTAAAGTCAGCGCGTTTAAAGTATGAAAGATTTCAACACCCGAAGTTATTCGAATTGATTCGACAAATGCCAAAGTGGAATACGAAACTTACTATGGAATAATTATGCGGAAACCAAGGCATTGATAGAGAAGTAATCGTTCGAGCAGGCGCGGCGACAAATGAACGGACGGTGACGGAGGCTCGGAACCCCGGGAACGGAAATGGCAACCACGATACAACGAGGCATATCGGCAAGATAATGTGCGCAGTAGAGGTGCGAAAGAGAAGCCTCGAGGGGGGAAAGAAGGCGCAAGACGGGCAGGCGCAGCAAAGCCAAAGCCGAAGGACGGCGAACGAGCAGGCGCGGAACAGAGGGAACAAGAGGTCGGGATCAAAAAGCGAAGGCGGAAGGAGCGCAAGGCCGATGGGAATCAGTACTAGGAAGGGAAACTAAACACGTTTGGGGCGAAAGGTGGGTGAACAAAGAGACGAAAAGAAATATCGTAACGATTGAGGCCATAGCGAGTATTGTCGTTGGGTGACGAATTGCTGAGAGAAGAAACAACGGAAGGCGCAGGGCCGAGCAAATGCTTGATTTTGCAAGGCAGGTGCTCGGAGAGAAGTTGGGGCGCTAGTAGATACGGGCAGCAGTATTAGTGCAGTGTCGGAGGAATTTTGTAAGAAGGTGCAAAAGGAAGGGCCATGTTGATTAATTACCGACGCGGAAGCTTCGCGTGATCATGGCGAATGGGAAGGCGCACAGGAAACAAATCTGGTTGGAGATGATTTGGGAGAAGTAACGATCAAGTAGCAGCAATCGTTGTCCAGGCTGATCCGTGACGTCATCGTGGGATGGACGCACTGGATGCTTGTCAAGCCGTCGTGGACGTGGGAGAAAGGGAAGATAATGCTCAAGTCACGAGGTTCTATTGAAAGTAGGTCATGGTCGCTGAACTTGATGGGGCGGAGGCGGAAGGAGACGAACTGCAAGCTAGTATGGAAGAATTCCAAATGTAGAAAGGGCTGCGGAAGAGGTCATCGATCAGGAAGGCTGCCCGTAAGAGTTCGTCAACGTTAAGGGGAATTTATTAGTTTTTTTGAAGTCGTCAGAGCCGGTAAAGGGGCTATAAGTTCAAGCTGCGGGTTGAAAGATACGACGCCGTTCTCTACGAAACAATATCCCGTACCACAAGTGTACCATGAGCAGGTGCCCAACTTATTGAAATGGAGCGAAGGGCGTTGCCCGAAGAGCAATAACCCGTATATAAGTCCGTTGGTCGTAGTGGTGAAAAAAAATGGAAGCATTCGTCGTGTCTGACGCGGAAAGACTCAACATGGTCAGATTCACGGTATGAAACGCCACCAACTGTAATGAAATGGTGATGAAGTTAGGAGGCCAAAATCTTCAGCGCGTTAGATTTTCACCCGGGTACTGGCAGATCGAGGAAGCAGGAAGCCAACAATACATCAGCTTCAAATTTGAAGGGGACGGTGTATTCATTTACGGACCCGTTCGGATTGAAAAATTCTGGAGCAGCGCTAACCCGATATTTGAACGATGTAATCCGGTTGAGTTGAAGAGCACTATGGTGATGTCGTTGACGATATTATTTTGTTTTCGAAGGATTTGGAATCGCACCTGGAAATTTGAGAAATTATTAGAGATTTTCGAAAGTTCAACGAAATTGAATTTAGAAATGCGAGTTTGTCGTCAGCAAGTGCAATTCATGGGACGAAATATCAAGTGCAGGGATGAAGTCGGAAAAAAAAAAGGGAGATAATTCGGAAATTACCACCACCCAAAAATGTGCGAGGATTCGGCAATATTGGGAATATGTAACTATTACGCGCGATTCGTAAAATTACTCGCAAAGGTAGTACCACTGTTGCACTTGTAAGGAAAGGAAGCAAATGGCAGTGGACGCAACAATGCCAGGAAGCATTCGAGGAGTTGCTGAGCGCTTTCGAACGCACGTATATAGTACAATACCCGGATTTCGACGTAGAATGTACGTACAGACGGACAGCAGTGGATTCGCTCTAGGGCTGTGCTTTTTCCAACTGGGCGAATGTGGCGAACAACAGGATAGTGGCTTGGACGGTCGCGCGCAAAAGGAAGCGAAAATGAATTACGGCGCGACAGAGTTAGAAGCTCTTGCTATTGTGTGGGCGACCCAAAAGTTCAAAATTTTATTGCTAGTAGGGCGCCCATTTACATAATTACGGACCATAAGGCACTAATATTTTGATGAAAGCCAACGCATAATGACAAACTGTTACGGTGGACTTTGTGGCTGCAACAGTTTCAATTCGAGATCGAAAAATTTGGGAAGGCCGAAAGAACCTGTTGCCAGATTCTTGTCAAGAATCAAGGTAAAAGAGAAGGCCCTGGATAGTGTGATGGCAGTCTTCGGGTGAGAAATTAGCCCGCGATGGACGACAAGCAATTATAAATATGCAACAGCGAAACGTGTTCGTGGGAAATATGCAAGTTGATTGATGGCCAGCCGTACGATGAAGGCGAACCCCAGGAGAAAGACAAGGCCCAAAGTAATTGGAAGATTTATGAAGGAATCTTGTTAAAAAAAATTTGGGGAAGAAGTTCCGAATATGGATACCTGAAGAAAGTGCAAGGAAATTTGGGCCCCGTCCACATGAACTTATGGGCATTTTGGAGGTGGAAAATCGCACAAATCTTATCAGATTACTGTTACTGGCCGAATATGGGAAAAAGGTGCGACAAATGCAGGTTCTGTGACGTCGCCCAAAAGACGAAACAGCCGAACGACGCTGCGAAGGTGAGTGGCACCCTATTTTACCGCAGAGGCCACGGGAATTGTATGCGGTGGATTTTTTGGGCCCTTGCCGAACCAAGTTTGGAAACCAGCACCTAATGGTAATAATAGATTTTTTTCTAAGTTTGCAGATATTTCCGAAAAAAACCCCAGTGCCGCCAACTGTATACGGCAAGTGAAGCGATTTATAAAATGTGTGGGAACCCGACTAAGATATTGAGCGACAAAAGTCACAGTTCACCAGCGGAAGATGGAAAGAAGAAAATGGAAACGTTAGGATTTCCGTCCATCTCACGGCGTGCGACATCCACAGAGCAACCCAAGCGAACAGTGATGAGAATTGTCACGTTTGTTTCGGATATGCCCGGAAAATCACCGGGGCGTGGTTCGAAGCCTTTCCCGGTGCTGAACAGTGTTAAATGCATTACCACCTCAAGTATCAATGTAACACCATGGGGTGCACTTCATGCCAAAGAAGAGGCATTCGATGACGTGAAAATCCCCGGAAATCGGCGGTTTTAGAACAAGTGACTACCGATCGGGAAGATAGTGTATGACCGTTGGGGAAGTCGGAAAAGCAGCGTAGCAAGGCTCAAACATTTCTGTCGGGGACAATTTATTGTAGGGGACCAGGTTTTAGCCCGCTCGCCTCACTCGTCCTCATCCGATCAGAAATTGTTTAAGAAATTCTTTCCGATATACGACGGTCCCTATACTATCACGAGTACTCAATAATAATGTTGTAATAGCAGATCGAGGACAAGAAAAGGTGTCCCAAAAACCCATTTAATGTTAAATTATAAAGCCAGTCTGTAAGGTTATGTGGTGGAAAGGAGTTTGTAATGTAGTAATTTTAGTAGAATAGTATTATAAAACAAGAAAGCAAGATTGTTTAGGGTAAGATTTGGTTTGAAGTAATGCGAGGGGGCACTACACAAGACCGTGAAGAAATAGCAGGTGTACAGTGACAGGTGCCGCGATAACGACGGTAGAGCGTCCGACTTAATGCAGTGCCACTGCAAACTAGCAGGTGTGTCCGTCGCAAACAGCAGGAAACGGGAGTGTTGTGTCTTCGAGACGCATTGTTAGTGCAAGATCAAGTTCACCAACACAGGCAACGATGGCCGTTGAACTGAACAGGTGCCAGTGGAAGAGGATCGTGGTAAAGAAACAGGACCAACAATGTGTAATGCTAGATGTAGACTCATCTGACGGTGTCATATCTGAGCGACATCTTAGGCGGGGAGATGTAAATTCCATGATTCCCCAGAATAAGGGACAAGTCAAAGAATAAATAGAAAATGCATAACATTAACATGAACTGTAAAAACAGATGAAGGCGATGTCGCTAGCAAAAGTTTTGAAGTAAACGGAAACGCGACAAATTCACAATTGGGACAAGATAGGCAGTAGCGTTCATGTAGCGAAGTCGTTTGCGTTATTTGAAGGAAATCGCATCACGCGTTCGAAAGATATGAACATTTTTGTATAGTATAAATTCCAGCTTGTAAACAGACATGATAGCCATTATTTGTGCTTTAAGGGTTTAGTAAATCAAAAGGTGTTTGTGGCGAAAAATTAAGAAACACGTGAAGTAATACAAACAAAACTTTAGAACCAACAGAATAAATCATTTAGAAAATTATGGTAACAGTCGCAACGTTGGGGAAAATTCGAGGGGCTACCCAGAACAGAAAATGAATTAATTAAATGATGTAATATTTTGTAGGAGAACAACAGCGATCGTGTGATTTAAAAGAATAAAAAGAGTGACGATCCGGACACAACAATGACGAAGAGGCGGTCAAATAAACTTGAATACGATGCATGTTTAAGCTCGCAAAAAATTTTTATTTTAATAGAAAATTGCGTTCAGTTTGTGAATAAGTGAAATATATCGTGTTTAGTAACTGTCGAGTTAATGGAAAAATAAAACGTGGAAGAGATATTTATATATATTCACGAAAACAGTTTCAGAACACTGTCGCCATATTGTCGATCGCAGTTAACAAAAACTAGTATAGTAATTGGGGAGTAGTTTTAATCAGGGATATTCTTCATTTAAAGTAAATTTGTCGTTAACAAACGTGTGTGAAATGGATGGACGCTGTGGGAGATGAATTAATGGATCTACATGATACTACGGAGGTGACATGGAACAATGGCGTTACGGATGGCCGATTTCTACGAAAGGAAATTCAATAACTTGCGTAATTTAATAGTTCAGATAAATGGAAGAAGAACAGATTAGATTTAATGTACAAGACCAAGTTTTGCGGAAATAATAATAGGCTATATTCAGACAGAATAGGGATGCGCATTCAAGTGTGAATGATTGTTTTGTTTTGTTTGATTGTGTAAATAGTAAGTGTGAATGTGATTTTATGTATTTCAGGTATTGTGTTTTTTGTTTATTGTATTGCATTTGTGTATGTTTTGTTGTTATGTCTCCAGCGGAGTGTGGAAAGTGAAAACCAGAAAGAATAAATAATGCCGGACGTTTTTTGGTTGACATAAGCCATATAATATGATTTCGTGATTTTGTATTAAACGTGACCTACCCAACTGTCCAAGTATCTCGTTAGGCTCCCGTACAGGCCAACCACACCCTCACGCTCGATAGTTTATAACATTGAAGGGTGGGTAAGTAACGGGCACAGTTTTTGATAAAGGAGGCAAAAGTTACGGGCATAATTTGTATAGATTTTATATAGAGTAAAAGATTCAGGTATAGTCGTTTTTTTCATATTGTCACCGCAACGTGGGAGTTTTATACAATTTGGGATAAGTAGGCCAAAAACGTTCCATTACATTATCTATCTATCTATCTATCTATCTATCTATCTATCTATCTATCTATCTATCTTATCTATCTATCTATCTATCTATCTATCTATCTATCTATCCCATCTATCTATCTATCTATCTATCTATCTATCTATCTATCTATCTATCTATCTATCTATCTATCTATCTATCTATCTATCTATCTATCTATCTATCTATCTATCTATCTATCTATCTATCCCCATCTATCTATCTATCTATCTATCTATCATCTATCTATCTATCTATCTATCTATCTATCTATCTATCTATCTATCTATCTATCTATCTATCTATCTATCTATCTATCTATCTCTATCTATCTATCTATCTAACCAACGCGAAGCGATCCACCACATGCAAACGACACGGCCACATGGGCTCCTGCATACAAAGGAGGTCTAAAGTCGCTCCGACGGTTGTTTTCGAATCAACATAACTATCGGATAATAAAATAATTCCGAAGAACTGGACTGATCAATATGAATTGATTTGTGCAAATTAAATACATTTACTTTTAAAATATTTTCATTGTTTAAGCAACATTTCTGACAATAATTAGTTTAAATCTGAATAAAACTTACGTTCACCTAAAGCAAAAACTCTAATAGTCTGCGAAAAAGTCATATTGATTGTAAAACGTATTTCCTACCTGTGGGAATGATGAGTATTTTTCTTTATTTGTCCAAAAGCGGAGTTTTCACGTTTTATCCCAACTGAAGGGGATTGATTTGGTATTCTATTAACAAACTTTTTTATCTTACAGTCGTTAATGTCTGACGCCACTCATTTACCGAAAATCAATAGAGTGGTTTGGATTTTTGGTAGTTTAGTAAATAAACTGTAATATAATTTATTCAAAACAAAAAACAGATTCCTCATTAGACGCAGAATATGATGAGAAAACTTGAAAAAACTCCTTATATTTACTCATCAAATCGCGAAAATGTTTTTCTACTCCCCTGTGCCTAATCGGAGTAAATAGAGAACCGAAAATTAAATTTCTAATTTAAAAATAAAATAACAATGTTCCAGAATGGATAGTTTGAAAACTCAATGGTTAAGAAATTAGTTAAAGAATTTCTGGGCAGTGTCAAACCTTCAAAACCTGTACTGGTCACTGTTATTATATTAATCATAATAGACGTAAAATAGATTTGTACTTATCGACCATTAGTGAAGTGAAAAGTTACGAAATAAGGCGGGGCTCTGGTGTTTGGGAAACGTTCAAGGTTTGCTTTGCGGGGTGAACGAGCTGCGCGCAAACAGCCCTGGGACGGGAGTCCGCGCGTCGCAATCGCGGCCACGCAGCCCCAGCCCCACGCCGCGCCGGCCGACGCCGCCCACTCGCCCGCCCCCAAACCCACCCCCCCTTGCGACCGCTCGCTCGACCTCCCCCCGCTCCCCCCCCTCGCCTTCCTGCAGCCCCAAACACCCCCCCGCCTCCCCCTCACCCCCCCGCCCCCCAACACCTCACATCCCAATTCGCGATCACTTCTCCCGACCCTCGTCATGCTCCGCCCCCTCGCGTTCCTGTACACCACGCGCCCAATCCCCCGCCGACTCCCACTCCCGCCCCACACCCATCCCAATTCGCGATCGCTTGCTCACCGACCCTCCACCATGCTCCCGCCCCTCGCCTTCCTGTACACCCCCACCAATCCCGCCAGCCTCCCCTCCTCCCACTCACCCGCCCGCACACCGATCCCAACTCGCGATCGCTTGCTCCCCCGACCCCCCACCATGCTCCCGCCCCTCGCCTTCCCTATGCCTATACGCCCAATCACCACCAAACCCGTCCCAGGCTCCCGTCCACCTTCTTCCTCCACCAGTCCAACCGCCCGCCAGCCCGTCCCAAACCCCCCGCCCGGTCGCAAAACCATCTACCCCCTCCACCGCTTTCTCACGCCCCCCCTCAGCCATACCCACCCATGTCCCGACCGCTTCTCACCGCCTACTCGACCCTCGTCTCTCACCAGAACCCTCGCGCCCACCCTCCGCCTCCCACCCCGAAACCCACCACGTTCCCGCTCCCCGCGCTGCAACGAGTTGCCCTGCACTCCCATTCACCACGCACCTCTCCTCGGTTCCCACCCGTGGCCGCCCGCACCTCCCCCCGGGCCCCGCCCTCGCCGCCCCCGCGAGTCAACACGCCCCCAGCACAAACGCTGGTGGCGGCGCGCGGCGCAAAGCGGCCGCGGCGGGGCCCGAACACGAGACCGCGGACCGGGGGCGCCGCGCTGCGGGCGACCTGCGGGGGGCCTGCGGGGCGGCGGGCGGAGCGAACGGGGCGGGCGGGAAGGACGGGGCGACGGCGGCGCCCGTGCTAACGAGACCCCAATTCTATCGATTCGGGCCCCCCCGGCACGGCGCGGGCGGGGGCGGCGGCGGTGGCAGCAAAGGGGGGAAGGAGGCCGATAAAAACACCTCCGTCATCTTAAAGGGCGACCTCTCCATAAACATCCCCCGCCGGGCGGGCCGCCGCCGCCGCCGTGGGAAAGTCGCGCGACGAGGCGCGCCGCAGGGGGGGGGCGGGGCTGGAGGGAACAAGAGGAAAGGGGGGGGGCGCGTGGGTGGGTGCGGGTTGGGCGGAAACGTCCGCCCGTGAGCATGTTTCTTGAGCATGGCGAGGGAAAATTCCCTAATCCCGTGTGTAGCGCCTGATTGAGGGCGGTGGTGGAGGCGGGCGGGCGGGCGGGCTGGAGGGCGGCGACTTATTGCAGCGGGGGCCTGATTGAGGTGCGTCCCCGCCCCTGCCCCCCCCGCTGGTTTGCGGCCCGCTGCCGCCACCGCCGCCGCTCTCGCCACTTTCGCCCAATCGGTTTCCCCCGCCCGCAGCTCGTCAGGTCGCGGCGCAGCCGCCGCCCCCCCGGCCCTGACGCCGCCCCGACGCCGTCGTCGTCGTCGCTGCCGTCGTCGGGTCGCGGCCGTCGTGGCGGCGCGGCCCACCGGGTCCCCCGCCTGACCCCCCCCCGTGCCCCCACCCCTTCCTCCACCTCCCCGCTTTGCCACCCCGTCTCAGCTCACTCTACCTCGGAACAGCTGTTCGCGCTGCCCGCTCCACTACGCGTGGGCGGACCGGCGAGTCTATAGCATTGAAGTACTTGGGATCACAAGTCTCTTTTGACCATACGTACGCAATTATCCTTCTTCAGACACAAATAAAAAATTCTAACGTAATTTTATAATGTTAGATGCTATTAATTGTTTCTAATAACAAAACTAGTATCTAATATTTTACAGTTTGATCGATAGAGATATACATAAATATTTATTTCCCGTAACATGTATTCCCCTTTTGACAGTTCTCTTGGATTCAATGTAGGACAAAACTTATTGACTAATTTAAATAACTTTTTTTTATTGCTATCGTTTTTGGGTTCTGCAATTTTATTTGGGAAAAATGTTTAGTGTTATAAAAAATTCGTTTCGGATCCGTAAAAGAAGGTAAAAAAGGAAAGGGTTTTTACAGGATCCGTATTGCTGGATTGTTTGCGTTCTTTTGATCACCGTTCCAAAAATAACTCTACTTGTGTAGTAAATTTTCCATCACGTAAGGAACCCGGGCAGCCTTTCAGGGTTGATAAGAGGTTAACCACTTGTCAGGATTAAACCGGTGCGATAATTCAGAAACTCACAATGAGACACGTTCTGTTGAAACGATGAGACTTCAAATTGATTTTGCTATCTAGACGTAACAATTTTGATGTAGTCGAGTCAACTAAAAATAATTACAAGCGTAGTATATGAATTGCGAGTCTTTTCACATACGTTCGAAACATGTCGTTATTTTCCCTTTCGCTCTCAAAGGGAAACCACCCAAAAATTTTGCAAACCTTCTCGAACCGTGTGAATAACACTAAACACTCAAACGTAAAGTCTCAGGCTCATCGCACCAGCAACGCCGACGAGCGTCGACCTGACAGTCCGCAGGCGACGCGGAGCAAATCGATTCTTCACCGCCGACTCTTCTAAGGCGTCCTCCCGCTTCCGAGTCGCCGCTCCGGCTGCGGGGCCCCCGCTCCGCTCCCGCGCCGCGCCCGCCGGGAGGTGGCGCTCTCCCGGGGGGAAGAGGCGCAGCTGCTGCCGCCACGCGGAGGAGACAGGCGCCCCTTCCCTCCTGCCCGGCTCCGCGGTCGCCCACCTGCCCGCCCACGCGCCGTATGGCCGACCTGTCGCCACTCGCCCCACTACCTTGCGATAACGATAAGATAATAATAATAATTTCAATACTAATAATATTATTGGGAAAAGTTGAATTCCTTCCTGTTGATCCTACTTTAATGTTTCTTGATAGATGGGTCGTTTCAGTATTTTTGGGCCATAGATGATCAATTTTACGAGGATAATAGAATTAAGAAATTTGTTACATATAATATAAATATATATAAATTACAAATGTTTTAATTCCTGGTATCCTCTACATTGAAAACCCATATGGTCCAAAAATACTGAAAACATATTACAATAATTAATAATAATAATAATAATAATATTTAAAAATAAAAGAAAAAGAAGAAAAAGAAGAAGAAGAAGAAGAAGAAGAAGAAGAAGAAGAAGAAGAAACTTTCAGCAGAAAAAACTGCTGAATAAAATGGTAAAATTCAGTTTTTAAAAACTATCGTTGACACTGAAATAAATTAAATATTTACTTTGCAAAAAAGGATAAGTATAGTATCATACACGTTCAGTTCAACAGTTCTTTACACAGCAAGAATAAAATCCTACTGTTCCTAACGCTCGTGAACGGCAAATATTTAATGGCGGCTTCCAAAGACTTACGTCGCTGTAGGCAGAGATGCAATGAATATGAAAAAGGTGGCATGTGCAGTATGACGGCGGAATTACTCAATCAAATATTTGCAGTTTTAGTAAAAACCAAAGGTTTCATAGTTTTGGGGCTTTTCCGAGTTTCTGGATAAACATTTCACATGCCCCAAAATTGTATACTTTACTTAAATACTGCGCGGATCGGTAATTAGCAATTAATAATAATAATAATAATAATAATAATAATAATAATAATAATAATAATAATAATAATAATAATAATAATAATTTGTCATGAAACTGAAGCAAAAAAATTTAAATTTAATATCTCTACTGGGTGTGCAAAAGTTCGTCCCCACACTGGGGAAAAAATTTGACGTATTGTACGAATCCGATTTCCATTGACAAAACAATAGATAACAATTTGGGGTCTTCCTCAGAAACTACTGGGGCGTACACCCGCAATGCGTAGTTGGAAAGATAAGTCCACATCGCGCTCTAAATATTACGAAGAATGGTTGCCTTAAACAAAAGTACAAGTTTGCCTTTTTTCTTTCGAAGAAACGGGATTTGAAATGCTTTTATTTGCTTTTCTACTTATTAGTATATTTTAGGTTATTTTGTTTCTGAATACTACCTTGCATAAACATTTTGGCAAAAGGACATTAATTTGTTTGAATGGGCAACCTTTTATTGTTTCTACTTTGGGTTAAATTTAATTAAAATAAATATTATGTTAGTTATATGTTATGTATACCAATAATGTGAAAAATTCAACAAATTTACCGGCCGGCCGTTCTTTAAATAGACACAATCTTTAGAACCTTCCCAACGTGAACACAAAAGTGAATGCAATTACTGCCCACTTAAGTAAAAAAGTTCCAAAACCAAGTTTCCTTTCGATTTAAAATCTTTAATTTTACTCTAAATTGACAATTTAAAATGTGACATTTCATTTTAATGTTTAATTTCTTTGGTTTCGCAAAGGATATGAAAATTAATATCGGTTTGGGGGCAGTAGCTATCAAATAACCTCTCTGAAGACTTCATACGCCAAGTCTGCCATGCGCCCGCTACCCCGGAATATTTTGTACAACCCTCACTGTTCAACCTTGCGCCTGTTGCTCTGGTCGAAGTGCCTACGAACTCTAAAAAGCTAATTACCTTGCAACATTAACACGCCTGACGTACATTAGCATCCGATTTCCAGAATACTAGGGTATTATACTAGTTTATAATGTTATGCTTCATTGTATAAGTAATGTTTGAAAACGATCAACGTTAGGAGCGAGTTTAGATACACACACGTGTGTGGGAAATATGCCTATTTGAATTCAGTATTCTTTATTCTCCATGTGGCACCTCCTTTCACTCTTTCGCCGACGCCTCCATAATGATAAACACAGAATCGTGAGTAGCGATGCATTTAGCGCTATGGGGAACCTTAAATCATCCCTGCACCATAGTCACACAAATGTCAAACCCAAATTTCTAGTGAAAAATATACATATCACTTTGTTGTATTATTTTGAAACTCTTAACGTGAACTTCAATGTCGTGAATCATACTGGCAAAATGCGAAATTTTACGGAACTGAATTGATCAGATGTCTATACCTAATTCTGCTTGCTGAATTCAAATTTTCAAATCATTTTTACTTTTTAGCCTTACAACATACTTCGTAAGGAGTGTATTGTAATGCTGCGGCGAAAATCGGCGATTTTTCGTCAGAAAAACTTATATTGTCGGGCCCTGGTAATGCAAAAATGAATAAAGATTGTTTTTATTTGTAGTAAATTACTTCATCTAACATGTTGTGTAGTCAGAATCCTCGTTTCGTTGGTTTTTGATGCCGAAAAATCGATTGACGGGAAAAAGTCTCCCTGTCTGTCATTCCGACGGTGATAAACGCTAAACCGATGGTTTTCTCCAAAATTGATATTCCTTGATCGATATGAATGAACTCGCGGGCCTGCGAGTTTATAACGGATTTTTTTATTTTGAGGATTTTGATTTGATGAGGGGGCACTTTACACAAAATGTCAAAACTTTTTCTAGTAACATTATATAGTTTTCTTTTACTACGTAACAGGTGATACGAGAAAGTAGAAACAAGAAAGTTGTTGCGATTCTGTCTTAAACAGCGCACAAAAATTTACATTTTAAATATTTAAATTCACACCAAACAGGTGCTACACAACATTTCAGGTATATGACGCGTTATCTCTCTACTAAAGTACAATTTATTCTAATCCTTTGCGTTGGTTTGTACTACCTACAAAAAAACGTTACAGTAGGATTGATTTGGTGGATTGGCGATGAATCAGTCTACTGACGCCCATTTTTTCTATAATCAAAGTGTCCGAATCTTATTTTCGTTATCCTACCCCCAAAATGCCCACTTAACACACAAGTTTCTGATTCATTTACTTTATTATCAAAAACAAAAAAATATTTACCAGTCAGATAATCCAAATCTTTCTGGCAAGTCTCTCTTGGAGAGAATAACTGAAAATGTAGTATTGATTTGGAGACCACTATGACATTCATCGCAATTATGGGACGCCAAATGTCGCTTCCAGCCTAAGTGTTTGTATTTCAGAAACCTAAGGATTGATTTGTCTTGAACAACTCATAGCTAGTAAAAATCGTTCGGAAACCAATGGGAGTGTTATTCACTTTATGTCCCACTTTTGTTTGGGCCCCATACGATGCAGTGAGCTGTAGGCCGTTTGCTCGCAATGCTGAAACAATGAGGTATCGTGACAGGACAGATTCTAGGATTGTAAAATGTAATATATACACTCACATATTTCAAATTTATTTCATATCACACTTTATAATGCAAGCAGTACACATTCTCTCACACTATATCTTATGTATTTTATCTACGATGGTGCGCTTACTGAATATGTTCTGCAAGCATTTGATACTTATGAGCTTTATAATGAAAATGCATGTTTTTATGGATTCACAAGACACTCTTTTTTAGTCAGAATATAAAAGCAAATTAAGAAAGATTTAAACATAGCTGTCAATTTTTATTGTAATTATTAACTCTTAACAGTTTTAATTTGTTTGATACAAACAATTTTCAACAGAACTACGACATTTTTTTTATAAACGCTAACCATACAATTTTTCCATCCTTGATCCTAAATTCAAATCACTAACAGAAAAAATCTTTATTGTTGTAAAAAAATTCAGTGTCTAGTTGCTGATTAATTTATGATAACATTAAATAAAACAAGAGGGGCTGTCGCAGATAGTGCTGAATGAGACGCGTCTGATATAAAATAATAAAGAATCTGTTTGCCTAGCGTTACTCTTATTTATGATATCCGTGTCTTTTTTTTCATTAATAGCTATAGTTGTAATACATCAATTCTTATAAATTAGCAAGCAACTGCATCAGAAAGTTTATATTTCTCAGAAACTCAGCGTGAAGGTATTTTCATATTATCTATAGTGCATAACTCAGATGGTTGTTTAAAGGTATATTGAAAAATATTGAAGTTCCCAATAGACCTAAATCAATTGGAAACTTACTGACACAGAAATTATGTAGCCGGAGCGAATATAAACATAACTGTTAATATCAAAAGAGGGAGTCAAATTTCAGAACACTATGAGATCTTAGTAATATAATATGTCAGGGAACTGACATTGAAGAAAACAAAGAACTGTAGTGTCAGGAATGAAATCACCGTGTTAATAATTCATTTTATAATAATAATTTTATATAATTTCCAGAGAGATTTACGAAATATTATTCGCCCTTGGTAACTTGAGAACAAGAGTTTTGATGTATCTTTCAATACCTTAATTCAACTACCACGTTACAGCTGCAGACATTACAGCAATATGCTGCGAGGTAATTTGAACATTGTCGTTGGTTCACATAATTACCAATTCATGAGTCACAACAAAGTCAATGAAAGAGGTCGATTAAATCTGTTTGAAAAAGATATCAATGTGTAATTTCTGCTAGTTTTGATAAATATTCGTTATCGTAGCAGTTTTATGCATTTCATTTCAAATATTAATCAATCAATTATGTAAACAGACATCATTTAAGTTGTTGTTGCATTTCACCCGCGCTGAACAATTTGGGGGGTAACCAACGATACGTTTCAAAACCAGTCGAAAATTGTCTAAATTTGTCCAGATAGACTGGTGACGATTAAGCTGTTTAAAGATATTGAAATTGAATGTAAAATACAAATTATTTAATATTCAAATGTACTCTTAAAGATATCTTTCTAAATGTAATGAAGTGTAAGTAATCAGATTGTTAATCATTTTATTCATTGAGAAAAAAATGATCGACAATTTCTTCTGCTTGTGAGCGTACTAGGATAGCTTTTGTTTACCGCGATATCTTTAAAAGAAAGCTCTGTCGTGCTAACACCGCGACAGTTTGCAAAGTTGAATCAGTACTACCGTCCTATGTACATCGGTTCTAAGGTGGTTTATATAGGTTCCACAGTACGCATTAATGTTTTCTTCTGATCGTGTCTCTTTTACAAGAAGCTAATGGGTTTTGTTTACTTTTTACTTAGTAATTGTTGTGTAATAAATAACGAGTCAGAAATACGTTCATTACAAAAAGAGTTGAGAATCCAGTTAGGTCACGCATACTATCAAGGAAGAAACATATACACATCAAAATTGAAATTACAATCGTTAAACGCAAGTGAAATGTATTTTTTAATCAACTTTTTGTACCATTTATGTATTAAAAAGAGTGAAAGTCTGTCAATGAACACTGACAATTTAATTAACCTACAGATTTATCAGATATATAGTTTTTACTTCCTCGAAGAGCTCCATTGATTCGAAGTGTGAGAGAGCGTTTTTCGCATCTTATAAACAGCAAATGGAAAGAAGTCACTAATATTTTTCGTCACTGGAGATTATCTTATAGGGCAGATTTCAATTCCTATTTAGTAAAATATATTAACACAGTATTTTTTAACGTGAATAAAAACAATCGATTCAAAGGGTGTAAGAGCGTTTTGCGCATCTCATAAACACAAATGGAAAGAAGCCATTAACATTTTTTCATCACTGGAGATTATCTTGTGGGACAGATTTCAATTCCTATCTACTAAAAGCCATTAGCACAGTTTTTCTGAATGAGAAGACAACTGGTTGGCGCTCAGAGGCGGCGGGGTGGTGTAAGCGTTGGCGCGCATACCAGCTCCTCCACGTCGAGCGTCCGTTCGGGCGCCGCCGCCGCGGCGTCTGGTGTCGCGCGCGTCCAGGGCGTCGCGGTCGCAGGGCTGGCCCGACTGGTAGGCAGAACCGCGGCGCGCGCCCTCGGGGTCCGTGTAGCCGTACTTGCCGCGCACCACGCAGTCGGCGCCGATCGTCTCCTCCTTCCAGGTGCCGTCGTCGTTCTCGAAGCCCACGTGATGCCGCCGTCGAGGTTGTCGCCACTTGCGCAGCACCTGGGTGCCACGGACGCTGCCTGGCGACGCTCGCCGGACGCCGTGCCGCTGCTTCGGCGGAAGCGCCGCCGCCGCCACCGCCACCTGCGCACGCCAGGCAGCCGTCAGATTGATTATTTCGTGTTTCCGGGCACGTCAGCTGCTTCGGTCGTTAGTCCCGACACTAAATTCACGAAGGACAACGCCATTCCCAAGCCATGGTGCTTCCACCTGGCACGGGTTCGGCGCACGCTCTAACAGGCGTGTTAATGACGTGGGCCATGTAACGAGCTTTCTAGAGCTCGCGAGCACAGTGTCAAGAGCAACTGGCACGAGGTTTAAAAATCCAAATTGTACAACTTGCGGCGGTATGTCATTAGATACCTCGTCCGTGACAATCTTTTGGTTTGGTTTTTTCGTGTTTCCGGGCGCGTCAACTGCTTCGGTCATTAGTCCCGTTAATGTAGTGCATGCTTTTTTCTCGGGAGATGGCGGTGACCTTTCCCCGCTGGATGGCGAGATCCGGCGCCGACCTACCGTCGGCTAGTGGGGTTTCAACCAGAATTTCATCAGCGGGGCAACTGCCCCAGCCGGGACAAGCTTCCCAAGCTCCCGACCGGTCTCCTGAACATGTAGTGTAGTGCACGTTAGTAAGGGGAGTGGTAGACAAGGAAGAGGAAGGACATCGCGCGCGCGGTCCGTGGCCCGTTTGTTAGGCAATTTTCACATTCAACGCTGATCGGAGAAACCACTGAAAACTGCCACCGATCAGAGCAGCCGGCTGCTAGAATTCTTCTCCAGACAGCCGCTGAATTCGACCTAGCTGAAAAGCTAGTGTCGAAAATGCAGCCGTCAGACACGCAGCGCACGCCTTCGGGCGGAACTTCTGGCATCAGTGACATGCAAACACTTACAAGTTAACACGACTTGTCACAGTTAACTGGCAAATGTTTGCACATTACTAAGAACACCATAGACTAAGGAGGTTGTTCTAATTCTTTACTCTTTATGAGAATAGTGACGTTCAATAACTGGCAAGGAACACAACCCGTGGAGAGGCACCTTAACGCTCTCTTTCAAAGCCCAGACGCCCTTGTGCTCAAGATTGACAAGGATTCGCGACAGCTCTACAGAGAAAAGGTGATGAGACAGGCGACCATTCCACCGCCACCGTACACGCGAGGAGCTTATCAGCGCAGCCCAGGCCTTCGGGCGGGGCGTCTGGCGGTTAACGGACGCCGGTGGCATCCGTGACATGCAAACACTTGCAAGTTAATACGAAGTGACGGTGTGAACTGGCAAATGTTTGCACATCACTGAGAACACCACAGAGTAAAGATGTATAATTCTTTACACTATGAGAACACTGACGTCTGATAACTGGTAAGGAACACAGCCCGTGGAAAGGCACCTAACGCTTTCTTTCAAAGCCGACCTTTGAACTCACGATTGCAGGATTCGCGACAATCCTCTGGAGAGAACACGGAGTGTGCTTTAACGATGAAATCTTACAACTGAGAGCTTTGAAAACCGTTCTATAGGTGAGAAAGTCCATGCCACTATTAAGAAATGAACTCTATGCCAATCAGCTGTTGGTCCCTCAGAAATACAGAGTGTATCAGAATAAATGTTATAAACTTTTAGGGCGTGTAGGAAGATCGAATCACTTTTGTATCTTGGTACTGGGAAATAAATAACGTCACTAAAATGTAACACTTGCCTTCATTGACATGCAACTCATCATGTTTTGTCATATGGCGTGGCGTTAACTAAAATCCTTTTTATGACAGAATGTGACCTGCCAAACTCCCCAGTAATGAAATGATTTTCCATGAATCAGGCAAGTGTCACATTGTAGCTACAAGTTATATGGAAATTTCAAACACATCCGTGATTAAAAAGTAATCATCTTCGACCCTGTACATTCACTACAATCTGTAATATGAGACGTTCTATAGAGGACTCCGGAGTGACTTCCCTATAGGAAGCCTTGTAATGAAGCTGAACACTTATTAATCTCTTTGCGAAAATTTAACATAAAGGCGGTTCCACGACATTCGGTATTCGGGTGGAGAAGACCGACTGCCCCCGAATTCCGAGTAATGCAGATGGTTCCACGTTTCTTGATGAGGAACGTTCACTGCTCGCTCTAACCGTCGCGTGTCGGTTTATTGGGCACATCAGGCTCGCTGCTCGCCCAATCCCGAACAGCTGATGTGTTAGGCGAATGTTCGCTCCCTTTCATGTGTCCAAAAGACCGACACGCGGTAGGTAGGGCGAACCCCGAATGTTCGTCAGTCGGCAATATGTTACCTGGAGATTCGGCAAGCGGTTGTTCGCTGTTTGCCGAATAAACTTTTAGGTCAATGTATCAGTGTTAGGTTCTACTGTAAATTAGCAGTTCAACCATGTGTTGTTTAGTTGTTAGCCACAGCAGTTGTGGTATTAAATTAAGTAAAAGTTAATTAACTTCTTTTTACAACTTATTGCTAGTGAATGTAAGCTAATATTAAAGTAATACAAGATATTCTTCCACCAAGCATGACACTTCATTGCAGAATGTAGTATGTAGTATATCTATGTAGTTTATGCAACTTAAAATGAAAATAAGTTTAAAGAAAACAACTGCAAATTTAATAATAAAGTCTAACCTAATAACGAATGTGTGGAGCCGCCTTAAGGCAAAGAGGTTTTTGTCTCTCGCGAATCGCAAGTGCGCCTTCTATATGTATTTGCTGACACAATTGAATCTCGCCTTTTTTTAACAATCCTTGCAAAAAACGCAAATTTTTTTCTGTATTCAAAATTTAAGTTGTATATGGCTTAGTGTAGGGATCACAGAATTCTGAAAACGTGCCCATAGCACATCATACAGTTTTTAACTGTTTTTGACGTAAAATAAAAATAAAATAAAAATAAAATAAAATAAAATAAAATAAAATAAAATAAAATAAATAAAATAAAATAAAATAAAATAAAATAAAATAAACAAAATAAAATAAAATAAAATAAAATAAAATAAATAAAATAAATAAAATAAAATAAAATAAATAAAAATAAAATAAAATAAAATAAAATAAAATAAAATAAAATAAAATAAAATAAAATAAAATAAAATAAAATAAAATAAAATAAACAAAATAAAATTAAAAATAAAATAAAATGTAAATAAAAATAAAATAAAATAAAATAAATAAAACAAAATAGGACGAATCTGCGGGGCGGGGGTGGCGGGCGCGCTGGAAGAGGCGGAGCGGCGCGGGCGCGAGGGCGGGGCGGGGCGGTGCGGCGCGCGGCGGCGCGTCGTCGCGCGTGCGCCGGGCGCGCGCGGGACGTCGTCCAGCTGCGCCGGGCGAGCGCGCGGCAGCGGCGCGGGGCGGCGCCGGCCACGGGCGACGGCCGCGCTCGCAGCGCCGTCCTCCAGCGACGTCGGGAAGCGCGGGCGGCAGGCGGGTGGGCGCGACGCCACCACCGTCAGCGCCTCGTCGGGCGACGGGCGCGGCGACGCGGGGACGGCCGAGGGCTCCAGCGAAGCGGCCGCCGCCGCCCGCGGGCGCCGCCACCACCGATGGCCTGCCATGCGAACACACACCAGAACAACACGCCCTCTCGCGCAAGGTGGCCTGGAATGAATGTTACAAACTTCTAGGGCGGTCGAAGAAGAAAACTAATTAAGATAGTATGCAGGAAATATCATTTCAAGAAGTTACATGCGACCCGATTTGTAAACAATCATCTTAATGGATGTACTGAAATCTCTTTGACAGCGACAGAACGTTCAGCACCAGTGCATAATGAGATGCTTTCCAATCAGGGGCAAAAGCCACCTGAAGAGCTTCATAAAATGACATATCCCACCACACGTTCATTGAAAGAGAAAAAAGTAATTATCTTCGACTCACCTATATGCCTTAGAAGTTTGTGACATTTATTCTGAGACTTCCAAGAATAGTGTACGATTAATCTGGAAGTCACAGCGAAGAGAGACATCTTGCAAACTCAACCACGTCATTTTGTTGTATTACGTATATTTTTCTAGAACGTACCTTCATTACAATGAAACAAAAATTTTTAATACTTAATATGTCTGAAAATAATAATCCAGTTATTCAAAATTATAATTGTTAAGCCTTCAAAATTGCTAAGCACAGACATCTGTTTAAATGAAAACCGCAAAAAGGTTTCATTCAAGAAATGTTTTTTCTCAAGTAATTGTGTAGAAACAAACTTAAAGAATATCCATTCATGCAGCTTAATTTACCTGCACTGGGAACCTGCAAAATAAATTAAAAATATACGAAACGTGTCGAGGAATAAACATTTAGATAGGATATCAGTATTTGTTTCAAAACACCCGAAGGAACACAATAGTAATTTTTCAATATTTATATGGAGCTGAGTGGCAAATGTCTTCAGAATTCCTTCGGCCCTTGATTAAGACTATAAGCGTCTTGCTTATTGCTATATTAAGAAGAGTATCAACCGAAAATCAACTGTTGTAATGAGATTGCCATTTTACGGTGCGAAATTTAAAAAAATATTTCTGTTCAATTTTCATTGGTTTTAGACGTTATATAAAATTATACAGAACTTGAAATGCCAGAATTATTATTATTATTGCAATTATGTATTGAATTATTTTAATAGTATATTCGAGCAAAATTGAAAATAAGTATTTATAATTTTATTATAAATTTAGAGCTCTTAAGAGGTGCATTTTGTAATGATATTATCGAAGGAAAATATATCTTTGGGAGTGGGAATTAGGAAAATTGATTTAAAAGATTAAAAATACAACATACAGATAACTTTTATTCTTTTTTTATATTGATAAAATTCATTAAAAATTACCAAGAATTAAAAGCGGCAATAAATCATCGCGTTTTCGAGCCTTCAAATATTTCCTTTTGACTTCGCTTCAAATTTGCGCCGTAGATCAGGTCACATACCAACATGGTAAGCTGAAAGCATTTCAGTCGGAATAATAACTTACGTCTGCAATCTTCTGTTAACATTACCCTCGCAAGCGGTTCGAAACCACCGTTCAATATCAGACGCTGCTGCAGAGTTCAAAGAAGATGCTCATCTATAAACGCCAGAATAATTATTGTTAACAAGAATTATCATTATCACCATTGCGAAGCTAATATGTTGAAACAGCGCAAATGAAAACATATTCCGTGTTATTCGCGGTCATACTTCATGTTATTAATGCTTTTGAGAGCAGTCACGTTTTGGAGAGTAAGTTTTATTGAACAGCAATACCATTACTTTCAGTTAGTTATCAACGTGATACGGTGAGCTTAAGTGAGCCCATGAATGTTCTCAACAGTTTAGCCATGTCAATATCACGTAACACATTCATTTGAATATCTGTTCAATTATTCATTAGCTTTAAAGTAAGTTCAAAAAATAATGAAAATCATCATTAGTGTAAGTAAGTTTTCAATAACTTGTCTATTGCCTGAAAACGCAGCCAGCTGTATATTGCAGTAGATTCAGATGTTACAGCTACTATTATTTTCCAGTTATAATTAAATGAATTGCAGGTCAATAATAAATATAATTCAATTACAAAACAAGAAACATTAAAGGACACTTAACAACAACAACAAATACGAACAATTCATAATTGTTTTCACTAACTTATTATTACTTCAAAGAAAATCAATTGAAAATACAATAAAACCAAAACGCCTAGTACCATTAAATGTTTAAAATTGGAGCGATAAAACGCAAAAGAACTTAGCGAGCACTGTGCCGCAAATGCAAATTTTGGGGTCACCGTGGCTTCGTTTTCGTATTGAACGTTGGCGGTATCTACGGAAGTAGTCACAGCTTCATTGCAAATTTCAATTTTAAAATCTGTCGCTTCGAAGGTAATATATTCAGGTAGTGATAGTTGGCAATGGTCCTTGCCGTCATAAAATGAACGAAACTGTTTCTTAAATCGAGTATAGCCCGATACAGTGACATTTTCAAAAGCTGTCTCAGCAATTGGCTTTTGCTGGCCAGCAGCAAGTCTGAGTCATAGTTTACACAATACCTCAGTTACACTTCGTTATATTTACGCAGTTTCTAACAGGCGTAAGCACGACGTGGGCCATGTAACGATTTAGTCATGGTTGTTGGCAACAAGAGCACTGCATCGGGTTTGCATCCAGTCAAAGCAATTTTGAGGCGTGCTCGTCCATGATTACCTTGTTTGCTTGCCTGTTGTAGCCCGGGCGCGCCTGTCACAGTCCTGTTGCGTAGTGCATGTTTTTCCGATATTTATGGTGATCTTTCCCCGCCACGTAGATCTGTGCCGATCTTCTGGCCGTTTCGACCAGACTTCTCGCTCACTGGGACAAGCCTGAATCTCCCGACGGTCTCCCGAATATATGATAAGGCATGTTATCGTAGTGCGTGCAAGGGGAGATAGGACAAGGCATGAAGAGGTTCGCGGTTGTAACGTTCGGCGTTATCAGCCTTGGAGAACACAACAGTTACGTCGTCCAAATTCTGACAATATGAATTCACCATTTTTCTAAAGCAACAAATAATCCGACAAAACGAAATAACACAAATATCAAGAAATCGTCAATTTAAAATAAACAACATTTTGAATCGAAAGGACTGATTTTCACATAGAGATTAAAAGGTTTTAATAGATTTTCGTATGTGACATATAATAAGCTTATATGACAGAAGAATTGCTTGTGCATACAGGTTCCTTGTTAATTTACAGAAAGATGCTAATGTATTTAATATTATTATGAATACACACTAACAGAATAGTTTAATAAAATATTATACAAACAGTTAAAGAATTGTGATTGAAACACATTTCGTTTTTTGTCAAAATTATCAAGGGACAATAAAATGTTATAAAATAGTAATACAGTTTATTAATTGCTCGAATTCGGTATTTCTGACAGTTAAAATATATCAGGCAAACATTATTATCGTGCGAAGCCATTACTTTCGTGATATTTGATCCTCTTTCGTTACATTGCCTGTTAGCTGCGCGTGTACATTCCTGAGCTGAGAGGAACAGCAAGTTTACAGCTCCTAAGAGTTGCTCGACCAGGCAGCCTGCGCCCCGGTGTCTGCCTCATTTGCTCAGCTCAGCCCTACTGTCACTCTTGGTCTGAAAGAGAAAATAAATTACTCGTTTTAGTATCGCGAACGGTTGAGACCATGCCAATGACCAAAGCGAAAGCCAAACCGGCCAGTATAGCAACCCAGAATATAGCTAAGGCGAGATGAAAGCAGGGATTGTCATCCATATGATCTAGATTCTCTTCAGAAGCCGAGGAAACAAACTGTCTGGGAGCAGCACAATGAAAGATCTGAAGAATCAAAGGCTGTCCAATACCTCCCGAAGAAGCAACTGCATTGTTGTACTACCACTCAAAATGCAACAAAATATGATATCAGGCCTTTAGTGTTTGAATAAACATTTTACATTCCCAGCTAACGTCAATTTTCAACACTTGCAGCCTGTGCAGGGGTTGAATCGCATAGCGGTTTCGTCGGTCGAAATGCTAATTACGTCGTTTCATAAAAGAGGTCTTGTCGATCACAGCTCGCCGATATCCTCAGATAGAATAAATAATATCAGTAGCCTTATCGTTGTTAAAGTACATTATCGAAATTTCGCCGATACGTACAATTAATGGGCCGTAATGTGGAAATTATTATAGCAATATTGCTGAAATCCTGAGATAAACATTTACATTGTACTTTCAAATAGTGCTAGAAGTGACGAAGAACAAAATGAACTGAAAATACACTGTAATGTTTAAAATAATTGTTGAATACTAATATTATAGAATTGTTGCATTACTATTCGCCTAATTAGTGTTCATAGCAAAACATTCTTTGCTGAAATATGACTTGATACTACTGAAATTGGCCGTCGAAAAACATGCACACACAGCAAATGGGGACACAGTTTGCTTCTTCTCATAGATTAATGAAACGTTCGTGATGAAATTATAACAAATTGTTTTTGTTAAAAGTACTACAATAATTTTTTAAAAATACACGCAGGGAAAAGGGCCTCGCCGATGTCTCGATTATCGCGTTAATTAGCTTCAAACAACATGGTGAACGTGACACACTTCGTTCGGCGATACTGTTCACAGCCAACACAGTCACCTCTTCTCAGCTCAACGACGCATACAAGAGTTAGAATATACACATGTAGCCAGATCACCTGCTCTGCTCAACATGACTTAAAGAATAGTCGGTCATTGTTATCTTAACATTCGCATTTAGCTTCACAAAGCATAGCTGGGCAGATACATGAGTAAAAAGAAAAGGCGAAAGAAATTGCATTTAAATTCAAAGGAAATTGATGTCAAGCAATTAGCTTCTTGTTTTTATTCCCTGGGCTCACTCAACTCCAGTTAATAAGGAATCGGTAATAGTGAATGTTACTTCAGTTACAAAGATAAACATGCATACATATTTATACTGTCAGCTCTTCATCTGTCTCTCAGTGGCCACAGCCACACTTACTGACAACATTAGTTAATGCAGTTAAGGACAGAGTGATGAGTTCTATTTTAGTGACTATCATTTTTTTGCTGCAGCGTGGTCACAGTTAATAAAATGTCATTACCTCGAAGATGTGCAAAATAATTCGCCCATGTCAGGAATTTGTTACCTTCAGGTATTTGCCTTCGTGTTCTGAGTTTAACAGCAGCTTAGCTATACCGTGGTAATTTCATAATAAAATGTATTTAAGTTGATTTAATAGACTAAATGAATAGTGCACATAAAATACTTGATAACAGTTAAATATAATCGTCAGTACAATATCATGGTGCGGCAAGCGTTTGTTCACCGACAGTCTTCATTCGCCGACACAGATTGAAGAGACATATTCTTCATGGCTCACCCAAAAGCAGAGAAAGGACGCAATCGCGCCTTCACTCCTCGTTGTACGCACGCAGTCGTTTAATGCCCAGAATCAATTTTTCGAGGCGTTCTGAAAAATCGATCCATCGAGCCCAGAGTTGTTCACTAAAAGCTGTAGCAGCAAAGCCTGTACGGTAGTTTCAGAAGGGTGTCGAGCATTCAATACTTATTATACAGTCAGAAATGTCACACCTCCAATATAGATTACCCATTGTTTAATTTAACATTAATTACATTATATTAATGTAAATAATGTACACGAGTTCAATACTCCAACTATTCAAAACATATTTGTAATATTAAATTAATAGATACAGTTGTAAACAGTGAAGATTTGATATGTTCTTCTCGTTTTCTCAGCCAACATTTCATATCGTTTATTTCTGACTGTCAGTCCATCAACATCATTCATTCATTCTTTCCAGATATGACCATAAAGCTTGACTCTCTGCATTCGACATGCAAATAATAAATTAAATGAACGTTCTGATAATTTCTTTATTGTACTGATATTAAAAATAATGCAAATTTCTGACAGTGTTACAAGAATACATAGTAAGAAGGGCAATGGTCATCTGACCGGCAGAAGAACACATTTCACAGAGCGATATGACTATGATACCAACTGTTTTAAACTCCGTGAAAAACAGGTTACATACATCTCACCTCGATTGATGATTCGCGAACTTCTCTGGCTTACCTTCCCGCACTTTCGTCGTTGCGATATTCTCGCATTCGCTCAGTAATACTTACTTCCACTAATGAAGAGGTTTCTACCATTGATATTAGCAGGGACGACACGTGTGTTATTAGATCATCAACAAACATTCTTTTATTCGACTACTCACGAATGCAGAACAGTGTTCAACGCATCAATATTTTCGGCTTTTGTAGTAGCTTCATTATTAATATTAATTCACTACCCGATTCACTTCTCATTGAGAGTCGAATGTTGAGTTGGCTCAAGATTTATTGGTCATTAATGACAGCAGAAAAGAGATTGTGTCTGTTAAATTCAGCCAGCCTCCATGCAAAGAGCCACAGAACACAACGCCAAACACATTTATCAATTAAGCGAAAATCATATTTTTATCAGATTGTTAATAATAAATTAAATAGTTTATACATAATTTTTTCTGTATAAGTACCAGTAAAACACAATAAATGTATTTAAGACGTTTAAAGGCTTAGACTACAGTAACGCTTGTCGGGACTAAAATTTGGATTCGTAGAAAGTATATTCGTTAATACTCAATATTACTGATATTTCCAACACGGAATCTTCTTTCTGCTCTGGTTTCAGGTTTGGTCGAATCGAACAACCTTAATAAACAGTAATAGGGAGTACTAATATTTGTTTCATATTTTCGAAAACATATTGCATATTATTAACATTTATTGGAGAGAGATTAATACATAAACTGCAATAAAATTAACAGATTTCCAACAGTTTTTGTCAATATCGTTGAAACCGAAAATAAACATGTTTGTCGGGAATCTACTTCATTAATAGAAGTCGTCAGAAGTTACAAAAATACAAAATTCGATCTTCTCATTATTTTGTTTATTTCATGCGTATTTCGATTAGAGCGGCAGATACCACGATACTTCGGGAACATTGCGCTCAGTTCGCTCCATAATTCTTACCTTCTTCGTTAAAGATCAGTATCAAAATTTCATTGGTCATTCTTTCGACGCTTCATTGATTTTTGCATTTCTTTTGAAAGAGCACCATACCGTGTTATTCTTAGCAAAACTCCGTGGTATTTCGTGAGGTCAGTGCCGGCAGAACACCGCATGCGCGCACATTTGTGAGTTGTTGGTAATCCTGGTGTTGAGTGAAGGTAAAAGAAAGGAATGTTGTTGAGAATGTTTCACAGTACACCAAGGTGAGCAACATTCAGTTGGCAGCCACCAGGCGTTCACGAAGCCAGGCATCACAAATCATGGATTTCTCCGAGATTATAACAAAAGTGATGACAAGGCTCAATAAACGATTCGTTCTAGTAACATAAATTTCACTTACATACTTATCAAAGATGAAATAATTAAAGAATAAAGAATATTGGAATTTTAACAGCATAAAGTATCATATTCGACGCTAATATAGTACTAAAGATTACTGTTAAATGGGCAAGCCGATAAGTGTTACCGGCCACTTTTCTCTAATGTTAAAAGACAATGTTAGTTTCAGTCATGATACCAGCCTTCCAGCCGCTTCGCTGGCCTCGCCCGGACTTCCGAATTACGTCAATTCACCACATGACAGTTTCGCGTTCAGCAAGCATGTTGCAAATGTTGAGTATTACATTACAACGCAGCATGACATAATATTGAGCCAAATACAGAGTATCAACATCGCAGTGCTTATGCGCCACAAAATGTTTCAACACGTACTGGCTCCATATACGAACATGGACCGCTTGTCGCATAGTTTTTTAATAAGACAGAATAATGACGGTTTCTATGAGTTGGCATCATCGACAAATACGATCAGCGGGAAATTAGCTTGTTCTCCAGGTATCTGCTAACACATTGCCGAAGTATTAAATTGGAGTTTATAGCGGTTTGACACCAAGGGGAAAACATTGCAAAAGCAAAAATAGCTATCGTTGTCAAGATAGTCATTCTACACCATAGTCACCACTGAGCTGACACAGGCACAGATATCAAAAATATCATTTTTGTATTACAGCAGAGTTTACTGACTTGTTTTTGCGCACTCTGTTCATTAAGTGTGGATACAGTAGCTTGAGCAAATCTTTTGACAAGCTATAATTACTAACTGAGATATTTTCACGTTCGATACTGTGCGATGCTTATGCGACAAAGTAAAGAGATATTTCGTGTCATGAGAAAATCGGGATCGGTATGATACGAAACATTTACATCGACATTTTATAATAACATCCATGTATTTAACATCGATTTATTGAAGCCGATGTTTTTAACATTGAAGTTTCAGCTGAACGTTTTTCGTGATTATTTTACTTTTGAACGAGTATAGTCCTCATCGCCATATCGAACATTCTTTCAGATTATGGGTGCAGTGTCAGTTGGGCCTTGTGACGATCGTACTTTTTATTGTTAATCAGGACTGAAAATATTGTGCATTGCTTCGATATTTAATAAATCTGCTCTTCCACGATTATTATTAACCAATCTCTCCGTAGGTCGTCACCTTCATACGATGTCGTAGGTTACTAAAATATTAGTTTTAAAAACAGTCGATATTTGGGGATGCATTTATTTTGAACATGACCACTTTCATTTATAGAGGAAAGTTGTACGTTGCGCAAGAAAACGACAATCTTCAGAAAACTTCACACAGGCCTGCATGAAAAAGTGTATAAATCCAGCCGAGGTAATTACGTGGGAGAGGTCGATCACGTGGTGTAAGTCAGAACCATTATTTTAGAATTGACGCAGGTAAATGAATGATATAAAACGTTCTAGTACTGTTCGTTCGTTCGTAATCGCTGTTATTGACACCAGCTCAAAATATTATTCTCGCTATCGATCGTTGATGACTCGAATTCTGAGCGATATTCACTTCGGGGTATTACATGAAAGCTTCCTAGACATTTTCAAAATTTTCAAAATGTCTTTGTTTGTTGATTAACCTCTGTTGTTGATAGTGAGCGACGTTTGGTAATTGTGCAGGTTCACTGTCGTTAAAACCTCATTTTCGAAATTGCAAAGTTCGTTTCGAAACTACCACCAAATATTAAAGATAAATGTTTTTCAATGAAATTGTTTTTCAAGAAAGATTTGAATAAGTCTGTTAGCTTCATTCACTTTTTGAAAAAATCTGAGTACGCGGTTTCAGACAAAAATATGGGCGAGTAAAGTACATGTTGCTTAACATCACTGTTGTGGCCTTCAACATGATTTCAAATCGTACTAATAAACTGTGTTTATCGTGTGTTTGTACATGTGCGTGCATTTTATAAAATCAAAAGCAATTTGTTGAATGCTGAATAAGTTTTGTCATCTCCAAAAGAGTACTCTTCAGAGGTTTAGCCTTCAAGTTTTTTCGTGCCTCAAACTCCTTTCTTTGTGACACTTCATCGCCTCAATATATGGCAACTCCTCTCTCCCACTACTCTTCTCCTCTCTTCTTCTCCTCCCTTCTCTCCTCTTGCTTCTCTTTCTTCTCCTCTTCTCTCCAGCTTCACTTTCTCTGATGATTACACATGCCATGGCAACATGGTTAATACACATGGCTGCCTGTCAAAGGGTCTTCGTGTTTCATCAGACTCGTTACCTATTCTCCACGTTGTGTGTAATTCGAGTCGTTCTCCTCTCGAAGAAGCCTTTCAGAGAGTCCGTAACAGGGTCTGTGTTGTTCATTGCCAACGTTCAAATAGTGGGAATGGAAAGCGGATCGTCAGTTCTGTCGCTTTCCAAACAGCGCTAACGCGAAAATAATTACCTTCTGTTGAATCCATTGTCTGATTGTTCTCGCTCGCTAGTGTCGGTATTAAAAGAATTTCGAAAAGTTAATCAGGCTCATTAAAATATTATTTGAACGTACCGCCTCTTTGTTTTCAAAACGAATGTTGGCATGTCAATTTTAATTATTGTCAACATAAACAACAGTTGGAGAGGCGGCACAAAGTTCTAAGATGATGGCACGTTGTTGTGAGAGACGAGAGTCAATTTGCTTATGTGGGTTTGAACTCATACTGATGATTTAGTGCAGTACAGTTGTATCATTTTCCTACTCCGTAATTCATTGGCGTGCGATGAGATAAAGTCTGGTGTACTGTAGGTCATTACATTTTTTCTCGAATGGACTTAATGCATTTCAGTTAACACACGTTATCATATTTTTATATTAGTAAATTACGCCCATGCCTGCGGTTTCAAAATGCATTTTGCTACCATTATGGACATTTGAAGCAACAATCACTGTTTTTACAATTCAATGGACAAAGTCAGCTTGAACAAAACCAGATTAAAATTGAACTCCGTGCAGGTGATCATTCTTAACAACAATAAATGCTTTCATATTTTCTCCTTTTTCAGTGACAGATCGTAAACAGTCCTGACATCGTTACCAGCAATACCTGTTTTATGAGCCTGTTTTCTTCGAGCTGGGTTTCTGTTAAGCTCTCTAAGAAGGGTTGTTTACCAGGCCGAATTCATCGGTCGAAGAATGTCGATGGTAGTTACACAGAGCGTCATGAAACTAATATTAAACAACGAATACGACGAATTGAGTGCATGTAAGCACATAATTCGTAAAAGTTATGTTGTTACAAGCTCAGTAACATACACGTACTGAACATGAAGCTAACGCGTCGGCATAAATTTATCGTACGAAAGATAATGTTCAACATGCAGCAAATAAGATTTATTGTCTGTGGACATTTCAGTTTCATTAAAATGTTGATAGAGAATCGATTTGGGATAGCCGACAGGTCCGAGCCTACGGTCGATTGATGGCCAGCTTAATCTCCACAAATGAAAATCAGTCGATACTTCACGAATACACCTAATACAGACATGGTTCTTCAGTCAAAAGGCCTGAGTCTGAAGCCTTTGTTCGACGGTTGACTTCATTCTATTTTCGATATTTCGATTTGAGTTACCGAATCGTGATTGGTTCATTTTCATTTCTTACTTAAGAGCGTACAGTTTGCAAGCTTGTACCAACGTCTTGCTGCAGCCATGTTATACTCGAACGCATTGCACGAGTCCATCATAGTCCCAATTTCTTTATGTTAACGCTCATGCATACGTTTCATGTTTGCATTGTGAATGACTTTTATTGTCAGCACCCTCCGTAGCAGACCATTGTTTGGGAGGCAACGTAGATTCCTTGTTGAATAATAAATATTTGTTATTTTGCCGTTATTTATGTGTTTCGTGATACGATTACAATATTATTGTTTAAATAATTAATACTGACAAATAAATATTTAAATCAATCTTTGTTAAATACAGAGTAAAGAAAACTCTAAATAAATTTCTTCTGTGGAGGCCCCGCCAAACATCTGTGTACGTGGTCGTAAGAGGCGGGCTGGCGTTCAGCTGTCGTCGTAACCCCGCACGGGGCGGGCGCGGGAAGCGTGCGGCGGCGGCGGCAGCGGTGCAGTTATGAAGGCGGCGGGGGCCAGCAGGCCGCGTCGCGCGCGCCGCAGAAGGCGGGCGGCTTCCGCGGAGCCGCCGCGGCCACCGCCAGAAGCGCCACTCGCATTACCGGCAAACGCGGAGCTCAAAAGCGTACAAGCATGGCAGTCGAGCCAGATACGTCGTTGTGAAATCATGTTTTGGCTTGCGGTTCGTCACCGATTTTTGCCAATATAAACTCGCGTTAATATAATGTCAAACAATAGATTACTTTTAGCCTGCAAAAATATCGATGTTCAAAGAATTCTCGTTTTCAGTTGCTTTTTAACAAAGAATAATAAAATAATATATATGAATGTAGTAGCCATGTCGAATGAAGAAGCCGTTACTATTGCGCTTTATTTTTTTATAATTTTGTTCTGCGCATACGAGTAAAATTACGTTAATAATCATAGTACTTCTGAAAACACAAATATTGAGAGACAGTTATAATGTATTTATTTCAAAGCCATTTATGAAGCGTAACAGCATCAGCGAACTTTTTTTACTCTAGGTTAAACACGAATGAATTTTGTCGGATGTAATTTGTTTTTCCATGTTACTTTTAAAACATATAACAAATTTAAATGTTACAAATTAAATGTATACATGACTACTGTTTTCACAGGTTACCGAACATACCCGGAGTCGTAGCGTACAGGGTACCAGCGTTACATTGTGTTTACTGTACTTTTGTTCATTGTTTTGTGTGGTGAAAGAGCTCAGGGAATGAGACGTACGAATGTGTTATAATAGCCTAGACCAAAAGAGTATTCGAGTGCGTAATGTTGGTCAAACAGCAGCGCACGACGAGGGTATAATAGCTGAGAACACACTGCTCAGGTGCTGCGTTGTCACATGTGACAGAACATACAAAAATAAATAAATGGGCAGTCAGCATGAGTCAATTGTGCCATAACAGCCAGCTCACTCCCGACTCGGGTAGCCAACCTGGTTTTTCCTTCACATACACGATCTTTCATAAAATCGATACGATTTGAAGAAAGCACTCCCTGCTGATTTAGTCAGACTTGTAGTGAACAAAAAAAACTGTTATTTGTAGCCTTGCAGTTAGGCTCCCGGTTTACCGTATACAACACAATGCCTATTTCATTGCCCATTTGCCTTATTAGTAACAAAAATATTAAAATTTTCGTTCATTATGCATATTCCCAGTCTCAGAGTGCTAACTACGGATTTCGGCTTGCTGCGTCCGGCGAGGCGGTCGTGAGCGAGTTATTACGGGAAAGCTGGACGCCTGCAACGAGCCTCGTTTGAGGTCAGCGTTCGCAAGCATTCTTCGCAAGGTCAGCCTGCCAGCAAATACCTTCCGTTGGTACTCGCATCGTGGGCGCGAACGCCGCAGTTAAACACCCGCGGCGTATTTCGGCTGTAACAACGGCTCACGTGGCAACATTGCTCTTTCCTTGAGATCGGTGCTGGAAACATTGGTGGTTTTTCATTATTTTCAGTGCCTTCTCTGTTCACCCGAATGGCTTCCCGGACAAACTTATAGAAAAAAAGAGCCCGAAAGCTTCTCTGTAGCTGCTCAGTCACTGCTGGGCCATGCTACGACCAACTTCACACAAACTGAAAGAGTCATTTAGTCATAAAATATTTTGTCTGAATATTACATTATTTATTTATTTAATTATTATTTGTCAAGACAGAAGTGTCTATCAATGTTTGGTCGTCATTACATGCACGATACTCTGACTGTGGTTAGTGAGAAGGTACGGGTGAGATATGGAGAATGAGAGGTATGGGAACTTATTGGAACTATTATAAGAGTTCCATCTGCTTTGTTCATCATGGGCCAATATGAACGACCCGCGAGCCGGAAAAGCAGCTGGCAGTTACACGCCGCGCAGCTCGTTCTCGCTCCCAGTAATACGCAACCATTGAACGTCAGACAATAATTGCTGCGCTTTCGATAGGCTGGGAACAGCAAATGTACGTGATGACAAGCTCAGTTGCCTGAGCAGTCAGCGTTACGAATGCAGCGTGGCGGCTCGTAGAGTAGCTGCGCGCACATCGTGTCAACAAAATCCGTGAACTTCAGGTTATTGGCTTTGATTAGAGAGTAAAAGATGAAGGAGTTAGAGCGTTGTTTTTCTGCTTCAACGTCTCTTCGCTTCTTGAAAGTAATAAGTTAAAAAGTTTGCAATATCATCAATATAACTATTACTGAATTTTCTTGCTAATCTTCTTGTCGGTTGGCTTTCAGTACGAGACATCTACAATCAGCGCTTGTTAGGCTCGTTCATTAAGACATTAACAATTAAAAATAGTTCACAGTGGTAAAGACGGAGCGATACTTCAGACCAGTGAAAATTCTGACATCTGAATTATATATAAGGGACATCTCGGTATTACCAAGCTCTCTTTCCGGTTTTATTTCTTTGTGAGCGGAGTCAAATGTCTGCAATTGTTCTTGATTTTTAGAAAGCATTAGTTAAAAATGATAGCATACAGCAAATATTGAAGTTCGCTCACGCCACTGGTCACTAAAGGTAATTGCACTTATAGTTTCTTGAAAATATATTGTGGCGTGCAAAAAGTGTGTATCTTCCATCGTAAAGCGAGTTCCACACTTCTTTTTAGACAGCCATATTACAAGAAATTAATATAAAACCATCGGGAAGAGGTGACTGTAACCTGCCATTGTTAGCCAACGCCGAGCACCAATTTAGTCCGCCGCGGCAGCAGTTCTCAACACCAATTCAGACAGCGAAGAGCGAAAGATCGCGCGCAAGCCCGCGGCCCGTTGTTTATGTTCGGCAGGTGTTGCTCGAGAAACCACGGAAATCACGACTGACAAATCGTTGTATTTCTTCCAGACAGCGACGACCTGGCTAAGGTTGTCGGCGCCGCCATCGACTGATCGATACTTCATTGAAACTGCAAAAATTACATTAGCTTTCACGTATATTCAAATGCAATAATAGTGGTGTCCAGCCAAAGTGGTCTTTATGTATCAGATTCTTTCTCAGAAGGGATATTTATGCACACAATAAAGCTCACACACACACACACACACAATATGAACACACACACAGCATAATAACACTTTGGTTTATGCAGATCATGCAATGCAAATACTGTAGAACTGAGACAAGGTGACTGCAATAGAGTTCACACAGAGCGATTTCTCAAGAGCTGAGTACACAAACTATTGGAGCACGCTTTGCTGTATTTTACCTCTTTCTTGAGAAAATGCATTGCAGGCTGCAGTTACAGCCTTGTGGCGGCAGTGTCTCTTTCAGCCTGTGACACTTCGTCAACACACTAACAAATGTGCCTTCACCGAGTGGCGGCGGCGGCGGAGAGAAACTATAGAAGCGACAGGCGGTGGTAGTGCGCGCGCTTAGAGCCGTTGCCGCTGCGTGATACGGGCGCTCGCGGCGTCCTCCTTCCTCTCTACGCCGGTCAGCCGCACTGCGACACGTTTATCACGATCATTTAGTGCACTCTGCAACTCTCTCTTTATTTTTAAACAGTGCTGCCGCGGCTTTTCCGGAATATTGACACAACCTCCTACCGTTTACTAAAGAAAACGTCTACTGTTGGCGAAGGTTGCACGTTTAAGCATGTGACTTCGCAGTCAAGTTTATTATCAACTAATAAACTATTATAATACCAATAACCGCCCATTTCAGTTGAATAAGAATGAAACAGTATATACTTTTATATTACAATGCCATAGTTGGTATTGTCGCCTTCGCAATTGTTATGTTGGAACAGCGACAGCACCGAAGATCTCTTTTGTAATAGAGTAACTTTCTAATAAAGATTTCATAACAGCGACGCAGTTAAATAATGAAAGTTGTGTTATTGTTGCGTTATTTATAATTTTCTCTTATAAATGTTAATCTCGCTCGAATTACAACTTAGGCCGGTGTCACCTACCTCGAAATTACCATCTGTAGCAAATGATTGTCAATTCAAGCGAAATGAAATGGAAACTACCGAAATAGCGATGTTAGTACTGTCAGCCGCAGCAGTGATTGATCGTAATAAATTGAATGCCAAATACTATTTCCTTCCAATGACAGAAAATATCATTTAAATTAAATAAATAAACAACATATCGCCTTGTTTAAGCCAAATGAATATTGTGTTTACCATCGTTAGTTCAACAATTTAATAGAAATAGTCCATATAACAGATTCAAGCCAGCTCGCAGAGCCAACGTTTTTGATATGAAATAGTAGTTTTTCACAAATGTAAAGAAAATGGAAATGTGAGAGGGTGACAAACATAACATTTTTTGTAACATTTAATATTTCAAATTAAAAATGTATGTTAAAACTAACCATAACCATATTTACGATCACATTTGAAAGAAGAAAATGTTTGTGTTCTGATGGAAATTTTTATGATAATGCCATCTTCAGTGCCGAAATGGAATTAGCGATGCCATAGTTGAATGTCAAAAAGAAAGTGGCTTGCAAATACACATTTACGAACGTAGTTTAGCGTGTTCCTAACAGACGTGAAAGAACTTAATTGTTTACGTGTTAAAACATCGTCAGAATTCGTTGAAATCAACGTGCAGAAACATACGAAAATGAATTGACATTTTCGACACAAAAATTGTTATTAATATGTACCACTGTTTACATATCGTAAAAACGAAAGACACGGGGATCAGAAGACACGGTTCGAAGTAGCGTTTAATAATAAACAAAAATAATATAACTATTAACCATAAATATTATAAAGAAACTATCTATTTACGAAGCCTGTTAGAGTATCTGAATGAAGAAGAAAGTCTTACAAATACTATCATTGTGAGTGACGTGCAGAGGCAGCCACACTTAAGCCCGGTTATTGCATTTACGGTAGCGCCAGAAAAAGAAGAGCGCCAATAACGCAGTGTATAGCGCCGGCGGAAGAGGTGGGCGTAGTAGCCATATACGCAAAGATTTTGCGGTAAATTCATCTACCTGGAATTTCGACAAAATTCACTGACACATTTAGCCAATTGTTCGTTGAAATTTTTTCTAGATTGATCACGCTCAAACCCAGCCAATATTCAGTCCGACATTATTCAATATTCAAATTATAGCGGCGTGATGCGTAGTACTGCGCAAAGACACCAAAAACAGCGCGTTAATGCCGTGAACTGGGAAGAAGTCGATTTCAACCTCAGGATGACATGAAAGCTTAAAAACGGATATAGAAGTGAGCGTTGTTGGCAAGAATATACAGGCACATAAACGCGAATATGTTTGAATTAATAAAAATGTTGAATAAGGTACATATTTATACTTCAGCGCCAATAGTAATAAACACAAATAGATACTTCACTCATGCCAGATGGTGACATTTTATTGACAAATTAGCAGAAAGTTAAATGCATTGTTTGAGTAGTCAGATTAAACAGTCAACCTGAATATATAATGACAGTTATTAAACGCCATACATAGAATCAAACAGTGAATAGCAGTACATTTTGCAAAATATCAGTGTATATGCTTCAACATGAGATTCCATGTTTGTAGAAAGACATTCGTCTGTTCTTATGCCACAAATATTAATTCTTATTAGTATTTAAATAACATTTACAACATTCACTGATAAACTAAGGTTTTGATATCTGAATCGAGAAGTCGAAAATCACTTTGCACGATTAATATCACTTAAGTGTAAGATTCGTTTTATTGATAATTTTATTCGTTGAACAGTGATGCCAATACCCAGGCCGAGCAGCAATTGTTAGCTCGCGGGCAGAGCTTAGGTACATCTGGCTGTCACATCATGCGGTGGGATTTCAGCAGAATGTACGACTCATGCATGGGCATTAGGCAGTAACCGTATTTTAAGAAGAGACGGTCATTAGACTTCATAAATTGGTCAATAAAAATGATAAATGGAATTAAAAATGTTGTTGTGATGTGATGATATATATACATATATACATATACATATATAGCATATATGATGTTCTTTTAAAATAATTGAACAAAATACAAATGGGTCATTACTTGGGAGGGGAGCATGCCCTCGGTCACCGGGATGGAGCTACTATAAGCGCGAGTACTGCGCTTTCCAAGGTGTTGCATTTCCGCACCGCACAGTTGCAACGGGGAAATATTTCTTCCCGCGGAATGCATCGAAACGACATTTAGGTTTCCGCTCGGTTGTCTCTGGGAGCCGCCCCGCCCGGAACAAAGCCTAAGCCTCTCACCGGTCTCCCGACTTCGTAACGCAGTGGCTGCAAGCGTGGGAAGAGGGGGACAGAATGGGGGCGAAAGATTACGCGGTCGCCGATCGGAGAAATCACGAAAAACTACGGATCAAGCGCCGACCGACGACCTCCGGTGCCGGCGTTGCTGAGCCTTCATCGCGCCGACCGAGTCGCGTTTGAACGCTGCAATAGCAACACTGTTTCAGCGCTCAAAATATAGACGAGTTTTTGGGAGATGAATGAAATAAACATGGGTAGTGCACAAACAAAACATTACGATTAATACGCTAACAATCGAACGCCAACGCGAAATTAAAGCGTACAGCTTAGTTGAATTATAATTATCAAAATCTTTCAACATGTTATTGCGGTAATGCAGTCGATCTGTCAGGGCACGAAAAATGTAAAGTGTCAAATTCGTAGCAGCATTAATGAAGGAAATCGTTCATTTGTTCGGAATATATCTTCTGTTGCCGTTACTCCTTTACAATCTAACGTAACATAGCATAAACAGGGTAGGGGATTCTGCAATCAGAAAATGCGCAGATTGCAGCTTCATCCTCGCAGATCACATCATTTAATGCGCTGATGTTTGCGTTCAATAAATAAATAAAATAGTCGATGAAAATGTTGCATAAACATATTCATCTTCATTCGATCACCGATCTACCTCCGTTCCTCCAACTGCTCCCGGCAATACCGCCAGCCATTACGTGCATCGTCTGCTGTGGCCCGATAATATGTCAAAGTTGGGCCAGCATGTTGCTTGGGATCATTGCACTATTTAGGTTTCGTTTGTCAATTTACTTGTCTTTTAATGTTATGAAATATGTAGGAAAATAGGCGTATTCCTTTTTCGACATCTTCATAGAGCGTTTTGTTTGCTCTCCGTTACGACAAGGCCTATTCCATGTGATCATGTCGTCTTTCTTTTTTGTGTCGTGGCAGTTTGCAGGCTAATTGTTAAAATCCGAATTCATTGAAACGCTGGTTCAGAAGAAAAGAAGTAAGACACAAGAAGACAAAAAGAATATAAAAGACTTTTAAGAACACAAAGATAAGAACGGCAAAGGAATGAAGGAAATGCTGATCACGAATCGCGTTGACAGCACGTGCGCACCGTTCGCAGCGTCGCCAACAACCAATTAAATCATCAACAACAATTAATGACAATAATTTACGGTATTCAGCGCATTAACCGATGCCCACTTCATCGTGTCTAGAGTCGCCGTACCTTCGACAACAGCTTCTTCATCGGTCGACTCCAGTCGCCGTTCAAACAGCAGTTAGTCGGTCGTTTCGATCGGTAGCTTGCAGTTTCTCCGATCACCGTAGAGCGCTGCAACACCTTTAACATGGCCATGGGCGGTCGCACACTACACACACACGCGTGGTCAGAACTTAGACGTTCCGCTGGCACTTGGCCGGCGGGGAAAAGACAGCCCGGTTGTGGTTAGTCGATGGCAAATGGCGTTGGATGGTCGCCATCGCAGATCACGCCATCGCCGACGGCGGCGGCGGCGGCTGGCGCTCGGAATCAATAACAACAACAAACAGCTGCCAGTCACCACCGAGACGGCAAGGCAGTAGCGTTTGGCAATCCGACGAGCGATCGCGGGTGTTCAGCGCAGGCAGGGATAAGAGCGCGGTCGTTCATCCATCTTCACGTCATCGTCCCATTAACAACCTCATATACCCGCAAGTATAAACTTCGATGTAAAGACTTGTAACTTGATAAAATGACATTGAAATGTGGTAAAGCGTAAAAGTTCAGCGATCCAAGATATTTATCACAGCAAAAAAGCAATACACACACACACACAATAATAATAATAATAACACACAATGATAATACAACATTCATCTAAGATGTTTATTTACCAAGCGAATGTTAGCTGATCATTCATCACAAAGAAGTGTTTTCTACAGCGCATTGCGAGCGGTTTTGGTTTGGCTATATTTTTTGATAAACAATGCTCTGGTGTCAGTTGTCTCGCATAGTGCATGTTTGACTGAAGATGGCGGTATCTTTCCTCGCAGAGATCCAGCGCCACCCAACAGCCGGTTGTGTTTCACCAGACTCATCAGCGTGTTGGTTCGCCCCAGGGCGTAGCGAAGTTTGCCTCGCCAGGTCTCCCGAATAGTGCAGAGTGCGGCGCATGCCAGGTAAGCGTGGTGAGCGAGTGACCAGAAGAAGAAAGGAAGATCGCGCGCGGTTCGTGGTCTGTTGGTAATACCGCATTCGCCCGGTGCGCCGATCGAGCGTCAGAGCAGCCGACGCCACCTCCAGACGACCGACCCACCGAAAGCCAGTCGAAAAACTTCACGCCGCGGGGAGCGGAGCCCAAGCCCAGCCGCAGCATCGCCGATCTGCGGAGCGCTCGTCCGCGATGGCGCCCAGCCAAAGCGCCTCGTGCTGGCGTGTTGAGGTGGTGCCGCCAAACAGCCGTCGCCATTACTCGCCGCCGCCCACTCACCAGTGCCGCTTCCGCAGCTCACCTCAACATATTCAGTGATGCTACCAAGCCTGCCATTACAGCTGCCTGCCAGCCTGGCCAGCGTTAAATGCCGTAGCTCCAGTCAGCCGCGTCGCCATTGTCGCGTCAACGCCTTCTTCTCACGATTTGCGAGCCACCAACTACTGAATGGCGTGCCAGTGTTCTGTAAACAGCCGCCGCCCGATCTTTCCGACGCAGGCATGATTTAGCCGCGTCACTGTGCAGCAGTGGCACTGTTCGTCACACGAGCAGTTTTTCTCTGCAGCTGGAGACTGTTTCGTCTGTTAACCCGACGCCTTTGTTAGACACGCGTGCCTGATTACCGGATTGATACGAACAGCAGCGTCACCCGTGACTCATAAGTAGTCGGTTCAGCCCATCAAACTCGTTCTGAGTTGTTTCGAAGTTATTTTGCGTATTCAATTATTTCGAACACGACAACTTCGGTGAATTCGACCGAGTTACCTAGTTTCCGGTCTAACACAACACACACGCGGCTCATCTGACCTCTTGAGACTACGTAAGTCTACTCACTCAGCAGAGTCTCATTCGTTGATTCGATGCCGATCCAGTTCGCATAGTTGGGCCGACCGGTATGTGTCACATAGTTTCATTAGTCGGATGTGATAACAAAAACACATTATTTAGATGAAAGAAAATGTGAAAGTTAAGACACCGAGCTTGCCTTGTCTGATAAGCAGCACCAAAGAGTCAGCCTGGAGCTCACGTTCAGCCATCCGCGTAGCGGCCGAGCAATATGACACTTCATGTCATAAACCCGTCAGTTTTACATCTTCTTTTCGCATAAGTGATAATGTTCTTTCGACTATTTTTCAGATATGAGCATACAATATTTGAATAATTATAATATATTTTTTGATTCATGGTTGTATTGTTAAATGTCATATTTTCCATTAGTGTTCAATCACAAATTTTCTTCACTTATCGTTTCGACCATTTTCTTTGCTGATTTTCTGTTTTCTTCCGTACCATTCGTTTCGTGCCAAATATGACATCCATTCACAGAGCTCTATGCTCAAACAACGCTTCCACAGCGCAGAAAGCCGTGAAAGGGACGCAGCTTATCGTTGTTTGATCGCCGCAGGATGAGCCGGAGAGCAGGCGCGGCGTCGGGTCGGTGGTGTTCGGGGACAGCAGCCGGGCTCAGGTAAAGCGCGGCAGATGGCGGTTATTGGCGATCGGCGGGGCGAAGCTGAATCTCGCCCCCATTAACGCCGATATCATCGAGACCATCAATAGGGAACCATAAGGAACTTACTGACAGAATCGACAATAGTGCGTCAGGGTTACGTCGGCAGCAGAATTTCGCGCAGTCGCGCATGAGCGTTGGTATGCTTACCGCAAGTGCGGATTACCCGAGAAACTGTGTCGCGACGCACAACATCACAAAGCCGGCATCCAGGAGCAGTGGAACGAGTCTCGGCGGATTCGAGAGGTGTATCCTGATCTGCGAGCAGCCGGGGTCAGGTTGGTCGCGTATCGACCGCGCGAGAGGCCACGGCGACGCCGTACAGCTGCCTTCAGAGCGGAGTTGCAGCCGAGTATCCTCCGGAGAGGTGCGTGATTAGTTACAGTGCGGCGATCGCAGTGTTATCCGGGCATTTGCATGCTTGAGTTGCAGCGAAAGGTATGTCGATTCGTTTCTAAGCTTGCGTCGGCGCAGCCGAGCGCGCCGTTCGCGGCGGGAGGGGGCGTAAGACGTAACTTCAGCCGGCGAGGGCACAGTAAAGTGGTAAGGGGCGAGCGTCGTCGTTCCCGGCCCGCGCGTGCCTTCAGTCGCGGTCGTCGCGTTCGTGGCCGCGTTCGTGCCGGGCCCATCTTCACCGCAGCATCGCGGCGGAGGCGGCAGCCCGCGGCTCGCGTCGGCGGTTCGCGTTCGACGCCACCGACACAGATCGCGAGCCCGGACACCGCTTCAGTAGCCGACAGCCCGGAGCGATCTGCGGCGATGGCCGCAACGTAGCAGTTAGAAGTTGCAGGAGTCGGGACCGTTATAAATGTTAAACAGGCAGGAATAGGCTTTGCTATCAGGATGTTGAACATCAAAGTGTCTAGGTTTCCATGGGCAGTTACAAAGTCTGTTTACTTCGCCATATCTTAGAATTTCGTGAAAGGAGGTGAGACTCTTAATGTCTGGTTTTACAGCCATATGCAAACTAGCAGTAGTACCGGGAGGTGTTGCGTATATTTCAGATAGGGGTAGTGCACGATTTTAAACAGCAACAGTCCCGACACTGACTGCCGTATTCGAATACCGATTTCACGTTCAGGTTACGAATCAGAATTAACACAGCAGTAGTATTTTCGCCGGCAAGAGCGAGTAGCTACTCCCAGAAAAAGCAAAGACTTCCTCAAAGTCATCAACACGAGGTCAGGAATTGTTAGACCATGCGAGAGATTTAATCTCGAAATCTAAATGGCAACTATGAAGGGGGAATCCAACTTTATTAGTGGGAATGGAGTGTAGTGTAATATGCTTCGTTCATTGAAAGAATAAACACTGTTGATTTGGAACGACGTCACAGTGTTCATTTCAGCAGTACACGGAACCGCCACAGCGGGCGGGCGGGAGCAACAGCTCATAATAGCAAAGCATTCATTTGCGTTTGCTGGCGGAAAAGAGAGCACGCAGACCTTATATTCTTAACCCGGTAGGGTATACGAGGAGCGTTCACGAGCGCTGAAGAATTTAGCGAGCATTTTCGCGCAGGAAGATGCGAACGCGGGGGAGAGAGTAGTAAGGCTTTATCCCGATGCAGCCAGCTAGAGTGTTATGAGCAGGCGTAGCAATAGTAGTTTTAAGAATGCTCAGAAACAGTGGAATTGCGGAAGCGAGAAATAGTTGTTGTTGTTACGTAGGTACATGAAGCCACAATTAAGAATCACCTGGCAGTGAGAGAGCACAGCAACACAGAGCGCACGAAGAAACAATTTCACAATCAGGCTTGGGATGTTATATCATCGGTGTAATAAAGAAATGGGTACGCATTATCAGACGTGATTAATAGCGTTGAAATATAATATTGAAACAGGGATATATTATCACGACGGGGATGCCTTTGACATTTAATCGATATAACCTGGAATGAAGTGAATAGTTAGTTAGCCATGAATAATATATCGACACACTATTTCGGAATTGTGGCATATAGACTGAGATATCAACTTTGATTTGACAGAAGATTGATCGTATTCAGAAACGGTACAGCGATTCTTCAACTGTCTTTACATCGGGGCAGTGGCTGGACGACTGGCTCAATAAAGGTGAACAAAGCCCATTGTGCGCCGAGCAAGTTGGCCTTGCGTGTCATCAACGGGCGACCGAGCGGTATAAAACAGCGTGAATCGTGCTGCGCTTTGTAGTAGGCCGCAACATCTCGTGTTAGATACCCGCGGTGGCGCTGGCGCGCAAAACGCAAATACTCATACGTAGTTTTGCAGATTCGAAATGGCGCTGACTTCATCAATGTAAAGAGGCGCCAGAGTTGTAGGCAAAACCACGCAAAAGCTTTAGCAAGCCAAGTTATACGACATCTGCAATTTTCGTACAGTGGTGACGGGAGACAACGCGAAAAATAAACACAGTAGGCAGACAGTTGTCTCTCTCTCACTGAGTTGTTTATCTTGTTTATAAACGACGGGTTGGTAGATGCAGATTTGGTGCCGGCTGGAGGCTCGAATATTCTCGACAGCCGATGATTTGTTTGCTCGGAGAATATTACGTTACAAAAAGTTTAAATATCTTCAGAAATGCATATGAACATGGGACAAAGTAAATACTAAAAACCGTGCAGTTGTTCGCTAAGAATGATTTATTCGGGCAACAAATGGTTTCACGTCAGGTGACGATCGGCAAGCGCTTGCCATGATTTAAAGGGGGCTTCTTCATGAATGGTGATGCAACTGCGGGCGCACAGTAAAAGTAGAATTGCGCCAGCCAGTCGTCGGCAGTGCGCAGGGCCTGAATTTACCTTAAAGGTGTGCGAGACGATTTAAATCGTTGTTTCTGAAACAGAATTATGGGCAGAAATTGGGAGCGGACGATCAGAAAGCACGAAACAGTGATTATTTCAAATTAATTCTCGAGTCTTCTATAAATGCCGGAGTCTCTGCAGGTCGGTAGGTTTGAAAAGACAGTCGAAACTCCATTAAACTTCGATTAGTTCATATGAACAAGACGACTCACTTAAACAGAGCTGGCGCAGTCGGCAGGAAGCAACTTCGTTGTTGGTCGCATAAAATTAAATCGTTACCGGAACGTTCGGTAATTCGGGAGATTGTTTTCTCCGGAAATGGTGGAGATAAAATTATCGCGACATAGAATCTAGTTGGCTCCAAGACTTGTTGTAGCAGCAGCAGACTTCAGTAACGCCAACGTTCGTTAGGTTGCGTAATTATGGGTTGTGAATGTTACAACACACATGGCGTTTGCTCAGGTTGGGGGTGGATGCGGTATCAGCACTTAGTCGGTAATGGTATTCGTAAGCTTTTGCGGCAGTTAGGGTGTCGGGAGTCCATTATCCTTGGTTTGCATGCATCAGCCTGAGTAGAAAGGAGTTGGAATGAGTTCATTACCTGGCCCATAGAACAACGCTGGCCCAAAATATTCTGTGATAAAAGAGTAGAACATTTCGCACCTGATTATGAAACGGAGCTATGGAAATACAGGTTGGCACGAGCATATTTGCACCGAGTATAAATATGTAATAAATCGTCAAACACACTGTTATCGTGTTATGTTAGTTGCAACAGTACAAAATAAATAAAAATAAATAAATAAAAGAGAATAATAGTCACTGTTAAGTATAAGTAGATATAACAAGTCAATAAAATGTGTATATATATATACATATACATATGCTGTTACATACATATTTATCTCAAAATACCAGACTTAACAAATTGTACCACACCATTTCAAAAACAAGTTAAATAAATTAAAATAAGTTATATAGCCTCAGCTCAACAATAAAATAAGTTAAATAGCTCGTAATTGGGGCCTTAATCAAATTATACCAAATTCAATTGAATAAGTTAACAAATAAAATAAAATTAAGGAAACGGTTAAAATACACATTAGTAGTGAATGAAATGCCAGTATAGTGCAGTGACGATTTTCGTAAAGTTGCTTCACTAGGTGTGAGGTCAAACACCGGAAGAGAATGACGCCCGCGCCAAACAAATACTGTCTAAAAACCGACAGAGCAAAAAGATGTACTTCTCGTGGGTTTTTCCAGTCGTACTTTTTTTGTTCAGTCATGATATGCATTTATAATTCACAGTAACAGAAAGGTTAGCAGTTATCCGCAGAAATGTATGTTGTAATGGTTAGCGTCTGGTCATTATTGATCAAGTTTCTAATTTGGCTGTATTACTCATTAAATAAATATTCTATGCCTTTCAGTAGATCTTGACAGTTAATAACAGATCATAAGAGGACACTGAAATATCTTCATTGCAAGTTTTGAAATAACTGAAAGATGAAAATGTATAATCCAGTACATCAGTAGTTCATTCTGCTGCTTTTAGTATTTTCACTCAATGTCCACTTCAGCACCAACATTTTCTCATCTCCAAAATACATGTAGCTCATTTCACCATTCAAAATATTGCTGTAAATTCATTACACTACAATATTAAACTATCAAAACAATACATCACAAATAAAACTTGCTGATGCAGTCACCGATAGGTTAATAACAGGTGGTTAAAGATCATATCATGGTCGTTACTTTATTAGAGGCTGAGTATTCTGACAATAATCAAGTAAAAATTAGAATGAAAGCATTTTTAAATATATTTACTCATCGTTAAAATTTCATTGAATTTCATCAATTTTGCAAACAATTTTACAGATATACGATGAGAGCCTTCTCGATTGGGAAGCTCTTCATTCGTTCGAATAGCGATTCAGAAATACTCGTCGACACAGCATTTGCGCTGTGTTACTTGAACTTATAAAATAAGTTATTATACTTCAGCCACAGCGTTTCTACAGATTGCCAGCCTTTTTCTCAGAGTCTTTCGATTACGGATGAACTTACTTGATCCTATTTCTCTCTGGCTTGCGCCGGGGAGCGGTGATCATTCACGTCACTGCAGTGTTTTCGACCGGAATTTAAGCCTGGAGTCCCGATGGCGGCAGAGCTTCGTAGCACTGTCGAATCAAATGTTAGCTTGGAGCAAAGAATTCCCAGCGACTGGCTGCCAATCGGTAGTTTACGGCGCCCCAGGCGAATGCCGGAGCAAAGATCCAACAAACGGAACACGGACGCGCGCGATCTTCCTTTCCGCCATCTCTCATTTCACAATACAGATTGACACCAACATGCACTCATTACTAGATCAGACATCGGGGGACTTGAATCTTCGCTCGCAGCCGGCAAGAGCTACCGGCCAGAGCTGAGGTCGGCATCGACCGCATCCAGCGGGGAAAGATCACAGCCACCTCCCGACGAAAAACATGCACACCACCGGGACCAGCAGCCGACGCCCCGGAATCAGCAATCACCACTCATCAACCAATTGTCCCGTGCGCCGGTTATTCTTTCAACGCAAAGGGGATAGTTGGTACTATGCGCCGCGCGCGGCGGCGTCGCGGCGAAAAGACGCAGCGTCGCGTCGTTAGCCGAATGGCGCTGCAGTGACTTTTAGTGACGGTCAGTATTCAGTTAATGCAGTACTCCAAAGTCAACACATTATCTTCCACCTAAGTGTAGGTGTCCACATTTCAGGTTCAAACTGCCTTTTGCTCGTTGAGTTAAGTTCGGTGTCACTTCTCAAATAGCTTTCATTTGTTTATTTCATTTTATTTATTATTTATTTATTTATTTATTTATTTATTTGAGTTTATTTATTTATTTACTTATTTATTTATTTATTTATTTATTTATTTATTTATTTATTTATTTATTTATTTATTTATTTATTTATTTATTTATTTATTTATTTATTTATTTATTTATTTATTTATTTATTTATTTGTTTGTTTTATTTATTTATTTATTTTATTTATTTATTTATTTATTTATTTATTTATTTATTTATTTATTTATTTATTTATTTATTTATTTATTTATTTATTTATTTATTTATTTATTTATTTATTTATTTGTTAATGTCAAAAAAGAAATTGCATGACGTGCTATGTAGTGACAGGTAAAATATTTTCAAATTTCAGATTCTACATTCGTCATATATCACTTAAATTTTGAATTTTGAAAGGGAGAAAAAATGAAAAATTTTCATATATTGTGTCTAGTCTTTCAAGCGATGGGAAGGCCGCTCTTGCTTTCAAGTCGCGACAACATGGAAACGATAATTGAATACCGTATTTCAATGAATTCTCTGTGAAGACGCAGTCATATTTGTCTTGCGCAAAATAAGGCCATCTCAGCATTTGCTCACCGATCAGGAAATCGACGAAAAAATGAGCCCGAGCAGGGCTCGAATTCAGGGACAAGCCGTTGCTGTTGCTCGAATCAGAGCAACACGCCGCCTTCGAAAGCGTAATCTTCGACATTACGTGCCACGACATTCGTCGACAAGGGGTCACGATGCATAAGAAAAGATTAGCCAAACAGAGAGACCCTTGAGCGGATCTGTTTAGCTCGCTGATCAAATAAATGTTCCGTATTCGTCTTCATGAAATGTTAGATCATTTTCGAGGGTACTCGACAATAATGTATTGTAGTAAATTGTCCTTCTTCTTCTTTTCTTTCTCTTCTTCTTCTTCTTATTATTATTATTATTATTATTATTATTATTAATATTATTAATGTTCATATATTATTAAACATAAAATTAAAGCCTTCCTTTTAATTAATATTTCAGATTTTTCAGCCATCATTGTTGAGCTTAATTATGCTTTGGTTATTGTTTTTCAGTTATTTAAATTCTCTGGTTTTAAAGAGTGCGTTACAATTTATAATACTGTTTTTCAGATTAATTGCACACCGTAAATATCGCTCCGCCAACCAACCGTTGTGAATTTAAAGCAACAGTTAAAAAAAGCAGAACGTTCTAAATTTAAAAAGAATCGTTTTCATAAATGTATAATAATGAATTATCGTTCAGAGTCAGATCGAAAGAAGAAAAAAGAGAAAATCGAAACATGGGTCTTGGAAGATCGGAAAATTGTTGGCTGTCAGCCAGTCGTTTGTTTTTTAGTACATGGGTCGAATATACCTGTGAGTTTCGAAATAAAGATTGCTGCGCATATTACAGTGATGCCACGTTGCAAAATACCGGTGTTATCGTTAATGAAAGCAAAACAGTCATCAGATTATTTTCAGTTATGTGATTATCGCTGTAATGGGCCGATAAGCAAAGATTATACTACGACAAATCCATTAGAGCGTTCATTCAAGTCATTTTCTGCCTTATTTATAGTTTGAGAACGCATCTTAACCGTGGTTTGCAGTTTCCTGCAGGCAAAACGCGATCTTCAGATCGTGAGACAATTAGCAAGTATACCAAGCGCTCGCGAGAGAGGCGTACTTGCGAGATTAAGAACAGCATGTAAAGAAATGTACCAAGTTTACACCAGTGTGTTTGCTTTTGGTTAAAGACACAAACTCCCCGAAGATAGTTGTTTAATTTCATTGAATTACGAATGGTTTGAATCGAGTTTCTGTGCTCCAGTACAGTACGATCGAATAATGAATACGAAAGTTGAATACTGCATAATAAAGCTCATTCACACATTCAGCCACCGTGATGGAATATTTTAATTATTTATTTATATTTCATTAATTGTTTAGACCGAAATTGGCTCATATAAATCATATAAAAGGCAGGTTAAAGTCAACTGATGGTTATAGTGAATATCTGTATAATATTTTTGGTTCAATTATAGTCCGACAAAAACACGATCACGACACAAAATAACAGAATTTATCCATGACGACGATTTTATTAATATAGGCAGGCAAATATGCAAAGTTAATTTAACCGACTCCGGAATTTTATTTGTCTCAAAAATAAATTATTTGCTCTTCACATTTTCATTAGTAATTTCTCCAGATCATTCTTCAAATTTCGTGTTCTCATTTGATTTTGCTTCGTTCTGTCGAGCGAGTCGTGCACTTGCAAATGCCACCAGGAACACGCTTTGGCCTGCGGAATAGTCAGTGAACACTGCCGATACCGCACGCCAGTTCACGTAGAATCGACGCTTGTTCGCAGTGAAAGATGAGAGCACAGCAGTCGTCATCATCAGTAGCGTCCACATTGCGTCCGCTACCTTCCTCAGGACATTTTCACCAGTACCGACCTTATTTTTTTCAGCTTCCGATGGACTTGTAGCTTTGAGTTATAAATTGCGCCTATGGAGGGAATTACTTCCTTCGACGTTGTATCTTCCATTTTCATTTTATAAATGTTAATATAACCGAATTTTTCTGGCGTTATTTTTGTTGCAGTGAAATGGGATCGTTGACTTAAGTCATTATAAAGCCATTGCTAATCGAGTTCGCTATACCGAAAGCTAGTACATTTGTTCACGGAGGGCTTAGTATATTCGGTTTCCTAATGAGTTAGTAGTTATTCGAGCTCAGCTGTATCGAGACAGTATCCGGAAGTCTTCAGCCATACCGAGGCTCAGTAGCACTGAGCTCAATTAGTAACCGAGGTGCTCAGTACATTCGAGCTCACCATGTAACCGAGGCTCAGCCCAGCTCACTATAATCGAGTGCTTCAGGCGTACCCGGCGTTCATGCAACTCCAGGCTTGTTACCGAGCTCATCACCAGGTTTCAGTAGCAGATTCGAGCTCATTGAAATCGAGGTTTCAGTATATTCGAGTTCACCGAGCACCAGTCAGTACATCCGAGTCATTATGTTGACATTCGAGTTCACAGTACCGAGCCAGTATTCGAGCCACCATACCCGAAGTGTTCAGCATATTTTCGAGTTCAATATACCGAGAGGCTCAGTATTACCGAGTTCACCATAACGAGGCTCACCGAGTTCATAACTGCTTCAAAAGATCCAATTCAACATAATGGTTTAGTACGCAGACTGCTAGTCCTCCGGCTCATCGTTCAGCGATCTGTCGCCCACCTGATCGGCGCGCAAGCCGTTTGCAAGCCCGAGCGCGTTCGTTCGTAATAGAGGCGCTCCACCAACCTCATCGCGGCGACGACGGCCAGCAGCAGCCGTCGCCTGCACGACCGGCGAGAATGAGCAGGCCAGATCACACGCAGCGAACATCGCCAGTAAAAACAAGCAGCGGCACCTTTCTGTAAATAATATTTTGAATTTCACGTCATACTCGTTTGAACAAAACTGTACTGACCGATGTTCTACTGTTCGTTCAGATGACAGTCTCAAGAGAAAAGAGTGAGAAATCGTTTGGTGACATCAGCATGGCGACATCGTTATTATTTTTGAAAGAACAAATCATAATTTTATTTTTTATAACAATATAGTTATATCAATGATACACCGCAGTCAGATGTTTAGCTCGAAACGCGACGGCGGTGATTTTCGACACTAGCTTTTTCAGCTGTGTTCCACTCGTCGCCGTTCGGCCGAGAACGAGACTGGCTGCTTCGATCCGTAAGTTGCGAGCTCGAATATCATAATGCCGGAGCAGTAATTCCAACAGGCCAATAGCCGCGCGACCCGTCCTTCGTTGTCACTGCCAGCGTGGAGACGTCGGGAAGCCAGAGTTGTCCTCGGTGTTGCGGTGCCCGCCGCGGGAGTTCGTTAGGGGGAAATCTTCACCAGTCGACGGGGTCAGCGCTGATTCGCCACCAGCGAAACACGCCAGTCTTCCCGAAAGAAAAACACGCACCAGCACCAACGGGACACGATCGAAAGCAGTAGCGCGCCCGGAAACACGAAAGATCAATCACCGTAACCGTTGGTCCAGGGCGGCGACGCAATTCGTCTCTCGCGAATGATTTCAACATCGAGCGCGATCAGCAGCGCCGCGCTAGCAGACAAGCGATCGTTCAGCTCGCAAGGCGCCCGACGACGGACCGGTGCAAATAGTCGTACCTGTAATAGAACACAAGAGGTCGGCTATCCACTCCATGAGGCACAGCAGTGATATTTGATACAATTTTCAATTAATAAATTACCTTAAAGTTAATTACGAGTAAAGTCATTACTTATAAGGTAGGCATCTATGAAATGAATCAAATGACAACACAGTCGGGGATCTAGTGAAATTACATTTGAAAATATGTATTTAACAAATGATTTTATTGAAGTGACTCTCAATAAACTAACACAGCTTATAGTGTTTTGTGCTTATTGTGGAACAAATATTTTGATCACAACAATTTTACTTTTACAACTTATATTTAAAATATACAAATGTTTAAACGTACTTTTGTTATGATGAAATAAATAAATACTGCGCAGTTGACACAATCCCTTTAATATTTGATTTGGGGTTTATTTGAACATCGTTCATTTCAGCATTGCCTGTACGCCATTGTTAGCTGATTGCTCCTTGGCTGCAGGCCAGATGTTGTGAGATCGTCATGGATAATACATGGGGACGTTAGGAAGTCTCATTTTTCTTCCGGTCAACAAGAAACGTTCGCAAAAACAAACATTTTCTGAAGAATACTTCTCGAACACGCGGTGAGGTCTAATAAAAGATACGACTTGCGCGTCGAGCAGTAACGTTAGCAACAAAGTCGAAGAGTCAAAATAAAGAAGCAATTATCGCGCGCCACTCAGCAAACCCTCACGTCGCAGTATTGTTCGCATTTTCTGCCGTTCGCTTTGCAGGTAATCAGTCCATATGTTAATTTGCTCGATTAACATTTTTGCAGTTGGTTGGTTGTTGCGACGCTGACGTGTCGAACAGCCTAAGTCATTGTTCCGGGTAAGGTATGCTCGAAAGATGGCGATCTTTCCTGGACACATTCGGTGCCGACTACCGTCGATCAAGGGGGTCTCCCTGACTTCCACCGCGGGACATCGTCTTCAGCCGTGGGGCAAAGTTTGTATTCCTGACCGCTACCGAACAGCGTATGTAATGTATGCCATGTAAGCGTCGTGGCAGGAATTGCCGTTGGCGCCGATCGAAACCAGCCAGAATTTTCTTCAGGTCGCATCGAACCGACCTGGGCCGAAAAAGCCAGTGCCTAGGCCCGCCGCCGTCGGGACCGTGAACCCAGATCTTCGTCGTTGCGGCGACATCAGCCGACGAGCCGAGCCGCCTCAGTGGCGCAGACGTCCAGCAGGCGACGCAGAAATAGTTCGACACAGATACGTGGCGTGCCAGAATTCAGCCAGCACATGTGGTATCGCAACGCGATCTGGTCGCATCACTTCCGGAGCTGGGTCTCACTTGAAATTACGACCGACTCCATTGCATCGCACCAAACATTTCATTTAGTTGAAGAAACAAACTTCCGAGAAGCGAGTTCAGCTTGACGACTCCAAGATGCCGGCACCCGGAAGGGAAATCAGAACGTTACGACAAATTATATTCTTCGATTTATGAGCTTCATGAAACACAGCATAGGACGCAAGTCATTACACGGTTTTCTCTTCACAATAAGCCTTCAAATGCCAGGTTCCCGCCAATAGCCACTGGTCGCTGCAGAGCACAGTATCTTTGGAGAAAAATACACGAACACAATATTTCACAAACAGCAAGCATCAGAATTTCTTGATTCTCAAAACGAATTCTGAATATTATAAAAATATTCTCAGTGATACAGAAGCAAAAACGCATACGGAATGAAACATTGGCTATTTTCGTAGGATATCGCGAAGCGTCAATTCGAGAATAGCGTAAAGCCTTGGAGAAAACTACTACTTCAGGGATCGAGCATAGCCTTTATTTGTGCCCAATATTCACCATATAACAAAGACTTCCATCAAAACAGTGCAGGCATTTTTCAACTTCAATCATCCAAGATTTATTTTATGTTCATAGTTGTCATAGCCAGCTCAGCAAAATTAATGATATTCGTCAAAATGAGCTGCCCAAATTTCCATATATAATTAAGAGTGGTAACAAAGATCCTGAACAGTGAGTCGCAGCCTGTTCACTGCACAGTTTATCGTATTGTCTTCTTCACGCATCCACGTATTATCGAGAATGCAACTCCAGATAGTGTCATCCACATATTCTAAATGAATAGTAAGATTATGAATAAGATACATTGAATAAAGAATAAAGAAGCAATTATATGAAGCAGTATCTTCATGAACAGAACATTCATTAGATAGTTTAAAATTTTCAGTTTCAGATCAAAAATTGTCATCAAGTAAATTACAATTATTCAACATTTATACGCGTTTTAGAAAAGCCTATTTGTTCATTGCACCTGTTAATTTAGAATGTTAAGTACTGCTTCACAACTAGTAGTCACAGTTCGCTAAATTTTCTACAGGTTTATGCGCAAGCTCAAGTTTACGCTGATTTGCTCGTTCGTTTTTGTCTAATAAACAAAATCTTTTTAATTCATTTATTGTGTGAAAAACACAAACAGCCAGCTGAAACACCAATAAATTTTCATACATAAAATCTTCAAAGTAGATGTCATTATTTTGATTTGTATTACGCTTGGACATAGTCAATGCTCGATTATTGGGCGCATTGCTCACATCTCACCTGACACCGAGAAACGGGAGGCCCAAACTGTTTGACCAGGTGCCGGATTTTCAGCCGCGGCTGATTGCCCTTTGTTGATACGACGAAATCATCTTTCTGACCGAACTCCGCGACGGCGTAGCGACAGTTGCTGCCGTTGAACCACTCTTCGGCCGGCGCGGAAACACGCGCCGAGGCCGGTTTATTCATTCGTACGGTTACATTGCGTCCGGATGGGATGTACACTCGAAAACACGAACACTCGGAGACCGACGCATGGTCCTCTGATGTAGCATCGGCGCAGGCTCCCTCTCTCATCAACACGCTGAGAGGCAACAGACAACACGCTTGCCGAATGCGATCTTCGAAAACAGCGTTACCGTATATGCTCGACCTAGAATTGTTCAGATCTGCTTAAACATTACTACCAGAAGCCACAGCTGTGTTTGAAGTGATACCAGGTAAGCTGGTAAAACATCCATTGGAGCGGAATTGTCATGATGATTGACGGTAAAGTAGTAAGGTCTGATTCGAGACGAAACAGTGTCAGCCGATATCCTCAAACGCAGCCCGCGAAAACCTCAGTATAACAGTTGAAAAGGGTGGATTAGAGAAGGGGATTGTCGCCTCACAGAGTTACTTGTTGTTTTCTTTATATTATAAAACTGATTTAACATGAATTATGTATTTTTAACAATATTGTATGTAATATATATATATATAGCATATATACATACATATATTACAAAAATAATATTAACAAATGTAATAACAAAAAGCACATTGTCAGTGTTAAGTTTATTATTTTGATCAGGCTCCAGAGCGTGTCTTCTTCCAGCACTGATCAGTCTCCCGGGTTCAGGCGTTTAGTGAGATAGTCGTTGTTGCCGCCGACGTCGGGCTGCGTCGCGCCGCGCCGCGTGTCGCCGTGCCGCACGCCCGCAAGCGATACGGGTGTCGCGTGCTTGATGCGAAGACCGATCATTGCCGCCTTCCCTCGCCTTCGTGCACAGCCGTACAGCGTCTGTCGTCGCGCAGCATCGGGCGAATGCCTCCAGCGTTCAGCGTAGCGGCCGAAAACAGCGGTTGGCAAAGTTCAGGTAGCACCGATTTGAACCGAATCAAAATCAACACCGCGCTACGATATTGATCGCAATAGTCGGAAATCATGATCGCAAGTCCCGTATTTATGCGGAATGCGAATGAAAGACGGCTGATGTTACGTTGTCGGCGCACAGGCTCTCACATCCCAGCATTGAACATTCACGAAATGTGTTAGTTCGACCGGAAGCCGCGGGCAAAAGCAGGCTACACACGGAGAAAGGGAACGAAAGAAAATCTCTCGCCACCCACATTTTCGTAACTATTAATTCTTACTAAACACGATATTTGAACAAAAATATTTTGACACATAAGGAATACCGTGTCTTCCTGTATTAGTAGCTCACTTATAACATTTTACAAAATTCGTACGTGACATTGGTCTCCGAAACATTTTGACTTCACCTGAGTTTTCGTCTGCCCAGAAAGCGCGTATATTTCATATTTGTATGGGACACCCGACTCTTAAAGCCAGGCAAGGGGTCTACGACCCAGCCACCATTATCCACGTTCCAGAGTAAGAGATACGCATTTCCATTATCTTTCCCTACCTACTTAGAGCTGTCGATCTTTCGTCACGACACCAGTAGAAACTGATATCGATTTCCAGCTGTAGTGCCACGATGAATGCCAGCCGAGTTCGCTCACGGGAGTCGTAGCACTTACCATGGGGCCCGAGACTAAAACAGATAATAATAAAACGCTTCTGTTTATAGAAAGAATTAAAATAATAAAACAATATTCAATTGAAAATTTATAATTATTCAAAATTGAATTAAAATCATCAAATAAATAAATACTCTTCTGGCATTCGAATAATACTTCACAGAGTCGCGAAATATAGTTACGAAAAATCGTCGAATGGTTTCAGCGTAGCTCATCGTTCAAGAATTACTACTATGTACTGAAAAATAATTTTTCATTAAAAATGCATGTATGTGCTGTACCATTAATTTTTCACTTAACTCGTAATGACACCGTGAGGGCACAACCATTACCATGGTATATAGCATTGTCTCACAAAGTGCCAGAATCTTCTGGTTTGGGGATGGCTTGGTACACTTTTAAAATCATTACGTCGGAACTATAGTGGAAGCGTTACCAGCTACTCGTTGTTCGCCCAACGAGCTCACGCGACTTCTTTTCACAGCAGCGACGAAAATACTTATTCACAGAGCACATGCGTCAATAAAGCACTGTTGAAATGTTGCAAGCGCATTACCTGTTTATTTCTCTCGGTGAAGTGCGTATCGTATGTTTCATTGGCGTTTGCTCAAAAACTTTTGGGGTTCTGAGTACAGTCAAGGCGATGTGGGAATGTGTGTGATAAAAATATATATAGCCGATGGTGAATGTGTTATAGTTTGTTTTTCGTCTTATATTCATGTTGGTCGAAAATGATTGACTGGTCAACGATTAAAACGTTTCAAGTGAAGAGAAGAAAATGTAAAATGTTGAAAAGAGTAGATTGATTGATAGCGCAACAACCATGAGTCATTGTCCCGCAGTGAGGCGTTTTCATTGAGCAGTAGCTGCAATATATCGGCGCCGCACCGGATCGCTTTCTCAACCAGTAGCCCTCACTCTGCCAAACCGACTTCCCGGTACGTGTGGCAGAAGGCAGTCGCGCGTGTGCGGGTGAGGTTAGAAGAGAGCGAAAGAGCGTTTCTTCCAGACAGCACGAAATGGGACCTGTTGAACGCCAGCGTCAAAATTTTCGGTGCCGCGCCGTCGGGACCGAACTGCGATTCCCGGCCGAGTACCGTACGATATTAAGCCGCCGCACCGAGTCACCGCCGACACCTTGAGCAGCAAACAGCTTTATAAAAGTTTTTTCGTTGTCTGTTACATCTAATACTTCACGCAGAAGCGGGAAGAACGCCACTTAGTAAATAGCGCAGTGGCGCCACTGGTCGAAGCCCGATTGCACCCGGAGAGCAAATGTGATTACGAATGCAACGAGATATTCGAGCAGGCCGCGGGCGAGCACAATGAGCGACCGATCGTCGCCTGGCGCAAAAAGCTAAATACAGATGGTCGTACTTAATATTTAAGGTAGTATCAGATATCGCAACACGTCTTGCACGTTTTACAGTGTTTTATAGGGACGCTCGTGCCACTTGGGACACGTATCGAAGTTAGCCTGCGGAAAATTTCTGAACATTTTAACCAATGAATGACTTGAGAGCAAGCAGACGATTATTATTATTATTATTATTATTAGTTGTTATTATTATTATTATTATTATTATTATTATTGTTATTATTGATTTATGTCAATTGCTAGTAGGTGATTGAACTGCATGGGAAGTATACATGGTCGGCGGTGATCTCCATCAGAACGTCCGGCAGACAAACCAGTAGTTTCACTGTACCACCAGTTTTCGTTTCTGACGAGTCAGCACGCAGTATAGCAACATACGCAGGTTTGTTCGGTAAGCTTATCGAAATACGGCTGAGAAGCTGGTCGCTGTAGGTTCTCTTCTCTTCAGACAGATGAGCGACGAAGAAAAGTTAGTATCGAAAATTTCAAAGCAAATAGCCGGGAATTGAAATTTGTATTTATCAGAGTTACTAGTATTAATAAAGGAGTATCAGATATCACTCAAGTTTATTATTATTATTATTATTATTATTATTATTATTATTATTATTATTATTATTATTATTATTATTATTATTATTATTATTATTGTTATTAATATTATTATTATTGTTGTTGTTAAAGTTGTTAAAGAAGAAGAAATATGAGAGATATTCTCGACAGCAGAGCAGTAATAATTGGTTTCAAAGAATGTTGGTGTTCACCGTTTACACAACATATTTCTAGCCATATTCACAGTCAGTTTCTAAGTTCAAATGGTCAGAGCGTGGTTAGTGATTCTTGCTTTTGTTTGTCTTGTGTTTAAGCTTATCTTACTATGTTTTTCAGTCGGAACAGCTTTGAAGCATTGTACCAGATATTGGCAAAGCTGTTTTCGTCTGCTCGGTCGCTTCTCCCGAGACATTAAATGGACTCACGTTTTACGTTATGCGGTCGAGCGGCGCGTGCCTCTTCGAAAATGTGCGGCAGCGTTCACCCTCGCCGCCGCAGCAGTCGCCCAGTCCCCACCACCACCACCATCACGCACGCGCACGGCTCACGCGTTCTTTTTTTAAAGACCGAAACATGATCTACACTGAGTCGCTTTCACAGGCTTGCCGTTCATGTTAGCTACCAAGTAGTTACCGACAGAATTGGAATATTGGTTGCAACAGGTCTCACTCATAGGGGATTGGTCGAAGCCTTGCGGTAGCATTGTTTCACAGTTAGCAGCACCATCGACTGAAATCTGCATGAGTGCTACCTCTTCTTTCTCCGACATTACCTCAAGCAGATTGATGAAGCTGATACAGATAGTAACAGACTGTTATGCAACTCGCAACATCATCTGGCCATTTTCTTGAATAATTTGGTATTTATTTAGTCTCTCCGCGTTAAAAGATCGAGCTTCGTTGAAGGTCGGGTTGTGATCACTACGATTACAGAACTCGGTCTGAGCGCATATCACGTTCAAATACAATGAAACAATCGTTTCTCACTTAGTACAGCCAGAGCAGCAGAAATGTGTTTAAGGATACAACAGTTTTTTATTTATTAAACAGCTTGTAACATGAATTCGATAAAATAGCACATGAAAATGGCAGATGTAATGCCTTCCATTGTCTTAGCCTTTATTTCACAGCCAGTAGAGGTTACCTGTTTTTGTTTACAGTTGTTGTTCATCTGCCGCACAAAATATTACTGTCATTCTACAGCACGTGTAACTATGTCTATTAATTACTGTCGATCAGTTATAGTCGCCAACAGCCTGGCCGATATAAATACGTGGCTCTAAAGACATTAACACAGTAAGCTTAGTTGTAAAGGTGACTTATTCAAATGACACACAGATTTATTAATAATGAAATGATGAGATTAAACAAGCTGAACAAGCCACTTCCCTTTTCATTTCGTATTTTCGCACTTTAATAGTTGATTCACTGTTTCTCATTCAGGCAAATAAATGATATTGCAAATTTCTTTCTTTGAAATAGTCTGAGGCAATTTCTCCTCTGCCTACGTTAGTTCATCACGACCATGAGTCGATAGCGCACAACTGTTGTGATAGAAAGAGTTTCGACTTCTACAGGGAGTTATGAGAGGCTCAGATACAATTAAAACAAGAGTTATCTATCGTTTGTTTCTTCCGTTTTTCCTTTTAGTTCCGGTTAAGAAGCTGCGAGTAATTTAGAAAGGATCGGTAGCTTGCGGCTTTCGAGTCAATACTGGCATTCTAGCAGTACCAAAGAAACATCTTTCTTCCTTCCTTGTCTCTATTCTCGTCTCACATACACTTCGTAGTACTCAACATATACCAATACTGTCACAGCCATAGCCAGACAGCATCGGGTCGCTGTTCAGCTGGGCGGCACCGCCGGTGGGAGATGGGCCTGGTTGCGCTGAAATTCTGCAGCGTCGGGTGCTACCACCATCTGTGGGGAAGATCACTGCCACTTTCCAGAAAGAATATTTACGCATTTTACGGATACGATCTACAGTTACGCCCGGAACACAATAGTTCATCAATTCAGCCGCCAGAGTTTTTGGTGTTCAAATAGTCTTGTGCGATATGCCGTCGTCACTCGTTCAATAGGCGTACTCTACCAATAGTAACGATTCGCTGAACGTGAGCCAGCGCCAGTAATATAAATATTTCGTGTTTCTTCACTTCACCATCGGAACACGCTAACATAAGTCCGTTCGCATCATCTTCCCGACGTGCGTGGTGTTACCGGATGCGTGGCAAGTGTGGCATGTCACAGTGCGGTGGCGTTGAGTGAAGCCGCCGAGATTATGGACCTTCTACGGACCATTTGTTACAGAGGCAGCTCGATTTCATAATATTTGCTGAAAGACGTTCAAACACCGAATCATTTGGTCGTGAATCATCCGAGACAACAAAGAATGTAAACACGCCGTCGAGCTCCGCGCCTTTTCTCCGTCAGTACGCATCTTCTGGGATGGGAATCATCATTTTTACGCCGAATCTAGCTACATCTCTGTTACCTTCGGAGGCGAGACATATATAGTTATCACAAGTATAAACATAAACAAGTTTTTCGATACCATGTTATTGCCATTTATACTAGCTATTTAAATAAGTAATGAATATTGTTAAGATGTGCATTTTTGTGTGTTTTATTATTGTCGATATTACTGAACATTGTACACATGTTACAGAATAATGTTGATTCAGTTTCGCTTTTTACACAAAATACTATTACTCTCTCATTTAGTTTTTTAATAATAGCAAATTTAAAATTAACAACGATAAAACTGCAAAAGAACATGCAATGTAATAAAGATTGTACTCCCAGTATTCTTCAACATGAGATGAATGCCGATGATAATTAAAACTATCACAATAAGACATTGGCCAGCCTATCAACTTTACCTTCAACCAGCGCTTGCTGCAGTATGAGCTGCAGGCAGCCGAGTTGGCTTCAGTGAGCTGTCGTAAGAGCACTGCAACACAAACGAGCTGATTGATGAGCTGAGCTACAGAGAGGTTTTCATATGATTATTTCTGAGACAGAGGTATGTCAGTTTACACAGTTATTGTGCCGATTTATCATCTCTGGGAGGTAGGGAATTTTTCTGGAATAGATACAGGCGTACATTATTACGAGTTCAGACAGTTGTAATGTTATTCGGGACAGCCTGGAGCAACATACATTCGTGAGATCTTAGCTAGTACTATATATGTACATTCTATTTCATGAATTTTTGTATATCATTGTTCTTATGGCCTATTCAAAGGACAATTTTGATCTCTATCCATATACATTCAACTTCATCGTCAAGTGCTTAAGATACTCCTCACGAATGTATGTTATCAGCTGTCGGATAACAATTTACAACTGTCTGAACTCGTATGTAATAAAAAGATACGCGCAGCCATCTGCAAATCTTTCCGGAAATTTTTCTACTCAAAGGATGACGTAAGTCGACGATAACATTGTAAACTGACATACCATCTGGTCTCAGAGTGAAATCATATGAAAGGCCTCTCTGGTAGCTCAGCCGGCCCGATCGAGAAAAAGCTCGTTTGTGAACGCGTTATGCTACGGCAGCTCACTGGAGAAAGGTAGCTTCGACTCGCCTGCAACTCGTACTAAAGAAGTCAACAAAAACAAGTTTGGAAGGTAAAATTTGATAGAGCAGCCCAGTGTAATAACCAGCCCATTGTGATAGTTTTTTTTAATTATCATCGGCATTCATCTCGTAATTGAGAAGAATACTGGAATTGCAATCAGACCAGTTTCCCATTCCCTATTCACGTCTTTGCTTGCAGACATCGTTTACATTTGCGGTTTTAAAAATTTGCTATTGATTTAAAAACTAAATGGGGAGGGTATTAATTGTTTTTGCTTGTTATGATGCCAAAAGCTGAAGCCTAGTCGAAACATTAATTTCTGTAACATGAATAATACGAGTATTCAGATGCCAGTGGTATCCGTTGTGTAAAACACACAAAAATACTTTTAAATGTAATAATTCAATTCGTTTGCCCGATTCGGATAACTGAGATTGCTAAGGTAGTAGTGCCGTGGCGATCTAGGGCGGAAGGAACGTGGGTTGGACCCCCCCCCATCGGGCTTGTTTGTGTGTTTGTATGTTAGTGATTGGCCTACATTATCATCATCTCATACTTAATCCCTCCAGAGGTAACAAAGCTGGGGTGTAAAAATAGATTCAGCATAAAAATGATGATTCCCCCATCCAAGAAAGGTCACGTGTACTTGACCCAGAGAGAATATGGCTGGGCCTCGGTGGGTACAAATGACACATTCGCGTTGTCCTCGGATGGCCAATTCGCGACCAAAACAAATTCAATCCGTTTGAAACTTCCATTTAAATCTCCTTTAAATGTTATAAATCCAGAGCTATGCCATAACAAATGGTCCATGGAGAAGGTGCGCTCTTCCCATCCTCAACCTTCCTCAACGCACACATCACACCACGCACTTGTGTGTGCAATACCACACTACCACACACATCAATGCTACCACACACATCGGGAGACCAGTCTGGAACTTGGACTTGTCCCGACCGGGGCGGTGTTCCGATGGGTGGAGACCTGGAAGGGGAAACCCCGCAAAATGACTATATGCCAGCGCTGAATCTCACGTTCCAGCGGAAAAGGTACTCCGTTACCTTCTGAGTAGAACACGCACTACATTGGCGAGACGAAAGTGGTTTACGTGAACTGACGCGCGAAATACTCATCCACTTACAAGATATTTAATTTTTAAAGAACTTCTAACAATAATTTCGCAACTGGATTGATTGATTCATTAATGATTCCGGGCACGTCAACTGCTAAGATCATTAATCCCGTAAATGTAATGCATGTTTGTTTTCCTCTGGAAGTGGCGGTGATCTTCCCCCGCTGGATGGTGAAATCCGGCACCGACTTACCGTCGGCTTGCGGGGTTTTTCAACAACCAGGTATCTCCCACCAGCGGGTCACCGCCCCAAGCGGGACAAGCTCTACGCTCCTGACCGGTCTGCCGGCATGTGTGGTAGTGTGGTATATGTTAGTGCAAGTGTATGTAAGTAAAGGATGAGGATAGGACAAGGAAGGGGAAGGAAAGATCCCCTGTTTGTTTGGGTACTGCTCCGGAATTCGCCTGGTGTTGATCGAAGAAACCACAGAAACTACCGATCAAAGCAGCCGGCCGGCTTCTAGAATTCTCCGCAACTGGAGCAACCAGGGCGAAAGCAAGCACCGTTCAAGGTTGTCAGGAAGGAATGAGAAGAATAAATGATGAATGAGGAATGAGAACCATAGGGAGTTCTGTTTTGAATTTGTATCTAAATTTCTCATAACTTCCCTGCTTAGAGTCCGAAATTTCTCCTATCGCAACCGTTGTGCATCGGCCGCCGGTTGAGAGAGAAGGGGAACCCACGACCCGCCCTCACATAATTCGTGATGGGCCTAGCCAACGTAGATTTAGAGGAGGGTAGGCCTCAGACTATTTCAAAGAAAGGAATTTGCAATATCAATTTGGTTGCCTGAGAAATAGAACTTTAGTGAAGATCAATATTAAAAATTCTGAAAATGCAGAATGAAAGGGAAGTGAAGCGTTTCAGCGATTTTAGTCGCATGTTTCATTAGTAAATATAAATCCTGTGTAGTCATTTTGGAATGAAGTCACCTTTACGAGCTAAACACTGTGTTGGTATCTTTAAGTACGTATTTATATCAATAGGTAATGTTGGCGATATGTGATCGACAGATAATTTAATAGATAGTTACACGTACTGTAAATTGATAGTAATATTTTTTGTGCGGCAGGATGAAGGCAATAAGCATAAACAAAAAACAAAGATTATTTTCTACTGGTAATGAGAATAAAATTTAAGACAATGGAGGCGATTTACGTCTGCCATTTTCGTATCTTGTCTATTTTTTATCGAATTCATTATTTTAAAGCTATTTGTAAAATAAAAACTGTTGTATCCTTATTTTGTTTCTACTCTCTAACAATACTGCTAAAATTTGAAGACTTGATTGTTTCATTGTATTTGGACGTGATAATACACGCTTTCTTATGACCGAGTTTCTCTTAATCGTGGAAACTTGTAACTGGGTGGTCGACAACCCGACCTTCAACAGGAAAAACCGATCTTTAACACTTGGAGGATTCATCATCTCAGTTATTCAAGAAGGTAACGGTAAGATGGTGTTGCGGGTTGCATATGAGTCTGTTACCCCTCCATCATAATATCAACTTCATCTTTTTTCGTCTTGAGTCTGCTTGAGAAGCATGTCAGGAGAAGAAGGAGGTATCCCTCTCCAGTAGTAGCACTCATGCGAGATTTCAAGTCGATGGTGCCTTGTAAATGAAACAATACTACCACAAAGGCTTCAGCCCATCCCCTGCAATTGTGTAAGTGGGACACAATCCGCTACTCTCAGGACATACACAGCCAATATTTCCAATTCTGTTTACGAAGCTTCAGTAGCAGTCTTCGCGAGCAACAACGTAGACGGCAAGCCCCTGTGGAAGCGACTCAATTGTAGATCGTAACCGTTCAACAAGAGCAGCGAGCAATGGGCCGTGTAAGGCGTGCGAGTGGTGGTGGTGGTGGTGGTGGGGGGAGACTGAACGGCCTGCTGCGGCGGCAGGGGAGGGGGAGGATGTGAGGCCGCTGCGACTTCGAAAGGGCACGCGCCGCTCGACCGCGCACATGGCATTGGGCAGTGGGTCCGACTTGTGTCTCGGGAGAGCAAAATGCGGAGCTACGAACGGATACGAAGACAGGCTGCCGGTATCACGAGCCCACAATTAGCTCAAAACCGAACCATTTGGAAAAACGCTAAATCCATAAGTCAGAAGAAAAGAAGTAAGACACAAGAAGACAAAAGATTATAAGAAGACTAAGAAACACAAGACAAGAACGCAAAAGAAATGAAGGAGGAAATCACTAGACCACGCCGAACCATTTGGACTAAGAACTGTGAGCTGTGAATTATGGCTAAGAATTATGTTGTGTAAATTTTAATTGGAGAACCTAACCATTTCTTACCAAGAAATAGTTATTACTTTTCTCTATATCGGGAGGCTAAACAACACCAACACCACCACCACCACCACCACCAACAACAACAACAACAACAACAACAATAACAACAATAATAATAATAGTAATAATAATAGTAGTAATAACAATAATAATAATAATAATAATAATAATAATAATAATAATAATAATAATAATAATAATAATAAACTTGGAGTGGTGTCTCAGTGCATCAACTGATGTCACTTCAGTGCCTCTGATCGGGAGGTCCTAGGTTCCAGTCCCGATGGCAACAGAATTTTCGATACTAGCTTTTCAGCTAGGTCGAATTAAGTCGCTGTCTGGAGGAGAATTCTAGCGGCCGGCTGCTCTCATCGGTAGTTTCCCGTGGTTTCTCCGATCAACACCAGACAAATGCCGGGGCAATACCCTAACATACGGGCCACGGGCACGCACTTCACTACTGCACGTGCCGGACCGGTCGGGGACTTAGAATTTGTTCCGGCTGGGGCGGTGCCCCGCTAGTGGGAGATACCTGGTTTGGGAAACCCCTAGTCGACGGTAGGTCGGCGCCGGATCTCGCCATCCAGTGGAGGAAGATCACTGCCACCGGCCGATGAAGAAACATGCACTACACGTACGGGACCAATCACCTCTGTAGTTGACGCGCCTGGAATCAATAATAATAATAATAATAATAATAATAATAATAATAATAATAATAATAATAATAATAATCGATCTGAAAACTTGTGCTCTCCAGAGACACAAGTCATTTTCATTGGTTAGGAGTGTTTCAATCAGAAGTTTTCCCGCGGAATTGTTACGCTTCGATACGTGTGTCCAAGTTGAAAACGAGGCTCGGGTCTCCGGTCTCACGTTACCATAAAACGTTCTAGAGTCTGTCCGACGTGTAATTACGAACGCATTTTATGCGAATACTCACCTTAAACATCTGTAAAATAAAAATAATTAAATTTCTGACAAATGCCGTATTAAAGCTTTGCGCCAAGAAAGACCGATCGGTTCGCTCGACAATTTTGCTCGACCCGCTGGCCTGCTCGAATATCCTCGTTTACATTCGTGGCTCCACATTTTGCTCTCCCGAGATGCAATCGGGGCTTCGGCCCAGTGGCCACTAGTCATCGGCGCACGCGGCTGCCTCGTGAAGCGGCAGACTGCTCCACTTCGCCGTGGAAATGATAGATATGTAACAAGATAGCAGAAAAAAAACTTTTTATAAAAAAATATTTTCTACTCTTTCAAATTGTCAGCGGTGACTCAGTGCATCAACTAATATCAATGCAGTACCTCTGACCGGGAGGTCCTTGGTTCGAGTCCCGACGGCGGCAGGATTTTTGACACTAGCGTTTCAGCTAGGTCCATTTCAGTCGCTGTCTGGAGAAGCGATCTTTCTTTCCTCTTCCTCTTCCTAACCTCACCCCTTACACACACACTGACACTAACATTCACAACACTACCACATGCCGCGGGAGACCAGTCGGGGACTTAGATCTTGTCCCGGCTGGGGCAATAGGGTGGGAGATACCTGGTTGGGGGAAAGCGCTAGTCCTGCTAGGTCGGCGCCGAATCTCGCCGTCCAGCGGAGATATAACACAGCTACCTTCCAATGAAAACACGCACTACACTTACGGGACTAATGAACTCCATAGTTGACGCGCTAGGAATCACTAACAATCAATCAATCTACTCTTTCAACATTTTTACATTTTCTTTCTCTTCACCCAAAATTGTTTTTAATAAATGGATGTGAATCAATCCATTTTCATTAACATGAATATAAGACGAAAAATAGGTATATGCACAAGTTCACCGCTGGTATATATGATTTTTATCACACACATTTCCACATCATGTGAACTATTTACGCCAAATTTTAAAAGTTTTTTTGAAATAAAAAACATAATGGGTATGCAATTTTTACTTACTTCACGGAGAATCATTGGAGTAATAAACGCAGCGACGCAACAGGTCTTTTATTGACGTACTATGTCTCTAAATGGATGCGTATTTTCGTCGCTGTATTCGTTCTGAAAGAAAGTCACTAATGAGGCTCGTCTGGAAGACAGACAACTTGAATGGCTGATGTCAACCTTCCCTCATAATAGAATCATCCAGGATCTGTTATGTGGTTTTAAAAGTGTACCGACCATCTAGGCCAGAGATTCTCTAACTTTGTAGAGATTGTACTTCTCACTCATGGTTAATAGTTTAATGTACCCTCACGATTAAATTTCATTAAATTGCAAGTTTTAAGTATGAAAAAAATTAATAAGACACATACATACATGCATTTTTAATTTAAAGAAAAATTATTTTCAATTTACATAGTAAATAATTACTTGAACGTGGGAGAAACTTAACTTTTACACACCATAACAGAGTATTCGATGAATTTTTTCATGCTTGTATTTTCGCAGCTCATTTATTAAAGTAGCTAGTACTACATTCAGATGCAAGAGAATTATTTATTTATTTTGTTAGTTTTTAATTCAATTTTTTTGGGGTAAATTTGTAATTTTCAATTGGGTAAATTTATTTTGTTATTTTTTAATTCTCTATAAACAAGAGCGTTTTTGATATTATTTATTATCTGTTTTAGTCCTCGGGCCCATGATTAGGGTACTACGGTCCCGTGTTGGATTTCCGGCAGCGACAAAAATGATTCTGTGGCTTTCTAATACAAATCGTCTCAGTTTCTATAGTTGTGTGACGAAAGAAAGATCGAGCAGGCCAAGTAAGGTAGGAAAGATAATGGAAGTACGTCATGTCTCTCTTACTCGCAGACGTGGATAATGAGTGAAAACGGGGTCCATGCTTGGAACACCGCTACCTGGCTAAAGTCGGATTAATCCCACCCTAAAATGCCAAATACATACACGCACACTCTGGGGCGGACCCAGAGAAATGGGGGTGGAAATTCAAAATGTTTCGGTCCAATGTGTCACATTACAGATTTTGTAAAATGTCGTAGGCTATACTCAGCTCATACAGGGACACGAATTTATTCCTTATAACGATATCCGAAAATATTTTTGTTGGAAAGTATCGTGACAAGTTAAAATTAATAGTTACAGAAAATGTAGGTGGCGGGGGGGGGGGATTTTTCTTCATTTCACTCTCCGTGTATCAGCTTTGTACAATACTTTGTCTTTGCCCGAGAAATGAACAACTCCAGTCAGAATAACCACATTTTCAGCTAAATGACTGTCTTTTAGATGTAGAATTATTACTGTGCACCGACAATATGGCATCAACACGTCTTTTCATTCACATTTCCACATAAATACAGGACTTATTTGCAGTCCTTGAGTTTCCACATTTGTGCGATCAATATCATTGCTTTTGATTGATTGATTTTGATTCCGGGTTCGTCAGTTGCTACGGACCATCTCGCGTGTACAGGCGCACATGGTTTATGATATTTTTCCGGCCACTTCGCTGAACGCTGAATGCGGAGGGCGTTCGCCCGGTCTGCGCAGGCGTTGGACCACTGTACAGCTGTGCAACGGCGCGGGGCGTGGAACAGGAGGGGGAGGGGCGAGCGGTGTCGGAGTCCTTCGCGTCCGCTGCACGCGACGCCCGGCGCGGCGCAATCCGAGGCTCGTCCGGCTGCGGGCGTGCGGGCGGCGACGCGACGCGACGCGACGCGACCCGCGACGTCCGGCGGCCGGCGATGGCGACCATCTCACTAAAACGCCCTGAATTACCCAGGGGCTGATCCAGCCTATCATTGCGGAAGGGGGCCATCATAGATTTTAGTCAAATAATAAACTTAAACTTTTGTTAAGTAATAACTTTGTTATTACATTTGGTTAGTATTATTTTTTGTAATATATATATATATATATATATATATATATATATATATATATTGATTTATACAATATTACTTAAATACAATTTTAAATATTTAAATCAGTTTTAAGCAACATGTAAAACAAATAAAACAAAACTCTGGGTCTTTGGCGTAAGTGGTCCCGTATGCCAATTCTCCTGCATCTGCCATCAGAAGAGATTGTAAAGACGGAGCTGCGTTTGAGGGATATCAGCTGTTTTGTGTTTCGTCGAATCGGGACCTTACACTTCACTACCGTGAAGTCATCATGATGGCGTTCAGCCTTCCGAATGGATGACACCGAAACACCTGGTATCCTTCAAACGCAACTCTGTGAAAACCGCAGTATAACACGAGTAATGTTTTTAAAGCAGATCTGGATGGTCTAGGTGGTTCAGAGCGTATACGACAGCGCTTCCGACCGAAGGGTCGCGCGTTCGAGCCTCTTCTAGAGCGTGGTTGTTTGTCTGTTGCCTCTCAGGTACGTGTTGTCGAGGAGGGCCTCGCGTTCTGCCGACCCCACATCAGAGGTTATGCGTCGAATCACAGTTGGAGTCCAGGTGTGATGGTATCTCAGTGTATTTTCGAATATACATCCCATCCGGACGCAAATGCTAACCGACTGTCGGATGGATAAATGGCCTCGAAAAAAATGTTTTCAAGAATATTCCACCAGCCGAGGTGGTTCAACGTAGCAACTGTCGCATCTGCAGCCACTCTGACCGCAAGGTCCTTGGGTTCGAGTCCAGGAGATTGTGGATTTTCGTCAGTAATAACAAAGACGAAATCAGCCGCGGTTTGAAAGAAAATCCGGCTGCCATGATTCGTAGTTTTCCGTTGCATCCGTTTCTCCGGTTAATACCGGGTGAATGTGAGAGCAGTACGCTAATAATCGAACGTGACGAAAAATATCAAAAGAAGTATACAAATCAAAATATCAACATCTAAAGCTTTTAAGAAGGTTACATATTTATGAAAATTTATTGAATGACCAGCAAACGTTTGTGATGACACTTTCACGCAATAAATGAAATTAAAGATTTTGTTTATTGGATAAAAACGAACGAGCTGATCCGAACAAAATAGGCAGAGCTAGCGCATAGGCAAAGCTAGCGCAGAGGCAATACTAGCGGGAACTACTTGACATACATTCTAGTTGTGGAAACGATACCCAACGACCTAGAACAACCAGAACAACAATAGGGCCTAAATAGGGCTTTTCCTAAAACCGCATTTTCAATATTGTTTAGTCATTCTTGAATTTCTTTCTGATGGTAAGACATGATCATGAACTTGAAAAGTTTCCGTTTATCTAATGAATCATTGTTCTCACAATTGTGGGAATAACGCGTATTATGAAATTACTTGCACAACGCAGTATACATAATTCATTGTATTATCTTCATGCATAAAATATTTTATTTTTAGATCGCATCAACATCTAGGTCATTAGCGACCACTATTGGAGTTTACGGTATGGTAAATATGAAGCTGAACCGATATGGTGAAGGGACAAACACAATTACAACCATGCCCGAGGTGGGACTCGAACCCGCGACTCTTCGGTTCGAGATCGCTACGACACTACTGCCTTACCGATCTCTGTCATCGGACAGGCAAATAATTTTTGTTTTCATTGATGTCACGAAGTTACAGAACTAATTTTCGATGTTATAGTTTCTCGAATAAGATATTAGGTGATTCGAGTTGGCGAAAGTATCACGTACACAACAGTAAGAAGTATTTGCGTTTGCCAGATGGATGTTGGAACAAAATAAGGAATCGCTCACCGATGATCCCACAAGTAAATTGGATTTTCTCCAAAACTTACACTATTCTCAGATTGACCTTCGCGATTATCCTACGAAAATGTAATGTTTCATTTCCATCTCGTTTTGCTGCAGAAGAGATTATCACTGAGGATTATTTTTTTATAATATTCAAATTCGTTTTGAAGGAATCAAAAATTCACTGATGCCTTTTGTTTGTGAAATGTATGTTCGATATATTTTTCTCAAAGATGCTGATGTACTGTACATGTTAGTGAAACAGTAGCGGAGTCTGGCATTTGAGAGAGCTTATTTTCATTGGACCTATTGTGAAAGAAAACCGGTGTAATTGACACGTCCTACCTGCACTGTGATTTCATAAAATACTTCATCGAAGAATATAATTTCAATCATGCTTGTTCTAATTTCCCTTCGGGTTGCCATCTCTTGGAGTCGTCAAACTCGTTTCCACAACTGAACTTTCTTCTCGGGAAGTTTATTTCTCTTCGTAAAATGTTTACGGTTGCGATGCAGGGAAAATGGGTCGGTCGTGAAGATTTCAAAGTGTAGGGACCAACGTCAAAAGGTGTCACATTAGATCACGTTGCGATGCCACATGATATGGCTTGGTGAGGGATTCTACGGCACGCCACGGTATCGCGTGTCGAGTTCTTCTGCGCATCATATAACTGGACGTCACAAAAATACTGGGAGCGGTGGCTCAGTGCATCAACTGATGTCACCGCAGTGCCTCTGACCGGAAGGTCCTAGGTTCGAGTCCCGACGGCGGCAGAATTGACACTAGCTTTTCAGCTAGGTCGTTTCCGTGGTTTCTCCGATCAACACCAGGCGAATGCATTGCAGCAGTATCCTAACAAACGGGCCGCGCCTTTCCTGGTCGGTCCCCATCCTCTCCCCCCTTAAACACACACTTACACTAACATACATTACACTACTACATATTCCGGTAGCCCGGTCGGGAGTCTAGAGCTTGCCCCGGCTGGGGCGGTGTCCCGCTGGTGGGAGAGTCCTGGTTAGGGAGAGACCCCGCTAATCGGCGGTAGGTCGGCACCGGATCTCGCCATCCAACGGGGAAAGATCACCGCCATCTTCCGATGAAAGGCATACTACACTTACGGAACTAATGACTTAAGCTGTTGACGCGTCCGAAATCACTAACAACCAACCAGCGACACAAAAATGACATTGAAATCGAATAAAACGCTTTTAGTGGACTAGTTTGGAGTTACCTGCAAAAGCGAACGAAAAGTGAAATTCGCAAATACTAATACGCTTTTGTTGTGAGGGATTTTTTACTTGGGTGAGCACTGATAATTGCTTCTTTGTTACGAGTTTTCTCGACTTTGTTACTTCTTTGTTACTGCTGCGCAATCGACAGCGCAAAGTCCTCATGTCGCTTGTCATTAGACCTCACACCGCGCACAGTGTGTTTCGAAAGAAATATTCTTCAGAAAATGTTTATTTTCGCAGACGTTTTTTCTTGTTGACCGGAGGAAAATGAGACCTCTAAGCTTATCACTTGATCTCCTATGTAATATCCATGACAGTCTCACAAACATCCTGTACGCAGCCAAGACCCAATCCAATGCTGCAATGGCAATGCTGGGCAATGCTGAAATGGGCAATGTTGAAATGCAGCCCCCAAATCAAATATTAAAGTTGTATCAAGAAACTGCACGAGTTATTTTATTTATTTCATCACATAACAAAAATTACGTTTAAGCTAAAAAACCATTTTGGATATATATTTTAAATATAAGTTGTAAGTAAAATTATTTAGTGATCAAATAATGCAATTTCCACAGTAAGCTTAAAACGCTATAAAAAATGTGTTGAGTTTAGTTTGTGAAATCACTTCAATAAAATCATTTGTTAAATACATGATATTATAAATATGAATTTCACTAGGTCCCATTTTAATGTTAATCATTTGATTCATTTCATTGTGTCCTACCTTATGAGTAATGACTATAATTGCATATTTAAGTCACACATTTATTTGAAAATTGTATCAAATATCACACTACTGTACCGCGCCTTATAAGATTAGGATAGCCATTTTCTTGTGTTCTATTTTTTTAAATTTTTGACTATTTTTACTACCAGGTCCCATCATCGGGCCCCTTGCCTTGCAGGGCCCCGGGCGATCGCGCGGTCTGCCCACGCCTAGCGCCGGCACTGCCCCAATCGCGCCAGGTGATTTTCAGAAGCTCATTCGCAGGGGCGGATTTACACACGTCGCCACCCTGGACTCCAACAGTTTTGATTGATTGATCTTTTCGTGTTTCCGGGCGCGTAAACTGCTTCGGTCATTAATCCCGTTAGTGTAGTGCATGTTTTTTCTCGGGAGATGGCGGTGATTTTCCCTCGCTGGATGGCGAGATCCGGCGCCGACCTACCGTCGGCTAAAGGGGTTTCCCCTCAACCAGACATCTCCCACCAGCGGCGTACCGCCCCAGCCGGGACAAGCTCTAAGCTCCCGACCGATCTCCCGGAATATGTGGTGTGTGTGTAAGGGAGATGATAGGACAAGGAAGAGGAAGGACAGATCGCGCGCGGCCTGTGGCCCGTTTGTTAGGTTACTGCTCTGGCATTCGCCTGGTGTTGATCGGAGAAACCACGGAAAACTACGGATCAGAGCAGCCAGTCTCTAGAATTCTCCTCCAGACAGTGACTGAATTCGACCTAGCTGAAAAGCTAGTGTCGAAAATCCTGCCGCCGTCAGGACTCGAACCTAGGACATCCTGGTGAGAGGCGCTGCAGTGGTATCAGTTGATGCTCTGAGCTACCGCGCCCGGTTCCAACAGTTTTGCCGCCCCTTGAAAATGTATATTATTTATAAAAAATAAATTATGATTTGTGTAAAAATGTGCGTGTATACCGTACTGATGTACCAAAACTGATTTCTCACTCTTTCATAAACGGGATATGTCTAAGACAGACAAAGATAGAACATGGGTTAATTTTAGTTTTTGTTTCAAACGAACATGACATTGAAATTCAAAATATTATAATTTTTAGAAAATTTGCCGCCTCAAAACGTGCCGCCCCGGACTATAGCGTGTTCAGCCCATATGTAAATCTGGCCTGCTCATTCGTTTCACCGGTCGAGTGCTCTGGGAGACCCGCCCTGCCTGGTTGTGTCGGCGGCGCAGCGGGCGGGCAACACCGCTGCTGCAGCCGTCATCGCCGCCGCCGCTGATGGGGTTAATTGTCAAATGGAGCGCCCTCTGAGGGAGCGGGCGGAGGCCGCAGACCGGAGACGCCTCGGGCACAGAGCGGCGCGCCGCCGACAAATTTAGCTCGGAGGCAGCGAAGATCCTTGAACTGCGATGGAGGCCGGAGAGAGTTCTTGAGTCTGCGTACCGCAGTCGACTCCGGTTATGGTGAATTCGGATGTACTGAAAACTTGGTTATAGTGAACTCGGATGTACTGAAACCTCGATTATAGTGAACTCGGATGTACTGAAATCTCGGTTATAGTGAACTCTCGGATATACTGAACTCTCGGTTATAGTGAACTCGATGTACTGAAACCTCGGTTATAGTGAACTCGGATGTCTGAAACCTGGGTTATAGTGAACTCGGATGTACTGAAACCTCGATTATAGTGAACTCGGATATACTGAAACCTCGGTTATAGTGAACTCGGATGTACTGAAACCTGGGTTATAGTGAACTCGGATGTACTGAAACCTGGGTTATAGTGGACTCGGATGTACTGAAACCTCGATTATAGTGAATTCGGATGTACTGAAACCTCGGTTATAGTGAACTCGGATGTACTGAAACCTCGGTTATAGTGAACTCGGATGTACTGAAACCTCGGTTGTAGTGAACTCGGATGTACTGAAATCTCGATTGCAATGAACTCGGATGTACTGAAACCTCGATTATAGTGAACTCGGATGTACTGAAACCTCCATTATAGTGAACTCGGATGTACTGAAAACTCGGTTATAGTGAACTCGGATGTAGTGAAACCTCGGTTATAGTGAACTTAAGTCAATGATCCCGTTTCACTTACCCAACAAATAAGCATAAGAAAATTCGGTTATAGTTAACTTGAACCTTTGCTACAGTGAAAGTAGGAGATACAACGTCCAGGAAATTAATTCCCTCCTGGAAAAACAATTTATCGCCTCAGAGCCGCAAATTCCATCAGGAAGCTAGAAAAAAATATCGTCTGTTATAGGTCATTATCGAAGAAGTATCCCCTGAGGAGAAGGTAGCGGACCCGCAATGTGGGACCTTACTGATGAGTGATGACCTTATGCTCTCATCTTCACTGCGGGAACAAACGTCGAGTTCTGCGTGGGCTACAACTGGCGTGCGATTTATTCTTTCAGTATCAAGCTTGGTGTTACTTGATATTCCGCAGGCCAAAGCGTGTTGAGTTCTAAGTAGGCATTTACACTAAGTGCATTACGATACTTCGACACAAGAGGACAAAGCAAAATCAAGAATGGAGGGAACACGAAGTTTGGAGAATGATCTGGAGAAATTACTAATGAAAAATGTAGGAAGCAAATAATTTATTTTTAAGGACAAATAAAGATTCCGGAATTTTCAGTTCGTGCTTTTCACGTATTTTGCTATACCTCTATATTAATAAAATCAATCGTCATGGATAAATTCTATTTAATTTTGATGTCATTAGATATAATGAACATCCGGTTATAGTGAACCAAAATGTTAGTCCCCAGATGTTCACTATAACCGTAGTTGACTGTACTACCTTTTTTTATATGATTTATATGAGAATAGTTTTCGGATCACAAACGGATCAATTATTGTGGAAATACTAAATAAATAATTAAAATATTCCATCACAGTTGAGCACAGATGATGTGGAATGGGCTATTACATGCCTTTCTGCGGGTATTCAACTCGTATGATTCATTATTCGGTCGTACTGAGTATTACTGGAGCTAGAACTCGATTCAAACCGATTCAGTAGTGCTCAATGGGGGAGTCTGTTGTACTATCTTCGGGGAGTTTTGTGGTCTTTTGTAATACAAAAGCAAACACCCTGGTTCTGTAGAAAACGAATGCGACACTGTTCGTACTTTGAATTGATTGTTTTTCTTTACATGTAATTCCTGTATGCTTGGCCTAGCTTTCTCAAATCCTCGCAAAGGTTGCGCCTGCACTCTCGTTTCTTCATCGCGGGCTTCGAGCAGCGGAGGGCGCTTGCCAATTTAGTCTCACGATCTGAGAGATCGCGTTTGCCTGCAGAGCCTGCAAAGGCCACGAGTTAGAGATGCGTTCTCGGCTATAAGATAAGGCGGCGGGGCAAATACTGACCCGAGAAAGTTAGACTTATCTAATGCATTTTGTCGTAGTATGTCTCTTATCAATTTCATTTTAACACGATATCCACATAACTAGAAAATAATCTATTATTTGTTTTTTTGGCTCATTGAGCAGTAGTACGGTATTTTGCAGCTTGACTGGCATCACTGTCAATAATGCACCGGCCGGTCTTTTGTCAGAACTCTGGGTATGGTCATTATATTACTAAAAAACAAACGACACAACTGTTATGCTGTTTCCGGTCTTTCCGTTATATTTCGATTTTCTTTCCTTTTTTCTTCTTTCGATCCTCTGACTCACTCTGGAATCCGCTGGAATATGCACTTTGACTATGAAGACATTATTATACATTTATGAAAACAGTTCCTTTTTAAATTTAAGACATTCAGATTTCTTTTTCTTTCTATTGCTTCAATTCACAACAGTTGGATTTGGCGGAAACACGAAATGTTACAATTTATAATACTGCAGGTAATACAGAAAAAACAGTATTATAAATTGTAACACTTTTTTCTTTAAACCAGAGGCCTAAAATGGCTAGAAGATAATAGCCGAAACGTAGTTAAATCCAACTGTTGTGAATTGAAACAGAAAAAGAAATCTGAATGTCTTAAATTTAAAAAGGAACTGGTTTTTATGTTTAATAATATAGACATTAATAATAATAATAATAATAATAATAATAATAATAAGAAGAAGAAGAAGAAGAAGAAGAAGAAGAAGAAGAAGAAGAAGGACAATTTATACAATACATTATTGTCAGTACCCTCGAAAAGTGTCTACTTTTACTTGCAACAATTTCATGAAGACAGAATGCAAGACATTTTCTTTGGTCGCGAAATAAATAGATCCGCTCAGGATAAAATCGATCTCTGGGCAAATGAATCACTTTTCTTGTGCATCGGCGACATATCGACGAGAAAGCAATCATTAACATAATGTCAGAGAGACACATACTTTCGAAACGAGCGTGTTATCTGATTCGAGGTAACATAACGGCCATCCCTCGGATTCGGGCCCACAAGCTCATCTCGATCAGGTTTTTCGTCCAGTTTCCCTGATCCATTGAGCAAATGCTGAGATGGCCCCTTGTTTTGCTTCTGGACATAAATGTAACTTCATTTTCTGTGCACGTCTTCTGAATTCAGGTGTTACATGATCTAAATTATCAAGTTGTTATGACAGGAAGTAATAAGAGCCAAAATTTATTGCTTATTTATCCTTGAAGATAGATTTTATTATATGAGAATTTTTTGTTTTTTTTCTCCCTTTCAAAATTCAAAATTTAAGTAGTATATGACTTAGTGTAGAGATCACAGAATTTTGAAAATGTGCACACAATTCACTTTTCCCCATAGCACGTCATACGTAGTTTTAACTGTTTTTTGACGTTAAATAAATAAATAAATAAATAAATAAATAAATAAATAAATAAATAAATAAATAAATAAATAAATAAATAAATAAATAAATAAACAACAAACAACAAACAAACAACAAATAACAAATACAAATAAATAAATAAATAAACAAACAAACAAATAAATAAACAAATAAATAACAACAACAAATAAATAACAACAAATAAACAACAACAACAAATAAATAAATAAATAAATAAATAAATAACAAACAACAAACAAATAAATAAATAAATAAATAAATAAATAAATAAATAAATAAATAAATAAATAAAAGTGACACGGGCAACTCAGCAAGGCAAAAGGCGGTTTGAATACAAATAATGGACACCTACCTTGATTGGAGATAATGTGTTGGCTTTGGAACGCATTGCTAAGTGCGGCCGTCCGTTTCGCGAGGGTCAGCCGCAGCGTATTTGGAATAACGAGCGCGCGGCCTTCGCGTGCTTGCTCGCCCGCGGCTCCCGCGGCGCCACACCGCGCGCGGCGCCGGAGCAAGGCGCTCTGCCCAACCTTTATCCCTTGCGTTGAAAGAAGTGCCAGCGCACAGGACAGATTGGTTGATGAATTAATTGATTACTGATTCCGGGAGCGTCAACTACTGAGGTCCCGGGTAGTGTAGTGCATGTTTTTCATCGGGAGGTGGCTGTGATCTTTCCCCACTGGATGGCGAGATTCGGTGCCGACCTATCGCCGACTAGCGGGGTTTCCACAACCAGGTATCTCCCACCAGCGGGGCACCGCCCCAGCCGTGACAAGTTCTAAGTCCCCGATGTCGGTGTCCTGGCATGTGTAGTGCATGTTGGTGTAAGTCTATGTGTAAGGGGTGAGGATAGACAAGGAAGAAAAAGGAAAGATCGCGCGCGGTCCGTGACCCGTTTGTTTGGATACTGCTCCGGCATTCGCCTGGTTTTGACTGGAGAAACCACGTAAACTACCGATTGAAGCAGCCAGTCGCTAGAATTCTTCTCCAAATAGCGACTGAATTCGACCTAGCTGACAAGCTAGTGTACAAAATCCTGCCACTGTCGGGACTCGAACCTAGGACCTCCCGGTCAGAGGCACTGCAGTGACATTAGTTGATCCACTGAGCCACCGCTCCCCGTGCAAAGGACAGAGATGGGATATCAAATTAAGTTCATCCATATCGAAAGACTCTGAAGAACAGAAAATATTCTCTCGTAATGTAGAAACGTAATAACGAAATTATAATAACTATTTTATAAGTTTAATAGCTTTTAAGCAAATGCGCCTGGTGATTGCTTGAGTTCTCGACAGGATAGTCTGAGGTCAATCGCTATTCGAACCTGAGATGAAGAAGCTTCCCAATCCGAGAAGGAAACTATCGCATCAATATCTGTAGAGTTGTTTACTTAAAATTGATGAAATTCCAATTAAGGAATTTTGGCAATGGAGAGCAATAAAGAGCCAAAAATATATTTAAAATACTTTCATTTCTAATTTTACTTGATTATTGTCAGAATATAGCCTCTAATAAAAGTAACGACCATGACCTTGGTCTTTAACCACCTGTTATTTAATATCAGTATTTCTTATCAGCAAGGTTGTTATTGATATCAATTGTTCCCTGATAAAGACAATATTATTGAAATATAATATTTTACATATATTTTGATGTTGAAATGACCATATATTTTTAGGATGAAGATGTTTGAGTGCTTGAAGAATCGATAATAGAAATAATCTTTTAAAAACTGGAACATGTGAAATGAACTTACTTTATTTCTTTATTATGTACTGGATTATACATTTTTCATCTTTCAGTTATTTCAAAACACACAATGAGATATTTCAGTGTCCATATTGTAATGAATCTGTTATTAATGTCAAGATCTACTGAAGGCATAGAATATGTGAGATGGATGTCATAACAACGAAACGAATGGGCAGAGGAACGAGAATCAACAAAGAAAATGGTCAGAACGTGTCGTGAGAGAAAAAAAATTTGTGATTGGACACTGTGGAGAAAGATTATGAGCGTTTGTGAAAGTATTATGGATTAAAGAATGTTATGGTTATTAGAATATTATGGTTAATATATACATATCTGAGAAAAATGCAAGGTCAGAAAAATTTTATTTATGATTCCTTGTGCAGAAAGAAGAAAGTGTAAAACTATTGGGTTTATGACATAAGTGTCCATAATTACTCATCCGCTACGCGGATGGAACAATTTTAGACATGGAGTGTCTCTCTCAAGGCTGATACTGAGGTGCCTTATAAGACTAAAACTTAAGCTCGTTCTTCTGCTTTTCTACATTTTCTTTCCATCCTAAATAATGTGTTTTGTTATCCACATCCATTTATGGAGAGCTATGTAGTACATACCAGTCAGCTAGCTATGCCCAGACTTCGTTCAGCATCAGATCCAACAGATGAAGTTTCTATGAGTGAAGTAAGATACGTAAGATCTCAAAGGAGGTCAAGATGAAAACCGCACACATTAATGTGGTGTGTTAGACCGGAGAAAGTAAAATTATCAGTCAGATTCACCGAAGTTGTCGATGTTCGAATAATTGAATACATAAAATAACTCGAAACAATAGAGCAAAGTTTGATGGAGCAGAGACCATTTCTTATGAGTCACAGGTTACGTTGACACTGCTGGTTCGACATCAATCTCCGAGTAATCCATAAAAGATTTTGCGTAATGCAACAAAAGTCAGGAGTCAAACAAAAACAAGGGAAACGAATTCTCCAACACGGAGAAAACCTGTCCGCAATGTATTGTTTTGATTGAGAATACTGGTGGGCGGAAAGGCGAGTGCCCGCTGCCGCGCGTGCCGCCGCAACGTTTCGTCAGCGCACACCTGGAAGGTCGGGCGGCGGCGGCGGCGGCGGCGGTCGCGGCGAGCGCATTCTGGTGGGTTGGCGGCAGCGACTGGCGGGCGAGCGCGGGCGGCTGCGTGGCGGGCGACAGGCGGGCCGGGTCGGTGGGAGGCGGGCGGGGTGGCTTGGTGAGGGGGCGGGGCGGTGCAGGAGGGGCGGGGCGGGGCGGACGGGGCGAGGCGAGGCAAGGCGAGGCGAGGCGAGGCGAGGCGAGGCGGGGCGGGGCGGGGTGGGGCGAGGCGGGGCGGGGCAGCGCTGGGTGTGTTGGGGCGGGGCGGGGCGGGGTGTGGCGGAGAGCAGAGCAGAGCGGAGCGGCGCAGAACGGAGTAGGGCGGCGGCGGGTGAAAGTGCTGACGGCGACGGCGGCGCCGCGTAGCGCCTCCCAGCGCGGGCGCGCAACTGGGCCGCCGCGCCCACAGTGGGACGAAACCACTCCCACAAACCGGGAGCTCATCAACTGATGTCACTGCAGCCCCTCTGACCTAGGCTCCCACTCCCCACGGCGGCAGGATTTTCGACACTAGCTTTTCAGATAGGGCGAATTCAGTCGCTGTCTGGAGGAGAATTCTATGTCATTGCCTGGGCGCCGGGGTAGTTTCCCGTGGTTTCTCCGATCAACACCAGGCGAATGCCGGAGCAGCACCCTAACAAACGGGCCACGGACCGCGCGCGATCTTTCCTTTCCCCTTCTTCCTAGTCCTTTCCTCTCCCCTTACACACACTTACACTAACATGCACTACACTACCACATATTCCGGGAGACCGGGCGGGAGCTTAGAGCTTGTACGCCTGGGGCGGTGCCCCGCTGGTGGGAGAGTCCTGGTTAGGGGAAACCCCACTAGCCGACGGTAGGTCGGCGCTGGATCTCGCCATCCAGGGGGGAAGATCACCGCCATCTCCCGAGAATAAACATGCACTACACTCACGGGACTAATGACCAGAGCAGTTGACGCGCCCGGAAACACTAAAAAAGCAAACCAAACCACTCCCACGAAAGTGCATAGGAAACACTTCTTTGTGATGGATGGTCAAGCTAGCATTTCGGCTTAATTCAAATAAAACCTCTTAAGATGAATATTTATTATTATCATTATTATTATTATTATTATTATTATTATTATTATTATTGCTTTTTTGCTCGCGAATAGGCCAGTTGCAAGTCTTGCATGTAACTACTCAGGGGGATCAGCGTTAGGGTGAATCCTATTTTTATACCCCACGGGTATATAAGGGTTGTTAGTCCTGGGGGGATGATGATAATGAAAGATGAATGGACGACACATACAAATACACATACACAAACACACCCACGCCCGGGACTCGAACCCGCGATCCTTCCGTCCGAGATCGCCACGGCACTACTGCCTTACCGATCTCGGTTATTCGGACTGGCAATATTTGTTGTTGTTGTTATTGATTCCGAGCGCGTCAACTACTGATGTCATTAGTCCCGTAAGTTTAGTGCATGTTTCTTCATCGGCCGGTGGCAGTGATCTTCTCCACTGGGTGGCGATATCCGGCGCCGACCTACCGTCGACTAAAGGGGTTTCCCCAAACCAGGTATCTCCCACCAGCGGGGCACCGCCCCAGCCGGAACAAATTCTAAGTTCCTGACCGCTCTCCCGGCACGTGTGGTAGTGTAGTGCGTGCCCATGGCCCGTATGTTAGGGTATTGCCCCGGCATTTGTCTGGTGTTGATCGGAGAAACCACGGGAAACTACCGATCAGAGCAGCCGGCCGCTAGAACGCTCCTCCAGACAGCGACTGAATTCGACCAAGCTGAAAAGCTAGTATCGAAAATCCTGCTGGCATCGTGACTCGACCCTAGGCCCTCCCGATCAGAGGCAATGAAGTGACATCAGTTAATGCACTGAGCCACCGCTCCAGAATTATTATCATTATTATTATTATTATTATTATTATTATTATTATTATTGTTGTTGTTGTTGTTGTAGTTATTGTTGCTTAACCTTCTGATATAGGGGAAAGTAATAACTATTTCTTGGTACGAAATGGTTAGGTTCTCCAATTAAAATTTACACAACACAATTCTTAGCCATAATTCACAGCTCACAGTTCTTAGTCCAACTGGTTCGGCGTGATCCAGCGATTTCCTCCTTCATTCCTTTTGCGTTCTTGTCTTGTGTTCTTAAGTCTTTTTATATTCTTTTGTCTTCTTGTGTCTTACTTCTTTTCTTCTGTCTTATGGATGTAGCGTTTCTCCAAATAGTTCGGTTTTGAGCGAATTCTGGCCACGTGATACCGGCTGCCTTTTTTATTTCATAAAAAGAAAAGGATTGACACATGATCCATAGATAAGGCCTTGATCATTAACGGAGGCAAACAAAACCACTCTATGAAGATGTCAAAGAAAAAAGGAATACATATTTTCCTACATAATTTCCATAACATTAAAAGACAAAATTAATAGTGAGTTAATAAGAGCAAAACCTAAAATAACAGATACAGTGATCCAAGCAAGCGTAACGAAATGGCATTTGGCCTGACATGTTATCAGATTACAGCAAGACAGATGCACGTATGAAACAACAGTATTGTGCCAAGAACAGGTTGGAGGAACAGAGGAAGGACAAGGTCGAGGTGATCAGATGAAAGATGAATATGTTTATGCAACATTTTTCATAAACTTATTTTATTTATTTATTGAACGCAAAAACGTCAAAAAAATTTAAAAATGAGTGTGACATCTACGGGAATGAAACACAATCTTTGCACATTTTCTAGTTACAGAATCCCTACCCCTGTTTATGTACTATATTACGTTGCATTATGAATAAAGGTAGCAACGAGGTTTTTGGCCACATTTTATAATAAGAAGATATCTGTTCCAGATTAAATGAAACGATTTCCTTCAGTTAATATGCTACAGATTTTGACACTTTACATTTTTCGTGCCCCTGATGAAGGAATCGACTCATTACCGCAATAACATGTAGAAAGATTTTTTGATGGTACTGTTCACAAAACAACTTAAAAATGTACCTTTTAATTTCGCGGTTGAGAGAGTTCGATTGTCAAGCAATATATTAATCGTAATGGTTTATTTATTTGTTTATTACTTACCCATGACTATTTCATTCATCTCCCAAAGCTCGTTATCTCGTCCTATGTTTTGGAGCGCTAGAGCTTTGAAATGTTGCTATTGCAACATTTTAGACCTCTAGGGCTCGGGTCCCGACGATAGAGGTTTTTCTAGCAACGTAGCCAGGTCGGAATCAGTCGGCTGCTCTGATCCGTAGTTTTTCGTGATTTCTCCGATCAAAATCAAGCGCTGTAGTTTGGGCAGTGCCTTGACAAACGGTAACGACCGCGCCCGATCTTTCCTTCCTTATTCCTGATCCCCCCTCTTCCCTTACACACTTACAACCACTACGTTACCACACAAGTCGGGAGACCAGTGGGGGGCTTAGAGCTTGTTCCGGTTGGGGCGGCTCCCCACAGGGGAGATAACCGGAAACGGAAACCCCTAAACTGTCGTTTCGGATCTCGCATTCCAGCAGGAGAGAAATACAGCCCCCTCCCGGTTATAACATGCAGTGCTTACAGGTCTACTAACACCTTGGAAACACGAAATTTACTCACGCGCCCACTGAGAGTGGCAACGATGCCCATCCCCCCCCCCCCAGTGATGGATTCAAGGGGGGTCATGCTCCCCCCTCCCCAAATCAATATTGTTTGTAATTTTGTTAATTTATTTTAAAAGAACTATCGTATATATATATATATATATATATATATATATATATATATATCATCACATCCACAACAACATTTTTAATTCAAGCTATCATTTTTTATTAATAATTTATAGGGGGTCCTATCTGAATTGTCCTCTTCCCTTAAAATACGAGTTCTGCCCCTGCATCTCCCCTTCGCGGGTCGACGCTCATTTCTTGCTGAAGTCCCTCCAGTGCTTCCCGCATGATGTGATAGCTAGATGCTGAACTGTGTGCAACACCTCGCTCTAGAGAATTGCAGGCCAGCAGATTTAAGCACTTTCATTTTCGTGTACAGAAAAATTCTTCAAGGCGATGCATCTATGACAACGAATAAAATTATCAATAAAACGAATCTTACACTTGCCGTATATTAATCAGCAAAGTGATTTTCGACTCCCTTCGATTCAGATATCAAAACCTTAGTTTATCAGTGAATGTTGTAAATGTTATTTAAATACTAATGGGAATTAATGTATTTTGTGGCGCCAAAAAAAGGACAGACAGACAATGGCCTCCTACAAACATGGAATCTCATATAGAAGAGAAAATGTTAAATGTGAGTGTGAGCAAATTGTCCCCTTTTGATTATTTTGCAAAATGCTCTGCTATTCCTTGTTTGATTCTATGTATCTTTGTAGAGGACGTATGTCATTATATATTCAGGTTGATGATTTGGTCTAGATACTCAAAACAATGCATTTTTAGCTTTCTGGCTAATTTGTCAATAAGAAATGTCCACCATACTGTAGCATGGGTGGGGGCCATGCAATTTTTGTGTTTAATTTTCTTGAAGAAAAACGGTATAAAATATGTACCTTATTCAACATTTTTAATTAATTCAAACATATTCATGATTTATGTCTATATATATTTTACTTGCCAGCAGAAGAAATCACTTCTATATCCGTTTTTAAGCTTTTCGTGTTGTCATTAGTATTTTTCGAGGTTCAGTCCGATGTACTCCCAGGCTGCAGCGTGCTCCTCTTTCGCGCTTGACTGAAAGATTAATCAGTTTCTTCATTCCCGCATTTACCTCGGAACTCTCGAACAATAAACCGACCCATTATCTGCTCTTTTGGATACAATGGGACACATCCAGCTCGCCATAAAGATATTGCGCGAGGTCACAACTGCGCATCACGCGCGAAGTTTGAATATTGAATAATGTCAAGTTTGAATATTGAATAAGGTCAAGTTTGAATATTGAATAAGGTCAATCTAGAAAAAAAATTTCCAGCAGTTTGATGGTGGTAATAAATGTGTCAAATTGGAATTTTTGTCAAAATTCCAGGTGGGTAATTTACCCACCTGGAATATTTTCGCGTATGTAGTACTACACATCATACCCACCTCTTCCGCCGGCACTGCTTGTATGTTCACCTGCGTTGTGAAACGCTCCCTTCTTTCTGGCGCTGCATGGAAGTGCAATGAAACCAGGCCAAGTGGGTTGCACTGTGCCTCTGCACGATCGCTGCGTCTGTGTGGGAAGATATTTATGCAAGACTTCTTCTTCAGGTCCTCCATTCCAGGATACGCACTTCTAACTTAAAATTTCCTTAAATAAGATGGTTCGGCACAATAACTGTTTATAATATTTATAGTTAATAGTTATAATTATTTTTGTTTATTATTTAAACCTTTACTTCAGACCGTGTCTAATACAGTCCCCGTTATTAACTTCGTTTTTTTACAGTATGTAAACAGTAGTACATAATAATAATAATTTTTTGTGTGAAATATATTAATTCATTTTCATTATGTTTCTACACGTTGAGTTTTCTCAAAGCTTGAATTCTGACTTGATGTGTTTTTGCTTGTAAACTGAATAAGTTCCTTTCCGTTCTGATTGTTGTTAGGAACCCTTCAAAAATACGTTCGTAAAATTGTATCTATTTTTTAAACCACTTTCCTCTTTTTAACCATTCAAACTCTTAACATCCCTTGGTATGAACATTCCATTTCGAACACTCCTCTTCCTCTTGGGGCGTTAAACAAAAGTATCATAAAAATTTCCATCAAGATTTTAAACATTTTTCTTCTTTCAAATGTGATCATAAATATAGTTATGGTTAGTTTTAACATACATTTTTAATTTGAAGTAAATTTAAATGTTACAAAAATGTTGCGAGGCGTGCCCCTCTCCGCATTTCCATTTTCTTACATTTGTGAGAAATCTACTATTTCCTTATCAAAACGTTGGTACCTTTTGAATAACCCCGAATCTATTTATATAGTTCTTCTATTAAATTGTTGAAAATGGCGATGTGGAAGAGCAGGCGCAATGGCCAAAACGAGCCCAAAATAAAGGCCTTGATATATTTGTTTATTTATTTATTTAATTTAAATGAAATATTTTCTATCGTGGAAAGATAGTGAGCAACATTCCAGACATTTACGATCAATCCTTTTTCTTTGCAGCTGACAGTGTACTAGCTTATCATATTTCAATTAGTTTCCATTTCATTTCCTTAGTTGAGCAATCGACTTCACAGATAATTATGTTAATTTCAGAATTAAGGTTGCGACACGATAAGTTGTAATTCAATTTGGGATTAATAATTTATAAGAGAAATTATAAATAACGCAAAGTAATCTTAACTCAGTTGTGCAACTCATCCTTGTTATGTCACGAGAATCTTAATTTAGAAAGTTACTTTCTATTATTACAAAAAAGAGATCTTCGAGGTCTTTGTCATGTATTCCAACCTCTTTAATTCACGAGCGTTTCAAATTTATCGACAATACCAACTTATGGCATTGTAATATAAAAATGCCTTATCATGATTCCTAAGTAGCACTTCTAAGAATTTTCATTCTTACATTCCAAAGCTTGAAATAGACAGTTGTTGAATATTATAATAGTTTATTAGTTGATAATAAACTGACTGCGGAGTCACATACTTAAACGTACAGCAATTTCCACTTCGTAAACGAAATTAGACGTTTTCTTTAGTAAACAATTAGGAATTGTGTCCAATATTCCGAGAAAACATCGTCTTGGCGCCGCAGCAGCACTGACATGTTTACAAAATAAAGAGAGAGTTGCAAGTGCGCAGCAGCTCGTGGTCGTGATCGACGTGTCGCGGTGCAGCGATGCAGCGGCGGGGAGGGGGAGGGGGAGGGGGAGGAGGGCGGGGGCGGACCCGGAACTGCTGCTCCGCGGGCGCCCGTTACGTCACACAGCGGCGCCTTGGCCTCTTTCGGCACGCGCCGCCGCCGCCGCCCCGCCCACCTGCTCGTCTTCCTCGTTTCTCGCCTCCGCGCTGGCCGCCGCCGCCACTTCCGGTTGGGGGGCGGGGCGACAGGATGTGAGTGACATACAGAGATGTCCCTGGAGGCAAGAGGGACACACCGCCACAGGAACCATCTTCACAGAGATGCCGCCACCTGATGCATTTTTATTGGAACTCAAAGAAAATTAAAATACAGCAAAGCGTGCTCAATCGGAACGTGTATAATGCGGAAATCTATCTAATGTGAACTCTAATTGCGGTCCTGCCAATCTCGAATTCTATAGTATTTACATTGCATAGTCTCGCCACATAAATAAAGTCATTATTATTCATATTATTATTATTATTCATATTATTATTATTATTATTATTATTATTATTATTAATTTTATTATTATTGCATAAGTAGCGATATCTTGTCCCTTTAAATACGGAAAAAGGAATCTGTCCCTAAAGTTCCACTTCTTGAGCTGGGTTTACTATTATTGCATTTGGAATATTACTGTGTAGAAGTAATGTGTTTTTTTAGTTTCAACTGTCGATTCGAGTCCCGACGGTGGCAGGATTTCGACACTAACTAGAAGGCTGGGTCGAATTCAGTCGCCGTCTGGAGGAGTAACTTAGCGACCGGCTGCTCTGATCGGTAGCCTTCGTGGTTTCTCCGGGCAACACTCAGGCAAATGCCGGAGCAATATCCTAACAAACGGGCCACGTACTGCGCGCGATATTCCCTTCCTCTCTTCCTTGTCCTAACCTTATCCCTTACACACTGCTGTCTAGTTAGTGTTGAAAATTCTGCCACCGGCGGGACTCGAAACGAGGACGTCCCGGACAGTGGCATTGAAGAGGTTGATGCCCTGAGTCACCTCTCCCGATAGTTTTTATAATTAATTTTCTTGTAATATGAAATATCTAAAAAGAAGGTGGTTCCTTTCGATGGAGATACGCACGATTTCAACTATTACTTTTACACATACACATATTTTTCAAAAACTATAAATTCACAATTACGCTGGAAACGTTGACATTGGTAATAGAGAACGAACTTCAAATATTTCTGGTATGTATCATTTTAATCATCGCTTCTAAAATATCCAAGAATCCAAATTTATTTACAGACATTTGACTCCGCTCCACAAAGAATCTATAGACTGGAGAGGCTAGTACGATACCACAGGATGTGTCTCTTTGAACCCACCCACCATACTAATTCAAAGATGTCAAATTTTTCACTAGTCTATATCATACGTGCCACCTGTGAAAATATTTTTAATTGATTTTAATGTCTGTAAGATTGGTTCGTAAGTGCCACACTGATTAGATGTCTCGTACTGAGAAATTAACCGATAAAGTTGTAAATTTGGTATTTGAATCAGTATGGCAAGTTCTCTTAGAGATGCCGAAACGGAATGACATAGTTATAATCGATGATATTTTTTTCGATTAGACAAAAAATAGCTTTGAACTTGATAACTCAAAAGAGCATAAGAAATGACACATTTATTTCAATACGGAGGACGTTTGAGGCCCCGCACCGGAATAGCATACAACTCCTTCATACTTTTACTCTCTAATGAGCAATATACTACAAGTTCACAGTTTTTTATTGACACATTCAAGAAATTGCGCAGCGCAAGCTCTACAGGCCGCCACACTTGCATTTCCGTGTTATTCATAACACTGACTTCTCAAAGGCTTTAGCTTCAGCTTATTTACGTGCATTTTTGCTGTTTCCCAGCTCATCAGAAGCGCTTAGCTCGGCATTAATTTATCTGACGTTCAATAGTTGCATGTTAAACTGGGAGAGCGGGGCAGGTACGCGGCGTAATGGCTTCCTGGCTTGCGTTTCTTCATCGCTGGTCGCGGTTCTGTGTGGAATTTATGGTGAACAAAGCGAGCTGGCGGTAGGTTTCTTATAGTTCCAAACTGCTTCCCACTCTCCATTTCCTCCACTATCATTCACCCATTACCTTCACTTATTACACTAATTATCATGCATAGAATCCCACGACGTTAAACGTTGATGGGCCCACTTAATTAGTAAATAAATAATTAAATAAATAAATAAATAATATTCAACAAAAGTATTTGTATTCGTGTCTCTTCCAGCTCAGGTAGAGTTCAGATTTAATAGAACTCGTAGCGTAGTTTAAGGAGAGTATTTGAAAAACCTTCTAGAAACTTCGAATGCTTTCTATAAAGTTTGTCAGAATTATTCAGTGAACAGAAGTACTTCAAAATGCAAGGAAAATAGCATCAATAACAAACCACAATATTCCAATGTTTCCAGCACCACGATTCTCCAAAGGAAAAGAAACGACACCTCTTTGTGGGCGACAAAAAGGGGGCTGATTTACAAAATAAGGAGAGGGACACTCGCCGCAGGAATTGAGCAACTTCTGCAGCGTTCGCGCCCACAGTCGCGAGCTGCCAACGGAAGTGACCGCTGCGGCAGAACACATTCTTGCGAGGGGTGTTCTTGCGGCGAACGCGCATTTCAAAACAGAACTCGTTGCAGGCGTCCAGCTTTCCCGGTAATAGCTCACTCACGCGTCGCCTCTGACACTTGCCGGACAGCAAAGCCAGGAGTCCGTGTTAGCCGCCGTTCTTGACTGAAAGACTGGGATGCCATGTAGACGAAAATTTTAATATTTTTTTTATTTTAATAGGCTATTCATTGTAAAATAGAACATTATTATGGCTGCATGCGGTTGCCGAGGGCCTGTAAAGCTGGCCTTTGCAAAGGCTACAATGTAGTTTTTTTTTTATTCTACCGGTCTATGGTATTCATCCTTCAGGGTTTCTCCATCGTATCGGTTTTATAGAAAAAAAGATCGTGTAATGGAGAGGAAAAACTCCACGGCCCGGTACCCGAGTCGGGAGGTGGGGTAAACGTTGTCGACAGATTTGTCATCGCAACAGATTTGCCCATTTCATTTTATTTTTGTAAGGTTCTGTCCATATTTGATAAACAGCGCAGCACCTGAAACGAAATAATGACGCCTACGAACCTCAACTACGAGTATACCCTCCATCCGTGCAATGCGGACGACCAACAATTACGCACTCAGGTACCTTGGGTTCAAGGTCTGTCGCGCTATTCATTACATCTCATCTCCCTAATTTTTCCTACAAACATGGGAACAAAAGAAATTACAAAAAGTAAAACACACATGGCAGCTGAGCCTGTACGTACGACTCAGGTATGTTCCTGGTGGTGTTTCACATACCTGATAGCGTATGCTGGCCTGTGAAACAAGTACCAGTGAGTCAGGTGTATACATTTAGAACATGCATTTTGAAATTTGTTATGTAACTTTAAAAGTAAATTCAATGGAAAACAAATTATCCGACAAATCCATTCGTGTTGCTTCATTAAAAAAGTTCGCTGTTCATATTTTGCTTTACTTCATAAATATTTCAAATAAATACATTTATAGCTGGCCATCTCCTCAATATTTGTGTTTTCAGAATTACTTATGATTATTAACATGGTTACCTTTCGTACAAAACATGGGAACAAAAAAATTATAAAAAATAAAGCACAATATGGCAACTGAGGCTGAACATTCGACATGGCTGCCTGCATTAATTCATATATATTATTTTTATTATTCTTTACTTACATGAATTTAAAAAAAAACAACTAAGTAAAACCAGGAATTTTTGAGATCGAATATTTTACGGAATAAATAATCTATTGTTTGACATTACATATTAGCACGGGGTTTATTATCTTAAAAATCAGTGTTTTTAACAGATACAAGTAAAACATGATTTCTAGCAGCAAAGTATCCCTATCCTTGGAGCAGTACCTACTAATACTTAGTAGGTACGTACTGCTTGGAGCCTCCACTGACAGTTGCCGGTGTGATTGCAGGTGGCGCTCCTGGCGGTGGCCGCAGCGGTTCGCGAAGAGCCGCCCACGCGCCTTCCCGCGGCGCGCAGCGGGGTCGCGTCGGCCGCCGCCGCCACCGTCCGTCACCGTCACCACCGCCGCCGTCACCATCGCCGCCGCCGCCCCCGCCCGCGCAGCACGCCCTCGCGCCCCTGCCCCCCCGTGCAGGAGGACTACGACGACTCCGCAGCTGGATCGCCGGAGCCCTGCGCCCCGCCCAGGTACGTACGCACAAAGATTACTGTAAGAACCGACACCATGATCCACTGGAGCGGGGAGCAATGCTCCCCCCCAAAAAGCCTAGAGTTTTCGTTTACCTTCCTGTATTTGGCAAAGTTGATTTAAATATTTATTTTTGTCCGAATTATTTAATTATTTAAACAATAATATTGTATCGTATCATAAACACAGTACATAAATAACATACAAAATAATAACAAATATGTTTATTATTCAACAAAAATCTACGTTGCCCTCCCCCAAAACAATGGGGCTGCATCTGCCCTTTCTGAAGGGACCACTTTGATATCTAAAGTCATTCACAATGCAACATGTCATGATACATAAGTTAACATGTGTTAGACTATGTCCATAAGCGGACTCATTCATAATGCGTTCGCGATATTAACTTTAAAGCTTGTAAGTTTCATGCGTCCGTGTTTATGCTTTAGTAAGAAATGAACCAATCACAGTACGGTAACTCAAAATTGAGTATCGAAATAGGATTGAAGTCAATAGATCGAACAAAAGACTGGATTTCAGGTTGCGTGGTTGAGGTGTATTATGTATATATTAGGTGTATTTATAGTAGTATCATTTAGTTTTCATTTTTATTGAAATTAAAATATTATATAAATCGAACCCTTGGGCCAAGAACACAGTCGATATCACGAAATCGATTCTCACGGCCCAACTAATAGTAAACTAGAATGTCCTACAGACAATAAAAAAATTTATTTTGCTTACGTTTATGCTGGACATTGTGAATACTTCAGTCTTTCACTTACGTTATAGTTTATGTCTTTGCCTTATGCTCATGTTCAGGTTTGCATTGTGAAATGAGCCTTATACAATCACATTGATGCAACATAACTGCAGATTATAAAAGCAGCATGCACTCACCTGTCAGTGATTTGCTTACAGTTTGCACTTTAAAATGGCTCATGACTATCTATTGTAATACCATCGGGATGTCTGTGTTAATTGGACTTCCTGACCTGTTAAACTAGCCCCTTCTTAGGTAACTCTAGAGAGTTCTCCACTTCTGAGGAGAAAAAAATAGTTCTGCTTAAAACCAGGTATTGCTATTAATTATTAACAGAAATATCAAGGTTTTGAGCACAGTCACTGATCACACAGAAAAAGGAGAGAAAATAAGGAAAGCATTTTATCAAGGTTCAGGAATGATGTACCTATGATTTTTGAGTTCAATTTTGTCTGGTTTTGTTCAGAAGCATTTTGTTGCCACTGTCCATTAGTTAAACAATGAATGATTTAAGTTTTAACTTCCAAATATCCATAATAATTTGTAAAATGTCATTTTGAAACTACAGATAGACATCAATTTATCAATATAAAAATATGATAAACGTGTTGTTTTAAATGCATTAAGTCCATTCGGAAGAATATGTTATTCTTGATACACGAAGACTTTATCATCACTACGTAATGGATACGAATCAAGGAATGTAGTCACAACTGTACTGCGTAAAACCATCAATTTATGGGTTCGAATACACATAAAATATAGGTGATTTCGTCTCATTATGATCCACAACGAAGTCATTACTACGTCATCTTACTTAGAACTTTAGTATTGCCGCCTCTCAAACTGTTGACATGATTGATAATGTAAATTTTAAAAATTAACATACTTAACATTCGTTTTTAAGTAAAGAAGTGTAATTTTGACAATAATATTTTAATGGTACAATTAACTTTCAGACTCTTTTAATACCGACACGCAAGCAATCGAGATTATCTTAGTGAGAAATAATAGACAAATTGGTGCCCTGTTTAATATAGAAGATAATTATTTTTCGCATTGAAATGTGTTGCCTTTCATCCCAAATGACAAATTTGTTGATCCCGCTTCCATTCCCTCTTGAGAACATTAGCAATGAATAAATCTAGACCCCAGCTACACGGACTCTCCTGAAAGGCTTCTTCGAAGAGGGGAGGACGACTCAGGTTACACACAACGTGCAGAGAATGCACTTAGGTGGCGAGGGGGTCCGAACTTCAGGAGGCTAAATTACACAAAAAGACCCTTTGAAAGAGCAGGCGAATACGCTGTGTATGAAGCCAAGCCGTGATTTTTGTATTGTGTGGAATTATCTTGATGTTATGTATCCCATTCTATGGCATGACTTTTTTCCTAAGTGAATTCGCCAATCACTAAATAGAGAGAGGGAGAGTGAGAGCTGTGGAGAGAGGGAGAGAGAGGGGGAGGGAGAGAGAAGTAAAAGAGGGAGAGAGGGGAGAGAGAAAGAGAGAGAGAGAGTGAGTGGGAGAGAGGGAGTTGCCATATATTGGGGCGATGAGATATCGCAAAAGAAGGGTTTGGAGCGGAAAAGGCTTTGGGGGCTCGTGTTAGAATGCGTTCTGGAATGTGCTATGCGGAGAATACTCTTTGGAATGATAAAAACATTCGAAACATTTCAACAAATTAACTTTTTCGTACAGTTAGTCACATAGGTGCACGCATACATGTAGTACAAGCCCCTACGATGCGACACAGACAACCAAATTTTGATTTGAGAAATCAATGTTCAAATTTTAACTAGTGGTGGTAAAACAGCATGTACTTTCTCACCCATATTTTCATGCAAAATTACGCGAAAAGTACTCAAATTTTCAAAAAAGTGGGTAAACAATGACCTTATTTCAAAATCTTTCTTGAAGAAACAGATTTCATTAAAGAAAAAACATTTATCTTTAATATTTTAGTGGTAGAAAGACTCCGAAAATTTTGAACTTTTGCAATTTTCGAAAAATAAGGGTTTTTAACGAACATGAGACCTGCACAATTCGCTTAAACGTCCTTCACACTATCCAACAACAAAATTTAATCAAAAACAAACAAGACATTTTTTGAAAATTTTGAAAATGTCCTAGGAGCTTCATATAAAGTACCCCCAAAAATTAAAATATCGGCTCCAAATTCAAGAATTCGGGTCATCAGCGGAATCGATTGCGGAATATCAATTTTGGAGAAATCAGGCTGAACGGTTTAGCCAGTAGCATGATTTACAGACGGACAGACAGACAGACGGCAAACGTTTTGCCGTCATTCGATTTTTCTGCATCGAGGTTCCACAAAACATGGATTCTGACTACACCACGTGATCGGACTACCCTCCCCCACGTGAATGACTACCCCCTCTTAATTTAGTAACTGGATTTATACACTTTTTCATTGCAAGGAGCCTGTAATAAGAGTTTTCTACCGGAAAATTTGTCGTTTTCTTGCGCAGCATTACAACTTTCCCTCTACTCCGTAAGAAGAAAGTGAAAATTCATGTTCAAAATAAATCGTCCCCAAACCATCGATATTTTTAAAACTAATATTTTAGTAACTTCTGACATCAGTACTCACATAGAGGTGAGCGATTTTATTTCACGGAGGTTGAGTTTATTAATAATCGTGGAGGTTGGGTTTATTAAATATCAAAACAATGCACACAATGTTTATGATCTGATTGAGCAATACAAAAATAATCCACTACATTCATCCACAAAAATCTAACTTATTTTTCACCCATAGTCTGAAGAATGTTGACTGTAATGTCACCTGAAAACGATGAGAGTTTATATTACTTCTTTCATTCAAAAATAAAATATCATCCACGGAAAAACGTTCAGCACAAACATCGATGTTAAGAAACATCAGCTTCAATAAATCGGTGTTAAATACATTGACGTTTGTATAAAAATATCGATGCTTGGAAAACATCGACTTCGGTGTTGCATCCCTAGCTCATACCAGTCCCGATTTTCTCACATGACACGGAAGAGTTCTCTCTTTTTTGTCACGCATCTGGTAATTAACATCCTTTTTAATTATCAAACGTAAATGCTCAGTTATTAATTTATAAGCATCAAAGTTTGCTCAAAATTTCTACAACTTAATATCCCACACTTAATGAGGTAGAGTCACGCAAAGCAAGTCAATTAGGCTTTCTAGCTATGGCCACAAAAATGATGTTACGATATCGCAGTTAACTCGCCTGTGTCAGGCACGTCGAAAGGAAAAGTGGTATTTATGAGGCAATAAATTATTATCTGACAACGATATGTATTTTTGCTTTTGCAATGTTTTCCCCTTGAATTGTCAAACCGTAACTGTTGTCGCAAACTTTCCAAGTTTAATTACTTCAGCAATGTGATTATAGATGCACAGTCAGTCGAGCCCTGGCAAATAGAAAAATTTTCATTTGTGTAAAATTGTGTAATTAAGTGTAATCTCATATTGTGTAATCTACTTTTGTGTGGTTTCAATTTCTTTTGTGTAACTTTATGCAATTTCATTTTACATAATATTGTGTGTAAACATGTAAGCCACCCTGCTGAAGCAGCAGGCCTTTGCCCTTAAAGGGATTTTGCAGGCTCTATAATAATAATAATAATAATAATAATAATAATAATAATAATAATAATAATAATAATAATATCCTTTAGTGGGTTGTTTATATTATTGGCAAAATGTGAAAAATCTGCATAGGTTTTCACGCGAAACATTGAAAATGACATGAAAATGTTTAAACGTGTGAAATGCGAATTACGAAGATGAGTGGAACCCGAAAATGGCTACTATTCACTTGAAATAAGCTTCTAACTTTTCAGGCTTCAAAAGCAGAAATCCTGGCATATGTCCTGTTTGTTCCGATGATCCTATAATTTTACATTCTACTTTAGGGCATCTAAAAAAACTCACTGTCCCTCCTGATTCCTTTCGCCCCTGTCCACTCTTGGACACAACTTAATTATCGTGAAAATACTACTTTATGTTAGAGAAAAAAGTATATCTCACTGCGAGAAAGTGTACCTGAACAAACCAAACACATTTTAAAACCACTATAGGCAGAGCAAACCCTCCAACGAAGAATGATAATAATACACACACACGTTTCGAAGCTCTGCGAAACTTAAATCGAAAAACATTTGTACGGAAATCCTGTTTCTACTCCTTGCTAATCGTAGAACATTAGGTGCGAAACCACATTTATTTAATGCTAGCAAAACACAGTTAAATCTGCGCTTCATACAGCAATTACGTCTCAATAATGAGATGGGATTTTCAATATATCCAACTGCCGTCTCGCGGCTCGGAATGCCATTGTCGCATTCCAATCGGATATTTCCTGTAGGCTAGCAAATGAAGCGCAGAAAATTCGAATTCGCCAAGTCGAAAATTTGCAAAATTACGCTCGACGACTCATATTTAAAAAAATATGTACATGACCTTTTTAAAGAACTGTTTTCATAACTGATTTCATTTAACAAAAAAAACTGAAATTAAGATTATACTTTTGCAATGTTAATTTTTTTGTTTGCAATTTTCGAAAGTTCAGAGTGTTCAATGAAAATGCGACCAGCACGACTTTCTTTACCATTCTTTCCTATATACAAAAATTAAATAAAAAATTACAGCTATTTTGGGGATAAAAATTTAATTATTTAAAAAGATGCCTAAATTTCACGGAAAATTAAGCGAAAACCACTCAAATTTGCCACAAATTGAACTTGACCTAATTTCAAGATGAGGTTTTTATAAACGTTTCATTAAGGAAGAAATCTCTTCATTATTGTAGATGTAGGGGAAGTCGAAAACAGTTTCGCTGTGCAGAAGCAATGGGGTTCTCCTCCTATAACTTGTCTAGAATTAACATTAGTGTCACGTCACTATTCGTCAAATTGTCTCATTTCCTCATAAGGACCGACTTCCAACTGGGTTTTCCTACCAAATTGTACTAGGGAATTTGCATATTTTTACCCAAATAAAATTGAAAGATCCAACGTAAATGAATGTTTTACGCATCAGATACCACTAGCACCTGGATTTTCCCATAATTGTTAGTTGTTGTTTTTTTCGGAAAGGTGGGGGAATGTTAGAAAATTATGCAGTTGTTTTATTGAGGAGTCTGCTGCAAAGAAGAGCATCCAGAAAAGAATAATCTGGTCATATAAACAATACACACAAAGTATGCACCAAGAACTTATCTGTAAAAGTTACTGGAAATTTATTGAAATGATGTTCAAGTTCTTGCAATAATGTATTTGTATATAAGCATTTTATTATCTGTCATTGCTCTATGAAATGCAGTCAAATTTTTCTTACCCATGACTGTTTCAAAGTTGTTTTCTTCGTTTAGATCATGGAAACCAAGAAAGACCCAATCAGTCAATTCATTCTTGCGGTAGAGTAATTTGAATAATTCAGCCTCTTTCTGGAAAACGACATATATAATGTAATTTATGAAACTTCCATACACACTTGTTCTGCATTATTTGCTAAAGCTCTTTTGTGTTACATTTTGATCACAATAGGTAAATTTGCATCCAGTTGTATACATTGAATTGAGTAAATGGATAATGATTGTTTTATTACACCATTTATTACAAACATAAAATAAATTACTATGGGACGCTAGGCCAAGGGCCTTTAAGCCATTACATTGCCTTCACGCTACAATATTCGAACGTTTAGAAGCTTGGTATTCACCCCACCCTCCCAAATGGTTTCTCCACTGCATCAAAAGCGCAAAAAAGAGACCACGAGGTTGAGGAAACAACAACCGAAAGCCGAAAAACCTGGTGTGTTAAGACGAATCGACACTAATAAATGTAACTCTTTCTAAATTAAAGCCAGGCCCGAACGTTGCGTGTTTTCTTCTTCGGACTAAAGTCTGTAGAATCGGTGCTACAGAATCGCAACCTCATCTCTACACGTACTTCCCGCTCACATACTCATTCACCCCCATAATGTACTCACCTATTTATTTGCTAACCTCTCTGCATAGTTCTAAATACCACTATTTCCCCTATAACTAATTACCTTATCATCAATATCACGAACGTTTTGTAGTAATTTCCTTATTTTTTTTCGTGAAGTGAGATGTGTTATGTCGTAATGGCACCAGAAGCACCAAGTCTATGAAAAAATTACTTTCAACTGGATGGTGTAGTCAAAATATTTATAACCTTTCTTTTCAGATACAGTTATTTCCTTGATGAGTTTAAGTGTCTCCCTCTGTAATAAATAATTTAATTTTCTAGAGTTTTTTTTTCTTTCGTAAAATGAATCTAATACTGTGCTGAGTCACCTAAACCTGACAGGTCGATTGTTACTGGGTACTTAAAGCTGACACGGTATCTTGAAGATTGGTTGAATAATGATTCCAGAGGTGTCAACTGCTAAGGTCTTTAGTTTCGTAAATGGAATGCATTTTTTTCTTGTGACGGTGATCTTCCCCGCAAGATGGTGAGATCCGGCACCGACCTACCGTCGGCTAGCAGGATTTTCTCTACTAGAGAGATCGTGGTAGAGCGCGCAGTACGCGGCAACGCCGCCCTTTCCACACCCAAAAGTCAACTACATTCTAATTTTATTCGTACTATAGCTATCTAAAATCTGGTGTCGAAGAGCCTAAAGATGATATGAAGAAAAAAGTACGAAATGATTATTTTTAATAATTATGATTAAATGTAACGTTAAACGAAACACACATGAAAATTGTTCAGATGTACAAAGTTGTTTGTATATTACAAATTAATTAATGACTTCTCTTTTATGTCAAATGCTATCTAAAAACATGTACATGATATTCCATATCAACTTTTGGTTCTGGACCTATTAGACTATTAAACTTAAGATCCCTTTTCTGCTTGTTAATACTACATAAATAGAACAAAATTATAATCAGAATCTAAAGTTGATACCGCTATCATCCTTAGGTGCCATCAAATTTTCGAGAATGTAAACCTAACAATCCCCCTAAAGATGATGTTGACTAAAATAAGGTTATTAACACAGAACATTTCCTAATTCTTTTCTTGTCAACATCCTAACACTCCAATACCATAAAGCAAACTTATTTTATATTACAGACTAATGAACAAAAACCATTTTTTAAAGAAATTCTTAAGGATTTCCATGCATTACATGCTCAAATACACATGCCAAATCATATGTCCATGAAAATTAACATAAATCACTTGTTTCGAATTAATTAGATTTGCCATCTCAAGCAAATATCTGGATTATTTCTGTCACCTCTTGGTGACTCGCCGAGAGAATGCTCATTTCATAAACAATTAACATTGCATGTCAGCTTTATTGATTGATACTAGTGATTACGGGCGCGTCAACTAATGTGGTCACTTGTCCCGTAAGTATAGTGCATGCTTTTTGCTCAAGAAATGGCGGTGATCTTGCCCCGCTGGATGGCGAGATCCGGCGCTGACCTACCGTCGGCTAGCGGGATTTTTCCTCAACCAGGTATCTCCCATCAGCAGGGCACCGCCCCAGCCGGGATAAGATCTCAGCTCCCGACCGGTCTCCCGGCATGAATGGTAGTGTTGTGCATGTAAGTGTGTGTGTAAGAGGTAGGATAGGACAAGGAATGGGAGGGAAAGATCGCGCGCAGACTGTGGCCCGGTTAGTAGGATATTGCTCCGACATTCGTATGGTATTGATCCGAGAGACCATGGAAAACTACGGATCAGAGCAGCCGGCCGCTAGAATTCTCCTCCAGACAGCGGCAGAACTCGACCTAGTTATCTGGCTAGGGTCGAAAATCCTGCTACCGTCGGGTCTCGACCTCAGGACCTACAGGAACCCCAGTGCGTCAGTGGCACTCCAGTGACAACGGTTGATGCTACCTCTCCCAGTATGTCAGATTTAGGTGACCCGCCCACATTCGATACCAATTCACCTTTATGATCTGGTGAATGTGTTACGCTTCTATGACGACCGCTGTAGTTCCCCATTCCCATCCATTTTCTTACTTGTCTGGGTAGCACCGCTATTGGATGTACGAAGCAGCCTTCTTCATCACAAAACTCTCAGCCTTTGCCATTTGAGCCTTTCAAATTTCTATCTACGTTTCAATCATTTTTACAACACTCCCTTAACTTCCTGTCTTACTCCTTCAGGGTGTGTGAACGAAGGTATTACAAACCCATTAGTGTTAATTTGTACTATGAGCAGTTGTTTCTCAGCCGTCGTTGCTAAAATATCTTACCATTTTATTTGTGAAAGTAATGGCGGCCGGTACGGAATTCTATGGGTGGTGCCAGTTAGTGATGTGACATTGATAACAAAACATCGATATTCAAAATTATAACATGGATGTGAAAACATCGATCAAAAACCATTGATGTTCTTAACCATCGATTCGATGTTTTAAAACGGGTTTAGTAATCTCTAAAATAAATTTCGTGACTACAACATTTAATTTTACAGTGGCCATGTTTATTAAGTTAAAAAGAAGATTCAACTGAAAACAAACTAAAAATAATAAGAAAAAAATAAAAATAGTCCGCCTGAAAGCCTGAGCGCCCAAGAAATCTCAAGAGGTCACAGCTTCCTACGAAAGTTACGTACACACACTTGGAAAGGACGGAAGAGGGGGATACGCTTAGTTCCGGGTCGGGGGGTGGATGCAACGTAGGTTAAAGGACTCGAATGGTAATGTCATCTGTGCGGCGATAGGGAAGATTGAATCCACATCCTTTTAATTTGCTTTGTGTCCGAAACATGAAGAGGTAAATGGATGGGAATGGGAAATTACTACTTCCAAAATAGGAACGTAACTCTCGCCCAAAGCATTTTAGATGATAAAATATGTAAATTCATGAAAGAAGTAGGAACATTTCTAGGAAAGGTTGTGACCATTAGGGAAACTGAAATTAGGGAGTGGGGAAACAGCACTAGTTATTTTGAGCGGAGCTTAGACGGGAGAGTAATAAATAAGTCAATAAGGAAACAGTAATTCAGTTAATCAGTAATTTAAGTTAAGTTAGTAAACAGTTAAGAAAATAAGTCATAATTCACTGTCAACTGTTAATAAGTACATAAATAAGTCAATAAAATAAAATGAAACTGGCAAAGTAATAAGCACATTTGGGTGCAAAGGGAATTGTGTATCGGAAATGTGAGGGCGGAGGCCTTCTGTGCCGCGTGTGATTTCAGGTGCTGAGGAGGCCAAACACTGGAAGGACAATGCGTGACGTCCGCGCCAGAAAATAAATAAATAGTTTTAAAAAGTCTGATAGAGTAGCATGTACTCGGCTTCTGACGGCAGGTTTCCCCCTTCAGGGATTTTTTTCCCTCAGCCATACCTTACGGTCTCTTTTCCGCGGCTTTGATGCGATGGAGAGACCATTTGGGGTGAATACCAGAATTCAAAAGGTTACAACGCGGTAGGATGTAGGTATTGTAATGGCTTAAATGCTTTCGGCCTAGCCACATGGCATCAAGTTACCTAATTTATCTGTAATAATTACCTATTAAATAAAAAAAAGTTAAATGGACATAGACGGTGCCAATTCGTAGGTGGCTCGGAGGTTTAGAAGGAGGCCGGCAGATGGCACTGCGCTTTGTGCGTTTGAAGAGAGTATTGTTAGAGCATCGAAGGACTAAGCATTCAAATTAATTATTAGAAAGAAAACATTTTGCAGAAACGATATTTTATACACATTTGTGGTAAAGATATTATTTTCCTTGCTTTTTGATGGTGGTGTCAAGGCACACTGACCCTACCCTACAAGCCGCCACTGTATGAAAGTGTGCCTATTTTCAACTTTAACTCATCATCACCTTCCAAACAAATTCATCTGGTGTCAATATCAACAGTTCACCAACAAAATCGCAAGTAATTCATGTAAATTATTTTACATTACATTTCCAGATGACATTACACGATATGTTCAGGTCGTTGATATGTTTAATCATGTCATCAAGAGCACACAATCAAGCTACCAGTCATCTAAATGACCAACTGGTTTCCCATTTTCTGATATAAACGAAGCAATAGGGCCACGTAACTCACAAAAATCTTTCTAAAACAGCTCTTCGCCTAAGCCAGCGAGCGAATAGGACACATCGCAGTACTTTTTCAATTCTTGTAAAAAATGAGTGAACTGTCTGTGACAGACGTTTGCTGCTAATAAAATATACAAACTATTTGTACTATTTCAACTACTGGTTTCATGACCTGGTCTATTTCCATCTCTTTGGACGCCAATATTTCCTAATGGATGAAACAGTGAATTCCAACAAAATTCCATGGCCCTTTCTCTTTTTATTTTTGTCACTGCACCTGACTTTTCTCACCTTGTGTCAGGAGCACTTTTCGTAGTTATGCTGCAAAATTGGTTCCAATCGAGTTCATATTCTGTTATTAAGTGCACGATCGCTGCTAAATATCATTTACTGTAGTGTGGCCTGACAACTAACCGCACTTGAACAGTTTCTCACATATTTCAAAGTTTCCGTTAGTACCTCGTAAAAAGACTGCAAGCTGGGCCCTATCAATCAAATCAGTGCTTTCATTAGTAGCAAGAAAACACACAATGTTCTTGATTTCATTTTTAAGTTCACAATCTAAATTTTGTGATAAATCACTTATTCTTGACGCAAATGTATTTCTTGACAGCGGTATGTTTTGTATTTTTTTTTTAGATAGAAATGTTAGACCAGCAATATTTAATATACATTTTTTACTGAAATCTCCGTCACAGAAAGGTTTCGATCTCTTGGCAATTTACAAAGCAAATATTGAGCTTGATTTTAAGGCGCCATTGCATTGAGTTAGAGCTTTTGGTTACATCGGTTGTTTACCTTGAAATTTAGATTTCAAAAATGATAGATTGGCCACACGTATTTTATCGGTTCAGCAATCATATTTAATGTTTCTGATTTCAACATAGTGCCTTATCACCTTAAATTCGGTACAAACCGCATTTGTTTAGCTGAAAACCAAGCAAAGTACAAACCAGACCAGAAAAAAAGGAAAACAAAAAGCGATTTCCCATTTTGTCTCGGAAGTCCTTCAAGTAATTTTACGCTTTTGGGACATTATGTCACATATAACTTACATTCGCACTCGAATACAATAAATAAACTATATTTACGTAAACTTAAGTTTTATACAAGCTTAAGTTTAGTGTATTTGCACAATCATGCTACTCGAATGCTCGAGGAGTCACTCGACTGCTGATTCGGCAATCACGTTGATTTGACTGCTCGTGAAGTGCGCCAGCCAGCGTATTGACCATGTCCTTTCCTTATAAACTCCCGTGACGCATACAGGACAATACTTCGCATCAACTCCGGTTCATGACATTGTCGTTTGCGTTTTCTCAATTTCCCTGAAGTATTATTAACCCTTTGACGGATATAGACGAGTTGATCTGCAAAATATTTCCGTCCGTGGTAGCCCCTGGACGTGTTCTTACGCTCAGTCAGGTTGTCGCTGGGAGCCTCTGGACGATTTCGCTCGCGCATATTTGCTTTCGGCTTTCGCTAGGAGTAACTGATTTCTGAAATGTCTTGCGCGGTACCTACGTTGCTTCTGCATACAGCTCACAGCGGGGCCCGCAGCGAGAAGCTTGACGCGTGACTCACAGTCGGACGGCCCGTAGCCGTTAAAGAGTTAAGCGGAGAGTTTGCACCGGCGACATCTAATTGTCGTTTTTGTACAAATAAGAGTAAACTGTATATTTAGTCGCGGGTCTTGAGTATGACATGACTGGCGTAGATGGTCATCAGTCAGCCGCTGGCGAGGCAAATGCCAGTCAGGCCCGGGGATGAAATTGGTGGTGCAGGATACTCTCGGAGGACGACGCTTTGCAACGAATGAAGGAATGAAGTACGCCGTCAAGGATTTCTTCGAATGCAGAACACTCAAATTATTGTGGATGTAGTTTTCTAACTTCTACATGCTTCAACATTTTCGTTCGAATATCAACATATAAGGGTATCTAATTGTTCCTGTTTCTAATATATCTGGGAAAGATGAACCTTACCGTAGGAAATTTATTTTCTGATTAAATCTTACGTATTGCTTATCTTGGATTGCTAATGTAGGGAGCTGACTTGATAGCGAAGCTGAGGAATTCGCTCGGTGTTTTTGGAAGCTGCCCTCTCCCTCCCCACCGCCGAGTTCACAACTATTAGCTGTCCCAAGTATTTGCTCTAAGTGTCCACCTGGACAGCCAAGATCATTTATATATTGCTCTAAGTGTCTAAAGGAAAAATTAAAATGGAAAACGAGAATAAGTAAAACAAATAAGTCAAAGACAGCCCGGTCCCCGCATGCAAACAAGTCAGCTCCCGACTATACGTATTGCTTAACTGGGCGTGTCATACTACACTACTAGTATGATCTCGTTGCTGATGCACAGTAATAGAACGTCCGAATTAGACATCGTGTGGTTCTACAAGTCCTTTGAAAAAGCCTTCAGGAAGCATAACTGCAATGTAAATCACCTCGCTGTTGATGATGCCCAAGTGACCTCCGTCTGCCGCGCAGAGAGCCTTCGCCTGGTGCCAGTTCACCTTCGTCTTGTAGGCCTTGTAGAAGCCGAAGCCCTGGAAGTGGTCGTAGGTGGCCAGCACTTTCCAAGAGGGCAGACCGGCTCTGGGCACACGGGCTCAGGGCATCTCATGGGCTGTCGTAGGGGGACATAGCCCCAATGAGGGGGCGGGGCGGGCACGCCTCGCGTTTCGTGCGCATCGCGTTGGTCAGCAGCGCACAGCGTTGACAGCACTACCAGAATGGCCACCTCGGTCCTGCACACAGAAGATATGGGTTTAACGTCCATTTAGAACATAACGTACACTTGATATGATTGCAAAACTCACTGCCTCAATACAAATAAGTCAGTTCATTCATAACCCGACTGGGTTATTCAGTTCAGAGGCTAAGGTTTAAGAAATCATAGTCATATTACTACAATAGCGGTCCATTTTACGCAAATGTCAGCGCATAACCATATTGTGTATTATTACCATGATTAAGCATTATGGGAAAAAAACCTGGAGTAGATGAATAATTTCGGGAGACCAGTCGAGAGCTTCAAACTTGTCCCGGCTGGAGCGGTGGGACGCTGGTGCGAGATAACTGTTTGTAGAAAATTCTCGCAAGTTGATCGGGGAGATCACCACCGACTCCCGCGATGAAAACATGCACTATACATACGGGAAGAACAACCTTAGCAGTTGACGCGCCCGAAATCAATCAATCAACCGTTTTGTCCTCCACAAATTTAATTTGGATTACTCTCTCAGTGGGGAGGGAAACACCCATGACTCTTGGACAACAAAGAGTTTACATATGCTTGTTTCTACTGTGCGGTATCTCATCCTCGATGGTTGCGGAAATCTCATTTGTCCGCCAGTTTCTTTATCGTCTGTAGCGCCCCCACAGATCGGGTGAGAAAATACGCAGTTTGCTCGTCACTTATTACGTACTCTTTATTTATTCTGGAGAAGACGATGGTGATTTTTTAAAACTCGAAATAACTTACCCAGTGTACTGTGAGGCATTTCAGGAAAGAAAAAATCATCATCTTCGTTTCAATTAGATGTTTCTAATGTCATTTCGCTGAAAAATATTTTGTTCCTTTACAGGTATTTCTTGACGAATTCTTTTTTTCTATTACGAAAGCTTGTACTTGAAGTGAGACGAAGCTCTGAGGATAGTTATATGTATTTTGGAAGAAAATCCGCTTCTTTTGGATACAAGAAAACACGTGAATTGATGGAGTTTGGGTGTAAAATAAGGTGACCCTTAATTGCGCGCGGGTCTGCAATCACGCCCTACATTTAGGTCGACAGCTGGCATAAGCCCGCCAGCCGGTCGTCAGAAAGGCAAGTGCACTTGCTGTTCACAAATAATGCTAATGGCCTCCCCAGTCTACAACAGCACTTCGAGTCTTGGAAACGCGTATTAACTTGAGGCAAGGCTGGTGAAATCGAAAAATTACAAAAAAAATATTTTTTTTTGTTATCTATACTTCTGAGGCCAAAATGGTAAAGGAATTACTAATTGTTAATATTATGAGGAATACGCTGTTCCCCTCTTGTTGGCTCATCTGCGTATAACGCAATAGCGAATAAAAGTACGAACACGAGTGGTTAACAAGATTTAATAACTGGAAATGATGTTCCCTAGCAATGGAAAAGGAATTTGCGTTGGTAAAGAATCTATCAATTTGATTTTTGAGCATTCTTTTGCAAAATAACACGACTCCCAACTCTATTCCCATGACTAACAAAAAGGGTTCTCAACCAAACGTGCACTTGGTGAAGCTACATTTACAGCCCAGGTATAACTGGACGAATAACCTAATCGAGCAGTCGCATATGGCACATACAAGCGAACATAGCTTGCGTATTGTAAATACTATTAAAGTTAAAGCGTTGTGAATGTGACCTACTTTGGTTACTAAAATCAAAAAACTATGTAATATTAGTAAAATACGTGTACTCATAGTTTTTGGACCCATGCAAATATTCCGCATAATATTGCAAACAACAGTTTGAAAAGTGCCAATAGCTTCATATTGGAACTTAACTCAAAATATCAGGGTCTGAACTGTGCTTTACATCAACTAATTCTGTGCAAGAGGAAATATCCTAATACTGTTAAGTAGTTATTAAAATTCCAGCGATAAAGATGCGCATGATATCAAGTGGTTAGATTTTCATAGATTTCGAGGTTTGGTTCGTTAGAGTAAATCTACATGCATTTACATTTTTCTGGACTCCTGGGGCGTTTCTCAGAAAGTTGAATTGTTTATGCACAAAGAGCGTAATAATGATACTAATTTTCGAGCAGCGGCAAAAAGCCCGAGGGTCTTTAATACGAGGGCTTTTTTCACCTGAGGTATGTGGAAGATTATTAGAATGCTAGAAACCCGAAGAACATGACAATATTTTACTTTTTACCTAATAGTAAGTATTGTAACGAATATTGCGTCATCTGCCAGTGCCACCATGAACTACATCTATGCGCGGATTGCGACATCTGCCAGCGGCCCTCGAACTTGATGGTCCCAGAGTATTCGCGGGGCTTATCGCGAAGTCCAGAAGATTCTCGATGGCGCCCGCCGAGTATAAAGACGCGGAGATCGGCGACCGCGAGTCAGTTCGAAGTGGAAGCTGAGCTGTGAAGTGTGTGTATCGCGGTGAATAGCAGTGCAGTTGATTGTGCTCAGTGACGTTAACCGTGGCCAGCGCCGTGAACTGTGGTCAGTGCATGAGTAGTGACCAGTGAAAATAATACCCAAGAGAAGTGTAGTGTAAATAAATAATCAAGAGAAGTGTAGTGTAAATAAATAATCAAGAGAAGTGTAGTGTAAATAAATAATCAAGAGAAGTGTAGTGTGAATAAACAAGCAAGAGAAGTGTACCGTATAAAGAATAATCAAATGAAGACTATCTGTATATAAATAAAGTGTTGTCAGTGATTGTGTTAAGAAACAAAACAAACGTTTTTGTTAAAATAATATCTGTGTTTTAATTCACCACATAAATCGTAACAGTATTAAAATTTACAATATTAACATGATGTTATTTTGATTCGGTTTGTAATAGTAATTTCATGTTTCCCTCCCATAATTCCCTCCATTAGAAACCATGCGTTACGAGTGCATTAAAGGCGTTATGAGGATTCTAATAATCGAGTGGCGACAAAAAGCCCGAGGATTTTTGGCTCGAAGCAAAAAGCAGTTAACGCTTGTGGTAGACACAATTTATTTTTTACTCAATTTTAATGATTCAGATTTACTATTTAACTAGATGTTCACAGGACTCGGTTTCTCTGCGTATTTTCCTCCCACAAATGCGTTTCATAATTCCTCCACGTAGCTTCATTCAACTATTTTCATATTTCCTTCGTAATCCTGATCCTCTAAAACCAGGAGAATTATGCAGCATATATCGAGCTTTGCAACGAAGGTTCCGCAACAAGCAATACCGTATCAATAAAAATAAAGAAATTGTTTCTCGCGAACAGTCTGTAGTTCATAGAATGACGAAATATGCGTAATAAGTACCACTGTTCCCGGCCATGATTATCCAATCTTTGTGAAATGAATGCGTATCTTTATTACACAATACCACACCCAACCGGGAGCGGTAGCTCAGTGCATCAACTGATGTCACTGCAGCGCCACTGACCGGATTCGAGTCCTGGCGGCGGCAGGATTTTTGACCCTAGATTTTCAGTTAGATCGAATTCAGTCGCTGTCTAGAGGAGAATTCTAGTGGCCGGCTGCTCTGATCGGTAGTTTTCCGTGGTTTCTCCCATCACGAATGCCGAATGCCGGAGTAGCACCCTAACAAACGGACCACGCGCGATCTTTCCTTCCTCTTCCTTGTCCTATCATCTCCCCTTACACACACACTTACACTAACAAGCACTATACTTCCAGGAGACCTGTCGGGATCTTAGAGCTTGTCCCGGCTGGGGCGGTGCCCCACTAGTGGGAGAGTCTTGGTTGGGGGGAAACCCCGCTAGCCGGCGGTAGGTCGGCACCGAATCTGGCCATCCAGCGGGGGAAGATCACCGCCATATCACGAGAAAACATGCACTACACTTACGGGATGAGTGTCCAAAGTAGTTGATGCGCCCGGAAACACGAAAAAATCAATCAATCAATCATTTACCACACCTGCACGCGTCGGCCCGTCGATGGCGTGATACACCTACATTTGTCAGAAATAAGAGTCAAAATAATTGCTCTCGAGTCTGAGCTGGAGACACTTGTGTTATGTGTAGACTGACAAAAAGAAGAAAAGTACCGTACCTTGGTTTTGCTTTCATTGTCGACTCAGAAGCGAGAAAACAAACTGCGTCAGTTGACACACGTGTTGTTTTCAGAGATGAGCAGCTCTGTAACTGAGCAGCTCGCGTCAAACGCAGGAAGAGAATTCATTTCCTAGCAGACCGCATACAACGACCGCAACCTAAGATTTTCTCTGATAGTATTGTGGCTCCGGAGTAGATGCCCTAACGCAAGACGCACCACAAACCAAATCTTTTTCTTCTGCATTTTATTAAGTGAACATTTTGAACTTGTCATTCAAAATGAAGAAATTAATTTCCGAAATTTTGATGAAAGAATTGTCTTTGGTACAATCCTAATATTCTACAAAATTCATTATTGTTAATGTCTGTGTTTTAATATAATTCACAACTTTATTTTTACTTGCTTCATTTGGTTTTCCAGAACTCGAGACGAGAAACTCCTACGGCATTTAATCTCAAAAATAAGAAACAAAACACACACACAGACAAAACCAAAAGACAAGGAATTCAAACCACCACCTTCCATACTTTCTACAGTAACTCTAGGTGGCGGTGCCCAAACCCTAGAGCTATGAATACATGCCGTTACCAACCTCTTCCGTGTTCAGTACGTGAAGCCAGTTCGCCATGTTGGTGGGTCCAAAACGTCTGTCAAACCAATACCTTCTGTTACTACGTACATGCCTTTATAATGCCCAATATGCCGTTAGCTGTTTGTGACATAGGAGTATGTAGGCCGACTTTAATTGAACTACGAATTCCCGCCAACGTTCACACGATAAAGAAGTTCTATCATAATCGTGTTCTTGGAAATAAGCCCAACGTAACCTACTGCAATTGCTAGGCTGCCAATTGTCTCTTTGTACAGCTCTAAACCACAATGCTCTCTGCTTTGGATCTGCAGGAAATATTTAAGAAAAATACAGGAAAATTAACGAATAACATACAAAGTTACTAAATGTTCCAAATTGCATGGAGTAGCTGCTTACTTGTGGAAAGTAATTTCCGATTTTCCCATGTGGTTTATGCAGCCGTTAGCCACACAAGTAACCATAACTGTTGCAATAAGGTATCTATTCTGAACAAAGCTTTTAAATAGTAACTAGAGGGACTACAGAATGGCACCGACTTTCTCGTAACACATTTTTCGAATTTCCTTGGCGTGGACTTAAGGTCTTGCTCCATTCTCTGACCAGCTGCCATTTATCGTCACCTAAAGTACATTTTGTTGACATTTTCTTAACTTTTCAGTTTCTTTATAGTAGAACCGAAATATTATTTGAATATTAAAGAAGAGTATAAACTAGTTCTAAATAGAAATTTTCATTGAAATATTTGAAGCCGTTTTCAATAAAATAGCGATTAAGCAGTAATGTAAATACATTTGAAGCTTTTTTTTCACAAAAATCTATTGAGATTTCGAAAAATATTTTAAATTTTAAAAAAAATAATAAAGGAAAACTGTGAAAAAATTACATTTGTGTAATGTTTGAAAAAAATCACGAATACACTAAAATGAACTTTACGTCATATAAAACAATGCAATGAGGTCTGTCCACTGGAACAAGAAATTTGAAGAAATGAATGAATTTTTTGAAGATTTTTAAAGAAAAATTTAACCTTTTTGAAAAAATTGCGTTTTAACTTTTCTGAAAATGCGGAATTTTGAGCTCATTGCCACAGAAAACTGTTGAGTTTTCAAGAAACATAATTTGAAATTATTTAAAAGTTGTCATAAATATAATAATGTGAAGAAATTGCCTCTAATGTAAATATTGATATATACTTCGAAACCTACGTGACGTAAGGTGAAGAGCTGTCTGGTTCAACAGAGTATGGTCACATGTAAACTGGTCACAAGCACCGAAACATGCGTCTTAACCAATTGGATTTTTGATTGAGTTTTTCGTGCTTCCAGGCGCGTCAACTGCTTTCGTCATTATTCCCGTTAGTGTAGGGCATGCTTTTCTCGGGAGATGGCTGTGATCTTCCTCCGCTGGATGGCGAGATCCGGCGCCGACCTACCGTTGGCTAGTGGCGTTTCCCCCTAACCAGGTCTCTCCCACCAGCGGGGCACCGCCCCAGCCGGGACAAGCTCTAAGCTCCCGACCGGTCTCTCGGAAGATGTGGTAGTATAGTACATGTTACTGTAAGTGTGTGTGTGTGTTAAGGGAGAGAATAGGATAAGGAAGAGGAAGGACAGATAGCGCGCGATCCGTTGCCCGTTTGTTAGGGTACTACTCCGGCATTCGCCTAGTGTTTTATCGGAGAAACCACGGAAAACTACCGATCAGAGCAGCTGGCCGCTAGAATTCTCCTAGCAGGAAAGCTAGTGTCGAAATTCCTGAATTCGACCTAGCAGGAAAGCTAGTGTCGAAAATCCTGCCGCTGTCAGGACTCGAACCTCGGACCTCCGGGTCAGAGGCCCTGCAGTTACATCAGTTGATGCACTGAGCTACCGCTGCCGGTTTAACCAATTGGATTATGGCCATACGAAAGAATTACAACTTAGCCATTCTGAAAAATACAGAACAGAAACTTTCTTGCCTTTTATTGATCAGTTTATAGCTTATCTTAACGAAAGTGTCCAAGCATTCAAAGAGCTATCGAAAGATTTAGTGCTTTTATCCATGTGAAAGAATTGTCTTCAGAGTAGCTTAAGGCTGCAGCAGAACAACTCGTCAGGTCTTCTGATGACTTGGACATTACATTTACCGATGAAATGTATCAGTTTGTAACATTTGCCAATGAACCTCTATGGGAAGCATATCTTTAAATGTACTAGATGACTCAGTTCGATCGACTGAGAAGCGGCTCATCGCGGACAATCAAATGACTCCAACCGCAGAACCCTACGAATCCGTCTTGTCATAAATTATTTTTTGAAGAAGTAAATTCACTATCATAATGCAAATGATATAATAATAGTAATAATAATAATAATAATAATAATAATAATAATAATACAAAATGCAAATAAAGAAACTTTTTCTTAAATTTTAAATATCACATTATATTAATTTTGATAGGGATCACGTAGTATAACAATGTTACGTTGCTCCGCTGTTCATTTAGTTTTGATAGTAGTGCGATTTAAACACATTTCTTGTAGAATTTTTCATTGTTTTATAATTTTATTAGCTAGTTCAGTGTTAGGAATATCTATTAAAGTTAGCATACGCCACAAAATTTACTTGTATTTTTTATATTTATTTTTTTAAATGTATGGAGCAAAGTTACCACAGGATGGGGATACTTTACACCAGCCTTCAAAAATAACAGTTATACATGAATGTTTGTGTTTAAAAGCATTGTATGACTTACATTGCAATATAAAATACAATTCTCATCCGAATCCAAATGAGAATAATCTCAAAATGTTCTGTATAAACCAAAAAACGTTGAATACTACCTAAGCATGTAAAATTAAGACCGTTAGTTGAAAAACAGGTTTAATACATTTTATACAGTGCTTTTTCACATTCTTTATTCAGAAATTCAACAACAATATTTGGCAGTGGGGATTTACTCCAATTTTGTTTTGGAGCAATGTATCCCCAAAATGGGGAAATATATAACCTCTTAGAAAAATTTCTACCTCATTCTCATAAAACTAAAATATGATATGAAGGCAAAGATAATGAATTCTTAAAACGAGCACAATTTTTTCATAGATTGCCTTCAGTTTACTGTGTTTTTAATTGACTTTTTTATGCTTTTTCTCCTTCTGAAAGCAATCCTCGATTTCAGCAGGCAGAAATCTGACACTGACGACCAATATCAAGAAACTGGTCAGTCAGTACTAGGAATGGGCTTTCCTTCACAAAAAACAAATTACTTCGTAGTAATACAACAGCTCAGATTATACATAGAAGTCAAAGAAACTGCACCTGGAGCAAAGTGTGACCCCAAGGAGCAAAATAATCCCATGTTACGGTATATAAAATAAAGTTGTGAAAATAATTTATGTTATAAGAGAGTGCTTTTTGTACTGCTCAAAGTACCAAAATTTGCAATACATTTGCAATATTCTTTTAAATAATGGAATTATTGATATCTGGTTATTAAATTACAGTATTTAAAAATAAATAAAAAATATAAAACATGGATTAGGCCTTGTGGGGATACCATGTAAAAAAACGCTCCTGGCATTCTACCTCATAGGTGGTGTGGAAATGAATACATTGATTTTTCTGAAAAAACTTAATTTTGAAATCACTTCGCATAGAAAGCATTTCAGGTTTCAAGAAACTTTATTATACAAAATTTGAATCATTTATAATCTCGAATGTAACTAAGGGGGTACAGAATGATACAGACTTTCACATCCAAGATAGATTCCTAATTTCTTTGGTCTTGCCGCATCATCTTCCCAGCAGTCATCTATCGCCGCCCAAAGTAATGTCTAAGCAAGTCCTAATACCTAGCCCAGACCAAAGAAATAGAAATTAATACACGAAAGTCTGTACCATTCTGTGGCACCTCCAATTTATAAATTTGACAGAAAATTACAAATTTATGCAGTGTACAAACTCCTGCCAGAAAATATTCCAACATTTCTTTTGTTGTTTATTGAAGTATCGATATTTTGCCGTTTGAGTCATGGAGCTATGAATACAGGGAGATGGCATGACGTCACAAACTTGAAGCCACCTCCTCCATATTGGTGAGTCCAGAAAGCTTGTAGGAGAGAGAAACTGCGTGTGAGTGCTCTGCGGCTTATAGCTGTGCTCGTGTTCAGGTGTGTTGTTTTGTATCTTTTTACTTTCTCTTATACATAAGTATATACACGTAAATTACGCAATGCTGCGGAAAAGATTTTAACGGATATACATGTTTTGGGGTTCCCTGATACCGAAAAAGTGTTCTTCTCAAAACGTCCGTTCGTCTGTCCGTCTTTCCTTCTGTCAACAACACTACTAGCGCCTAAACCTTGCGTACGATCTTTTCCAAATTAAAGAAACCCCTCTCCATCTGGCTCTAGTAAAAGCTTTGAAATTTTGAAAAACATTCTTTAAAATTTGTGAGTTCTTTAAATGAAGATCCACGGACGTTTTTCAAAATTTTCTCAAAAATGGCTCCAATTTTTTTCTTTAAACGCTTGGTAATGTTAGTGGCAAACTCACCCTATACGATGACATAAACGCCATATAGCTGACGGCGGCAGGATTTTCGACACTAGTTCTTCAGCTAGGTCGAATTCAGTCGCTGGCTGGAGGAGAATTTTAGCGGCCGGCTGCTCTGATCGGTAGTTTTCCGTGGTTTCTCCGATCAACACCAGGCGAATGCCGGAGCAGTACCCTACCAAACGGGCTACGGACCGCGCACAATTTGTCCTTCCTCTTCCTTGTCCTATCGTCTCTCCTTACACACACACTTACACTAACATGCACTACACTACCACATATTTCGGGAGACCGGTCGGGAGCTTAGAGCTTGTCCCGGCTGGGGCGGTGCCCCGCTGGTGGGAGAGTCCTGGTTAGGGGGAAACCCCACTAGCCGACGGTAGGTCGGTGCCGGATTTCGCCCTCCATTGGGGGAAGATCACCGCCATCTCCGGAGAAAAAACATGCACTACACTAACGGGACTAATGACGAAAGCAGTTGACGCGCCCGGAAACACGAAAAACTCAATCAAAAATCCAATTGGTTAAGACGCATGTTTCGGTGCTTGTGACCAGTTTACATGTGAGCATACTCTGTGGAACCAGACAGCTCTTCGCCTTACGTCACATAGGATTCGAAGTAGTCACGTTTTGACGCAACATAGTTTTTTTAAGCTGGTCTGTGACTCCACAGCATTTAGATCCAGTATTGCGTGTTGTAGATATTTTACTAATAGCATCTAATCTTTGAAGAATCCACTCACAAATACAACCATCTATGCCAATTCAAATCCTGATATTCTGCTTTCAACATGAGATATGTTACAAAAACATTACATTATTAAAAGTTTTGAAAAAAAAGATTACAGCAAAAATGTTTTATGTCATCTTAGACAAAGTATTTAGCACTATCCGGAAAAGAAATAGAAAAAAATACAAACCTTTAAAAGAAAATGGCATTTAATCCCCACTATACATGCAACATTTTAAGTCCCTTTTCACAGAGAACTTTTGAGTTTTCGAAACAATTCATTGGAAGTCATTTCAAGAACTTCATCTCACAAATGCAATTGTGTATACAAATCGCTCGAAATGTTCATATTAATGGGGTGAGAGATCTTTCAACAAAATTACATTTCTGTAATTTGTGAAAAAACAAAATAAGGCCTAAACATTATTTCTATCTTATCTTAGACACTACAATTAGCACCTTACGTTCGTAAGGTTTAAAGAAAAAAATGGAACCGTTTTGAAGAAAATGGCATTTAAGTGTTGCTGTAAACGTGAAATTGCAAATGTGAATTGGAAACGCATTACCCCACAGCTGGGCACCGCTTTTGGGCTATCGGACGGGGTGATACGTTGAAAGGCTCGGTTGGCTGAAATCCGTTTGTACGATGAAAGAAGCTTTACTTTTGTGTTGAATGTTAGTATTTCAGTTTTGGAGCAGTTGTCATAAAGATTTTTCATTGCATCATTTCATTTCATGAAAATCCATTAAAAATAAAATGGATAATTAATGAATGTGCATGAACAATGAATTTATTTTAATGTTCTTACATTAGTTTCATTCATTCAAAACAAAGAAATAGATTCGGAGTCTTTTTGGACAATATCTAATCGCTGATCAGTGTTGAAGGGGATTAAAAATAAAAAAGGAACTAAAATAAATTTAACATCATTACGCAATTATAAAAAATGAGCCAGTATGCTTTTTTCGTTGACTTCTGCATTGCATAAACCAACAACTTTGGGTTCTTTAATTTATAAAACGTAAAACCTTTGCAACACATTTCAGAGCAAATTTTAGAATAATACAGCTAATTTAATACATTAACACATAATTATCTATGGATTATTGACATTTCAAACAAAAATATTTTTCACTAAGATCAGAAGAAACAAATTATTCAATGTTACTTTAGATAATGATTCTGGTTAAAAATATTTAGGTGAAGAGTCATATTTTTTCTTGGAAAGAATGTCTAGAGTTTTCATATAATTTAATTTCATTCGGCAATCAATTAAAAACCTTTGGTCTTATACGAGACTGCATTGATTGTAGAAATATTTCCTCTTTCCAGTTTAGTGTGTCTAGTGTTTATTTTGGTTCCAATATTTCTAGTTTTCGTTAAACGATTTAACAGTTTCCGTTTTCTTTCTTCAATGTTATTTGAAGCATTGGAATTTAATTAAAATGTTTATGATTGATTTGTATTTCATCTACTGTCCGAAAGCTTTCTCTTCACTAACTTCACAGATGAACCCAAATGACCAGTCAGTACATTTTATGTTATTAAACAATGCTTGTCCATTCATTGCCCCACAGTGGTCCTCTCCTTTGCTGGGTTCATTATATAGCCACATCGCGTATCCAATTGCTGATAGAGGTACACCTGTGAAAGGAAAACATGTAATTAAATGCACAGCATGTGAAAAAATGAACCATTTAAAAAAGCATCATTGAAGATGTAAGATGTGCCCTATGAAATGATAACGCGCTTACTAAGTACGGTTTTCTGATTATATAGAATTGTTCTAGATTCACAACATATCTTTTCATGAAAATAAATTACCCTAATGTTTTCTCTTTGAAAATATGTGTCACTTTCGTGGCATATCGTATGCTTTTCAACGAATAATACATTGGAAACTAGTGGCACTACAGAAAGGAACAGGCATTTGCGTACTAGTCAGTTCTCCATTCTTTTCAGTTGCGGCTAACTTTTTGTTTTTTCCCCCTGTCCACTCCCGGCCGTCATCTCTCGACGGAGAAAATATCTGCTGGGGCCTTCCGCAGTATCTACAGCTCCTCTGGGAACATTCCCAGTTAACAAAAGAACTGGGAATGTTCCCGAACATCTCGGAGGTCTATCTCATGGTAGTCCCTGGCTTCTTCTCGGTTCTTGTACTCAGTTTTGCATGTAAGGATCCAACTCCTCAATTACATAGTTCTCACGCACAACGTACACGCATTTAACAGTCACGTCAATGGGGTTGGCGACATGAACGATTACGGAAGGATTAGGGTTTCACGCAATGAAACGGGGGGCTCGGCGTGGCCGCACGCCACGAACACAACTTACAACTGTTATACCGTTCGCATGTTTCGACGATCTTGGGCTCTCCTGTTTCTATTGATTGATTGATTTTTTCGTGTTTCCGGGCGCGTCATCTGCTTCGGTCATTAGTCCGTTAGTGTAGTGCATGTTTTTCCTCGGGAGATGGCGACGATCTTCCCCCGCTGGATGGCGAGATCCGGCGCCGACCTACCGTCGACTAGTGGGGTTTCCCCCCTAATCAGGACTCTCCCACCAGCGGGGCACCGCCCCAGTCCGGACAAGCTCTAAGCTCCCGACCGCTCTCCCGGAATATGTGGTAGTGTAGTGCATGTTAGTGTAAGTGCGTATGTATGAGGCGAGGATAGGACAAGGAAGAGGAAGGACAGATCGCGCGCGGTCCGTGGCCCGTTTTGTAGGGTACTGCTCCGGCATTCGCCTGGTATTGATTGGAGAAACCACGGAAAACTACGATCAGAGCAGCCGTCCGCTAGAATTCTCCTCCAGACAGCGACTGAATTCGACCTAGCTGAAAAGCTAGTGTCGAAAATCCTGCCGCCGTCAGGACTCGAACCTAGGATCTCCCGGTCAGAGGCGCTGCAGTGACATCAGTTGATGCACTGAGCTACCGCTCCCGGTAAAACTCAGTCGAAATCGTAGAATATTAGGTACGCAAATTAAATACTTTCAAGCAATAGATTTTTTATTCAAAACTTGAAATGGAAATCTATTTCTGGCATTGAATTCATTGTATACGCTTCTGCACATGTTCGTATCGAAACATGACTCCTATGGTCTTTTAATCCATTGACTCAAGGTAAAGTTCTGAAAACAAGTATTTAAGAATTATTAGTATATTTCTGCGTATTAAAGCGTTCTCGACGTTCCGCTGTCACACACCTTAGAACTACGGATGTAGTGTAGCGTCATAGACTTGACTCCCTGCTCCGGAGAGACAAGTTGCAAGGTATGGGAATGAGGGAGCCAAAAATAGGCTCCCGAACAAAGGCCAACCCTTCAGGGAAAGTCCAAAAGGGGAGAGGGCTTGGAGGTGCCGGGTGCAAATTGCAACGGAAAAAGCAGGCGCCTCAAGACGAGTGCGTGGGGGAAAGATGACGCAGGAAGTCATGTGACTCGGGCATATATAAGGGAGTGACAAAAAGCCTGGGTTGGGTAACATTTCTGGTTTCCTCGCGGCACAACACCGCAAAACTTGTCCGGCCAAGTCTGGCGCGGAAGTGCTGTAGGCACGTGTAGGTGTTCGAGTCTCGAGCACTGTGAAGTATGCTTGATACTTCGGGGCAGATTGTCTGCCGAGGCACACCAGGTGCCATTTGCGATTGCCGAGTTGGCTAAACGCAGGCGCGGCCGCAAGGCGCGTGTTGGGAGAGGGGGGCTGCTGCAGGTAGCTCCGACAAACACCTTAGAGTGAGGTCTGTAAATAGTGTACATAATTTATTGTAAATAAATTGTAAATACCCACTCGTGTCTGTTCCTTTGTGGTGTAGATCCCTACTCACGACGTTACAGTAGGCTCGTAGTTTTCAGCGTATCATCCATGATGATCTAAAGTTCCACCCCTAAAAGATACAGGTTGTGGAACAGTTGAAAAAAATGATTTAGATATCAGAAGGACGTTTGCTACGAATATCCTTTGTCGTTTAGCAGCCCTTTAACAACGGGTCAGCACAGACGGCAGATTCGAATACCCTTTATTTCTTCTTATGGTGATATGAAGTTATGAGTCAAGTATATGGTGTTATGAGTCAAGCCTACACTACATACCCATACACATGGGCAGACCTTAAACGCCGGATACGAGAAGCGTTACCGTGTCAAATCCCCTTGGACGTGGTGCATCGTGTGATGCAGGTTTTCGTTCGCCGCTTGGACGAATGTGTACAATGTAACGGTCAGTTTCCGGGTGTAATGTTCAAGAAACTCACTATTGTCAGTAATAACTAAATGGCATTCTTTTACCTGTGTTCTCAATGTATTTTCAAATAAATGATTGTACTACTTACAATACGCTGGTCTGTTTCAATCCTATTATTCTTTCTGCACAACCCCATTTTGTAGTAATACTTATAGATCGTCTTTATGATTACCCTAATAAGATATTCAAATCAGTTGGATGTCAGCTGTGAATTGTGAAGAGATATGATCGTGGGATTTTGGAGCCATCACAGCATTCGTCTGTGTGATCGAGGAAAACGACGAAAACTTGTCAGGATGGCCGGCCCGGGGATCGAACCCGGGCCTTCCAACTGCAAATGACGCGCGTTTGGCTTGAGCCACTTCGCTCCGTGAAAGAATTGCATTGTGGAAAAAGCAAGAGAGATGAGGCTAAGGGAAAAAGTGAATGGAGGGATAGAGAGGGAGAGGGAAAATGAGCAGGAAGTAATAGAGAGGGAGGAAGAGGGAGGAGGAGCAGGGAGTAATGGAGGGGGAAATGGAAGAGCAGAGAGTGACTAAAAAATATATGCAAGTTTGGCATTTCTATGGGCAAGGCATATATTTGAAAGAATGCCGTCCATATTTAGAGAAATTATTGAACATTGGAACATATGAATTTAAAAACATGTATGAAACATGGTATTTAACAGTTTTACTGGAAATTGAATGAACTATTTTATTATCATTGTTGGAGAAGGTGATAGCTTTTGTGTTGATAAATATCTTTACCTGTGACAGTTTTCCATTGTTGGTCGTCCAGATTATGAATGCCAATGGAAGTCCACTCGGTCAATCCGTACTTTTGCCACAGAAACTTAAATATATTGGCTTCTTCCTGCCAAAAGAAAACGAACCTCACATATTTATAGTTTTCATGCATAAAAAATACATGATTTTCTAATATCACAAATTTAAAAAAAAGGACGTGGAAGAAACAGTGAATTTGCAAAATCGTCGAATAATTTTCTATTGATGTAAATATGTTCTGATGAACAAAAAGACGTATTTTGCTCCTTTTGATATTAATTATTATTTAAAAAGTTGCCATTTTTTTTAGAAATACTGGTGTGTATTAAAGGGTTCGTGTTTGTTGTTCTCATCGTTGCTATAAGTAATTAACAAACTTTTTGATTAATGACAGATAATTTGGCCCCAGGAAATCACAGCTTACTTGACTGTTGATTATTCCCAAATGGCCTCCTTCGGCTTCACAGTGGGCCTTTGCCTTGTACCAGTTCATCTTCGTGTTGTAGCCCTTGTAGAAGCCGAAGCCCTGGAAGTGGTCGTAGGTGGCCAGCACTTTCCATAGGAAGGGAGGACAGCTAGGCGCGGAGCCTTCCGCCGGCGGGAACACGGGTTGCGGGCATGAGGGGGCAGGGCATACGGGTTGGGGGCAGGTGGGGGCAGGGCACACAGGTTGGGGGCAGATGGGCTTGGGAAACTGCCTAGTAAAGCGGCCTTGCATATCCTTCCATCGGAAAGTAGCGGGCCGATCCAAATGTACGAGTGAGAGGTCCATTGCCTCGCCCAGCGCGAACACTGCCACCACAACCGCCATCTTCCCCCTGTGGATAAATGCCATTGGGTTTAAGTCAGTCGCGGCTCGTAGATTTCTGAATGGGGAAGGCTGAAAATGCATTACATTACATTGCATTGCTTTTCTCTACATAATCTCTTCCGATCACGAAGACTGCAGTCCAGTAGACTTTAGGGAGTAGCGCTCCTACCGCATATTGGGAAAACTAGTTCATGCCCAATGCTACAAGCTGAGCTGCTTAGTAACGCTATCGCGTGAGCACACCCTTCTTCAGACCCTAGGCCTCACCCTTGAAGGCTGCTTGGTTGCAGCCTTCGTCCGCCGGTAAACCCGTGGAGTGAATGCTTGACGCCACGCCTCCACGTTTTACCGGTAGCGGTAGCTCAGTTCATCAACTGATGTCACTGCAGCGCCTCTGATCGGGAGGTCTTAGGTTCGATTCCTGACGGCAACAGGATTTTAGACACTAGCTTTTCAGCTAGGTCGAATTCAGTCGCTGTCTGGAGGAGAATTCTAGCGGCCGCCTGCTCTGATCGGTAATTTTCCGTGGTTTCTTCGATCAACACCAGGCGAATGCCATAGCAGTACCCTACAAAACGGGCCACGGACCGCGCGCGATCTGTCCTTCCCATTCCTTGTCCTATCCTCTCTCCTTACACAAACACACCAACATGCACTACACTACCACATATTCCGGGAGACCGGTCGGGAGCATAGAGCTTGTCCTGGCTGGGGGCGGTGCCCCGCTGGTGGGAGAGTCCTGGTTAGGGGAAACCCCACCAGCCGACGGTAAGTCGGCGCCGGATCTCGCTATCCAGCGGGGAAGATCGCCGCCATTTCCCGAGAAAAAACATGCACTACACTAACGGGACTAATGACCAAAGCAGTTGACGCGCCCGGAAACACGAAAAAGTCAATCAATCAATCAAAAGTCTCCACGTTTTACACAGGCCTTATGGAGGAATGAAGTGGGTGCCTAACACGTTTCTCTTACGTAATTAACGTAATCTAACGTAATTAACTTGAGGCTCTAAATACAGTGTATTTTAAAAAGTAAACATGGCGAGTCGTTTCAGATAGTAAGAAATACCACGCTATTCTCGTCAGTTAGATGGACAAATGTTTCCTGTGGGATTTATCTTAGAAATGCTTCGTTTGTGCCCAAAAATGTTATTGATTTCTCTTCTTCTGCTACGACCAGACGGCTGTGCTAACAGCAGTGGTGTAGTTGGAGGGGGGCAGGGGGCGGTCCGTCCTGGGTGTCACTATTTTCGAGGTGTCATCACTCTTAGAAAGTTTTATGGTTGGAATTATATATTTCTTTATTTAAAAAATATATTTCAATTATGCTGAATTACAGTTTTTAAATATATTTTAAACGTCATGTGTAAATATACTTGTATTTATATGAAATAGTATATAAACTCTTCGGTAATAGATATTTTTTTATTGTATTATTTAATTTATGAGAGGGAGTGACACCATTAGTTTTGCCACGGTTGACACCAACTGAAGCTGCGACACTGGCTAACAGCGACTCGAAGACATGAGGATATTTGTAAGTATTGACAAAGAACGAATCTACTTCTTTCGGATACGACGCAAAACTAATGGTTCTTCACAATGGCACAGACTGTCTCGTACTACGTAGTTTCGTAATTTATTTTCTCTGGGTCAGCTATTTGATTTTGGTCTTCCTTTTTCCCAGCTGCTACCTCGCGGCGCCTAAAATAAATTTTTAAACCTTTTTTCATTTTTTCAGTCCCCTAAAAATAGAATTGAAATATAACTTTAAAGGATATTAGAGGTTAATGAAATTCGGTTGTTCATGGGAATTTTTATTCAAAAATTTGGAGGTGATGTTAAGAAAATGTCGCTTGAGCGTTTCTGAAAATGCGCAGTTTTGAGCTTATTTTTACATATTGCGTGAGAGATGGCATGAGCTATGCATAAAAAGATTAAATTTATGTAATTTTTGAAAAATTCCAAAAATGTATAAAAATGGCGTTGTGAGTTAATACTTTTAATTTTTTAAGTTAATACTTTTAATTTACCTGTGTAATTTTACATTTTCCGATTCTACTTAAGAAGTATGTAGACAATATTTCAGTGCTGCGGACAGAAATACGATTTTTCATAAAAAATCTAGTTTTGTGCATCCCTGTTCCAGAAAAAGGGGATACTTTTTGATTCTCTTAAGTTAATAACTTCCTCTAACACGCTGTTTAATCATAATCCACGCTTGATGTGTGCTTGTTTCCAAACAATTGGACCTAGAGTTCGGAGGACTCTGCTGCTATATTTAAAAAGTAAAGGTGATTCAAATTTCTTCGGGTTGGCAGAACCCTATACAGCTGACTATTAATACTCCAAATTTAACGAAGTTAATTCCCATGTCCTATACTAATGCGAAGAAAATATACATTGATTCCCTATGTTAAGATTAGGAAAACGATTATCTTAAAAGTCTGTCCGCCTGAAAGTGTTATATAATTAATATAAGAGAAGGTTTACTGGAAGCCATAGACTTCACATAAATTTGTTAATTTATTAACACTATTACTAAATACAAGAAATAATCATTTTAATTAAACGTAATACTAAAGAAAAGAGACACAGAATTCGTCATTAAAATATATTCCTCCTCCTTGGCAAAATTGATTTTCGAAGGAAGATTTAAAAATGAAAATAAATATTAAAGAAAGTAATAAAGTATCTAAACATAATTCAGATCTCAATTATTTGCTAGAAAACGTTTGGCAAACATACTTAGCGTTTGAAGCAACTACTTATCGTACAGTTTTGAGTAAGTTTTGTACTTCCCCGCTACAACTTTTTATCATTAGTGAGATAAATCTCATTACCTGTATTTTTACAGAAATTTTAAAGAAAAAATACGGATCGTTTTTAGAAGTGCAATAATATTAATTGTAATTCAGTGTCTATTTTCTAAATAATAGTCATATTTGATCTTAAATACTTATAATTAAGCAAATTGTTTTTTTAAGTAAATCCCACTGCAGTCAATCACAAATTAACGTATTTTGAAAAATCTCACGTGAAATTCGAAGGGGGGAATGGGATGGAGCCACATCTCAGGACATCTCACCAAGGGGGAAGGGGGAGTCCACGGTCCCTTAGTGGCTAGTGCGTTTGCACATGCCTTTTAATAGTTTGCGACAGGACGTCTGTCCGTCTGTAAACAACGCTTGCGGCTAAACCATACGTAACATTTTCACCAAAAATGATATTCACTGATCGATCTGGCTGATGTCGGGAATCCTTGAATTTGAAACAGATATTTCAATTATTAGGGGTTCTTTTCACGAAGCCTCAACGAAATTTTCCAATTTTCTCAAACATGGCTCTAAATTTAAAAAACGCTCAGATAATACGCTTTTAGAAATGGAGACATTTATTTTGAATTGCTTGTATTTTCTGAAATTATCAATCAATTCTTAAAATTACAAGTAAAAAATATTAGGAGCTGACCCTTTTTACTTTCTCGTATACCTACGTATATACCGAGTAATATACGTATTATAGAGAAAGATATGAAAAATACACAAATGTATTTTTTTTTAATGTCTCACGCCGTTCATATGCGCATTTCCAAGATTTGTATACATTATTATTTATTTAAAATTCAAATGTCTTTAACTGAAGTTTTTCGAGAAATCAATAAATTCCTGGAAAAAAGCTTCAAATTATTTAATTTTTTAAAAAGGCTCCAAATTTTTCAATGAAAATTTCTATTTAGGACGAGGTTTTACTCTTCTTTAATATTCTTGAGGTAATATTTCAGTTCTACTATTAGGAAACCGAAATATTGAGAAAAAGTCAAAAAAATGTACTTAGGCAACCATAGATGGCAGCTGGCCTAAGAATGGAGCAAAGCCAGCCGTTATCGTAAAGCCAGTCCACGCCAAGGAAATTAGAAAAAATTTCCTATGAGAAAGTCTGTGTCATTCTGTAGAACCTCTAGTTTCTACGTTACAAGGTAGACAGTGCGTACCTTGCATACATGAAAGACACGCCACTGGTAAATATTTTGTCGGTGTTGTAGAGAGAAACTATTGAATTGCTTTATTTTCTCGCTACCACTTACGCAATATAGAGAAAGAGTTGTAAAGCTGCGAAGAAAACGAGGAATTTTCGACCCAAGAATTGTTAATGGCGGGCCTTGGTAACGAAATGTGGATAAATCTTGTCCCTATATATAGTAAATGACTTCCTGTCTAACACGTTGTATAGTCAGAATTCAATTTTTTGTGGGTCTTTGATACCTTAAATCGATTGGCCGCAAAACGTCCGTCCGTCCGTCCGTCCGTCCGTCTGTGAACAACATTAGCGGCTAAACCGTTTTGTCGATTTTCTCAAAAAATTGATATTCCCCAATTGATCTGACTGATGTCGTGGCTTCTTGAATTTGAAACCGATATTTAAATTTTGGGAGGAATTTTACTTAAAGCCCCTGGAAGGTTTTCGAAATTAAAAAAATGACATCGCATTTTTTATATGTATATTGAGGATGGTGTGAAGGACGTTATGAGAATGGTGGAGTTGAAGAGAATGGAGGAGTTTTCGTTAAAACCCATGATTTTTCGAACATTGCAAAAGTTCAATTTTCTTTTTCGTTAATAAAATATATTATTTAAAGACAGATTTTGAATTAAGTTCACACACAATTTTCGAAAATTTGAGTACTTTTCGCGTAATTTGCGTGAAATTTAGACAATTTTTAATTTTTATAACTATTTTTTTCCAAAGATCAATTTTTTAAATAAAATTTTGACCTCGGATGGCGTAAAAGTGTATGCCTGATGGTCGTTGAAATCTCTGAGTTTTGGAAAATTACAATAATTCAAACTTTTTTGCGTCTTCTTACAAACTCAGTTATGAATATATTTTTTTTCTAATTGAAAAGTATCCATCAGAAACAGATCTTCAAATAAGGTCATGTTCAATATTTTGGAAATCTGAGAATTTTGTGCGTAATATGGCGTCAAACATTGGCAATTTTTATATTTTAAACAATTATTTATTCAGAAACAGCACTGAATTTTGTTTTACATATTTCACGTACGTAGCAAAGAACAGTAAAGAATGTGGTGCCGGTTCTGTTTTCGGTGCACTCACTGTATGTTCGAAAATTAGAAAAAATTCGAAATAGTAAATCCGAATTTCCCGCGCTTCGTTTGAGGTGGTGTCACTCTTTAAATGCTCACATTTTAAGCAAATATGATGCCGTGAAAAATTGAGTAAACGTGAAAAAATGACATTTAGGCGCCAATAAATGGCAGCTGAGAAGGTTGGGACAAAGCGAGAAGATAGCATAGAATAAAAAATATGTCACTTAAACATTTGCGAAAGTTCTCCGACAATGGGAAATTTGCCAGGTTCTAACACATAAATAGCAGCATATTTGCTTTAAATGTGAGCATTATTTTTGTACATAGTATGGTGCTTCACTTTAACTGAAAGAGTGGACAGACGTAAAGAGAATGGCCTACCTTGCATTCATTGTCGACTCGTCAGCCTGGATACGAAGTGCAGCTGATAGATGAGATGCGTGTCGTCTGGAGAGAGGAGAATGCGTTAATGCAGAAGGCTGAATCGGCTTCATACGCTACAACCCCACCCCTGGCGGCCACATGCGCATACTTTGATTTATGTAGTTTCATTTGACAGATCATCAGCTGTTACGGTGTCAAGCAATCGGGAGCTTACACGTCACTACGATGTCGTCACTATGATGGCTTCTACCTCCTGATTGGATGACACCGTAACAACTGATTTACGTCTATTGAGCCTATGTTTAAATCCAATAATGGTTTTCTGCGATAGTACTGAGAGTGGGAAAGCAGTACCTGTCCAATATATACCGACAATTTGTACACCATGGTGTTTCTTTTCTTCGATCTTTAGTGTTTTTTAACGTTTAAGTGTTAAATAAGAAAAAAAAATAATTACTTTCAGAATTTGCAGGAACGAATATGCGCAGAGGAATTCTTGAATCGTACACATTTGCCGTATATAATGTGAAGAGTACTTGGGTTTCGGTCCAATAAATATGTACTATGGTATTTATGCTGATACAATTTCCGCTACATATGAAGCCATATAGAGCCATCAGTTTGTTACTGAAACGTTGACAGTCCAATAGACAGAGCAATACCATAGTATTTATTTTTTATTGGACCAAAATCCAAACTTTTACATCAGAATTCAGAGGCCCAGAATTTTATATAACAAATTACTGTATATTGTTCATCTTGTCTGTTTACTTCTATTCAATTCCTTTTACTTATTGTATTCACTTTTCTTCGAGTAGAAATAAAACTCCAGATGTACATTTAACAAATAAATAAATGCAATAATGTTTTCTCGAAACAGTAAAATATATTTCTCACGAGGATGTGGACCACACAAATTTGTAGTTAAGTTGTAGACGTAAACAAATTTAAATTCGGCATTTCTCCTCTAGGAATTAGCCATTTTTTATGCACAATGAATTCACTTTCTGAACTAATAGTTTGCCTCATTTTTATGCAGAACTATACTGTTTATTAACACATTTTAATAATTTAGTTGAAATGAACTTGCTAATTAAGTAACTTCGATGTATTCGCATAACTTATGACAATGAAGACTCTCAGCTGTCCGCATGACGCCGCATCGAGGGCATTGATGGCTCTTTGGGCGGACCCCGACAATCAAGAGCCTTCACAAGATTCTGGCCTTGGAAGCTTATGATTGCATTTAACTTAAGAAGATATTCAAACCTACATATTCCTAAAGATAATGATCTCGGGATATTTCTGTCAAGCTTCCTTGGTTGATTATTTTGTGTTTTCTGGCGCTTGAAGCCCCTTTGTACTCTCGTTTTCCTTTCAAAACAAAAAAAAAAAATATCGGTACAGGGACTCAAAAGAGGGACTGTTCCGGGTAATACAGGCACGTCAGGTCACCTTACGCAAAATGCAAAACTCATTACTAGGGGGCGGATGTTAATGAAATGCAATTTTTTATCTTTTCACTTTAGAACAATGCTGTCTTGTATAGAAATTAATTTTATGCTACGACAAAAGGAAATGACCCATTTTGATAGATCATTATATTGCATTTTTTCTCTATTTCGACTAATAAATAATTTTTTTTACCTTTTTCCGTCTTTTTTAATGCATTTGTTGCTGATTTCATCTATTTTAATGTCATTTTTAATGGTACTTGCTTCAAATAATATTTACGATATGCAACAAATGTTCTTCACAGAATTACCCAGTAGCCTATTCGATTTGTTTTCTCAGAAATTGTTTTGACAGCAGTTGTATGTAATTCTTGTGACATATATCAGTATCATTGCCGGTTTAGCCGATTTCGGGGCAACTTAAGACAGAGATTTCCTGGTAAAGAAGAGTCCAAACCAAAAGTTTGCACAGCTGAGTTCACTTGAACGAATGGAAGAAGCCTCGATTACATCAGTAACAGCTTGAGTTGTTCTTCCAAACTGATTTTTATAAGATTTTTGACGTAATTTTTCTTTGGTTTTAGGGCATTTTTGAAGCATTTTTAGAGCATTTTCTTGATAATTTTTGGCGATGTTTTAGGTCATCAAAATCCGCCCCATGCCAGCCCCATGCCCATCCGTTCATACCATGTCCACCATACCCAAGTTAACTCCGATTAATCAAGAACGTGCTTAACCATGCAAGAGGATATGAAAGATAGCACATTACGCAATGCATAACCCAGGATAAGAGGAAAAACTCTAGAAAGATTGCCAGCATATTGCAACGATGCAGGCGGATCACAGATACAGAAATACAAATAAAATACACACATCAACATCAAATAAATGTAAATAACACATTCACGCGTTGAAGACGCTGAAAAAATTAAAAATTCTGCAATTTTCGAAAATTCAGAGTTAACTGTGAAAATCCGACCTATACCTATCCCTATTATATTACCTATCCCTATTATTCCTACTAATCCCTATATACAGGGAGGGACGGACGGACGTTTTGAAAAAAAAAACACTTTTCTGTATCAGGTGACCCCAAAACGTGTATTTCGGTTGAAATCTCGAAATCGATTTTCCTCAGCGACTTTCTCTATACTACGTATATTACTCCGTGTATACGTATGTTTACGAGAAAGTATAAGCTACTTTATTGACCTAACCTCTCGACCCACAGTTTCATTAAAACTGAAAGGTCAAATTCAAATCGGGTATAGATAATTACTTTAATGGGCAGATAAGAACATATTTGAATTAAGAGAAATGAAAAAAAAAGAAATTTGTAAAAAACTGTCAATATTATTGTTTATTATGTCTATTAGTGTTCATTTCTAAACACTCCACCAAAATATCTTGAAATTTTTGATAGTGAGTTAGAAGTTCAGGAGAGAGGATCAGCGAAAAGCATCAGTTTCGGTTTCTATTTGTCATATGTTTATGAAACAAATCAAACGGAGTATTTATTTTACTAAGAGAAATGCGAAATCGTTTTATTTTTACGAGTGCGTCCCCTCTTTTCAGACACTTGGCATTTCACTAAAATATAAGGTGTCCAGACGTCGCGTATTTGCCTGGACAGTCCCTTATTTTGAGTCCTTTCCCGTATTTGTTTTGACAGGAAAACGGGACGCTAAAATGTCCCTTTTTTGTGACAATGGCTTGTTAGCATAAAATGCCGTCAACAATATTAAATTTGTTATAATATATTCCCTTTGTTCCGCATTTGTTTATAAAAAATTAAGTGCGACAAGATATTGTGCTCACGTGCCACGTAATAAGTGTTTAATGAGACGGTTGTGGTTTTCAGGAAGAGATAATGCAGTTATGATGTCATTTCAACTTGTTTAAGCTTTATCGCTAACGGTATCGTTATGGAGAAATTCCATAATCCGATCCTTCTGCTTGAGAAGTACTGATCTATTTCGTAAACAATGACAGTGCAAATTAAGCAAATGTGTAATCGTTTTTCTAATGTTTCTTTCCAAGGGACTCTTTGATTGGTGTGATTTGAATGCTACTACATCACGAAAGTTATACGTACTAATGCATTTATTCATTTATTTAATCTTAATTTGTAAACCTAAATATTTGTGATAAAATATTGTTAAACGTTCTCTTTTATCTTCGTGACAAAAACCAAGATGTCTCGGTTTTAGGATTTCAAAATATAATCACCTTTCTAAAATCGTATACCATTGGACGGAGACCATGCCGAAATTGCAGAGTGTCTAGAGAAGACCTCTACTTTCTGCGAAAAACAACCGACCCCCGCTGGGGTTCCTACCATTAAAGAGATGGGTGGGCTCTTGCGCGTTGTATCCAACTTCAGGCACCAGTTTGCAGTCACGATTTTCGCCGGGATTTTAATTGCAGCCAGATACCAAAATTACCACCGTGGTACAAGTCATTGAAACTGATATAAGGAATACAGATATACGAGGTAGTGAAGGATAGTCCCAAGAATTCGCTGGGAAGAGAAGTAATTAATTTTCAGTATGTTTTAGGTAATATTATACAGTGTACTTTTAAAACTATTTCAATACTGTGTACCTTTAAATCAGTTTCTGTTCACGTCATCTGTTTGTGAAATCTGTTTGTTTTTGAAGTTATTGCAATGCAGTTTTCACAGAAGTGCATGCGGAAATGGGGCTAGTTTATACATATATTCAATTCCATTTTCTCACTTGTATTTTACGAGATATAGAGTGTGGCGTCATACAGTCGCCACATACAATAAATATTGGCTACGTGCATTTCATGCACAAGGAAGAAGGCATGCAAGGAAAGGGGGCTATATCGGACGGGAAACCCGGCTCTCGCATAGGGCGAAAGGCAGAAAACCCCAGGGCTGCCGTGACGTTGCGTTGCCACGGGGCCAGATTTGTGAACCCCGAAGTTCGGCTGTCGGGTAAACGCGGCTGGCGGAAGCGGCGAGATGACGCAGTTCCGTCAGCCGGCCCAGAGGGTATAAAAGCGCACTCGCACACGACTCTTTCTTCTGATTCTCGAGCTCTGCGTGGGATGTCGTGTGAGGGTGCGCGGCGCGTGGCACGTCGGGTAGGCTACGGGGGCAAAGGGTCTGGAACCGGCGTGAATTCGCCGTGATTTAGAGAGAAGGGTGCATCGCACCGCGGGAGTAATTCTTATCTGGCAAGCGGTTGTGGTGACCAGGTGAAGTTCCTCTTAGAAATAGGCTGTAAATATTGTAAATAGTAGATTCGGGTGTCGGAGGATATCTGTAATAAATATTAATATCGCACTGTTTCACGTCTGTTATTCATTGTTGCGGCAATGACGCTACAGACATAGGAGGGAAAGAATGGTGGCAGCGGTTCACGAACTAGAGGTAACTTTATTTTTCAAATAGAACTATATTTTTTTAGTCTGTCATGACGAGCGTAAAAGGAAGAATTCAAAGATATACGTATTGCCATATGTTAGATAAGCATTTTTTGAGTAATCTGATTTACGTATATATATAATGATATTTTGTAAAAAATACATTTTCCTCACTTATACATTTTGAGACCATATTATCTTTCACATATATGAGTCATTCCTGTGTTCATAATATATAAAAAGTGGCAAAGCTGAATTGTATTTCTTTTACTGTTTAAAAGCTGTTTCTTCCCTAACTAAGGGAAGAATGCGGTAACCCAATTTTCCTATTACATTTGCAATTATTGAGTAAGGCATTTTTATCTATCGCTTCGCAATTTTCGCATCCTTTGCTGGGTTCGCCAGGGCGCCATTTCACACGTCTACTTTCTGATAAAGGTTCGTTTGTGGAAGGAAAACATTTTGTTGTTGGTCAAAGTATCATACGTTACACAAAGTTGAGAAATTAAATAAAAGTGTAATGACATGAGGAAGTAGAGGTGGCTCTAGTGATGGTGACCTAACACGGCCTCGGAATGATAAGGTTGCATATGACTGACAAGGAAATTTTACAGCGGAACATTTTCAATGTTTGGACGCAATAACAAGTTTACGCAAAATGCAGTAGTTTTCTTCGAAGAAAGTCTGCTTGACTTTCTTTGAAATGTGATTAAATATGGTACAGAACTGACAGTAGCGTTCGAACGTGTCAGTTCTTGTAAGAAAGATATGTAGCTAGAATTGTAATTACCGGTCAGACATGTATTTGAAAGAATGTTAAATCACGTTTATTGTTCATTCGAATGTATGAACTGAAATGTAATATGCATTAATGTAAGGATTATTTTCAATGCTTCATGGTGGGGCGGTGCTACGCTAGTGGGAGATACCTGGTTGGGGAGAACCCCACAAGCCACCTGTAGATCCGTGCCGGATCTCGCCATCCGGCGAGGGAAAATCACGGCCATCTCCTCAAAAAAAAACTTGCACTTCACGAACGGGACTAATGACCTTAGCAGTTGAAGCGTCCGGAATCACTAATCAATCAATCCAGGACATGCTAGCCATCGATGTTTCCTTTGCGGTGACAGGATAACCTACTATTATACGCCACATTTTCTTGATCTCCGAAATACCTACCCCCACTCCTTTGCCAACATTAGTTGAATGAAGAATAAATGATGCCAACGGGCGTTGTAGAAAAAATCTGATAACCAGAAATGTATGTTCCCGTGTAATAGAAACGATTTTGCATTGAAAATCGAACCACAAATTTGAAATAAAATTCCTTTCGTGAAAATAACCAAACTCCCCACTCCTCTTGCAACAAGCAAAGTGAGAGTTCAATAAAACGTGCGCGGGTAATAAACAGGTTGTCTCATTCTTCAAAGAGAAACCGCCAATAAAAATTGTTTTGAGGTCTTATCTCTTTACCTGGACCCGTCCACGAAAATCAATTCCTGACTCCGTGTGGTCCGGGAACGAAGCAAAGCCGACGGAACTGGTGGGTTGATTGATTGATTGATTGATTTATTAATTTTTTCGTGTTTCCGGGCGCGTCAACTGCTTCGGTTATTAGTCCCGTTAGTGTAGTGCATGTTTTTTCTCGGGAGATGGCCTTGATTTTCCCCTCGCTGGATGGCGAGGTCCGGCACCGACCTACCGTCGGCTAGTGGGGTTTCCCCCTAACTCTCCCACCAGCGGGGCACCGCCCCAGCCGAGATAAGTTCTAAACTCCCGACCGGTCTCCCGGAATATGTGGTAGTATAGTGCATGTTAGTGTAATTGTGTGTGTACGGGGAGAGGATAGGACAAGGAATGGGAAGGACAGATCGCGCGCGGTCCGTGGCCCGTTTGGTAGGGTACTGCTCCGGCATTCACCTGGTGTTGATCGGAGAAACCACGGAAAACTACCGATCAGAGCAGCCGGCCGCTAGAATTCTCCTCCAGACAGCGGCTGAATTCGACCTAGCTGAAAAGCTAGTGTCGAAAATCCTGCCTCCGTCTGGACTCGAACTTAGCACCTCCCGGTCAGAGGCGCTTCAGTGACATCGGATGATACACTGAGTCCCTGCTCCCGGTTATTGAAATAGAAATAGAGAATCCTCTTTCCTTTCCAAGAAATAAGCTTCCGTTCTCGCAACTGCCGTATCATTTGCCGGTTTGTATAAACAGCTATGGCAGCGCCACTGCGAAGGCAGCTTGCGGCGGTCAGCGTTTCGACCCACAGGCGTCAACGATTTGGCCTCAAAAATTGGGTTTCGCTCAGACCCGACAAATACTTTTATAGGATTACTATACCAATGTGGACGTCCGTAAAGGTTATGCCGGTATAACACCGGTATTTTCAATAGAAAATAATATCGCTCACTTACCGTCCATCCAGAGAAAAATCTTCCTATCATTAATAATTTTGCGAAATACTTATTAATAAAATAAATCATGCGCACACGTCCACGCACTCTCTCTCTCTCACTCACTCTCACTCTCACTCTCACTCTCATTCACTCTCACTCTCAAATAGACATTCTCAGTAAAAAATTCGCCAAGGCCAAAGGTCAAAGATACATCGCTCACATTTCAATGCTCCACACTGCGGAAAGAAAATGATAATCTGGAATGTGTGGAGTAATTTTTCCTCTCTGAGCCATCCAATCATTGGCTTGAACCTTTGACGCCCGTGGGTCAAACCGGTGACCTCCGCAAGCTGCTACGTAACGGCGCTGCCCTCGCTGTTCTTACAAGGCAGGAACTGATACGGCGGTTCTGAGAACAGAAGTTTATTTCTTGGTAAGGAAAGTGGTTTCTCTATTGAAATCATTCATTCGATTTTAGTTTCTCTGCTTTAAACCTATTTATAGTAACACAAATGTTTAAAAATGTTTGCTATTAATACGTTTATAAACATTTTACAGGATTGTGAATATTAAAGCAAGTTATAAACTAGTGATACACCAACATCACATATAATCTCGCATTATTTCTAACTGCTCCGCTATTTAATACTACTACATAAACCCTCAAAAGTGTTTCAAACTAGTAAACATTATTTTCTGCGCCGAGAACTCAGGTACTCCGAGTTAACTCGCCCTCACCTACAGTGCCACTACATTACAGAACCCCGAGATCGGCGATACGGCGATTTTGCAGGTATGTCTCACCGTAAACGATATGTCCTAGACAATTCGAAACGGAAGAACGGTTCTCTTTGCGGATGATACGAATATTCTTTGCAATAAAGAAACCGTAAGTAGTGCAATATCAGATGTTTCAAATTGGTTCCGAAATAACAAATTAATAGTAAACGAAAAGAAAACGGTTTTAATGCAGTTTTCCATTTCAAATAAACAATTCTGTGCTCCATTGAAAATGAACAGTGTACCATTGACTGATGTTCCGGCAACAAAAGTTTTAGGTCTCTCAATTCAGTGAAACCTTAAATGGAACGTCCATTTAAATGAATTGAACACAAAATTAAGTTCATTATGCTACGCGTTCAGAATTCTTGCAAATTCAGTCAGCCTTCATACTGCTCGTTGTGTATACTTCGCGAATGTTCATTCCCGCCTGAGATATGGCATAATATTCTGGGGAAATACATCTTATAGCTCCCAGACTTTTAGATTACAAAAACGAATTGTACGAATAATAACCAAATCCCACCCACGTGATTCATGTAAGCCTCTCTTCATTAATCTAGGAATTCTACCATTACCGTGTCTTTTTATTTACGAATCAGTGGTTTTTGTAAAAAATGACTTGCTCAAGGGCGGGAATATATTTTCAGAAAATGCCGAAGTCTATTACTATAACTCTCGACGTAGAAATCATATTCATCAGGTGACAGTATCAACAGCTCATTACAAAACATTCACATACAATACATGTACATTATTTTACAACACTTTGCCAGATGACATTAAACGATTAAATTCAATAGAAAAGTTTAAATCCCAAGTGAAATCGTTTCTGCTGCATAACTGTTTCTATACAATTAGAGACTATACTGAGCATCACAAGAATTCAGTGGAAAATACAATTATTCAAATTATCGTTTCCATGTTGTCGCGGCAGGAAGTAATAAGAGTCAAAATTTATTGCTTATTTATCCTTGAAAGTAGATTTTATTACATGGGAGTTTTTTTTGTTTTTTTTTCTCCCTTTCAAAATTCAAAATTTATTGCTTATTTATCCTTGAAAATAGATTTTACTACATGGGAGTTTTTGTTTTTTTCTCCCTTTCAAAATTCAAAATTTAAGTAGTATATGACTTAGTGTAGGGATCACAGAATTTTGAAAATGTGCACACAGTTCACTTTTCCCCATAGCACGTCATACACAGTTTTTAACTGTTTTTTGACGTAAAAATAAATAAATAAATAAATAAATAAACGGCAACGCTCTAACGGGACAAGCTCTAACCGTAAGCTCCCGACATGTGTAGTGTAGTGTGTATAAATGTAAGTAAGCGGTGACGACACGGCAAGGAAGAGGATGGAATAATTGTGTGCGGTTTGTGGTCCGTTTGTTAAGGTACTACTCCGACATTTGTTTTGTGTTGATCGAAGAAACCACGGAAAACTTCCGATCAGAGCAGCCGCGCGACTATCTAGTTACCGTTAGCCAGCATTCGACTATCTAGTTACTGTCGAAAATCCTGCCACTAACCCTACGACCTGCTACCGGGAGCGGTAGCTCAGTGCATCAACTGATGGCACTGCAGCGCCTCTGACCGGGAGGTTCTAGGTTCGAGTCCTGACGGCGGTAGGATTTTCGACACTAGCTCTTCAGCTAGGTTGAATTCAGTCGCTGTCTGGAGGAGAATTCTAGCGGCCGGCTGCTCTGATTTGTATTTTTCCGTGGTTTCTCCGATCAACACCAGGCGAATGCCGGAGCAGTACCCTACCAAACGGGCCACGGACCGCGCGCGACCTTGCCATCCTCTTCCTTGTCCCATCCTCTCTCCCTTACACACACACTTACACTAACATGCACTCACTACCACATATCCCGGGAGACCGGTCGAGAGCTTAGAACTTGTCCTGGCTGGGGCGGTGCTCTGTTGGTGGGAGAGTCCTGGTTGAGGGAAGCGAAACAAGCCGACGGTAGGTCGGCGCCGGACCTCGCCATCCAGCGGAGGAAGATCACCACCATCTCCAGAGAAAAAAACATGCACTACAGCAACGGGACTAATGACCAAAGCAGTTGACGCGCCTCAGTAGACGAAACACGAAAAAAACAAACCAAACCAAACCTACGACCTGCTGGTTAAAGACAGTACAGCAACAGTTGATATCTCGAGCCACCTAAGCCGGTGGATGGCGGCGAGGGCCGCGAGTGAGAATGGTGAGCTGGGTCGGTGTTGGTGGTTGAGGGATAGGAGGGACGGTGAGCGGTAATGATGAGGATGGTGACATGGGCGACTGTGAAGCACCCATGGTAGTTATAGAACAGGGATGTCCAACTTGTAAGGCCTCAAGGGCCACAACTAAAACCTGTAATGTGGTTGCGGGCCTTATTTCATTACTCGGGCAATCCACACGTGACCCCGTATTGTTGATCTCGTCAGTTTGCCCGGCTGCTATGAAACGCGCGCGCGCTCGCGTGTGTGTGTGTGTGTGTGTGTGTGTGTGTAACCATGCATATATGAGGCTCTACCATGCATAACGCAGTGAAACACATTGGGATGATTTTGAATTTCTGAATTTACTAGAAAAAAATTCTTAAATCAAATTTAACCTATTAACAATTATGAATTACATTATATTTAATATTAACAAAATAGAAAATTTAACCAATAAGGGTTGTTGACACTGACATGACGTGTGTGCTAGGTGCAATATTCTCGCCCGACATGAATGCAAGGGATTTTCACGTTTGTCTAAACCCGAATAGACCCAACCCCCGCGCGAGAATAAATGGCACCGCGGGCCGCAGTCTCCTATTTGGACAGCCCTGTTACAGAGGAATCGCAGAGGCCGTAGATGTCAGTGGTTTGGGAGGGATGATTCGTGACTCCGGGGGTGAAGAGTTTAGGGTACTTTGGTGAAATTGATTGATTGGTGATTCCGGGCGCGTCAATGGCTAAGGTCGTTGGTCCCGTACGTGCAGTGCATGGTATTTCACCGACGCTGGACCTACCGTCGGCTAAGGAAGTTTACTCTCTCACCAGGCGATCCCCTGCTGGATCGAGATCTGTCGCCGATCTACCCGTCAGCTTGCTGGGGTTTTCCTCAACTAGGTATCTCCCATCATCATGGCACTGTCTCAGCCAGGACATACTCTAAGCTCCCGACTGGTCTCCCAACATGGAATGGTAGTGTAGTACATGTAAGTGTGTGTAAAGGGTAAGGATAGGAGACGGAATGGGAAGGAAATATCGCGCGTGGTCCGTGGCTCGTTTGGTAGGGTACTGTCCCTGCCTGGTATTGATCGGAGAAACCATGAAAAGTTAGCCATTAGAGCAGCCGGTCGCTAGAATTCTCCTCCAGGCAGTGGCTGAATTCGACCTAGCTGACTGGCTACTTCCGAAAATCCTGTCACCGTTGCGACTTGATCCTGGGACCTTCCGGTCAGAGGCACTGAAGTGACATCAGTGCAACCTCAGCTGGTGCCACTATGGTGAAGATGTGCAGGCGTTGGTGCATGATGTTGTTGACGGACTGTGGTTGACGGACTCTTATTAATCATAGTTTCCAAAACTCAAACTGTTGTCAAATATGTTGTACAAAAATATAAGTTGAAAAATTGTGGTATTATATATGTGGTAGATATATGTAAATGGAACACGATAGAAATCATCATCATAAAATCTCATTAATAATTTATAAGATTATAATAATTTATTCCGGCAGAATTAATTTTGTATGTACGTCGGAGCGTAGTCATATTTACACCCCAATTCGAGTGTTATTGTGTTGTATTTTTACTCCTGGTTGATTAAATTATTTATTTACCTTCGAATCGTTTGCTTGCAAATAAATATTTTACTTATAGTATAAAGTATTGTTAATGGCTCGTTCACAGTTGAAGACCTAACTACTGAGTATAGTTGTTCAGTAATAGTTGATTAGAAATACGAGTGAAAAAGAAAGTTTTGATGTGGATGTTCAGGTAAATAGCTACATAATAATGAAATTATTTCGGTTGATGCAACTTTTATATGAGAAAGTTGAAAATTCCAGTGCTTGAGTGGTGTAACATCACAGCTCGGTCGTTAGGATTTGTAATTTCGGTGACGCCGCCCCTACCCCATGAATCATCCTTATGATTTACTTGTGTGCAATGGGTGTGGGTAATTGTTCCTTCTTTTTAAGGATATATTGGCCGAAACCGTCAAATATTTCAGCTTTACCTAACCTACGGTAGCTGTGACAGTAGGTTGTGTATGATTACTTTTTCACAGAATATTTACTGAATCCAACTTTTACATTTCTCAAGTGAGATTTGTAAAAGTTTCGAAATGTCTCGCAGCCTTCCAATTTTGTATTGTTCATTTGTTTCTTATGTATCGTTCATCTGAAAGAAGTCGATTTTTAACAATTTCTAACCAGTGACAGCTGGGCTGGAATGTTCAAAAGGCATATCCATCTTTCATTTCCTTGGTATAGTATTTGATATGAAAGTAGTTGTTCGCCGCGTTTTCTCCGATTTCAGAATTCAAAAAGCCCGTCATTTTATGTCCCGTGTTTTCCTTTATTGGTTACGGGTGTTCGGGAACTGTGTCCCGAAGTGTAGTCATATTTTGTGTTGGCGTAAGCTCAATGCTTTGGAGTTGTGAAAATTGCAACATGGGACTTACAAATGGCGGCTGTCTGCGGACATAGCCGCGGCAGGATTTCCAGAGTTACCTATTGACCTACACTATACCCACTGTTTCCTTGCAACTGGATTGCATATTCCCATTCAAGAATTTTGTGCCCCCCTTCAAACTTGTCTCTGGAGCCATCACTAACTATACGTTTTGACGTGATGTACTAAATGTGTAACATCATGTGTTCATATTTGTAGATACGGCAATTGAAACAGTGTTACAAGTTGAAACATGTGATTTAATTTAGTTTGATCCGTATAAGCACACACCTGATATAAAGACTAAGCTATTGAATTCCGCTTTCGAGTTAAGGGGAACCAGAATGGGCAACTATGGTGAAAATATTTTTTTTTACTTTATTTGAATCATTAATTACTTTATAGGTTTCTGTGTTAAATAAGCCAATTTTCATCTTACTATATTATCTCTAAGTATTTTTTTCTAATTTTGAAGTTACGTAGTGGAAAAGTGGGCGTGGCCATTTCGACACATTGTGGGCGTAGCTTGAATGTCGTGGGTGTTTTTCTGCTTTCGTTACGAGAAGTTAATAGTTTGCTTTCTAGTGTTGGACACACTGCTTCTGTTAAGAATTGGGAGTTTAATAGCGTCAAAATATCGGTGCTCGTGTGAACACTTTAGGAGCCATTTCTCATAAGTTAAAAATTTTCATCTTTAGTGAACATATTCTCAAAAACTACTAATAGAAGAATACTCAAATTTTAACAGAGCAAAGTAGTATATGTACTTAAACGGGGCGGGTTTATAAAATGTTAAATACTATAGACAATATTCTTATAAATGTAAATAATTTTAAGAACGAAACTGATTACCGTGACCAAAAAATTATATTATAAAAATTAGTAAAGTTTAAAAAAATGGCTTTGTTAAAATACTTATAAATAATAAATCTACACTCACATAACATTTCAAATCTGTAAATTAATAGTTTCTGAGAAAATATTCCTTACATTAACATTGGCGAGACATTCCGGCTCGCCTTAAACGCAATTTAATGACGAAAGCATTTTGACATCAAGTGGACCACGTCGCTTCCCAACGAACCCTCTTACCGGTAGCGGTAGCTCAGTGCATCAACTGATGCCACTGCAGCGCCTCTGACCGGGAGGTCCTAGGTTCGAGTCCTGATGGCGGCAGGGCTTTCGACGCTAGCCTTTCAGCTAGGTCGAATTCAGTCGCTGTCTGGAGGAGAATTCTAGCGGCCGGCTGCTCTGATCGGTAGTTTTCCGTTGTTTCTCCGATCAACAACAAGCGAATGCCGAAGCAGTACCCTACCAAACGGGCCACGAACCGCGCGCGATCTGTCCTTCCCATTCCTTGTCCTATCCTCTCCCCGTACACACACAATTACACTAACATCCACTATACTACCACATATTCCGGGAGACCGGTCGGGAGCTTAGAGCTTGTCCCGACTGGGGCGGTGCCCCGCTGGTGGGAGAGTCCTGGTTAGGGGGAACCCCACTAGCCGACGGTATGTCGGCGCCGGATCTCGCCATCCAGCGGGAGATCACCGCCATCTCCCGAGAAAAAAAACATGCACTACACTAACGGGACTATTGACCAAAGCAGTTGACGCGCCCGGAAACACGAAAAAACCAAACCAAACCAAACGAAGCCTTAAGTTTTTCTTTCAGAAGATCCACACCTGCAGCTCTCGCTTCACCTCTTTCGGAGTTTTATAAACCTTTTTCTGTCGGCCCGGTGGCCGAGATCGCTAAGGCAGTAGTGTCGTAGTGATCTCGGACTGAAGGGTCGCGGGTTCGAGTTCCGCCTCGGGCATTGTTGTATTTGTGTTCGGTCTTTCACCCCTTATCATCACCATTTCGTTTCATCTTCATAGTTACCATAACGTTAACTCCAATAGTGATCGCTAATGACCTAGATGTTGATGCGATTTTAAATACCCTCCCCCCCAAAAAAAACTTTTTGTAGTTTCGATCCCTCTCAGACGGTCGCCACGCGGATGGTGACAGCTCAACCATGCTCTGACGTAAACTGACTCGGTTTTGCAAAGATTGGTTTTTGTTTCTAACGCAAATTTTAATGATATGAGAATATAAAATTTGTACGAATTGTATGAAGTTTGAATGAAAAGTAATGCCTCCTCCTTTGTAACTCCTCAACAGATGGCAGGACTGGTATGAGGCAGGTTTTGTATTGTTCAGTAGGCTCTCCTCTACAGTTTTTGTTGGCGGGATGCCTTAGAATTGAAGTGTTGTGTTGTTAAATTGTGAAGTACGGAACCCTGAAAGAAACCAGAAAGTCGGTCTATGCGATTTAAGCAACGTGCTACCATTGAACTTTTAACAGCACATTTTGTCGCCCCAAAGGAGAATTATCATAGAACGCAAGCTGTTTAAGATGATTTTCTTTATGTTATTACTGTGCGTGATTGGACGAGTAAGTTTAAAGTTGTTGAAGTGGGATCAGCTAACTGGCATGACAAGAGTAGAGTCGGTCGTTCTGTGACCGCAACCATCGAGTTTCATAGGTAAAACGTTGACAGACTGATTCGGTTCCAATGAAGAAGTTGAGAGGATTGCGAGACGCCTGTTGAAGAAACAGTGTCGAATTCTCCTGTAACGGCTTCAGGAAACTTGTTCATCGTTGGCTGAAATGTTTCCAATTATGTGGGATTTATGTAGAAAAGTGAATAGTGAATAATGAGTGACTAAAAGTGAAAAGTGATAATTAAAGAACATTCTAAAGATTATTTTTCTCAATTACATATTCGAATATCGAGGGGGGCTCAAAGTATCAACTGATGTCACTGCAGTGCCTCTGACCGGGAGGACTTAAGAGTTCGAGTCTCGACGGTGGCAGGGTCTTTGACATTAGCCAATCGGTAGGTCGAATTCAGTCGCTGTCTGGAGGAGAATTCTAGCGGCTGGCAGCTCTAATCGGTAGTTTTCCGTTGTTTCTCCAATCAATACCAGTCGAATGCCACGTTAGTACCATAACAAAAGAGCATCGGACCGCGCGCGATCTTTCCTTCCCTTTCCTAATCTCACCCCTTACTTACACACACTTACACTTACACACAATGCACTAATACATACGTCTGGAGATCGGTCGGGAGCTTAGAGCTTGTTCCGGCTGACGCTGTGCCCCGCTGGTGAGAGATACCTGGCCGTGGAAACCTCCCTGGACAAGAAGATCGGTGCCAGATCTCAACATCCCGCGGGGAAAGATTGTCTCTACTTCCCGCGATAAAAAAGTACTACTTACGGGACTAATGACATTAGCAGTTGACGTGCCCTGAATCACCAATCAATCAATCGAATATCCAGAAAGCCTGCCGGTGTTGCGTTTCGCGGCTGACAGGCCCTGGATTGAATTGTTGCGCCATCGCAGACGGACTTTTTATTTAAGCTTTCTCCTCGGTTGGAGGTACAACAAAAGTCGTTTGTCAGAAGCCTCAGGGCCGGGAGAGGGGCGAGGGAGGGGGCAGTGAGAACCGCCGAGAGGGGCAGCTTTTCGGGTAATGAAATGGTGTCTGGTCGTCCACCCCCAGAGAACTGGCTTTCATCACCAGACTCCGTGTCCGGCCACGACCAGACGTTCCCTCGATATTTATATCGACCTGCTGCCTTCCTGACGGCGAGTGTGTTAAGGCTACTTTACCTTTGCTGTTGGTTAGTGACTTTGTGGATCTTCTTCTTTATTTCCATTCTCACTTTTTATCTATGTAACTAAGGTAGAGTATAATAGCAGTAAACAATATCAAACGTGTGTAAAAAAATAGTTATTGACAATCATTTTTCGTACAGTTACAATATGGTGAATGTAGATAATAATGCAGTGTAATGAGTAAAGACCGGATTTTCATGCAGTAAAACTCTCTAAAATGTGCAGCAAAAACACCAAACGTGCAATAGCATGCAATAAAAAGATTATGACTTTGCAAAACGGTGTTAGGTAGCCTAAAAAATTCCACTTAACAACTTATTTTTTTATTTTGAGCGTGAATTTTAACGTGAATGAAATATAATTCTAATGTTTTTTATTATAATTAAGTTTGTACACATTGTTTAAACAAACCATGTTTTACATTTTAAATATTATTCGCACACAAAATTAAATTAGCATAAAAACTAAAACAAGTAATTACAAAAATACAATTATACCTTCAGAAATCAAAAATAAGACAAAAGACAGAAGAACTGTTCTTAATTGTTTTCATTATAATTTACAATTATGTATATTTTCAAATTATTTCCCGAGAACTTATTACACCTTTATCTTTATGTACTAGTCTGTGTGCCGAGCATTACTCTTCTATGTTACATTCTTTATTACTTACATCGTTACTTCAATGTAACTTCTTCATTACATTACTAAATGTAACTTCATTTTCTGTGCACGTCTTCTAGAATTCAGTGGGAAATACAATTATTCAAATTATCGTTTCCATCTTGTCGCGGCAGGAAGTATTATTCCGAAGCACAATATGATAAGAGCCAAAATTTTTTGCTTATTTATCCTTGAAAGTAGATTTTATTACATGGGAGTTTTTTTTTCTTTCTTTCAAAATTTAAGTAGTATATGACTTAGTGTAGGGATCACTGAATTTTGAAAATGTGCACACAATTCAACTTTTCCCCTTAGCACGTCATACGCAGTTTTAACTGTTTTTTGACGTAAAATAAATAAATAAAAAAATAAATAAATACTCTGACGTCTGTTCCGAGAAATTCGATGAATTTGAAACGCAATGCGCTTGCTAAGCTTCGCGCCCGGACCTAAGGTCAAATTTGACTGGCGCATGCCGTCTCGTATTTGTAAGTTCAGCGAAGACTGACAAAACGGATATATGATCCGTTTGGGAAGATAGACCCCGAACGTAGTAGCTCTTGCTGAGCGACCGCAACCAAGCTCTGCTGCAAAACTCAGATATTTTAATGAGACAATAGGCATGAAAGGTACAGACGCTCAGTTCATAGGGTTAAAAATGCAGAATTGATACATATTGAAAGGCACACTGGTATCACGGACCACTCGAATGCACTGCTGGGTTGTCATAAAAACTTTTTTCTTACATGAAACCTTTAAAAATGATATATTAAAACTAGTGGATAATATAAATATTATATTTTATGCAATAAAACTATAAATCTTGCAAATTCGTCCAGTAAAGTTCAAAAATGGATGATTTTCAGGCAGCATTATCTAAAACGTGCAATCTCGTGCAGTAACCCTCAAACGTGCAATTTCGTGCAAAATAAAACAAGTACTAAAATAACGTCCGTTTCATGATTCAAATTCAAATTTCTCTCAAGGATTCATTCAAGTTAGCAAAGAAAAGATGCAGTAACACGAGAATCTGGTCTTAAGTAATGAGTATAAAGTAGCGGAAGAAACTACAAACAATAGTACTGTAAGAATGTAATAATTTCAAGAAAATACAACTTATAAAGTTGTCAGTTTATTCGAATTATTTAATCATAAGTTACCCTACTTGCATAACGAATTTACCCATAAGATGATTTTTTAGGTATATTATTATTTCTATTCTTCTTCATCTTCTTCTTCTTCTTCTTCTTCTTCTTCTTCTTCTTCTTCTTCTTCTTCTTCTTCTTCTTCTTATTTTAGCAACGCCTCTGACTCAAAAGGTGAGACACACAAATTACCACTTGGTAGGCGAGCCACTTCTTACGAACGTTTGGAGTGTGGAAGGCCACAGTTCATTAAATACTACTCTTTAAATTTTGTTTATTAATAGATTATTTTGCGACCGGGAGCGGTAGCTCAGTGCATCAACTGATGTCTCTGCAGCGCCTCTGACCGGGAGGTCCTAGGTTCGAGTCCTGACGGCGGCAGCTAGGTTGAATTCAGTGCCTGTCTGGAGGAGAATTCTAGCGGCCGGCTGCTCTGATCGGTAGTTTTCCGTGGTTTCTCCGATCAACACCACGCGAATGCCGGAGCAGTACTCTACCAAACGGGCCACGGACCGCGCGCGATCTTCCCTTCCTCTTCCTTGTCCTATCCTCTCTCCCTTACACACACACTTACACTAACATGCACTACACTACTACATATTCCGGGAGACCGGTCGGGAGCTTAGTGCTTGTCCCGGCTGGGGCGGTGCTCCTCTGGTGGGAGAGCCCTGGTTAGGCGGAAACTCCACTAGCCGAAAGTAGGTCGGCGCCGGATCTCGCCATCCAGGGGGGGAGATCACCGCCATATCCCAAGAAAAAACATGCACTACACTAACGGGACCAATGACCAAAGCAGTTGACGTGCCCGTAAACGTGAAAAAATCAATCAATCAATAGAACAATTGCAACCAGTTTATAATGTTAAGATTAATTCAAGGAGTAAAGGTTTTGAAAAGAGCGACGTTTGGGGCGAGATTAAAAATTTGCACGAATGCAATAAAATGATGTCGATTGAGGCTTTCAGTCATGATCTGGGCTGTGCGGGTGACGCTGTGTCGAATGCTGAGGTGTCGTTTTTCAACCATCATATCGTGGTCTTCTTCAGAGCTGTAGTGCGCGAAATGGGTTTCACATCAGATTGGCACACCAAATTGGCAAAAAGTTATCTTCTTCGACCCCCTACATGCAGTAGAAGTTTGTTACATGTAGGCTGAGACGCTCTGTACACGGCGCCCTCCTTCGAGTTGGTGAGGGGGACTCGATGATGAAAAGAGAAGTGATCTCGCAGTTTCTTGGCCTTTTGTACAGCGTACTGATCCGACGATTGGAGTGCGACTTGCTAGCGTCCCCATGACACTATAGCATTGCAATTGTTTTTTAGGGAGGCAGTATCTGATCGGTATCCGAACAGAAAAGACCAAGCACTTGAACAGAAAAGATTCATTCTTCGGGGTGAAACAGAGGATCTGCTTTGTTTTCATATTTTGGTGCATACTCAACAATAAATCAAAGCAATTTTGAGGAAGTCCACGTAAGTATTTGCACTCAATGTTTGTCCATTGTAATTGATTACAAGAACAAAGAAACATGTACAATGAGGCCATTCTTAAGCATAAACACCATACTTTTCAATGTACTTGGTCCTTTATAGCAGCATATTTCCGATATCTTCAAAAGAAAGTGTTTTGAGGGAACAGCAAAACATGTATGCACTGCTTCCTCACCTGTAGGTCCTAGGCAAGTCTTTGGACTCTTAAAGCATCTTTCAGTCAACCAAACAGAAGGTAGTTAAACGTGAAAAGATTGGAACTGTACCCGGGATGCTCTGACACCTCAAAATACAGATCTTCAAAAGCTTCGGCGGCGGTATATGGATCCTTCATAGCAGCATCTTTCGTTGTACATTGTATGTACGTTCGATGTATGTTGCACAACGTCGTACAACGTACATCGTACGTACGGTCGATGTACGTTGTTCTGCAACATAAGAATGTCTTTCGATGAACCATCTCGGCAGAATCTGACTAATGCGCATATGGTTTGCCACGCCATCTATAGTCTGCCATAGGTTATTCCGATTATTTCATGGGACAGACTTGCTCAATATTAGGTCATTAGTGGACGGGGCAAGAATATCTTGCTGCTTTCTTATTCTTCCTGCTTGTTTAACCGCTTTTGAATGGTTCAGTCCACTGGTAAAGTCTTCGGCAAGGAGAAACTTTGCACCCACATTGTGGGCTTAAAGTCTTCTTAGAATTTCTTCCATGAGCCTTTGTTACACTTTCAGATCAGAAAAAAAGCCTGTTATTTCTTGTGCAAACGAAGATAGATGCAGCCATATTTACGACGCAACAGCTGAAATAAATATTTGATCATAACGTCGATTAGGTGATTTGCAATAACCAAAGTGGACGATGGCATCTTAAGGCTGGTAAGTGCCCAAACTGTGCCAATTAAAACAAAACTTCAGACACTTATTGTCATTTCTTCATATATACAAAATTACTTAATATGGGTGGTTTATAAGTTTACTTACAATCAAGGTCAAAGAATTATCTTAAGCTCTAACAAAGCATGTTACTTCAATTGATTGATTGATTGTTAGTGATTCCGGGTAAGTCAACTACTGAAGCCATTAGTCCCGTAAGTGTGGTGCAAAGTGGTTTGGGGGTGTGTAAATGGTGTTTTTTTTCATTGGGAGGTGGCGGTGATCTTCCTCCGCTGGATGGCAAGATCCGGCGCCGACCTACCGTCGACTAACGGGGTTCCCCCAACCAGGTATCTTCCACCAGCGGGGCACCGCCCCAGTCGGGACAAGTTCTATGTCCCCGACCGGTCTCTCGGCATGTGTGGTAGTGTGGTACATGTTAGTGTAGGTGTGTGTTTAAAGGATGACGATAGGACAAGGAAAGGAAAGAAAGATCGCTGTACAATTTGTTTTGAAAAAAAGAGTAGATTTTGTTTAATTTGAACTTGAAATTTACGGAAAAAAATATTTTTTCAGACACCTCTCCAAATTTAACATTTTCCTTCTACGGATACAAGAAAGGACGCTTAAAAGAATGGCACAAGTCTTCTTTTCGTTGAACTCTTCTTTATTTTAAAAAATTCCAAGAACTTAACATTTGAAAATTACAAAATTGAAGAGAAAGAAAGTCTGCTCATAGCTAACACAAATACTAATAAACTAATTAAATTACTAATGTTCTAAGATTTCTAATATAAAGTTAATTTATTACTGCCTTATTATATATTGACACCGCCTCAAACGAAGTGCAGGAAAATAAAACTCCTTTCAATTTCTGCGTACATGGAAAATAGGAAATATTTTTGTTTTTTTCCCTAGTTCCTAAATATTTAACTAAACCATAAGCACCTCTGACTGATAGGAGGATGCATAGTTTTCTTTCAATTTCTGTGCACAATGGAAATTAGAAACATAGATTTTCCCATTTTCAGCAGGAGTATTCAATTTAAAAATGCAAACGAACAGATTTTTTTCAAACAGAATTCCAAAAAAAAAAAAAATTTATATTTATTACTTATGTAACGTGCTAACATGCCACACCTTTTTCATTGAAAATTATGGTTATTAAGTTGGTAAATAACAGAACAAAGCAATGCACATACATATACTTCATTTAGACATTCCTTAATTAATTATTTCCCATTAATTGGAAGTAATTTTATGTACAACTCAGAAAACAATCCATTCTATTTTAAAATTCTATTAAGAAAATGTAGAGTGCATATTTTGGGATTGTGGAAGATAAATACTAGTGTGTTATACTCACGGTATCTTCAATTGTTATTAAATTATTCTCTATTTTTTATTAAGATACATTGTTATCGAAACATTTAAAATAATTTCTTCAAATAGAAAAATTCTCTGAACTCCTTTTGAAATTGGTCTAAACAAGACTACGGTTACATTCTTGAGAAATTAGAATGATCTCATATTTATTTGTAGACTATTGAAGCAAGAATTAGGTCTAAGATTGATAATCGAATTCTTTTGAATATGTGAATTAAATCTTTGTGTTTTGGATTTCAATTTTAAAAATTGAAGATCACTTTTTAAATTGTTAATTTTGCGGTAACTCACATACGTCAAAGACTCGATATGTAAATGGTAATCTTAAATTAATTTACTTTCAAGTTTAATTTTCCTCAACATTTTTTAAAATTTCAGTTATAATTTTTTGTTATATTTTCATTTAATCTACTGTCTGAAGGCTTTTTCTTCAGAAACTTCACATATGAATCCAGTATTCGATTCACACATACGATCATTGAGCAAGGCATTTGTATCTATTGTTCCGCAGTATCTGCCAAAAAAATTGTCTGGTTGTTTTGCCCACTTCGTGTATCCGGTTCTTGATAAAGGTTCACCTGTGAAAAGAAAACATACCAATTTGTTAAAACTGTACGAAACATTCGGAAATACCAAATGTTTATGCACTTTGCCAAAGTAATTTAAAATATGTCGTGTGTGAAAGAACTTCTTTGAATGTTGAAATCTTCAACGTTATTTCTGAAGATCATGGAATTATGCAATGTAAAGAGCAAGATCGATCTCAAGGAAGGAAATATGAATGAAGGCAAGGACAATGATACAATCTGCTTTTAGACATCAGTGAGAAGGTAATATTCTGTTTTTGTTGACAAACATTTGAAAATTAATTCATTATTTCCAGAACTCATTGTAACAACCTCACGCACTCTATTGCTGTGGCGTTCGGCGCAATCATCCTTTCCTATATTATTTCAGTCGTACAGATGTGCTTTGCGACTCCCACATGCAACCAGTCTTTATAAATGAGGTATCTAAAAAAAGAGAATTTCACAGACGTGGCGAAATGCACGTTAACTTTAAGAATATGAGGGATTTGTTAAAAAACCCACATAAATATTCATATCAAATTCAATTCGCAATACTAAGGCAGCATTGTTGAAATCTATATAGTTATGTAACTACAAAACGAAGCTTTCTAGGGCGTTAAAATCTGGAAATTTGAGGCCAAACACCGCATCAAAACGTTTCTCACACCGTAAATCTGCAGGATGAGATCTTCGACATTCTACTGCATTTTTGCTGGTTCGGTCCTTCTACTTCACATGCAGAAGTCTCGTTATTTAGTCTCAAGTTACGTTACTTACTTAGAAATTTAACAGTTTCGTGCCTAAAATCACGACTCATAACCGTCGAATTAACATACATTACGATTAAATAAATTCTTCCATTACAAATTTCTGATTCTTTCATTAAAAATCCGACGGGAGTATTTTCCTGGTACCCTTTTATTTGATTATTCTACCAAATTTTCACTCAGTATTTTCATAGGCATTTAACCCGCCAATAGCCCGATGGATGTAGCGAGGTTGATCCATCATGATAAATTTATTTGGTCATATAGACCGTCTTTACAGAGGCTCGGTTACCTATGTTATTTACGTATGCTATTTTTATTTCCTTCTCACGCAAAATTGTGAATTTTTTCAGTGTACATTTGGCATCAAACAAGCATCATGCATTAGTTACATTATATTTAACATTATAACGGAAAAACATACTTACAATCTATAACAAAATAAACCGTTTTACTCAACATCTTCCGTATATTTTCGCTTTCTCACTTTTTCAAAAATTGTAAATGCGTCGTTTTCGGTCTCTATATATAGAAGATCGGGAAGTAAATGGAGGCGAACGCATGCACGCACGAGCGCGCACGCATACACACATACATACATACACAGACTGTAATATTCCGATAATTAATCTCTAATAATACTGAATTACTATTTACCACTTGGGCATGCTATTAGAACTCAATTGATAATTATCTATAAATATTTACACTGATTATTAACTATTTTCTATGAATATTTTAATTGATTTGTCCTGCTCTGCTCAGAGATTTACTTTATATTGAAATATTAATTATGTTGATTTTATTACCATTTATGATATACAACATGTTAAATCTTACCTCGCAGTATGCAGACGTGCTCTCTGTACACACGCGCAATTTCTGAAAGTTCTGTTAATGAATTTTTTTTAAATGATCGAAACTGTCTACAAATTATCAGCCTTGTTCCAAGAAAATAAATTAAACATTTATTAACGATTTAGTATAGCAATACTAAATGAGCTCATCCTATTATCTTCCTATTTTTTGATAAAAAAATTATTCTTCCTATGCAAGTCAAATTAAAGTTCGTGGCGTACTGATATCTTCATGCGCATTGAAGACTTCTCGGTTGAACGCCGGTGAAATGTCCATCACGTCTTCTTTCTTGATGTCAATTTTATTGTCCGTGATGTTTCTCAATGTCAAATTCTAATTAAAATGTTTCCCGTGATTCTGTTAGTTCATTTTCGGTTTTCTGAATATTTGTTCTAATTTATTACGCGTCCGCGAAACATCCTTATTCTGTACCACGTGTGGGTATCTATTCGCGACTACTACTCGCGCAACTTTTCTTGAACGATGACCTTGCTTTCCCTCCCTTCAGCAATAACAAGTTGAAGGCAAAAGCTCGCAGCGATCACTGATGACAACATTACAAGCATTAAAACATCGTTGGCGCGAAACAGAAGCTAGTCAAAGATAGATGTTTTCATAGTAAAGAAATTCCGCTCAGGTTTATTATCAGTATCTAAAGAAATGGCTGGTAAGGTCTAGGTCATCCAACTGAGGCACCTAATACTCCTATATAGTGCCCTTGCTGTTGCCTACCCAGAGCGATGACCTGGCCGCACACGTAGCAGGTTGACTTTGATTTTTCGGAGGTTGGAGTTACTGTAAATACTCTTATGGTCAACTTTGTAATTAATGTCCCCCTTCCGCCAGCATTTTCTCAATCCATCGTTCAAGAAAAGTTGCGCGAGTAGTACCTAATGTTCAATAATAATTGCTCACTGCAAGAAACATCTATGATTCTTCCCTATTCTAATTTCGTTCCCGAATATATGTACGTTCCAAATTCCAATTCACATTTAAAATATTTTTAAAATTCTTTAAGTTTCTGATATTAGGACTTCGAACAATATCGAACACAATTCCGTACACTTGCCTTCTACATCCGTCACTATCTCTGAAATAATATCGCGCCCATCTGATGGAGTTCGCAACGTACCAAGCAGATGTGTCTCGGTCAACAGCTCGCGTCGTAAGACAGCGCAATTGAATTTTCATCCAATTACATCTCCCTACACTTACATTGTTTTTTTCATTTCATGGGCCTTTGCGTTTTCCTCTTCCGACGTGTCATGACATTTGTTGATGTTCTCGGGACTACTTTATTACTGGTCGCCCTGACAACCTGCATTCCTTGACTTTCCCACATTCTGTATGCCTAAATTGCACGAATCGACATATTATTTGCTAAATATCCCGATGTCGTTCATATTAATAAAAACGGGGGTCTTTCTGGCTTAACACAATACACACATACATGCAGATTATCACATACATACAGACACATACATGTACATACATACATACACATAGAGGCGCGCAGAAAGTTGCTGTTGTATTTGTCGAAGGTGAATCAGGGAGGGAAAGACATTCCTACCTAAGGAGACAAAAACTTTGCTTCCCTTAATCAACAATTAAGGCTTTCCGCCTTGAAATAGGCGTGGCTAGCATAGTTAGACTTTCTGAACCAATCAGGCCAAAAATAATTTTTATTTCAAAATTTCTTACTCTTTGTTCGTCTATGTATAACTTTAGCGCAGAAACCATACATCGGATTTTTCCCAAAATGAATATTTCCTGATCGATCTAGCCCGACTCAAGGCTCTGCGAATCTGAAACGAAACATTTAAGTTTTGGGGATATTATTTTACATGAAGGCTCTGGGGCAATTTTCTGAATTTTCTCAAAAAGGCCCATATTGTTTGTTTAATTTTTTTTTTCAGAATAGAGCGAAGTACACAAAAAAGTGGTGGAGGTGCGATTTCCGATTAATCATCTGAATTTTGGGAAATTGCAAATGTTATCCATTTTATTACATTATTATTATTATTATTATTATTATTATTATTATTATTATTATTATTATTATTATTATTACATTACCGTAACACATTTGCAAATCGGTCTCATGAACCAAGGGTTTGGGGTAGGCGCGCAGTAGTTCGCTGACCCGAAGACTTTGGGTTTGAAATCGACGGCAGTCATGTGTTCAATTGTGTTTGCGACGTTGAGAGGCATTCTCAGTCCCTCGTTCATTACCTTGTAAAAGTTCTCCCGAAACTTAATGAATTCATAATGTTTATGCCCATGTGAACGTGTTTGTGTAGTAATAAAATATTTGGAGATAATGTCCTGGAAAAGTATATGTCTTCGTCGCAAGGAGATAAATGTCATGGCCGTGTTAAATATTTTCAAATACTCCTTACCTGTGACAGTTTTCCATTCTTGTTCTTCGTCCAAGAAATAAATGCCAATGAACAAGTGGGAGAATTCATTATTCCGGTAAAAAATCAACTTAAATAATTCGGCCTCTTCCTGTAAAAGAGATCGTACGTAATATGATGTATAAACTGTTCAAAAACTTACTTTTAATAACACACTGAGGACACAACAGCAACATAAATTTTTTTTACAAATGATAATCACATTTTATTTTGATGTGTATAATAGACATTAGGCACGTTGTTCATCGTTATAGCAATAATTTTTACTTTCTCGCATACGTACGTATATATGAAATTATATACTACGTAGCATTGAGTAAGTTATGTCTGCGGAAAATTGATTTCGTGATTTGAACGGAAATATACGTTTTGGGGTTCCCTTAAACCGAAAAAGGGTGTTTTTTTCTTTTCTTTTTTGTTTCCAAAACGACCGTCCGACTGACTGTCCGTCCGTCTGCCAACACTGCTAGCGCTTAAACCGTACCTTGATTTTTTTCCAAATTGATATTCCCCGATCGATCTGTCTCGAGTCGAAGTTTTGCGATTTTTAAAAAAATTCTTTAAAATTTGGGGGTGCCATAAAGCCCCTGGGATATTTTCAAGATTTTCTCAAAAATGGCTTCAAATGTTTTCTTTAATTTTTTTAAAAGAGTGGAGTGAAATGCACTTACAATGATGACATACGACTGTTTTTAACTATTAACTCTGAGTTTTGGAAAATCGGAAAAGTTTGCAGTTTTTTGAATCACTACAAAACTAAAGATAGAAATTTTTTCTTCGAATAAAATTTGTTCTCCAAATTTGGTTCTTTTATTGAGGTGCTATACATTATTTTGAATTTTTTGGTAGTTTTCACACAATATTGCGTGAAGTATTTGCAATATTAAAAAATGAGAAAACCATGATTTCCTCAAAAACGAATCCAAATTTTTCCTTTAAACTTTTAGTAAGGATACTATGTACTCTAAATGTACTAGGAGACGACATAAACGCCCTTGTGCTCTATTCTAAGACCTATTATTTAAAGGTGAAATTTCTAATTCTCGACAATTTTGGCAACCGACACTACTGAAGAACGTTGAAGATACGTAAAACAGAAGCTCTCATGACTGTAGTTTGAATATGAAAATTTTATAATGATTTTAAAACAAAGGATGAATGAATTATATTACAATGAATTCGAGAAGAATAAATGTATTGCTGCATTTTAGCATATTTACTACGGCGTGTATCTTAAAAGTATTGCAATAGAGTGATTAAGTGAGGAACTAATATGTGGTATTTTTCTTACAACTTCTTACGTCTTTCTTTTATACTGCTCAATTTTAAAATATCCTACTACCGCTCATCTAACTAATTTCTTTGCTTCAGTTCTCACGTTATTCAGCCGAGAGAATGTTGAATGGATTTGGGCGTCATTGAACGACTGAACGAGGCAACGGACGAGCGAAGTCGTGAGTAATTTCAACGCACGGGCCACGAATCTTGAACGCCGGCCCCATTTACCGTACTCGGCCACTCCCAGAAGCCGCTGCAGAAGTTGCAACGCTGGATTGTTGCCATGTGAGTCAATGAACCCCCTGCAATTATCTGCATTTGTATACTCTTTCTGATAGATATAGAGCGATTTTCCTAAGGATGACCCAAAGTGAAAGCTACTGCTGGCAACATAACTGAAGGTTCTGTGGGCGTTGTGCCCTTGAGACCATTAGACCCCCTTCCCTCATTCGTTCGTTTGCAGTTGGCTAACTTGTAAATGGCTTCGACATTTCCTTTTGTGGTGTCATTGTCCGTCAAAAATATAGTGCGCCGCGAGAAATAATTGAACTTCGGAAGTGCAGTGTTATGTGCTCTTCTGTAAAAAATATTTTTTTTCTATAAACATTACATTGAATTTACTTTTTGTGTGATAAATATTATGTTTATTTTAAAACTGAGACTTGAATGCGAGATGCGTACCGGTGTACGTGTTTCCGACTTAAAATAATTTTTCTTTCTATTTACATTCGTGGCAGTTTTCTTTTACTTATTGTGAGAACATGTTAAGAGATTTTCCACTTACGTAATTAAATGTAAATATTTCCCGGACTCACGTAGGTGCATATACCTCAGCGAAACTCTTAGACTTCGTAGGGATGTTTTCACAAGAGCCATTATCACTCTACGAAGGGGTGTCGCTGAACAGCTGTCGCGGCGGAGGGATACTTGTCTGAAATAATGTGATATTCACTTGTTTTCGCGAACTGTCACTTTGGCTCATTCTTAGGAAAATCGTTCTATAAACGGGTAGAATTATCAACAGTATTTCAACTCAAAGTTATATCAAAGATTCCGTTCCGATTTTATAACTAGCATTGCGACATACAGTCAAGGTTATAACGCCTGCGAGCTTATAGAGTCCAATAGACGACATTAGTTAAAGTCAGATGTTATAAATAATAGGGGATCTTTTATTATTTTTGTAAAAAAGTCTTGACTAGAAAAGTAACGAACTGAAAATTTTGTTTGATTAGTTACGTACCTTCACGAACTGGAAAACATTATTGAAGATAATTTATTTAGTAGTAGTGAAAGTGAATGTTCATTTAGAGGATGAATTGAAACAATAAGTAATTAACCAAATATAAATATTCATGCAAACAATTACGCAATCTGATATGACAACACTTGTAAATATGTACATTAGGTTTCCATAATTTATGTAGATTTAGATCATTATTTTTTCTTAGGTTGATATTTCAAGACTCAAATATTTCTGTTTTTGTAGGAATGTAAACATGTTTCTTATGAATGTACTTTTTATTTTTTGTATTGGTGTTTTATTCGATTTTCAATAATTTTGATTCTGTTTTATGTATTGTTTCTATTATACACATTTGGCATTGAAAGTTTATACCTTGATCATTGAGGATAATAACTGCACGTTCTTGATTTTTGTGTTTGTTGAGAAAGAATATATCTTCTATTTAAAGGGCAAATGGTATTAGACCATTTCTTTCATTTCCAAATGGAAACAACGAAACCCCAACGCAGGTCACGGTCTAAAAATTCCTGTAGCTGTATTTATTCTCGCAACATCCAGTGTGAAGCCAGATGTGAGGCAGTGTGGGCCATGGATTGAGCATTTTTTTTATTTTACATGCATGAGTCATCGTGACCAGGAACTAACAGGAAACTGAAAATCCGAGGGGTGACAATATAATGGAATGGTAACGAATTCGCATATCATTATAGGCATGATGATTTTGTCTTGTGATTGAAGAATCGCATTCCAAAACGTCCCGAAGAATAAATTCTATGTAAAGCAAGAACTGCGAGCTCACCGCGCTGTTGATGATACCCAGGTGTGCTCCATCTGCGGCGCAAAGAGCTCTCGCCTGGTGCCAGTTCACCCGCGTCTTGTAGGCCTTGTAGAAGCCGAAGCCCTGGAAGGGGACCAACACTTTCCAAGGCAGTCGGAACAGGACGCCCCCTTGGCGGGGCACGTCGTCACAGAGGGGGCAGAGAGAGCGGGGCAGCTGGGCTTGGGGCACACCGCCGGAGGGCACGCGGGCTGCGGGCATGTGGGTGCAGGGCACACCGGCAACGGGCAGGACAGGTTAGGGCATGGCGGGATGGTTGGCGCGGGAGCGGGAGGAGGGCACGTGGGGAAAGCCGGCAGCGTTGGGCACTTGGGCTGCGGGCAAACGGGCTTGGGGCAGGAGAGATTGGGGCATGGCGGGAATTTGGCGCGGGAGCGGGGGGAGGGCACTTGGGGATAGGCGGCAGCGATGGGCATTGAGGCTGTGGACAGACGGGTTCCGGGCACACGGGCTCTGGGCAGATGGGCTGGGGGCACTCGTTGGGCAGACGGCGGCGTACATGGCCCGATTGCGGCGGTGGAGCCGGCACGCCCCTCGTAAAGGCCTCATCGTGACGCCCCGCCGCGCCCTGCGCCAACAGCACCAAGATAATGGCAGCGACAACTCTGCGGGAAGAAGTATTATTTGCCTCGCGATTTAAGCGCGAGGTCAGCGAGATGCACTCTTCATCCAATTTATTTTAAAATTCGACCATACGACCTGTGCAGTGGGATGCTAATGGCAGCGACAACTCTGCGGGAAGAAGTATTCTTTGCCTCGCGGTTGAAGCGCGAGGTCAGCGAGATGCACTCTTCATCCAATTTATTTTAAAATACGACCATACGGCCTGTGCAGTGGGAATGCAAATAGCAGCAACTCTGCGCGAAGAAGTATTATTTGCCTCGCGGTTTAAGCGCGAGGTCAGCGAAATGCACTCTTCATCCAATTTATTTTAAAATACGACATACGACCTGTGCAGTGGGAAGCAAATACGAAGAAGTATTATTTGCCTCGCGGTTTAAGCGCGAGGTCAGCGAAATGCACTCTTCATCCAATTTATTTTAAAATACGACCATACGACCTGTGCAGTGGGAAAGCAAATAGCAGCGACAACTCTGCGCGAAGAAGTATTATTTGCCTCGGGTTTAAGCGCGAGGTCAGCGAGATGCACTCTTCATCCAATTTATTTTAAAATACGACCATACGACCTGTGCAGTGGGAATGCAAAGCGACAACGCCGAAGAAGTATTATTTGCCTCGGAGTTTAAGCGCGAGGTCAGCGAAATGCACTCTTCATCCAATTTATTTTAAAATACGACCATACGATCTGTGCAGTGGGATGCCAATGGTGGAGATCAACGACCAATTCCAGCGTATCTTTTACAATTGAAAAACTAAAAATTGCAGATTTGACTGAAAATTTGCAAATTTTGCAAATTTGACTGATTTTGACTGACTTGCAGGAAAACTGAAACTTGCAATGATTATAGTACAGTGCTAATACCAACTTGTACCAATTGTTCTTATAGTTATTTATGCACCAAGGGCATTCTAAAGTTTCTAATGATCAAGCGAGGCTTTCGTGCTTTTTGTCGCCCGAGGTCATTCAGAGAATTTTCATGATTTAGACTTACGTATTTACTAATGAACTAGATGATAACTTGACTTATTTATTTATTTTACGTCAAAAAACAGTTAAAACTGCGTATGACATGCCATGGAGAAAAGTGAATTGTGTGCACATTTTCAAAATTCTGTGATCCTACACTAATCACTCATGTATCGAGGTGGGATTATATCTGATCGAGATGGGGTGAGTGACGACGTTGGATATACATTTCCACTATCGACAAGCTCGCGTTAAGCGATGCAGACCCAGTTTCATCTGTTCAAAAGTCTAACGTATAATAACACTTGTCAAACTGCAATTTTATTTTGATCAGATTTCAAACCATACTTTCTCCTTCTTACTTGAAGTAGACAACTATTGTAACTGGAGTGCATAGCAACTCATTGTAACGTTATTAATATTTAAGAGATACAATTAAAAATCTGTTAATGTTTAATTTTTATTACCCCTGTAATAGAAGCCTTTAGAAAAAATACTGGAGCTCAAACATTAATTATGATGGAAAAGAGGTTAATATCCTACCATTGCCGCTTTTTTAAAACAAACCTCACTAAAAATATTGAATACACATTATTTACAATGCTTGATTCGTACACATCTTCAAAATTTTAATTTTCAATAAACATATCCAAAATGTTACTAATTCTGCAAAATATTGACACTTTAACGGCAGTTCACGCTTTTCGTTGAATATGTTAATGAAAGCAATTTCCGTATTTATTCTGTGGGCAAGTGCAAATGTAAATAAAGAGCGTACCTTTCTTTCATTGTCGACTCGAAAGCGTGGACTGGAAGTGCGGTTGCTAGCTGAAATGCGAGTTGTCTACAGATAAGAGAACGTCTGTACGGTCACAATGTGTATACGCTCCACGTATCCAACGGGATTCCCAGAAGACCACAAAAAGTTCCCGGAACCTGTGGTTTTATGCGTTAGATAAGGCCCTAAAACAGCGAGATCGGTTTGCTAGCCCTGCTCGCCTCGCGCTATAATGACCATCTTAGGTGGCTCGGGGTATCAACTGATGTCTCTGCAGTGCATCAGACAGGGAGGTCCTAGGGTTCGAATCCCGACGGTGGCAGGATTTTCAACACTAACTGGATACATAGGTCCAATTCAGCCGCTGCCTGGAGGAATTGTAGCGGCCGGCTGCTCTGATCCATAGTTTGCCTTGTTTTTTCCGATCAACACCAGGTGAATGCCGGAGCAATATCCTAAAAAAGCTGTCACAAAACCGCGCGCGATATTTCCTTTCTCTTCCTTGTCCTATCGTCACCTTGCGTACACGCACTTACACTCACATACACTATAGTACCACACACGCCGGGAGACCAGTCGAGAGCGTAGAGCTTGTCCCAGCTGGGGCTGTGCCATGCTGGAGGGAGAACCTGTTGAGCCGACGACGGCTAGCTCCGCGCCGGTTTTCGCCTTCCAGCAGGGAAAAATGACCCCCACATCCCGTAATAAAACATGTAATTACGGGACTAATGACCATAGCAGTTGGCAACAACCACAGCAGTTATTTATTTTTCGGTCAGAAAACAGTTAAAACTGTGTATGACGTGCTATGAGGAGAAGTGAATTCTGTGCACGTTTCCAAAATTCTGTGATCTCTACAGTACGTCATATACTACTTGAATTTTCAATTAATAATAAAAAACGCTCCCATTTAATAAAATCTATTTTCAAGAATAAATAAGCAATACTCTTATCCATGATAGCCTTCGTCAAGGAATAATACTTCCTACCGCAACAACACGGAAACGATAATTGGTTTCTTTTATACTTTTGCTATCACAACAATGGGTTCCATTTTCTACATTTCTAAACGTCTACATGCAATTTGTACCGTTCTTTGTATCTTCTTAATTCGCGGTTCGATTTTCCTGATTTTCGCTTTATATATTTCCTGAAATTCTGTTCTGACCATTGTTTATATTGCCCTTTCACGCTTTTCGCGTTTTCCGTTAATTTCTAAAAATTATGTCCGCGTCGTCGTCGTCTATTGTTTCTTCTGCTGTTTAATGTCTACCTGATGAAATAAAATTTTGCTTTCGGGATCTGCGCGTTCTGGGGTTGTTGCAAATCATTACAATATATATATATATATATATATATATATATATATATATATATATAACTTACGCAGCCTTTGGTCACGCGAGAGGTGTCAATTGTTTTATTCGTACACCAAAGAAGACGGAACATATACAAACTAGAGGTGCTAGAGAATGGCACATACTTTCTCGTAGTAAAGTCTTCTAATATCCATGGTGTGGACTGTATTGCCCTTTCTTCTTACCAGCTACCATCTGTTGCCGCCCAAAGAAAGATTTTTTGAAATTTTCTCAACTTTTCGGTTTCCAAATAGTGGAACCGGAATATTAATTTCAAAATATGAAAGAAGAGTAAAACCTGATCCTAAAGAGCTATTTTCATTGAAAAATTTGGAGCCGCCTTTAAGAAAATGGCAATAAACTTTGTTGTAGATGCGAAATTTGAAGCTATTTTTCACAGCAATGTATTGAATTTTCGAAAAACTTAATTTGAAGTAATTTGAAGACCTTCCAACATTTGGAGAACATTGTTTCCAAATGTGTTAAGTTAGCCTTTGGCAGAGGCCTTTCAAACTTCTAAGTTTGGGGAAGGAAGTACTTCTTTCTCGATTTGCAGCCGCTTCTTGGAACAGAAACTTCAACGTTAAGAAGTAGGGGCAATTTAGAAGAAACCATGGTGAAAATAACATTTATTTCCACCATGGAAGAAACCACAGAGTTGAATGGCGGTATGAATCAAAGAATTAGGTATTAAGCATCATTACTATCTATACTAATAAAAATGAATTTAACGACATGTAATGGACATCCATTCCACAAAAATGAGTGTATGAATAGATACGAAAAATTTACAGGCTCTTCTTCAGGACTTGACGCAGTGTCCTTGCAAACTTTGGTAAAGATTAATACAACACAAATGCGAAAAATAAATAATTTAAATAATATGCTGGTAGATGCACCACGGTCGTTATTTTTCGCCTGTCGCTAAGAGACGGTTTCCTGATATATTCCGCCAGGAGCGGTGCGTTAGAATCACAGAGTAAGCTCAGGGGGATGGCTGTGTGACCAATCTCCATGAAAGTTGGCACAACTATGTGTTTTCATGGAGGTTTTTATGCTGTTAATATTTTGTACCTCCACTGGAAGGCGCTGCAGCACAAGATTACGCTTCACTTAAATGTAATTCCCAATCATGGAAACCCAGCTTCATTGTTGCTGGGCGTTGCCGTGTGACGTGGGGCGAGGCGGAGGAGGCCAGGAGGAACCAGCAATGCAAGATGGAGAGAGAAGGGAGGGAAAGAGATCGAGGGAAAGAGAGAAAAAGGGAAAAAAGGGGAAAAGACAGGAGGGAAAAGAGAAAGAAGAGGAAAGATAGAGAAAGGGAAGAGGGAGAAAGAGTAAATGAGAGAGAGGGGAGAAAATGTCAGGGAGAAAGAGAGAGGGGGAAAGGATGAAAGCGGAAAGGGAGAGGGACAAGGGAAAGAAGGGGGAAGAGAAAGAAGGGGAAATGATAAAGAGAGAAATAGAAAGGGAAAGAGAGAGAGGGAAAAAAGAAGTCGGGAAAAAGAGGGAGGGAAAAGCGAGAACGAAAGGGAGATGAAAAAAGAGGAGAGAGAGTGAGGGAAAAAGAGAGTATTAAACTGTTAGACAACATGGCCTTAGAATCTGTTTTTAACCTTAAATATTGAAGAAAATACCTGTGTTGGGCGTAAGGAAATCGAATTTCTTTGTTTTATCTCATTCTTGTGTGTATGAAGTTCTCACTGTTCAAACGCGCCAACACGGAGAATACAGAACCATGGAAATTGCGTCAACGACATCGCATAAACGATTCAACTTTGAGTGCAGTCGGCAATGGCGTATTACTAGTTTTTTACGCGCGAGGCGAATCGCTCTTTACTCTGCTGTTGATTTCCAAACAATACGCGCTCGCTCTCCGTATTATAGGGAAAGAGCCAATTTCCGCAAATGTCGACAATGCATAATTCTGCATCTTCCTGCGCGCTCACTCGCCTCGTGTGTCTGGGAGGAAATGCGCCCTGTGGACTCTCCTAGAAGCAGTTCGAGAGGAGATTCTAAGACAAATATTTTCTCTGTGTAATGCAGTCGTTGTCTTTTTGAGGGAAAAATAATCTCAGGCGTTTGAAATGCACGCCCTTGGGTGTTATTTCATCCCAAATAATAGTTATAATTGTTTAAAATTGTTGTTAGGCGCCAAATTTGAATTTGGCCGCGTATGTGTAAAAGATTAATATTCGTTCTTATTATTCATTATAATAAGAATAATGTATACGACAAAGATTGCAATTTATTTTCAATTACTTTTCTTGTGATGCTCAGTATAGTCTCTAATTGCATAGAAACAGTTATGCAGTAGAAACGATTTCACTTGGGATTTAAACTTTTCTATCGAATTTAATCGTTTAATGTCATCTGGCAAAGTGTTGTAAAATAATGTACATGTATTGTATGTGAATTTTTTGTAATGGGCTGTTGATACTGTCACCTGATGAATATGATATCTACGTCGAGTGTTATAGTAATAGACATCGGCATTTTTTGAAAATAAATTCCCGCCCTTAAGCAAGTCATTTTTGACAAAAAAGCTGTTCGATACAGAACGTTTTACATGTATTATTTTTGTATGAAAGTTGGAGTTGTTGACTCTGGAACGTTTGAATACATGTTCGCCAACTCGATTACTTACCTCCGATAGCTTGAAGGACCAGTGTACTTGAAAAACCAAGTACACTCGCCCAATTCCTGCAATTAGTTATATTTACAGGGAGAAGTTGGTATTATTAGGGGAGAATCAGAATGTATTACTAGAATTAATACATATATTTAAGTTGTAGTTATTACAATAAGTTAATATGAGAAGATAGCTTGTAAAGGCATAAATGGTGATACCTTGTAGAGGCATAAATTATGAAAATAACAAGAACACACACTGGTGTAGTTTAGATTAAATATAATAATAATAATAATAATAATAATAATAATAATAATAATAATATAATAATATAATAATAATAATAATAATAATAATAATAATAATAATATGCCATGACTAAAACACTCTAAAACATGCTTTGGAAACATCAGTATGTATGATAGGCATGAATAAGAAGAGACTGAACCAAACAGAAAATTGCACTAGATTTCACTCATCATGTAAGGAAAAAGAAAACGGCATTGACGTTGGATGACTTGAAGGAGTCCAATCACCACAGCGCGATATGATGAGGAGGCGCCCCGCCCACGTAGGAGACCCCGTTTCCGTTGAAGCCACTGGGCGCGACCCCTCCAAGCTATGTGGTTCAAGTCGGCGCAGGCTGGACCCTCGCGAGAATACAAAGATATCACTCCCCGACGGAAGGCGAGCAGACATGCAGATTATAGTAGATAATATTCACCATGCTAAATAATGCACTTCATTTCCACGTTGGTAGAGCTTGTTACCTGATAGCAGTAGCGGCTTGTAGGTTAGTGTCAGTGTGCAATGGCACCACCAACAAAAAGGAAGGAAAGGAAATTTTCACCACAAACGTGTGTATAAAATATCGCTTCTTCAATGCATTATTTTTATAGTAATTTATTTGCACGAGCGCGTAGTCATTCAATGTCCTATCAATATTCTCTTCAAAAGGACAAGGCGTAATGCTATCTATAGGCTTCCTCCTGAACCTCTGAGGCACCTATGGACTGGCGCCATGTCTGCCCATTTAACTCTATAAAGAACCCTGAATTTGTTTCCATGCGTCTCTTATGTATCAGATGGTGCCAATGAAAAGTGGCACAGTAGTTTACGTTCTGCTCCACAGAGAGCGCCAATAGCTCTATCTTCATCGAGCAGATCTCTCGGCCACGATGACCCCGATGACCTGGTGTTTCGCACATGGAGACGCGGCGTACGCCGTGGGCGTAAGGCGAACTCAGGAAGCTGTGACTTCTTGAGATTACTGTGGGCGCTAAGGCTTTCAAGCTGAGAATATTTATTTGCTCTTCTTTTTTTCAGTTTAATCTTCATTTTAAATTAATAAACACGGTCACTGAACAATTAAATTTTGTTGCCCATGACTTCGATTTTAAAGATTACTAAACCACTTTTAAAACATTGCATCGATGTTTAAAAACATAGGTGGTTTTTAATCGATGTCGCATTACTAACAGGCACCACCAAAAAAATTCGGCACCGGCCGCCACTGCCTGATGATATGAGTGTACGTGCCGCAAGTGCAATAATCATATGCATGTAATTAAACTAATCAATCACTGTTCAGAGCACACACGATAAAAAATACAGTTCATTGTGCAAATGCAAGAATGACATTAACCAGATCACTACAGTGGTAAATTAACTATTTATCACATACATATTCCCATGACATAAGAATTGTTCTGCACGTCTATCTTGCTTACTGATTTCAAACAAGCATAACAGATTGTGAGGCTGAGCAAATAAATTGATTCGGATTAGTTCATCATTAAATTGACACTGATCTGTTGGAACATGTTCAAAAATCTTACACACACGTATACTGTAGAAGTTGTAGTGTGAAGAATGTAAAAGCAACACGAGTGCGAGCGAGACACAGGTGCTTCTGCTCTGTGTAAAATCGTTGGCTCTATTGTGATTGCGAATGAGACGGAGCGGCGATTTCGGGGGCGGATGGCATTCAGCTAATTCGATGCAGCCTTTTAGATATGCAATTAAAAGAATTGTGGACAGTGTTTTGATTATAACTAAATTAGTTATGAGGTTGAAAATCAAATAGAAATTTAAGAATTTCAGTGCGCTAATTTTTAAATCATCTAAATGTAATGATTCTCGAATAGCATCACTCGTGAGGTTACAGGTATGCATATATCTGCATAATGTTCATAAGAAGAGAGATTATGATTTATTCAAACAAAAGTAAATAAATTTTATAGTAGCATTATACGATGTTCTCTATTCTTGTTTTCTTCTTTACATTCGATTACCAATTATTAACAAAATGTTACTTGTATAAGACTAAACAATATATATTTCGTTATTTCATTTAAGGACTCTAAGCACATTGGATTCAGGAGGGGAAAATACCATTGTATCGTATTTAAAACAATGTATATTTTAACTGTCGATATTTTTCATGGAAATCGAAAACCTTTTGGGGATGTAATAAAATACCGGTGAATTGATATTTTGATGTAATTTGCCATCGCTTCATGTACGTCACTGAAATAAGTGTGAAATCTGGATATTTAATTACATAGACTTACTGGCTCTCTGAACTGTTTGAATATGCAGATCACGCATGCGCTAGTACCGAATATTCATCCAAATTCTGATATAATTTATGTACCTACATTAATTGCCAAGAGCACTGCATACTGGCTGATTTGAAAACTCCGCCGCTAGATGGCAGCAGTGATCGTAACCGATCAAAACTGTCATATTCAAATTCGTCGTAAAGCCATTACCAATGTATTCCAATAACTGGTAATCCAACATGTGTCGCATGGTAATCGCAGCAAAGCCTTCATTTCAGTTCCGAGCCGCCTCAGCGCTTGCGCAGTATGCTCGTCTTGGGTATGCAATTGAAACGGCGGATACTACACCTCGGCGCTGCGCCGATCGTCCCGTGCATCCAGCAAGAGGGAGCGCAGCGCCGCGCAGCCCCACCCCAACCCCCCACGAGGCGCAGCACGCGCGCGCAGATGACACTCGCATCGCGGCGTATCGTCCGCTCCCACAGGAACGCCAGCAGGGCCACCGAGAGCCCCGCCGCAAGCAGAAGGAACGGCCCGGCCAGTTGATTGGCGCGCAGCGGCTCCGGCGCCAACTGAGCTTCCGCCAGCATTTGGCCGTCCAGAGCTCGAAGGTGACGTTGCGCTGCCATCCAATATCCATACACCCCTCCTTGCACCACGCGATGGACGATACTTTTGAACCTCTCAGTGAAGAAATGATTTCTTCTTACTCTGTACGTATGGTGAACTGGAGTATAGAGACGTTCCTTGACTACATGTATACTTGTTTGTTGGTTCTGAAAATTTCCAACAAGTGAAACAAACGTAAGTTGAGATGTTACTATTGCACTTCGGTTCCCAGCTACAACGGCCTTAAACATATCTTGAGAATCGTCGACATAAGTATATAACTGTATTTTCTTGTCAAATTTTTCGTTTTCACCTTTACTGTGTATAATTTTATGAACATCTTCGGAGATAAATATCGCATCTACTACATCTGTAGCATCATTAATGGTGTCAGGGTTTTGATAGTGAACAGGGACCGTGAGGACGCCCAGCAGAAGCCCACTGTAGGCGTTGCAAAGCAGCATTCCGAGGGTAATTGCGCTCACTGCAGCCACGCGTTCTGCTCCTCGTAGTCTCGGGAACTCACATCCGCCTTGGACGAGCATCTGCATGACGTCCAGAACAGCAGCGACCGCAGACCCGCTAGATAAGGGTCGATCGTAAGGCGTAACTGCTGCTGTGCGAGCGTGGGGAGCGTGCGCACGCGTCACGGAGCGTAGAACCAACCAGGCGAAGGCCAAGATAAAAACAGAGGCGCCTCCGGTGGCCCATAACTTGCCTTCGAAGGGAAGTAGGATAACCAGAGTGAAAGGTATACGTGGAGCTTTCTTTAAAAACATGTAGAGATCCTCTTGCACCAAGCTGACTGATGGCTCCCATGTGGGTGTTTTGCTTGCAATTGCGGAATACAAATGAGCAATGTACGTAGAGTTTTTCCGACTGGCGATACTTTTGGGATATGGCAGTCTTCCTCTAATAAGATTAAACATGTTGTAATCGGGCCCGTCTGTGTGGTAAAATCCTTTTCTATCTATCCAAGTACCAAATATATATGTGTTCCGATCAAAACGCAAATAATAGGGAGGTTTTAGTATCAAGTGAATTATCTCGGCGTTGCTGTAGAAAGCAGTTTTACAAAACCTCGACATTTGCAACTCCAGCAAAAATCCATGTGGATCAATTATGTGGACAACCGATTCCTGATCTCGTTCCGGTCGTGGATCTAATAGAATCAGTTGTCCTGTTCCAATTTCGGTTGCGAACGACGTGAAATGTGTTTGTATTTCATTATGTGTAGCTTTTTGCTCACCCATGAGGATGACCACGAAAGTTCCCCTTGCATTAACAGCCATTTGCGTGGAGATCATCTGCCAAATACTGCGGTTTTGTTCGTGGCTGTTCTTGGTGGGGATGGCGAGGAGATGGAAAGAACCACGCGAGAAAACCTGCTTTAGATGGATGTCGATTCCTGACAAGAAAATAACTGGAACGCCCACGCGGTGCAGCTCTCGCGGAAGGTACCTTATTACGAAACCTATGTTCTCTTGGTGGAACAGCAAGGTGGCCTGGCGCTGCGGGCGGAGGAGCGGGCAATGCAGCAGGGTGGCCAACTGCGCGGCGGCGGCGACGCCGTGGACGTCATCGTCCCAGGGCGCCTCCTGCAGGGCGTTGCGCCCGCTGCGCGAGGGTCTGGGCGGCAGGGTGAAGTGCAGCCACTGTGCCGAGACGCCCACGCACATCAGCAGGCACCTGGTTGGCACCACGAGAACAGAAACGGCAGCTGATTGTTAGTAGTGGTGTAGCGGTTAGCGTATCGGACTGTTATACCCATGTTTGCGGGTTCAAACCCGATCGAAGCCGTGGATTTTTAAGGGCGAAAAAATCCTTCGTACGCCTTCCTTCGGAGGGGAAGTAAAGCCGGCTGTCCCATGTTCGTACATTTACTGCATGTAAAAGATCCTCAAGCCTAAATGACGCCTCTGAGCTAAATTCAAATCGCCTGTTTCGTCGCCCAAGTAATACCTTCTTTCTCCCATGATTGGTGAAAGGAGTGTAACGAAATTTGCGTGGTCAGACGGAAGAGCAGGCCTCATGGCCTGAGTCTCGTCACGTAAAATAAGGCAAATTCAATTCTATTCAATTCAATTCAGTTATTCCGGGCGCATAAACAGCTAAGGTCTGGAGTCACGTGTGTGTAGTTTATGTTTTTCTCGCGGCGCTGGCCTATCCCTATCAGGAATCTCCAACCATCGGGGCTCCAGCTGAGACACCGGGACAAGCTCCTTGCTAGTCTCCCGGCATGTGTTGCAGGGTAGTGCATGTAAGTGTGTTTGTAAGGTGTGACGTTAGGACTAGAAAGAGGAAAGAAAAATTACGCGCGTGGTCCGTGGCCCGTTTATTAGAGTACTTCTCCGGCATTCGCTTTGTATTTGTCGGAGAAACGGCGGTAAACTAACAATCAGAGCAGCCAGGCGCTAGAACCGACCCCAGGCAGCGACTGAAATCGACCCAGCTAATGAGCTAGTGTCGAAAATCCTGGCACCGTCGGGACTCGAACACAAGGACCTCCCTGCCACAGGCACAGCAGTGACATCAATTGACGCCCTGAGCCACCTAAGCCGCCACGACTGTTGAGTGGTGATTATTTTTGCAAATTTGGAAATTGTATTCCTCACTTTCATGTGTACTATGATGTGAAAATTAGTGTGAGTGTACATAACGTTTCTTGTATTAATTGTAACAGTAATAATAGTGTAAAATTGAATACATAATTATTATTTATACAGATAGGATTTTTGCACCCTGGTGGATGAATTATAATATCATGTAAATATTACCTAGCTTGCAATATTTAAAATTATATATATATATATATATATATATATATATATATATATATATATATACACACACACATATATACAACAAAATTTAGAATGACCTAAAATACCAATTTCGAATATGCGCATAATGGCGAAAAAGTACGCAGCCACTGGCCACACGAGAGATGTCGATGGTTTCGTCGTACCCCATGGAAGACGGAACAAATACAAGCTAGAGGTGCTTAGAAGTATTTCTTGGTGTGGAACCCTTCTTGCCAGCTACCACCTGTTGCCTCCCCCCCCAAAAGAAGATTTTTTGAAATTTTCTCAGTATTTTGGTTTCCATATAGTGGAACCAGAATATTAATTTCAGAATACGAAAGAAGACTAAAACCTTGTCCTAAAGAGCTATTTTCATTGAAAAATTTGGAACCGCATTAAAAAAGGAATTGTAGATGCAAAATTTGAAGCTATTTTTCATAGCAATGTATTGAATTTTCGAAAAACTTCATTTGAAGTAATTTGAATAACTTCCACTCACAAATTTAATAATATATACAAATCGATGGAAATGTACATACTAAAGGTGAGCGAGACGTTGCAAAAAATATATTTGTGTAATTTCAGAAGTTTGTGTTCATTTTAAGAGAAAGGAGTTTTGGAGAAACTCTATTAGACATTATATAAATCACATCTTCTTAGAAGTACAATAATGTGATGAAATCGCCTCTTATGTTAATATTACCGACTTAGGCCGAAATAATTACATTTTTGTAATTTTGTAAAAAACTAAAGAATAGAGCACTATGGCATTTATGTCATCTTATACAGTGCATTTAACACTATCTATACCAAAAATTTGAAGAAAAAATTTGCAACCGTTTTTGAGGAAATGTTGTTTTTGTAAATTTTTAAAATGGGAAATATATCATGCACTGTTGCAAGAACGCCGCCGCCACCGCTGCCGCTATGGTTCGTAACATTGCCGCTACATTATGGTTCGTAAGGAAAAACTACCAGTTGATGTCAAACCGTTTGGAAGTGGGTCAACAGTTGCATTAGTTGAGATAAGAAAAAATGCGGTAATTCTGTTCCTCAATATCCTTGCTGACATGCGTAATTGCAAAAAAATGTAAGTTTTGATCGGAAAATATTGTTAATTAAACTTACCTTAACATTGTTAGTCGATGAAACTAATTTTCTTGTATATTGTTTGAAAAATTCTGTGGCGCAATAATTGATGTCGACTTTGTTTCAAAATATGTTACGATATATGTTGGCAGAGGTCTTTAAAACTTCTAAGTGTGGGGAAGGAAGTTCTTCTTCTTTCCCGATTTGAAGCCACGTCTTATGACACAGTTCAACGTTAAGAAGTAGGTGCAATTCCGAAGAAACCACAGAGTTGAATGGCGGTATGAAACACAGAGGTAGATATTAAGCATCATTACCGTTAATAATAAAGACCTTTGCCGGATATTTTCCTACAAATTTCATGTCAAAGTTACGAAGACTGAAAAACGTTCTACACAACGTTTTTAATTATTTTTCCTTTAATTGATTTGAATGTATTAAATGCAAATCTATAATATGAGGCGTAATGAGAATTGACAATCTTTTTTGTATTCTGTTAATGCATTTTGACGAAACACCTTTAGTATCGTTTACATTACATCATTGGGGTAAAATATAAATTCTTTTATCTGATGTTCAGAGAACGGCATTTCTGTTTCATGGCACTATAAAATTTAATAACAATTAATGGTTTTGTGTTAATTACACACGACTTACATTTCAAATAAGCATTGATTTTCCTGTCATGAATTGCATAACACATGTATTTAAGTATTTTTACCATAATTACACATTTCACTAACCAAATATGTGTCAGTGATCAATAATTGAGTAGGTGAAATTCAAAACAGTATAATTGACATATAATACAGTCTGAGAGAAGCATGATTATTGTAGGCTATTTTTCAGTGCCAAAAATTCGTATTTTTAATAAACAATTGAAATGTCGTGTTTTTAATAATAAAACAAAGTAACACCATTTACAGTGATATTGAATTAAATAAACAATTTTGTCAGAATTTATGAAATGTAACTTACACTGTTCTAGTTTACACCCATTGAATTGAGTAAAAATGATTAAGCTATAGATCTTATAAATAAATTTTCTAATTAAAACATTAATTAGAAGGATTAATAAGAATACACACAAGATCTAAAGTACTACGGCCAACAGCTACGTAGGGTTTAGCAGTATATTCGTCATCACACTCCAATCTGATGGCTTAATTCAATCACACATATTATCAACAGCATTTAGAAATGATTAGTACCAAGTCGTACAATGTTTCGTTATTAATGATAGCGGAATATAATAAATATCTCGTGGAAACAATTTATTACTTTCACATCATGAAAATTCAATCAATTCCAAAATGCAGCGAGCTGATACTGCTACTCAGCTGAGCGGTGGTACAATATTTTTCGGAGAGTGATGCGTTCTTCGGCAACGCTCATTTGTTATGGAAACTGTCATTAAAAAGGTCTACTGCCCTGAACGCTCTGTATGCCTCTGCCCGAGATCGATCCATACGGTTCTTGTGTAGAGAAGTGGTTTGAGTTCCGACAAGTTAACTCTAAAAACTGAGATCGCGTTAAAAAAATGCCGGTTTGAAATGACTTTTGCCGGTTCATGTAGGAATATTATTGCGAACATTTACTCGTACGATCAATGCAAGAATGCGGCTTTGGCAGAATCTCTAATTTCAATAGGTTATAAAAAATGTGGGAAAACGCAACCCGCAAGGTATATGTCAAAGTGTGTCTTGCGGGTCTAGGAGGGGCAGGGTCGTGCGGGAGGGAAAAGAAAGGGACAGAGTAGGCCTGACCTGATGTGTACATGGAAATGACTTGCATTTACACTACGCAATGTATTAAGTGATACTTATGACCAATAGATTATTGTGGTGAATAAACACATGGGGAACGTCTGTTACTTCATCTAGTCGTGTAACAAATAAATTGAATACGGGGAAGCACAAGTAGTGGCTCACCTCGCTGTTGATGATGCCTAAGTGAGCTCCATCTCCTTCACAGAGCTCCTTGGCCTGGTGCCAATTCACCGGCGTCTTGTAGGCTTTGTAGTAGCCGTAGCCCTGGAAGTGGTCGTAACTGGCCAGCACTTTCCATTTACAGCCGGCGCAAGAGGCCGACTTAGCGGGGCACATGTGCGAGGAAGGGGCAGGGAGAGAGGGGCAGCTAGGCTTAGGGCACACCGGCTGAGGGCATATGGGCTGCGGGCAGCTCACGTTGGCCGGGTGGCAGTCCGGACACGAGCGGCTGGGCGACGAAGAGCACTGGGCAGGGGGGCATGCCGGCTTGGGGCATACGGGGGTGGGGCAAACAGGATCGGGACGGGTGAACTATAACAGGATGGTTGAATAAGTTTGCGGAAACTAAATTTACGATACTCGCAGGTGCTGCCTGATTACGTTTTTAAAGTTAGGGGCTGCGAATATAGCCTAAGTGGGGGAGAGTTTTAAAGATTGTGCCGAAGATCTGCAATACTCTTTCTGAGTTTTTGTCAATAAGGGAAGATTCTGAAATATACAAGTATTCAACTGTTAGCACACCATGGCCTTAGAATCTGTTTTTAACCTTAAATATTGGAGAAAATAGCTGTGTACCTGTGTTGGGCGCAAGGAAATCGAATTTCTTTGTTTTGTCTCATTCTTGTGTGTATGAAGTTCTTACTGTTCTAACGCGCCAAGACGCTTGTTCACGGAGAATACAGAGCCTGGGAAATCGCGACACAGACTTCGCATAAATGATTCAACTTTCAGTGCAGTCGGCATTCGCGTATTATTAGTTTTTTATGCGAGAGGCGAACCGCTCTTTACTCTGCTGTTAATTTCCAAACACAATGCGCTCGTTCTCCGTATTAGCGGGAAAGAGCCAATTTCTTCAAATGTCGACAATGCATAATTCTGCATCTTCCTACGCGCTCACTCGCCTCCTGTGTCTGGGAGGTAATGCGCTCTGTGGACTCTCCTAGAAGCAGTTCGAGAGGAGATTCTAAGACAAATTTTTTCTCTGTGTAATGCAGTCGTTGTCTTTTTGAGGGAAAAATAATCTCAGGCGTTTGAAATGCACGCTCTTTGGTGTTAATTCATCCCAAAGAATAGTTTAATTATTTATAATTGTTATTAGGCGCCAAATTTGAATGAATGTGGCAGCGTATGTGTAAACGGTTAATATTCAGTCTTAGTATTCATTATATTAAGAATAATTTATACGACAAAAATTGCAATTTATTTTCAATGTTTAATGCACGTGGTTAATATTTCAATACTATGATTCTTATAGCATATGAAGGTCTGAAAGTTTCTCTTGCTTTTAAAAATGTAATATTGTTTACATTTTTCATTCGTTTCCTGATGAAGTTTTTTACGCGCAAGGCGAATCGCTCTTTACTCTGCTGTTGATTTCCAAACAATACGCGCTCGCTCTCCGTATTATCGGGAAAGAGACAATTTCCTCAAATGTCGACAATGCATAATTCTGCATCTTTTTGCGCGCTCACTCGCCTCCTCTGTCTGGGAGGAAATACACTCTGTCGACTCTCCTAGAAGCAGTTCGAGAGGAGATTCTAAGCCAAATATTTTCTCTGTGTAATGCAGTCGCTGTCTTTTTGAGGGAAAAATAATCTCAGGCGTTTGAAATGCACGCCCTTGGGTGTTATTTCATCCCAAAGAATAGTTATAATTGTTGTTAGGCGCCAAATTTGAATTAATTTGGCCGCGTATGTGTAAAAGATTATTATTCGTGCTTATTATTCATTATAATAGGAATAATTTATACGACAAGGATTGCAATTTATTTTCAATTTTTAATACACGTGGTTAATATTTCAATACTAGGATTCATATAACATAAAATGGTCTAAATGTTTCTTTTTCTCTAAAAAATCTAATATTTTTTGGAATAGCGATACGTTTTACCGTTACCTGAAGTCGCCGATTTTTCAGATATGACGGATCCAGAGCTAACTGCATGAAGCCCATTCAAGTGTTTTGTTCTGACTGCGGGCGCGATAAGAAAAAGCAGCGGGTTAACCCTTCTTTTCGACTCGCAAACGAGTGTTTTTGAATAATCGGATAAAGTATATGGATCACTGAAAGAAGTGCGGAATGCGGCTATTTAATTCAGTAGAAATACGCTTGGTGATAGGAATGGACAAAAAACATGGCTGCTTACACTGAAAAAATAGTTGCCGTACATTGAAAAACGGTTCTCCTACCCAGAATTAAAAGTAAAATTTGGCCCAGCTATTTTTGTGGTTGACGCACCGTAGACGCCGTGTGTGACCCTCTGTGGTGCCCTGAACCACCGCTGTCTCTCCTGATTCCCTTGTTCACGTAGTCCCGTGAACAACAAAATATTTGCTTTTCGTGATTGACTCTCTCGGAACTTCGGGGAGAGGTTGAACAACCCATATTTTTAAACTACAGTTCCTACATAAATGTTTATACCAAAAACGCAAACTTTTGCATCAACCCTTGTTTGCATGTACTGCTTACCTTGTGTTATATACCTGTAGTTTTAAATTGTTGGTTTTGTAGTCAAGAATTTATACAATTTCGCAGAATTACATAAATTCGTGCAAGAGCAAAATAATTTAATACCACAAATATGAAAATAATTTTTTGAAAACTTGACACTGCACTTGCCGAATAGAATTAGATAAATAAAAATTAAATCTGAATTAATTTAGTGCTCTCTTAAAAAAAAGCAAACTGCAATAATATAGAGTATGTTTAAATACTATTGTTAATACATGTCTTATAATAATTTATTTGGTCCCTTGATTCAACAAGTCATTTGCAACTTGTACTGCACTATTTGTACCGCGCACATTAATACGTGAATATTAAAATTTGTACATTTCATGAAACTAATTTATCAATTTTTACGTTTACATATTGAATGCTGTATGCAGCATGTTGCATGTTGCTTGTTAGGGTACTCCTCCGGCGTTGGTTTCCATGTGTTGGTCGGAGAAAACACGAAAAATTACCGATCAGAGCAACTGGCCGCTAGAATTATCCTCCATACAGCGACCTAGCAGACAAGCCATTTAGTTTGAAATCAACGACAGACACTCCAATTTTATTTATTTGGAAGAAGACAGCAAACAAATGGTTACATATCTACGTAGTATCAATGCTTTGTAAGGAAAAATTACCAGTTCATGTCAAACCTTTCGTATGTGGCTAAACACTTGTATAAGTTCAGCTTAGTAAACTAGTGGTGCTAAAACAGCACGTACTTTCCCGCTCTTAGAAATGGTTTTGTAATACTATTTATACTACAGTTTCTCTCCGAATTAACACATCTGTCTTGATTTTTTGTAAAACTCATTACGAATGGTAGAGCATTTTGTGCGAAAACTTAAATTTTCAAGCACATATCACCTCAATTTGACAATTATGACTGCTTTTCAAACAGCTAAATCATGACCCAACAATGAGACGTAATTTACAGAACTTCTGCTGCCAATTCACGGCGCGGAATGTCATTGTTGCATTCCAGTCTGATATTCCCTGAAGGCTAGCAAATTTTTATTTCATATATTTCAAATATGTTTTAAATAATTTCTAAAAGATTAATGTGTAAATGTATTTAAAAAAGTTCGAATGTAATAAAGGAACAAAAATATGAAATAATGTACAAATTCTAACTTACGTAGCATCCATCTGCCTAGAATTACGTTCACAAAGCACAATAAATTCGTAGGCGATTATGTTTGTCGCCAAATTACACAAAAAATACTCATAATTTAAAAAATTAAGCATGACCTTATCTGAAGATTTGTTTTTATTACACTTTGCGTTAAGAAAAAAATGTATCATCACAATTGTACTTGTAGGAAGACTCCGAAATTGTATAAAACTTTTTTTACATTTTCAAAACATCAGTCATTTTAACGAACATGAGACTTGTACCATTCTCGTAAGCGTCCTATACGCTATCGAATGTCTAAATTTAATAAAAAATGTTTAAGAAATTTAAATTAGAAAACTAAGAAACATAATTAAAAATCCTATGGTGGCCACAAAATTTCGCAAAAATATGAGTATTTTTGAAAAACTGGACATGACATTATTTTCAGATGATTTTCATGACCCCATTTCATTTAGAAAAAATGTTTATCTTCATAATTGTAGTTGCAGAAAGACAACGATAAAAATTAGAATTTTTTCAATTTTTGAAAAATCAGAGTTTTCAGCGAAAATGAGACCTGCACCCTTCTCTCAAACGTTCTTTACACTATCCAACAACAACATTTAATAAAAAACGATGGAGCATTTTTTTTATTTTGAAAATGTTCCAGGGGTTTCATGCAAAGTATCCCCCAAAATTTAAATATCGGTTTCAAATTCAAGGGGCCGCGACAACAGCTAGATCGATTGGGGAATATCTGACGAATATTTTGGAGAAAATCGGCTGAACGGTTTAGCCGCTAGCATTGTTTACACACGGACAGACGGACCGACGTTTTGCCGTCAATCGATTTTCCAGTATTAAGGACCCACAAAATGTGCACTCTGGCTACACCACGTGTTAGAGAAAATTTTTTCTATACATAGCAAATGGATTTATCCTCTTTTTCGTTAAGAAGAAGACTCTTTTTCGTTGCCAGAGCCCTGCAATAAGAATTTTTCTGCCGAAAATTCCCTGTTTTTTTCGCGCAGCATTACAAAACATTCTCTCTACTGCGGTAACGGTAGCGAGAAAGTAAAAATGTGGTAAATCTGTTCCTCAATATCCTTGCTACATTGTGTAATTGAAAACAAATGCTAGTTTTGTGTCGGAAATTATTGTTAATTAAACTTACCTCAACATCAGTTGCGCAATTTTAAACCGAGTCATGGTAAAAAATGTTGCTGCTGAAGAAAAGAGTTGCTGCTCACTGAAAATAATTTTCTTGGTCATCGTATGAAAAATTCCGCGGCGCAATAATTGATGTCGACATTGTTTCTCGACATCAATACGTTGCGATATCCGTTGACAAAGGCCTTTCAAACTTCTATGTGTGGCGAAGAGTTTTTCTTCTTTCTCGAATTGAAGCAACTCATAGAAAAATGAATTGCAACATTAAGAAGTTATATTCATAAGAAACTACAGAATTATGTATGAAACACAATAGACTGTCTTAAGCATCATCACCATTAATAATGAAGATGTTTGCCTTATATTTCCCTACTAATTCCATGACAAAGTTACGAAAACTAACTAGTGAGTCTACAATAGCACATACTTTCTCGCGTTATTGGAAGTAGCTGCCTAATATATTTTAATATTACGTAGCTGTTTCCAATAACGTAATTCATTTGCACATGTGCATTGCATTTTCACTGTTGCAAGCACCTACGATATTACTTGAAAACGTCAAATTCAAACGAAGCACCTATGATGCATATCTGCATTCATTTCAATAGTCAGAAGCAGCAATCATTTCATAATTTGAGAAATGATACAAACAGGAATACATTTGATTCAGTATTCGCAGAAAATACAGAAGCACGGTTGGCAGCGCAGCGTTTTCAAAGCTACGTGCGTTCACTAGACGGATGATAGTGAGTTTTAGTACCAGGCGTAAGGAGGCATCCTTAAACTCTATTGATCACGTCACTAACGACTTTATACGGTCGTAATGAATAACGTTCAGAAGAGTTTTAGCAATTGCGACGTTGTGTTATGCATTATAAGAAAAGAAACGTTTCAAGCGTTGACCAAAGAAGTTACATAATATATTAGAGAGTCTAGGCTAGCGGCGAGACTTTTAAACCACAATACGATACAAGAGTATAATGTGTTTGGAGTTTTAGATTTTGTGGACCTCTGCGATGAGTATGCAGTCTGGAATTTTCAATTGACTGTTCTTGAAAACGTAGGAAATATTTTCAAATAGCGTTCATTATGAGAGTAAGACATAACATATTCCAAAGATATGTTTTCAACTTCTTTTTCGCAAATTTCCTTCCTGTCACTTCTCCAACATTTGCCGTTAATTCGTGCTAACGTTGTAGTGTTACTAAGGAATAGTTGTAACTGCCTCAGATAGGAGAATCGACTTGTCGAAGATGGAACAATCCCCAAGGTTTCTTGTTTTTACTCGGCCATTTTGCCGCTTGTAAGGTGACCATAGAGACTTCTGTAGGCGTGCACTATTTATGAAGGTATAAGGTCGTACCTTAGGCCTAAGATAAAACGTTATGACTTCAATGTCCGTCACGTGACTGTTAGTGCATAACGTCGCTACCTTACGCGTGGCGCTAAAACACCCTAATATCAATTGTTGGCTAAGCATTTATTTACATCTTTCCTTAGATTTCAACTTGTTTATCGGTTAGTCATAGTACATCATACACAGTTGATAAATAATTATAATACTAATAAACTAATTAAATTAATAATATTCTACGATATATAATATTAAGTTAATGTTTATCTGCTTTTCATTTAGCATTGACACCGCCTCAAACGAAGCGCAGAGAAATAAAACTATATGATAGTATGTTTGTTAGATCGACCACGGTGAAGTACTCCCAAAAATACATTAAACGAAAGTAAAAACTCTGTTCTTCAAGAGGGTAAGAAATAATTTGGCCATTACGGACCTATTTTTTGAATAAAAGATGTTTAAATTAGTGCAAAACATTCGCGGGCCTAGGTTTCTTGAAGTTATTGAAGAAGTTATACGGTTAATATACCTTTTCACTTTCTGGTATACATACGTATATATGTAGTATAGAGAAAGTTATGCCATGCTGCGGAAAATCAATTTCGAGATTTCAACGGAAATACACTTTTTGGGATCTACTGATACCGAAAAACTTTTTTTTTTCAAAACGTCCGTCGATCCGTCGGTCTGGCTGTCTGACCGTCCGTCCGTCCGTCTGTCCGTCCGTCGGTCCATTCGTCCGTCTGTTCGTCTGTCCGTCTGCCCGTTTGTCCGTCCGTTTGTGAACACTACTAGCGGCTAAACAACACATACGATCTTTTCCAAATCGAAGAAATCCCTGAGCATCCGGCTCTAGTTGAAGTTTTGAGATTTTAAAAAATATTCTTAAAATTTGCAGGTACTTTACATGAAGCCCTAGGAACATTTTCAAAAATTTCTCAATAACTTCACAAAATTATTTCTTTATATTTCTTGTAGGATTAGAGTAAAATACATTTATAAACATAGCATAGGTCCGAGTTTCACGGTTAACTCTGAATTTTCGGAAATTGCCAAAATTTAATTTTTTTTTCAGTCTTCCTACAACTACAAAATTAAGACAGATTTTTCCTTCAAATGAAATTTGTTGTCCAAAAATTCTTTCAAACGGTATGTCAATTTAAAAAAAATTTTCGTGCAAGCAGTGCGTGCAGTATTTGCAATTAAAAAAAGAGATTTTCTCAAAATCGGCTCAAATTTTTTTCTTTAAATTTTTGTACGGTTAGTGCCAAACCATTCTTTTGTTGTATTTTTCAAAAATTACAAAAGTGTAATTTTATTGACTTGTCTCTCACGGCGGTAATATTTATTTTCGAGTCGATATCTTCACAGCATTATCTTTATGAGTACATGTGCTTTAAATAATATCAAATAAATTTTCACAAAAACATTTTTCTGTAAAAAATTACCACAAAATCCCACATTTTCAGAAACGCTCAAACGCCATTTTCTAAAAAATGGCTCCTAATTTGTTCTTCAAATTTTTGCACGGGATAGTGGTAATGGCACCATTTAATAAGACGTAAAGTTCATTTTTTAGTATTATTTTGTTGTAAAAAAAAATATCTCCCACCCCGTTTCTACGCACAGACTTGCATACATTATTACATTTGTGAGAGGAAGTGCTTCAAATGACTTCAAATGATGGTTTTCGAAAACTCAATAGATTCTTGTGAAAAAGAGTTTAAATTTCGCATTTACAGTAATGCTTAACGCCATTTTCTTACAAACAGCTCAATTTTTTAAAAATGAAAATAGATATTTACGATGAGGTTTTATCATTCTTTGTTATTCTTAAATTAATATTCCGGTTGTACTACTTGGAAATTGGAAAGTTGAGAAATTTTTAAAAAAATGTAATTGGATGGGGGGGGGGCGTAGATGGCAGCAGGCAAGGAGGGGCAAGACTGCACATTACAAGTCCACGAAAAGGAAATTAGAAAACTTTGCCACGAGAAAGTCTGTGCAATTCAGAACCACTTCTAGTTCTTTTATTCAATACGCCGTAAATATTTTTAAAGGTCAGATGATATTAAATTTTATATAACGTATCTCTCCGGGCATTCTGAATTTATAAAAAAAAACTGCTGCGTAAATCATCGCAAACGGATGTACTGGCGGCCTAGTTGTTACGCTGTACAAATCATGTTATTGTCAGCATTGGTTCTCGTAGGGCACGTGAGAAAACCGCGACAAAAATACGGATTATCAAACAGGTTTCTAATAATTTCTGAAAGGGTTATTTGGAGCCACCAGATCGACCACATAAAACAACTGTATCTTATCACCGCCACCATCTCGACGTTCAACAACAAGGAGATTCTCAAGTATCGTTTCGTCATTATTGCGCAAATTTCAACGAAGCTTTGCTGATTGCATGAAAGAAAAAGTAATACATCAATAACTCAGAATACAAATCGTAGAACAGTGAAATTGTGAGAATGTAAAAATAGAATTAATATTGGAATTTTTCATGTTTACCATATTGTTGTTGACATACTACAAGGTCTTGCCCTACTCCGATAAATGTACCCTTGAGAGGCTTTTTCTCAAACCAGTGATTTTTCAACATTTCCAAAATACGGTCACTTTGGCCTGGCTGTATCTCCTAAACTATTCACTCTAGAACGCTGAGATTTGCACCTCGGATTATTGGATCTGTTCTCTTTCTTTTGCATTTTGGACTGGTATTTTGTTCACAGGCAACCTAGGAAGAACGACGACTATTTATATTGCATTTTAGTTGAGAATGGCGTGTTTTCGGCAAGATTTCACGAATTTCTAGAAAACGAAACCTCTGATGGAAAAATGCTCTTCACCACTGAAATCACCATTGAATTTTGAGTTAGGATTTAAGTTTTCAGAAGAATCGGGCTCCTGTCGAAATTTGCAATATTCGACGGTGAACAAGAAAAAAGAATTGGTTTTAAATGCACGTATCTCCAAAACTAATGCCAATATTTCAATTCTGGAGGAAAAATTCATTTTAATTCATTTTTGATTGGCTGTATATCCTAAACTATTCGCTCTAGAACGCTGAGATTATCACCGCTGATTATGGATACTGTATTCTTTCTTTTGTATTTTGGACTGGTAGCTTGTACACAGGCAACCTGCAAAGAAGGCGACTCTTTGGATTGCATTTTTGTAGAAAATAGCGTGTTTTCGGAAAGTTTTCGCGAATTTCTGGAAATCGAAACCTCTGAAAGAAAAATACTCCTCACCATTGTATTTGCCATTAAACGTCGAGTTAGGAGTGTAGTTTTGAGAATAGTCGAACTGCTGCCGTAATTTGCAAAATTCAACAGGTCGCTGAACTTTACATTTAACATGAAAAAAGAATTGGCTTTAAATGCACATATCTCCAAAACCTAAGACCAATACTGGATACTGGAGGCCAAATCCTATATCAAAGTTTTATAAACTTTCAGAAAATGTGCTCATTTCCTACATTCAGACGATAATTGTGTCATCTAGACGCTTTTTCTCAAACTAGTGATTTTTCACCTTTTTAAAAATAGTCATCTTTGACTACCTGTATCTCCTAAACTCTTGGCACTAAAACGCTGAGATTTGCACCGCTTATTATATAGGTATTGTTCTCTTTTCTTAATATTTTGGACTGGTATTTTGTACACAGTAAACCTGGAAGGAGCGGCGACTATTTAGATTGCATTTATGTTGAAAACGGTGTGTTTTCAGGAAGATATCGCGAAATTCTGCAAAAAGAAACCTCTCGTGGAAAAATTATCTTCACCGTAGTAATTACCAATAAATTCCGAGTTCGGACTCACGTTTTTAGAAGAATCGGCCTCCTGTCGAAGTTTGCATATTCAACAGGTGGGGGGTCGTTGAACTTTTACATTTTTAAGAAGAAAAGAAATGGTTTTAAATTCACATGTCTCCAAAACATGGCAATATTTCAATTCGAGACAAAATCCCGTTTCAAAATTTTATAAACTCTCAGAAAATGCCCTTCATTTACTCCATTCAGACGATAAATGTCCCATTAGAGTTTGATTTGATTTGATTTTTTTCGTGTTTCCGGGCACGTCAACTGCTTCGGTCATTAGTCCCGTTAGTGTAGTGCATGTTTCATTTCTCGAGAGATGGCGGTGATCTTCCCCCGCTGGATGGCGAGATCCGGCGCCGACCTACCGTCGGCTAGTGGGGTTTCCCCCTAACCAGGACTCTCCCACAAACGGGGCACCGCCCCAGCCGGGACAAGCTCTCAGCTCCCGACCGGTCTCCCGGAATATGTGGTAAGTGCATGTTAGTGTAAAGTGTGTGTGTAAGGTGAGAGGATAGGACACGGAAGGGGAAGGACAGATCGCGCGCGGTCCGTGGCCCGTTTGGTAGGGTACTGCTTCGGCATTCGCCTGGTGTTGATCGGAGAAACGGAAAACGGAAAACTACCGATCAGAGCAGCCGGCCGCTAGAATTCTCCTCCAGACCGCTCCCATTAGAGTTTTTTCTCAAAGTTGTGGTTTTCAATATGCCAAAAGTAGTCATTTTTACTTGCTGTATCTCCTAAACTATTCGCTAGAGCGAATGCTGAGATTTGCACGGCTGATTATGGATAATGTTTTCTTTTTTTGTATTTTGTTTATAGGGAACCTGGAAAGAACGCCGACCATTTAGATTGCATTTTTTTGTGGAAAATGGCGTGTTGTCGGCAAGATTTCGCGAATTTCTGGAGAAGGAAACCTTTGCTAAAAAATGCTCTTTGTCATTGTAATCGACATTAAAAAAAGGTCAAAGGAAATATTTTTGATATGTCTCTCGCGTCGTTAATATTTACATACAGACGATTTGTATCCAGTATTGCATTTTTTTAGTATCAGCGCTTTAAATGATATCTTTAAAAAATTCTCAATAACTCAATATTTTTCTGTGAAAATGAACTCGAAATTCTGCATTTTCAGAAATGCTCATATACCATTTTCTCAAAAACCATGAGGTAGATTTTTATCACTGAATTGTGGTTGTTGTACAAGTGAATCTTTTGCCTACCCGGAAAATGTTTTTCTTAAGATGGCAACCTCCTATCTGGTATTGGTTTTAAGATAGATTATTTGGTTCCACGTTACTTGGATTTTGTTGTGTACTCCACTTAAGTTGGGAAAGAGTTTTTTCCGAAATGGCTCAGGGTAATAAATATTAAAAATTATTTCGTGGTTTCATTATTACTTTATTGATAATCATTGGGAAGTACTACAATTGATATTTGTCGAAATCCTGCGTCTATTTCCCACCTGAAAATATCTTACTTTTATGCTTTATAGACTAGCTAGAATACATAGACTAGATAGAACTTCATAAACTAGCCATCTAGTTCCCAATGGCCTTTTCTTCAGAAACTTCACATATAAATCCAGTTTTCCAGTCACATTTGCCATCATTGAGCAAGGCTTCTGAAGTTATTGTCCCACAATCCTCGTCAAAAAAGTTGTCTGGTTGGCCAGGATGCCACTTCGTGTATCCGGTTTTTCCTAAAGGTTCACCTGGGAAAAGAAAACATTTCAGTTTATTTTTGAGAATATTTTCGTTTAATTTCGAGAGCATTGCTGAATTTTTATGTATCTCAAAATTGCACGTGTGGATATAATCAGATGGTCCCTCTGTGCTACATGTTCAGGAACATTTGACAACAATCTTGTTAAACATTCCAATCCCATTGTTTCTTTTTTACAGACAGAATCATCTTATGTGAATTCTTCATATACGCAATGTTGCTAGAACTAGAATTGCTTGTTGTGTAACAAGTAAAAATCTTTAATTACTTAGGTTACGATATTTCTTATGAGTGGGATGAAGATATAGAAAATAAATTACGTAAATTTCAAAGCATTTGTGGTTGTATTAAAAAACGTCTCAAAAATAAAACAAGAAACGAAACTCAAATAAAATTCTACAAGATAATGGAAGTACCAACGCTTCTCTATAGCTCAGAATCTTGTGATCCTCGTAAAAAGATATGTCAAGAATACAGGCAGCTGAGATCAGATTCCTAAGATCTGTTAAAGGCTGTTCTAGACGCGAAAGAATAAGAAATACTGACATAGAAAGCGAACTAAATATATTCACACGAACCACTCGTAAATAAAACGAAATGGAAAGAACACATACAAAGAATTACTGATGAAAGATTCCCAAGAGAAGTAATGAAAATAGGCTCCGAGGAAGAAGAGATCCAGGTCGCCCAAGAAGAAGAACGACAGAGGCCGAAACACACATCGCCCAAATCCCTGAAGGCAGAAGAAGAAAACTTTCTCCTATTGCAAATTATGATCCAATTAGTTCGGCAGACCAGTAATCATCGAAGAAAAATATTGCAAGAAATGTGGAAGACCTAGATTGATGGCGAAGATGCTACGTATTCTGTGTATAGAGCTATACACAGAATGGGAATATATTTTCAATGATATGCAGGAAACGAACTAATTAACAGAACCATGTAAGAGTCAAGATACAACCGGAATTCAAATCTTTGAATTTGAAGACCCTAGTCTGTCAGCGTACGGAGCTTGTTTGTACGTACGGACCATGAATGAAAGAGGAGAAATTGGATCAAATCTTCTCGTTGTCAAATCAAGAGTAAGCTTTGTAAGAAGAACAATCTCACAATTGGAATTATGTACAGCACTATTGTTAGCATGACTAGTCCAATAGGTTGGGTCAAATTTTTCACTATTCTTCAACAAGATCCATCTGTATTCAGATTCCACTACAGTTTGTTCAAGAATCAAGTCTAGTCATGAAAAACCGTTTATAAACCACAGGTCATCAGAAATTCAAGAAGCGAGCAATCTTTGTATGTGGCATCACACCCCATCTAGTCATCCAGCTGACCTCATTTGCAGAGTGAGATACACTCAGAATTCCTAAATGAAATTTTAATTTAAAAAAAAGAATGAAATAATAGCTTATTTCGAAACATTGATACCCGAAAATGACACTACGGGAGTGGTTTTATATATTTACTAAGAGAACATAGTATGATGTAGTGGGATTCAAGTGCAAAGACAACTGTTTCGGAGAGAAAATATTTACATATATTTACACAAAAATCAACAAGTTAAATTTATAAACATTAAAAAAATGTCGGGCAACCTTTTTTTCTCTTAGCCCCGAAAACTTATAATGGCCCTTATAATGGCAGTAGTTAATTTTTTATACTTAAACCTTTCAATTGTGCGCTCCAAGTAGTGCAGTGCGTCATCCCGGCGCACAAACCTTTCACAAACATTTTTAGTTACAATTGCTACTGCAAGGTTACGCAGTTTATGGTGTTTTCATTTCTTCAAAGTTTAATTGTTGTAGGCACGTGCCCACGTCTGCTTAAAGTGATCTAACAGTAATTCAATTTTATCACTGCCTTTTGTGTACATCTGTTTATGCAGTGATTATTCACTTAAGGTACTTTACTTTATTCCTATCTTGTGTCTTGAAAATATCATCACTTTCGCAGTGCTATGGTACGATAATCTGAATCATCGTAATTGAAGACATCGCAGCCCCTCATTAAACAAATAAATGTACTGGCTACGCATGTTAATTCACAATTCAAAGGCGCTCGATCCCATTGGGTTGTTCTTACACTATTCATGTGTTAATTCAAAACAATCCAGAAAGAAAGTCATTAAATTGTATTATTGTAACATCATTTGAATTAGATATCGGAAGCATGTGCTGCAGTAATAAGATACACGTGTAATTGTTCAATTTATTTTCAAAATAAATAGCTTAACTGTTCATTAATTTTTATTTGACTCCCCCTCCTTCGTTCTCCTGCCTCTCAGTGGTTTTCTCTAAAATCCAAATTAGTTTTGCTTCATGTCTTGCATGTTCTCTCAAAATGAAGAGCTCCTGAGCAAGTGCAAAAGAGGCGTGCACGCAAGGCATATTTATAAAACAAATCTGAAAAAAGGGAGCCTTAAACCTCCCTCCCATACACACACATTTCTCTTTGCCCAATCTAAATGATTTTGTTAATATTGTTAGTCATTAAAATGAATGGTCGTGATTGCATTCTCTTTCTTATTTGGTCTGTGTTAGGTTTATTATCTTGAGAAATTTCTTACCAAATATAGTTTCATGATTTCCTTCTTGGTTCAAGTCGTGGTAGCCAACGAATACCCAACCGCCCAATCCGTCCTTGTGGTACAGTAACTTAAATATTTGAGCTTCTTTCTGTAAAATAAAATGTTCAACAGTATTTGAGATATTTGTGTATTAAGGAACTGTTTTATTTTTTGCTGGAGCGATTTAATTATACGTTTAGGTCACTTTTTTCGTTAAAATTAACGAAATAAAACTAAAATATTGAAATAAAGAAACTTGAGATGATTTGATAGTATTTCGAGCATTTAATATAATATCGAAATATGTTAAGTACACATTTGTTCAAGAGTTGCTTCTTCCACATGTAGAACAGCATAATCTGTAATTGGTATGTCAGAAATTGCCGGTGTTTAATAAACTTTTTGTTACATAATTTGAATCTAACAAAGAATACAATATATGAAATAATACTGTTACACAAAATACCGGTTTTAAATGTTTCATATGAATTTACTCGCACTTACATTCTACTCTTACATCAATGCAACAAAACACATTGAAACGAGATGCTTAAACTCAATACAACTCAATACAACAAACGACTAGAAATTAGAGAATATATTATGGGATTATTTTATTCTCAGGATTACTAATATATACATATATATATATAAGGATTACTAATATATACACACACACATATATATATATATATATATATATATATATATATATATATATATAAACACACAATTTTCAATAGGATGTAAAATTTGCGGAAAATCGCATCCCGCAAGCGTATGTAGCAAAGTGAGTCTTGGGGTCTAGGAAGGGCAGGGCCGTGCGAGATAGAGTGAGAGAGACAAGGGTGGTGCCGGACGAGGAGCGGGGGTAGGCGTGGCCTGACGTGTGCATTGAAATGACTTGCATTTACACTTCACATGTATTCAATGATATTCCTGACCAATAGATTATTGTGGTGAATAAATACATGGGGAACATCTGTTACTTCATCTAGTCGTGTAACAAATAAATTGAATACAGGGAAGCATAAGTAGTGGCTCACCTCGCTGTTGATGATACCTAAGTGAGCTCCATCTCCTTCACAGAGCTCCTTGGCCTGGTGCCAATTCACCGGCGTCTTGTAGGCTTTGTAGTAGCCGTAGCCCTGGAAGTGGTCGTAGCTGGCCAGCACTTTCCATTTACAGCCGGCGCAAGAGGCCGACTTAGCGGGGCACATGTGCGAGGAAGGGGCAGGGAGAGAGGGGCAGCTAGGCTTAGGGCACACCGGCTGAGGGCATATGGGCTGCGGGCAGCTCACGTTGGCTGGGTGGCAGTCCGGACACGAAGGGCACGGGGAACCGGACTGTGGGGAGCACCTGGCAGGAGGGCACGTCGGCTTGGGGCATAGAGGGGTGGGGCACACGGGTTCGGGGCATGAGAGGTCGGGGCAGGGCGGCGCGGGAGGCGCTTTGGGCAACGGGCTTCGGGCATGGATTCAGAGGAGGGGGGCAGACGGGCTGGGGACGGGCTGTGGGCAGATGGGCTGGGGGCAGTCCATGGAATTAGGACGGCCCAATGAGCCCAACGGCGGGTGCCCACCAAGAGAGTCGCTCTGCTGCTCCTTGTCTGCAAGAATCGGCAACACCGTCACCAGCACCAGCACCAGAGCAGCGCTGCGGGCAGAAGCCGGAATTGGGTTAGAGATAGCCAAGGTGCGAGGAGACCAGTGAAGACAAGTGAAATCGTTTCTGCTGCATAACTGTTTCTATACAATTAGGGACTATACTAAGCATCACAAGGAAAGTAGGATTAATTTTAACAGTGATATTTAAATGCTGAGATGGCCCCTTGTTTTGCTTCTGGACATAAATGTAACTTCATTATCTGTGCACGACTTCTAGAATTCAGTGGGAAATATAGTTATTCAAATTATCTTTTTCATGTTGCCGCGGCAGCAATTATTATTCCTTTACCAAGAACATCAGGGATAAGAACCAAACATTTATTGCTTATTTATCCTTGATAATAGATTTTATTACATGGGAGCGTTGTTTTGTTTTAATTAATTCCAAATTTAAGTAGTATATGACTTAGTGTATGGATCAGAATTTTAAAAACGTGCCCAGAATTCACTTCTTCCCATAGCACGTCATACGCAGTTTTTAACTGCTTCTTTGACGTAAAATAAATAAAAAACAAACAGTGTAATAATATGATTCTCTTAACACTTCACTTAACACGTCAATCATATCATGGATGGGTTAATAAGATTTTTCGTTTAGTTAGTTAAATATGCTCATTATTTCCACGAAAAAGCGTTGGTTATCACTGTTAATAACACGCGTTCAATTAAAGTTCCACCGTGCAGTTAAAACTCCACACCGATCTGAATTCATAAAAGGAATCAAGTCGTTTAATTAAGGAACTATAGTAACGTAGTAAAGGTATTGCCAGTCTGCCATGAAACATAAACAAAATGAATATCACAGATTACGTGATTACAGCAACTACGTATAAACAATGAGTGAATGGAACTAAATCGGCGAAGTAAACGTTAAGCTAGCTGACTAATGGAACAACATAAAATATTTATCGTGAATAATTTAAATGTTTTACATGTATAACATTTAGTCTTAGAATTACAAATGTAAAAAATGTACACGTCAGTTTTATTTACCCGTTCTAAAAAGCACGCTAGAGCAAAACTGTGTCAGAAGTGACTAGTTTTCTTTTACTCTCCAATATTTATAGATGTATTCTCTCTAATACCTGTCTTTACATTTCGGGGGAAGTAATGTTTTCATGACTTTAGCAGCCTCTTCTAATATTTTATCCGCAATGTGTCTGGTATCTTCCATTTGCAAATATTTCTTGCAAACAAGCACACTAAAACAGGTATTTTTGCGAAGCAATAGGACATCATCGAGTGGTAAAGAGGTGCTTGAATTTCTCAAAATTTAAATTATTCTTAAATGGAAACGAAAAAACATTGATCGTAACATGTGGATAAAAGGGTATATTTGCACTCGTGATAAATACAAAAACTTGCTCCTCTCGTCGCTCGGTTTCTTCAACATATCACTCATGCAATTCTCCCCCTCTTTAAGAAGAAATAAAAGAGGTCATCTTCGTCAACATATTAGCTTTATTAAGATAGCCGGCTTTCGACGGCTTTACCGTCATCATCTATCTTAATAAAGCTAATATGTTGACGAAGATGACCTCTTTTATTTCTTCTTATAAGAACGTCAAAAACACCAAATCAGAATTCCCACAATCCCCCTCTTTATGTATTCGTTTCGTTAATCACTCAATTAGTTGCGTTAACGACTAAGCTCAATTTAGAACCCCCGCAGGAGCGGCCCCAATTAATATTTTAAAACTTAATATTCTTTTTTATTAGTCATTATATTCATAATGATAGATTATACAGCGAAGATAGCTGTTTGTTTTCAATTTTTAATGCACTTGGTTAATTTTTCATTCCTGTTATTCTTGTAGTATATGCACGTCTAAAAGATTTACTTTAAAATATTATCTTCATATTATGTGTATTCGATCCAGGACGTTTTACATCTATTGTTTATGAATGAAAGTGAATAAATTTTATAATAGCATTATACGATTCCCATCATTTTTATTTTCTTCTTTATATTCGATAAACATCATTATTAACATTTTACTTCTAAGACACCACACATATATATCGGTATTTCATTTAATGACTCTAATTACAAACGGAAACAGGATGAGAAAATACCATCTGTTTTATCATATTTAAAACATAGATATTTTAAACATTGATGTTTTTATCTATCGACATCGAAAACTCTCTGGTGATATACGAAATATCGATGTTTTGATAAAATTCGCCATCACTTCATGAGTCACTGAGAGAAGTGTGGAATTTGGATTCTAATTAAGTAGAAATGCGAGGTCAGTAGAAACGAGTGAAGAAAAGTCCTACATTTTTAGTCTTACCTGTACTTTGTAGAATAGAAAGAGAACGTAATGTTAAGTTTTGAAAAGCACCGAGAGAGGTGGTTCCGGGTGTCAACTGATGTCACTGCAGTGTCTCTTACCGGGAGGTCAGAGGATCGGGTTCCGTCGGTAGCAGGATTTTCGTCACTAGCTAGATAGCTAGGTCGTGTTCTGTCGCTGTCTGGGGGAGAATTCTAATGGTCGGCGGCTCTGATCCGTAGTTTTCCGCGATCAATATCCGGCCAAATGCAATGATTGATTTCTCTGATCAATATCCGGCCAATGCCAGAGCAGTACCCTTATAAACGGGTCAAGGACCGCGCTCGATCTTTCCTTCCCATTCCTTGTTCTTCCCTACCCCTTACTTACACACACACACACACTTACTTGCAGTACACTGCGACATATGCCGGGAGACCGGTCGTGAGCTTAGAGCTTGTCCCGGCTGAGGCGGTGCGACGCTGATGGGAAATGCCTGGTTGGATACCCCGCTAGCCGACGGTAGGTCGGTGTCAGCTCAGTGCATCAACTGTTGTCACTGCAGCGCCTCTGACCGGGAGGTCTTAGGTTCCCACTCCCCACGGCGGCAGGATTTTCGACACTAGCTTTTCAGCTAGGTCGAATCCAGCCGCTGTCTAGAGGAGAATTCTAGCGCCCGCCTGCTATGATCGGTAGTTTTCCGTGGTTTCTCCGATCAACACCAGGCGAATGCCGGAGCAGTACCCTAACAAACGGGCTACGGACCGCGCGCGATCTGTCCTTCCTCTTCCTTGTCCTTTCCTCTCCCCTTACACACACACACACTTACACTAACATGCACTAAACTATCACATATTCCGGGAGACAGGTCGGGAGCTTAGGCTTGTTGCGGCTGGGGCGATGCCCCGCTGGTGGGAGAGTCCTGGTTAGGGGGAAACCCGCTAGCCGACGGTAGGTCGGCGCCGGATCTCGCCATCCAGCGGGGGAAGATCACCGCCATCTCTCGAGAAAAAAACATGCACTACACTAACGGGACTAATGACCAAAGCAGTTGACGTGCCCGGAAACCAAAAAACAATCAATCGGCGAAGGCATGCATTGCACTTACGGAACTAATAACCTTCGCAGTTGAGCGCCAGGAATCGTTAATCAAATTAATCAATCGTTTGCTGCGGAAAGCTGCTATGGCACTGCAGTTTCGAGAATTTTAACGAGCGCGTTGAATACGCCGAGCGACCCAACCACACCGGAAACCGCTGTGCGCTGTAACGTAGTAGTTTGTTACTGCCTAGCAACATGAGACCTTGTTGAGGAACATAAAGTAAATAACCAGAATTCATTGAGAGGGCGAGGTAAGCACACCTGCTTTGCAGATCCACGAGGCTCTGGCTGCAGATAGTTTATGAATTATGTACTTGAGTACAAATAATAAAGTGTTGTTCAGAAAGATATTTCATTTCTGAGGAAGAGTTGACTGGTGGTCAGCTTGCACATGACTGATGTTTGCAGGGCTAAAGATTGCGACGCTACAGCGCATGTGCGCGCGTTTGTTAAAACTCCCGAAATCGTCGATCAAATGAATGCGTGTAAATCGGATCGTAGAATTCCTACACTGTCATATCTCGTAAGAGATGAGTCACTAAAGAAGAAATTAGTACGCAAGAGAAAGTAATTAACTGATGTAATTCCACACTCACGATTTTCGGAATGGTCTTTGGTGCAATTTGCTTTCTCGCTACTGAGTAGAGAGAAAGTTATGTAATGGTGCGCGAAAAACGGCAAATTTTTCGGAAGAAAAACTCTTATTACAGGCCCTGGTAACGATAAAAAGGGGATAAATCCAGTTGCTAAATAAAAAAAAAAAAAAAAACTCTAGCACGTGGGGCAGCCAGAATCCATGTTTGTGGGTCCTTTATGCCAAAAAATGGGATGACGGCAAAACGGGTCTGTCTGTCGGTCTGTGAACAACGCTAGCGGTTAAACCGTTCTGCCGATTTGCTACGAAATTTTGGAGGGCGGTTAAGAGAATGGTGCAAGTCTCATTGATAATCGTTGAAAACCCTGATTTTTCAAAAATTGCAAATGTTCAACATTTATTCGGAGTTTTTCTGCAACTAAAGTATTAAAGTATTTTTTCCTTAACAAAATTTATTTCTTAACGATAGATTTTGAAATAAGATCATGTACAAATTTTTGAAACTTAGAGTACTTTTTGCGTGAAAATACGGACCAAATTAGGAAGAAAAGCGCGCTACGGGCCTTAGCATTTGAGCGCCCGAGATCGCTAATCAATTAATCAATCAATTGCTGCGTAATTGCTGCCAATACAGCAATGCTGTTTTAAGAACACTGGTTTTCTTTTCGCTCCCACTACGAATCTGTCTCGCCGTCCCTTTACTAGTTTACATACGTACACGCAAATATGCCACCTATGTGCATGCTCGAATCGCGGGTTTTTCCCGCCATAAATTATGAAGTGGGAATTCGATCATTAATGAGTACGAAGAGTCAAGTGAAGTAATGTGACGCAAGAATACGGATTTGTCTTGTATAAGGCTCACGATGAACAAATGAAAAGGCATAGGCACGGGCCTAGCGACAGGCTTCAAATGTGAGCGTCGTAAACAAAACCTGGTAAGTGAAATAGTTTCAAGATTTTCTTATCGTGCGATAATGGGAACGCTCGCGCTGTCTCCGGTCAAAAACGCTACAAAAATTTTTTTTTGTATAATCATTCAACAACTATTTTCGAACGATTAACATGCAAATGAAAGATTTTTTTATATAAAAGTTCTTGAAAAGGTCACTATCAGAATTACCCTAGTTATTCCTATATGCAAGTCGTTAAATTTTAGTGTATAAAAAGTGAAGTTTACTGGATTTGACATTTCTGATAGTTGACGTTTAGGGAATATTTACCTCATAGCAAATCGCGAGTGGGCATTTTACCCACCCGGAATTTTTCGTGTGAGTATAGGTACCCACATTATCTGCCGGGCCTACAAGAGATGTTTGATCTAACCAGACTACCAAGAACTATAGCAGAAGATTTGGTACTCAACATTCTCGAGTCTATAGTAAACTAGTTTTAATTTTCAAACTTCAAGAATTTGTCCATTTAGTTTTCGTACTGAAATATATTCATACGTATTTGTAATATTTGAAATTTTTTTTCTAAGAATATTCGAAATTTCACTGATTTCTCTGATTCTGTGAAGCACTACTATTTAAAGGGTCGTACTGTGTCGTTAATATGTATTGTAATGAATAGTCGTCACAAGTGCAGTCAGATTAATCGTACGGCTTACCTGGCTTTCATTGTTGAAATCAAAGCGTACACACGAAGTTTGATGAAAGAGCAGCGTATTCATAAGAGTATGCGTTTGACGAAAGAGCTGCGCGTATTCGTCTGAGAAGAGTGCGACTGGTTAAAGATACTCAGCTTCAAAAGTACCAACGAGCGGAGCAGATATAAATGCAGCGACCGGACCTCATTACAGTGGAAGGGGAAAGTGGAACTGATAAGGATGAACAAGGAAATGCCGGTCGCCAATCCGCGAAAGAGTTGGAAGTTTTCATTTCTTTCCGCGTTTACTATGCGAAAATGTACAAAAAAGGAAAACACTTATAAGTAGAGACCGGAAAAATATGTAATATGAAACGTCAAAATATGAACATTAATATGTTATAGAAACAGTAAGAATATATAATAAAAAAAAATATGTAATATTAAAATACAATTATTTTCAAACACATTTACATCATAAGAAACTACACGGATAAAAAGATTCTTAATAAATTTTTAAAATAATGCAAACGTTTTAAAAATAATTTGAAGATCACAAGTTGATGCACACTTTGCACCATAGAACTCCCGTCAGTAGTAAAAACCTCATCCATTGTAGTTTAGCAGCCAGACGAGACGCATTAGAAGCCATAGTAAAAACTGGCGATATCTAAGACCAGCAAACAATTACTGCAGCGTGCAGCATTCTCATCGCGATGTTACACGATGGGGATTTTTATTTTATTTTTTTATTTTACGGAAAAAACACTTTAAACTGCGTATGACGTGCTACGGGGAAAAAGAATTGTGTGCACATTTTCAAAATTCTGTTATCCCTACACTAAGTCATATACTACTTGCATTTTGAAGAAGAAAAAAGCTCCCATGTAATAAAATATATTTTCAAGGATAAATAAGCAATAAATTTTGGGTTCTTATCCATGTTGTCCTTCGGAATAATACTTCCTGCCGCGACAACATGGAAACAATAACTTGAATGATTGTATTTCCCACTGAATTCTAGAAGACGTGCACAGAAAATGAAGTTACATTTATGTCCAGAAGCAACACTAGGGGCCATCTCAGCATTTGCTCAATGGATCAGGAAAACTGGACAAAAAACCTGATCGAGATGGGGGTCATTGACCCAGAAGCAGCGACACAATACTTCTTATATATTGTTTAGAATTATACAGTCCAATGGTAAATAATACATTAAATATCACTGTTAAATGTTACTTTCCTTGTTATGCTCAGTATAGTCTCTAATTGTATAGAATCAGTTATGCAGCAGAAACGATTTCACTTGGGATTTAAACTTTTCTATTGCAAAAGTTTCTCGGAAATTAAGATTAAAGGTGACGAAACACGGCGTCAGTGATACGTTTTCTGCCTAAAGCTGAAAATGAACTCATCACGCTCACGTGCCTTTCCTGTCACCGAAGTAACAAACAGGCACGCTGTACCCTGAGAACAGCCGTCCGCGACTTCATGCAGCGTAACCTGGAGTAGACAGCACGCAATGATATTGAAGGAAAAATATTGATGTTTTAAAACGATTATTTTCATAAAAAAATGTAATAAAAAGTATAGCCGAATAAGGGGATGAAAAGTGCCCCCAAACCAAATCGATAATCGCGATGCTCATACGAAAGAGATTAAAAATGCCGTAGATTTACAAAAAAATTAGCCTTCTAAGTTACTCTGGTACAGAGATACAACGAGAAACGTGTTTTTCATGTTTAATTTTTCCTCGGCTTCTACTGCATGAATCAGGCTGAAAAAATTGGAGGACGGGTAAAAATAGTTGAATTTTGAGATATTTTTGGCAACTAATTCTGACGCCGAATTCAAATAGAAAAAAAATGTAAATGTATTTTCAACATGATAACGTTGGAATACTATCTCAGTTTTCCCCCATGAATTTGTTTTATAACATTCTATAACAGATTTTTTAAACAATGTGGACGATAGTGAAAAAAATTTAAACTAATTTTATCAGTTCAAAAATTTGAAATTCGCAGCTTTGGTACTCCCTTCGGGCTATTATTGGATAAAAGATCAAATGGAAATTTTGGCAAAATAAACAAATAAAAAGGTACCAGGCACATACCCCCGTTTGAGTATCCATTTTTGTTTCCTTAAAAAATTAGACGTGCATGTGATGAGTCAAGTCCTAACATATGTTAGCTAAGCTTTTTTTTTGCGACTCGTGTTTAATGGACATTGTAACGCCGCGAGCGCGCGATAGCAAGGAGAGCGTTGCATGACCTTGTCTGGTGGAGGGAGCGGTAGCTCAGTGCATCAACTGATATCACAGCAGCACCTCTGACCGGGAGGTCCTAGGTTCGAATCCCGACGGCGGCAGGATTTTCGGCACTAGCTTTACAGCTAGGTCGAATTCAGTCGCTGTCTGGAGGAGAATTCTAGCGGCCGGCTGCTCTGATCGGTAGTTTTCCGTAGTTTCTCCGATCGACATCAGGCGAATGCTGGAGCAGTATCCTACCAAACGGGCCACGGACCACGCGCGATCTGTCCTTCCTCTTCCTTGTCCTATTCTCTCCCCCTCACACGCACTTACACTAACATGCACTACACTACCACATATTCGGGAGGCCGGTTGGGATCTTAGAGCTTGTCCCAGCTAGGGCGGTGCCCCGCTGGTGGGAGAGTCCTGGTTAGGGGGAACCCCACTAGCCGACGGTAGGTCGGCGCCGAATCTCGACATCCAGCGGGGGAAGATCTCCGCGCATATCCCGAGAAAAAACATGCACTACGCTAACGGGACTAATGACCAAAGAAGTTGACGCGCCCGGAAACACGAAAAAATCAAATCAAATCAAATTGACTGGTGGACTGTTATATTGTAAATATCCGTTAAAGAGTATATTGAAGAAAAAAGAGAAGAATGCAACAAAAATTACTACATTGGGGCTTTCGGGCATTCTATTTACGAATATATCGAAAATGAAAAATTCAAAACGGAGGATGACATTTGGGAAAACGTGAAATAAAACAACAAAAATGACTACATTTGAGTTTTCCATTACGAATTTGATACATTTGAACAAATGATATTTTAGAGAGCTATTAGTAAAATCATTTACTTTTAGATGCACAACATGCTAACAGTGAGACAATACTCAAATGTTCAGATAAAAACAAAATACTTTCGTCTGATCGTGTACAACTGTTCTTAACCATAGATTACAAAGACGACGTCTGTCAGGTCGTATGGAAAATGTGGTCCATATGTGGTCCCAGGTAAGGAAAAGTACGTAGGGAAAAGGAAATGCAGGTAGGCGTGTTAAAGGGGCTGCCGCCACTCTGCTGTCCAGCTTTTACTTGTGCCATTTTTGAATTTTTATTTTTTATTAATTTTTCGTCAAAAAACAGTTATAACTGTGTATGACGTGCTATGGGAAGAAGTGAATTCTGGGCACGTTTTTAAAATTCTGATCCATACACTAAGTCATATACTACTTAAATTTGGAATTAATTAAAACAAAACAACGCTCCCATGTAATAAAATCTATTATCAAGGATAAATAAGCAATAAATGTTTGGTTCTTATCCCTGATGTTCTTGGTAAAAGAATAATAATTGCTGCCGCGGCAACATGAAAAAGATAATTTGAATAACTATATTTCCCACTGAATTCTAGAAGTCGTGCACAGATAATGAAGTTACATTTATGTCCAGAAGCAAAACAAGGGGCCATCTCAGCATTTACTCAATGGATCAGGGAAACTGGACGAAAAACCTGATCGAGATGATGGTCATTGACCCAGAAGCTGCGATACAATACGCGCTATATATTGTTTAGAATTATACAGTCCAATGGTAAATAATACATTAAATATCACTGTTAAAATTAATGCTACTTTCCCTGTGATGCTTAGTATAGTCCCTAATTGTATAGAAACAGTTATGCAGCAGAAACGATTTCACTTTAGATTCAAACTTTTCTATCGAATTTAATCGTTTAATGTCATCTGGCCAAGTGTTGTAAAATAATGTACATGTATTGTTGTAAGTGAATTTTTATGTATAGTGAATTTTTTGTAATGAGCTGTTGATACTGTCACCTGATGAATATGATTTCTACGTCGAGTGTTGTAGTAATAGTCATCCGCATTTTCTGAAAATATATTCTCGCTCTTAAACAAGTAATTTTTAACAAAAATCACTGATTCGCAAATCAACAGACAAGTAATGGTAAAATTCCTAGATTAAGAGATGCTTACAAGAATCACGTGGGTGGAATTTGGTTATTATTTGTACAATTCTTTTTTGTAATCTAGAAGTCTAGGAGCTATAAGATGTATTTCCCCAGAATATTATGCCATATCTGAGGCGGGAATAAACATTCGCGTAGTATACACATCGAGCAGAATGAAGGCCGACTGAATTTGCAAGAATTCTGAACGCGTAGCGAATGGACGTTCCATTTAAGGTTTGACTGAATTGAGAGACCTAAAAACTTTGTTTCCTTAACATCAGTCAATGGTACACTGTTCATTTTCAATGGAGCACAGAATGGTTTATTTGAAATGGAAAACTGCATTAAAACCGTTTTCTTTTCGCTTACTATTAATTTGTTATTTCGGAACCAATTTGAAAATCTGTTATTGTACTATTTACGGTTTCTTTATTGCAAAGAATATTCGTATCATCCCCAAAGAGAACTGTTCTTCCGTTTCGAATTGTCTAGGACATATCGTTTACGTAAAGTAGGAACAGAATAGAGCCTAAAATCGATCCTTGAGGAACTCCACGCGCAATTGGCAAAGAGTCGGAAAGGTGAGTACATAATGTTCCATCATTCCAGTAAGGTATTTCCACTCTCTGAGATCGTTGTTTAAGGTACGAAATAACCAATCTAGAGCAATGCCACGGATTCCATATGAAGGTAATTTGGAAAGTAAAATGTCATTATCAATGACGTCAAAAGCGTTTGAAAGATTTAAAAATATTCGTCTTATCCAATGATGAGGCGTCATCTTTAAGAAAAGAAAATATGGCTGTTTCCATTGATTTTGATTTTCTAAATCTATGTTGGCAGTCTGAAAGCGCGTCGTGGTTACTGTGTAAGGTTTCCATTCGTACGTAAAAAAGTCTCTCTAATAGTTTTGAAAAACCTGATAGAAGAGAAATAGGCTGATAATTTTGAATTTTAGTTTTGTTGCCTTTCTTCAAGAGCGGCTTAATTTTAGATGTTTTGAAAATATCTGGAAACGTTTCGGTGTTTAAGGATGCATTAAATATGTGAGTTAACGGGTGTAGCTCTCTTTGTTGGAGGTCTATAGGTGCGAAGTAATATCACTTTTAGCGAAGTAAGATGTACAACAGAAATTTCGAAAAATTTTCAACGGAATACATATATAATTCCGTCAAGGAGACAGAATCAATATTATTTCTTACGTAAATACAAGAAGCCGCCTTACGTAGGACCTTTATACGATTCTCTCTCTCTATAATAAAAGCATGCGAGGTAAAAGTTTGGAAAATCCTAAGTTCATCAGGAGATAACAAATGTTCTGTAATGCAAAGAACATCCATTTCATTTAAATCGCTTTGTAGGGCTGCCTCGATAAACTCAGTTTTATTTGAAAGGTATTGAACATTATGGTGTAGAATGTTTATCTTTTGCAAGTACTTACACGAATGTTTTTCTGCTGCATCTGACTGTAGTTGCATTACTCGAAGGTTGTAATGTGTCCCGGCAGTGACGGGTTGTGAGGAAAATGGGGCAGCAGATATAGATGAATTGGTAGTGGGAACGGGAGAAACGCGAGTAGGTTCAGAGGAAGAGGCAACAGGGTTCGAAATAAGGGTGGGGGTGGAGAACGTAAGGAAGGTGAAAGGGATAGATTTTTGGCAGGAGACTGCGTAGGACTGGAGTTGATGTATTGTTCAAGCTTGTAACCGACTGCATGTTTTCCAGCAAGGTTCATGTGAAGACCATGCCGGGTGAAGTGTTTTGCTGAGAGGAAATTAATTTCAAAAAGTGTGACATTTGTTTCTCTCAGCTGCAGTTTTAATTGTTGGTTTGCGTGCTTAATCTCGCTGCATCTGTTGTACCAGAAGGGCAGAGTCGAGACTACAATGTTAGTATTTTGAGCGGCACATGGTAATTTGTTTGTGTTGTTCAGGTGTAAAATTACCGCCCAAGTTAATGTCATTGTGCCCTCCAATGATAATGACCATGGTATTTCCGCCATAATAATGACTATGTCCTGATTGGTCAGTGTCTTCGTGTCCAACTCTGCAGTCACATCTGCAAACCTCTCGTTAGGTTTAAAAATAGATGAGACTGAGAAGTTGGAGGGTAACTTCCTACTGAGAATGGAGAACAGATGGCGGCCATGACTGTCAGTACTTGGGTTTTAGGTTCAGTAGGAACATGGCCTACTCCATTCAGTACAGTAGGTCAGTACAGTACTCAGTACAGTAGGCCATGGTAGGAATGTTTTGTTCATGGCCTACTGTACTGATGTACTGACAGTACTACTGTACTGTCAATGGAGTAGGCCATGCTTTGTTTTCAAGTGAGCTAGGATGCGCAGCTTTACGTGTTTTGGTTTTGACGCGCTTCCTAGCCTGTTTGCGTTGGTTTGTGCATGTATTTGTCGATGGTAGAGGAGGGTGGTGAGGATCAGGAAGGCGAGGAAAATCTGTTTCATAATCTAAAACACAAAATTTGTTTTTAGTTGTGACTGGATCCGGTGTCCGTGTCTTTTGTACAGTCATGGGAGCACTGTTGGTATTATTCGCGGTGTTGCCGACTTGCACCCAACCGTCTGTGTAGAGAACGACCTCTTCCAACCTTCGGATATATTGATCTAAATTATTGTTTACGTGTGTGAAGGCTTTCAGAAGGTCGGTTTTGAGAGTTTAGAGAGTAATAAGAGTATAACGAGCAGTAGGCATGTCACGAATGCGTTTTAATGTACGTGATAAAAATTGGAATAAATACAAGAAAACCCAGAACCTAGAACAAGAACATGGCTATATATTTTAAAAGCGTAAAATTGATGTGTATTCAATAAATTAAAAAGTAAGATTCAATATAAAAGCGAGGAGGTATTCTACCCACAAAATCTATTGAAGCTAGTTCTTACGAAATTTGGCAATGAGGCTACGTAGAATTTCGTCCACTTAAGCTGCAACTGTTAAATACAACCAGTAGATAATACTTTACCGTAATTAGATAAACAAATATTTGAAAGTTTGTATTCGATATATAGAATAAGATTTCAAGCATTTTTTTCCTTTCACTTCACGTATGCACTTGCATTGATATAACATGTTTAAAACTAGAAAAATGCGTTTAGTATAGAAATTAATTTTATGTTATAACAAAAATAAATTACGCATTTTTATAGTTTTTTTTCATATTTCGGCGATTTCCACTAATAAGTCTTATTTAACCTTTTCCCGTCATTTTTAGTGTACTCGTATTTTTCGCTGGATTAGTCATTTTAAAGATATTTTTAATGTCACTTACGTTTAATCATATATACGTGATGCAACAAATGTTCTCCACAGAATTCCTGAGAAACCTATACGATTTCTTCGTTCAGAAATTGCAATCTCAACAGTTGTATGTAATTTAAGGTTCCTGTGACTCCGTTGTCGGATCAGCCGATTTCGGGATAACAAAAGACTGATATTTCTTGCAAAAGAACTGTCCAAACCAAAAGTTTAAGACCTGAGTTCACTTGAATGAATAGAAGCATCGATTGCATTTGCAAAGTTTCCAACAGCCTGAGTTGTTAACATGAACTGAATTTGATCGCGTTTTTTCCGCCATTTTTCTTTACTTTTAGGGCATTTTTATAACATTTTAAGAGCATTTTATTGATCATTTTTGGCAATGTTTTAGGTCATCAAAATCCACTCTCTAGTTATGATTACCTCTTGACGATCGACAAGATTCAGTTATTAGCAAATTAAATATAAAACAAATCAATTTCCAATTAGAACTAGAACGATACTGTTACAATTAATTGTTAGAATTAAAAAAAAACTTGTCTTTAACTACAACTTTTTATTCGTCTACGTTTTAATAATTCTCTAAAACACAATACTCACGTTGCCGAATGTACACGTACATGAACAATACAATTTTTCAACTAAGTTCAATAACTTAACTATCACTACAAGTACTTATGAGCATTAATATCAGTTTGGAAAGCGCATACGTATAAAAGGATACGAATAAATTAATGTGAATTGAACGAATGATTCATTAATCAATTCTTTGAATCGTCAAAACATCATTCGCGGACCTTTCTGACGGAATTTATCCCTACTCTACTGTAATTTGCAGGTTTTATTATACAATATTGAAAGTTATTCTTTAAACAGTAGGAGTCATTCTCCTTGAATATTAATCATAAGCAATCCAAGCACGAAATAAAATACGGGGAATACCTACCAGTCGGTATAGAGTGTGTTGCCAGTCTTTACTGTGAAACTTTGCCGCCTCCTAAAAGTGCCGCCTGGGGCCGGCCGCCCCTGCGCGGGGCCACTGGTCACCTTCCACTGTTTCCTGGAAGGGCAGCTAGTGGGTTCGCAGTATACGTATGCCCTTCTCTGGGTCGATCCGCAATTTACATATGGGTTTAACTCTTATTTTCCTTCTGGTCCACAATTTACATACCCGTGTTTGTCACACGACGCAACTAGTTGCCAAAAGCTCACCCCACCCCCTTCCCCTCACTCCCCATTTCTCAAACTATGTGCAGCTTCAGTGTGTGACTAGCCAGTGAAATACACATATCGTTGTGCCTTTGCCTATTTCCGGTATACACCATATTCGCAATTGTTACGTACAAAGTAAAACAACAGTTCTTTCACCATACGTTTATTTCAGTAAAGCCACAATCCAAATCAAGTCCGAAATACAAGCCAAGTGCCAGTCCGCCAGAAGAATACAATCACCGTAACACACGCACTTCAAAACCGAACTTACTACTATTGCTAGGCACGCGCTTGCTGCTCCAGAAATGTCCTGACTACCGCCCCGGGCGAGGCCATATAAATCCGTCCCGGGGCATCTGAGAGAGTCTCTTACTTCCCGCCTCCGTGGCGGGGCATCGAGGGGAACTGCCCCTCCTGTGACCGCTTAGCCGACACGGCCCGGTGACCACGGACAAGCGCCGCCTCTTGCCCTGCTCCTGGTGGCATCTTCCCGTATTCCTCATTTCTCGACTGGCCGCGCCCCCGGCGCAACTCTGCAGCGGCCACAGTGGGCCGCAACTATGTTGGCCGCTACAGTGTGCCCACCACGTGGACGCAAATGCTGTTATACACAGCAATGCTGTTATACACAGCAGCAATCATAATGGGGCGATGGCTAGATCACGTGAAGAGGTATTACTACTGACGCTTCTCAAAAGCCTTGTGTGCACAGCACCAAGCAAGTGTCTGCTACGAGAGTCAAAGTCATTTAGGTATACCTGTAAAACCCATGTATTTTATAACTACTTATCATACATATTCAATTCATTAAATTTACTGCTTCATTGTAAAAATGAGTTTCTCTTTATTCTTACCAAATGTAGACAGCCAGGCTACGCCTTTGTAAAAACTCTTGGTACAGAGCGCCTTTGTAATCTAGGGTTAATGTAACGTGGTACTCAATTAGTGATATTTGCATTAAAATAAAGTGAAAGTCAGTAATGCTGACTAAAAAATATTGAATGACACACGTGGTAAAGGGTTTTTTTTCTTGTAGGATTTCTCTACTCGGTCTGTCGGCCTCGTGTTCTAATATCTCTTTCTCGAAAAAAAATGTAATTTTTACTGCTCGTATCATAAACAACTATTTTAGACAGTCATTAGTAAGTCTGCTTCTTTCTCGATATCAAAATGCTATTTTTAATCTTCGAATAATTTGTGAATACAAGAAAGAAAACAAAATGCCTTCGTATTACTACTTCATTAGATTACAATAGACTGCTATGGCTTTTTGCTCTGGTATTGTCGATTGTTTTCTAAGTTAAGCGGTACTTGTTGGAAGAGATAGTTGTATTTCTCCAATATCTTTTAGTATGTTGACCTTTACATGCTATTATTACCGATTTATAAATTATTTTTATGGGCAAGGACCGTACTTTACACTTTTCAATTAAGTGTAATAAAATTAGAAAAAAACCAACAGTATTTTGCTCTTACCGCTGCAAAAATGACTCATAATTGGATTGGTGCCTATTCACAGAGTTTTTAAAAATTGATCGTGAAGTAAATACTACAAATATCGTCAAGAAATATGAATGAAAGTGGAATATTGTGTTATTTGTAACTTATCTCTACATTTTCACTCATTTTACGTTCTCTCGCTTAAGCAGGAACTTAACAAGAGAAAGTTATGTAATGCTGCGCGAAAGAACGGCGAATTTTCGGCAGCAAAACTCCTATTACAGGCCCGTGGTAACGAAAAAGTGGATGAATCCAGTTGCTAAATGTATAAAAATTCTATAACACGACGTCTAGTCAGAATCACTGTTTTGTGTGTCCTAAAAATCAATTGACGGCAAAACGTCTGTCTGTTTGTGAACAAAGCTTAGCGGCTGAACCATATCGCCGATTTTCTGCAAAATTGATTTTTCCCTATCGACCTGGCAGATGTTGCAGTCCCTTGAATTTTAAACCGATATTCTAATTTGGGGGGAGGGGGTACCTTACGTGAAGCCCCTAGGACATTTTCAAAATAAAAAAATACTCCAGCGATTTTGATTAAATTTTGATGTTGGATAGTCTGAATGACGTTTAAGAGAATGGGGCAGGTCACATGTTGGTTAAAAACTCTTATTTCTCGGAAGTTGAAAAAATTCAAACTTTTTTCGGCGTCTTCCTACAACTAAAATATTGATGAACATTTTTCCCCTTAATAAAGTATGTTCCTTAAAGATAGGTTTTGAAATAAGGTCGTATACAATTTTTCAGAAATTTCAGTATTTTTCGCGTAATTTTGCATGAAATATAGGCAATTTTTAATTTCTGTTTAAACAATTTTCTGTACAACAGCTCCATCATTTTTGATGAAATGTTGTTGGTAGATAATCTGAAGGACGTTTAACACGTTGGTTGGTGTTAGCACTTTAGCGGCCAAAATTAATTCAAAATTGGCGCCGTACTTGAAATTTAATCATCTATAGCAATTCTTTGGCGCTAATTAACAGCAAAAGGCATACATTTCAAATGTCGCGCCTTCGAGATAAGTTATTTTTTCCTAAAAACGTCGGGCTGGCTTTCAGACAGAAAGGATACTCATTTTTTCGTATGAAAATCTTTGGAAGCACTTAAACTAAGGCTCTATAGGGGTCTTTTTAGAACTCTACTTAAGCTAAGGCTCTATAGGGGGGAGTATACGCAGACGCCATTCTTGGTCATAGCTTGCCAACAAGCTTATGTAAATGTAGAGGAAAACGTCGCGTCTCGCTACTTTTCGTTATTTTCCAAACAAAAAATACTCTGACGCAATTTCGGTCACTGTGAACAGTTTTTTGAGAAGTGTGAAAACGTCGTCGGTAAGTACAGTGCCCTGAATTCTCCACTTGTAAATAGAAACTGATATTTTAAAACGTTTGTAAGTTGGACTAAGGTTATGTTTTACATTTGTAAATAGAGAATATAGATATACTAGAGTTCTAAAAAGACAGGGCCTTAGAGTAACTACATTTTTCCTTAGTGAACAAAGTGAGAATTTGAAGTATAATATGGAGATAAATGCGACTTTTTACATCGCGGGTAGCCCAACTAGAGCCATTCAAACACGTGTGCTCAAATTGCTGCGACAAATTCTTTCTCGTGCTGACTTATCTGAGAGCGATTTTATTTTTAATATGAAAACATACTGTTCAGACAAAACTTGGTGGCTTAAAACAACCGTGTTGGGAAACTCTAAATTTAATTTTACATTGTGAATTCAAATGTAAAACATAACCTTCGTCCAACTTACAAACGTTTAAAAATATCAGTTTCTATTTACAAGTGGAGAATTCAGGGCACTGTAATTACCGACGACGTTTACACACTTCTCAAGAAACTGCTCACAGTGACCGAAATTGCGTCAGAGTATTTTTTGTTTGGAAAATAACGAAAAGTAGCGAGACGCGACGTTTTCCTCTACATTTACATAAGCTTGTTGGCAAGCTATGACCAAGAATGGCGTCTGCGTATACCTGTCTTTTTAGAACTCCACAGTCCTCTGCCAGTAGATAGGCCGGGGCCTGTTCTTATTTGAATTGTATTTGAATTGGAATTCCGCCATGTGGGCCCCTCCGTGGGCCAATAGCGTCGAAGGGCGCAAAGGCGCGGTGCGCGAAATCTACAGGCCGGACCCGGCAATTATTCATATGCTTTGTGCGTACGTAACGGCGTCGTGTCAACGTTTTTGCATTTGTGATTTTCTGAGTTTCTGAGACGGTGCTGTGTGCTGTGAAGTCGAAATGCCCCAATTTAGGCGTTGTTGGGTAACCAATTGCCGAAACAACAAAAACATCAAGAGTGGACGGCAATTCTTCAGGTTTCCAACAGATTCCGAAAGGAAACCGATATTTCATGCTTAGCATGGCTCCATAAAAATTATTTAATGTACTATTTAGTGAGATAATAAATTAACTATGTCACTAAATAGTACATGAAATTAATTTAAATAATGTAATTATTTGTCAGGTTATTGTAAACACTTGCAATTATTACGAACATCCAATGTATTTAAGTCATGAATGCACTGGTTGCTTTTATAATCATGTAATTGATAAGTTATGATAGCTATAATAACATTAAGGTGATTTTGATATAACTATAAGAGCTCAATAATACACTACTAATTTTATTACAGGTGTTTGAAATGGCTAAAGGCAATTGGGGACCCGACTGGCATCTTGCCCTTGGGAATTTCTCACAAGGTTAAGGTATTTATGCATGGAGCACTTCACGCCGGAAATGTTCACTGCAGCAGGCAGACTAGCACATAATGCAGAACCAGTAATTTTTGCTGATGTGCGTCCTGAGTTTCCGGAGAGTGCACTCAGGTCATTTATAGAAGGCTTACCACAACAAAGGTGTACGTTTCTATTATTATTATTATTATTATTATTATTATTATTATTATTATTATTATTATTATTATTAGCAACTAGAAGGTGTAATAAGAAAACTTTTTTCTTTTTTAATTTAATTAAACATCCTTATTTCTTTTGCAGGATCTGCTCTGCATGTAGTGGACAACATTTCTCCTGAGTTCTTGGTTGCTAAATGAAGAGAAAAAATCCTGTAACACGTGGTGTAGTCAGAATCTTGGTTTTGTGGGATCTTGATACCGAAAAACCAATTGGAAGCAAAAGTCTGTAGTATGTGAACAAACATAGCCCCTAAACCATGCGTAGAATTTTTATCAAATTGAAGAAACCCCTGTCAATATGTATCTAGTAGAAGGTTTGAAATTTTTCAAAACCTACCTTAGTTTTTGGGGGAACTTTATATGAAGCCGTAAGAAATGATTCAGAATTTTCTCAAAAAATGGCTCCAAATTTTTGTTAAATTAAACGTCACTTCTTACAATTACAATATTGAAGATAGATACTTTTCCTTCGAATTAAATTTGATGTGCATAAATAGTTCTTCATTTAAGGTGTGAAGATTGTTTTGTAAATATTAGTAGTTTTTGTACAATTGTGGGTGAACTATTTGGAATTTTAAAAAATGACAAAAAGAAGATTTTCTCGAAAACGGCTCCAATTTTTTTTCCGCATAGTATTATATTGATGAGTAGATGCCTTTAAATAATGTTAAGTAAATTTTCTCGAAAACTCAACACTTTTTTGTTCAAATGAGCTCAAAATTACTCATTTTCAGAATAGCTCAAACACCATTTTCTCAAAGGTGGCTTCAATTTCTTTCTTTAAACTATTTCAACGAATAGTGGTAATGGTACTGTTTAATATAATATAATGTAATGTTCATTTTTTAGTATTCTTTTGTTTTCCCAAAAATTGCACAAATGTTTTTTTGTTATGTTTTTTTTTTCTTTCAATATCTCATGCCAGTAATATGAACATTTCAATGGATATATTATTGAATTTGAAGTTCTTCAAATTATTTCAAATGAAGTTGTTCGAAAACTTAAATAGATTCCACAGAAAAAGAGCTTCAATTTTGCATTTACAGTAACGCTTAACGCCATTTTTTTTAAAATGGCTTCAAATTTTCCAATGAAATTGCTATTTAAGACAAGGTTTTAGCCTTCGTTAATACTCTTAAAATAATATTTCGGTTCTACTATTTGGTAATCGAAGAGTTGAGGAAATGGCAAAAAAATGTATTTTGGGCGGCGATAGATGCCAGCTGGCAAGAGGATGAGGGAAGACCATAGAGCCGGTCCACTCCAAAGGAAATTAGAAAACTTAACTTCGAGAAAGTCTGTGCTATTCTGTAGCACTTCCTGTTACTATATGTAATTTAGTAAATCCAAACTGCAGGACCACTTGCTTGTAGACATGTACCAAATTGAAGTTTTGGGATTCAATTGAATAAAAATTGTATTTTTGAGTGATAATCATTTGGTGTTTCTGTTGCAGTAAATTTTTATCTCAGGTTTTTTTGGCCCACTATCTGTCTTGTGAACTATTTATAAGTCTTTGGCATTTTTACCAGGAAGCATTAGCTAGTTTCTAAACATATTTCTGATGGTTCTTGAGATGTCTGTTGGGTATAATCTCCTGAGTATGATAAGTGCTTTTATTTAGTTATATTGTTTTGCAGAAATTGTGTGCGTTAGTCACATAACATGATTGGGAAAGACATGAAAATATTTTTTTAGTAATTGAAAAACTGTTCAATACCTGTATCAAATGTTGAGTAATTCTGGATATATTATCGATCTTTGGATTTTCATCCATGATCCATTGAGCAACTAGCCATGCTTTTGGACAAATATCAGATATCTGTGATATCAGAATATTAGTGAAACCTACCAAGTCCAAAAACTCTGCTTCGAGATTAATGAAGTTGAAGTAGAATCATGTATTTTTTTTACTTGTTCATCACATGTACTAGGTAGGAGGTAAAACATGTTTCTTGTAATGCAGTTTAATGTGTAATATTGCTTTTTTGAAGAAAGCAAGCAAAAAAAGACAGATTTTGTGGACTGTTTGTGTGTTTGTGCAGATGCAAGTTTCCTGTTTATTTATAAAACTTATCAATAATATTCATTTGTATTGTACCTTAGTAGCAATTTTGATAATAGGCTGAAATTTGACAGGTGTTGATAGCTGGAATGTCATTATAATAATGATGCAATATTAAAGAAGTAATGGTCACTAGTTATATTTGGACAATTGTCTAAATTCGTGGTTTCAATATTTAGTCAATGGCAAAGTAAAATAATCTTTATGTCTGATTACTTGCTCACATTTATTTTGTAAAAAATTGTATTATTGTTTATATTGTGTATGACTATTTACATAATTTATAAATAAATATTGAGTTTATAAAATAACATTTTATTTTGCACTCCCTGGACAATAATTCCATTCAGTGACTTAGGATTCCAAATCCTAATATTTTATTCTTCTTAATTGCCTAGCGTATTTTACATAAAAATAATGTATTCATTTGACGCCATTTTGAAAACAACTTCATTTTAAATGTCCCGGTCGTCAATACGCGCCATCTCCATTGGTAGAACACCCTTCGACGCTATTGGCTCAATCGGGGGCCGAGATGGCTGCTTCCCCCTCCATGAAAATTAGAAATTTGAATAAGAGCGTTGGGATTAACATTGAGTGCCGTCTTTATTAGTATACTCTCTGGAACTCCACTTAAACTGCTTTGGCATTTTGAACTGCTTTCCAAGAAGGCCGTGAGAGCGCACCCCAGACCCGATACCAAGAACGACCAGAGATATAACATTGCACATTGTCGCAATTTCGCCGAGTTCTGCCTCTTTATACATATTATTCGAATAAAAGAAGAATGTGGTTGACAGTTCCGGGTAACATGGTGACGTGAGCTCCGTAACCTACGCAGCAGCGAATCGGAAGTATCACCATTTGCCCGATGTTGTCACGTTTGAACTGCGAAATGAATCGCGGATCCGTTCAACAGGGGAGTCATTGTTGGGGAGTAATTGGCGAAGGATGAGAAAATGTAAGTTCCTTATTTATTTTCTTTCTTTTACGTGTTACAAATTTTCCCGATTTCTCTCATCTGTTCGTCTTATTGTTAAAAGCACGTGGTAGAGCGCGAAGTACCCGGCAACGCCACCCCCTCCACACCGAACTGTCAACCACATTCTTCTTTTATTCGGAGATTAGGAGGCGATGATATCGCATTGTCTGAAGATCTAGAAGCTGAGAAGTTTTCGTAGCGACGCGCATCGCTCGTGTAAAAATCTACGCAGCAATACGCGTCTTGGTGGCATTAAAAGTTATATTTTCACGTTGGTAGTGCGTCTAGTTCACAGTATTGCAGACTCCGTGACCAGTGTTTTGGCGGGCGATCTCTGTGTAATAACATGGAGGACGCACGAATTGCGAAAAAAACAGTAGCGAGCGATTGCCTTTCGATCAGACAGATAACTTAGACAAATTCAATACTCAATAATTCTAACTCTCAGGTATTTATTTTATTTATTTAGTCAAAAAACAGTCAAAAACTGTATGTGACGTATGGGGGAGAAAATCATCTGCGCACGCTTTCTTGAGTTTCAGAGTCCTTTCCAACAATTTAACTATTAAAGTTGAAAGATAAAAACTAATAATGATAATAGTAATAATAATAATAATAATAATAATAATAATAATAATAAAAGAAGAAGAAGAAGAAGAAGAAATTTAAAAAAACGAGGGATTAACATTTCAAAAATTAGATATACGAGGTAAACTAATACTTCTTTCTTCTTCTTGGTTTTCAGAATTTCCCTTCTGTCAAGTGACTAAAAGGCGGCAGATGTCTTGTTTTCAACACGAAACATCTACAGAAGCTCTCCTAGAAAACGATATTCCCAGCATCAGTTGAAACCCCTGATTTTTCAAAAATTGAAAAAATGCAAACTTTTTTCGGCGTCTTCCTAAAACTACAATTATGAAGATACATTTTTTTCTTAATGAAATGTGTTCATCAAAAAAGATCTTCAAATAAGATCATGTTGCATTTTACAAAATAAATGTTTTGGGAATAAAAGGTAACGCATCTAAAAACCCCGTAATTTTGATGAATATAAACATATTTTTTTTCTATTTTCGTTTTCTTGTTAGCGGTATTGACAATGCTATTGGCAATATGTGTATCCCAGACGAATTGGCGATCATTGTTGCTTGAAACTCATTGTTGAAATGTCGCACTGACAACAAGGTGATATTAACGGTTGCCTCTTCTTTCTCATTAATATAAACTAATAGTTTTATTTACGGCTAAAATATGACGCATCGTGCATCGTTGGTAGTCGCGTTATTTTGCATGATTTGCTTAAAACTCTACCTTTCATGCAATTTTGCTTGAAAATACGGGTGAGAAAGTGCGCGCAGTTTTAGCTCCACTAATTTGTTTATAAGTGCTGAGGCTATGTTCTTTACTGTGCGACAAAGAGTATACCTCAGAGATGGCACCATCAATCACCATATCAATATTAAACAGAGAAGCCTTATTTGCCTCACTTCCGGTGCCGCCATATGCAATCGTATTGATTTCGATTGGGCAAATGAACAGTCAATAACGTAGAAGTAACCGGAAAATTTGAAAAAAAAAAACGGTACGCGGGAATTTTAAAATTTCACTCCCCGTATTTTAAACTTTAACTTATTAAAAAGTATCAGAAATAATTTTAAAGATTTTATGGAAGAATAGTCAAATTATAGCAGTAAAATCTAGTATTTATTGAACATATTGACATTACACCATTTTATAATTTCAATAGCATTATCAATTTTGTAATGCAAAAGCCAATAAACAAAGTACACCAGTCCAAATGCAACTTCACTTGCTTAGAGACATGCCAAATTAATGTGAACACTATGGAATGATCACTATATATGAATAGTGGTACTTAAAAGAAACAAATGAAAACATTACCGCACCTTTACTCAGGTAAAAAAATGGTACAATAAGGTCAGTAGACAGTATTATGCTGTGTTACATGCTTCATTGGGCACTTTCTGTGGGACTGGGTAATGTTCAGGAGAGTTGTGCAGCCAGCTTCTCTGGTTTTTTCCTTACCGTTTCCGCTCGTTGCCCACATTCCAGCCTCCGGCAAAACCGCCGGCTTGTGTTTTTTCCGCTCTTTTTTGTGCTCTTTCCGCTGCCACAGCTTCCTCACTTCTCCCAGTCTTGCCATCACCCAGCCCCGACCCATTACCCAACACCCATGGTACCTCCCACTATGCTCGCTCCCTCCCTGGTGCCCTTTCCTCCTTACCTGAACCTCACCTTGACCCTTTTGCTTCGATCTCACTTCCGACGCCGTGTTTGACTGTCACCTACTGCAAGTACCCGGCCCCGCTCTAGATCCAGTTCTTGCCAGTGCCTCTTACCAGAAGGTCCTAGGTTCGAGTCGCGCGATGGCAGGATTTTCGAAACTAGCTTGTCAGCTAGGTCGAATTCAGCTGCTGTCTGGAGGAGAAATCTAGCGGCCGGCTGCTCTGATCCGTAGTTTTCCCTGGTTTCTCCGATCAATACCAGGCGAATGCCGGAGCTGTACTCTAACAAAAAGATCACGAGCGATCTTTCCTTCCTCTTCCTTGTCCTATACTCACCCCTTACATACACTTACACGCACTACCACACACGCCGGAGGCCGGTCGGGAGCTTAGAGCTTGTCCCGGCTGGGTCGGGGTCCCGCTGGTGGGAGATACCTGGGTAGGGAAAATCCTGACAGCCTGTGTTAGGTTGACGCCGGAACCGCCATCCAGCGGAGAAAGATCACTGCCACCTCCCGAGGAAAAAAACATGCACTACGCTTAGGGGACCAATGATCGTAGTAGTGTTCGCTCCCGCAATCACTAACAATCAATCAATCATCCAGTTCTCGCCTCCAGCTCACTCCGCATCCTGGGCTCGCCCTTGCCGTCCCTCCGCTCTCACGTCCTCCCCTCTCCGCACAACGTCGATCTACCCCTCTACTCTAATTGTTGTCGCTCCCGCCGCCGTCCTCACCTTCGCCGAGTCTTGCCCTCGCCCTCACTTTCACTGACCCATCTCACGCTCTTCACTTCCCCTCAGACGGACCCCTGCCTTTGTCCCGTTCTTGACCCGTCCTCGCTTATGTTTAGTAATGTTTAGTATTTACGTTTTATTCTGTTGTTAGTCACCAGGTTGTTGTGAGCAACATAACTGTTGCCTGCCAGGCCTAGCAGGCTGCCAGTGTTCGGTTTTGCGATTTATGAGCGGCTTCCAGCCAATTCCAGAATCTTCCAAATCTTGACCTCTCGGTCAAAGGCGCTGCAGTGACATCAGTTGATGCACTGAGCTACCGCTCCCGGTCCTTGCTTCTCACTGGCTACGGGCATGACACACAGCGTCGAACAAGTGTAACCTACTTTATAATTGGCCTACGCACATACAGGATTTCTCACCAACTGAGGGCCACTCTCATAACTCCTATCTACTTTTACATTTATCATTATATGTAAAAAAATGACATCCATTACCTAGCTATATGTCTCTGTAATCTACTCGTACACTCTTTCAATCATTTTTAAATAACATATAAAGAACAAACGTACATCTCATACGTCACTTTTATTGCAGTACGCAGATGTATGCGTAGCTTTGTTGTGTGATTATGCATGAGCATTTGCTCATATTTGTATGTATTCAAAATATTATAATGATATGCTTTTAATTTTGTCTACATTGTTTCACTAATTTGCAATATTTCTGTTCCAGTTCTTCATCTCTTGCAAACTGCGCCGTACATTTAGATATAATATTACATTCAAAATATTTTCGTTTTTTTTCTTTCTTTCTTTTTCTTGCTTGCAGTCCCAGGAATAAAGGTAGAATAAATCGGTGGCTTACGGGTGAGAGATGTTGGGTCGGGTTTTCGGGTCTTCGGAGTACTCCAAACGGTAAAAATTTCCTAAGTTATTAAAAATTTCCAATTTGCTAGTTTGTGAAATATTTTAACTGCTAACGTTTCCTAAAAATAAATTGATTATATCTACATTTTTATTTATTTTTAACTTTATTTAAAAATCAAATAGTTTTACACTTTATCATATGATAATAATAATTATTATTAATATTAAGAAATATACGCAAAATCATTTATCATTATCTCTCAATGTTTTCAGTTTCTCTCAGGGCTTGAACTCTTGACTTGATATGTCTTCGCTTGTATGCTGACCAGATTCCCTCCCTTTCTAGTTTTTCTAGGGGTAATTCAAAACTTATTAACATTTCACTGATTCTTTTTCTCCTTTTCTTTCTTTTTTTCTTTCATTTCCCTCTACCGTTCCAATCAACCCAATCCTTTTCCGATTTCCCATCAAACTCGTTCTCTCTCGCTTTCACTCCTGTCATCCATGTGAAAATATTCATCCAAATTGCGTGCGTATTTTTCATTGAATGACTTCCTTTACTATGTACTATTGTAATATAAATTCTGAAAGTGGTCAGGCGGAAGAGCAGGCTAAATGATCTGAGCCTCACCACCAATAAAGACATTTATTTTATTTATTTATTTATTTATTTATTTATTTATTTATAACTTCTAAACGCTTTGCGATATCGAAATGTAGATACTGCTCAACAATGCAGAATCATGGGACAAGTAATATGCGGTATAGACATTGTTAGTAATATTTTCAGTTCTTGAGAAATTTAATCATCTTTGATGTTTTAAATGGAATGATGTATTTTTTCGTCAGCGATGGATAGATCACGAAAAGAGGAATCCAACGATGTATCATAAGTTAGTAGGGGTTTTGATGACCTAAAACATCGCCACAAATGCTCAATAAAATGCTCTTAAAATGTTTTACAATTGCCCTAAAAGCAAAGAAAAATTACGTAAAAAATGTTATCAAAACCAGTTCAGATGAACAACTTAAGCTGTTGGATATGTTATTGATGTAATTGAGGTTGCTTCTATTCGTTCAAGTGTACTCAGCTAGCAAAATTTGCTTTGGACTGTTCTTTACCAGATAAACTGTCTTTAGTTATCCCGAAATCGCCTGAACTACCAATGACGCTGACAGGCGTTACAGGAACCTTAGATTACATACTCACAATGGCTGACATTACATCTGAGCGAAGAAATCGAATCGACGTACACCACCTATATGTGGTACTCAGGAAATCGTTGGAAAACATTTTATGCATATCGTAAATATTATTTGAAGCAGATACCATTAAAATGACATTAAAATCGATTAAATCAGGGAAAAATGCATTAAAAATGACGGAAGTTAAAAATGACTTATTGGACGAAATTGATAAAAAATGCAAAAAATCGACGTATAAAAATGGGTAATTTCCTTTTTTCATGACATAAAATGTATTTCTGTACTAAACGGCACTGTTTTAAAGTGAAAAGAAAAAATAAGACATTTGGAACTGGCCCCTAGAATTCTCCTCCAGACAGCGACTGAATTCGACCTAGCTGAAAAGCTAGTGTCGAAAATCCTGCCGCCGTGGGGAGTGGGAACCTAGGACCTCCCGGTCAGAGGCGCTGCAGTGACATCAGTTGATGCACTGAGCTACCGCTCCCGGTTTGAACCGGTTGCGCAAGGCAATTAAAGAAAGTCGAGCGTCCGGTGTGATTTTGTTGCACGATAACGCAACACCTCACAGGGCCCGCCAAACGTCCGAACTGCTGCAGCGATTCAAATGGGAGGTACGGCAACACCAGTCATACAGTCCAAACTTTAGCGCTATGCGATTGTCATGTGTGCGGTAAGCTGAAAAAGGATCTCGGTGGATGAAGATTTTGAAACGCTGAGCAGTTGACAGCAGCTGTCTCCAGGTGGTTACATAACGTTGAAGGTAATTTCTACGCATCCCGAAACGAAAAGTTGGTTGACTGTACCGACAAATGTTTACAGTGTCTTGGAGACTATGTGGAAAAGTGAACTTACATTGTATGTTGTCATAGCCATGTTGCCTGTGTGTCGGTGATTTCATAAATGGCCATAACATGGAAGTGTAATTTACTTTTTGACTCGCTCTCGTGTAATAGTTATGTTATGATAGGATTTTAAAAAACCGAATGGTGTCGTCTGACTTAAGGTCGTTTATTCAGAAGTAAATTATACATTTGTAGTATTATATTATAAATTTTAACTTCTGTTAATGCACATGCATTGTGCTGATGATAGCGGTACCGGTAGGCAGGCGCTTTGAATATCGCAGATTTCTTTCTCAAATTACCCAGGAAGGTTTTCAAGTTGATGCTTGTATATAAACTACTTCCCAATGGCCTTTTCTTCAGAGACTTCACATATGAATCCAGTTTTCCAGTCACATCTACCATCATTGAGCATGGCAAGATGATTTATTGTCCCACAATCCTCGTTTCCTGCATTGTCTGGTTGGCCGCTAATCCAACCCGTGTATCCGGTTTTTGATATAGGTTCACCTGTGAAAGAAAATATTTAAATTTGTAAGAACACCACTCGAAATGACGAATCATATTATAAAATGCACAATGAAATATAACGTAAGTGAAAAAAAATTCTTAGAATGTGGAGAAAATTGTTTAGAAGGAGGTTGAACATCGTGGGTTAATACATAAATGGTAGGTCGAGTATGATAGTCAGGAAGACGGAGTGAGCAAATTCAGGAGAGATTGATTGATTCATTGAATCGTGATTCCGGGTGGGGAAAGGAGAGGGCCGCTAGAATTCTCCTCCAGACAGCGACTGAATTCTCCGGGAGATGTGGCTCAGGGCATCAACTGAAGACACTGCAGTGCCTCTGACCTGGAGGTTCTGGGTTTCGAGTCCCGACGGTGGCAGACTTTTCGACTCTAATCAGGTAGCTAGGTTGGAGGAGAATTCTAGCGGGTGGCTCCTCTGATCAATAGTTTTCCGGGGTTTCTCCGATCAATACCAGGCCAATGCCGAAGTAGAGCTCTACCAACCGACGAAAGTTAGCGCCCGATCTTTCCTTCCCCTTCCTTGTCCTATCCTCTCCCCTTTCACACACACTCACACTTACACGTACTACACTACCACATGCCGAGCGACCGGTCGGGAGCTTAGAGCTTGTCCAGGCTGGGCCGATGTCCAGCTGATGGGAGATACCTGGTTGGGGAAACCCCCTCCGGCCTACGCTAGGTCGGCGCCGGATCTCGTCTTCCAACGGAGAAAGTTCACCGGAGAAACCAAACCTATGTAGCTAGTGTAAAAATGCTGTCACCGTCGGGACTAGAGCCTAGGACCTCCCAGTCAGAGGCACTAGACTATTATATCACAAAAGATACATACGTAATCACTGGCAAAAACATCGTTCCCCCTTCTTAAAATCGTACCTAAACCTACTCACTAAAATAGTAAGACATCTTCTGGCAATATCTAACGCCCAATATCTCCACTTCCAAACTCAAACCGCCAACCCAACCGATGATACACTGTGGAATATCACTCGCCGCCTCTTGCGCAAGCCAACTAATAATATACCCTCCCTAACAACCGCGACATCCGTTGCAACTACTCCAGCAGATAAAAGCAAAGTACTAGGTGAATACTTTGCCACAACCTTTACTCCCCATCCTTCAGAAAATCCCCTTCATGATCAGTTACTCCTCGAAGAAATCCGACGAACTAGAACAACAGTCCCAAGATGTCCAAAATTCATATCTCCCACTGAAATTGTGCACCTTTTATCTGTCGCTACTCCAAAAGTTTCCAGTGGTCACGACTTAATTCCAACGTACGTACTTAAACGCCTTCCATTCACAGCCATTTTACATATAACAGCAATATTTAATGCTTCTCTTCGTCTGTCATACTTCCCTCGCAAATGGAAACACGCCCACATCATTCCCATTCTGAAACCAGACAAACCAAAAAACGACCCGTCAAGCTATCGCCCAATTAGTTTTCAGCCGTCCTTTGTAAAACTGTTTGAAAAATATATCCTCAGCAGATTAATCTCCCATCTCAGTTCAGTCCAAGCCATACGTCCACACCAATTCGGTTTCAACCACTACTTTCCACAAATCACCAAATATTAAGGCTAAGCGAGGATATACTCGATGGCTTCCATGAAAAGAAAAACACAGTCGCAATCTTCCTCGACATAGCTAAAGCTTTTGACACCATCTGGCATCCAGGACTGTTATATAAACTTATTCACATCGGAACCCCGACTATCTTATTCACATCATCAATAGCTTCCTTGCCGATCGCACTTTTTCTGTCCGCCTTCCGGAGCCCTTTCACTATCTTTTCCCATAAAGCAGGAGTACCCAAGGATCTGTTCTCTCTCCCACCCTATTTAATCTTTATACAGCTGATACACCATCCACCCTCATACCTCCATTGCTCTGTTTGCTGATGACACCGCAATATATTCCTCAAACCGTGATATTGATACCGCACAAGAAGATCTGCAACACCACCTCTTTAAGCTCTCCGATTGGGCCAAGAAATGGCATATCCGGATAAACCCTGCGAAAAGCCAGCCAAAATCTTCACGCTCCGTAGACCAAATAATCCTCCCTCTCAACTATCAAGGAGAAAATATAACTTGGTCCCAAACAACAAGCCAGTTAAATATCTGGGAATACTTTATGATAGGCGGCTCACATGGAAATCAAATATTCTCCACAGAATAACCCTGGCAACCCGTAGAACCCACCAATTATATATCCCATACTCAAAAAGTCATCACCCTTGCAACTCCATGTCGCTACTCACCTATACCAGTCAATGATCCGACCAATTTTATCCTACGCTTCTCCTATCTGGGCCTCAGCCAGCAAATCGAACATCCAAAAAATGCAGATTTTCCAAAATAAATTCCTCCGATCCATCACTAAAGCTCCATGGTTTGTACCTAACTCCCAGCTACATAACGAACTCGGCATTACTCCTATCTCCGTCCATTTCTCCCTCCTATCCTCTCGCCTCTATCCTAAAATTCCCCAGATTCCCTCTGCCGTACATTTCAAAATCGGAAAACAAAATCCTCACCACAATAGACTAAAGCGAAAACTACCGCGACAGTTCTTCGACCCTCCTTGATTATCATGCACCCGATGTGGCTTCTCACATTTCATTCACATCTACTCAATGTATTCCAAGTCTAAGCTTTCTCAATCAATGTTAATTTAATTCATATAACATCACTGTATCGTACGCGGATGCTGAGGGCCTTCGGGCCAAGCAGAAATAAATGAAAAAAAAAAAGAAAAAAAAATTTCCAAAACACCTGAACTTCATTGTTGCTGAGCGTTGCCGTGTGACGTGGGGCATGGTCGAGAAGGACAGGAGCGAGCAGCAGACTTTAGTAACAAGTTTTAATTGAGGTTGGAACAATTTCTGTGGTAATCTTCCCGAGTTTCCTGGCAGTGGGAGAACTGGGTGTTGTGACTCACGGCATCGTATGATGTCACTGCGGTGCCTGTGACCGGCAGGTCGTATGGTTCGAGATCCAAGGTGGCAGGATTTTCGATACTAGCTACATAACTAGGTCGAATCACTGTGTGGAGGAGAAGTCTAACGCCGGCTGCTCTAATCTGTAGTTTTCCGTGGTTTCTCCGATCAATGCCAGGCGAATGTCGGAGCAGCACTCTATCAAATGGGCCACGGAACGAGTGCGATCTTTTTTTCTTGTTCCTTGTCCTTAACTCGTTTCTTATTCCACATATTTACACTTACAAGCACTACACTACCACACATGTGGGGGGAAACAGTGGAGAGCTTATAGCTTGTCCCGGCTGGACGGTGCCCCACCTGGTTGGAGGAAGACCGTCAAGCCGTGTAGGTCGGCGAAGGACCTCGTAATCTATTTATTTATTTATTTATTTTACGTCAGAAAAACAGTTAAAAACTGCGTATGACGTGCTATGGGGAAAAGTGAATTGTGTGCACATTTTCAAAATTCTGTGATCCCTACACTTAGTCATATACTACTTAAATTTTGAATTTTTGAAAAGGAGAAAAAAAAACTCCCATGTAATAAAATCTATGTTCAAGGATAAACAAGCAATAAATTTTGAATTTTGAAATTTTGAAAGGGAGAAAAAAAACTCCCATGTAATAAAATCTATTTTCAAGGATAAATAAGCAATAAATTTTGAATTTTGAAAGGAGAAAAAACAAAAAACTCCATGTAATAAAATCTATTTTCAAAGATAAATAAGCAATAAATTTTGGCTCTTATTACTTCCTGCCGCGACAACATGGAAACGATAATTGGAATAATTGTATTTCCCACTGAATTCTAGAAGACGTGCACAGAATCAAGGGGGAATATAGGAGCAACCCTGCGATAAAAAATGCACTACATTGACTTTAAAGGTTTACGCGCCTGGAATCAGTAATTAATCAATCTTTCATCGTTCTAAATAAAGAAATGCAATTTACAAATGCATCACGTGGATAAATACAATAAAAATTACACGTTCTTCCATTAAATATCTCATTATGACTCAGTTTTTAAACTGCGTATTTGCGTCCCATCCATCTCCAATTATCGATGCCAGAAAAATATTCAAGGACTAGTTTTGTTGGAAAGTTTCTCTTCGATATTTTGCTGAAAAATGACTCCTGATGTAAGCCAGTTTCCAAAAGAAGAATTGAATTACGTTAAGAATTGAAAACGGGAGCCTTTAAATTCCAACATAGACATTCCCTCACCGCCCGACCGCGGTGATTTATTGAATACTGTTTACCGTGCGCAAAGTGTTGGGATTTTTTTTTCATTTCAAAGTATGCTCTTCGTGGACTTTCCCTGTGATTATGTCGATAATTATTTGCATTTTTTTCTTTTTTGGTCTGCAATATTTAATATATTGAATTTTTTCTTACCAAAGATAGTTTCATGATGTCCTTCATGGTTCAAGTCATGGAAACCAATGAACACGAAAAAGGACATTCCGTCCTTGCTGTACAGCAACCTAAATATTTCAGCCTCTTTCTGTAAAATAACGCATTCAATAGTATTTATAAAATTTTCAATGTATTAACCCTTAACTGTGCTTGTTAAAAATACTAACTTATGTGATCTGATAGGGCCTGACTATTCTAATGAAGTCTACATATACGAAAAAGATACAACTAAATTAGAAATATCTTTTTCGTACAAAAGTCTAATTAGGTAACAGTCTTTTAGATTGAAAAAAAAATAAAAAATCGTAGAACTTAGGAGAAGTTTTGACACTTTTTTAAAATTATTAAAACAGAGTTCGAAAAGAATCTCACAGGCCTCATCGGCAAAGTTAAAGGTTGAGGAACTGGTTGGTTTATTGCTAGAGCTATTTTGTGTTTAGTTATGTGGCAATTGAAGTTTAAACCATATAAAATTAAAACTTTGAGGTTAGGAAACGTGAAGTGATTTAGTAATGTTTGGCAGCAATACCGGAAATATGTGACGTAAATGCTTGTACAGAAGCCCTTTTTCCTCAAATAGAGCTACTGGCATTATTAGTTGTTGTTACTATCTGAAGTTGTCAGAGTTAAAAACATGTTTTCTTACATAATTCGTTACTCATGAACAATACATAATACGAAATAAACTGTTTTTATATGTTTCATATGCGTTTCCCTGCATTCACATTCTACTCATCGACTTACACACTACCGTTACATTCGTGAGCAACCAAACACACATTGACACGAGATCGTCAAATTCAATATTGAATGAACACAAACTATGAGTTTGAGAAAATATTATGAAACTATTTTTCTTCCTAAAATACTATTCTTGAGTTAACTAATTTTGACGTTGCATATTTAGTTGCAGTTATGAAATAGTTATTTATGTATCTCGGGCGTTAAGTAGATGTTCTTGCCCCGTGGGCGACTTCCAAATACCAGGGCCTCTAACCCGAGGGGTTGGAAGTCGCCTGAGGGGCAAAAATATCTATGTAGCAACGCCCGTGGTGCATACTAGTTCGTTGCTGAATCAAACGACAATTTGAAACATTTTATAATTTTCCTTGCATCTAAATTGAAAAGACGCATTGAAATCGTTATTTGTTCATGTGACGTCAGATAAAGAAAATTGTATCTAATGACTGTTGCATAATAGTTGTTGAACTGATTGGTTCTTACAAAATGAAAGAATGTTGTGAAGTTCCTGCGAAAATTCTCGCAAAAGGTAACTAAACTGCGAACAGTGGTTTCCAGTAAAATATCAAGAAATATACGAAAATATTTAGGGTGTATTTGACAGTTATATGGAAAATTACAGTGTGAATTGCGCTGATGCGACGGTACTTGTAGGTTATTTTTTTCTATTGTCAAAAGTTATTTAAAATATTTCGTAACATCAAAAAATAACATTTCGAGCATGTTCGCCGATGTGCCTTATACATCTTATTACTAGTACTGCTACTGAAGAAGCACATACGTATCTGAAAGAAGGTGATAAGTAACAGTGAAATTCCAGCGATTGATAACAATTTTATATTCATGGGAACATTGCAAAATTGCAATTTTCATATGAATAAAGAAAAATAAGGTTTATGACGAGTTATTTTACTTACTTGAGCATTATGTCATTTATTTATGTATTTGCTTGTATCTTAACTTTAATAAATCGGATTCATAAAGATATGTTTGTTGTATTAGTATCAGAGGGGATCATAAAGTGTTCAAGAGGCCTGCGCGCGCATAAAGAAGAATAAAGGCCCTCAAAGGTATTAACAATAACATTATATGTTTTGTTTATGGTACGTAAACACATAGCAATGAACTACAGTACAGGCTGTGTATAAGCGACTCAGACAGTTTAATGCGCTGTTGCTACACATTACAACGCACATGACACCACCTACATCACAGCTGAATTATATCTCAACCCATGAACACTTACTGATAGGCTAAGGCACGTCTAGATATCATGATCATAACTTTCGCCGAAGCCGAATATTATCATCTCCACGGTTTTGTGTGAGTGAGATGCAAAACTACTCGTTTTTTTCAAAAACATTGTAGTTAGAAAGAAAAATGTGATGGATAGAAAATTGTAGACTTTAAAAGAGCTAATTTTGTACAACATACTTTGAGACCAAAATCTCTATCTTCAATTTAGTATTTTATTTTATTTTATTTTATTTTATTGGATTTTTCGAAAAATCACGGATTTTAACGAAAATGAGACCTGCGCCATTCTCTTAAACGTCACTCACACTATCCAATAACAAAGTTAAAAAAAACAACGTTGGAGCAATTTTTTTGAAAATGTTGAAAATGTATCAGGGACTTCATGTAAAATACCCCCAAAATTAAAATATCGGTTTCAAATTCAAGGGGCCGCGACATCAGCTAGATCGATTGAGGGATATCAGTTTTGGAGCAAATCGTGTGAACTGTTTAGCCACTAGTGTTGTTCTCAGACAGACGGACAGACGTTTGGTCGTCATACGATTTTTCGGTATCAAGGACCCACAAAACATCGATTTTGGTTTCCTATTAGAGATTCCTGGCTACTTATTCGAGATTTTGGTTTTCTAAATTTGCTATCTGGATTTATCCGCTTTATTATATATCCCATTTTTTCTGTCAAAAATTCCCCGTTAGCGTCTCTGAAAGACCGCGCTAGCGCATGACTGACCTCGCTGTTGATGATGCCTAAGTGAGCTCCATCTCCTTCACAAAGCTCCTTCGCCTGGTGCCAATTCACCGGCGTCTTGTAGGCCTTGTAGTAGCCGACGCCAGGGAAGTGGTCATAGGTGGTCAGCACTCTCCACAGGCAGCTGCTGCAGGACACATTGGTAGACACGGAGGAGACAGGTGGAGGAGTAGTTCGAGGAGTAGGTAGAGGAGTAGGTGGAGGAGTAGGTCGAAGGCGGTCTGGGCACACTGGTGGTGGAGGGCACACTGGTTTGGGGCAGTTGGGCTGTGGACAAATGGGGCAACTCCAGTATGGAGGACGGTGTGTTTCGTCTCCCTGCGGCTCTGCCACCCCCAGCGTCAGCACGATCAGTAGCATCTCGGCCAGCACCAGCGCTGTACTGTGGGCAGAGGCAACGTGGTTGAAGACAGCAATGGGCGTTGAATGGCGCCGGCGGCGCTAGCCGAATTCGTTTACTACGCTCTGTGAAGTCACGAAGGTTAAGCGAATTGGAGACTCGCGGGTTCGTGGTTGAGTGACCGGCCAGGAACCCCGGGATCTAACGGCGTCGAGCCCCTGACCGAAGGGATAAAAGGCACTGACTGACTGCGACGTGACGAGACTTGACAAATATAGTAATTAACGGAGGATTACTCCAGAAATAAAGCACATTAATGGAGGATTACTCCCCAGTGCAAAGCGCTCAACGCACCTTGATGCTCTAGCATCAACTCCTGAAATCTATTATTTCCTAATGAGTAGATTATGCGATACTACGTCGAATGCATTCGCTAAGTTGATTACGATTGCATATGAATTTAATAATATCATAAAAGAGTCAAACCTGGCTTTTTATGTAAATTCATATTGAAACTTTTGTAGCCATTATTGAGATAATGACTTTTGAACGTTTCACAAGAATTATTTGTACTTGTTTAAATATCTTAAAACAAGCAACGCTGATTCCTAAGAACAAATATTAAGAGATACCCGGTCTACTCAGTCTACGAAGTAGGCAGGAGATTTTCACCCAACATTCTTCAGTCTATTAAAAAATGCATTTTATATCAACTTTAAAAAAGGTTTACGTTTATACGTATGATATATTCATACGTATCTTTGATATTATAAATTATCAGAGTATTCGAAATTTCACTGATTTTTACTTTCTCACCTTAAGAAATTACTTCTTAAGACGAGAAAGTTACGTAATGCTGCGGGAATTTTCGGCAGAAAAACTGTCATTGCGGGCCCTGGTAATGAAAAAGTGGATAAATTCAGTTGCTAAATTTAGAAAAAAATCTCTAACACAATGTAGCCAAAATCCATGTTTTGTGGATCCTTCATACCGAACAAATTTTAATTTTGGAGTATACTTTACATGAAGCCTCTGGAACAATTTAAATTTTCGAAAAAAGACTCCATCAATTTTGATTAAATTTTGATGTTAGGTAGTGTGAGGTTATTTAAGAGAATGGTGCTGGCCTCGTATTCGTTGAAAACTTGTGTTCCTCAAGGCTCCCCACTCTCCAGCCCTCTCTAATGTATTCATGCAGATATTCGTCAGTTATCAGACTGTGCTACGGATCTCTATGATGACGAGACAACAATCTTCTAGCGACTTAATCTCTGAAGTTATAAATGACCTACGAGACACGTAATTTTTATGAATGGACAAACAAAATGGGGATTACAGCTAAACCCATCAAAAGGCGAAGCTAAAATTTTTACTTTGCGAAGAACCAATATCCCTCCCCCTTTAAAAGAAAATAATTATCGGATTATAAGGGCCCCTTCAAATAAATCAAACACCTAGGCGTCCTCTTGGATACTCGTCTTACATGGACATCTCATATTATTCATAGACTGAATAAGACTTATGGAGCCCTACTCAAATTATATCCCCTTAATAATAAAGTCATCTCTAAAAATTGAAAATTCTGTTTCTTTACAAAACAGTCCTAAGACCTTCAATAACTTACACAGCCCCAATCTGGGGAGGTGCCGCTTCTTCCGTTATGAAACCCTTAGAAACCTTCCAGAATAAAGTCCTTCGTACAATTACCAATGCCTCGTGGTATATAACCAATAAATTTCATAGAGAACTAGACAGAACCAAGTACAAATTACATTTCCTTACTGTCATCAAAATTATTTTCCAATCTCCAAAACTGCGCTTTGCACCAGCCACTTTAACCTAAAAAAAAAACAACAAAAAAACTTTGCTCCTATAAAAATGAAATCCTGTCTCCTAAAAGATGTGTTCCGTCTCACATAACTTAGAGAAATTTTTATTTTATCTCTCACTCTCAATCTTGCTTTCTTCTTCTCAAAATTAACATCAATCATCATAGAGGTAACCAGTCGGGATGTCCTCGATCAAAAATAGGGGTGCTACAGAATGGCACAAATTTTCCTAATTTACTTGGTGTGGACTAGCTATAAGGTCTTGCTCCATTCTCTGGTCAGCTGCCATATATCGTCATCGATAGTACATTTTCTCAACTTTTCGTTTTCTTAATAATAGATCCGAAAGGACTTCAAGAATATTAAAGAAGTGTAAAAACCTCGTCCAAAATATAACTTTTTATTGAAAATTTTGACACCGTTTTTAAGATAATGGCGGTTAAGCATTACTGTAAAAACCAATTTGAAGTTATTTTTCATAGAAATCTATTGAGTTTTCGAAAAACTTCATTTGAAATCATATCAAGCACTTCACTTTAAAAAAAATCAATAATGAACACAAATCCATGGAAATGTGCATATTAACGGCGTGAGAGATATTTAAAAAAATACATTTGTGTAATTTTTGAAAAAAATAAACCATATTAAACAGTGCAATTAGCACTATCCATTGTAAATGAGTAAAAAAAAAACAAAAAAACAAAAAAAAAAAAAACAAATTGGAGCCATGTGTGAAAAAATGTGAAAATGGGTACACTTCATGTAAAGTATCCCCAAATTTTAAAAAATGTTTTTCAAAATCTCAAAGCTTCAACTAGAGCCAGATGATCAGTGGTTTCTTTAATTTGGAAAAAATCCTACGCACGGTTTAGGCGCTAGTGTTGACAGACGGACGGACGGACGGACGTTTTGCTTCCAATTGTTTTTTCGGCATCAAGGACCCGCAAAACAGAAATTCTGGCTACACCACTTATGAGAGAATTTTTTCTCTTAATTTAGCAACTGGTTTTCTGCACTTTTTCGTTACCACAGCCCGGCAATGAAATTTTTTCCGCCGAAAATCCTCCGTTTTTTCGCGTTGTATTACATAACGTTCTCTATACTATGTATATTACTCCGTATGCGTATGCAAGAAAGTAAAAAAAGTGTAATTTTCAAATTTTTTTGAAAGTATTTAGTTTTCGCACCAAAGTTTCTACGATTTGTAATGAGTTTTACAAACATTGATGACTGAGATGTGTTAATTTGGAGAGAAAATGCAGTATAAATATGTAACTATAACAATTAATAAAAGCGAGAAAGTACATGCTGTTTTAGCATCCCTAGTTAAACTCCTGTGAAGCAGTTACAGATTATAGGGGTTGGCGTTCTGTGCTTATAATACATGATGTAATAAATAGCTTTGCAGTGTAAAACAGCGCGGTTGCTAGTGCTGACAGATACAAAGAGATAGCTTACCTTGCTTTCATTGTTGAAACTAATAAGAAAATGCAGTGCTTGACGGAAGATATGCCGGTCTTCTTGAGGGGCGAGTCCGACTCTAATAAACATGCTTCGAGGTCTATTTATATGAATCCAACGACAGGATGATGATGAAATGGCACCCGGATGATGATGACATGGTAGCTACCCGGACACCTAACCGCTAACGAGATTAATTTCCTTTCTTTCAAAATTCACTATGTGGAAATTTGAAAAGGTAAAATACATTTATAATTTGTGTGATTTTCGTAAATATTGTTTCCGGAATACTGATGGATCAATATGCGTTGAGGGATTTCTGTAAGCATCCCTTCCCCCCCCCCCAGAAAAAAGCATCGCTCCTTCTTTGTAAACCAGCATTGATACTACGAGCATGTTAGGTGTGCTGCCAAGAGATTTTGCTCATTCAAAAATACTCTCAAACTAGATTTAGAACAATCCTCATAGACCAATGTTTAAAGCTCAAGGGGCCACATTCCTTTAATTTCCAACAAAAGCAAATTTTAACAGCTACAATATATTCAAGAAATGTTTTCATTCAAACAATCAATAAGATACTGGGTAAGATCTTGTAACTTGGAATGAGTTTACGAAATGGAAAACATGAAATATTACAAAATTTTCACCGACCGTAAGCTTTTGGATTGCATACTCTACCTAATATGTTTAAGAGTTATTAAAATGACTGGTTGCCTAACATTTGCTTAGATAAGCATAGATAAGCATAAACATAGATATGTCGGTCTTAAAATGCATTATTGTCTTTCCAGAAATCACGCCTCCTGTTTTCAATGGAAACTATTTTCTTAGACTTCAAGAGTATTCCCACAGAGAAATATCGAACCACTGCAAAGCATTGTATTTTCCGTTATTTTGCAATGAAATACAACAGACAAGTAAGGCTTTTCGCATATCTTGTCTCATAGCTTCTATTTTTGTTCAATCAGACACCGTTTCTGTATTTCGGTGAAGTTCCGGTGAAGTGTCCCAGACCAGTGCATATCTGTGGACCATTGATTGGCCCTTTCTTTGTCGAGTTAGCCTTAGGGGCAGGAGGAGAAGAGAAGGCACTGAAGTCGTAGGCACAACACCCTTGAGGAAGACCACGACAAGATGGTCGAAACGTCGGCAACACAGCTTTCGACGCGGCGTCACCTGGACAGCCAAGATCATTTATAAGAGAAGGCACTGTTCGCATTGCCTATTCAGAGGAAATGAGGAGTAAAGAAGTCTCGTGATTGTCTTAGTGAAGGGGGTGTGACCCGCTGCTTGTGAATCAGCACTAGCGATGGGGGTGAGAAGAGAAGGGCTGTTTTCATTTGACCAGCCACACCTTCCTCATCGCCAAACATCAGTCCCGATCTACTCCTGTTCCCCACGCCACTCGCCCCTTCCTCTGAATCCTACCGTGCCACCCCTCTTCAAAGGGTTGCCATTGACCAGCCACACCCTTCTCATCGCCGAACATCACTCCCGATCTAGTCCCGTCCCCCACGCCCCCCCAACCCCAACCCTGCCCCTTTTCCACACTTCCTTGTCCCGTCTCCTAAAGCCACTCTCGCAATCTCGCCTTCCCACCCTCGATCTCGCCCTCGTTTCTGCTCTCCCTTCACCCTCCTCGGCCCCTTCCCCGTGTTTTCGTCTCCACTGTGGTCCTCGCCTTCGTTTAGACTTGCTCTTGCCCTCACCTCCCTCACCCCCAAGACTCGCCCTCGCCTTTGCCCTCTCGCCACCAATCCCCGTTGCCTCACCCCACTCCACCTTTTGTCTCGCTCCATGCTGCGCGCGGACAAGTACATACACCAGCGAAGCGAGATGCAGGCAAGTTACCCGCGAGCGGCACAGCGAAATGTAGTCAGCGCAAATGCGCAGCACGTTTCATACAGTGTTTTCTCGTGCAGATTGTGGAGATTGATTGATTGATTTTTTCGTGTTTCCGGGCGCGTCAACTGTTTCGGTCATTAGTCCCGTTAGTGTAGCGCATACTTTTTTCTCTCGGGAGATGGCAGTGATCTTCCCCCGCTGGATGGCGAGATCCGGCGCCGACCTACCGTCGGCTAGTGGGGTTTCCCCCTAACCAGGACTCTCCCACCAACGGGACACCACCCCAGCCGGGACAAGATCTAAGCTTCCGACCGGTCTCCCGTTAGTGTAAGTGTGTGTGTGTAATGGGACAGGATAGGACAAGGGAAGGGAAGGACAGATCGCGCGCGGTCCGTGGCCCGTTTGGTAGGGTATTGCTCCGGCATTCGCCTGGTGTTAATCGGAGAAACCACGTAAAACTACTGATCAGAGCAGCCGGTCGCTATAATTCTCCTACAGACAACGACTGAATTCGACCTAGCTGAAAAGCTAGTGTCGAAAATCCTGCCGCCGTCGGGACTCGAACCTAGGACCTCCCGGTCAGAGGCGCTGCAGTGACATCACTGAGCTACCGCTCCCGGTAGATTGTGGTGAGAGAACCTGACTTTGCAGCTGAGATAATTTGATAGTTTTCTACATTTTCATTACGTTTTTCCTTCTCAGTTTTTGAGAACGTTGGCAACTTGTAGTTTTTGGTGACATTGACGACTGTTTTGTAACAAAATAAAACAGTCTTACACTTCTGTCGTACACTTCAAGTAATCTTTGAAAAATTGTTAAACAAAAGAAACACAAAAAAAAAAAAAAACTATCAGTCATTTCCAGAGCGCTGCGTACACAGCGTCGCGAGTTGTATGAAAATATTTTAAGTGTTTTATGTGTCTAGTAATCCACTAACTTTTGATACATAAATATAACTTCTATATTGTTCACCTATCAAGATAAAGATAAGAGCTGCAATTGCAGTAACTAATCTGTTGATATGGCTTCTTCTAACAACCAGGAAAACTAACTCCAACTGATCCAACACCACCAAGAAAATGCATCGAGACGAACTCCAAAACAACAGCAGACGAATCGTCATTCTACAGGACATCTACAACCTACAGTGGCACCAGTAATCAACAACAAGTAAGAAAATCTTATTCTAACGTTACTACATCTGACGTTTTCCCATCAAAAGAACAAGCCGCAATTATTGAGGCACAAGAAGGGCTGTCCATAAAAGACTATATTAGTAAAATTGCAACGATAGTAAATGCTACAGACATTAGATTTATATCCAGGATATCAAACAACAGAATATGTATATTTTTGCTAACTAAGCTATCACTGACAGATTTGTAGAACATAACCCAACAATAGAAATTAAGAATCCAAGTTAGGAGTTAGACCATTCATCAGCAAGCACAAAAAGTAATAATCTCAAATGTGTCCCAGTTATACTAACGAAGTAATAGAAAAGAATTAAATGACAGAGGTATCACAATATCGACTAAAATATCCTTTATAAAAGCTGGTATATGAACCTGGTTTCTCCCATATCATGAGTTTCAGAAGGCAAGTTTATATAGCACCTGAACATATAGAGAAACTACCAACCTCCACTGTAATATACTATGATAACATTTCATACAGGATATTCTTCACTACAGATAACATTTCATGTTTTATGTGTAAAGACAAAGGTCACATTGCAAATCCAGTGCCCATTGAAGCCCCTAAATAATAATGAAACAGAAGAACATAACACTTATTCTCCCACCATGAATTCATCAGCTGACAACATATCTTTATCACATCAATTAGAAAATCAACATGAAGCTCCTTTATTCAATGACCTACAGTTCCCAACTCTTCAGAAGAGAGCTACCCTACTGATTCATCATCGCAAGAATCACACACTTTAATGAAAACAGACAGGATTGAACACCAAAAGCTCAACCAACAAAGAAGAAGAAACCAGAAAAAATGAACCACTTAAAACCCTAGACATTACACACAACAAAAAGTAGAAGAACAAATTGCTCCAATCAAAAGCACCATAGACAATAACCAAGACAAATTTCCATTAAACTACCACAATTTTCATTATTCTTGGAAATTGTTTGTGCCAAGATGTCTCAATTGTAGCCAAAGAATTCACTGATGATCTACAATATATAGTATCAATGATGAAAGAAACTTACCCTCTTCTTACTGACAGAGCAATAAAAATAGGTTCACTAGAATAATAGGTAGACTCAACAAATCAATCTTCAAACAGAAGACACGGTACTGATACTACAGATGAACCAGTGTAAACAAGATTAGTATATAGTAATGGAGGAATGGCAGATACTGTAAGTTCTATTGAAGGCAGCGAAGATGAGGAAAATTAATTAACCTAAGTTATGGTCGACTGCATCCTGCAGGAACATAAACGGCTACAGACCACAAAAGGAGAACCTAGTAATTTAATCAACAAATATAACCAGATATAATTTGTCTACAGGAAACAAACTCAAAGGAGAACAAAATTCAACATAAAAATTATAACTCATATACAAAAATAGGACTAACACAGAAGTAGAAGTGGAGGTGTAGCTGTTTATTGCAAAATCTTAAAACCAAGAGGTTATCATCAATCAACTCTAGAGTGCACTGCTGCAAAATATGTTTAGCAAAAACACTTAGTATCTGTAGTTTATATTTACTCAACAGCTTTGACTTCAATTCTAGAAATTTACAACAATTAATTAACCAACTCCCAAATCCATTTCTTCTCAGTGACTTCAAGCCACAGTTTCATATGGGTTCAAATAAAGAAGACAAAGAGGGAAAATAGTAATGAAATGTTCTGATACAAACTTAGTACTACTTAATAGTAATCTTCCTACCCATCTTAAAACACATCTAGAACTCTTAGTGCTATTGGATCTTGACCATTGCTCGGCATCAATTGCTCACCACTGGAACTGGACAACTGGGATGATCTATATGGCAGCGACCACTACCCAATCATAATTTCCAGAATAAAAATTCAATAAATACTGACAATATACACTATACCGCTAGATGGAAATTTGATAAAGCAGATTTTAACAAATACAAAACAATAATAACAACTAAAATCATATGAAATCGTAATGGATAATCTCTATTATTCACTTAATGAATAGAAAAATTGAGAATTTGACAAATTTAATATTAAAACTCCCGATGAAACTATTCCAAAACTACAGGAAACCAAGAAGAAACAACTTCCATGGTGGAATGAAGAATGTGCTAAGGCTCATAAAAATATAGACATGCCTCTCTAAATATAAAAGACATCCATCTATTGAGAACCATATTGAGTATAAGAAATCAAGAGCATATGCTAGAAGAACATTCAAAGAAAATAAAGAAATACATGGATACAATTCATTTCTCAATGAATCATCTCTCCAACATGTCTGAAAACTGGAAAAAATTAAATCAATAAATGGTACTTACAAGCCATCAACCAATAGTATAAAAATAATTTATAATGATAAAATTATAACATCCAATAAAATAAATAGCCAACATCTTAGCAAATCAATTTTCTAATAATTCAAGTGATAAAAACTTCAGTGATAAATCTAAGTATACAAGGCAAACTCTGAAATCAAAATTAAAATATACTACAACAAAATACATACAATAATACAATACTAAATGCTCCTCTCCAAGTACATGAAATCAAGAAAATCAATTGTACCAGAAATTCCAGCCCAGGACCGATGGCATCCACAATAAATTTTAAAGAACTACTCAATGGCCATTGAATATGTAACACAGCTATTCAACGAACTTTTGACTCAAGGCATGTTTCTGATAAGTGGAAAGAATCGGTTGTCATTCCTGTTCCTAAGCCAGAGAAAGATCATACAACTCAGAAAACTTCAGACCAATATCCTAACATCTACCCTTTGTAAATTGATGGAGAAAGCAATCAGCAAAAGATTAATTTGGTACCTTGAAACGAAAGAATTACTATCACCCTATCAAAGTGGATTCAGGCAGAATCGCTCGACTACTGACCACTTAGTCAACATTCACAGTGAAATATGTGATGCATTCATCTCAAAACAACATGTAGCTGCTGTAAGTCTGGACATGAGAAGGCCTATGAATGTTATGGAAAGACAGAATAATCAACATTCTACTCAGACTAGGAATAGATGGACATACATTAATCTTTATTTCCAACTTCATGGAAGAAAGATATATAAAGTTAAATTTAATGGTATCTTATCTGATAGATATAAAACATGCAACGGCTTCCTCAAGGTCTGTACTTAGTGTTTTCTCTTTCTTGTTGCTATAGATGAAATAAAAATATAATTCCTCGACCAATAAAGATATACTTGTTGCTGATGACATCACAATATTAATAAGAGGAAAAATATCAATACATCCCAAAAATGTTACAAAATAGTCTAAATAATATTCAAGAATGGGCTGACAAATCAGGGTTCAAGTTCTCAAAACAAAGACACAATGTATACTTTTCAAAAATCAGAGACACCCAAAAATGAACTTAAACTGAAATTAGGATCACAAATAATTAAAACCTCAAACCAAATCAAAATTTTGGGAATGATTTATGATAGCAAACTAACATGGAGACCACACATAAAAAAATTAAAATGGAATTTTTTCACAGACTAAATACAATAAAAAGAGTATCGCAGCTCCAATTGGGAGCTGACAAAAATATAATTTGTCTTCGACAAAGCTCTTATACGGTCTAAGCTGACTACGGATCTATAGTATACCAATCTCGCTAATCCAACAATTTTAAACAGTCTCACTACAATTCAATCGACTTGTTTAAGATTGGCAATTGGCGCTATAGAACCAGTCCAATCGCAAGTATCCTCGCAGAAGCTAATGAAGAACCACTGTACATCAGAAGACGGAAATTTGCTTCACATATGCATGCAAAATATCTCAGTCTCCACTTAACCAACATATAAAAACGTATTTTCCACAAGATACAGTGAAAATACTCCAAGAATTCAAGATCACTGAAACCAGTCTACTACCTACTAAACCAATTCCTCAAAGAAATACAAACAGAGTTTCCATTAATTAAACAAACATAACTCTTAAAGCCCTCCTTGATTAACACCAAAGATAAAAATTAATAAAGATCTATGCATATACTCCAAGAAAGATACTAACCACTAATATATCAATCCTCTACAACGAAATTAAAAACAAGCACGAGAACTATATAAGTGTCTCACAGATGGTTCAAAACAAAGCATGGCTCAGGTTGTGCTGTGATGGTAACAATATTATTGGAATACATTAAACTCAAAGATATTTGTTCAATTTTATTGTGAACATATGCTATACTGAAGGCTTTAAAGAATATATCATATTACCCAACAATAAATTTATTATATATACAGACTCCCAAAGTGTAATTGAATGCTTGAGACATAACAGATATGAACCTATAGTCAAAGAAATAGTAAATGTATACCATGAAGTAAACCAAAAGAGAAAGAAGTAATATTGTTTGATTCCATCTCACATTGGCATAAAAGGTAATTCAATAGTTGAAATGCTAGCTAGAGAGCTTAACTCTACCACTACAAGAACACTCAGTATCTCATGTAGACATCAAAAAGAACTTCATCGTAGAAATAGAAAATATTGAATGAAGAATGGATCAAATCCACCTCCTACCAAGCTATCTGAAATAAGAAATTCAACCTTGATTGTCATGCCCTCACCTTAAAAATAGAAAGAACAAAGTATTCTTACTGATTACGAATAGGTCATCTGAAATTAACGCACAAATACCTGATAACCAAAGAAGATCCTAAACTATGTGACTATTGTAAATCCCACAACTATACTACATATTCTTATACAGTACCAAAATATAATGAACTGAGAAGAAAGTATGCTCTGTCCTAATGACATTAAAAGTTTATTGAATGACAATACTGAAATTATAAAAGTAATGAAGTTTTTAAAAGAAATAAACATGTACGACTCTTTTAAACTTTATATGTAAACTTGAGCTGTGATATTGTAGCTGTTATGTAAATTTACAAATTGTATTATGTAAACTTAATTTCTTCTTCTAATTAAAAAAAAATGTAAATAATAGTTTCTGAATATTTGACATAACAGATAGCTGGCAGTCCGACAGTATCCAGAATAAGCTGTATCTTAATTAAAATATCCACCAGATATTCCTGGTATATGAAGGCTATAGCAAGTGCCTCTTACTTATTAAGCCTAGTATTAAGTATCTATTGTTCCTGTATATTGTGATTATACATTGATGTATAAGTATTGTCATAAGCACTGTACCATTTTGTAATATTCATTACTTCATGTTTTTTTTTCAAATATTGTTAATCTCTTGTACAAACCATGTGGTCGCTCATGACCTAGAAGTTTATGCGACCTTAATAAATAAAGTAAAAAAAAAAAAAAAAACTATATTTTTTTTATTTCAAACGTTGAAATGAAAATAGATTTTTGACATTGAATTCAGTCATTCACGTTCTACATAAATGTACCGACGATGCGCGATGAGTATTTTAGCCGTAAAAAAATTAATAGTTTATACTAACTCGAACTAACGGTGGCGGTCATTATCGCCTTCTGTTATCAGTGCAGCGTTGTAGTAATGGGCCTCATCAAGCAACAAAGACCGCTATTCGTATGGGATACATATTTAAAAATCAACATTCTTGATACCGCTAGCAACAAAATGGAAATGGATAGAGAAATATACTAATGAAATATAATATTGTTACATCAATAAAAACTACTCGTTTATAATCGATTTACCTGTCATTCCCACATGTCATATCGCTAAGCCATCTTTTCATTTTCACATTTAACTATTAAATGACGCAGTTTAAAATTATTTATAATGACACTGCCTCAAAGAAAAGTGCGATAATTTCGAATTTACCATCTCGAATTTTTCTCCAATTTTCAAAAATATAGAGTACGTCGAAAATGCGAATTTCAACGCTTTCTTTACCGTTTTGTTGTTACACACGTGCGAAGAAAATAATTATTATCAAAAGAAGAATTTTGTACAGTTTCTGTCGTTCTACAGAAAATTCTACCAACGTCTAAAGTATCAAAATCTTTAGTTTTGTGGGAAGTAATGGACATACAAGGTGACCTGTGAAAAAAATGTTTGGACATGCTTATGGGTGCGTTGCATATAGAGACAATGATGAAATTGTAAGTTGCATCATGAAATATCTGAGACAAGCGCAACTTATACTATGAAGCCTGTGGTTTTCTTTGTACTGTTGAAATCACAATTAAAACTGGAATATTTTGCCTTTCCGGTCTTACCTCATCCAATCTCGTTTCCTGAGGTTGAACGCTATGTTTTGTTATTTGGTCATTCACTTTTACCACAAGATAGACACTTGGTAAAGATAAGAGAAGCCATGAGGTAAAAATTGAGAAGCACCAACGACACCGTTCTCTTGTGTACGTCCATATATTTCCAACTTCTTATTTTTTGTAATTTCATGCTGGCATGTAGTTTTCCTTTTTGTTTTGGTCTGCTTTATATGAATTTGTTCTATTTTCACTATTATGACAATTTAAACTGGGTGGGAGCAGGAGGGTACAGGACGTTAAGAATAAGGAAAACAATATTTTCAAGAACAATTGTATATTTTGTTGGACTAAATAATTAAGAAATACAATTAAGATTTAAATTATAAATTATTCAATAGTGATAAACAAATTAACAATTATTTGAATATCGAGAATATAAGAGAAAGTTACATAATGCTGCAGGAAAAAGCGGCAGAAAAGCTCATATTTCCAGGTCTTGATAACAAAAAAGGGGATAAACCCAGTTGCTTAATTTAGAAAAAGTCCTCTAACACGTGGTGTAGCAAGAATCCGTTTTGCGGGTCCTTGATAGCGAAAACTCGTTTGACGGAAAAAACGTTTGTTCGTTTATCCGTCTGTGCGTGTCTGTGAACAATGCTATCGGCTAAACCGTTCCTCCAAAATTATTTCCTATTTCCTCCAAAATTGATATTTCCCTATCGATCTGGCTGATGTTCAAAACTTCAGAGTTTGTTCGGAGTCTGAAAAAATTTTGAAAATGTGCACACAATTCACTTTTCCCCATAGCACGTCATACGCAGTTTTTAACTGTTTTTTTGACGTAAAATAAATAAATAAAATAAATAAATAAATAAAGTCTTTCTTCAACTACAATTCTGAAGGTACATATTGTTTTCGAAATGATGTGTGTTCATCAAAAACAAATCTTCAAATACGGTCATGTTTAATTTTTCATAAATATGAATTTTTTTGCATAATTTTGTGTCAAACAAACAATTTTTAAATTTTAAACCATTATTTTTTCAGAAATGCCTCCCAAGTTTTTCTTTAATAGTTCCACGCTTGTAGCAAAGAACGATAAAGAAATAGGTAAGGGTTCTATTTTCTATATACTCTCTGTATTTTCGAAAAAAAATCGAAATGATAATTTCGAATAAGGTCACCACACACACACACACACACACACACACACGCACACACGCACGCGCGCACACACACACACGCACGCACACACGCACACACGCACGCGCGCACGCACACACACACACCCACACACACACACACACACCCACACACACACACAAGCAGAACCCGATAGACGTCTCGCTCACTTTTTTCTCTTTCTCTGTCGCTCTCTTTTTCCTCTTTCTCTCTCCATCTCTTTTCCCTCTCACTTATCACACTCTTTTTCCCTCGTACCCCTTTCCCTCTTTCCCTTTTCTCTTCCTCTCTTTTTTTCCCTTTTTCCTTCTTCTTTTTACCTCTTTCTCTGTCTCTCTCTGTCTTCTTCTCTTTTCTTCCCTTTCTGCCTCATTTTCTCATTTATATCATTGAAGATTTATCATAGTTTGCTGCCTCATTCACTCACTCACTTTTCATTCTTAAAATCAATCATTTTTCATCATCATTCTTTCATTCATTTTCAAAAAAATTCTGTTCGATTTTTTAAAAATTCTCTTTTTAACAAATCTTGTCCTGACAATGACGAACACTCACACAAAAAAAGAATTATCCAATTTGGTGCAGTCGTTCGAAAGTTATGGGCTTACATACATTTCTGCGATTAATTTTTATTTATATAGATTTTTTAACTATTTGTCTTTGCCAGTTCCATCAGTGTTATTGCATTGTGAAATTTATGATCGAATCAAATCGTTCATTGTTGCTTTTCAACGCCGCGGTGGCAACGACGAGCTCTAGGGAAAGCCGCCGCCGCCATCGCAACCTCCACCGCCACCGCCACCGTCGCCACCGGTGGATCGTATTGTCAAACTGCTTGCGTAGAACATTTTAAGGCGAACATACACATCGGATATGTTCGTAAAGGAACATGAGACCTGCGCCATTCTCTTAAACGTCCTTCACACTATCCAATAAAATTTTTGAAGCAATTTTTTTTTTTGAAAATTATGAAAACGTACCAGGGCCTTCATGTAAAGCACCCCAAACATTAAAATATCGGTTTCTAATTCAAGGGGCCGCGACACCAGCCAGATTGATTGAGAATTATAGATATTGAAGAAAATCTGCTGAAAGGTATAGCCGCCAGCGTTGTTCAGTGACAGGCGTACAGACAGAGAGACGGACGTTTTGCCGTTATTCCATTTTTTGGTAAACCCTCAAAACATAGATTCTGGGTACACCACGTGTTAGAGGATTTTTTTCTAAATTTATCATCTGGATTTATGTTTTTCTTTTCATTGTGAGGGTCCTGTAATAAGAATTTTTCTCTCTCCGTGGTAAGCGGTGGCGAGAAATTGAAAAGTAGATAATTCTTGTTCCAATATGTAACAAATTACTTTTTCTAACACGTTTTATAGCCCTATTTAACAATTTGTGGGTTATTAATACCTTTTTTTTTTTTTGAAAACGTCCGCTTATTTGCCCCTCCGTTCGTCCGTCCGTCCCTCTGTGAAGAACACTAGTGTCAAAACAATTTGTAGTATTTTTTCCTAAGTAAATATTCCCCGGTCTCTGGGCTCAAAGCTCTGTGAGTTTGAAAAACATTCTTTAAATTTTGGAGATACTTACATGAAGCACTTGCAGCATTTTCAAAATTTTCTCAAAAATGACTACAATTTTTTTCTTTAAATTTCTTCTAGGAATAGAGTAAAATAGTACCTTGGGACAGTTTTAAGTTGAAACAAACTGCATTCCACTGACATCTAGTAGATAATAGGCCAACAGACATGTCATAATTGTTCATTCGGCCTCTAGAATGCAGATCGGAAAGACTGGCAGTGTTATCGCAGGTTTTTTGTTGTTGCTGTTTAGAAAAATAAAAATCTACGTATGTTAAGTAAATATTTCGTCATCTTCTCGGTTTTTACATGATTACAACTGTTGTTTGTGTTTAATGTTAAGATGTCAATTACAACTTTTAAATGTGCTTTATACGATGGTAGTGTTATACCGTGGTTATACGGTGCACTTAAACAGTATTTTACGCTATATTTTTCACGATAACACACTGTTGTATCTTGAGACAAATAACATGTTACACCTTGGGATATCGCAAGGTTCAAGAGGGTTTGCATGAAATACCGTACTTGATTTAAAATACAATCGCTGATCCAGTTGATTATTAGCAAGAGTATGTGTTTATCAGTACTATGCCTCGCAGCAAGGAGGCGAGACTGGGAGGAAGATGGAATCAAGAGCGTTGGGGGAGTTTCGTAATCGAAATATTGCAAGAAAAGCTGATTGTAAACGATGCTGACGAGACTTATGATTTGTGGGTTTCATGTCACGGACATATTACCATTTAATAAAAAAACATTATTAAAGATGATGCATTTCTTGCAATGAATGTAACAGGTCGTGAGATAGTCGATCAAAACAAAGTTCCAAACAAAGACCTAGAAATGTAGTGAAGATTCACACAACTTCTATTGAAGCATGTCTTCCTTCATGTTCAAAAGTAAATCTAATCTCCCTCAGATTGTAACCAAACAGGTTATCTTATTACACTTGAAACGATCCGGTTATATCTCAAAGTGTCTGCCCGAAAGAAGTCCACGAGAGGAAGACAGACAAGAAGAAGTAGAATTCTAACAGTCGCGTTTGAAAAAGACAGAAGAAGAGCCAAAAATAGTTAGACAATTAGTCAAGAAGAGAAAAATGAATAACGTTACAAAAAAAAGGAATGTGTAATAAAAGTTATAAATCTGATGACCAACAACGACCTTAATGTCGTCCTTTGAAGGTTACGATATGCACAATCTTCTAACATAACTTTAAAAGGAAGAACGGATTCAGTCGAATCGCGAAATTGAAACTACAGTTTAAAAATAGGGATTACGTTTTGCTGCAAGTAAGTGGGAAAAGAAAAAAAAATCGTATGTAGGACAAGAAGTGGAAAGACAAAATATTGTGTATGAAGTGAAATACTTTGCTAAGAAGAGAAAGAATACTTTTGTTTTAAGAATCGAGGTGTAGGAAGTTGGCGATGAAATAATTTGCAAACTTTGCAAACTATCATAATCAAGTATTGCAGGAAAATCAGGATGTCAAAAGTATATTATGACATTTCCTGTTTACTTCAGTGCCTACGGAATGTCTGTGAACGAAGACCGTTTTATTATGTGGGGCTGATGAAATAAACTCATAAAATTTGAATTTTTCGGCGTTTTCCTACTACTAAAAGAAAAACAATTTTTCTTTAAATGAAATTTGTTCTCCCCTTCACAAGAAAGGAAAGCTATTCAGTTTTCGAAAAAATTAATTTGAAGCACTTTCACTCACAAATGCAATAATGCATACATATCGCTGGAACTGTGCATATTAACGACGTGAGAAGTATTAAAAAATGACATTTGTGTAATTTATGAACAACCAATACACCAAAATAAACTTCATGTCATATTAAACAGTGCAATTTGCAGTGGAAAAGTTTGAAGAAAAATGTAGAGCCATATTTTAGAAAATGGTATTTGTGGGTTTCTCAAAATACAGGAATTTGAGCTCATTATCACAGAAAACTATTGAGCTTTCCAGAAATTTTATATAAAGTACATGTACTCATATATAACATAATGTGAAAAAAATATCGGTATTAAAATTAAATGTAATCGGTATTAAAATGTAAAAGTTATCGATGTGAGAGACAAGTCAAAAAGTACATTATTGAAATTATGAAAAAAACAAACAAACAAAAGAATAAAGCAACATGCTGTTTATGTCATCTTATAGAGTGAATATAGCATTATCTCTACCGAAATTTTAAAGAAAGAATTTGGATTCGTTTTTGAGAAAATCTTGTTTTTGTATCTTTTTTAAAATTGGAAAGTTTGCACCAAATATTGCGCGAACACTACTATAATTTTGAAAAAATGTACAGGACCTAATGAGCAAAACTGTACCGGAACTGATTATGAGCAACAAGTTTCATTTAAAGAGAAAATCTCTATCTTTAATTGTGTAGTTGCAGGAAGACGCCGAATTCTCACAAGAAATTTAAAGAATAAATTTGGAGACTTTTTGAGAAAGTTTTAAAATGTCCGGGAGTATTTATGTAAAGTACCCACAAAATTTTAAAGAATATTTTTCAAAATCTCCAGATATCCGGCCACCAATGGTACTGGAACATTAGGACCTCCCGGACAGACGCATGGCAGTGACATTTTTTGATGCCCCGAGTCACCTTTGCCGGTTATGTCCTTGAACCTGTACCCGTATTGATTGGTTGATTAGTGATTCCGGGTGCGTCAACGGCTTTGGTCATTATTCCCGTAAGTGTAGTGCATGTCTCCCTCGGGAGATGGTGGTGATCTTTTCCCGCTGGATGGCGAGATCCGTCGCTGAGCTTCCTCTGTTAGCGGGGTTTCCCCGCTATTGATTTTTTCGTGTTTCCGGGCACGTCAACTGCTTTGGTCATTAGTCCCGTTAGTGTAGTGTATGTTTTTTCTCGAGAGATGGTGGTGATCATCCCCTGCTGGATGGCGAGATCCGGCGCCAGCCTACCGTCGGCTAGCGGGTTTCCTGCCTAATCAGGACTCTCCCACCAGCGGGGCACCGCCACAGCCGAGACAAGCTCTAAGCTCCCGACCGGTCTCCCGGAATATGTGGTAGTGTAGTACATGTTAGTGTAAGTGTGTGTGTGTAAGGGAAGAGGATAGGACAAGGAAGAAGAAGGATAGATCTCGCACGGCCCGTGGCCCGTTTGGTAGGTTACTGCTCCGGCATTCGCCTGGTGTTGATCGGAGAAACCACGGAAAACTACCGATAAGTGCAGCCAGTCGCCAGAATTCTCCTCCAGACAGCGACTGAATTCGACGTAGCGGAAAAGCTAGAGTCGAAAATCCTGCCGCCGTCAGGACTCGAACTTAGGACTTCCCGGTCAGAGCTGCTGCAGTGACATCAGCTGATTCACTGAGCTTCCGATTCCGGTCACCCATAGGTGCTTCAGTAAGTTTTTACTTAGGGAACATGTTCAAGGAGTAAGGGGTCCCCTTTAATCCCGCGTTGCCTGACGAGGGCGGTTCTTGGGCTGCCTGTGGCTGCGTGCCTGTCGCTCCGGGCCCGGCCCCGCCCCCTCCATGGACCGTCGTGTGTTCTAACCACGTACGTGTTTCGCTCCCCCTCCCTCGCTGCGCTGCACGTGCTGGCTGCCCCCACCCAACATCCATCCCTCCGCACAACTATGAAGAATTCCACATCTTCTGACTGCATGCTTAACACATTCGTCATTGAAATAAAGCGAATTAATTAACAATGTTTAAACTTCGAAATATGCGTACTGACGTAATTTAATAATATCAGTAACAGTAACAAAAACCAATAGCCTATAAATAATAATACATAATATTGATATTGACAAGAGTTTTGTACTATAATGACTAGTACGTTGTAAATTGTACTAGCGAACTAATACTAGGGAACTAATAATACTAGCGAACTGAAGCGTTTAGTGACAAAATTGTTGTGTGTAGGAATACGGTAAAAGGAATACGGGAACTGCAACTTCAACAACAACAGCATTTATATTATTATCTGTTATTAATTTAAAAGTTATACAATATGTATCCTTTGAATACTCCTGCTATCTCTTGAAAAAGTTCTTTAACGAAACGCGAAAAAAAAGATCATATACCTGAATTCATAAGTTTCGTTAAGAAATTCGTACGTTTTTGTAAAACGGTACTAATATCATAGACTTCAATGTACTATGATCTATCCTTGCAAAAAGTTTAGATCAAAATTTAGAGGAATTTGTAGAAATGGACTGTTAATCTCATGGGTTTTACAATTGCTTCTTTGCCCATTACCATCAATACAGATTTTTACATTATTAGTTATTGAATATAAGAAAAGTTCGGGAGAGCTGGAAAGTGGCCAGGGTATTAAATGCGAAGGCCGTAAACTAAATTATTAAACGCAAAGAGGTGGCAATTCTAGTCACGCTCCCTTGCAATGTCCCGGGGCCGAATCTAAAGCGATGTTGCCTCGATCCATACTGTCTGCTCCCTGAAAATCGCCAACAACGCGCAATTTATTTATTGGCCCCGATAAGCGCACTCCCAAAACGAAACAGATGGTGTGGTGGACTAATCCGGATCTGGGCCGATGTGATGCAGTGGAACAATACACAGCAAATGCGCTATTTCCCTTCACACTGCGTAGTGGCGTGGACGATCGCTCTGTGGTGCACGCAGCACTGTGCGCATGAGCATTGGGCATTTGAATGTATAGAGAGATTACTGTAAGAAAGGACCGCTTTGACAGCTACTGTTTGGCTGCTGCTGCAGTGGTGTCTACTATGGGCTACCGAGGCCGCCGGCGGTAGCCCGAGAAAATTATGACAACAAAAATATGACAAGATATATTACATTTAAACTAATTATAGGCCACATTCTTCTTCAGTGACATAATTTCTCAAAATTCTATATAATCTGTTCTGTTGAGATGTGTATTAAATCACTCGCTAGTCGGCGCATCAGTCCCTAGAGGCGGCAACGCCGAAAAAAACGCTGGCACTCAGCGGCATCCACACAGCGTGCGTTCGTTCCATGACTTACTTTCCCCCTCCTACTGGTAAGAAAGGGCCAACCAAGGGCTCAGGTTGCCGTCATCCCGAGCGGATTCTTGACACGCTCGGAGCAGTTCGGGGGTTCGGAGGCAGTGGGCAGTAAACGGACAGAGTAAATTAGATGTGCGTTTTTGTGCACGACACACACAATTGATGGTTAGTGTACAAATACATAATGGACTATATTAAGCGTGCTTTAAGTGCTATAATTGCAACATTTTATACTATAGTGGCAAAGTTAACTATTGTCAGATATTTGGTAAGATATTATCAAAAAATGCCACAGGAAACTTCGGGAAGTCTGTTGACAGTGATTTATTGAACGGGGTTTATTAGCGATGCCGTTTAATCGTCGTTCATATAACGAGAAATTGCAAAAATGAATTTTATATATATATATATATATATATATATATATATATATATATATATATATATATATATATATATAAGGTCAGCGGTAGCCCAGGGCATGAAAGCAATATACGCCCCTGTTCTGCTGGCAACATAACTGCAGGTTATGTGCATGCACTCTGTTCATCGATGTGTTTGTTTACAGTCGGCTCGTTTGTAAATGGCTTCATTATTATCTCTTGTAATCCCATTCCTCTACATGACATTCATTTGTTTCCCGACCTTTCAAACCGATCCCTTGTTACAGTAAATTCTCTATAGCTGCATCATAGATAGCTGCATGTCTTCGGTAGTTTCAACATCAATCTATCTGCTGTAGGTACAGGATGTCATACTGGGAGGAATGGCTCAGGACATCCACTGATGTCACTGCAGTACATTTGAACGGGTTGTCCTAGATTCGAGTTTCGCAAAGTTAAGCTTAAGTTAAAGTAAAGCTTAATCGCCATTTTCTAAAAAACGGCTACGAATTTCTCAATGAAAACTTCTATTTAGGACGAGTTTTTACAGATACATATATTCTTGGAGTAATAATTCGGTTGTTGTACTAGGAAAGTAAAAAGTTGAGAAATTGCTCCCCGCCCAAAAAAAAGTACTTTGGGCGACGATCAATGGCAGCTGCCCGGAGGCGCCGTCGTCTCGCCGCTATGTTCCTGCTGCGAGCCTTTCAAAGGCACGCGGGCGACCATTGCTATAAGACTATAGTTTTTGGTGGTTTATGAAAAATCAATTTGATCACGGATGAAATATAAATAAGAAAAGAAAGGGAACAGGTTGGATCCGGATTTAGAAGAATTGTTTATCTATTTTTTTCGTACGTATGATATACTTATACAAGGGATTAGAAACCTTTAAAAACATGGTAATTTGTACCTGCATTCCGAAGTCAAAATAATAATGAGTGCTACAACAATGTGTACAAATGTATAACTAATACTAAAATAAATGCACAAAGCTGTTGCAGTCATTCTCCATCGAAAGAGTTCAGAAAGTAGCAGCAAAATTTGTTAAAAGGGGAAATTCGTTAGGAAATATTTCCAATGAAGTATCGTCTTGGGAATCATTGGCGAGCCATAGGGAAAAATATGGTTGTGTATATTTTACAAAGCGTTAGGGAAAAATCCGGCATGGAGGGAAATTCAGGAAAGATGAACCCGTTTACTTAGCGCGACACGAACATTAGGAAAATACGTCCAAAGAAACAGAGAACGGATGTTGGAAAATACTCTTTTGTAAATATAACTATTGATTCATGGAATATCTTGCCTGCAGCACTAATGGAGACTTAGAAACATCAACACTTTTAGGTTAAGATTAAATTCTCATAATAGTGTAAGCGATAGGGTCAGAAGGCTGTGAAGGGCCTGTGCATTCAGGCATGACTTAAATTGAGTAATATTGTTCTGTGTATTGAAATGTATGTATTTTTAGTATTCATTATTATATTATGATATTAGATGTATAGTAAGTGAAAAAGAATTTGCCACCGGGCTTAATGCCCAAAGCAAATTAAATAAATTATCTATTTTCAAAGTATATTTAATGTCAAGGTGATTTAAAGGTAGGAAAATGATAAAAATGGTTTTTACTTTTTCAAATACAGCCCAGCAGTCGAAAAAATCTGAAAAAATTCACAACTAATGTTATGAAAGGAACTTTTGAGAATTTTTCGAGCTAGATCCAGGGTTTTAAGACAGAAAGTATTTTTCAAAAGTTTTTTTTTTTGGTTTTTGAAAATGGCGATTAGAAAATATTAAAAAAATGTTTCTCAGATAGAATGAATTACTTTCCTATTTTTCATTATATTTGTCAATCAAATAAAATAGTGTTAAGTTGACGAAAAAAATTAAAATAAAAAAAAAATTTAGCTCTAGAGGGGCATGAGTGATGGAACGGGGGCTAATAACTTAAAATGTTTTATGTTATAAACATTTTTTCCTTGGTTCTCGGTACCCTTTTTGCTTCATTCTCATTCAGAACGAGCCTTTTATACTTCTTAACTATACTAGAAACAGATAAACGATTTGAATTAAGATTAGAAACATGCAGTTCTTTTTTGTTTCCCTTATAATTTCGTTTTCTCGTGATATCTCGTGAATCCCTTAATGTTTAAAACATATATGAACATAATTTTCTCACCGGATTCCGCAGTTGATATTTCCACTTTACCTGGTTTTGTATAATTTTATATATCCCTTTAGAAGTCATAGTACATGTAATCAAGTAACCATCTAATATTTTCTCTATTACACAATATTTTGTACCGGTAGCGGTAGCTCAGTGCATCAACTGATGTCACTGCAGCGCCTCTGACCGGGAGGTCCTAGGTTCGACTCCTGACGGCGGCATGATTTTCGACACTGGCTTTCCAGCTAGGTCGAATTCAGTCGCTGTCTGGGGGAGAATTCTAGCGGCCGGCTGCTCTGATCGGTAGTTTTCCGTGGTTTCTCCGATCAACACCAGACGAATGCCGGAGCAGTACCCTAACAAACGGGCCACGGACCGCGCGCGATCTGTCCTTCCTCTTCCTTGTCCTCTCCTCTCCCCTTACACACACACACTTACACTAACATGCACTACACTACCACGTATTCCGGGAGATCGGTCGGGAGCTTAGAGCTTGTCCCGGCTGGGGCGGTTCCCCGCTGGTGGGAGAGTCCTAGTTAGGGGGAACCCCACTAGCCGACGGTAGGTCGGTGCCGGATCTCGCGATCCAGCGGGGGAAGATCGCCGCCATCTCCCGAGAAACAAATGCACTACACTAACGGGACTAATGACCAAAGCAGTTGAAAGTGCCCGAAAACGCGAAAAATTCAATGAATCATAATATTTTGTCGTTTTCCTTAGGAATCATGGCTTGCTCATATCTCGAATCTATATATGTCCCAGGTTTACGATTGTTTCATGCATTACTACTTTTCTTTGTAATAAATTTAATTTTCGATGTTTCTCCTGTATCTTCAAGTTTTTCATTTATCGAATTTCTTTCTATGACCACAGTTTTTTGCATAACGACCATTTTTTCCACAAAATGAGTAATATGGCAGACGAATTTCTTTGTTTCTGTTGCTTTACAAGCCATTACAGTCTTGTTGTCATCGTGCTTGATAATTTTTTCTTGTAGCGAATTCGACTATCCTTTAATAATTCGAAATCCACGTTTGAGTTAGCAAATATAACGGTCATTAAATTTCAATGGTAACGTATTCATGATAGAATGTACAACTTTTTCTTCTTCTTCTTCTTCTTCTTCTTCTTCTTCTTCTTCTTCTTCTTCTTCTTCTTCTTCTTCGTCTTCTTCTTCTTCTTCTTCTTCTACGTTAGATCCTAATTTTGTTATCTCGCAAAATAGAGATCTACTCCTAATTAGAAAATAATCAATCGATTCTCACTCCATTAATTCAATTCTTGCAAGCTTCATTGCAAACATCGTTATTCTATGTTTATCTGCTCCGTCAAGAAGTTTTTTCAGCGTTTCCTACAAATCCTTTGCTGTGCGAAACCCTCTACTAGCTAATACTAGTTCCTTTGATATAGATAAAATAATTAAACCAAACACTTCAACATTTTTATAATTCCATTTTTTCATAATTAACTCATCATTTTCATCATCTTTCATACATATCGTCGAACAAATGCTTTGATCGAATAGTTAAGACATTTGAATACTCCATAAGTTATAGTTCCTATTAATAAGCATTTCAGTTTTAGCTAAAGACATACTTTCATCTATCCTGGTTAATGTTTTTATATATATATATAACATCGTGTATTAACGTAATCACCCTATCACCTTGATGTGCTTTCTGCGTATTTTCACCGCTTTCACGTATCATGTATTTCCACAGATGTATACTCACAACTGCATCAAAATCACGTCGCAACCACACTCTGCACCAGTTGTTATGATTAAATCAATACCCGAGCGTAATTTTCAACAAGTAACAGTTTATTATCATACTATATGAATACTTCTGCAGCAGTACAATTCAATCAGCTATCCCCCTCTTTCAGAACTAGATCAATAAACAGCAGGTACCGTGGAAACTCAAAAGAACATTGATACATTATGTGAACACTTACATTAATATCTCATGACATTCGTGTTTACAAATGTAAGAAACTGTATATCAAAGAAAGAGCGAAAACGCAATTAATTTGAATTATCTCACATCTTCATTCCCACAAAACAAACAACAGTGTACATAATCGATTTTGAATAATTCACTAAAGTGATAATTAAACCTTTTAATATAATGATATTGTCAAAAACATTGACTATCCTTGACAGTTTGACAATTTTGTCATTGATCAATCGTCAAGCATAGAAACTTTTCCTTGAAGAATTCGCGCGATATCATGTAACGCACTTGATCGTATAATACTAGGGAGTATTCACATAAGCAGAGCACAAACGAGGTGAACATTCCCTCTGCTTGCGTGATAATCTGAGCTGTTCGCAATGGCAGCTTCAGACCGATTTCCTACGAGCCTACGGGGCTTGCTACCTATGTTATTTCTAGCTAGGGTAAACGGATTCGCTCCTTATTCATTGGCGCCTCATCTCAGGATAACACGGAGTACTCCATTGATGATATTCTCTGCAATTGTATTGAGTCCTCAAGTAATTATCTGCTTATATTATCGCTTCAATCAGATTAGTAACTACAACACAGATGTCGCGTCGAGACTTTTTTTCTACCAAGGTTATATTATTGCTCTTCTCAAGGGAGTTGCTCTCCCATTTGGTGTTTTCTTAACAGGGATAAACAATTCATCAAAATTCAACGAGCTGTTTCGTCTCACACTAGCTATAGAAGATGTTCTTGGACCTACTCCTGCTCGAGTAATAAGTTCTTTCAGCTCTATTCTCCAAGTGATCTTCTATGTGCTGTTTTCAATTCTATCATGCTGGGCTTATGTCGTGTGGGAAAAATCGGCTTATTGTGCAGTATGGGGTTTCATAACTTCCTCATTGTATGCTGCCATATTTCAGTTATTCTGCGTATTTGCGTTGATTTTGAGACACAAATTTGAAATGATAAATGAACATATTTATATGTTGGTGAAATGCATCTCAGAGCAGGAAGTGCAAAGTAGGAAGCACATGGAAACTTCACTAGTGGAACGTTCGGTGAAGAACACGTTCATGACGGTGTCGCCCCACGGCTTTTCGGACAGAGCTTGCGCCCGCTCGCCAGACGTCGAGAGAAGGATGGTCGAGCTGCGAGCGGTGCACTTTCTGGTGCTCGAGGCCTGCCGCACGGTGGACATCGTTTTCCGCCATCTGATGCTGCTGCTGTACGCCTGCTGCCTGCTGGAGGCGGTGACCAACCTGTACGCGGTGAGCGTGCTGAAGTCTGGGTTCTTGTTGGCCTTGACTCTGGCCCAGTGGGTGTGGAGTGCTGCGCTGGCCGCGGCGGCGGCGTGGGCGGCCGGGGCGGCGGCGGGCGGCGCGGGCGGGACGGCCCAAGCGGCCACGGCGCTTCAGGTACGCACCATGCCACCGTCCACACACCGTCTTTTGAGGTGTTTTTGTTTGTCGCGAATTGATCATTTGTGGATCGCGCGAACGTGCCATTGCACCCACCGAGTCCCAGTCATATTTTCCTTGGGGTAAGTGCACGTAGAGACCCACAACCGAAGCTCAGTTGTAAGAATATTACTAAGAGCAATCTTCCATAAGGAGAGGCAGTTGCCCACCCGGGGATTCTGTCTTTATTTATTTATTTATTTATTTATTTATTTATTTATTTATTTATTTATTTATTTATTTATTTATTTATTTATTTATTTATTTATTTATTTATTTATTTATTTATTTATTTATTTATTTATTTATTTATTTATTTATTTATTTATTTATTTATTTATTTATTTATTTATTTATTTATTTATTTATTTATTTATTTATTTATTAAGTGCACGTGACGTATCCGTAGAGAATCAACATTTCTATTAAATCCATTTTACGTCCCAGGGTAGTTAGCCCTGGAGGTTGATATATTAAAATGATAATGATAATGAAGAGGGATGAAATTACAATTACAAACACAAAGACGCACACAAATATCAACATCCCGGGCGGGACTGGAACTCGGGACTCTTCAGACACGAGGCAGCAACGGACCTTCAGCTTTTGCGACTTCGGCTATTCAGGCTAGTTTGTAAGTAGTTATTATAATCGTATTAATATTTTTGTAAAATGATTTCTTTTTCCGAATCTGCCCTTAGAGAACATATTTCATTAAGGAAAAATCTCGATCTTCAATATTGTACGTATTTGAAAGAAGATGCGAAAAATTGAAAGTGGTTCAAATTTAAAAATATCAGGTAATTCAAGGAAAATGAGAACGTCACTATTCTTTTAAGCGCCCTCTCCGTTTTCTTAGGACAAAATTTAAACCAAAAATCTGAAGCCATATTTGAAAACATCTTGAAAATGCTTTTAGGCTGTAAAGTACACCTAAAAATCAAAATATCTATTTCAAACTCTGAAGTCCTGGACTTCCATTAAATCACTTGAGAAATATCAATTTTGATGCAAACCATCGAAGTGGGTGGCTGAAGTCATCAACTGATGTGACTGCAGTGCCTCTGACCGGGAGTTCCAAGGGTGGCAGCAGTTTCGACCCTAAGATTGCCGGCCGGTCGAATTCAGACGCTGAATTGAGGAGAATTGCAGTGGACTAATTTGTTTTCTCCGATCAACACCAAGTGAATGCGGGAGTAGTACTGCACGAGCGAACTGCACGAAATCTTGCCTTCCTATTCCATGTTTTATTGTGACCTCTTACTTACACACACTTACACTAACATGCATTACACTACCACATATGCGGGGAGACCGAGCGGGAGCTAAGAGCTTGCCAATGGGGTTGTGCCTAGTTGGTGGGAGATACCTGGGTAGGGAAACACTGCAAGCCGACGTGTAGGTTTCTCGTAGTAGGATCTCGTCATGAGATCACGGCCACTATCCGAAGAAAATAGCACTACACTTACGGGACTAATGACCTTAGCATTTGACGCACCCGGGATCACTAACAATCAATCAATTATTGATGAAAATCAGCTCAACTAATTTAGCGCTGGTGTTGATCCCAGACAGAGAAATAGATGAGACTGCCATAGCAGGAGACGACGGTTTTTTGTCAATCAATTTTTCGGGATCAAGGACTCACAAAATACGGATTCTGATAGCAAAATGTGAAATATGTAGTTATAATGTATAGGAACAAGTTGTATCCGCTTTAACATAACCAGGGCCGGGCTCTAAGAGTTTTTCTGGCGAAAATTATCCTTTTTCCGGCGACCGATTGTAATATCTGTTCTTCCGAAGTAAGAGCAAGAAAGTAAAAGAGAGTCCAAGCTTCGGAACAGCCTTGCTGCCAAAAGTCGGATCAATCAACACTTCATCCTCTAACAACACCTGGCCGCAGGTAGCGTGTAGAGTTTCGCTGCAGGTAGCTAAGGTAGAAAGTAAAAATCGAATGACGGTTCGTCCGACTGTGATCAAAGTTACCGCCTAAACTGTTGGTCGATTTTCTCCGAAATTACTACTCCGTAATCGCTACAGCGCATCGCTCTGGCTGATGTGGCGGACCATTCGTTATTGAACGACATTGCAATTTTGCGGGGTATTTTCATGAAGCCACTGGAACATTTTCTAAATTAAAAGAAAACATATTGCTCGAACGTTTAGATGAAATTTTGTTGTTGGATAGTGCGAAGGACGTTTAACAGAAGTGAGCAGGTCTCATGTCCGTACCGGGAGTGGTAACTCAGTGCATCAACTGATGTCACTGCAGCGCCTCTGACGGGAAATCCTAGGTTCCAGTACAGACTGCGGCAGGATTTTCGACACTAGCTTGTTAGCTAGGTCGAATTCAGTCGCTTTCTGGAGGAGAATTCTAGCGGCCGGCTGCTCTGATCGGTAGTTTTTCGTGGTTTCTCCGATCAAAACCAGGCGAATGCCGGAGCAGTACCCTACCAAACGGGCCACGGACCGCGCGATCTGTCCTTCCTCTTCCTTGTCCTATCCTCTCCCCTTTACACACACACACACACACACACACACACACTAACATGAACTACACTACCACACATCCCGTGAGACTGGTCGGGAGCTTAGAGCTTGTTCCGGTTGGAGCAGTGCCCCGCTGGCGGGAGAGTCCAGGTTAGGGGGAAACCCCGCTAGTCGACGGTAGATCGGCGCCGGATCTCGCCATCCAGTGGGGGAAGATCACCGCCATCTCCCGAGAAAAACATGCACTACACTAGCGGGACTAATGACCAGAGCAGTTGACGCGCCCGCAAACACGAAAAAATCAATCAATCAATCTCCTGGCCGTTAAAAATTCTAATATTTGTAACATTGCAAAAGTTTAACATTTTTTCGGAGTCGTCCTAGAAGTAAAACATTAAAGGGAGATATTACTTCCCTTTAAGCAATATGTTCCTTGAAGAAAGAACCATTTTTCAGAACATTGTTGTTCTTATCGCTAATGTTGCGCAAAGGTTTATTGAAAACCTCGCGGCAGGTGACGTGCCCGGAAAAACTAATCCTTGAATACCGTGTGTCCGCAGGTGGCGTGTGCGCGCGCGCGCGCCCCTGCAGTGGAGCGGCAGGCGCGGGCGCTGGCGTTGCAGGCGCTGGCGCAGCCCGTGCGCTTCTCCATCGGCGGCGTCTTCCCGCTCGACCTGCGCTTCTTCACGGGGCTGCTCGCCTCCCGCGGGGTCGTCATGCTGCAGTTCGCGCAGAGCGCCGGCCAGAGCGCGGGCCTGCTCGCCGCCAACGCCACTCGCCCCTAGCGCCCCTCCACACAACGGCACCGACATTTAAAGAACAAACAGCAAATTTCTCCTTTTTATACTGTTAAACAAATCTGTGGAAACCGGATTTAAAGACGCCGTAAGTCTGTCAGCTACTTCTTCGCCTTTTCAGGACAACTTACGAGATAATTATATTAACCCTTCGGTAGTCGCGTGGAGTACTATTGTAATCCAGTCGTATTCATTTTAAGTTTACAGCGAGAGTTAACAAACGTTTGGAACGAAGTTTTCAGTTCCTTTCATAGAAGGCGTCAGCTATCGAATTATAGCAAAATATGACTCAAATGATAACTGCTGCACTACTGATAAGCGCTGGAATGGAGTTTGGATTACAATCGTAATCCACGCGACCACTCGTGTTTCAGTTTCTGATCTAAGATGACGTAATGAATATCACTTCAATCTATGCTCTAAATATTTATGCAAAGTACTACCGAACAGAAATGTTGACAAGAAGGGGATTTCTGAAGCGTCATGCGTTGTCCTTTATGAAACCGGAAATGAAAAAGAAGTTCGAGAGAAAAGCTTCGTCGAGAACACTTGGAACACTCGGGAGACTTCTACTGCGAACTGGAGAAAGGATAGAGAGTTAACTGGAGTCATTAAAGGGCAGCGTGGGATGTTGTTATCTTTGCGGACGGCAACTAAACAAGATCATTCGACAGTGCTGCGAAAATTGCGCCTAGTGGGGGTGCCACATTAAGAAAATCTGTGAGATATTCACCTGATTGAGACGTTTAAATATATTCAGAATAGATGTTCCAGATGTGTAAATATGTCTCAAACATTTTTATGTGATATAAATAATGCAAGCTATAAGAGTGCACAACAGATATAGAGCAGAAGAATTTCCAAAAGCAAAAATCTACTGGCATGTATTATACTATGTTTGTTTAAAGGCATAATACATGCATACATTTGAATGTAGTAATTCGTAGAATTGATAATATGTCAACTTTCTAATAAATTCTTTAGAATTTTATAAATGTTCATTGTTTTAGATACCATTACTCGTTCATTTTGAACCAAAATTGTTTGTAAAATATTGTTAATATGGATTTTTTAAAAAATGGATTACAATTGTAATCCGCTCTACCACTAGCGTTCCAATTCTGACAGCACCTACTGACGGGTTAAAAAATATTAATGAGATCAAACGCGTGGTGCTAAAATAGCACGTACTTTCTCGCACATATTCTCATAAAATGTACTCGCAGGCAAAATTACGCGAAAAGTTTTTCTAAAAATCGTACATGAGATTATTTCAAAACCTAAGGAACACATGCAGGTATTTCGTCGTTTTCCAGTGCTTATGAATGAGAATTTGGATTATTTTTACGAAAACAGTGTAAAATTAGTAAATTATAACAATAATTCATAAATTCTTAGAGCATTAAACTCTCTAAATGTTACTGTTCAATAATCTATTGGTATACTTAAGAATAGTTTGTAGTAATTTCACAGGTTTTAGACATATTTGAAAAATGCCTATTGTACCGTATTGTAACAGAGATTACCATTGTTAAGTAAACTAAACATAAAAATTGTATATCCAAGAATAACAAAGATACGGATAGTCTTAAGTAATTTCGTAGGAATACTTGTAATTAGCGTATTCCAGTTTATATGCAGATCCAATACATTTAACACTTGGGCAATCTTTTCATAGAGGACACATAAAATTCAGGTCGCTTGGACAATTCTTATCAAGAATTTTAATGCTATGTGTTCAGAAGATTTTAATTCCTTTATTTGACTAAAAATAGGATAACAACGTTTTTATAGATACAAATACGATGGGCTCGGTGCAAAGCAATTTGTATTTTGACACCGAGAGGTTATATTTTTCTATGCGTGTGAAGGGATATGAACACTTTCTTCGCTTTATTGGGATACTTCCTTCAATTCTGTAGATCAATTTGTCCTTTAGCAGCTGTCTTTTTGGTGGCGTGAACGATGTAACGCACGCCGTATGTCAGCCTGCGTTTTATGATATAGTGGTTCTTTGTGGGAAAACAATTTTGTAATGAGAAAGAGAAACTTCGTTTTAAGAAGGCGTCTCAATAATGATTTACAAACCTTACATCAAAAACAGAGACAAAACGTAATTAATTTGAAACATCTCGCGGCTTGTTTCCACTGACAAAACAGTATTGCGTAATCGATTTTCAATAATTCAGTATCGTGAAAACAAAACCTTTTAATATAATAGAAAGATTGCCTAAAACATTTAGGAAACGTGTCATTTTTATTAAAGAATTCGATCGATTTCATGGAAAGCATTTGTTCCTATAATACGGGAGAGCTTTTACACAAGTAGATCACATACGAAGTGAATACATGCTCTGCTTGTGTGATATTCTGAGATGTTCGTCATGGTAGCTTCAGACCGCTTTCCTACGAGCCTACGCGGCGTGTTACCTATGTTATTTCTAGCCAGGGCGAACGGATTCGCTCCGTATTCATTGGCGTCTGATTTCAGGGTTATGCGCAGCACTCCGTTGATTATGTACTCCACACTTGTGATGAGCCTTCCAGTAATATGTTTTTTATGTTATTGCACAAATGATACTCGTACCTTGAACAAGGATGTCGCGTCGATACTTTTTCACTTCCAAGATTATATTGTTGTTCTACTCAAGGGAGTCGCTCTCCCATTTGGTGCATTCATAACAGGGATCAACAATTCCCCAAAATTCAACGAACTTTTTCGTCTCACACTAGCTATAGAAGATGTTCTTGGGCCTACTTCCGCTCGAGCAATAAGTTCTTTCTGCTCTATTCTCCAAATGACCTTCTACCTACTGTTTTCAGTTCTCACAAGCATGCTTTTTATCTTGTGGCAAAATTCGGTTTATAGTGCAGTATGGGGTTTCATGACTGCCTCGTTGAATGCAGCCATCTTTCATTTATTCTGCGTATTTGCGTTGATTTTGAGACACAAATTTGAAATGATAAATGAACATATTTATATGTTGGTGAAATGCATCTCAGAGCAGGAAGTGCAAAGTAGGAAGCACATGGAAACTTCACTAGTGGAACGTTCGGTGAAGAACACGTTCATGACGGTGTCGCCCCACGGCTTTTCGGACAGAGCTTGGGCCCTCTCGCCAGACGTCGAGAGAAGGATGGTCGAGCTGCGAGCGGTGCACTTTCTGGTGCTCGAGGCCTGTCGCACTGTGGACCTCGTTTTCCGCGATCTGTTGTTGCTGCTGTACGCTTGCTGCCTGCTGGAGGCGGTGACCAACCTGTACGCGGTGAGCGTGCTGAAGTCTGGGTTCTTGTTGGCCTTGACACTGGCCCAGTGGGTGTGGAGTGCTGCGCTGGCCGCGGCGGCGGCGTGGGCGGCCGGGGTGGCGGGTTGCGGTGCGGGCGGGACGGCCCGCGCGGCCACAGCTCTGCAGGTACGGATGACGGATGCGACATCGATGTGTACGTTTTCACAGAAACACCGATGTTTTAAACATCGATTTATGAAATCCGATTAGTACTTTATCCCTAAGGAATATAGAGAATGTTATGTTTTGTTACGCGAAAAAAAACTGCAAATAGACAGAAAAACGATTTACAGAGCTCTGATAACGATAAATTTCTGGGTCCCTGATACCTAAAAATCGAAAGACAGCTAAACATCTGTCCGTCTGTGAACAAGGCTACGACCTAAACTGCTAGTTGATTTTCTCGAAAATTGATATATCGCAATCGATCTGCCTGATATCGCGGTCTCTTGGATTTTAAACCGCCATTTCATTTTGGACGGTATTTACATAAAGCCACTAGGACATTGAATAAATTTACAAAAATATGACTGGAACGTTTTCGATGAAAATTTGTTGTTGGATAGTGTGAAGGACGTGTAACAGGAGTGAGCATTTCCCATGTCTGTTAAAATTTCGAATATTTGTAACATTGCAAAAGTTTAACATTTTTTCGGAGTCGTCCTAGAAGTAAAACATTAAAGGGAGATATTTCTTTCCTTTAAGAAATCTATCCTTGAAGAAAGAACCATTTTTCAGAACATTGTTGTTCTTATGGCTAATGTTGCGAAAAGGTTTATTGAATACCTCGCGGCAGGTGACGTGCCCGGAAAAACTAATCCTTGAATACCGTGTGTCCGCAGGTGGCGTGTGCGCGCGCGCGCGCCCCTGCAGTGGAGCGGCAGGCGCGGGCGCTGGCGCTGCAGGCGCTGGCGCAGCCCGTGCGCTTCTCCATCGGCGGCGTCTTCCCGCTCGACCTGCGCTTCTTCACGGGGCTGCTCGCCTCCACGCTGGGCTACGTCGTCGTCATGCTGCAGTTCGCGCAGAGCGCCGGCCAGAGCGCGGGCCTGCTCGCCGCCAACGCCACTCGCCCCTAGCGCCCCTCCACACAACGGCACCGACATTTAAAGAACAAACAGCAAATTTCTCCTTTTTATACTGTTAAACAAATCTGTGGAATCCGGATTTAAAGACGCCGTAAGTCTGTCAGCTACTTCTTCGACCTGTCAGGACAATTTACGAAATATATAAACCCTTCGTAATTCAGTCGTATTCATTCTCTGTTTACAGCGAGAATTAACAAACGTTTGGCTCGGAGTTTTCAGTTCCTTTCGTAGAAGGCGTCAGCTATAGAATTATAGCAAATTTATGACTCAAATAATAACTGCTGCACTACTGATACGCGCTGGAATGGAGCTTGGATTACAATCGTAATCCACGCGACCACTCGTGTTTCAGTTTCTGATCTAAGATGACGTAATGAACATCACTGCAATCTATGCTCTAAATGTTTATGCAATGTACTACCGTAGAGAAATGTTGACAAGAAGGGGTTTTGTAAAGCATCGTGCTTTGTCCTTTATGAAACCAGAAATGAAAAAGAAAATGGAGAAAAAATCTGTGTCGAGAACACTTAGAACACGCGGGAGACTTCTACTGCGATTCGGAGAAGGGACCGAGAGTTCAGTGGAGTCATTAAGGGGCAGCGTGGGAAATTGTTATCTCTGCGGACGTCAACTAAACAAGATCATTCGACAGTGCTGCCAAAATTGCTTCTAGTGGGGGTGCCACATTCAGAAAATATGTGAGATATTCATCTGATTTACACGTTTAAATATATTCAGAATAGAGGTTCTAGATGTGTAAATATGTGTCTCAAATGTTTTTATGCAATAATAATAATGCAAACTATAAAAGTGCACAACACATATAGAGCAGAAGAATTTTCAAAAACAAAAATCTACTGGCATGTATATTACAATGTTTGTTTAAAGGCATAATACATGCATGCATTTGAATGTAGTATTTCGTAGAATTGATAATATGTCAACTTTCTTATAAATTCTTTAGTATTTTATAAATGTTCATTGTTTTAGGTACCATTACTCGTTCATTTTGAACCAAAAGACGATTTGTTTCTAAAATATTGTCAAGACGATTTTTTTAAAAAAAGGATTACAATTTCAATCCGCGTTACCACTAGCGTTCCAATTCTGAGCGCACCTACTGACGGGTTAAAAAATAATAAATGAGATCAAACTAGTGGTGCTAAAATAGCCCGTACTTTCTCGCACATATTCTCATAATGTACTCGCACGCAAAATTACGCGTTAAGTTTTTCAAAAACTAGTACATGAGCTTATTTCAAAACCTAAGGAACCTAAGGAATATCTATACTTAATATTTTAGTTGCAGGAAGAGTGCGATAATAATTGAAGTTTTCAAATTTTGCAAATTTGTAACTTTGCAAATTTCGAAAAATTAATGCTTTTAACGAACATGAGACATGTACCATTCTCTTAAACGTCCTTCACCACTATCCAAAAGAAAATCAATAACGATGGAGCCAATGCTGACTGCTAATATTCAAATCAATTATCCTTCCTACCATAACCTATGGATGCTCAATCTGGGGAAGTGCAGCTCCTAGCAATATTAATAAAGTTAAAGTAATCCAAAATAAATTTCTAAGAAAAACTCTAAATGCCCCCTGGTTTATTTTAAATGAACAAATTCATCGTGAATTAAAAATTACAAAATTAGAAGAAACCATAGCTAAAATAGCAAACAATTTTTACAACAATCTGCATACCTCATCAAGTACCATCATTTTTAACACGGGAATAATTGCGTTTCACCCACGCATAAAGTCAAGATTTCCCAAAGACAAATTCAAATCCCCGTGAATCACTATACCCTCAGCTCCTTAACATAATCGTATTCCTTTCTTTTCTTAATTTACAACAACATTAAATCAATAATTATGTCAGAGTTTAAATCTCACTTATCTTATGCATGGCCTGTTCAAAATTGTTGTATAATAATATTATGTATATTTAAACCCCTTGAAAGACTGTATTGTCGAACAAGAAGAAATAAATTAAAAAAAAAACAAGGAGCCTTTGTTTTTAATTTATAAATATCAAAGTGGCTTTATGTAAATACCCCCCCAATTAAAATATCGGTTTCAAATTTAAGGGATTGGGACATTAGCCAGATTGATTGGGGAATATACATTTTGGAGAAAATCAGTTGAACGGGGTCGCCGCTAGTTGTTCACAGACGGACAGACAGACGTTTTGGCATCATTCGATTTTTCGGTATCAAGGACCCACAAAATATGGATTCTGACTTCACCACGTGTTAGATAATTTTTTTCTAAATTAGCAACTCGATTATTCCGCTTTTTCGTTACTAGGGCGCGGTAATAGATTTTCTGTCAAAAATTCGCCGTTTTTTTCTTTTGCGCAGCATTACATACATTTCTCGCTCCTCTGTAGCGATAAAGTACAAACTGAGATACGACGCAAAAACAACGCAATTTATAAACAAGTAATATATTGAAACATACTTCTAACTGCTACAATAATTGGGCGATTCGTCGTAACCCGTTTCCAAATTTCTAATAACATGGGCGCCAGGAAAAAGGTTACGATAATATTTTAACTATTATTACTCTGATAAAAACTGAATATTATCCCGCTAGCTGGGTCGATGGGTCACGTCAGAAATAATCGCTATTATCTATTAGTAGCCGATTACCCGATCTGCCATCTATACAGAATGGCGAGAAATCTGAAAACAGAGATTTGATCTAGCTACTTATTAGCTTGAATTGACCAATGAAAATCATTTTATCTTTATTTCAAGAGAAACTTAATGTTTATTTCTATCAATGTAGCAAATTAAAATGTGTAAAGTTTACATTGATAACTTTCTTAGTCATATCCTGGTTCGAACCTTATTCGGCGATTCTGGTCTTCGCGTGCTCTTGATTGGTATGGTTCCTCGAAGAAACGCCTTCCCTTCCTTTTTTGAAGCTCCGAAGTTCAGCAGTCCAATTATCACGAATCCACTGCACTTCATTAAAAAAAAACACCGCCGATTCACCGCATCGCACCGCTCAAATATTTGTTCCAGCTCCACTATATTATGTCTGATGCCCGTTCTCACCGTATAGATGTCCACTGCTTTTATGATTACACCGCAAAACAAATCTCTCAGTTCTATCTTCCTTTTATAGCAAGAAAATATGCAAAGTCCGGTATCGTTCGTGAACCGCATACATTTATAAGTTCAAGAATGATTAGAGTTCACTCGCGAAAAACTCCAAGTCTTATTTCTAAGCCAGCAAAATATTCGGAACTCGATACGTTCCCCAAATCTTAGAAGTATCGCATATTCACTTCTGGTTCTGCCACGAAAATATTCAGAGTCCGAATATATCCCTCAAGTCCGATTCTTGCTCTACCACACGAATATATTTCGAAGTACCAACACGTATTGTAGACCTCCGAAATTTTTATAAGTCCTAACATGTACAAATTAATCTATTCACGAGCGAACTGCTCACCGTCAAGACATGCGGCCGACTGAATTTTATCCTCCCTTTTCAAACCCACAATGCCTCGCCTTTCTTTTATTTTGACAAAATGTTTGTTTATCCTGACAACAACCACGACGTCGTTACTTAGGCGCCATATTGCCTATTATTTGCCCTAGCAATTCGCCCATTTACGACAAATATACTGCAATAAACCTATCCGCCCATTGGTATGCCACAATATATATATTGTGACGTACCGGTTAGCCCGGCTTGTTCGCAGTAAATTTATTTCCAAGGGAAAGGTGTTCTTTTTCGTGAATGGCCTCGGGATTATTAATCAGACACCACTGTTCCGTGAACAAAATAAACATGAATTATTTATTATTCTACACAAATCACTATTGATTACAAATATCGGTGGTGGTCTTTATCCTTTTCTTTACCTCACCCAGAATCACTGTTAGTTCTTTCGATCTTACATTGATCGAGGAAATATTTACCGTTTAATACTCCCCCCTCGAGCGTCGGCGGCTTCGGGGACTCTCGGGTTGCCTCGTACTCCTTCGCTGTCTGCCTATGCCCGCCCCACTGGGGGCCAGCCGATGCGATGCGTTGCGTTCCAGAAGTACTTTCTCCAGCGTAATCTTCCCACGGTGCCTCTGCGCCTCCCCGCTGAACTCCTTTCCAGTTCACTCAGATCTACTCGATGTCACCTTCCGCGAGCAGATAAACGCCACTAATTATTCAAGGTACAGTTGCTAGTACGTGTCTCACCATTTCACCAGGCTACTAGACTCGTGGTGTACTCCTCTGCACACAAGTTCTCGATCAGTACTACCCCGGATAATAGCTGTCACTCTGGCACTACGTCCGAGCTACTAATGATGGTTATATCTAACACAAATCGTCCGTCAATCACTTTTTTTCAGCGCTTATTCGTTCGCGACACTATTCTACTTTGTTCGAACGCGGAGCAGCCCCAGGTACTTCCTTCCTTACCGGCGACCGGCCGGACACTGAAGCCTCGCGGCGTCGTTTCCCACGCCTTCGGCCAACCGACAACACTTCGCCGCCCGTAACCGTTTCTTGTGGCTAGCGAGCGCCCTCTGGCAACCGTTCTGCCGCGTGCTTACTTGTTGTATCGCCGTTTCTTTAGGCAGAAACGCGGTTCGTTTCAATATATATATATATATATATATATATATATATATATATATTGTGACGGACCGGCGATTCGGTCCTGTTCTACAGTAAATTTGTAAAAGGGATCAGGTATTCTTTCTTGCGAATGGGCTCTGAGTGCATGCACCAACAATGAAACAATTACTTTTAATGTAAAAAAAACACAGAATGATTTATTCCCAGGAAAGATAATAGATATTACAAAAACATCGTTCCATTGGATGTGTAGAAGGTAAACAAAATAATGGTTAGCATTGATAACTTTCTCATGATACTGATAAGCATGAACAATTTTCTTTCTAACTACGTAAATATTGCTAATTAACACTTTCCTTCTGCTTTAACTTTACACTTCATACTGTAATTGGGAGCTCCCTTTGCATGCATTGATTTACAATCACCCCGTTATTTCAATACTTAAACTATTAACAGACAATGTGCACTCTTCCAAACACCCTTTCTACTCTTCACATCAAATTAGATTATTTATTATTACATGGCAAATTCCCTCAGCTAATACCCCCTCTCACAATCGTCTACCCCCTTTCCAAATCACGGGATTCTTTTACCGCCTAATAATGAGTTTCTTCTAGTAACAGTCTTACTGGTTTTGCTGCGTCTGGAATTCCTTCGAGCTCACCAACTCCGGATGCGGCGGCGCGATGTGACGAGCCGGGGCCGTCTCGCCCGCCACGTGGCCACGGCGCTTGTCCCCGCCGCCGATGCAAATCCCACGCAGTAGTCGTGCTTCGCCGGGCACGGCGATGACCCCTCGCCGCCAGATCCGCAGCAGTCCTTGTTTCCAATTCTTCCAACTTCGTTTGTCAAGCCCGCCGATGCTGTATGGCTAAGTTCGTTTCACTCACGCTGCCTTTGTCGCACACGTGTCTATACACTCATCACTTTCCTCGCCTCACGCCGTTTAATCTTTACTGTATATCACTTAACTCGAAATCACTTAATAGTTCTCGCTGTTTATCATTGTCCTACGCTTCGATTTCTGCTCGATGTCATCGGATTCCTATCAACTATATTTCATCGCCGCCATCATTAGCTTTTCCGCACTACCGTCCGTTACCTCTTCCGCACCGACTCTCCCTTCCGACTGCCTCCTCTCGACTGCCGCCGTTCCCACTATCCCCTCCTCAACTGTCGAAGTCTCGTATTTTGCGCCTTGCCCACCGCGGGACACTCTCCCGCTCGGCCGAGTCCGTCCGGACGGCCGTCTCCACCGCGCTGCCCAAACCAAGTTGGCACCCGCATCTATGTTCGGAAACGCGGTGCGTTTCAATATATATATATATATATATATATATATATATATATATATATATAAGTATAATCATTTTACAAAATTGTATTGTATTTGTTGTTGAAATTGTGAAAGGATGAAATTCTTTATTTTAATTAAGTGCTGTAAAGAAGAAACTTAATTGTTTTCATGACTGCCAAAGTAACTTTAGATACGCTTCTTGAACTCCATGTTTAATTTACTTCAGATGTATGTGCAATTAAGAATTATGTAGTATATGGCCACACGACATGAAATGTTTGTAACCTGAAGTGGAGTTACATATGATTTAATGTAAAATGATGCAACTATTTCGTCTTTTTCCATGGCTTATGAGTGTGAATTTGGATTATTTTTAAGAAAACAGTGTAAAATTAGTAAATTATAATTTAAATTAGTATTTTCAAAGGTTTTAGACATATTTGAAAAAATGCCTATTGTACCGTCTTGTAACAGAGATTGACCAGTGTTAAGTAAACTAAACGTAGAAGTTATATATCTAAGAATAACGAATATACGGATAGTCATAAATAATTTCGTAGAAATACTTGTAATTCACGTGTTCCAGTATATTTGCAGATCCAATACATTTAACACTTGGGCAATCTTTTCATATAAGACACTTAAAATTTAGGTCGCTTGTACACTTCTGATTAGGCATTTTAAAGCTACGTGTTCAGATTTTATTCCTTTATTTGACTAAAAGAAAGGATAACAACTATTTTATAGATACAAATACGATGGGCTCGGTGCATAGCAATTTGTATTTTGACACCGAGAGGTTATATTTTTCTATGCGTGTGAAGGGATATGAACACTTTCTTCGCTTTATTGGGATACATCCTTGAATTCTGTAGATCAATTTGTCCTTTACCAGCTGCCTTTTTGGGGGCTTAAACGATGTAACGCACGCCATATGTCAGCCAGTGTTTTGTGATATAGTGGTTCTTCGTGGGAAAACAATTTTGTAATGAGAAAGAGAAACTTCGTTTTAAGAAAGCGTCTCAATAATGATTACCATCAATAATGAAGACCTTACATCAAAAACAGAGACAAAACGTAATTAATTTGAAGCATCTCGTGGCTTTTTTCCACTGACAAAACAGTATTGCGTAATCGATTTTCAATAATTCAGTATCATGATAACAAAACCTTTTAATATAATAGAAAGATTGTCTATAACATTTAGAAATTTGTCATTTTTATTAAAGAATTCGATCGATTTCATGGAAAGCATTTGCTCGTATAATACGTGAGAGCTTTTACACAAGTAGAGCACATACAAGGTTATTACATCCTCTGCTTGTGTGATATTCTGAGCTGATCGTCATGGTAGTTTCAGACCGCTTTCCTACGAGCCTACGTGGCTTGTTACCTATGTTATTTCTAGCCAGGGCAAACGGATTCGCTCCGTATTCATTGGCGCCTGATTTCAGGGTTGTGCGCAGCACTCCGTTGATTATGTACTCCGCACTTGTAATGAGCCTTCCAGTAATATGTTTTTTATGTTATTCCACAAATGATACCCGTAACTTCAACACGGATGTCGCGTCGAGACTTTTTTACTTCCAAGATTCTATTATTGCTCTACTCAAAGGAGTGGCTCTCCCATTTGGTGCGTTCATAACAGGGATCAACAATTCCCCAAAATTCAACGAGCTTTTTCGTCTCACACTAGCTATAGAAGATGTTCTTGGACCTACTTCCGCTCGAGCAATAAGTTTTTTCTGCTCTATTCTCCACATGACCTTCTACCTGCTGTTTTCAGTTCTCACAAGCATGCTTTTTATCTTGTGGCAAAATTCGGTTTATAGTGCAGTATGGGGTTTCATGACTGCCTCATTGAATGCAGCCATCTTTCATTTATTCTGCGTATTTGCGTTGATTTTGAGACACAAATCTGAAATGATAAATGAACATATTTATATGTTGGTGAAATGCATCTCAGAGCAGGAAGTGCAAAGTAGGAACCACATGGAAACGTCGCTAGTGGAACGTTCGGTGAAGAACACGTTCATGACGGTGTCGCCCCACGGCTTTTCGGACAGAGCTTGCGCCCGCTCGCCAGACGTCGAGAGAAGGATGGTCGAGCTGCGAGCGGTGCACTTTCTGGTGCTCGAGGCCTGCCGCACTGTGGACCTCGTTTTCCGCCATCTGATGCTGCTGCTGTACGCCTGCTGCCTGCTGGAGGCGGTGACCAACCTGTACGCGGTGAGCGTGCTGCTGGAGTCTGGGTTCTTGTTGGCCTTGACTCTGGCCCAGTGGGCGTGGAGTGCTGCGCTGGCCGCGGCGGCGGCGTGGGCGGCCGGGGCGGCGGCGGGCGGTGCGGGCGGGACGGCCCGCGCGGCCACAGCTCTGCAGGTACGGATGACGGATGCGACATCGATGTGTGTGCTTTCACAGAAACACCGATGTTTTAAACATCGATTTATGAAACCTGATTAGTACTTTATACCAACGGGGTAGAGAGAAAGCGAAAAAACTGCGAATCGACAGAAAAACTTATTACTTTGCTCTGATAACAATAATATGGATATTTCCAATAGATAAGTATAGAAAAAAGTCTTCTAATATATGGAGTAGTCAGAATCCGTTTTTTCTTGGTAATTGATACCTAAAAATCGAATAACGGCTAAACATCTGTTCGTCTGTTAAGAAGGATAGCGCCTAAACTGCTAGTCGATTTTCCCCAAAATTGATATTTCGCAATCGATCTGGCTGATATCGCGACTTCTTGAATTTCAAACCGTCATTGCATTTTGGACGGTATCTATATGAAGCCACTGGGACATTGTCCAAATTTACAAAAATTTTCCTCGAACGTTTTCGATGAAAATGTGTTGTTGAATAGTGTGAAGGACGTTTAACAGGAGTGAACATGTCTCGTGTGCGTTAAAAATTCTAATATTTGTAACACTGGAAAACTTTTTTCGTGTCGTCCTAAAAGTAAAACATTAAAGGTATATATTTCTTTCCTTTAAGAAATCTATCCTTGAAGAAAGAACTGTTTTTCAGAACATTGTTGTTCTTATCGCTAATGTTGCGAAAAGGTTTATTGAATACCTCGAGGCAGGTGACGTGCCCGGAAAAACTAATCCTTGAATACCGTGTGTCCGCAGGTGGCGTGTGCGCGCGCACGCGCCCCTGCAGTGGAGCGGCAGGCGCGGGCGCTGGCGCTGCAGGCGCTGGCGCAGCCCGTGCGCTTCTCCATCGGCGGCGTCTTCCCGCTCGACCTGCGCTTCTTCACGGGGCTGCTCGCCTCCACGCTGGGCTACGTCGTCGTCATGCTGCAGTTCGCGCAGAGCGCCGGCCAGAGCGCGGGCCTGCTCGCCGCCAACGCCACTCGCGCCCCTCCCCACAACGGCACCGACATTTAAAGAACAAACAGCAAATTTCTCCTTTTTATACTGTTAAACAAATCTGTGGAAACCGGATTTAAAGACGCCGTAAGTCTGTCAGCTACTTCTTCGCCTTTTCAGGACAACTTACGAGTTAATTATATTAACCCTTCGGTAGTCGCGTGGAGTACTATTGTAATCCAGTCGTATTCATTTTAAGTTTACAGCGAGAGTTAACAAACGTTTGGAACGAAGTTTTCAGTTCCTTTCATAGAAGGCGTCAGCTATCGAATTATAGCAAAATATGACTCAAATGATAACTGCTGCACTACTGATAAACGCTGGAATGGAGCTTGGATTACTATCGTAATCCAGGCGACCACTTGTGTTTCAGTTTCTGATCTAATATGACGTAATGAATATCACTGCAATCTATGCTCTAAATATTTATGCAAAGTACTACCGAACAGAAATGTTGACAAGAAGGGGATTTCTGAAGCGTCATGCGTTGTCCTTTATGAAACCGGAAATGAAAAAGAAGTTCGAGAGAAAAGCTTCGTCGAGAACACTTAGAACACGCGGGAGACTTCTACTGCGATTTGGAGAAGGGACCGAGAGATCAGTGGAGTCATTAAAGGGCAGCGTGGGATGTTGTTATCTCTGCGGACGTCAACTAAACAAGATCATTCGACAGTGCTGCGAAAATTGCTTCTAGTGGGGGTGCCACATTAAGAAAATCTGTGAGATATTCACCTGATTGAGACGTTTAAATATATTCAGAATAGATGTTCCAGATGTGTAAATATGTCTCAAACATTTTTATGTGATATTAATAATGCAAGCTATAAAAGTGCACAACAGATATAGAGCAGAAGAATATCCAAAGGCAAAAATCTACTGGCATGTATTTTACTATGTTTGTTTAAAGGCATAATACATGCATGCATTTGAATGTAGTAATTTGTAGAATTGAAAATATGTCAACTTTCTAATAAATTCTTTAGTATTTTATAAATGTTCATTGTTTAAGGTACCATTACTCGTTTATTTGGAAACAAAAGACTATTTGTTTGTAAAATATTGTTAATATGGATTTTTTAAAAAATGGATTACAATTGTAATCCGCTCTACCACTAGCGTTCCAATTCTGACAGCACCTACTGACGGGTTAAAAAATATTAATGAGATCAAACTAGTGGTGCTAAAATAGCACGTACTTTCTCGCACATATTCTCATAAAATGTACTCGCAGGCAAAATTACGCGAAAAGTTTTTCTAAAAATCGTATTTTTATTTATTTATTTATTTACGTCAAAAAAAAACAGTTAAAAACTGTGTATGACGTGCTATGTGGAAAAGCGAATTGTGTGCACATTTTCAAATATCTGTGATCCCTACACTAAGTCATATACTACTTAAATTTTGAATTTTTGAATGGGAGAAATGTACAGAGATTATTTCAAAACCTAAGGAACACATGCAGGTATTTCGTCGTTTTCCAGTGCTTATGAATGAGAATTTGGATTATTTTTAAGAAAACAGTGTAAAATTAGTAAATTATAATTATAATTCATGAATTCTTAGAGCATTAAACTCTCTAAATGTTACTGTTCAATAATCTATTAGTACACTTAAGAATACTTTGTAGTATTTTCACAGGTTTTAGACATATTTGAAAAATGCCTACTGTACCGTATTGTAACAGAGATTACCAGTGTTAAGTAAACTAAACGTAGAAATTATATATCTATGAATAACAAATATACGGATAGTCTTAAGTAATTTCATAGAAATACATGTTATTTGCGTATTCCAGTTTATATGCAGATCCAATACATTTAACACTTGCGCAATCCTTTCATATAGGACACTTAAAATTCGGGTCGCTTGGACAATTCTTATCAAGAATTTTAAAGCTATGTGTTCAGAAGATTTTAATTCCTTTTTTGACTAAAAATAGGATAACAACTGTTTCATAGATACAAAAAGGAGGAGGCTGTGAACAGCATTTTGTATTTTGACACCGAGAGGTTATATTTTTCTTTGCGTGTGAACGGATATGAACACTTTCTTCGCTTTATTGGGATACATCCTTGAATTCTGTAGATCAATTTGTCCTTTACCAGCTGCCTTTTTGGTGGCGTAAACGATGAAACGCACGCCATATGTCAGCCAGCGTTTTATGATATAGTGGTTCTTCGTGGGAAAACAATTTTGTAATGAGAAAGAGAAACTTCGTTTTAAGGAAACGTCTCAAAAATGATTTACACACCTTACATCAAAAGCAGAGACAAAACGTAATTAATTTGAAGCATCACGCGGGTAGTTTCCACTGACAAAACAGTATTGCGTAGTCGATTTTTAATGATTCAGTATCATGATAACAAAACCTTTTAATATAATAGAAAGATTGCCTAAAACATTTAGGAAACGTGTCATTTTTATTAAAGAATTCGATCGATTTCATGGAAAGCATTTGTTCCTATCATACCAGAGAGCTTTTACACAAGTTGAGCACATACGAGGTGAATACATGCTCTGCTTGTGTGATATTCTTATCTGTTCGTCATGGTAGCTTCAGACCGATTTCCTACGAGCCTACGCGGCGTGTTACCTATGTTATTTCTAGCCAGGGCGAACGGATTCGCTCCGTATTCATTGGCGTCTGATTTCAGGGTTATGCGCAGCACTCCGTTGATTATGTACTCCGCACTTGTAATGAGCTTTCCAGTAATATTTTTTTTATGTTATTGCACAAATGATACTCGTACCTTGAACAAGGATGTCGCGTCGATACTTTTTCACTTCCAAGATTATATTATTATTCTACTCAAAGGAGTCGCTCTCCCATTTGGTGCGTTCATAACAGGGATCAACAATTCCCCAAAATTCAACGAGCTTTTTCGTCTCACACTAGCTATAGAAGATGTTCTTGGGCCTACTTCCGCTCGAGCAATAAGTTCTTTCTGCTCTATTCTCCAAATGACCTTCTACCTACTGTTTTCAGTTCTCACAAGCATGCTTTTTATCTTGTGGCAAAATTCGGTTTATAGTGCAGTATGGGGTTTCATGACTGCCTCGTTGAATGCAGCCATCTTTCATTTATTCTGCGTATTTGCGTTGATTTTTAGACACAAATTTGAAATGATAAATGAACATATTTATATGTTGGTGAAATGCATCTCAGAGCAGGAAGTGCAAAGTAGGAAGCACATGGAAACTTCACTAGTGGAACGTTCGGTGAAGAACACGTTCATGACGGTGTCGCCCCACGGCTTTTCGGACAGAGCTTGCGCCCGCTCGCCAGACGTCGAGAGAAGGATGGTCGAGCTGCGAGCGGTGCACTTTCTGGTGCTCGAGGCCTGCCGCACGGTGGACATCGTTTTCCGCCATCTGATGCTGCTGCTGTACGCCTGCTGCCTGCTGGAGGCGGTGACCAACCTGTACGCGGTGAGCGTGCTGAAGTCTGGGTTCTTGTTGGCCTTGACTCTGGCCCAGTGGGCGTGGAGTGCTGCGCTGGCCGCGGCGGCGGCGTGGGCGGCCGGGGCGGCGGCGGGTGGCGCGGGCGGGACGGTTCGCGCGGCCACAGCCCTCCAGGTACGGATGGGGGATGCGACACTGATGTGTATGTTTTCACAGAAACACCGATGTTTTAAACATCGATTTATGAAATCCGATTAGTACTTTATCCCTAAGGAGTATAGAGAATGTTATGTTTTGCTACGTGAAAAAACTGCAAATCGGCAGAAAAACTTATTACAGAGCTCTGATAACGATAAATTTCTGGGTCCCTGATACCTAGAAATCGAATGACGGCTGAACATCTGTCCATCTATGAACAAGGCTACTGCCTAAACTACTAGTCGATTTTCTCCAAAATTGATATTTCGCAATCGATCTCTCTGATATTGCGGCCTCTGGGCTTTTAAACCGCCATTTCATTTTGGACGGTATTTACATGAAGCCACTAGGACATTGCCCAAATTTACAATAATTTGGCTCGAACGTTTTCGATGAAACTTTGTTGTTGGATAGTGTGAAGGACGTCTAACAGAAGTGAGCAGGTCTCATGTCCGTTAAAATGTCTAGTATTTGTAACATTGCAAAAGTTGAACATTTTTTCGGAGTCGTTCTAGAAGTAAAACATTAAAGGGAGATATTTCTTTCCTTTAAGAAATCTATCCTTGAAGAAGAAAGAACATTTTGTTCTAATCGCTAATGTTGCGAAAAGGTTTATTGAATACCTCGCGGCAGGTGACGCGCCCGGAAACACTAATCCTTGAATACCGTGTGTCCGCAGGTGGCGTGTGCGCGCGCACGCGCCCCTGCAGTGGAGCGGCAGGCGCGGGCGCTGGCGCTGCAGGCGCTGGCGCAGCCCGTGCGCTTCTCCATCGGCGGCGTCTTCCCGCTCGACCTGCGCTTCTTCACGGGGCTGCTCGCCTCCACGCTGGGCTACGTCGTCGTCATGCTGCAGTTCGCGCAGAGCGCCGGCTAGAGCGCGGGCCTGCTCTCCGCCAACGCCACTCGCGTCCCTCCCCACAACGGCCCCATCATCTAAAGTCCGCAGGGTCTTGATTGATTGATATTTTCGTGTTTCCGGGCGCGTCAACTGCTTTGTTCGTTACTCCGGTAGTGTAGTGCTTGTTTTCCCCGGGAGATGCTGGTGATTTCTCCCCGCTGGATGGCGAGATCCAGCGCCGACCTACCGTCGTCTTGTGAGGTTTCCCCCTAACCAGGACTCTCCCACCATCGGGGCATTACCCCAGTCGGGACAAGCTCTAAGCTCCCGACCGGTCTCCCGTAATATGTAGTAGTGTAGTGCATGTTAGTGTAAGTGTGTGTGTGTTGAGGGAGAGGAGAGGACAAGGATGGGGAAGGAATGATCGCGAGCGGTTCGTGGTCTGTTTGTTAGGGCTCCGGCATTCGCCTGGTGTTGATCGGAAAATCCACGGAAAATCGACGGAAAACGACCGATTAGAGCAGCCGGCCGCTAGAATTCTCCTGCAGCCAGCGGCTGAATTTGACCTAGCTAAAAAGATAGTGTCGAAAATCCTACCGCCATCAGGACTTCTCTCGAACCTAGAACCTCTCGATCAGAGACGCTCTAGTGACATCAGATGATGCACTGAGCTACCGCTCCCGGTTCCCCAGTGGCGAATTCTTCGATACACCGCGTATACCGTCTGTATACCTAGTTATTCGAAGTGTATAAGTAATATTTAATAAGTTTGACAATCCCCTAAAAAGTTAATGAGATTTTGTGAGTTCTAAATCATAAAAAAAATTAAATTGTTTTGCTACCGAGAGTCAGTCAGTTTTCCACCTCTGTAAGCGCAATGAAGTGCGTGATGTTTGAAACAGTTCTAAATGCTGTCAAGAAACTTCACTCGGCGCAGGCGAAGGCACCGCATGCCACCCGCGATAACCTATGGCTTCTCATGTTTCAAGGGCGGGGAGAGGGGAGAATGCGCGTCTGGACGGTCGGTGGGCACCGCAAAATATTGCGGTGTACAGTCCTTCTGTGGTCGTTCGTAAGATACGCTTCTCTCAAATTTTTGTGAAAATGGAGTGTGTTAATTTTTCAGAAGTTAATGGTTTGTGAAATCGTCTCATAAAACAATGATTGAGAACGGCATTTCGTAGCATTGGGATTTCCAAAATGCCCAAAATAAAAGACCACAGTAGAGGTAGCTTCTATGAAGTGCGGTATACTTGAAACAATGTTCAGGATTCGCCACTGGAAGTCCCCCTTTCCTCGAGCTTCATTTATTTATTTATCATTTATTTATCATTTATTTATTTATTTATTTGTTTATTTATTTATTTATTTATTTATTTATTTATTTATTTATTTATTTATTTATTTATTTATTTATTTATTTATTTATTTATTTATTTATTTATTTATTTATTTATTTATTTATTTATTTATTTATTTATTTATTTATTTATTTATTTATTTATTTATTTATTTATTTATTTATTTATTTATTTATTTATTTATTTATTTATTTATTTATTTATTTATTTATTTATTTATTTATTTATTTATTTATTGGTTCGTTCTTTCGTTCGTTCGTTCGTTCGTTCGTTCTTCCTTTATAAGTTCTTCCTTTTAATAAAAAAAGAATTAATATTATCTTTTAATTACAAAAAACTGTACAAAAGTAGTTTTCATCAGCCGATTTAATGAAGTGACAACTTGTATCTTCGGAGAAGTATACCTCTTAGTACTGTAATTAGTGGGAACAAGTATAAAAAATTTCAAATATTCATACATACATGAGGAAGGATTCAGCAATTGCAAGAAACGACTAAAGGTAAAGACTACTTATCATGCAAAAAAATAATAAAACACCCCCACATATTCTGTACCAAAAAATTAAATTTCTGAAATTAATGTTAGAAAAAATTGAAGACATTAATTAAGAGAAAAATTAAATTACATAAAATTCAGTTATGACTACTACTTACTATACATGACTTACTAAATAACTCCCATCACCATGAAACCATTACAGAATCATTGCTTTCTAACTACACAATATTTTCAGAGAGTACATTTACATACAAAAAGAAGGAGAGTACAAACACATGCCAAATTAGATAAAGATAGAAATCATTTCTAAACTTTACACTTTAAAAGCTTCCGGAAGCCACTCGTGTCACAGGCGGGAAGCAGGAGTGGGAAAACTTCGTGCGACTGCGGCGTGTAGGGTCAAGCACACGGGTTAGTGTATCATATAGAGACATTTATTAAATTTTATCAACTTTTCATGGAATGAAATGTAAACAGAAATTGCAGTTATAAAAGCATTGATTATTACACCAAGGAAACAACGCACATTTCTTCTTAGAGAATGCAGTATATGAGAAGCATTAACACTAATTACAAATAACTCAAATGAAATTTTTTAAGAAAATAAATATAAACCAAAATATATTCTAAATGAAGTTAAGTATTATATAACAGAATTTCTAAAAATACTGACACTATTATTGAAAATAAATGCTTGCTCTAATTATAACAGCAATACAATGTTCATATCTTTCGTGTGAAACTTCGCGTAATAAAAACACTTCAAAAATTATAGAGTGATGATGAATAGAGATTGAAAAAATATGTAGTATGAAACGTCAAAATAAGTACATAAAAGTAATTGAAACTGTTAGAATATGTAATAAATATGTAAAATCAATTTAAAAACACTAATTATAAAACACATTTATATTAATAAAAATTTTTATCAAAATTTTCCTGAAAAATGTTTAAACATAATACAAAATTTCCAAAAACATTTGGAGAGCACAAATTGATGCACAATTTGCACCAAACAACTTTCCCGTCAGTAATAAAACTTCATCTATTGCTATCCAGGACCGTAGTTGACAAGCTACACGCAATAGAAGCCGTCGTACAAACTGGCGATATCTACGACCAGCAAACAATCACTGCAGCCTGCAGCATTCTCATCGAATTATTACACGTCGGCGATCACCAGTTTCTCGTAAATTGAGGTTATATGAAGCCTAGCAAAAATTAGAAAAAATAGCTGCTAAAATCCCACAAAGTTTTGTGAAAATCCTCTTAGGTGATTTTCATGCACAACTAGGCAAAGAAAGAAAATACAGGAAGACAATTGGAGAATTCGCAGCACACAAATGGATTAATCGAAATGGGCAAAGATTAGTAAATTTTTGCAGAGTATTTAATCTCAAAATTATGTCAACACATTTTTAAAAGAAACCTTCCGAACTAAGATATGGAGAACACCGAATTCATATAGTGGTGAGTTTTCAATTGACCATGTAGCAATCTCCTTTCCAAACCACTGGAAAATTATGAATGTCCAAGTCAGGAAAGGTGCAAACAGTTTCCGATCATTACTTGACCAGAATAAAACTTAAACTGAAGCCTGAGTAGATTCATCAAAAAGAAACCTTCAATCCCGAAATTTGACATTAACAGAATATCACCTTCATTTACAGAGGAATTAGAAAAAAATCGATCAAAGGATTGGCTACAAAAGTAAGTTTACTAAAATGGCAGGGAAACTAATTCTTGTGCACAAGCAGAACAACACCCTTGATGGAATGAGAAGTGCGAACAAGCAGTCAAAGCACGCCTTCAAGCATAAACTAATTGGAATAGCGCTAAAACAGAAGAAAAATTCAAAAAAATTTTGACAACCAGGAGAGAACAGCTAAATTAAGGAAATTAAAAGGATGAAAAAAGATAAACTACTAGAAATTGAAAACGATTTTACAAGAAACAATACGAGGAACTTCTATAACATTTTTCAGGGCAATAAAGGCGTGTTATAGATGTGTACCTAATAGCAGTTAACTTGTTAAGTAAGTTTATAACAAACACAAAAATTGAGATATGATACAAAAACAACGACATTTATAAACTAGTAGCAGTTTTGAAAAATTGTATTGTATTGTAAATTATTTAAAACATAATTTTTGTTCATACAAAGAAAGGAAAAACTAGCGCAAACTATGATTAAAAATTTAAAGAAAGAAATTCACAAAGAATGGAAATATTTATTTTTATTAAATACGGTAAATAAATGTAATTGTTTTCATGACTCACAATGTTTCTTTTAATGTGGTTCTTGTACTCCTTTTTTATTTTACTAACTTCAGATGTGTGTGCAATTACGGAGTTTTATAGTATAGGGCCATAACTCATGAAATTTTTATAACCTGAAACGAACCTGAAAATTTAATTTCATGTAAAATGATGTAGCTATTTTGTCTTCAACAGTTCATAAGTGGAAAGAGGTTAGCGGAATAAGATAGAAAAATCTACCCCCGGGGATAAAAATTTTATATGATGGAAATCGTAATTGAATGTTAAAAAACAAGTTGTTCGCCGGATTTAAATCAATTTTCCCGCATTTCTTCCTACAAATAAAAAAACTGTTTTTTAGGTTCTTATATAAGTTTCCTTTTTTTAAAACCACATTACGCCCACGAATATTTACTTTATTCCTTTATCCTTGCGATTTTCTATACATGTGACATCAAAGGTGTAAAGATGTTCCGAGAATTTTTTCAGCCATTTGTATCCAATTTCGACCCTTGTAATCAACAAAAAAGGATGGGGGGAAATAGAAATAATTACTTTTTCCTTCGTTTTTTAAGATAACATAATGTTTTGACACATCACAAAAAGATCTAAATACAAATTGGAGCCTAGGCAAGTCTCTACAGCCCCATAGGAAGTATACTTATTGAGTTCCAAGAAACCTCCTTAAACCACCGAAGGAAAACCCTCAATCTCAAGTATGCTGCCAAAGCCGCCTTGTCTACTAACCCAATAATACACAATGACGTTTTTCCTCAGCTACAGAAGATCTATAATAGTCATCTTCGATATAAACCGATGTACAGTAGAATAACCCAACAACTTAAAGAACTAGACATTAAAAATATAAGTGCTGATAAACACAGACAATTCCAGATACCACCGTGGACCATTGGAAAAATGTCAATAGTTATCACTCACTGATTATCACAATAACAACTTAACAAAAGAAGACTGGAACACCAAATTTAAAGAAGTAATCCAGAAATATAAAAATTACTCCCATTTTTATATTAGTAACAAAACAAAGGACCAAGATACTGAAGCCATAGTATATACACCCATGTAGCTTCCTACTACATCACTATTGCAGTATTAATAGTGCTGAAAGTTATGCTTTAATGACAGCTCTAAAAATGATACATCAATCGTTGCACTCAAATATAATTGTATTCACAAACTCACTTTCGACAATAAAACTATGCTTCAACAAAAATTCAAACTCTGAAATGGCTATCAAGGTTCAGGAGCTACGCCACCTTATTCAAAGGCTTGGTAAAAAAATTGTTATTTTCTGGATTCCCCTTCATCTAGATATACCACTGACTGCACCAGGAAGTCATTTTCCAACATCACTAGTCGACCTCCGGTCAGTGAAATATGTACATAATATAGCATATACGACAAGTGATATCTGGAAATACTTGCATAGAAAAATGAAAACCAAATGGAGCCAAGAGTGGAAGAATTGTAAGGCTAGCAGTCTTCATAAGAAGATAGAAAACTTCTACAACCTACAAACTTAAAAAAAAAAAAAAAATATGCCGTAAAGATCAAGTTACAATCACCAGAATTAGATCAGAACTACGAAGCTTACTCAATCCACCTATTAAACAAAACCCCCTTTATGTAATGTACAAATAACATTATTCAGGAATGTCTAAAACCAATCCCGCCAATCAATCTTACAGAACTTTAATGTTGATGCTCTACTTCATTCAAGCATCCAACAAGAAAAAATTATAAAATTTTATAAATCAATTAATGTCTCTCATGAACTGTAATACTGTTTTTTTAAGTGTATGTATTGTGTGTATTACCATAACATGTGAAATATTTCCAACCACTGGTGCAATGTAAACTGTAATGTAATTCACTGATCAAAAATGTAAAAAATGTAAAGAAGTATGTAACCATGCTATAAAAAAACCCTTATTGTAACTTACTGAATAGTCGCTAATAACCTCGCAGTTGATGCGACTATAAATAAATGTAATAAAAAAAGTCTCTACAGTTTCCCAAAATGTTAATCTTTTATCTTATAATTTGCAGCTGAGAATATAAATAAAATAAAACAAAAAAAAGTTTTTTTATATTCTTACAATTGGGTTTTGTTTGATTAATTTTCGTAGTTTTTCTGTTTTATGTTTTTTAGAAAAGATAAATAATGAAAAAATGTAAGAATAATATTTCTACCTCTTCTAATTTGAAAAATGAACGAATTTCGATTTTAACTAAACATAATGAGTTTAAACAAAATAGAACAATGTCGCCAATGTTAAATATTATTTCTAATGTTATAATACACGTTACGTAATCACATGATGCACCCCTACACACCCGTCTTAAAGTACTAAAATTTTCTGTACTGTAAGTAACTGAGTACAAAAGCTGTCTTTCTGCGTACGTAAATAATATGCATTTGTAGACGAAAATGAGTAGTCTCATTAACTTTATTATCGTGTTCAATACTCTCTATGTGATTGTTCATTTAGAGTATTGAACAGTGTTGTGCATATTATTTACAAGCATTTTTACCAAACTACTGCGCTAAAATGTTTTTTGGCTCAGTAAAAAAACCTAAATTTTACAGACTATTATCGGCAGATAAATTTCTGCTTCAAGAGGTGACTGCACACAGAACATTTGTATGAGATGCCGGAATTCTTCGAGGAATGCGGTGTTGGCAGGGTCGGTGGAATGTCCGGCCCCACTCCGAGACCGGGGAGCAGCCTAGAACCGAACCCCGTCCCCCTGCCTGACGCATTAGGGAGATTCCACGCAGGCTGCCCCCCCCGCCCCCGCCCTCAGAGAGCAGCCGTTTACATCCCTGTTCTCCCGCGCAGGGCCCCTGGTGCCAACAGCAGATGCCAGGGGGAGCTGCCCCCTGGGAGAACCGAACACCCATGTGCGAGTGCGTAGTGCTTCCGGGCGCATCTTGCAAAACGGCTGCCATAAAAATGGTTGGGAGCTCACCTGTTGCTTACGCGAATTTTGCGAAAATTGCTCAGCGAGAATGGAATGAATACCAAAGCAATAAAACTGCAAGAAGTGGCTCGTGAACTTGTCACTGCAGCGCCTCTGATCGGGAGGTTTTAGGATTCGAGTCCCGACAGTGGCAGGACTTTCGACATTAACCAGAAAGCTAGGTTGAGTTCTGTCGCTGTCTGGAGGAGAATTCTAGAGGCCGGCTGCTCTGATCGGTAGTTTCGGTAGTTTTCGGTAGTCGGATATTCTGAAAATCTCTTCTCGTTGTTTAAATTAATATTAATTAACTTAATAAATTAACTTATTATTACAGACCGTAGAACATTAGGTGCGAAAACTAACAACTATATTATGTTGCAATGTAAATGCATATTACGTTAGCGTTACAAATATTGCGAGGAAAAGCATGCTAGCTCGAAGAAAAAAGTAATATAGAGATGATGAAGTTGGAATATTTATTGCTTTTAGAATTTCATTCAGAGCCCAGAGATCATTCTAATTTCTAAGATTTAAAAGACTTATTTTCGCGTCGGTAAAGCTGTAAAAGCAAGCTCAAAATTTTAAAAATTTCCTTAAAAACAATCTCAAAATTTCCTTATCTACTTTAAAAAATACAAAACATTGTTACGGAAAGTTATAAGGCAGGCTAAAATCATGAAAAACGATCAGGATATTTTGAACTCAAATAACAAAACAAAATCAATGTGGAATATAATAAAAAATACGACTAAATCAACTAGAAACCCAGTAGAGAATGTTGTTTTAAAATATAACGATATAAATGTGAACGATCCGGCAACAGTGGCTAGTCTCTTTAACCAATACTTTTCGAGAATTGCTGCCGATCTCACTGTCTTCAGCCACAAAATTCAAAAACAGACAGTTCACCCAAAATTTTAGACATGATGTTCATTTCCGAAACTTCTTCCTATGAAATTCTCAAATAATCGGTAAACTAAAAATAAATATTCGTCCGGTTTAGATGAATTCCCGGATTCTTTGTTAAAGACCTGTGCATATGCCATTAACTCACATATTTAATTCATCATTATGCAAACACCCGTTAACTCACATATTTAATTCATCATTATGCACCGGAACGTTTCCGGATATTTTCAAAACAGCTAAAATTAAGCCGCTCTTCAAAAAAGTCAACAAAAATGAAATTCAAAATTATCGACCCATTTCACTTTTATCAGTTTTTTTTCAAAAATATTAGAGAGACTTTTTTACGTACGAATGGAAACCTTTCTCAGTAAACATGACGCGCTTTCAGATTGCCAACATGGATTTAGAAAATCAAAATCAACGAAAACAGCTATATTTTCTTTTCTTAAAGATGTCGCCTCATCATTGGATCAAAACGAGGCACGTTTTGAACTATTTTTAGATCTCTCAAAATTTTTTGACGTCATTGATCATGACATTTTACTTTCCAAATTACCTTCATATGGAATCCGTGATATTGCTCTAGATTGGTTATGTTCGTACCTTAAACAACGATCTCAGAGAGTTGAAATACCTTACTGGAATGATGGAACATTACGTACGCACCTTTCCGACTCTTTGCCCGTTGCACGTGGAGTTCCTCAAGGATCGATTTTATGCCCCATTCTGTTCCTACTTTACGTAAACGATATGCCCTAGACGATTCGAAACGGAAGAACAGTTCTCTTTGCAGATGATACGAATATCCTTTGCAATAAAGAAACCGTAAATAGTACATTCTCAAATGTTTCAAATTGGTTCCGAAATAACAAATTAATAGTAAACGAAAAGAAAACGGTTTTAATGCAGTTTTCCATTTCAAATAAACAATTCTGTGCTCCATTGAAAATGAACGGTGTACCATTGACTGATGTTAAGGCAACAAAATTTTTAGGTCTCTCAATTCAGTCAAACCTTAAATGGAACGTCCATTTAAATGAATTGAACACAAAATTAAGTTCATTATGCTATGCGTTAAAAATTCTTGCATATTCAGTCAGCCTTCGTACTGTTCGTTGTGAATATTTCGCGAATGTTCATTCCCGCCTGAGATATGGCATAATATTCTGGGGAAATACATCCTATAGCTCTCAGAATTATAGATCACAATAACGAATTGTACGAATAATAACCAAATCCCACCCACGTGATTCATGTAAGCCTCTCTTAATTAATCTATAAATTTTACCATTACCTTGTCTGTTGATTTACGAATCAGTGGTTTTTGTCAAAAATGATTTGCTTAAGGACGGGAATATATTTTCATAAAATGCCGAAGTCTATTACTATAACACTCGACGTAGAAATCATATTCATCAGGTGACAGTATCCACAGCTCATTACAAAAAATTCACATACAATACATGTATATTATTTTACAACACTTTGCCAGAGACATTAAACGATTAAATTCGATAGAAAAGTTTAAATCCCAAGTGAAATCGTTTCTGCTGCATAACTGTTTCTATACAATTAGAGACTATACTGAGCATCACAAGAAAAGTAATATTAATTTTAACAATGATACATAATGCATTATTTACCATTTGAACTGTATAAATGTATATAAACAACATGTAACAACTATTGTATTGCAACCTCCGGGTCAATGACTCCCATCTCGATCGGGTTTTTCGTCCAGTTTCCCTGATCCATTGAGCAAATGCTGAGATGGCCCCTTGTTTTGCTTCTGGACATAAATGTAACTTTATTTTCTGTGAACGTCTTCTAGAATGCAGTTGGAAATTCAATTATTCAAATTATCGTTTCCATGTTGTCCCGGCAGGAAGTCATGGATAAGAGCCAAAAGTTATTGCCTTTTTATCCTTGAAAATAGATTTTATTACATGGGAGTTTTTTTCAATTTTAAGCAGTATATGACATAGTGTAGGGTTCACAGAATTTTGAAAGTGTGCACACAATTCACTTTTCCCCATAGCACGTCATACGCAGTTTTTCACTGCTTTTTTGACGTAATATAAATTTAAAAAAATAAAAAGCTTTGTAATTCAGATTCAATGTGGTTAAAATGCGCAGGTAAATACCATAGTAAATGAAATACGTAGGTAAACACCATAGCTGTAGAAGTCATGATGATAAGCTTTTAATTATACTCAGTAAGTATTGTATTCTGATCCAAGATGCGTAAAATACGCGGGTTTACACCATAGTACATACTGCAACAACAAAGCAAAATGTGAACAATTTGGGGATATCTATCTGGAGAGTTATAGGGGATGCTCGGCAGCAAACGGATTGTACAGATTAAGAAACAAAAAAAAATCCTTACTTTTAATTATTTTTAGTAAGATAATTAATTTCTTAAATTAGCTTATTCTAGACATCTAATAAAATTGTGAAAGAAAATAACGATAGAGAAAAAACTGAAAATGGTGAAAAACGGGGGATCAGAACATATGCACAAGTAGATACAAGTACAACATATGCACAAGTAGAGACTATACTGAGCATCACAAGAAAAGTAACATTAATTTTAACAATGATACATAATGCATTATTTAACATTTGAACTGTATAAATGTGTATAAACAACCTGTAACAAGTATTGTATTGCAGCCTCCGGGTCAATGACCCCCATCTCGATCAGGTTTTTTGTCCAGTTTCCGTGATCCATTGAGCAAATGCTGAGATGGCCCCTTTTTTGCTTCTGGACATAAATGTAACTTCATTTTCTGTGCACGTCTTCTAGAATTCAGTTGGAAATACAATTATTCAAATGATCGTTTCCATGTCGTCGCAGCAGGAAGTATTATTCCGAAGGACAACATGGATAAGAGCCAAAATTTATTGCCTTTTTATCCTTGAAGATAGATTTTATTACATGGGAGCTTTTTTTTTAAATTTTAAGTAGTATATGACTTAGTGTAGGGATCATAGAATTTTGAAAATGTGCACACAATTCACTTTCCCCCATAGCACGTCATACGCAGTTTTTAACTGCTTTTTTGACGTAAAATAAATAAAAAATAAAAATATAATATACAACACTTCACAAAGTCACTAAAAAACCATTGGAAGAGAAAAATATTTGTTCTGCGATTTTCTTAGACGATGCACAGGCCTTTAATAAAGTCTGGCACTAGAGTTACAGAGCTAAAGGTTAAGGATTGTTCTTCCCAGACAATATGCAGGGCTTGAATCCTCTTGACCTAAACCACAGATATAAATAATAAAATTTTGTTATAATTGATATTGTAGATTATCTTAATTTTGTCACAGTGCTCGTTCCATTGTATGCATGTTTGTATTTGTATTATTGTTATTATACTTGAAATGTATTTCTATTTTCTGTTTGGACAACTATTTTAAAACTATTACTTAGAAGGAATCGTTTATAGATGGTTTCTTTACAGGTCAGAAATGTATGTACCATTGTATTTACCTAAAGTTCGAGAAGAATAAATTGCAAATAATGCAGATGTTATAAAAATTATTGAAGTAATTTTTGCTATCATTATTTATTGACAGCGAGATTCTATTTTACGTTTTTAAATTTTATTTGATGTGGTTTTTAAAATTTTTTTAATTTTTATTTGAAATATCCCCTTTTTATTGGAAATAAATTTTAAAAAATACTTATGTTAATTTGATTATTTGTGTTATTTCTATTATTTGTATTAACTTCTTGTTTATTATTTTTAAGATTTTGTATTTATATGTACATTTCTAGAGTGATGATGACGTTATACCCCTGGAAAGCCGGCTCTATCAATAAATCTAAGTTGGCAATAATGACTTCAATTATTTCATCTGTCTTATGTAGAACAATTGAATAGCCCGTGCGTTCACTCGCTTTCCGCCGCGTGGCGATACGATCGGACTGAATCGAGAAAAATCAAAGAGTTTAGAGCATAGAGTTGGGCCTCGTCTTGCTCCGCTGAGGTCCCCAGAGCCGCCCCAGTTCCTGGGGGCGTGGTGATGGCGGAGAGCGGTTGTTCTAGGCCACACAATGGAGGTGAGTTGGACGAAAAGCGAAATGTATGTTGCATTTTCAAGTATTACTCGCGCAAGTTTTCTTGAGATCCGAAATTATAGCTCTTTTTTACCATGTATGGTTGAATTATATTTTCTGGAGAGCAACTAGCGGTTTTGTTAAAATTCTATAACAAAAAATTCCGTTCACGTGTAATAAAACTTCTACGGCAAACTAGGTTTTCTTGAGCTCCGAAATCATAGATCTTGTACCATGTATAGTTGAATTATATTTTGAAGAGAGGATAACTGTTTTGTTAAAATTGTATTACACAACTTTTCTCTCACGTGTAATAGTATTTCCAACGGAACACGAGCTTCGGATTTAGTTTGAGGAGTGGCTGTTGAAATAATTTCCACCTCAAAATATTTTCTCATCCGATTGCAGCAGTTGGGTACTATTGAAATATCCTGTTTATTTCCTGATTAAATGCATCCATACTTTGTGATTGTGATGAAAAGGGACTAATTGTGTAAAATTAATTGCCAGGTTTTCTAGTTTTTTGTAAAATTGTGAGTGAATAGCTCTACTACCGGCGAAATAACTAAACATACACAAACATGAGTAGATGTAGAATTTGGAAAAAGTAGCAATATTGGAAAAATTAAATCGGCAAAATATGCTTCAGGGAGAGTGCGAGAACCGTCGTGCTACAAATAAAGATAAAATTTATGCATTAGCAGAGTCAAATTGGAGATCTTTTTCTCACAAAATAAAGAATATTTTATAGAAGGAAATTCTCTCCTCTTTGCTGTTCCAACTTTCTGCCGCACAGACACCAGAGGCTTGGTGTATGATTCATCACGTGTATTTTATTTTCGTATTTCAACACTTTATATTGATTTTAAAATAATTATTTGCTCGGCAATTTTATATAATTAAATTATATAAAAATAATTAAATAAATTTGAATTAATTTACTTTAATATTGGTTTATAACATTTAAATCTTGTATTTCATATAGTTGCAATGCGATCTAAAAAGCTTTTTGGCTGAATTATTATTGACGATCTTATTCTAAGACGCAAACTGATTGAAATAGTGAACGGTCTTTCATTCATTTACCAAATGATAACCTTGTTCGCAACAGCCAATATTTTTCAATTGCTCTCGAGTTTAAAATGTTCTGCCTAATTTCCATATGATAAAACAAATTGAAGTTTTTTGTTTTTACTCTGATCGTGCAAGTCACAGAAAAAGCCAAACGAGAAAATCGTATAGAAAGAACTTCAGTTCAGAAGGTTTCAAGGAAATTATTTGAGAGGTAATAAATTTGCATCGAGTATTTATCGTTAACCTGGCTTCTACACATTCACTCTTGTGATATCATTTAAATATGTTCTAGAAAACGAAACCACGAAACATTGTCCAAAGGAGTTTTTAATAAACTTAAGACGAAACAAAATTTTGAAAACCAACTCAAATTATCCCGTTACCTTAATTTCCTTTGTCGCAGCCGTTCATTACATTTTCTAATGCTATAGCCGAGAAACTGCTACATTTTGATGACTTACTGCCACGGGGATACTTTCGCTTGTTTGCATTTTGTCTTTGCATTGACGGATGGAATGAATTTGAACGAAGGTGAGGATAAGGATTCGTTTTGCTCCGTACCAGGCAGCCCTTCAACTTATTAATTCTTAATGGCCTCAATGGCCCTACTACTGTAACTGTTGAATTGCTTCAAGGTTTCACGGTGAACTACTCAAAGTCCTTAAGTAGATGTAACGAAAGTTTTCAGTTTTTTAAACTGAGAAATGTTAATTGAACACATTTAATACATTCACTAGTTAACAAATTTTTAATGCAACGTTAAAATTTAATGCGAGCGAAATTTGTAGCTAATTTTTTTTATCGTAGCCCTAGTTTAGTGGTCTGGCAGGGAAAATATCTAAAATGAAAAAAAAAAAAAAAAAATTGAGTAACTTCCTACCAATACTTTCGACATTCATAATATCTACGTCTCTAGTGCGTGTTGTTTACCGTTAAATGTTACGGATGTGGCTGACGGGAACATTAGACTTACAGCTGTGTATAATGGCGTTCTATTGAGTAACACCGCATTTTCACGATTTGCTCTTTGTTTCAGGACTTCCTAGAATTTGAAAGCTGCATTAATGCTAAAATGCTGTCAAAATATGGAATAACCAGGAATAAATCACAATGAGTGGAAAGAAGTAAAACTCGACTGGCCCGCCATTACTACTGCTCACACTGTGCTCTTGCTGGTGGTTGCGGGTGAGTAAGTGATAACGGGTCCTAATAACTAGCTTGCAAGCGCCGTACTAACGTGCATTGCTTCTGTGGAGATTAACCTTCCACGGTAACTCCGGGTTAACTTCAATCTAATTTATTATAAACAAAGTATCAAGCGTTATTTACGAAATTAAGACATTTACGGACTATTTAGATTACTCGTAATTTGGTTACAGCTCGTTATCGTTGATTTTATTTAAACTATTAATATTCTTAGTTGTACGTTAATAATTTATATTGGATGCATTTCACCTCTGATACTAGTTTTGCTATGGAACTGGCAGCAATCTGGCTTTTCACATTGGATTCACCAAAATTCAGGTTTTCTGTTGTACTAGAGGTTAGTCGAAACATCAGTTTTTTTTAAATAAATGAAAATGGCTGTAAATCAGGGTAGGGCACAATTTTTTCCGTGCGGGCAGTCTTAATCCTGTCGTTTCGTCAGGGACATGGCCACACACAGTCAAAGCTACGGCGAGATAATTTGTGGGAGGAAACGGTGTCTGGCAGCTCGAGAAGTGAAGTTAGACAGAAGGATTATTATTTAATAAATTAATAAACATATTGTTTATACAAACACAGTATTGATATATTCATTTTAGATAAGTAGTCGCAGAGTGGTTGAACTAAGTGATTGGAAAATGCGTTTTTAATATCAGAAAGCAGGTAAATGTGCGCCGAAAACTGAGCAAATGTACTGTACTAAAAGATACGGTTTGACGAGTTTAGTTTAGTTTTCGTTATCTAGTGACCTTCTCAAACGTGTTCTCACTTCGAAAGGCAAATATAAGGAAGCATGTAGAAGGGAAATATTATGTACTAAAGGAAATGTTTGCGATTTTCACGGAGGCGAGGCTTTCGGACATCAGAAATTCATGAGTGAAATTATGAATTCATTTATTACTTTACTTTTAGTATTTGCATTTCAATTGTTTTTAATAGTTTATTCGATTATTTTTTCCAATGTTGAACAAAATTGTATAAAAGTATTAAGAGATTTCTGGATTAAAGCATTATGAAATTATTGAATTTTTAAACAAGTTGCACGCGGATCAGTTTGTAAATGTAGCGTATTTCATTTCAATAGAAAATACTTTAAAGATGTTTAATACTCTTGAAATGCCTGTAAAGTTAAACTGTCTTGAAAATTACGTACAAGTAAATTACAACATAGTGTGGAAATAATTCGAGCGTATTTTCTTCCCCGAGACTGTCAGAACTATTATACGAATTTGGAACTCTCAGTAACCTTTCTCACTTACCATTGAATAATGTAATAGAAACCCTGGTAGACATTTTTCTCCCTCCATAAATGTAAATGTTTATTCTGTTTAATTCAATATATTCTAAACTTAACCTTTAACTATTTTTTCGAACTTTCATTATACCCCTCACACATTTCAATAACTCTCGTTTTAATGCATTTACTTATTTACTTTACTTATGTTAAAAATTGGTAAATACATACTATACCAAATTAAAGATCTTGCATCTTCCCACAATTTAAATGTAAATTTTTCAAACTCCAGAAAAATTATATGTAATTGAACAGGTAATAAATGATTAAAAGAAAAGAAACCCTGGTAATGACTGACGTTCATCTCCAGAAAACAATTTTCTAGTTTCTTCGAAGTTACATACTCCTCAACCTAGCACCAAACTCGTCGTGTGTAGGTATAACATTGTCAGTTATTTTAATTATCTTAGTCTTAAAATATCTTAAAATGGCAAGCGACATTAATTCAAATTTCCTTTTCTGAAGAAAAAAAGATAGATGAAAATGAAATACATTTGTCATATCCAAATTAGCAATTGAGAATACAATTGAGCATTTTAAATTAAAAAGGTCATTTCGTAATAAAATTTATTCAACAGTACAATAATAGTTTTCATGTATAGGTGTACAGGTTCTGTATTAACGTTTCGATTCAGGTTAGGTATAACAGACCCATTCTTGTATTAAGATCTGCCCGCTCATAAGGGGCCTTTTGGTACCTACAACAAATAACAGAATTTAATTAAATAGATCCTAAACGAAAATGGGCAAAGTTTTTGCTTTTCAAAATATTGGTGGCTCTTGGCAAAAAGGTTTATACAAGGCAGAATTTAAATAGGAAATGTACTTGAAATATAGTAATAAGTAGCAAAATCTATGGACAAAATTCAAATCTCGGTTGTCTGATAGAAAACCATGCAAACATATTTTCGTATGAAGCCACCATTCTTTGTTATACTTGAGGAACGTTCTGCGCTTACATTCTCATCTTCAGCGGGTACACGCTTTTCTGTATTTGATGAAAGAGTGGAGTCAGGGGGATTTGTCCTTGCTTGCAAGAATCTCGGGTTTTTCAGGCTGACGAGCAGCTCGTGCAAGCGCAGTTCGATATACCTTCTGAATGGTCGTGATATTGTGACCGTACAAAACAAATGACAGTTCCTGCTAGCTCAAGGGCAATGTAGTACGAAGCTTAAATTGTCAGGTTTGGTTTAGGCTTGGCTGTGGAATATCCAAATAATAGATCTAATATTTTACGTAATATATATATTTTCCGATCAATCTGAAAACAAGTTTATTTTGTTTATATTAGTAGTCTTCTCTATCCAAACTTCTGGAATATCTAGGAAAGTATTTACCAAACGCGGACTCAAAATTCAAGAATCTAGTGTAAGGAGAGACAAGAGTGCTTTAATGCAAAAAAACTTTGTTAAGGTGACTCCACATATTTATTTGCTTCAACCTCCATGTAACAAACATTTAAATAACTTCGAATATTTAGTTATACCATTTCTGAGAAAGAAAACAAAGTTTATAATGTAAAAAAATTAAGGTTTTCCTCTTAGGAGCCGTTCATAAATTGCGTAACGCAAATCTGGAGAATTTTAGATATTCCCCACCAATCTGGTTACACACAGGTAACGCGACCTTCATCCCTCTGAAATATTTACGATACGCGCGCAACCTGTGTGTGCCAAAGTCGCAGTTAACTTCGGAATTTTGAGATAATTATCCACTTTCTTGATTTTTGTTAACCTATTTAAAAACTCTACCGAAAGAATGAAGCATTTTCTTTTATCCTGCCATAAGCGGTACCACGTACAAAATTACCATACAAAGCGTACCAGATTACCACGTACAAAATCGCCGAAACTTTAAAAAAATAGATATTTTTGGGAACATTTATCGATATGAAAAAATATCGAAAACAAAACATTGGTGTCAATATATTGATGTTTCTGGTAGGAAATATCAAGGTTTTAGAAACTTTTTTTTTTTTGCCATTCGTACGAGCGTGCGCAGTGTTAAATTTTCGCTTTAAACTGGCGAGGCTTTCTGTTCTACCACAGGTTGCTCAAAACATGACCATGAGACTTCCACGTTGGTTGCCTCAGAAGCCACGCGCAATATTGGATACTCCGGTTTGGGGAGATAAGGTTCATGAAGGGGCGGGGGTGCTTCGGTCTTCCAGTAGAGGAAAAACAAAGTAATTGAAAATGTGGGTAAAGGGAGGAAGTAGCTGTGGCAATGCCTCGCTTTTGCCGGACCAAGGTCCATTGAATTAAACTTGTTACACAGGCCAGCTATAATGAATCTGAAATGAAGTTCGTGGATTTTGTTTCCACGTAACTAAGTCAAGTGAACACCCAACATTTTGCATCCCAACATCATGCACAGATTAAGTATGCTAGAGTACCACAAAGCAGCGGAGATGTGAACACCGTCAGAATTTTTGTGAGTATTGTATCGCGAGATATTGTAATAAAGTGGAACCGTTCCTAAGCAAGTTTCATTGGACAATACTCCTAGTGCGTTTCAGAAGGAAATTGTCTTTATTTTTATGGCTTTTAAATAATTTTACTTAGCATTAATTGAAAAATACAGAATTTAGCAATTTGTTGCTCCTTAATATTCTTTCATATTACTAGACGTACGTACGTAGAGCTGTATTTCTGCATTCCCAAATTGACAAAATTAATTAATATAATATATAAGAAAGAAAAGTAGGTTTTAATTTAATAGTCGAATTAGGGAGGTTATTAACGATTCTTCAGTAAGATTACAATACAAGATTTTTCATTGAATGGTTACATAGTGTTAGTGTTTACAATGAAAGTTGATTATTACTGCGGTGTACATTAATTTAGACATTTTAAATCAAAAGAATTCTTGGAAAAATGTTCAAAACTACACTGCGATTATAAAAGTGTTCGTATTAATTGAAATATAGACCACAAGAATGAAACAATCTTAAAACAGACGTACTGTGAATTATACACTGTGAAGTCTTTCAAATTTTCTTTTAATGGCCAAGAAGGGAAAAACTAATAAAACGTAATCTATTGTTTATTTAACAAATGACTTATCTTGCTTTTCATTTTGTTTGAAATAAAGATAGCTTACGTTGTAAAATTACTTTAGTCAAAGACTAGTAAAAGCTGTTATTTCAAAGCATGCATAGCGTTCTAAAAGTGTAAATTTTAGTACTAGTGAGAAGATAATGAAGTGTTAAGATAAATTCGTGAATACGATAACGAAAAGAAAATAATTTTGTCTGACTCCATCAGCTACTACTGAACTTAATATATTACGTTAATTGAATACTTCAATAAAAATAAAATAAGTCATTAGGGCTGTCTAAAACGTGGAAGACACTGGGTAAAAGATTTTTATTTTGCTCGTATGGTTGAGCCACTAGACCTGCCGCCCTCATGTCGCAGATATTCGTACTAAACTCCTCTTAAACAAAATTAAAAAATACTAATTTTGTAAAGGACTATTATTTGATACGAGTATATTTTATTCATTTTATTCATGAATTACTTACATTGAAAGATGTGAATTCTGATCAAAATTAATTAATAAACACTTTAGATCTATATTATTTTATACTTTATTAACAGAACGTTTATATAAACATTTCAAATTTGAAAAAAATATTTCCGGGACCCATAAACATCAGCGTGTTTGTGCAACAAAATTGATGAGCATGAGTGGTTGGAGCGTGCGTGTGTGTGGTTAAACTACTTACGTGCTGCCTCAGTGTTCTTAGGCCAAAGTAATCCTTGGGTTTTTAACAAAAATTGAATTTGTGTGTGTCTGGTTGTGCAAAGGGTTAAGCCACAAGCCACTAACGTGCTGCCCTCGTGTTCGCAGGCCATGATAATTATTCAGTGTTTAACAAAAATTGAATTTGTGTGTGTCTGGTTGTGCAAAGGGTTAAGCCACGAACGTGTTGCCCTCGTGTTCACAGGTCAGGGTAATCCTTCAGTAGGTGAAACAAAAATTGAATGTGTGTCTGATTGTGCAAAGGGTTAAACCACTAACGTGCTGCCCTCGTGTTCACAGGTCAGGGGGTAATCCTTCAGGAGATGTAACAAAAATTGAATTTGCTTGTGTGTCTGGTTGTGCAAAGGGTTAAGCCACTAACGTGCTGCCCTCCTGTTCGCAGGCCAGGGTAATCATACCGAGCGTGCGTGGCGGCGGGCACGCGCAAGACTGACCTTACGCCTCCTCAAGAGCCCTTCTGCTATAGGTCTGCGGTCTGTCCGTCCGAATCAACACGGCCACCTGTAGTGGGTGTGTCACCCGCCACTCGAGTCTGTGCAGCGCTGGACCCACCGGATCACGGACGAGGTTTGGGCGGAGCCTCCCCTCCCACTCCCCTCCTACGCCCCCGGTGCCCCCCTGTGGGGTGCCGGCTCCGGCTACGGCAGGAGGCGGGGCACACACTAGCAGGCGAGGAACAAGGCGGCCGCGGATGCAGGGCTGCGCTGAGTAGGAATTTGAATACAATAATGTAATATTGAGCAATAAGTATGCCTTCAGCAATAATAATTAGTACAATAAATCAGATTTAGAATGCCTTCAGCATTGTTACATTGTCTTGATATCAATAGAATACTTGCAAAGAACAGAAATGTCTTTTAAGAAAAGGGCTTCGAACGGAGCGTCCCTTTAGCTTATTCTACTTTTCTTAATTCTTTCTTCATTTTCATTACATTGTTTCGTTTTTGATTTTGTTGCCGTTTGTTGTAAATGCGAATTTCATCAAACGTTACGCCCAGAAGGCGTACCCTCGACTCGTTCGTTCCCTGAAAGATCGTGCCCGGGTAGGCAGGAAGGGGTGGGGGGTACCGAATCAAGATCTTACGCGCTTGTGGCCTTCCCCGGAAGGTCGCATCGTTGTTGTCGTTGTCGACGTTGTCGTCCCGTTAGGAGCGGAGGAGACTGGTAAATCTCCTGTTATTCAGAATAGGGATAGCGATGTTCGAAGTCCTTAGAGGTTGCTATGTCAGGGAAGTAGTGCTGTGTGTAGTGATGTTGATGTGCGATGCGGCGTGCAAGCGTGGCCGCCTCCTCGCCTGCCAATCACAGCGCTGTCAGAAGGGTGGGTGCCTCCTGCGCGTGGCCAATGGCTCCGCCCCCTTAGGATAAGAGGATAGTCGTTAAGAAACGTGTTGTGCCCACGAGTATCTGCGTCTCTGCACTTTCCCGTGGAGAATACATTGCTTAATTTAATAAGCTATTAAGCTTTAATTTCCTTTAAAGTAAAGTATAAAGTTAAATTCTAGTGATACTCCATGGGAAGTGTAGAGAATCCTCCAGTTTTCGACTGGCCACATTTGGCTCAACTATGGTTCTCGAAATTGTTTCATTTTTATATACTGGTTTCTTTGTCAAAAATAAGCAGATTCGTGTGTTAGGCCTTTTAGAGACGGATTAAAGCTAAAACACAAAATAATATCGCAGATAGGAAATAATATTGAAACCACACAAATAAATATTGAAGGCCACAAATACTATCCCTCACACCTAAATACTAAAAATCGTACCCAAACAAATCCCCGAATGAGTGACCTATGAAAGAACGAAAAACGAGCTCAAACCGGCAGTCTACGAAAATTGAGCGCTAGAATATGACCAAAACGACGAAAAATCAAAAACCATGCTGTAATGAGCATCCAACGCAAATTATTCACCGCTACGAACATAACCAAAACGACGAAAAATGAATAACCATGCTGAAACCAGCATTCAACGCAAATTATTCACCGCTACGAACGTAACCGAACCGACGAAAAACCTAATCGTGCTTACAAAAGCATGAAACGTAGACGTGTCTTTCTCGCCATTTATGGCGCAACGTTGTTTCGAGCCTAGAGGGAAGTTTTCTTTCCTCTACGTTGGTAGTGGGTCGTCCATTCCGCTTCGCAACACAATCGCCATCTCTTCTTTCGGCGAGTTGTAGACGGGTTGTCGATCTCAACGCTTCGCAACGCAATCGCCAACTCTTCTTCGGCGAATTGTGTTGCGCATCGGCATCAAGGATTTCTTCGACGTCCAGGATTTCGTCGCCTCATGCGCTTCGCAACAGGGTCACGTGACACTTCCGGTGGTAGGTGGTGGGCGTTCGACTTCTCTAGAGAAAGATCTAGTGGAGCCAATCGCCCAGGGCACAACACGGTCTAGCACAGGGTGGGAGTTGAACCGCGTCTACCGCGATCTTCACGTCCGAGTCTTTAAATAGTAAGTATATTTCTAAATACGAAAGTGTCTTGAGAGAACAGGTGCCACATACAGAGGTACAAACTCCTTTTACCCATGCTCTAAACAAAATGCAAAGTAAGACAGATTTAAAAAAATATTAATGAACTTAAATACTTTTTTAATGGCAGATAATATGCTCCTAGTGTACCAATTTGTCGCCTTAGGGAGATATTGTTTTATCTACTCGTAAGCGTTTCGAATCGAATTCGAATATCGAATTCGTAAAGCGTAACTTAACTTTGTTTCGAATTTCACTAAAAATGGAAACAGTTATACATGACGATAAAGAGAAATTGTATACGTCTTTTATAATAAATTACTTAACATAAAGTATCATTGTGGATAAAACTACTCCTGTAGCTCCATTTGCGTATTTGTCAAGATTTTCCTCGTGAAGGTTACTGCCTTGAAGATGGTTAGTCGCGCTTGGGAACAAAAACTGAAAAAATAAAGTCCGGACGTAATTGTCTTAAACATTGGTGTGTAAAAGGAGATGTGTATCTCTGTATGTGGCGCCAGATCTAACAAAGATTTTCTGTTTCAGATAAAATGTGTCTACAGTTTCGTGAAAGAACAAATGAATGGATGGCTTGTAATAGTACGTGAGGTATGTTCATTATGCATCATGGAAATAAAGGTTCAAATTTAAGAAAGGCGGCAATTAAGTTGTGGAACAATTCTACAAGAATGTTAGTTGCTCTTTTCTCCTAGATATTTCATAATGTACTTAATTTCTTAAATCGCAAGAACGCTGGCATTTAAGTTTGCAAGATTTCTTATTCGACCAAGACAGTCATTGAATCTGCCATGTAGTCTAATGACCAAACTACCAGCAACTTGCAGGTAACCATTTGCTTCAGGCTAGTCTGTCAGTTACAGATATAATTTATTGAAGTTTCACAATTTTTTTTGTTTTCGTTTAGTTTCATCAAAAATAATTCTTGGTAAAGTGATGAATTTTTTGAAAATTTAACAAAACCTCTAAAATAGTTTTAACATATTTCCTTCATTCTGACATCAGACAACTATCATTTACATTTTAAAAGAATTCTGTGAATTGGTTTATTAAGTTATTAAATACTTGCAAACAAGAAGACTGACCTTTGATTCGATTCAACATTCTTTTACAGGAAGAAATTTTACATTTTTCAAACAAATTCGAACAATGTCAACCAAGAAATGTTAAAAAATCATACGTTTAAATGATAAAAGGTTCAAAAATATGAAACTAATATTAATATTGGCAGAAAATTGTTTGAAATTGAATGGTAAGATTCGACAAATAGCCTAGCTTTTAACATAATGTTAATTAGTTGTAAAACCTAAGTGCGTAAACAAAACTAGACGTATAGACGCAAGTACGCGCTTGAAGAGTATTGAATTAACCCATGGGGCGTCACACACGGTTTTGTTGAGTTGTCAGGATGTCTGACATTCCCAAATTTTATTTGAGAAGGCTACTTAATAACTACATAAGGTACACTTAATAAAGTAGTACAAAACACATATATGTAAAATCATTAAACTTCGATTAAAATGCACGGACTTGCGTACCTGTAATATTTACCGCGCGTCTAGTAAGCTAAATTTTATTTACGATAGTAAAAAGTTTCACTAGTTCCCCGAGCTATTTTAGAGTGCCGTTCTTAAAAACTGTTTTTGAAATTGCGATAAAACCGACAAGACAGTCGTCAGTATGCGGGCAAAGCAGTGTGTTAATCAATACTGTTTAGGATGCAATAGTTTTTTTCCTGAATATTTTATCCAGTCGTTAGTAAAGAGATTGTGTACGGACTCAATAAAGAGTTGGTATTTAGTTTTGAAAATTTACGTTAATCCACTTATTTACGTTCCGAGGGTTCATTTTTTACTCTAATGTTGACATTTGATAGTGCTCACTAACCGATATTAAAGACATGTCTCATACTCGCACATTTCAATTTTAAAGGGATAAGGGAAATACTTGCGGAAAATACATTTCTACCACTCTGTCCCTCCAGAGAAGTAAAAGGCCTCAATTTATATGTAAAAATTCAAAAATCGTCACAAATAAATAGTAAAGAAATAGAAAATCAGACTATGAAATGCTTCTTAGGCGATAGCATTCGTTAGTCGAGCTTGAAAAATGACTGAAATAGTATTATTAAGAACAAAGAGAAATGTTAAGAATTCTGAGTACTCCCGACGTTAATTTCAATATGTTGATCAACAGCGAATCAAACTAATAAACATATAATGGAGGAAAATTGAAAATTCTTCAAAGATTGAAGAACCGAAAAGATAAGAATATAGAGGAAAGAAGAGAATAACTTTCATGAAGGAATCAACGTTTCAAGTCAGTGAGTAGAACACGCAACACGAATCACCACATCTGGATATGCATCGCAGTTCGAGGTCATCTGAGAATTTATGAACGAAAAGAGGAATAGAATTACATTTAACATTCTTTTACAGGAAGACATTTTTATTTGTCAAACAAATTTCGAATGCCGTCAAGAGTAGAAACTACACATACAGAGTTGAGGAAAGCGGCTAACTGCAGAAAGAGGAAAAGACAGCCATATTAGTTATCAGAAAGACGAGAAGTGTGAGATGCGTGTGTGATACGTAAGCAAAATTAGTGTTGTGAACAGTGTATTCAGTTTGTGTGTGTGAATTGGGAGTTAGTGCGCCAAAGAACTGCAGTGACAAATAACGTGCAGAAGTGTAGATTTACTTATCTATATATTTAGTATAGAATTTAGTTCGTAAGTACTCCTTGTTTCCTCTATCTCCAGCCCCTTCAAAAACCATCACTACTTTACTTTAGCTATACTTCCGAAACTGATATTTCACCTTAGATTTTTTGGACAATCTGTGGAATTATGACAAGCTATTGAGCTGGTGACGAAAATGCTTCCCAATTAGGTCTCAAATCGACGAGGCCTCAGTGTAGGAAGCTTGTTGCGAACCCGCAACTACATACAGCACAGACTGGCGAATGAGACCACAAAAACGTTGGGATATGAGAAATTGTTTGCGGCTGTGAAAAATCATAAATGGGGAGGGACAAACGGCAGACCTCACAAAAAATGTAAAATTTAAGGAAATGTATGTAATTAAAAATTAATATTTATGATTGTTTTTACATAATTACATTTCCTGCTAGTTTGTGTTTCGGAATTTTAGAATTTGAAATGACAAAAATTTTGAACATTTTCAATGTTTTTCTTTTGTTTAAAAACAATCGATATTTTGTTCCAAAAACAAAACTCGTTTATACACACACACACACACACACACATACATTAAAGATACAATGGATGTTAAGTTGATATAAAGTTGGTTAGCAGGTCTCGCTGTTCACGGAGGAGAGATTACGCAAGGCGATAGTTTCGAAATGCCTTTTAACCATCCGGTTACTGTTAAAAGGGTGAAACTATCAATTAAGGTTAAAAAGTTTTACTTATAAAATTTCTATGGATAAAACTGTAACTTCTTAACCAAATGTTTAAAAAATACCGAGATACGTTGTTTGACCCCCCTCCCCATATTGGTGTTAAAGGTTTAAGAGACGTATTTATAGCAGGCGGTAGTATGTCTGCCTAATATGTGAAGTTTTATTCTGCCGGATTCTTCTACCCGCAGCTGATACTCTCATAAAGGTACAGTCCCCATGGGACTCGCCAAATTCCCCATTTCCGAGTCCTGATTGGACCCGAAGTCCCTTCTACTCAGGATATTCTTCTCTGCCTTAAGAAGTGTCCCGCGGGCCACTATCGCTCGATATTAGCAGAATAGGGGACTTGTACCTGGGTAACACCAGATGTGGAATGAAAGAGAGCAACCGGCTCTCACCGGTTCTTTGTCCTTCCAGAGCGACGCGAGGTACAGTGCCGTCAAAGTGCATTGCTTACATGACGTAAGCACCGTGCTCTTATACACCGGTCAGAGCAGGAAAGACAGAGGTCTAAAAGGCCACGACAAAGGGGACTTCCACTTCCAACCGATTCGAATCCGCAGTTCCGGGCTAAATTACTAGATTTAGCGGTGACTGTCGTCAGAGTCGGTCTTGTGGACTCTAAAATCTTTAGCGACAACAGATGTGGAATTGAGTCGGCGTTACGGATGGAGTAACTGTCGGCAACACATGGTGTCAGACTGAATTGCTCATTGCATTCTATCGACGGTCAGTTGCAATGCTATCGTTTGGTACGCATTGGAGACCTATGGTCCAACTCGGATGTTATTCCGGCGACGGTTAGTTGCTTGATGTGAGAATCGCTCATTGTCGCGGTTTCAATGACGGTCAATGTCTATATTCGGAGGTCCCTGCGTGAGCTTCTACCCCACACAAATTTGCCCTGGCAGGAGGATTTTACTCTCCAGGATGGGCATCTACGCTCTTTGGCATTTATCCTGACTACCTTGTGGTGCAAAAGTACACCTTTGGGCATCTGGATAAGCCGGAATAATGTACCCCGTTGGGGCGCCTTGGGAAACACCTGGGTGGAGCCATTCTGCCAGCTCAGAGCTGCTAGCTCTCCGGGCTAGCACCGGAGTCTCATTAGCGCCATTCACAGTTCGCCGGGACGAATTACTACTAGATATCTATGAAAATGGCCACGGCCACGACGAAACCAAGAGCCCAACTAAGGGCTACCTGGATCAAGGTGCAAGCGGTTTGGGGCCCCCAACCAGTCTTCTCACTGCATCGCCCTACATATCGACGATGTCTTCGATATCGACGTATCGCCAGAATCTTTAGCAGTCCGACGGGAGATTCGCGTTCCTCGTGGGAATTTTATATTTGCGTTTGGGAACAAATCTGGTGCCCAATCCTGCCCAACTGGTGGGTTACTCGAGGGCAAGCTTTAGTATCACAGAGCTTTGCTCCATCTGTTCACTGCACCCAATATGGTGGTATCGACGTATCTTCGAGAAACCAGGGTCCAGGTGGACGTTCTTTCTCAACTAGATGGTGAAAGCAGCGTAGCACAATTTTAGAGGTCAGATGGAGATGGAAGAATGACCTGAGCATCACGATGTAAAATAAAGCATAATTGGACTGATTGTACCCAAACGACCTCTTCCGACGGCTTCCGAAAACATCGGCTGACAGGAGATTGGTATTTTCGTTCAACTTTGTCCTTAAGACCGAAATTTCGGCTACTATCGGCTCGACTGTGTCCGCTGCCTGAGAGTTGTCACTATGGGACATACAAGACTCTGAAGGCCAGTACAGTTGAAATTGACTGGTCCGTCGCGTTTTGATTGAAATAGCTTTGGGTGAAACTTTCTTGATCGAACGGTTTGGGTCGGCACTCACTTGCGGTCATAAAAGGTACTTTGCATGCATGTACATGTATTTAGCTGCCAATTAGAATGGGTTTGTTTGCTTTCTAGCATTCTTATATTTTAAGTATGTAATAATTTTAAACATTTGAACAATAGATTCCGGTAACTGCTTGCGGGCATGAAAGGTACTTTGTTTGCATGTACTCGTAACGTGAATGTATTCGTTGCCTTCTAGCATTCTTTAGTTTTTTAGTTTGTAGTAACTGCGGTGGTGGAACATTGTACTGTAGATTCCGGAAACTGATCAACAAAATTGGTAAAAAGTCCTACTAGCGTTGAAAATTTGATTGGCATTTACTTTCTAATGTTCATTACTGTTAATTTAACTTCAAAGCAGAAAAAGGTTTTCATATGTTGTAGGTTGCCATATAGTAAAGAACCATGGGATTACAGGCGTCAAAATATTTGACAGGTTTGTGACGGGCATTCACAATTCAGAAGGGTTATTCTTCATATATGGTAATTTTTTTAAAATGTAATTTCGTATTATTCTTAAGCTTTTCCTACTTAAACTTTTTGCCCGATGCCATTTTTTACTTTAAATGGAAAAAGGATTGCGTATGAAGTTTCTAAATAATTAAAATTTTTTTCCCCTTAAAAATATACTTATTAAATTACATGAACATTGTCACGTAAATATTTGACATGCCATAAATTCTGTTGTCGACTCAGCCTAAATCTAGTCAGTTTAATTTCATCGGCACGGGCTAGACGTCACAATTAAATCAAAATTAATCTATTGTACATACAAAATCCAAATATCTGGAAAGTGCCTTCATATTATGTAAATATCTCTTAAAATTGTTCTAATAATACTTTACTATTTTAGTGTGTTCTCAAGATAATTCCCCAATTTCTTTCAGCTTTTCTGTTTCTGGTGACTCCACAAGTGTCATGTTTTAATGCTATTATGTTATTTTTGTATTGAAGCTATTTTATCTACTGAATTCTTCCGAGCATTACATCCGTTTTAGTGTAGTTTTAATTTTTTTTACTTTTTAATTTAGTTTGCTTCTTACCCATATCTCCAGATTTCGTGACAACGCATCCTAACAATACTTTCCACATACACGCTCGAATCTTGCCGTTACGGACTTCAGTTTCATGGAGCTGGGCGAAAATAAAGAGAATAATATCCTGGTTTGATTTTCCTTATTTCAGGTTGTCAAAAGAGAATTTTCGGCCTTCAGATTCCTGTTGAAATAGTTGAAAGGATTGTGAATTTCTAACAATTTAATAGATTCGTAAAATTGCTGTAATTTTAGTTTATGAATCTAAAAAATTTTAAATTTTTTGGTTCCGGTTGGTTTTATTTGTTAATTGGGCGGTGAATTGTTAGGAGTGAAATTTTACTCAAAATGTTTATTTTCAGGATTTCAAGCGGTGTGCATTTTTCCGGATTTAAGCGGTTTTATTGTGTGGTAAATTTTGTTGTTAAATTACTTAATATAACATTTATTTTTAGGATTAGTGTGCTGTGGATTCTTGTGTAGTATTTGAGATCGTAAAAGATTACTCAATGAAATTTTATTTTAAAGATTTGGTAAGAAGTGATGTTGATACTCGGGATTCATTAGATAAATCGGGGAAAATTTGCAAAACAAAATGTAAGTAAAAGTATATTTATTTTTATGATTAATGAGTAAGTATCCCAACAGTGCATTGATATAATAAAAAATATCAAACATCTTAATTAAGGAATCTGTAAGTTGTGATATTTCGAAACTTTTACGATAATAGAAATGACTCAAAATCTATATTTTCAGGGTTTTCCTCTTCAGAGCACATCATCACAAGCAAATTGGTAATGGAATTACATTAAGTTCATTTTCCAGCAAGGAAAATTATTTCTAAATACTGTTAGTCTTCATGTTAGTCATACCCGTGTTGATCGAAATGGCCTATGTGAATCTTGGAAGGCGCTAGTCTTGAAACCATCCAGAGATTTGGAAATATAAAAAGAGAATGAATGACGGGGGAAAAAACGAAGACCAGATTGAGATCTAACGCGGCGGGACGAATTAAGTCATGAAGGTAAGTATAGCTCAGGGGTGCCAACTAGCAAGGCCTCAACAACCACAAATAAAAACCTTTAATATAATTGGGGCCCAAATTTAAATTACTCGGGCGACCCAGTTGCTGAACTCACCCACATTAATCTCAGTAATTTGGTCGGCTACTCTGAAACGTGGGTTGGGTGGGGGAATGGAACCATCCGAAATCAGTCCGTACCTTGTATAACGCAGGGAAACAGGTTTGGATTTTAAATTCCTGAATTAACTAGAGAAAAAATCTTAATCTAAATTGAACCCAGATTAACAATAAGGGAGTGTTGACACGGCGTGTGCGCTAGGCGCACAATATTCTCGCCCGACGTGGAGGACACTTTTATTTTTGACTAACTATTCGCGGGCCACAATAAATGGCACTGCGGGTTGCCAGTTGGATAACCCTGGGTTAGACGAACATATGCTGAACGCTCACTCGTTGGGAATATATAAAATAGTCCATGACACAAATTAATAAAAAATGCACCTAGGTGAATAATGTGACTGTAATCAAGTAATGTGAAGTAGTATTAACACAATCGGATGACTCGTACAGATATTCGGGATCCCGAGCGAATAAGTTCCAATGTTCTTAATATTCTTGGTTCCATTAGATTTATAACTATTCTACGTGCATTATTGCAATATACTATCTGACGTATTAAATCCGTGTTTTGTTTAGATATTAAAATACTTGTACACTAGTATTATAGTACAACACACGTATTATAATACTCTCTAAGCCATCGTTATGGTTCACGTGATCTCAGAGCGTGTAACCGTGGAGGCGGGAGCACACATTAAAATGAGTTTTCGTCACCAAAGAATTTGAGTTAATTAGAATAGGTCATTTTTGTGAAGGTTTATAAAAAACACATTCGAAGATCTTCCGCGGTTCTTCTCTACTGAACTAATATTGACAACTCGTTATTGGCACTCTGGGAAGGTGTTTAAAATCGAACAAGTGAAAGAAAAACATTAACTGTGGTTCACAAAGGTGTCTCAATTTAATTTCAACGAAAGTGTTCAATGTGTTAGTTAAATTGATAGTATTCACCACAATTATTTTTTAAAATTCTTATCCTACAAGAAACTATTCAAAATACTGTATAGAACTGTAATTATAATGAGATATTCAATTAAATTTTCAAATTGGTACCTATTAAGTTGGACATATTAATATTTCAAATTAGTATTTAAGTTATTTCTGTTACGAAGGTTCGTAACAGAAATAACTTCATTTTGTAGGTTTCTTACTTTTTTTTAGAATTACTATTTTTATAGGACAGCTTTTGTGATTAAATCATTAGCCCGATTGATGATGATGATGATAATGATGATGGGTGTGCTCCGGCGGATGGATGGTGTGGAAACATGGCCGTGAAATGACTCTCTTTCGCTAATCTTGCACGCCTCATTTCGTCCTGTCGTTCCTTGTTTACAAATTTCTCTGAGGCAAAAATTTACATCGTCTTGTAAACAAGAAGATTCAATGGAAACAAAGCCACACTGGATAAGTGTGTTCATAAAGGTTGACAGTCAGAAGTTCTTGAAAAGGGTAATGAAAGCAAAGCTATTTGATTGAAAATTCAAACACAGGTAAGTTGATACAAGAATATTGATACACTAAAATTTTCAATTTATTTTTAATCTTAAATACCTGACTCTTCACACCTTTATATTAATCACCCTCTGCCCCCCATTCATATCCTCTAGATTCACTCCAATATCAGATTTACCATTTAACGAATTTTTGGCCTTTTCTCGCCTCTTTACCCAATCTTTCTATTACACGCTTTGCCACCATGTGTTTCGTGTGTCTACCTCGTCGATTCCAATCCTTTTATTCTATCCTCTTTTATTTTTCTGCAACTATGTTCTTCCTAGGTCCTTTCATCAATCTATTCACGCCCCTCCCCATTTTTCACCTATCTCCTCCAGTACTTTAACTTACCATCGAACACCCAATCGGACACGTTGGTTTTCTTCCTCTCTTAAAGTTTCTTAATTTCTCTTCAATCCCTGAGTAACTTCAAATCCTTTTATCAATCTCTAATTATTCTTTATCAATTATTATTCGACTCCCTCTTGCCTCTCCCGTTACTTTCCATTCTTCATTTACGATCTCCACTGCTTTCCTCTTTCCCATCGCTCATGTACCTGTCCTTTCTTTTCCTACCCTTCTAGTACATTATTTGTTAGTACTGCCTCTTTATTCTCATATCTACACTCTTTTCTATTATCTTCTTCGGTTAGTTTCCTCTCTCTTTTCTAAGAGCTTAAATGCTTAGAAATTTAATTTTGTCTTTCGAAATGTTTTTGGTTCCATCAACAGTAGAGAAAAGAAGTACGTGAACGTACTAGTACCCGCCCCCTTCACACCTTTTTTTAATCTTTTTTTTTCCCCTCTTGTATTTATTTATTTAGTCCAAAACAGTCAAAAACTGTATGTGATGTATGGGGGAGAAAATCATCTTTTTCCCCTCTTGTATATCTCACTTTTCCAAGTACACATATGAGTAGTCTCCTATACAGATTAAATCTCCTTCAGCTTTATACCTGTTATTATAGGCTCGCAGTACTTCTATTCCTTCAATCCCCTAATTCTTCTTAAAAACCATCCATATCCTTTTCTCCCTTCTTTTCTTCCTCTTCCATAAGATCTAACAAGTTTTCCCTTCCTAGAGTTTTCCTAATTCCTAGAGTTTTCCCTTAGAGTTTTCCCTTAGAGTTTCCTTAGAGTTTTCCCTTAGAGTTTTCCTTAGAGTTTTCCTTAGAGTTTTCCTAGAGTTTTCCCTTAGAGTTTTCCCTTAGAGTTTTCCTTAGATTTTCCTAGAGTTTTCCCTTAGAGTTTTCCTTAGAGTTTTCCCTTAGAGTTTTCCTTAGAGTTTTCCTTAGAGTTTTCCCTTAGAGTTTTCCCTTAGAGTTTTCCTTAGAGTTTTCCTAGGTTTTCCTTAGAGTTTTCCCTTAGAGTTTTCCCTTAGAGTTTTCCCTTAGAGTTTTCCCTTAGAGTTTTCCCTTAGAGTTTTCCCTTAGAGTTTTCCCTTAGAGTTTTCCCTTAGAGTTTTCCCTTAGAGTTTTCCCTTAGAGTTTTCCCTTAGAGTTTTCCCTTAGAGTTTTCCTTAGAGTTTTCCCTTAGAGTTTTCCCTTAGAGTTTTCCCTTAGAGTTTTCCCTTAGAGTTTTCCCTTAGAGTTTTCCCTTAGAGTTTTCCCTTAGAGTTTTCCCTTAGAGTTTTCCCTTAGAGTTTTCCCTTAGAGTTTTCCCTTAGAGTTTTCCCTTAGAGTTTTCCCTTAGAGTTTTCCCTTAGAGTTTTCCCTTAGAGTTTTCCTTAGATTTTTCCAGTTTCCCTTAGAGTTTTCCCTTAGAGTTTTCCCTTAGAGTTTTCCCTTAGAGTTTTCCTTAGAGTTTTCCTAGAGTTTTCCCTTAGAGTTTTCCCTTAGAGTTTTCCCTTAGAGTTTTCCCTTAGAGTTTTCCCTTAGAGTTTTCCCTTAGAGTTTTCCGTTAGAGTTTTCCCTTAGAGTTTTCCCTTAGAGTTTTCCCCTTAGAGTTTTCCCTTAGAGTTTTCCCTTAGAGTTTTCCTTTAGAGTTTTCCCTTAGAGTTTTCCTTAGAGTTTTCCCTTAGAGTTTTCCCTTAGAGTTTTCCTTAGAGTTTTCCTAGAGTTTTCCCTTAGAGTTTTCCCTTAGAGTTTTCCTTAGAGTTTTCCCTTAGAGTTTTCCCTTAGAGTTTTCCCTTATTTTCTTTTCCTTAGATTTCTCGACCTCTGTTCACATTGTTCAAAAACAAGACGTCCACATTTATTGCACGTAAAACCACATCCCCCGCCTTGCTGTTACTTTTTTCTATCTAACGTGTTTCTGTTAATTGGAAAGGTTTAATTATCCACGTCTCTCGAATTGTAAATTTTCTCTTGGAGAGCGCTTTACTAAAAAGTATTACCAGCACCATTCCTTTCCATCGAAACCACTTTGCTAGTAAACCTTCCCTACTGCTTCCTGTCTTAACGATTTTTCAGACTATATACTACAGTTTGTATGACAAGTACCAAGCCACACTTTCGCAAAACCACTCACCTTTGAGTTCATTTGTCTCCAACTTCATCCAAATTTTATATGCACGTGCCGATAACATTTTGAAGCTTCCGCATTTCCGTATATTTATTTCCAATTAGCATAGCATACCATTGTTGCACATGAACTCAGACATCTTGTTTTGGATTGTTTATAGCTTTTGTTGGTGTCTTGTGAAACATAAGTGGTAGGCATGAAGCTGGCTATTCCGAGCCTTCCAGAATACGTAGACTGAATTGAAGACCGGAATTTGAAGATGAAAATGTATATGGCTCCCAGGAAGACGGAAGAGTTTGTGACGACAGTAAAGGCCCATCGCAACAAAAACATCGTAGATGTGAGTGAATGAACATTTGCTTTTAAAATGAACGTAGACGTACCACTCATGATCGTGAATGTGAATGTAAATGTAAACACTTTGATTTCGTATCGACACAATAAGTAATCGCCATGAAAATTTTATATACAATCGAACGACGTTCAGTGAAATGAGCGCGATTGTGCTTGGCTGAACATTGCTTCCTACTGCAGGAGCACCTGCATTTATTCTAAAAAGTGATTCATAACCGATTCTAATGAACTGAAATTCGTGTTCTTCCAAAATGTATTAGTTTTTAACAAAATTCCCCTACTGGGTAATACTTTACTTGGGAGCGTATTGTTGTTCGATACTGTTTTTGTTCTCAGATCACGATAGGGTGCAGCTCAAGTAACTTGGAAATTTTCAAGGGTATGTTCAGGTTTACGGATGTGAATGTTCACCCAATTTGCCAGTGTTTGCGTTTACATTATGTTCACGTCAAAGGTTCGTTGTAAGGGAACCTTAGAAAAGATGACTAAACACTACATAATTCGGAGTCCGTCAGTAAATTTTGTTTTTCTGCACTTGAAAAAGTAAAATTGGTTGCAGTAATTTGCGTGTAAGACTTTTGAAAAAGTTTGTAGCAATTCGGTTTAGATTTGTTGAAAAGATAGTTGCCCAAAGTACTTCGTAGAAGTTAGTCTCCCATGTAAGTTCAACTTTTAGGAGAAATAAGATACTATTTTATTTAATAACTTGAAATATGTGTAGGAAGAAATTTCGCTCGTAATCACAAATTGTTTTGGACAGACGATTCAGACTGATTGAATATTTGATAGCTGTAGAAGTAAATGTGATTCAGTCGATAATATAATCAAATTATTTTCAGCCTTAATGAAACGAACTCTCTCAAACGGACGGTATTCGTTCCAGTTGCTGGAAGGCGTTCTACAGAAAGAATTCAACTAAAGTGGTGCTGTGGTGAGTTTCAATTATCTTGATAATACTGAGAAACAAATTAACTTTGTTTTGTCACAGAACGTAAATACGTGTTGCTCACAAAATCTCACTTTTTAGTTCAAAACTATTGTTAAAAATGTTGTTTAAAGCGGTTATAGTTTGTGGGAATTCTGATGTGGTGTTGTTGACGTTCTTATGAGAAGAAAGAAAAGAGGTCATCTTCGTCAATATTATATGTTGACGAAGATGGCCTCTTTCATTTCTTCTCGGTTATAGTTTTCCTACAAACTACACTTGGAAAATTTACACTATCATCTTCAGCATACTCGTAGATAGTACATTATGTGACAAGAGGTCTTCGGAATGTCTCATAGACGAACACAATTATTCATGAAATTAACTTCATTTTTATTAACCGAAAAGGATAACAAAAAACGTGAACTAAGATGTGTTGGATATAATTTTAAAGTTAAAAAGTATTTTCAAACGACTGCTGAACGATCAAATTTTCACAATGAGAGTCAGGGCTGGTTTAATATTTTGCTAGGCATTAAGCACGAACATGGTATAGAGATTTCCTTCATTAGTTAACATGTGTCAAATGTATATGAAAAGAAACGAAATCTGTCGGAAAACTGAATATCGGTTTTCTAGAATCCGAAGAATTTGATAAAACTTTCGAAATCCCCTGAGGAATGGATGAACGTACAAGCAGGCAAGCTGGTGTTACGATCTTTCGATAAATGTGTACAATGTAGTTCAAATTAGGTAGAAAATATTTTCTATGTGATAGTGAAGGTTATAGTTAATTTTCATATACATTTGACACATGTTAACTAATGAAGGAAATCTCTATATCATGTTCGGGCTTAATGCCTGCAAAATATTAAACCAACCCTGACTCTCATCGTAAAAACTTGATCGGTCAGCAGTCTTTTGAAAATAATGATAATGCATCATGTATTGAATTTTAGGACACCAGTGAAATTCCAATTTTGAACTTAACTAGGTCGGCAATGGAAAAATCGGTCTTACTTATTCCTTTCCGTGCAGTCTCTGTTTATAGTAGTTTCAAACTTCTGTTTATATTTTTGGGGAAACTAGACGTGAAAGGGAACGATGTCATATTTGTACTTACTGTGTCAGAATATGTAATAGTTTTCATTTTTCAGCAAAATTTATTGTTAATCGGTAGATAATAATTATTCAAAATCAGCTGATAAACATAATTTGCAAGTTAGTTACTATCTACCATTATCAGTGCCGTAGTGATTTGTCGATTTGCACTCCAACAGCTATGTCCTTTTGCAGTCGTCTAAGGAGACTATCCTCTGGTGCTGGCTATATTTCCTCCTGGATCCGACAATTGTTGCTGCCTGCTACCTAGAAGGAAGATTATAAGGAAGAAGGATAGGAAATATGCATTAATTTAAGGATATTGTAATGTACGGACCAAAAACATCAGGTTCCCTGTGTTTTTAAAAGGTGAACGGTGAGTTTCCACCGTTTAAGTACTTTGGCCTGCGCTGAGTTACGCTTGTGTGCATTCGCAAACCTGCAGATTTCGCCTGTGCAAATTAGATCATTGTTTTGTAAGTGATTGTAAGCAAGCAAACCGTTCACAAAATTTCTATAAGGGTAGTGCTGCTGCTCCCAGAAAAAGTGAGGGGTTGCAGAGAGAAAAAAGGAGTGTTGTGCCAGCTTGTAGAAGCACCAACGAATAGGGTACATGGTAGCGTGTAGGTACTATCATCTCTAGATTAGGCTAGGTAGTAAACCTGACATTGTCCTAATTTTCTAGGCAGGTACGTAGTGGTGGCTGACCTTAGTGTGGACTTTCTTCAAGGTTGCAAAGAAGGTTGAAAAGGAGATTTCGGAATGTGAAAGAAGATGCATGAAGAATCTTCCAAAGGATGGTATTCAGGTTAGTATGATACGTGGTGATGCGAGATGTAATACACTACAGCTGTCGCTACAAAGATTTCGGAGTGTGCAATAGGTGAAATTATCCAAAGGATAGAACGTGGTAATGCGAGATGTAATACACTACAGCTGACGTACACAAAGATTTCGGAGTGTGCAATAGGTGAAATTATCCAATGGATAGTACGAGGTGATGCGAGATGTAATACACTACAGCTGACGCTACAAAGATTTCGGAGTGTGCAATAGGTGAAATTATCCAAAGGATAGTACGAGGTGATGCGAGATGTAATACACCACAGCTGACGTTACAAAGATTTCGGAGTGTGCAATAGGTGAAATTATCCAAAGGATAGTACGTGGTAATGCGAGATGTAATACATTACAGCTGAGAGGTGAAATGCCTTTGCTTACGATTCTCCCCGGTTCCCGGGGCTACCCATGTGTTAGCCAGGCAAGCAGTGTAGTCCCATTAGCGAGTTATAACCCGTTCGTATGTATAATAATAATGTGCTATGGTTCAAAAGCCATGCATGATGGTACGACGAGCGAGGCAAGCAATGTAGTCCCATTAGCGAGTTATAACCCATTCGTATATATAATAATGAATGTGCTATGGTTGAAAAGCAATTGACGGTACGACGAGCGAGGCAAGCAGTGTAGTCCATAGGCGAGTTATAACTCGTTCGTATGTATAATAATGAATGTGCTATGGTTCAAAGCAGTGAACACGAGCCACAACGCATATTTTGTGAAAACACGTGTGGCGTGTGCGAGACTAGAACCCGCAGCCCTTTGGCGTCACACATTTGCAATGATTGGGTAATAAATTGTTACAATGGAGTCAAGTGTGAATGCAAAAAATACAATGAAATATTTGGTTAGAAAAAGTGGTGCTTCTGTAGGCAAACAAAAGGAAACATTATGTATTGGTTAAAGGATATTATGAACTTAACTGAATCTAATGAACAGTTATGAGTGTACGTGTATAAAATTTCATATTGTTGGTTACGAAATGTGGTACTCTTTTAAGTAAATCGAAGAAAATTATCTGGACCTAACTGTTCTTGCCTTTGTTTCCGGCAACAATTAAATGCGTTTAATACAGACACGAGAAAACAATCCATAATAGTCAATATAAAAATGAATTTTCCGAAGGTATTGAATGTTAACAAAGCAAACTACGATCTATACAAATCTGTTTATTCGTTCAGTACGTGAATGAATGGGTTCTGGTATGTTCTTGATAAAAGAACTCTTAGGAGTATTTTTATGGAGTGAAATAGTTGTTTGGCATAAAAGGTATAATTTAATTGAGGAAAAAATCGTTCATATTCAGTGAATGGCTTTATCAGCTTAGATTATAACACGTGCATAAAATACTATGAAATAGAGGATTAAGTGTATTGAAATGATTTTTTTTTTCAAACATCTGTGGTATAATCTTATTGTACATGGAATGGTGAAACTTAATTCTGAACGAAATGCAATCATATGTTAGTATTAAGCTCTTGTTACTGCTTACTTCACAATGTGTGTAAAATGTTCTGAAAGAGGTGGAAGGTGTTCGTAACAATACTCTAAAATATTAAGCACATTCAGAATTGAAAGAAAGTTCAAGGAAGAAGGAAAGATTGTAACACATTCTCCGTGGATTATAAAGAAATCCATTTTTAGATATGAAGGTGTCATTAGGTCTCGAAACGTACTTTTTCCTGTTTATTATAGGACAATTGTCTTCACACACATCTTATTCACTATAGCATAAGTTTTATTTTGCTGAAATATTTTTTAGTTAATGGAAACACAGTAAGAGAGAATGCGTCAGGGTTAATGAATATAACGTGAAAAGGGTAAACGGCGTTAAGGATAATGTGCAAATTGTGCGAAAGATAGTTAGCAATTAACGGACTCGTGTACAAAGTGTGTATTGACAGCAAGCGCAACAACGAATATGGTGAAATTGTTTGAAAACATGAGCCATTTTATGTAATGGTACCAACGAAAATGGATCTGTTAAAGGTCCAATGGATCACGAAACACTCCGAAAAAACGAAACATCCTTCATTTCTTATATGTATGGAAAGTTCAGCTTTGTGTTGTACTTTACACGATATGTTAGAAAATTCGATATTTCCGAAATTTAACATGTAATTTTCCTACCAATTTTCATAAGAAAGTTTACGCTGGTCGCCTGGAAGATCTTGCTTATAATTATTGAAATTTTCCACTCCACACCATTTCCAATTATTCGACACTCGAAGTTTAACATGTATTTTTCGCTTTGAGTTAATGATTTTAAACATTTGCAGTTGTGAAAATAAATATGAAAGTGTTGTGCAGACTTCCCCTCCCTACCTTTCTTCCTCCCTCCAATTAAAATTAACGGTCTAGCAACTACCACAATGGCTGGGTACTACCATATATTTTGGAAGAATAAAGGTTTTAATAAAATATAGAAATAAATTTGGGGTATCTGGTGAAATACTGAAAGAGGTTTTATTTTAGTCTCGTACTGTTCTTGTATGTGTAATAACGATGTATTCTTGTAACATTTTCAAGTTATATTTTGTAAAAAAAAATTTTAGTTGTAATTAGTACTGTATCAGATTATGGTAAATTTCATGACGCGTGGTTAGCTGTGTAATATTGTATTTTATCGTTGATGAAAAAGTTGTTAAATTGTCTTGTAATTTCTGTTCAGGATTTGCAAATGTTATCTAAAACTTAAAGTGAATTGTAACTTGATCTATTGTATATAAAGAAATCATTAGTGTATACTCGATTTAGCTGGTAGTTTTCGTCAAATTCCCTTCCGATCCTTGGAGAAAATGCCGAGATGGCCCTTTTCTGTGACTGGATGGTAACGTAGCTCATTCCACCAGACCCCAAAAAAAGCTGTTTACTTAAAAAAACAATTACCTGACATTTCAAATGGTTTATCAACCACGCTGCCTTCTTGCTTCGGCCACATTCATTTCTCGTCTTATTCCGCCTGGGACGGCCTTTAGAGAACAGGTCTCGAAACTTTTTCCAGTTTATTACACAATTGTCTTCACACATTTTAATGCAATTTTATTCACGATAGCATAAGTTTTATTTTGTTCAAATATTTTTTAGTTAATGGAAAGACAGTAAGAGAGAATGTGTCAGGGTTAATGAATGACGTGAAAAGGTAAACTGCGTTAAGGAAAATGTGTAAATTGTGAGAACGATGCACATTTTGCGATGCGAATTTGCACGCGAAGGCATTGGAAACCTATTTGGCCGCTTCCGCTCTGTTCCTCCGGCTGATCACGCGTTTTCCACCTATATCGTCCGCACGCACTACAGACTGCCACGGCAGTCGCATCCACATCTCCCATCTCACCAATCCAGCACCCTCAGCTATGCCTTCTTCCCGTTCACTGTCTCTCCTGCATGAACTACCTGTTCACGCTGATAAATCTTCCGTTTCCCCCGCACGCCATATATGGCTTACAATCGCCGCCCTGACTGCAGTTCCTGTCCCGCTCATCCAGCCTCTTCCCCTCAATCTGCTCCTCTCGCTGATGACACTTCCTGCAATGGCAGCCCTGAGTTCAGCTCCCTCCCGCCCATCCGTCCTCTTGCGCTCTACCTGTACTTCTCGTTGATAACTCTTCCCCCGTCTCCCCCACACGCCCCATCTGGCCTGCAATGGCAGCCCTGACTTCAGCTCCCGACCCGCTCATTCAACCCCTCCCGCTCTACTTGTTCCTCTAGCTCACAACACTTCCCTCGTCTCTCGTGCATTGCCTGGTATGATGGAATTTACGATGTGAAGGTAGAGTAAAGTGCTACAGTACAAATAATCCATTTGAATTTTCTCCATACCACAAGTCGATTCCTTCCTGCGGGTGACGCGAAGAAAAAACCGTAACTTTTCAGTTTTGTTGACTAAATGCAGGGACTTCCAGTGTATACTGATGACAAAACAGTGCTGGGAAATCGTGACGGTCCACCATGACGGTGAACGTCAATTGTGTCCTCGTTACTTTGGAAACAAATAGGGATTAGCACCTTTTGCGGCCTTATTAAAATGTAAAATATTTCTTTTATCATGAAAATTGAATAAAAAATTGAAAGGGTACCAATATTTATTACTTTAAATTTGCACATTCGGCGACAAAGGCAACACACCTCTATTCAGAAGGCCTCGGTACCAATTCGCGTGACGTCATCAAACGTAGGCCGTGGCCCTCTCGTATTTGCATTGCACATGGATAATATTTGCATCCAAATACTAATGCGACGAAGGCAAACGCCGATGCAGCAATCGGCCTAAATGTGATGTCATTGACTTGACTTGACTCATCTTCTGGGTAAAGGCGGTGTTGACAAAGGTCGCATTTTTTGTCTCCTGCTGCGAAGGGTCGCATTGTCAGGTGCAGAAGGCAGTGTTGGCTCCTCTCCCTAGAAGCATCAAGCTTGTACTAGATAGGTAAAGCTTTCCTTCTGAGCATGCATTCAGAGCGAAGTAATTATGAAATCTCTTAAAATGGTTGTATGTAATTCTCAACTTGAATTTATTCAGTATTGTTGGTTTATCGAGGACCATGAACAAAGCTACGTTTATTGTAATGTTTTTACTTTCTATTCTCTTTATTGGGTTAAATATTTCAGATTTAAAGTGTTGTAATTCTGTATCGCATGTTAATTTTGTATTATTGCTTAAAGAAAACTAGAAGTTCTGTCAATCTTGCAGTAATTGTAAAGTGTAAAGGTACATTTTCTTGTTTGTCAGTCCTAAATTGACATGTGGTATAAATGTAAATTCTTGATTGCTGTGCCTACACATTTCTGTAAATTCTGCATTATCAGTATTATTGCTGGTGATAATTTCTATCGTCGTTTCTGTAAAGAGGCACCTTGCCCCTCAAGTTTGGCGTTGTTCACTAGTAATTCTGTGCCAAGGGCATTCCGGTAAGCGAGGCAGCAGTTGTAGTTCTGTGAATTCCGTTTTATTGTTGAGGTATTATTTAATTCTATAAAACGCAGTTATAATTGTCGAGTTGATATTTTCTGGAAAATATTTAGTTTCCGCGCCTTAAGTTCTACAATTTGTAATGAAGTTTACAAAACAAATAATGACAGATGTGATAATTCGGCCAGAAATTGCAGTAAATTGTATTAACTTACTAATGGCAAGAAAGTATGTGCTGTTTAGCACTAGTTCGATTTGTCCTCGTATTTTATCTACCGCATTGCGAACAAATGACATGTAATCTAACCTAATCTGGCGTACATCGCTTTATGTATATTTGCCTAAAATAACTATTATTTTCTTAAATTTGAACTTTGTTTGACTATCGTAATTTTCATTTGGTCCTCAAAGTTGATTTTAAAATAATTCACTTCTCTAGTGCTTTTCTCCTTGTGAAAAGATTCCCGTTTTCTTTATCACAAGACGCTCTATCTGAAAAGAAAAGCGCAAAAGCGTTTGCGCAACAAAAAGAACAAATCACCAAAGAGACCGACTGTGAGAAGGAGCTGAGGGTCATTACCGCCAGCCGAATCGTGCCTCATTGAGTTTGTGCGGCTCCTCACCGTTTCTTTTGATCTCTTTTGCCCTTTACTCTCCGGGGCTATCTCCTGCCCCCGTTCGTCCCCGACGAATGCAAAGTGGACAAACGGCCCGAACGTAAAAGTTCACGCTCCACCGCCTCGCGATCGCCCGCCTGCGCGCCCCGAGTGGCCCTCGTCCTTTCACGCCCTTTCGATTCGTCGAGGCCAAAGCCCTACGTTTCTGCCTGTTTGACTGCTGAGCATACAACAAAACACATTCCATAATTGATTGATTACTGGTTCCGGGCGCGTCAACTGCTTCGGTCATTAGTCCCGTTAGTGTAGTGCCTGCTTTTTCTCAGGAGATGGCGGTGATCTTCCCCCGCTGGATGGCGAGATCCGGCGCCGACCTACCGTCGGCTAGTGGGTTTTCCCCCTAACCAGGACTCTCACACCAGCGGGGCACCGCCCCAGCCGGGACAAGATCTAAACTCCCGACCGGTCTTCCGGAATATGTGGTAGTGTAGTGCATGGTAGTGTAAGTGAATGTGTAAGGGGAGAGGATAGGACAAGGAAGGGGAAGGACAGATCGCGCGCGGTCCGTGGCCTGTTTGGTAGGGTACTGCTCCGGCATTCGCCTGGTGTTGATCGGAGAAACCACGGAAAACTACCGATCAGAGCAGCCGGCCACTAGAATTGTCCTCCAGATAGCGACTGAATTCGACCTAGCTGATAAGCTAGTGTCGAAAATCCTGCCGCCGTCAGGACTCAAACCTAGGACCTCCCGGTCAGAGGCACTGCAGTCATCCCGTTATACTTACGGCATGTTTTTTCATGCATTTTTCCTCGGGAGGTGACGATAATTCCCCGCTGGATGGCGAGACTTACCGTCAGCTAGCAGGGGTGGGGGGTTCCAATCAGGTATCTCCCACCAGGGGGTACCACCCCAGCAGGGACAAGCTCTAAGCTCCCGATCGGTCTCCCGGCAAATGTGGTGGTTGTAGCGTATATAAGTGTAAGTATGTGTGGGGGGTGGGGATAAGACAAGCAAGAGCAAGGAAAGACCGTGCGCGGTCCGTGGCCAAGTTGTTAAGGCACGGCTTCGGTATTTGTCTGTTATTGTTATGAGAAACTACGGAAAACTACCAATCAGAGCAGACGGACACTAGAATTTTATTGATTTATCTAGCTATCTATCCAATGTCGAAAATGTCGGACTTGAACCTATGACCTCCCTTTCAAAGGCACTGCAGTGACATCTGTTGATGTCCTGAGCCATCTCTCCCGGTACATCCCATGGTGGTATCCTCCATGTGCATTAACGTACGAGTATATGTAAAGTTGACAGGTATTGATCGAACAATGGAAGAAATTAACAGTCCAGTACTCGTGTGAATTGTTTGGATTTTCCATGGTCTACGTTTTTGGTTGTTACTTTCTCAGGGATAGTGTCAACGCAAATCAGTTAGTGTATTCTTCAATTAAACTGTAAGAAATCCAGTTTGCTCTGTTGTATTCACGTAAGTATAGAAGTTTGTAAGTTATAGCTTTATAATGTTGCTTGGGGGATCTACGTACTCTGTGCGAACACCTGTGTGACTAATCTGTCTCTGACTGTCATTGACTCTCTCCCTCTATCTGTCTGTGTGTGTCTCGCTCCCTTTCTCTCTGTCTCTGTGTTTCTGTCTCTATTTGTGTCTGTCTCTCTGACGCGCGCCATTTGTGCTGACATTCTCGACCTCGCCCTGCGTCACACGACAATGCCCAGCAACAATGAATCCTAGGTGCTCAATTTGAATGGAAATTTAATTCAAATTAAGCGCAATCTTGTGCTGCAGCGCCATTTAGTAGAGGTACAGCAACATTAACAGATAGTGTATAGTATATATTTATGGAGATCGGTCACACGGTGTCGAGGTTCACTGCTATGGTACATACCAAAATCCATAAATATATTTATATACAATTAATAAATAATATATTATAAATAAATTATATAATATAATATATTATATTAATTCATATAAAACTAATATATATTATTTATAAATATATATAATAATATATATAAATATATATTATTATAATATATATTATATATATATTAAATTATATATTTATTTATTATATTATTAATATTTATTTATAAATTATATGAAATTAAAGAAGAAATTGAATCCAATTTTGAGACAATCATGAAAATATCCTCGAAGTTTCATGTAAAATTCTCCCAAGATCAAAATATCGCTTTCAAAGTCAAGGGGCCGCTATATAAGCTAGACAACTCGGAATATCAATATTGGTGAAAATCCTGCCTAAAGTAATCCATCAGCGTACTTTGCAGACGGACGGATGGGCCAACGGACAGACGTTTTGCCTTAAAGTTACTTTTTGGTATCAAGGACTCAGAAAAAGGGGATAGTATAAGTAAGAAGTATGCGAGAAATTAAGAATGCCAGAAAGATTGTAGTGGATTCAAGTTGGAATCATTTACATTTGATTTAATAATTATGAAACTTTTCTCGCATTTACCCCACGAAGCTAATATCTCATGCTGCCATACCCATACTCACTCTATCATCTATTTCAAATCATTTTTACTATTTGCTATTAATGATTGTCTAATTAAAAAATGTATTAATAGTTTTTAAATATACAGAGTGTCCCACCAACTGTGGGCCACCCTCATAACGTCTAAACGGTTTGCGATACCAAAATGTAGATTCCTCTCCACAATGTAGAATCATGGGGCTAGTAATATTTTATACAAATATTGTTCGTAATATTTTTAGGTATTGTGATAAATTTAAACATCTTTGATTTTTTAAATGGAATGATATATTTTTCTCGCCAGCAATCATGAAAAGAGATCAAGAAAAAAGTGATGCATCATATGTTAGTATTTTGTGAGAAATTGTGGTATAAAATTAGACTTTATGTCATGTGATTTTAAATTAAAGACACCCATATTTTCTCTTGCAACTGTTGCCTTTGGGGAAGGTAGCGAAGAACATCTTCCCCAAAGGCGACAGTTGCAAGGGTTATTAAATGAAATAATGTCGGTTTAATTTAAAATCACTAACATAAAGCCTACTTTTATACTACAATTTGTATCAAAACACTAACATATGAGACGTCATTGCATTCCTTTTTTTTTATGATCTATCCACTGCTGTTGAGACACATGTATAGTTCCATTTAAAAATTCAAAGATGTCTAAATTTCTCAAAAAATAAAAATATTTCCAACAATATCACTTACTCCATGATTCCGCATTGCTGAGAGAAAACTGCATGTCAAAACCGTGATCCGTTGAGACGTTTTGGTGGTGGCCCGTAGTTGGTGGGACACGTGGTATTTAAATCTCATTTTTCCTCCACCGTTAGCTCGTGTTTTCTCCTTTCTGAAGAGTCTTCCTCGGTCTGTGCTGCTTCCTCCCACCCACCCCCGCTGTCACCGGTGCCGTGCTGCCACAGTTGCAGACTAAGTATCTTTCCCTCCCCTCCCCTCCTTCCGTCGGGAGCCACAGTTTCCAACTCGGGTCTAACAACAACCGACGTTAAGCACCTCTCGCTACACCGGCAGCAGGGCGCTGCACTGCCGCCTGGAGGCAACGATGGTCGCGCACTGGGGGGCTCAGGAAGAGTTGCAGCGAATTCGATCCTGAATAAATCACAATAGTTACTTCCGTAACTAGTAGACAAAATGAGACTTTGGCGTACAACGAGATGCTGACGGACGAAGTAATAATAGAAGCCGAGTCACGTATTTTGTAATGAGTACGCCAAAACGGAAACACGTTTGGCAAAACGACCACACGTTTTGGGGTCCCCTGATAACGAAAAAGTTTTTTTTTTCAAAATTTCCGTCTGTCGTATGTGAACAACCCTAGCGCCTAAACCGCACTTACGATCTTTTCCAAATTGAAGAACCCTCTGTCCATCTAGCTCTAGTTGAAGCTTTGAAATTTTGAAACAATGTTTAAAATTTGGGGGTACTTTACATGAAGTCCCCCATACATTTTAATTTTTTTTTTTCAAAAAGGCTCCAGATTTTTCTTTAAATTTCTTGTAGGAATACAGTAAAATTTACTTATAAAAGTGGCATAAGTCGAATTTTCACGGTTAGCGCTGAATTTTCGAAAATTGCAAAAGTTTGAATTTTTCCAGCGTCTTCCTACTACTATAAAATTGAAGACAGACTTTTCCTTCAAATGAAATTTGTTGACCATAAATAATTCTTTCATTAAGGTCATGTAGTTTCTTTTGAAAATTTTAGTTGTTTCGTGCAATAGTGCGTGCAATATTTGCAATTTTAAAAAATAACAAAAACAATGTTTTCTCAAAAACGGCTCCAAATTTTTTCTTTAGATTTTTGGTATAGATAGTGGTAAATGCACTGTATATGTGACATAAATGTCATATTGCTCTATTCTTTCGTTTATTCTTAAATTACAAAAAAAAATTACTTGTCTTTCACGGTACTACATTATAAGCAATTTCTTCACATTAATAGATTTATGAATCTGATACATTTTTGAGTGGAAGTGTTTCAAATTACTTGAAATTAAGTTTTTCGAAAAATCAATGGATTCCTGTGAAAAAGAGCAATATTGTATACAAATCCATTGAAATGTGCATGCTATCGGGGTGAGAGATATTGAAAAAAATTAAAATGGTGTAATTTTTGAAGAAACAACAACAAATGAATACTCCAAAATGAACTTTACGTCATATTAAACAGAGTCATTTTCACTGTCCGTTGGAAAAGTTTGAAGAAAAATTTTGGAGCCATTTTTGAGAAAATTGCGTTTGAGCGTTTTTGACAAAGTGAGATTTTGAGCTCATTTTCACAGAAAGGTGTTGTGGTTTAGAGAAACTTTATTTGACATTATTTAAAGCGCATGTACTCATAAATATAATAATGTGAAGAAATCGCATCTACAGTATTACCGACGTGGAAGACTAGTCAACAAATAAAAGTTTTGTAATTTTTGAAAAAAAAACAACAAAAGAATTGAGCAATATGACGTTGATGTCATCGTATAGGGTTTGTTAAGCGCCAACTGTATTAAAAACTTAAAGAATAAATTTGGAGCCGTTTTTGAGAAATTCTTGTTTTTAAATTTTTTTAAAATTGCAAATATTGCACGCACTATTGCACGGAAACTACTAAAATTTACAAAAAAATTGCATGACTTTTATGAAAGAACTATATTTTGATAACAAATTTCATATGAAGGTAAATTCTCTATCTTCGATATTGTAGTTGTAAGAAGTTGCCGACAAAATGCATACTTTTATCTGCAACTGCAATGAAAATCTGACCTACGCCACCTTTATAAGTATATTTATCTCAATTCTTGCAATAAATAAATAAATTGGAGCCGTTTTTAAGAACATTTTGAAAATGTTCTTAGGCTTTCATATAAATTCGATCCAAAAACGGTTTTGAAAATCGCAGAGCTTTATTTCACGCAAAAACGACAGGGGTTTCTTCAATTTGGAAAAAAATCCTACGCACGGTTTTGGCGCTAGGTTTGCTCACATACGAGAGACCGACGGACGGACGGACGGACGGACGGACGGACGGACGGACGGACGTTTTGCTTTCAATTGGTTTTTTGGTGAAAATTTTCAATTGGTGATAATTTGAATAACTATATTTCCTACTGAATTCTAGAAGACCTGCACAATTAATGAAGTTACATTTATGTTGAGAAGCAAAATAATATAGAAAAGATTTTACTAGGCACTTGTAAACTTGTGTATCGATTTTAATTGTTTAATGTTATGTGGCAATGAGTTGCAATTTTGTTTCCGGGTGCATCAGTTGACATCTGCTACATTCTGCGGGTTTCATCCAGAGAGGCGGAGGTGTTCCTTCTGCGTTGGCATCTGCGATCTAGCGCCGAGCTACAGGTCAACCATTGGGGTTCTCCCCTTAGTCTGGCAATGCTTGCCTAACCTTATTCTGGCAAAGAAAGGAAAATGAACTTGTGGCGCTAAAACAACACGTATTTTCTCGTCTATATTTTCACGCAAAATGTCGCGAAAAGTACTCGAATTTTCGATTGATTGATTTTTTCGTGTTTCCGGGCGGGTCAACTGCTCTGGTCATTAGTCCCGTTAGTGTAGTGCGTGTTTTTTCTCGAGAGATGGCGGTCATCTTCCCCCGCTGGATGACGAGATCCGGCGCCGACCTACCGTCGGCTAGTGGGGTTTCCCCCTAACCAGGACTCTCCCACCAGCGGGGCACCGCCCTAGCCGTGAAAGGCTCTAAGCTCCCGACTGGTCTCCCGGGATATGTGGTATTGTAGTGCATGTTAGTGTAAGTTTCGACCTAGCTGAAAATCTAGTGTCGAAAATCCTGCCGCCGTCAGTACTCGAACCTAGGACCTCCCGGTCAGAGGCGCTGCAGTGACATCCGTTGATGCACTGAGCTACCGCTCCCGGTCCAAATTTTCGAAAAATTTTACATGACCTTATATATGTTATGATTATAGCTATATTTTTAAGGAACAGATTTCATTAAAAGAAAAATCCCTATCTTCACAGTTGTAGTTGTAGGAAGACTAAAAAAATTTAACTTTGGCAATTTTCGAAAAATAAGATGTGCACCATCCCTTAAACATTCTTCACACTATCCAACAAAAAAATTAATCAAAAACGATGGAGCCCTTTTTTTGAAAATTTTTAAAATCTTTCAGGGGTTTCATATAAACTATCGAACCCACCTAAAATTAAAATATAGAGGCCGACACATTAGCCATCGATTAGCAAATATCAATTTTGAAGAAATCTGCTGAACGATTTAGCCGCTAGTGTTGTTCTTGGTTGGACCGACGGACGGACGGGCGCGCGGACCGACGGACAAACGTTTGCCGTCAATGGATTTTTCGGTGGGTCCTTACCCACAAAACATGATTCTGGCTACATCACAAGTTAGAGAATTTTTTTCTAAATTTAGCTGTTGATTTTATCCACTTTTTCGTTTCCAGGGTCCGGCAATAGCAGTTTTTTGTGCCGAAAAGTCGCCGCTTTTTCCCGCAGCGTTACATAACTTTCTCTCTACTGCATAAGCGGTAGCGAGAATGTAAAATTAATGAGGGCCTAATGCAAGATAATAATCTCTTGTGGAGCAGCGATTTTTTAGTACCTGTATTTTGTTTGTTACGGTATTTTTTCTTTGCTCTTGGTATTATAAAAGTATACCAAAGAACATATTAAGTTGATAGATACTATTTCGGGAAAGAATAGGTAGCATCTCGAACTTGTCCACTCAGACATGTGACATGGTGAGGAACTGAAAAGCCGCTACTTTCAACCAAATTTTCAGGTACGAGGAAAATAGTAATGTTCAATGAAATTTGGTGAAAAATATACAAGTAAGGATATTTAACTAGGAAAAAGTAAATAAATACCAAAATGTCATATCTTAGATGTGGTAGTCCTCGGAGCAACACCAAAGTAAAGTATCACCCAACAGGGCAAGAATGTTTCTGCAAGAATCAATGCGGTATTCTAGGTATCATATATTATATTTTGAAATTTTCTAAATGTACGCTGACAACAGAAATTCAAAGACAATAGAAACTCATGGAATCTTAAGAAATACCAATTTTCTCACCTTACGCTTGCGCAATTAACTGTTGTGTCTGTATGAAAAGACTTCGTGAATGAGTGAAATGGAAAAAAATTTCTTTATTTTAGAAATTTTTTTTAAAAATTTAATTTTGAAATTCTTCAAATCTTCTGTTTTATTTAATTTTGTAACATAAAACATATTTTACATAAAGTTACTTTTACAATAATACTCATCTAAGTAATAATTTAAGGTTAAAGTGTTAGGATTTGAAACGTAATAAAATGAAATTAGATTTGACAATAAAAATAATTTATTTATATCTATTACGGTCTATTATAATATGAACAACAACTCAGTAATGTATAATCAAGTATAAAAATTCCTTATAAATTTAGGAGAATTTCTTATTTATATGACCAAAAATGTTTTAGGTTCTGTTCTTACGTACTATAAAATCCTCTTGTAAATCACGCTGGTTTACTTCGTTGCATTTCAAAAATGTTTATTTCAAGAATTTATAAGTAATGTAGAAAATGAATACTGTACATAAATGTATATTAAGCATCTGCACAGGAACGATAGTGAGTAAAATTAACTTACTGTATTCTTAGTCAGACGTACAATGTCATACAACATGCTTACGGTTCAAGAAAATGAAACGCCAACTGTTACATTCACCTGACGCATATTATTGCATTGGCTTATGCAACTGATACTTTCACTGAGGCCACGGGAAATACTTAACCTCGGCTCCGGAATGACTAGGTTCCTAGAAAGGGGTGCAGCAGGCCGCACGCAGAGGAGAAATGGAGACGATGTTCTAGGCCAAGGCCGCCAAAGGATCTGCCCGAGGAGGAACCACTAGTTTCTCCCTGCTCTTTCTAGCAGCTCTAACGGCACACGGAGCGGATCTTCTATCGATCAGCGACTTGCAGCACAGTGGGTCGGTCTTGTTTTGGGGGTATTTTCCATTGCTCGGACAGAAAACTTCTCACTGCTCTTGGAAAGGATATTCTGACAGGAAAACAGTGATATAGTTTTGTAACATTTATTGGAACATTTACTAGTAATATACATTTTTTACTTCCCTACCTGAGAGACGCCGCACCCTAGGCACAGGTGCCAACGTTTCCACCATCATTCTGAGGACTTCCTCAGGGCGAAATGGTCAGAGCGAAATGCACTTCGCCCTGAGGAGAATCGCAGCATGGCGGACGAAACGTTGGCACCTGCGCTTAGAACGCGGTGTCTCTCTGACAGCCAAGTTAATACTTTCCCCAGGACTTTTCCACTTCCCCTGCCCTTCATTGCACCCTTTTCCGATATCATTCACCTCAACATTATTATCGCTATTAATCCTTCGACTCTGTTTCTCCATTACTTACGTGGATTCTGTTTGGGTTTGACCACCTACGTTTTACAAATTAGTTTACAAGTATTTCATTCACGAATGTTACTTGTGATTATTCATTGAGAACTCCAAACTATTATTTGCCTTATTTACTACATCGTACTAAAGACCAAACAATAGTGTTATTTCCAGGAAAACATTGTAGCATATCCTCAAAACTATACATGGGTGTCTATCTTACCAGCGTGTATGAAACAGGTCTACCAATTTTTAACACATTAGATTATTATTCAGAAACCACAACACAATATTTTAAAACGGAAATGGGCAACTTTTTAGATTCTTTTGGTAATTTAGTAGTTTAGTAATTTTGTAACGTGGAATTTGTTCCGGAGCATTATTGACCCACAACGCATAAAATCCAATTACTTCTTACCAATAAATAATAAAAATTGAAATGTTTACAGCTCATGTAAAACTAGACATAAATAGCGTATTATAATAGGAGAAGTTCTTTTGAATTATTGTAAGTGTTGCAAAAAAACTATACTGGTTGACAAGGTTTTATTCAAAAGAAATTTGATTAGTGAATCCTAGTGCGTTTTTTATACTTATACAGATATGCGTTCAGAATTTTTCATCGGCAGAGCTTTTTTGTGACAACTACTTTCTAAAACCTGATTTTAAATTCTCTTTGACCTGTCATAACAACTGCTGTGTATCACAGCATTTGTGCCCACGAGGTTCGGTGAGATGGGCTCACTGTACCGGACAGTATAGTTACGACTCGCTGTGGCCGCTGCAGGGTTGCGCCGGGGGGCGCGGCCAGAGAAGGAATGAGCAGTACGGGAAGACGCCACCAGGAGCAGAGCATCCTGTGGGTTTCCGTGGGTACTGGACCGCGTCGGCAAGGCGGTCACCGGAGGGGCATTTCCCCTCAATTCCCCGCCACGGCGGCGGGAAGTGAGAGACTCGCTCCGATGGCTCAGAGCGTATATATAGGGCACCGTTCGAGGCGGTAGACAGTGACATTTCGGAAGCAGTAATAGAGTGCCTAGTGACACTAGTGAGTTTTGGTTGACGTGCGTGTGCTACGGTGTGTGATTCTTCTGGCGGACTGAAACTTGGCTTCGCATAGGTACATCTTCTGGAACTTTCGTTGTAACCTGGCTTGTATTTTGGATTGGATTTGGAATGTGGCTTGACTGTAATAAACTGATTGCAAAAGAACTGTGGTTGTTTTTCCTTCTACATAACAAGAACATTTACCTTATATTTTATATATAATAGCATATTATATATAAAGTACGGGATTTTTTAATTATATATAATATAATTATATATAATATAATTATATATAATATAATGCTAAAACACCAACTGACAACACTGCGCAGATTCATGTTCTGTGATGCTCAGACAGGTTAATCTGTCATTGTGTTGTGTCAGTATTGAGGTGTCTATGAGCTTTTTAGCATGAATGTCACTAGTGATATATTTCCTTCCTTTGTATTTAGAAGTATCTTGTGTAAGCTGTATTTTGTATTTGCATTAAGCCAAGAATATGTGTAAACCATGCAGATAATTTTTGCTGTATTTGTAGTGAGCTGATTTGAATGGTTCAGAGGCGAAATTTAACTCCACATGCGAAAATGTGTTATCAATATTACTTTGGCTGTCAAGTTGGTGAGTATGAAAAGAGATGGTCCCCAAATATATGCTTTGTGCGTTAAGACTATTGTCTTGATAGAAAAATGGTGCACGTCATATGCCATTTAAAATTCCCATGATTGGGATGGATCCGATGGATTGTCTAAGTGTATGTTATTTCTGTTTGACAAAAATTAAAGGATTCTCGTATCTCTTGCCAGCAAAATGTGTCTCATGCGCATTTAGTGAATCCTGAAAAATATATGATCTCCATTGCATATTTAATTACGAGGAATGAAACATTTCATAAACGCTACGGATAACCTTTCTGATGGATTGTTGTACTCGAAATTTCCCAAGTAAGTGTTACTAAATTAAAAGGGAATTTTTAGGGGCCCAAATGCGGTCGTTAATGGATGATGAACATTTTGAAGAACTGCTGAATCCACTGGCAAAACACAGCCTGGCAGTCTTTCAAAAATGTATGTTGAAATTTCCTTGGAAACCGTAAAGCAGAAAATCGTGAAAAATGAAAATCGTTTGTTCTATTTCAAAAGAAACTTATGCTTTATTCTCAATGCCAGACAAAAATATGACTTGAAAAATTTGTAACAAAAATAAAGAATGTTCTTTTGGTCATGAGCTCTTTCGAACCTTATCCTGCAGTACCCCTCCTCGCGCGCACTTGAACGAGGGTGCCACGAAGAACCATTTTCCTCTTCTTCTCGGTGACGAGAATTCCAAATTCCAAGTACCAGATTCTTCTCTCCTGCTCTTGCACAAATGTCGTCGAGTCACTGATCCGCACCGCCTCAAATACTTGTAGTTCTAATTTAATTTACTTCGCGAGAGTTCCCAGTTCTTTCTGATTACGCGACAATAATGTTAAAGTTCAGCAAACTATTATTTACTCAGAATTATTCCAAGTCGTGTTGCGTACAAAATTCATTCAAATTCTAATTTCCGTTCGTCGCACTCAAGAATTCGAAGTCCGATAACTATTCACTCTCAAGAAAACTTAACAAGTCCCAATCTCACAAAATTAATCACCCGCGAGCGACCCGCACGCACATGTCAGAATGTGAAAATAATCTTTCTGTTCAGCCCTTCAAGACTCGGTTGATTTCTTTCTACTGTTTTTCAACATTCGACGCACTTCCGTCGTGAATAAACTGTCACTGTTCTCCTGGCCATCCCTAAATTGATTACATAATCAACTAGCTATGCCCTAGACTGTCATTGCTTTCTCAACCAATCCCTAAATTGTTTACTTGATCAGCTAGCCGTGCCCTCCGGTCCAATGCCCGAAGAAATTTATTCACCTTGACAACAACTCGGCTGCCGTTGCTAGGGCGCCATATTTCTACTTGTTTATCCTTGTATATTTACCCCATTTACGACAAATATTAGTAAATAAATGTGTGACATATATATATATATATATATATATATATATATATAATTAAATGTGATAGCTATGTGTTTGCATATATTATAAATATTATATATATATTCTTGTGGAATATATGTAACATGTCTTTGAAAATACACTTCTTGGACTCTGACTTAGACGTCCTCCTGAAAAATCGTGAGGCTGTCAGCGATTAGCACAGTGCGCGTTTTCATCAGTAAATTTCTAGAGTAGAAAAGTGGTACCAAGGCAAAAAATGTAAATGTTAGCTGACAACTGTTGGAACAAAAAGAGAGATATTCCAGATACAGAATATGCCCGTAAATCAACATTACCACTTTCTAGGTTCAGAATGAATAGTCAGGATGTAAGTAGGGACGAGTAGTATACCATGTAGAGTTGGATAGCTAGTTACTGATTTTATTATAAATTGTAAAAAGGTCAAATGAATATCACAAAACTCCTGCCTGATGGTGAAAAACTGAAATGATATTTGAATTCAATGTGAGAAAAACTTCTAGAATCTGTTATTTCCACTCTTGTGAATGAAAAGGTTTACGTTTGTAGACAGTTTGCACTTCTTTGGCCTGGGGTCACAAGTGTCCCCAAACAGTCTAAAACTCATTAGATTAGGTCACTTACGAGATTCAATGTCATCAGTGGTGAACAATGCATAAGTACCGATAAAATTGAAAGTTTCTCATGAATTGCGTATATTTAAACCGGAAAGGTGAGTGTCTGTCGGGCACAACCTGTTACGAGGCTAATTGGAGGGAAATTATTCAAAGGTCGTGCCAACCAGGAAAAAAATCAGAGGCTCGCACTGATCTTTCTGCAGCACAGTCGTTCTTCATGGAGGAGTAGTAACTTATCACACAAGACGATGAAAAGGTTGTTTCCACGAGAGGAAAGTTCACCCATAAAGGAGCGAGCAAGGGATATTTATCCATTAGATAATATAAGAATAAATTAATACCTCTAAGTCTTAATACACATCGAGACTGGAATACTGAACAAATAAGCTATTGAAATAAAATTTTAATTGTTTGACATTTGATTCATCTGAGAAAGGAGACACATTGAAGTTGTTAGTAGTTAATAGAAGACTATTTTCCATGAAAATGGTTGTGTTTCAGTAATTTGTACTAAGAAACGTAGCTCAATCTTGTAAATTTTCATTTTAGATTTTCAAAGGAGAAAATGCACCTTTATTGTCATGTATTTGATGGTATTCGTTCCATTAGTTTTAATAAAATACAAAAATAAAAAAATTAGAGTAGGGTTCGTGAGGTTAAATAGTTTTCTATGCTGCCTCCCTCTGGAGTGCCCTCAAGTGAATGAGTATTAAAATTAGTTACGAAAAAATGGTTTAAAACATCTGAATTTTTATTACAATTAAAGCTTGAAAAACTAACAAAATAGATCGTTTGATGGTGTTTGATAAGTAATCAAATATTGATGTTACGTTCCGAATATCATATAAAGTTTCGATCACTTTGTAAAAATGGTATGACTTCAATTTTAGTTTAAATGTATTGCAATTGACTATTTATTCTGGGAAGCGTTGTAGAATAATGTTGACAGAAGTTAATAGGAAGAAGCACTTGTATTTTAAAAATAGTAATGAAGAAACTGAACCCAATTTCGTAAACCTTGACGTTATATAATCAAAGTGGATACAAATAATGATCACCCACATGTGATAAACAAGGGCCATAGCAATTTGTATTAACCTGCATTAAACGTTGAACCCCCACAAAGGCAGCATTTTCTAGTTTTTCTAGATATCTTAGAAGAATCCGGCTACAAACAGTGCCAAACGAGTCTTGTCGTGTAAAATCAAATGAGCCTCACCTTTGAATTGGGCTTAAAATTCTCGGAAACATGACCTTTAAACAAACTCCAATAAGACTTTTCTTCCGAGAACTGTTTCGTAATGAACTGGAAGAATCCAAATAATGCCAGTCAGTATCCCCACCAGTAGACCGAGTCGTGTCGAATGGCACCACACTTTCTCCGAGTGGTGTATCATAAGTGGACACACGGGCACAAGCAGGCAAACGGATTACAGTGGAATCGCGATATTCGAGGTACATGGGGTTGATGGTAACTCGGTTTACAAAAGAAACTGGGTTTACAGGGAAAAAGGAAAATATATAATGGAATTTTCCACTACGATGTATAACGAAGTCTAATGTAATGGGCAGATACTATAAAAACTAGTTACATAACACCCAGATACCTACAACATACTTGAGCGCGAACCGGTCTTATGTAGCAGACTGACACTAGCATCAATCGCAGCACACGTGACTTTCGACGAAGGGTTGCCAACCCGTCAAGAGCTAGTTCTGCATTGAAGAGCTCAGTATACAAGGGGCTATCCCACACTGGCATAGTTGTGAGATAATGAGGGGTTTACCTGCACGTCCCTCACATAACTCAATACATTTTTATACTTTTAAACAAAGAACACTTGCATATAAGTCCATATTGGATTTATATAACATATTTTCACTAAAAAAATAATTTTTGAAGTTGACTATTTCACAAAAAGATGTGGGATAGCTCCTTGCTCTACTCGGCCCCTGTTTTATAACCGCTTGCTCGGTGACTTGGTGCACATCAGGCCATCTCGGATTGCACGGAATCTGTAATTAGCGAGCCTCGAATTACCGCGACTCTACTGCAATGCAGGGCAAATATTCAGTCCTAGAACATAAATGCAGTATTCTAAGGCAGACGGGTCAAGGTCACGGGTAAGGTAACAAGCTTATTAGAACTCGCGGGCACTGCGTCCAGGGAAATTGGCGCGAGATTTAAAAGTAAGGGTTGTACGAACGACGGTACGTCACAGGACATCTGGCCCACAGAACATCATATGTAAAACAAATCTCATTTTGTTAAAAAAATGGATTGAATAAGTTTGGCTCACAGCCATCGATTTTTAACCTCATTTTTATCGTCGTATAAAAGATAAATCAAGATAAATTCAGGCATGTAGAAGATTCTGAATCACTGTGCTGCTTGTGTACCAAAGACATGCATATGCATACGCGTGTGTGCCAGAGTTATGCAGCGAAGGATGTTAGAGTGTTTTCCTTCCGGTCCTCCTTGCGGGCATACCGCGCGCTGCTTTCCCTCGCAATCCGGCAGGAAGCGGTAGTGGGCGAAGTGCGAACGTTGCTTTGCAGTGGTGAACGAGTATTGAAAAGAAACTACGGTAACTTGAATGGCTCGCGCAAGGTTTCTTGATTCACGAGCTCCCTCGTCCTTGCTCAGCAGCGAATGCCCGTTGAGATACCTGTGTCCGACTCGGGCCAATTGACAATGCTGCCAACATCCACCGCATACCTTCAAAGTAATCGTAATATTTATGAGGCCACGCCAGTGAGCTATAGTGTAGACCGGAGGCAACACCAAGCGCTCAGAAATCGTGACGGTCCACCATGATGGTGAACGTCTATTCTGTCCTAATTACCTCAGAACCAAATAGCAGGAATTAGCATCTCATTCCAATTCTAAAAAAATATTCTCTTTTACGATCACTAAAATTTAGTATAATGTCGAAAGTAACCAATATTTAATTCTTAAAAATTGGAATTAACGTACAATACTTTAACAAAATCCATCCCCTTTGGGGGAAGCCTCCGAGACTTCACCGAAGGTACGTCCGCCATGATGTTCTTTTTTCTTGCGAGCGGTACAGCTATAGTTTCGGTCTCCGCGAAATGATGTGGAGGGTGTTTTATATTAATAAAACAACTTCCAGGCGATGTTTTACATAATTTCAACGCATTTTATGTTAAAATTATTTGCTCTGTTATCTCATGACGTTCGTTGTACATTTGTTCGAGTGAGACGTTAAGAGATAAGACTCACAAAATACGTAGTCTGGAAGTTACAGGAATTACCACTATATTTATCGAAATTCCTTAAATCTGGTGGGTGTTTAATCAGGTATGATTTGGTCGTATTCACTTCGACAATGAAATGTGTGTTTGGATACTTGGATGACTTTACATAGTTTGAAAATGCCCTTAGTATTTTCTTCTTTTACGCGATTTAAAACTGAAAAATGTTTTTTAATCCACGTGCATAGTTAATCATTTAGAATTACATCTACCATTAGCGGTCTTTGACGTTTTTGGAACATTCGAGTACAATTGATGTGGTGTTCAATATCTTAACATTCAGTGTTCATGGTTATATTTTTAATTAGTTATGCATGTAATATTAGACATTAAACACTATAAAAGGTTACATTTACGTACATTAATTACGTTTTCCTATATTCTTTGATATTTTTCGAGATTTTTTAAAATTAATGAGTTTACATCACACATGCTACAATGTACAGTTTTACATAACATATTAGGAGTATGGTTTTGAAACTGACATAATTGATCATATTTCTTTATGATCAAAAACTTGTTTTACAGATTTTAATTTAATTTATGCATGCTGTAGGCAAAAATAACTCGTACGGGAAAATTTCCTATTAACTGTAAATCTTATGGAGATGATATGATGGTAATAGGACGAAGGTAGTGGAAATTAAATTGATAAATAATTACCAAAATAAAACTAATCGATATTAAAACACCATACCTTGCTCCATCAGATTATTTCTCCCTGCACAAATATCAAAGGAACTACTGTCAACAATAGGTGTCGCCCTTGCGACAACGATCTGAGGAAACATCTCTGTTCATTGATCATTTAGGTTGTAATGCTGTTAGAAATTTAGCCCTGTAATGGAGGGTTTTCCAGTCTTTAAGCGATCACAGATCATCTAATTTTCATTATACACAGGAGGGAATATATCTATCGTTTAAAATGTGTTAAAACACTGTCGGTATAAAATGATGTTTGCGTAAGCCGTGTTATGCCTCCCTCTCAATCTATTTGATTCCAAGAGTACTGTGAGAGTTTAAATTATTCCTAGAAATCTTCTTCCCCATCATCCCCCCTGTCCCCATCCATTCAAAATACAATTTAAAGGTAGACAGCAGCCGTATTTGATTATCTCAACGGTATCATTTACTTCAGAGGAGGTAAACGGGATTGAGAAAACCTTCGGATAGAAAACAAGTTCGGATAATTCATTGTTAACTACTTTTAAATATTCTCTCTGATCCATTTTTTATCACCTACAGTCACTTGACCACCGTCTATACCAGCATATATTTTGCTAGCCCATTCATCTAAAACTAGCACGATATTTGTCCTACGAATTCGATGATTACCAAGTAGACAATTCTTAGTGTTCACTTCGGCTCACTCCTATTGCAACAACTAATTTATACATTTATGTGTTTCATTTTTGAATGGATTCTTTTCTTATTGTTTTTCTTATGACTGCTTCGGTTAATGAGGTCTCGAATAATGGCTAGTCAACAGTATTTATTTAGTTTTTAGTAACAATACTCCTATGAGTGGTTCTCGGTAGGTACCGGTACCGATACTAGTGCACGCATAGACATTGGGAATCTCTGACTTAACTAAGGATGCTCTATACTTGGTATCGATGGTTTCAAAATATTTATGTTTTTATTATCGATATGTATTGCCGATATGTTTTTAACATCGAGGTTTCGTGTTCGGTGTTTTTACGTGTTCAATATTTTTTAAATGAGCAAAGAATATCGTAACAAAATCCTTTTATAATTTTCAAATATTCATAAATTGAATATTGTTTAGTTAGACCAATGTGACCGAGGGTGAAAAATAGAAACAAATCCCATTTTCGTCAAAAAAGAAGCGTATATTTTTTTTTAATTATGGGATCAGAAAATCTAAGTTCCTATAACTGTCCCTTAACGAGTTTTTGACTTTGTTTTGTCACATAAATCTCAATTAAAATTAATATACTATATCATTTTGAAATTAACCCCTCCCCCTGCGTGAACTTCACTGCATACCAATGCTGAAACTGCTTACTAATCCAGTTTTAAAACATTGATGGTTAAAAACATCATAGGCTACAATGTGACAGAGGAGCACACATTTTACATATAATATTAAAGTATAACAGGTCAAGGTTTTATTAACCGCGATGTTTTAATTTTGAGCATCGATAAGAAGAAATAAAAGAGGTCATCTTCGTCAACATATCAGCTTTATTAAGATGGATGGGTGTCTGGAGTTAAGGAACTCGAGGAAGATGTCGAGTTGTCTTGTACCTGTCCATAGAGCTAAGATGTCATCGACGTAGCGGTACCAGTACGTTAAATTTTGAAGAAGGGGATGTTGTGTCTCAAACAAGAGTGTTTCACTGCTACTAATCCTCCAGTGGCATTCCCCCCCACCGTTTTTGAAATTTTATCTATCTGTAACTAAATACTTTAGATGTATCCATTAATTGTAATTTAATTTTCTATCTTATTGTCTATTTATTTATAATTTAGTTGTATCTTTCTGTATCCTGTAGACTGACGATGACGGCAAAGCCGTCGAAAGCTGGCTATCTTAATAAAGCTGATATGTTGACGAAGATGACCTCTTTTATTTCTTCTTATAAGAACGTCAACAACACCAAATCAGAATTCCCACAATTGAGCATCGATGTTTTGTTGGGGATGTCGCATTCCTAGACGTAATCAATTACGCAACATGAGAGAGGCTACTCCGGAAATAGGGACATCACGACTCAAGATCGTGACTTCACCCGCTTTCTTCGGCGTCACGCAACTCGTCGCATCTATGGAGGTGATGTAGGATGTTTTCTGAAGAGCTGGAAGCTGTATTGTTTCAAGTACAGGAGTTTTTATGTCTATCAATTGGCATCTACGAGAAATTTACACATTTACACATTTTAATTTATCGAAAAAAATACAATTTTAATTGATAAATATTCACTCGAAGATCACAGTTCACTCGAAGATCGAAACAGCATTTTAATAAAAATGTGAAACATTTATTAGCGCCAGTTTTCAAATAAGAGAAACCGTTCTTACATTAATACTTGATTAATATTTGTATACATCAAAGTCAAATACGAACTTCATCGAACACTCTTCACTTCATCTTTTTCATTTCGTCGCTTCACGTAAATACCGATCTACTCTACACAATATATACCTCATATTAGTGTCGATCATTCTGTTCTTTGTAACACCAATATACGGAGAAGTATATTGTGAGATGTTGTACCGACATATCACTATATATATATATATATATATATATATATATATAATATATATATATATATATATATATACATATATATATATATACATATATATTGTGATATGTTGTGATATGTTCGACATTGTCGAAGAAACATAGGTTCATGGAAATATCAATACATTTTACGTGAAACACATTGGTTTTCATCAATTGTATTACAAATATGTAACGAAGTATTAAAACAAAATCTGTATTTTGCTTCATGACGCACAGTTGAAAAAAAATCGGTGAATATTACACCAATTATACCTGATATTTTTTACCCACTACTGTTTTGTAATACGGATATAGTACTGACATAACGCTTCTTGACGCACATTCAAAGAAAAATCAGCGCATGGGGATTACAGTACATTTTACAAACCTCATATCGGTTTGGTCTTTCATTATATACTAAAACAAACATGTTGACAGTTACCGAATTAGTATTTCGTTTCGTGGCAAAAACACCCGGTGCACCAAAGTATCGGAACATTTTGTACCTACATTGTACCAACAATACACTTTATACCCGGTACACTTCGCGCCTACTTTGAATCAAATTTATACCACTTTGTACCCGGTACACTTCCGGTACACGTCGGTACACTTCGCGCCTACTTTGTACCAAATTTATACCACTTTATACCCGGTACACTTCGCTCCTACTTTGTAACAACTTAATACCACTTTATACCCGTGTGTGCCGGAGTGCTGGCAGTGGCTACCGCTCGGGTGCCGGCGTGTACTTGTCGGCGAGGGCGGGGGCGGCGTCGCAGGGGGCGGGGCGCACGCGGCGGCCCGCGCGCCAGCTCACGGCGAAGCACGCCACGCACAGCGCCAGCAGCGCCGCCATCATGCGGAAGCACGCGGGGAAGCTCTGCGTGGCGTCGCGCACCAGCCCTGCGAGCCGAACACACGCATGAACAATAAAGTCCGACCACGCGGAGTGGAGGACTGGCGATGAGCGCAGCACTGTGCATTGTTTTGTTTTGGAGATTGATTGATTTTTTCGTGTTTCCGGGCACGTCAACTGATTTGGTCATTAGTCCCGTTACTGTAGGGCATGTTTTTCCTCGAGAGATGGCAGTGATCTTCCTTCGCTGGATGGCGAGATCCGGCACCGACCTACCGTCGGCTAGTGGGGTTTCCCCGAAACCAGGACTCTTCCACCAGCGGGGCACCGCCCCAGCCGGGACAAGCTCTAAGCTCCCGACCAGTCTCCCGAAATGTGTGGTTGTGTCGTGAATGTTAGTGTAAGTGTGTGTGTAAGGGAAGAGGATAGGACAAGGAAGAGGAAGGACAGATCACGCGCGGTCCTTGGCCCGTTTGGTAGGGTACTGCTCCGGCATTCGCCTGGTGTTGATCGGAGAAACCACGGAAAACTATCGATCAGAGCAGCCGGCCGCTAGAATTCTTCTCCAGACAGCGACTGAATTCGACCTAGCTGAAAAGCTAGTGTCGAAAATCATGCCGCCGTGGGGAGTGGGAACCTAGGACTTCCCGGTCAGAGGCGCTGCAGTGACATTAGTTGATGCACTGAGCTACCGCTCCCGGTAATAAGGAGATAGGGATTTCATAACTTCAAAAAGTGACTGCTTGTGTGGCTCAATTGATGTTACTGCAGTGCCTCTGATCGGCAGGTCCAAGGATTTGAGCCTCGATGGTGGTAAGATTTTCAACACTAACTAGATAGATAGGTCGAGTTCAGCCGTTATCTGGAGAAGAATTCTAGCCGCTAGCTGCTCTGATCGGTAGTTTTCCGTGATTTTATAAGGAGAAGCCAGAGCAGTACCCTACCAAACGGGCCACGGACCGCGCGCGATCTTTCCTTCCATTTCCTTCTTCTATCTCCTACCTCATTAGTTACTTACACATTTACAAGCATTACGTCGTCGTATAATGTTGGGAGACCAATCAGGAGTTTGGGACTAATCGGGATCTTGTCCCGGCTGGGGCGGGGCCACGCTGATGGGCGATTGGTTGGAGAAAACCCTACAAGCCGACATGTAGTCCGGCGTCGGATCTCTCTCCATCCAGCGGGGGACGATCACAGCTGATAAAAGCATGCACTATACTTACGGAACTAACGACCTTAGCCGTTGCAGTGCCAGAAACACTATTCAATCCATCAATCAATCCCTCCTTGTATTAAGAAAGCGAGCGCAGAGAGCGTGCTTACCCAGGAGGAAGGAGAACAGCGCCATGAGCCCGAGCTGCAGGCTGAGCGCGATGGCCATGGCGGACGGGAACTTGTCCGGAGGGACGATCTCGGCCAGCGTGAGGAAGTAGGTGACGTACATGACGCCCTTGCACAACCCCAGCAGCGCGCCCAGCGTCAGCAGGGCCTCCCACGCAGACACGAATGACAGCGCTGCACCACGCACATACACACACACACACACTACCACCAGTCACAAGGCTAACAATGGCAGTATTTAAAATAATAATAATAATAATAATAATAATAATAATAATAATAATAATAATACCAAAATTCCTCATCAAACATCTGCAAGAATTGAATATAAAGCATATACTAGGAACAGTACAAAAATCAGTCATTCTAGACACCTGTCACATTGTCAGAAAAACTGTCACTGATGTGTCTGATATGTAGTGTTAGAGGTCCTGGAAATAAATGAAGATCTTGCTCGTTACTTGCTCTGAGCCGTACGAGTGAGCCTAGCCACAATGACATCTGTGGCAGGTGAATGTTTCCCCCCGCGTGGGAGAAACATAATAATAATAATAATAATAATAATAATAATAATAATAATAATAATAATAATAATAATAATAATAATAATAATAATAATAATAATAATAATAAAGCCACTTCGGATAGCTGAGATCGCTAAGGCAGTAGCGCCGTGGCGATCTCGGACGGAAGGATCGTGGGTTCGAGTCCCGCCTCGAGCATGGGTGTATTTGTGTATGTCTGCTTGTGTGAGCCGTGCATTCATCCTTCATTATCATCATCATCATTCCATCTTCCTCCAGGACTAACAATCATGGGGTATAAAAATCGGATTCAGCCTAATGCTGATGCCGCTAATTGATTTCATGCAAGACTTTCAACGTAATAAATGATGCTGAGCCCGTACAACTGCATGTATGCGTGGTCCACGACGATCGATTTGCTAGAAAATAATAATAATAATAATAATCATAATAATAATCATAATAATAATCATAATCATAATCATAATCATAATCATAATAATAAAAATAAAAATGTCTTTATTGCTGGCAAGCCTAACCACAATTTGGGCGACAAGGGCCACTCAAATACTAAGTGGCCTCTTTGACTTCCTCTCTTCGTAACAATTTGTTTTACTGATGCTCCTCCTGCTACAAACGTTCCATTTTTATACTCTGCCACCTCCCCGAGGCATACTAACACATACTATATTCCGAAGTTAAAAGAAAATTGATTTACAATTTTGTGGAAACCACACACTACTACACATAGATATATGCGTGTGTGTTTGTGTGTTGCCAATTTGACATTTCGGCATATTATATTAATCATATTATTCCCTTCTTTGTAATGAATGTGGGTCCTAGATCATCCTCCCCGCTTTTCCCGCTGGATAGCAAAAAACATTATGTTTTCCAAACATCTATGTTTTTCACCAAAAATATCGATATATTAACATCGATATTTTACTTTCGATGTTTTCTTCACATCGATATTTTGTTGCAAAACATCGATGTTTTTTTAATCCTTTAATTTTTTGGTGTTTAATGTTGGGGTTTAGGCACGTTGTAGAGTACCAGCGATTCACAGCAATATCGTTGTTTTGCGTCACTCTCTTTATCACGATGCACATTCCGCCTGTGCAATGTGAGGGAATTTTATGTGGTGTTATTTCGATGGTGTGAATGGAAGTGGCTAAATGCTGAAGTAGCAAAACACTATGATCTTTATTGTTAATTTTATTCTTTACATTTGATAATAATTTTTATTGACATACTACTAGAATGCTGGTAGCCAAACAATAAAATATATCCCTTTTAGTACTGTAAATAAAAATGGATAGAAAAATAGCATGTTTATTAGTCTATAATTAAAACATCGATGTTTTTTCGTCGATGTTTTCATCGACATTGAAAACCCTTTTGCAATGTAACGAAACAGCGATGTTTTGGTAAAATTAGCCATCACTAGCCCTGCCTACTGACTCTTCTTCCAGATCAGCTTGAGCTCTTGCATGTCCGGCTGAGTGAGCAGGGTGGTGAGGCCGCGCCTAGACGCGGCTCATTGTCGATATTGGTCGCACGCGAGGGTCGAAGGTCCCTCCTCCACCCCCGGCGACGGCTCTGGACACTTCTTTCCATTTGCGCGCCACGCTGATCTGGGCACACCCTCTCCAATGCCCCTCCGAGAAGAATCATGTTGTCCAAGTGCTTTTTTTACTCTTTTTTATTTATTTATTTATTTAGTCAAAAACAGTCAGAAACTGTATGTGACGTATGGGGGAGAAAATCATCTGCGCACGCTTTCTTGAGTTTCAGAATCCCTTCCCAACAATTTAACTATTAATAGTTTAAATAATAATAATAATAATAATAACAACAACAAATTTAAAAAAGCGAGGGATTAACATTTCAAATGCTAGATATTTTCGTTGCCAAATTATAGAAAACTTATTTTCAACGGTAAAGGAACAAACAGATTTGACTCTTCTGCATTGTTAACAAAATAGAAACTCACCCCAAGCTCTACTACCACTACAAGCAAAAGGAAAGTTCAACAAAACGTGCGCATAGTGAAGCTACATTTACGTCCAGAAGCAAATCAAGGGGCCATCTCAGCATTTGCTCAATGGATCAGGGAAACTGGACAAAAACCCGATCGAGATGGGCTAAAATCACCTCCCACCCAAACGGCCTGCAGAAGGCTCCTTTCTGAAAGAATAGTATCACTATCCTTCTCTAAATAATAAAATCTTGGCTAAAATTTTAGTCTTGGGGCAATGGAACATAAAGTATCATGGTCAATTCACCTTTATTTGCACTGAATGTAACATCTTGTACCTTTCCATCGTTTTTAGTCTAAAATGTGGCTCAGAAATGTATCAACATTAAAGCTACACATTTTATAATGTTTTATGCATCTTTATTGCCTCAAGTGAAACCTATACGAAACTGAGATCAATGCTTGAATACGAGTTATTAAAACTCAAGTGTTCTGATAAAGCAAGGCAAATTATTATAAAAAATGATAAGTTTCGCAAGGTAAGTAAAATTAGAACTAATCCATGACATCGTGAAAACTACTATCATATCAGCCTGACATATTTTACACGAATAGTTCGATTTAAACACATACTATTGTTCACAAGAATTTGATAAATTGAAAAAAAGTGAATAAAACATTAACAGGTACGATAAATCTTCGTATCGTTACTTATTATTACAATACTCGGCCTTGTTTGATGATTTTAATTTCGCGTTAAAATGGGATGTCTTAAGATGAGTATTTCGTAGGATACCATTAAAATTTATTTGAACACATCATTAGAATAATTTAGAACGCACAACATCTAGAAACCGATTTAATCGAATTCTCGCGCAGCAGTAACTTGGCCCCGACGCAATGACATTGGTTTGTCCGAACCAGTGACCGATGCAGTGATATCGCCGCACCGAGTTTTGCTCGTTCTGCGTAGCAGCACATTCGTCACGAACCACGTGTACACAGCACCAGCACTTCGTAAGCAGCTTTTTTGAAAAGCCACGCGACATCGCTGTATTAAAAATGCCAATGAGAAATAGTTTGAAAGAGGCATAAAATAACAATTTTGAACAACGAACAACCAAAAGTTACACGGTTAAAGTGTAGTTGAAATTAAAGATACAACAGTTTAAAAAAGCTTCATATATATTTCAATGAATTGTAACAAGTTAATAATGATACGTATATCCGTCTTCTGGCCGCATTTTGCTTCTGCGCCTCGAAAAACATTCCGGGATGCCTATTGGCTGAGGGCAGGACCGACGCCTAGCTGCTAGCGGTCGCCGCCTGCCTCGCTAGTCTTGTAGCGAGTGCGGTAGAGTCGAGTTAACTGAGCTAATGTCTGTCTTTTTCTCTTGTATCCAGCATCTGTTTTGCCCCCGGACTTTCGCCTGGTTCTCGGATTCATGATTTTGGATGACGACCCCTGGCTGGTTTTTGTTTTGGATTCTCATCTGCATTGTAGCTCGATCCCCCTCGACCTCCGATACGCCTATTGGATTCGGGTTTCCTCGAACCGCGAGACGCTCCGCATATCCGCGCGGTTTCCGATCCTGGAGCCCGCCTGGAGGTCAAGTTCCTCAAGTTATAGCGTTTTCCATTCGTCGCACTAGTGCGCACTCAGGGCACCTTCGTGTTTCATTCGACCGCTAGGGCGCACCAGTGCAAAGAACTGCGTGTTCCATTCGCACATCGACACGGACACGGGGCGCCCTCAACTGCACTGACGATCGCCTCAGTGCAGTCCAGTGCACCGAGCCCCTATGAGGTTAGGTGCGGAATTTATCCATTTAGATTTAGATTCGTGGTGAAATTATGAAGGCAATTGAGGATCTTCTGTCACGCAGGGATACTTCGAATGATGGAGTATATTATGTTTTGCAAGAAATGTCTTAAAATAATGTTTGTGGTTTACACGAAGTTCGGAAAATCAGATTCTCCGAACATTTAACCTTGAATAACTTCATATTAACAAATCCAGTGCTATTTAGAAACTAGTGTTTTAGGTACGACTCAATTTCGAAACGCTAATAAAGTGAAAATAAAAATATTGACCCTTACAAAATCATTCAAATATATATATGCCAAGAAATGTTTCTCGCACGCCCATGCATATACCAGCGGAAATGTTTATGTTAATATTTTTATTGTTTTCAGTAATCAAACAATTATACAGAAGCCTTTCGGTTCAAAATCTTGTATACTATATCAATCACTGGCAAATCTCGAAAAATGAAATTATTACTCATATGCATTTGAAGTTTTCGTAGTTTTTAAATAAAGAAATCACACGTTAATAATTTATGAACTAAGAAGTAAGAATTACCAAAAGAATGCATAAAAATTATAACGACGATCGTAATTCAAAATTATTATTTTTCGAGTTCCATCAGTGTGACTGATCAAGAACAGCTGTGTATAATTTCACTGCGTAGCGCACAAGCACTGACTGAGTTCCGGAATCCGTTTCATTCGTAGCTGCCCTTCACGCATGTGGGGCAGCACTGTTGCGGAGCGATGACTTTTCTGGCCTGCACTAGGGTGGATTTCAGTGCAACGAAAGGAAAACGCTACGAGTCTCGTCCACGGCGCCTCCTGCGCCTTCGCCGCTACCGGCCCGCCACGTCGCGCCAAGACCTCGCCGGCCCGGCGCTCGCCCGCTGGGAGGACTTCGCATTCGGCCTTCCTACGAGGCCGTGGCCGCATTCGCTCCCCCCTCCGACGGCAGCAGGCCGCCCTGACGGTCTAAGCTAAGCATTCACAATGCAACCTTAAACGTAAGGTAAGCTGAGCCGTAAAATTTACAAAACCACACAAATTATATATATATATATATATATATATATATATATATATATATATATATATATACACACACACACACATACATACATACATACATAAACATGCGAGTCGCTGTTGTAGTAGTGCTCGCATTTCCTTCATCGTATAAACAACAATTCTCTCGATATTCACGTGTAATTCGTCAAACATAATTAGTTTATTCGCTATGTCAAGTTAGTCACAATAAAAATTGCCCAAATTCTTACTTTGAATTCACTACAGGCAAAACTGTTCGCAAACTAGTTTCCTACATTACAATAACAATATGACATAACCACAAACTACCTCAACACAATCTGAAATCGACCTTCCACGCTGCTCTCTGATATGTGTGTCTTCCGTCCCGCTGGATGGCGAGATTCGGCGCCGACCTACCGTCGGCGAGTGGGGTTTCCCCCTAACCAGGACTCTCCCACCAGCGGGACACCGCCCCAGCCGGGACAAGCTCGAAGCTCCCAACCGATCTCCCGGAATATGTGGTAGTGTAGTGCATGTTAGTGTAAGTGTGTGAGTAAGGGGAGAAGATAGGACAAGGAAGGGAAAGGACAGATCGCTAAGACCCTTGAATTAATGCGACTATAATTAACCAAAAAAAAGTAAATAAAATAAAACAATAAATTGGTGGTCTCACCGACGACGGCGGCGGCGGAGGCGAGCGCGCCGGCGGCGAACAGCAGGCGGTTGGAGCGCGCCAGCCAGCGGCCCGCGACGACCAGCGCCACGCGGCCGGCGAAGTCGCCCGCGGTGGCGGTGGCGACGGCGCGCGCCACGCCCCCCTCCTCCAGCCCCAGCGCGCGCACGTGCAGCGGGAACATGGCGAAGAAGTTGAGCTCCTCCACGTGCGCCAGGCACAGCCCCACCGCCACGCCCAGCACGCGCGCGTCGCGCAGCAGCGCCGCGTCCAGCCCCGCCCACCGCAAGCACCGCGCCCTGCACGCACGCACACAGCCAGACGCGCGTTAGGCCCGCTCCGCAATGAGGGGTGGCAAAATAAATAAATACATGAAATAAATAATAAATAATAAATAATAAATAATAAATAATAAATAATAAATAATAAATAATAAATAATAAATAATAAATAATAAATAATAATTAAATAAATAATAAATAATAAATAATAATTAAATAAATAATAAATAATAAATAATAATTAAATAAATAATAATTAAATAAATAATAATTAAATAAATAATAATTAAATAAATAAAATCGATGTATTTATAACATCCATATTTTCCACCAGAAGCACGGATATTTTGTGTTCAATGTTTTCTTTACAGCGATATGTTTTCCCAGAAACAACAATGTTTTCAAAATAACATTTATCATGATATAAATAAAATTTCAAGTAACTAATTTTTGTGAATTGCTCAAAACTAACAGCTATCGCTGTTGTTGATGCCCAGTCAAACATATACTAACTTTATGGATATCTTTGGAGGTTTGTCCAGGATGTCTTATGTTTCTTACAATTTCAACAAAATTTTTGTTACGTTTCGTGCGAAAAGAAAACGATTTATTTTCTTTAATATACAGTACACGTATGTTAAAGTATTATTTAAGAAGAATAAAAATGTTTTTGTCCAATAACTCTTCCGTTTTATTAAGTTTCACGTTTTTTATTAATTATGTTTGTGTCATTAAGTGGTAATAACATTATTATGTGATAAAGATTGTTTTCAATATTTAATTTATACTTGACCAAACAATAAAATATACTCTTATCTTATTTAAGTACTATAATTAAAATGGAAATAGGATAGGAAAAAGTACATAATGTTGTTAACATGGATGTTTTTGTATATTTTTCATCGACATCGAAAATCTTTGGGTGATGTATCGAAATATCGATGTTTCAGTAAAATTTGCCATCACTATCCACAATAGCCCGGGAACGTGAGGTACACTCGGGTCTTCATAACGTGGCGCATGAGGGCCTTGTCTTCATGATGGAATATGGCACGACTTTTTGCGTCTTTCTCGATCGTGCCACCAGATGCCGCGTTATCACAACCGTATCAAGCAATGTTGCATATCAAGCGACATCTAGCGATACTACCGAGAAAGAGGTGAAAAGCCATGCCATATTCCGTCATGAAGACAACTCGCTCACGCACCACGTTACGAAAACCCTATTATAGGTGCGATTTTACGTAAATTTACACACACATAAAAAAAATCAACCCCCTCGGGCAATCTGGTGCAGAGATACGAGAAACGTGTTTTCTATGTTTTATTTTTTTCTCGGCATCTATTGTGTGTATCAGACTGAAATAAATTGCAGAGACGGAGCAACATAGTTCAAATTGAAGATATTTTTGTAAGTATAGAATTGTAAATCGAAAATGTGGAAACCAAAACGCTTCATATTACTTAATGATTTAACTGTTAGACATTTTCCAAAGAATAGACCAATGTAGTACATATTCACAGAGTAAAATTATTATTGCTAAAGAAATGGATCTCACCAAATTGAATGGAAAATTTGATTTTGTTTTTGCTCGTAGGTATTGTGATCGTTTTGTTTTGCTCGTAAGGATTGATTAAAGTTTAAATTGATATGCTTACTTGAATTTATCAACAAACAAATAAGTAATATAGTCAACAAAATATACCCAATAGATATAGACGTTAATATACCCAATAGATATTTAACAGATATGAATGTCAGAATTCTTGGAATAATAACTAACATTGCATATTGGTGATTTTCATGAGGCGTAATATCAAACCTCTCTTCATTCAGCCTGGAATTCTACCGTTGAATTTTATTTCCATTTGAATAGCAATAGATTTTGTTACAATTAGCATAGATAGCGGATAAACTATTTCCTTACAAAACTTAAATCAGATAAAGTCCACGGATTAAGAACATTTTGAATATACGAAGGTCTGAAAACGTGCCAATTATTAACAAAGAACTTTTAAGTATAGTGAGCTGATTAGTGTTGTTAGACATTTTGATTATGAATAAGGGATTTAATAATTTGTTGAATTTGCGGAGTAAGAGTGGAGATAACTTGAGAAACTATTGTAGTAATTATCTGGCTGATATCTAAGAAGAAGAGTTAGTAATATTGTTAATTTTTTGAGGTTTTTGTGAAGCAGTTAAATGAGAGGTGTTCATCCAGATGGGAAGGAAGATTGGAAAAGTCAGATTTATTATAAGTATAAAATTAGTATGTGCATTATTGTTTATAGGATTATGCAGTGGCTTGGGAGTAGTTGTAGTGTTTTTAAATTTAGATATTTTGTTGTTAAGAATTTATTTGTAGTAAGGACATTCTTTATAATTAGCATTATGATTTTGGTTGCAGTTAGCACACATCGGAGGAGTATTTGACACTTTCTTGCAAAAAGAGTAATGATGATTTTGGTTACATTTTACACATCTGAGATATAATTTGCAGTTTGCCTGAGTGACCAAATCTTTGAGAGTTCTTACATTGGACAGGAGAAAAGCGTTTAGTTCTTGGTTGCACAGTAATTATACAATGAATTAAAGATTTTAAATGTAATATATCTTTACATTCTTTAGAATTTTGAACATCTAAAGCACATGTTTGAAGAGGATGTTTGAATTTGTCATAAAGTCTTCTAACACTTATTATAGGGAATTTCAAATGAGTCAGTTAAAAAATTCAATTTCCCAGATTGGTGTAGGAATGTTTTCTTAGCATCACTGGAAAGCACTTATTAGAAGGATCTTGGTAGGTATAAAATTTATTATTGTTCGTTTCACAGAATTTACGACAATTTCTGAAGGCCTCGATAGTTGTGAAGAAGAATTTGATTTCATTCTTGCGAAATTTAGTAGAGAATTCACTATGCACAAGTTTGGAGACGTCTTGAATTAATAATTGATAGTTCTTTCCGATAACAATAATCGGCGGTATTTTGACTTCAGGTGATTCTTGTGGTTCATTTTCAGTTTCAGAAATTTGATTTAAAATTTCGTAACGAGAATGTGAAGGCACTGAGTACGTGGGTTTTGATGACTTCATAGGTTTGCCGAATTTGATGTTTGAAGGTGGTGTTGATGCGAGGTGATGTTGTTAGAGAGGTCTCGCGGAGATCGATCGCTGTCTGGTACTTCTTCAACGATGAGAGAATCTTGAGGTCACTTATTGGAATTTGACAGGCGAGAAGAATTTGCCAAATCTTGAATATGATGTTTATAATTTTTAATTAAATTTTTGTTTTCGGTGTATGTTATAATTTTTTTAGGCAATTCAATGGAAGATGACTGGTAGGAAGAATTTGGATGAAGTTGAAGGTTCATATTTTGCGTTATTTAATGTTGAGAGTTCATGTCGTAGGATGTAGCAGCTTCATTACAGTGTTGACTATTGCCATTTTGCGTGGTATTGTAGGTCTAGTTATGACACTTGTATGATATTACTTGTACAACCTCCCCAAAGGGGATAATTAATGTATATCTGTGATGAGGGCCCAAAATGAAGTGTCTGATATGTATTCAACTAAAACATGATAACGTAATTAAATAATATGTCACTATTTCAACGTAACTTACAAACGTCACGTCTCCTTTCTAGCACGGATCTCTAGAATTCCATACTTAGATTCTAATCCACGTTTTTACTCAGATATATATATCAGAGAAGTCAATTGTTTTTAGAAAACATGAAATAAAATTCAATAAAAGGAAGTTCAATAAACATAAATGCTTAGTGCGCGAACATAATCTGCATTGTTTTTGTCATTTTCGCTTGGAACTGTTCGAATATAGGACGTCATTCTTGTTTTATCTACACTACAAGAAGTACATGCATTCTTGTTAAACCATATTTTTACTCATAAAGATTACCACAGGTCAAATGAAAGGATAATAAGTAATATCAATTTGTCTTATTTGTCTAAAAAATGTACGCTATCATGTAGGTTCAAGGAGAACTTGAAAATCTTTTATCTTTGCGCTTTTTATCTTGCATGTTCTGTAACGCTTAATTGAAGTTCCAGATAATAAAAAAAAGGGAAGCGGGGTATCTTAATTTTTACTGAACCGTGTCAGAATTTCATTTCTCAAGTACGCATGCGCAAGAGAAATTTCTTTCGCAGAGATATTTGTAGTTTTACTTTCATGAACATCAAAATAATTCATAATGAATTAAATACCATGAATGAAATAATTTCATTCATAATAAATTCCTACTGTGCTACTCAATGGATTTCTATCAATGTTTCCCCAAAGAAAAAAGTAAAGCTACGAGCAAAACTTGAGCACCACAACTAATATTAATTCAGTAGAAGCAAGTTACCAAATAACAGAAAGCGATGCAACTTTCAGATACAATATTCCTAAAGAACATCATCTTCGCAATCATTTGTGAAGATATTAAGCGAGAGAAGAGTAGAAAATTAAAAGTAAACTAGACAACTGATTAAATAGAATGAAATGAGAGAGGAATTGACGTAACGTGCTCAGAATGATTGGAATGGTAGTTGGTAAAATATCAAAAAGAAGGGAGAACAAATCTATTGAGAGGAAAACCGCACCTTGTGCTTAAACACAATATAAAATAATGAATTCGGAATTAACAATTAAACTTTCAGATAGTTATGGAATGTTTTATTTCAGTCATTGTTGTTGTTCAATTGTGAAATTACTGCATATTAACATCATTACTATCATCATTTGAAGGATGCTAATAATAATTACTAATGGAAGCTCAATTGATACAATGGCATACTTACCATTTCGAAAGGCCTTCAGGCGTATCAGGCGGTGAGGATTGAGTTAATGCAGGTGTTTCATTCTTCTTAGATTCTTTACATTCCTGAAAGATAAAGTGAATGTCTGCGTTAGAAATGTAAAACGTATATTACATCTACCAACATTTTCGACTTAATAATAATATTAATAGTAATTTAATACATTAGAATCTAATCATTTATGAATAAATAAATAAACAAAATCGAAATGAAATTTCTTTACAGTTAAAAATTAAATCTGATTTCAAAAAAAGTTATGTGTTCGTAATTTTAGAAGAGCAACAGTTACAAAGGAATTAATCTGAAATTGAGAAATTGGTATGATTCTGTTTATAGTAAGTTCATCTCAATTAATGACCATGTTATCCTAATTCACACACGCGAGTAATGCCATCTCGTATGGTTAACGGTTGAATGGCTGATAAGTGGTGATAAGTGCAATGACGACCCACACTGTCATGACCCCTCGGATGACACTGGTGGATAACACGCGTTTGATGAAGCGCCGAGGACCGCAGAGCCTATCAACGTCTCAGGTTACACAAAACTAACTTAGCCTGGCTACTCTGGCGGCGGGTACTTACTTATCGACAATTTTTTGTGTACTACGAAAATATTGATATTAAATATTGAAAATATTGATATTAAAAACAACGTATTTAACAATTACGTTGCCTGGATCGTCTACCCGCCGAAAGTGAGTTACATCAAACAGTACCGCCAGAAATAGCTTGTTACTTTCTTGCTCTTAGGAAGGTACTTCCTAAGTAGAAAAAGTTATGATATTGTGCGCCGGAAAACGGGGAATTTTCGGCAGACAAACTCTTGTTGCCGGGCCCTGGTAAGAAAAAGGGGGATAAATCCAGTTGCGAAATGTAGAAAAAAATTCTCTAACACGTGGTGCAGCGAGAATCCTTGTTTTGTGGGTTCTTGATACCGAAAAATTGATTTCCTTAAAATTATATCCTCTGATCGATCTGAATGAACTAGAGGTTTGGGAAGTTTGAAACATATTTTGATTTTTGAGTGTACTTTATATAAAGTGAGCAGTTACGTTTAAAGCATTACACATAAAGGGAGCGTCGACCCAGGGTGGACCCATACGACACTTCTGTGGTTTTGATTTTTTAGAGCAGATTTTATTAAAAGAAAGCTCTTATAAATTTTGTTCTTATAAATCTTCAGTACCGAAAAACAGCAAAAGAAACTGAGAAAGTGTGTGGAAGCAATTTTAAGGATTTTGTGAAGGAAATACAAATGGACAGCACGAACTACAAATGAAGAATTTACATATATGTGAGGCAAATAATATGCGAAGATTAGATGATGAAGAGTACAAAGAACATGCTATCAAAACTATGTGAAACGTTACAATCACAATTATCCAGAAAAATATTTTAATAAGAACACACGTGTGTTCAATCCATTCGAAATTAATGAATCCCACTAATTCGACTTGTACATCTTCCATTTCAAATACTTCCACGAAGTACCAAGATATGGAAAACTCAACTTCTACAACATTAATTATTGTCTTTTTAATTAATGTTCTTGTAAGTAGCATTGCAAGAATTGTTTTTTGAAATTTGTATTACCGTAAAATGGAAACATACTTGAAATCATTTTCTGCATTAAACTATTATTCATATTTTACTTGATTATACATTATTCGAGGAGGCAGTGATATCCCGGAGCTGAATGAAAGTTTCACGTATTCCGGTTGCAATTTTGAGTAATATTTCTCTTTTCGTAATTCTTCTTCGCTACGTGAATTCACCGACTATCACAGCACTTTTCGTGATATTACTTATGATAATTCATTATAAAATTAGGTTTAAAGCTCGTCATTCAGATGCATAACCCGCCCCATTCAAATGTCAGAACCATTTTATGGTAATTCCCTACGCTCCATCAACGGAGAAAATTGCATTCATCAAAAGCACATGTTTTATCTTCCTGAATATTCTAGAGTGTACGGCAAACAAATGTGCCAATCGATTGTTGGAATGTTTTTCAAACGAGTTATTGACGTACGTGATGTAACGTGCCGTTGGTTGGTTGTTAGTGATTCCGAGCACGTCAACTACCAAGCTCATTAGTTCCGTAAGTGTAGTACATGTTTTTAATCGGGAAATGGCTGTGATCTCCCCCCCCCCGGATGGCGAAATCCGGCACGGACCTACCGTCGGCTAGCGGGGTTTCCCTCAATCAGGTATCTCCCACCAGCGGGGCACCGCCCCAGCCGGGACAAGCTTTAAGTTCCCGACCGTCTCCCGGGATGTGTGGTAGTGTAGTACATGTTATTGTAAGTGTGTGTAAGGAGTGAGGATAGGACAAGGAAGAGGAAGGAAATATAACATGCGACCCGTTCTTTAGGGTACTGCTCCGGCATTCGCCGGGTGTTGATCAAAGAAACCACGAAAGACCGCGGATCAGAGAAGCAGGCCGTTAGAACACCGTTAGAAACTGAGTGGATTAGACCTCGCTATCTAGCTAGTGTCGAAAATCCTGTCACCGGCGGGACTTGAACCAAAGTCCTTCCCCGGTTAACGTGGAATACGCGCCATAAATACGACCCAAATGCGTTTTAGTCGCTTAAAAATAGACACATTTCTTAGAATCTTCTGGATTGATGTGCAAAAAGTTTCCCCCACCAGGAGACTGACATGGTTGAGTGAGACATTTGCTCGATTTATGAGCAGGAGTTACGGAGAGATGCAATTGGGTCTAACCATGTGTGGGAGGAACTGACGGACGCACGTTAGTCGATTACTATATATGTGTTATATATATATATATATATATATATATATATATATACACACACATATGACAATATCATCAGTTTCTATTTACTTGTTCAACAATGCGGCAAACCAACGAGAAAATAAAAAAATATGAAATGCATACACATTTTTATTTCACAACTTGCATTTCGAAATTGTTAGCGAGTAAAAGGATGCTCCCTTCAACTTCTCTTCCTTCTTGTGTCTTCGGTGCGGAACTTTATGTAGAATGTGATGAAGTAACGGCTATCTTTTAAGAGCGTTACCCAACTTTGGACACTTACAGGTGTTTTAGTTTTATTCGCTTATTACGAAAATTATGGCTCTATTTTATTACGTATACAGAGTGAATAATTTCATAAAAGAAACACCACCGTTTTCTTTTATTAAATGAACAAATGTTGCCTAAGCCGATTTGTTGAGAAATTTAGCAGTTTTTTGAAGATTTATCGTATTGTGTACTGTACAGAAGGTTGTGCTCAGAATATGTGGAAGTTCTGAGGATATTTCTAATTATTATCGAAGAAAAAATCTACTTTTGTCGGACACAAAGGATGAAAATGAAAATATGGGAATTGACGAAATTGGGGTCCTTTTACGTCCTGTTCGTTCTGTATCGAGCGCGGCCCCGCTAATTTCAGACTGATGTGTATTCAGAGTTGCACAAAATGAATATATTCGGAATGAATAAAGTTTCTAAATAAAAATTCTTTTCTGCACTAAGTTGACCCGTTTCGGTTGAATATATTCGAGTTGGTGGCGAGGGTCTAAAGCCTATATAATTTGCGTAAAAAAACTTGAGTTTGCGCAAGTCCTATTTTTCAACGATATTTTTGCGAACATTTTCGTAATTTGCGCCACTACGAACGACGTGTCTGCTACTAAACTATTACAACTAGTTACTAATTTCCAATGCGCGTGGAAACTGTACAGCTCCCAACCATGTGAGAAATATCTATGGTTTCGTTAGATAGCCAAAGAAACTCTGAAAACAATGAATCGGTTTTGATTTTGACTGAAAAATGAAATATTTGATTGTGTTATTCCAGCTATTCTCAGACTGCATGTAGTGACTGAATTCTAATACTCAGTGTTTCACTGACCACGGCATAGATAACGTCATGCGACAACAAGGGTATAAGGATGAGACTGCCCGCAATTGTATACTTTTTATTCACGTGTTGCTTTTTGGATCATCAAGGTTTTTGTCATTCTTGGTGTATAAAGAACGCATGTACTGTATGTATAATACTTGTGGCGTCGTGGCAACGCTTTCTAGCCAGTCGGGCCGGAGAAAACCCGCACGTTTACGCCAGATGCTGTCGGGGATTGGGGCGGTTGGTATGCTCTTCCCAGATTTGCGTCGTGGAGGCGACGTTTGATTGGCGCCGTGGAGGCGACGCCGCGGGGCTCACCTGCTCTGAATGGGGGGGGCGCCAGGGGGAGGGGGCGTCAGGAAAGCTCCATTCTAAAATAACCTATTGAGAACGGTTAGTGGCGAGTCTGGGATGATGGTGCAAGACCCCTGGAGAAGGCTGGTCGTCGAACCTTCTGGACGCTCGACAGCATGGAAGCGCCGAGGGGAGGGGCGAGGCCTCAGGGTACTTAACGCAGCGTCGACTGCGCCCACGCCGGACGATGTTTCAATGCCTCTGCTAAAAGATCACTTCAAAAACCTTATTTCCAAATTTTTCAGAAAAGCCGCTGACTCGGAAAACACTCTCATTTCCGAGGTCGCTTCATACGAACCCGACCAACGGGCGAAGTATAAGCGACCGAAACAATTCCTGGAGTAAGAGAAATTTGAAACAGCGAAATGAGACCTGACATATAAGCTTTGAATTTCAGCACACGCAATGCGCGCCAGTTGGCTAAAATCTAACTGATCTGATTTTTCTTTTTCATGTTGCAGGATTGGCCATAGATGCGATTGTCTTCCAGGCGAAAACCGGCTCGGCGTCACGCCATGTAATAACTGGGTTTAGAATGGACTCAGCGTCCGACAGCATCGCACCACGCGTTGCTCACCTGCGTTAGAGCAGTGGCACTGGGCTATAGGCCTAGGGTCGGTCGCGGGGTTTTCGCGGATAGGGAAAGAAAAAGGTTGCCGGAGATTTTTTTCAATGTTTGTAAATTTAACTAGTTTTTTGCGTAAATATATGTAATTATTTTCTCTCAGAAACAGTTGTCTGTGTTCTTGAATTCCAGTATATCACGCACTACACCATGTTAATGCAGAATTCGTGAAGACTGTTTACATTAATGCAATACTAGCGCACCCGTGCGAGAACTCTCGCATGTTAAACCCCACCCTCTTCACTATTTTTGCATTTCCACATTACGCCTGTGATATGTATTTTCCTTCAAGACCCTGCGATCCTCCGTCACTTGTTTTATATGCCTCCTTGTAATTGAAAACAACACAATACACCCTTGTCAATACAAATTACTCCTTTTTAACGTTATTACTGAGCAGAGAGACATATCAGTGTAATTCAATCGCATAGAATATAAAGTAATTAGTTTAATTTCACATACAGTAGCAGATTCAGGTTGTGAACAGGAAGAGTAGAATCGAGAAGCGGCGAACCAGCGAAAATGTAATAGAACGTTCAAAAAGGATCTCATCCTGTAAATTTCGGTGTGAGAAACGTTTCTTTGATGCCTTTCGCCTCAAAATTTTAGTTCTTAAGGCCCTAAAACGCTTCGTTTAGGAGTTATTTAATTATATGGATTAAAATATTCGGCCGAGTGTTGCTGGTTGCGTTTGGCATGAATATTTAGATGCTTTTTTTCTTCAACAAATCCTTTATATCTTTTAGTGAAAGTGCAATTCGTCACATCTCCGCAACATTCTCTTTCTGTAGACGCCTTATTTATAAAGATAGGTTGCGTGTGAGAGTCGAAAAAGGTATCTATACCACTGAAATACTATAGGTGACGATTTAATTTATTGTAGTGTTATTCCAAAAAACTTTATTTGTTTATGAGCGATGTGCGTGCTACATTTTGAACTATTTTGTATTTTCTTCAGTAGCATTTTTGAAGTTGTACAGCACTAACTAGTGGTGTGCAGCAGCAAAAATGTGCTCTGGAAGTGACCCGGCATAGTTTGGCGCCTTCATCTAATCTAAGCGGCTCGATGTTAAGTAATTGGGCAATACGCTTCAATATGCCCCCTCCCCATTTATAAAGAGACTTGCACTCGTTCGGTATTTTTTACAGTTTTACCCACCCGGGTGAGTACAAGCCCAGCGTTAATGGTCACAATCTGCCGTTACAACCATCACCAACGAAACCTTCGATTTCACATTTTCTTTAAAATATCGGTTTTGTAGGTGAAATCGGTTTTGTTTCACTGAAAAAAAAAATTATGTATTTTGAACAGTTTTGTTCAATCTGCGAAGGTAAAAGCTGATGCGATACGCACGAGACACTATAAATTCGGACGGGTTCAACCGTACCTCCTAAGTGCAGCTACACATGGGACACGGTGTTCGGTTCCACGTTTGTGGGCGCCTTAGGGATACATTTAAACATTAACGATCACAAATCCGTACAGGGGAAATAGTTACGTATTCATAACGTAAATGAAAAATAGTGCTACAACAGCATGTACCTTCTCGCATTATTTTTGAATTTGCAATTTTCGAAAATTCATAGAGTTCAACGGGTAAGGAACTGCGCCATTCTGAGCGTTCCTTGTTCTGTCAATACAATTGAAGGAAAAATTGGAGAAGGTTTTGGAAAAAGGTTTTTTATAATTTGAATGCATTTGTAGCAGAAATCGCACGAAAAAATACTAAAAAATTGCAGCCTACATGACCATTTTTAAAGATCTCGTGTATTAGAACGGATTTTGTTTCAGAAAAAAGTGTCTTGTATTCAAATTTGTTGTTTTGCAATGTCACATTTTGACAGTTTTCGAAAGTACAAAGAATTCACCGGAAATGGGGCTAACCTCCCTTTTTAACCATTATTTGATACATACGAGGAGAACATTTTCAGAACAAAATTGGAGTCGTTTCTGAGAAAATAACTGTTTAAAAATCGCTTACGTTTCACGCAAAATTACACGAAAACTACTCATATTTTCGAAAAATTGTACATGACAATATTCAAGACCTGTCTTTAAAGAACAGATTTTATCAAACACAAAATATCTATCTTAAATATTGTAATTGCAGGAAGAAGCCGAAAAAATATTTAACCTTCGCAATTTTCGAAAATACAGATATCAACGAAAATGATATCTCTACCATTCTTTTAAGCGTCCTTTACGTCATCAAAGGACAAAGTTTGAGACAGAAATTCGAAGTAATTTTTAAGAAAATTATGAAAATGTAATTGAGGATTCATGTAAATTACTCCCAAAATTTAAAATATTCGTTTCAAACTCGCGGGACTTCGAGTTTTGTTAAATTGAGAGGGAAATATCAATTTTGAGAGAAAACCAGTCGAACGCTTTAGGTGCTAGTGTTGACCAGACAGACAGACGTTTTGGCGTCAATCGACTTTTCAATATCAAGACCCACATAACTAGGATTCTGACCAATGGCGTAGAGTGGGTGTCAGTCGCCAAGGCGGGGGAGGAATATTTCGCCACCGTCTTATGCAAGTATTTCAATTTTAAAGACTGATTCAAAATAACTTCTAATAAATTTAAAAAAAAATACAACTTACTTTGCTGAAACGTATTTGTTCTAAATATTTTATTTTAATAAATTCAATATTGAAAAAGGTAGCACATAGTCAAACATACAACTACATACATAAAAAACATAAATAAAATATTGAATTTATATACGGGAATGTATATAAGGGGGCTAATCGTACTGTCATCTAATTTGCAGGTATTAAAATACAATATTGAACACTATTCTTTATACGGTGGTCTTTCTCTCTGAATATTAGTCATAAAATTTAAACACCAAATAAAATGCGGGGAATTCCTACAAGTCAGTTCAGAGGGTGTTGCCAGTCGCTACAATTAGCAAGATGTCATTATTGTACATTTATTTAAAGAAGTCGTCACAGAATAAGTAATGCCATGCTCATTTCACGCGGTCCGAATCGTAGGCGCGACAAAAATATGAAATATTAAAATTTTTACAATATATTATTATTGTTTATTGTGAAATTTTGCAGCCCTCAAAAAGTGCCGCCCAAGGCGGCCGGCCCCTTCCGCCCCCACTACGCAACGCCACTGATTCTGACTACACCAAGTGTTGGAGTAATTTACTATTTATAAAAACAAGTTTTATCCACTCTTTTGGAGGGCCTGGCAATAAGTTTTTCTATCGAATATTAGCCGTTTTCCCCTGTTACAATACTTTCTCTTCTTACGAAGTAAAGACGCGAAAGACTGGGAGCGGTAGCTCAGTGCATCAACTGATGTCAAACTGCTGTCACTGCAGCGCCTCTGACCGGGAGGTCCTGGGTTCGAATCCTGACGGCGGCAGGATTTTCGACACTAGCTTTTCAGCTAGGTCGAATTCAGTCGCTGTCAGGAGGAGAATTCTCGCGGACGACTGCTCTGATCAGTAGTTTTCCGTGGTTTCTCCGATCACCCCCAAGGGAATGCCGGAGCAGTACCCTAACATACGGACCGCGCGCAATCTGTCCTTCCTCTTCCTTGTCCTATCCTCTCCCCTTACACACACACACACACACACACACTAATATTCACTACACTACCACATACTCCGGGAGACTGGTCGGGAGCTTAGAGCTTGTCCCGGCTGGGGCGGTGCCCCGCTGGTGGGAGAGTGTTGGCTAGGGGGAAACCCCATTAGCCGACGGTAGGTCGGCGCCGGATCTCGCCATCCAGTGGGGGAAGATCACCGCCATCTCCCGAGAAACAACATACGCTACACTGACGGGACTAATGACCAAAGCAGTTGACGCGCCCGGAAACACGAAAAAATCAATCAATCAATAAAAAGACGCGAAAGAAAACTGAAAGGCTTCATGCAGTACAATGACATCCGATGAGACATCCGACGAGGTGATTTAAGTCATAAAGTACGTTTGTTTCAACAAACTACGAAGTAGTTTTTCATCTGAAGAAGGTCCCGTGAACTCTGATCATTGAACATATTTCGAGGGTATCTACTGAGAATCGTGGTGGAAACAGGACGTTTCAGCTATGGAGATAGCTAGAAAAGAAATGCATGAAGAATGCATGAAGCGGTCATCGTGTTTATTGACCACTTTATCTTTTGGTGTCGAGTTATTTTAAAATGACCCCAGTCCTTCGATCTTATTTGGAACCTTATTCATCAATGTCTTAAGAAGCAAACACGGAAGCGTTCTCTAAGCTTAATTTTACAAAACATAACATACAAAACATCTGCTAGAGTTCTCTATGTTGGGCCCAAATTTCGGATAAGAACATAGGAAGCTCATAGGAAAGTGTTATTTGGAAACACGGTGGGATACTCTAAACACGTAGTTCTTAGACTTTAAACGTTGTTATGCTCTAAAAACTATGTACATCTTTGATACAGGCAGTTTTTTTGTGAAATTTTCTGAACTTCAAGAAACAGTTTTTGGAAGATTTTGATGGAATAAAATTTGTGCAATAATTTTCATTTAAGTCAGAATTTGATAGTTAGGTATGAGCTAATTTATTTCTATTAGGAAAATCAAAAAAACCTTAAATAATGATTTTTTCAATTTGTTGTAAATCAAAACTTGAAAATCAGAGAAACAGTACATGACAGAAACCTATTGAAGCGTTGTCGGATTAGAAATTTAATATAACAAAAAGGCACTAAATTAAAAGGCACTTTTAAGCATTACTCAAGAAACCACGTTTACTGTAAACAAGGCTAATGTGTTGACGTGAAATTATGTAAAGTCATTTTTACTATATGACGAAGCAAGAATTCTTACCAATGACGAGGGATACTAATTTTGTTTAACGTTCGGTCTATACTCTTGACTGTAACTATACCACCTCGTCAAAATATTATAAAAAATATTGAAGCCTTGACGTTTTCATGACATCGCACTTTCTAAGCATCAACTTTCCACTTGTGTAATATGTTATTTTTCGAAGTACTTTTTAAGAAAATCAAGGAAGTAACACATCGCTTAACGGCTCATGAGTGCAGGGGAATCTCACTCGATATAAACTCGTGGACAGTCCATATCTGCGCATTCCGCCCTGAGGATGGTCCCGGAATGGCGGTCGAAACGTTGACACTTGAGATAGGACACGGCATCTCCCGAACAGCCCAGTAGTTATTTATATTATTTTTGTTTTATTAATTTTCGAAACTAGTAAATTAAATTGCAGATACGAGGATATTATCAATGTTTTGCCTACGCTTCCAATAGATGCAATTTGATTGTGTTGTATCATCGGGTATCTAGTAACGGGTATCTAGTAAGTGATGAACACTAGTCACATCTCTCCATGTTTGCCTACCTACCTGCATATACTGTGTAGATACTGTGTAATCTACGAGGCACGTACGGCAATTTTAGCTACACATAGATTTTTAAATTGCGTTTCATATCTTTCTCAGAAATCCTCACTTCTCTCCGAACATTTGAAAGATATTTCTCACAAATTCTCAAGATACATTTTCTGTAAATCCCCTCAAGTACTTTCCTCTACATTTTTCATGCACTTTTGCCTCCTGTCTACTTTGAATCTTTATATCATCTGGTCCCTATTTGTAAATATTCGAAAGGGAGAATGGTTTTTACCAACGATTGTAACCAAGATTGCAATTCAGTGAAGTGTCATGGAATATGACACAATTGTAATAAACGATGCATGAATGAGTATCGGAAGTTCAGTATGGGTCTTAACTCACTTCGGACTAAGGCGTGTACTCTCATCATTGAGTTCTCAGACCGATGGCTCAGCCGTCACTGTTTTATCGGTGTTTATACGCCTTGAGTGGGCCATTTCTGTCATTTCAAACGGTTCCCGACTTTCCCCGAGTCCCAGCCGAACATGGAACTATCCTTTGGAGGGGAACTCAGCGTAGTTATCGCAACGAAAGTAACGCTGGCTGATTACGAAAATGTTTGGAAAAACGATTTTCACAGTGTTGCGTATTTTCCATTTAAGAGAGATGTGGAGGATCTGAATACATTTTACTTTCAATATTTGATTTTTGCAAGATGAAAAGTTTGTTGAATTAATGCAACTGCAAAATTATATATTGTTCACAAAGTGAATATTATGTGGTAGTTTGTTTAGGAAGGTATTTTATTACCACTATCCCCACTTTCTTCTTCGTGATATTGAGACTTATTCCTGGGGTAAGCCAAAGACGTTTGAACAATTATTTAAATAGGTTGGGTAAAAATTTTAAAAAATACAAGCTCGAAATAAAAGAGGAGATTTATAATGAGGACACCTGTGCATATCACATGATCATTATGAGGTTCACTGATATATACACTGTGTAAAATTACAACAAAAAATGAATTTGTGAAGGGGAGCTTGATTGTTTAGGAACCGCTAACGGCAACATTCCAAACACCATGTTCGTTTCTAGCACCTGCTCGAATTCAGCCCCTCATTAAAGAATGCTAACAGTCAGTTATTCTGGTCGCAACTTGATTGCTAATTGACAGATGCGTCAGTGATTCTGCGCGCGTCAACTGGTAATGTCATTAGTCCCGTGTGATGTATGGTTTCATCGCGGGTGATGGCAGTGATCTTCCCCCGCTGAATGGCGAGATCTGATGCCGACAGACGTCGCCTTCCGGCATCTCCCACCAGTGTGGCACTTTTCCAGCCGGAACAAGCTCTATGCTCCCGACTAGTCTCACAAGGGTTGAAATATAGTGCATGTGCAAGTAAGTTGAGTATGTGTAAATAAGAGGTAATGATAAGAGAAGGAAGAAGAAGGAAAGATTGATTTTTTCGTGTTTCCAGGCGCGTCAACTGCTTTGGTCATTAGTCCCGTTAGTGTTGTGAATTTTTTTCCTCGGGAGATGATGGTCATCTTTCCACGCTAGATGGCGAGATCCGGCGCCGACCTACCGTCAGCTAGTGGGGTTTTTCCCTAACCAGGACTCTCCCACCAGCGGGGTACCGCCCCAGCCGAGACAAGCTCTAAGCTCCTGACCGGTCTCCCGGAAAGTGTGGTAGTGTAGTGCATGTTAGTGTAAGTGTGTGTGAAAGGGGAGAGGATAGGACAAGGAAGAGGAAGGACAGATCGCGCGCGGTCCGGGGCCCGTTTGGTAGAGTACTGCTTTGGCATTCGACTGGTATTGATCGAAGAAATCACGAAAAACTACCGATCAGAGCAGGCGGCTGAATTCGACCCCGCTGCCTAGCTGAGTCGAAAACTCTGCTCCGTCTGGATTCGATCTCTAGGTCCTCCCGGTCAGGAATACCGCAGTGATCTAAGTTGTTGTCCTGAGCAGTTTTCCCGGCAGTAGTCAATAGTTTTCCGTGTTTTTTAATCAACAACAAACGAATGCCGCAGCAGAACCCTAACATGCGGATTACGGACCGCGTGAGATCTTTCCTTCCCCTTATACACAAACGTCCCCCCCCCATATACCCACCCTATCCTCTCCCCTGATATCCCACCCCACACACACATACATCCCCACCAACACACACATACGACACACGTCGGAAGACCAGTTGGGATCTTCGATCTTGGACAGTGGCCGATTTTCGGTGTCGATGTCGGTGCCGGATTTATCACACTAGTGGCAGAGGGATACCGCCGCTACCAGAGATTCAATGCACAGCACACCACCGAGATCAATGACTCCGGAAAGAAAATAAACTGTAACCACAGCGCCTGCAACCATCCCTTACCTGCGTGACACACGATGCTCCCACAGGTCCGCTGGCCGCTTGGTCCGCCGGCGGCTTCTCCCCCTGGGCGCTGTCCACGGCCACCTTCACCTCCTCCACGCGGGCGTCGGTCTGCAGGGGGCGTGGCGGCGGCGGGCGCAGCAGCAGCTGGCAGGCGGCGGCGGCGGCGCCCAGCCCGGCGAACGCCAGTTTGGCCACCCTGGCGCCGGCCGCCGCCTGCAGCTTCTGCGCCGCCAGCGGCAGCGCCAGGCTGCCCGCGCCGATGGCGCACTGCGCCACCGCCATCGCCACCGTGCGCCGCACGCGGAAGTGCTCGTTGAACGACGCCAGGCTGGCGCTCAGCACCAAGCCGAAGCCCGCGCCTGCGCCCACCAACAATTCCATTGCAGGGGACATGTTTTGAGGATGGGTCATTAGGAATTGCACTGCCTTAGGGACAGGGTGGGAGGGAATGATCTCACACGGTCATGGTAGTCGTTATGCTACCATGCGCCGCATGCGGATGTACTCGTTGAACGACCATGTGCTCGTTAAACAACGTCAGGGTGGCGCTCAGCGCCAAGCCGAAGCCCGCGCTTGCGCCCACCAACAATTCCATTGCAGAGGATATATTTTGAACATGGATTATTGATAACACAACCCTAGGAATAGGATGGGAAGGAATGAACGCGCAGGGTCCGAGCAGATCAACCAGCCTTATGGAAGAGGTTGGGCAGAAATGGGAAGAAAACATGGCGTAGTCGTTATGTCACCATGCGTCGCATGCGCAAGTGCTCGTTGAACGACTTTGTGCTCGTTGAACGACCACGTGCTCGTTAAACGACGTCAGGGTGTGCGCTCAGTACCAAGCCGAAGCCCTAGTCTGCGCTCAGATACAATTCCATTGCAGGGGATATGTTTTGACGATGGATCGTTGGTAATACAACCTTAGGGATAGGATGGGAAGGAATGATTGCACAGGGTCCGAACACGTGGCCCATACAGACCACCAATCTTCCTCGTACGTATACTAATTCTTCCTCGTACGTAAACTCATCCTTTCTCGTACAATTTTTTTTCTGACGCAACGGGTACTGCGAAATACTGTGATGTTTTTGTCAACATCTAATGCATTTTTGTCCTGAATGTAACATTTTTCGCAATTCTTATTTCAAAGGTAATTACCAAAGACTATAATGCACTAAAATATCGACTAACTATACCAGTAGAAATATTAATAATGTGCTATAATGCTATCCCAAACGCAGAAAGGTTACTACTTTTTTTCAATAAGCTAATCCTACCATATCATACATGGCCTGTTTTCCTCTTGTGACGATTTTTTAATAACAAGCTGCCAACTGAAACACACCGAACAAAGTAAATTCAATCTAAACCTATTTTTTCCTTATTAAAAGTACGATATTGTCAGAATGCGTTCTGTTTACCTAACCATGTCATTGCACAAACACAGGACAGTACGATATTCGAATTTTGACCTGACACCCACGTTTTCTGTCATAGCACGATGATAGATAAATCATCGATAAGAGCAACCAGTTTACAATTCTTATCCAGACAGTGATGGGCCCCGACTCAGCCAGTCAGACAGACGACGACGAAACTGTGCAACCATCGACCCACAAGCCTACAGTCTATCGGATTACGAAGCGTCAATTGCGGCTTTATAACTACACACGCCAATCCAGAATGTGTCCAGGGGTCTTGACAGACAGTGAATACATTTTTACCTCCGAACGTGTTTGTCTATTTATTAATTTGTTTATTTATTAATTTGTTTATTTATTTAACGCCAATAACAGTTAAACCTGCGTGTGATTTATTATGGGGAAAAGTGTATTATTTGCGTGTAACGTACTCGTATCTTAAATTCTGGGATCTCTACCCTAAAGCACATACAAGTTGAATTACGATTACAGCGTAATTTAACTTGAGCGTTTTTTAAATTAAAAAAATGGAAATGGGAATTGTATACAAACATTTATATAGCAGAAAAGATTTTACTTGAGACTTAAGCTTGTGAATCGATTGAAATCGTGCAATGTCATCTGACAATGTCGTATAAAACGTCATCTGACAATGTGTTTGGCAGTGTGCCTGGTCTTGTGGTGGGACTGGGCATCGGTCCGGTGGCGTAAGCTTAGCGCAAGGCGCGCGGAGTGGGACGGAGAAAAGAACTGCGTGTGTGCTGGATCCCAAGGCGGGCACGTACCTTGCACGGCGCCGTACGTGAGGACGAGCTGCAGCGTGGAGGCGGCGAAGGCGGCCGAGAAGGAGCCGGCGAAGTAGACGAGGCCGCCGGCCACGCCCACCTGGCGGAAGGAGAAGCGGCGGTACAGCGCCGGGCACAGCAGCCCTGCGACACACCGCGCCGCGTTGCACTCGCCGACGTGGCGTCATGGAAGCGGGATTCATCCGTTTTAATATTAGAGGTTTTGCAAGTACTTTCCTCTTCAGCCTCTCTCCTACCTCTCTCGCTCACCCCTTCATATTCTACCTTTCCCTTCCTACAATTCCCCCCCTTCTCTCCGTATCTACTCCATCCTTACCTCTCCTCCAACTTCTTTACCTCTCCTTTTCTCCCCCCATTTCCCTCCTTTCATCTCCCGCATCCATCACTCCCTCTCTACGTCTCCAACTACAACAACAATAAATAAATAAATAAATAAATAAATAAATAAAAATAATTAACAATAGTTATCAGTCAGAGTCAAAGAGATGGCGAGAGTTGCCACATCTTTCGTGAAAAATGAGATCATTTGATCTACAAAGCTTGAAGTCATTTTGTTTTTTCTGTTTCGATATTTGTTATTCAGATTACACAAAGAACAAACCAGAAATGGGAAGACAAAAAGAGAAGAGGCTGATGATGGAGGCAATTATAGCTCCTTCATTTCCAGGGCTCGTTTCCAGCACATCGGCGAACATGATTCCAAAGCACGGGAGAGCGCCCCAGAATGCCATCTGCAAAGCAAGGAACTCAGTATAAAATGTCATTTTCGAGGGAGACTACAAGCTGCACCTGCGACGTTATTATACACATTTTTATTGTTTATATTTATCAACACTAAGACGAATTCAAAGTGTATGAAAGTCTAAATGTGGCCATGCCTTCCTAATAAAGAGAAACGATCAGATGTTTCCAAAATTATGTCCAATCCCTGTACTCGTAAACGCACCTTAAATATGTATTAATCGCATCTTTTTAACATTTAAAAAAGTTATATTATTTTTTTATCAGAAAATTAAATGAAATCCTATTTTTTATTACAATATTCAAAATTTTAAATATATCTTAATGTTTTACTTGAATCATCTCAGTTTCATATGCAAACTGTAATTTAACCGAGTAGGTACTCTTAGAAGCAGATGTAAATCTATAAAAGCACACCTGAGTTTTAGGTAAACCAACATGTTATTTCCAGTTCATCTGTTCTTTATAAGTAGGGTTCAGAATTTTAGTTGCTAAAAACAGGAAAATATTTTTTTATGTGTTTGAAAAAGAGAAAAATATGCAATAATAAATATGCATAGTGATCTATGAAAATATAATAACCAAGATACGGAGAGAAGTATTGAGGTAGAACGTAATGTCATCCTCTTTGTCACTCTACACATTGCACACGTCTGTGCAATCTGAGGAAGTTTGGGACCTGCTCGTGTTATGAATACGTATGTTATCGTTCCGAGTGTCATTGCCTGAATCAACAGTAGTGTCATAAATTGCCCCCAGGCGTGTTGACACGTCGTGATTCGAATTTACTCCACTGAATCCGGAGTAGTCCCACAATAACATGTGATTTGGGTCTAATCATTGCTTTCCAAACTCACCCGTCTTTCACCATATGTCCAAAAACTTAAGTATTAAACTTGAAAATACTGAAAATATTCATTTAGTTATATAAAATTGAACGAAATATGTAATAATATTGTTTCGACGAAAATATTTATTTTTATGCAAATTAATCAAAATATTTATTTTTAGGTGATGTGCAAGTTGGTACAAGGGAACTATCGGGCACTACTTGAATTTCCACTTAAGTTTAAACGGTCAAATTAACGGGGAAAATCTATTTACCTAGAAGTCCGAACCCTATTTATAAGTACTCACTTTACTCATTGCGACGGCGACTACGATCAACCAACTCCAGCCACCTTCAGAAACCACTTCTTCCTCTTCTTGGATGTCGCACTCCATTTGCTTCTCATTTTTTTCAACCTGAGCCAGAGAAAATTAAGTCAAAATATATCAAGTAAAACAATGCATAAAAAACTGGTACCACGGTTAAAAAGCACGTAGAAATGTTTAATTTTTATTTTCTTGTGTTGATGTAGGGAAGTAACCAAATTGATGCTTAAAGTTTTGGATAATATTAGAGTTAAATAAGTAAATAATATAATAAATAAATTCCACATTCAATACTTAGCAGTCGATACCGGAAAAAAATAAATAAAAACCACAATAATATTGCGATTTCTTCCTACAAAGTAAGTTATCAAGTATTTTTATATGAAGTCAAGACTTATTTTTAAATGTCATCTACTTAAGTTCAAATATCTTTTCAATGTTTTATGTTGTGATAAGATTAAAGGTACGCAGTCACACTGAAGAAAATAAATATATTGATATTAAATAATTTTGCATAATTATTTCTTTAGAGTGAATTATTTCTTGTTAATAGAGTTTGATTGCGTAACAGGCTTTTCATTATCAATCATTATGTGAATTTAGCTTTGGTGTTAATTGAAGCTATATCCCTGGCTGGTAACGTATTAGATCGAGGCGAGCAAGAAAAGTGAAAATTTCGGAGAAACGCTTCCCAAATTCATTAATTTTTGGTTCATTTTGGATCTGTCCTGTAATATTAAACCTCTGATACCTTTCATTGAATATTATGTTTTGAGCAGTGTAAAAACGAGTGTTGACAATCTCTAAAACCACGGTCTTTTCCCCCCAAGGACAACCCTTGTCGTTCGCAGCAATCGGACTTGATATGTTTCTTTCAAACTGCAAAACGTTATGTTAAGGTAATTTTATTCATCAATTTTCCTTGAATTATCCCGAGAAAAAGGAAAAGTAATGTTTGTGTGCAATAATAACAAAAACATTTTTTGAAGTTATTTTGAATAATGCAGGGTTGACAATGATTATTATAAACTCAAAATGAAATTCAAGATCTGAGTTGAGTAGTTGTTTGGTATGTTCTTCTTATCTGACATAAGTGAAAAAAACATGTTACGTTGGATTCTTAAGAGCTTGACCAATGTCGACTCTATCGACCATGTAGAGCTGCAAATTATTGAAATGAATATAGTTTCCAACAGTCTCACTACTTTTAGCTTCTAGATTTTGAAATTCAGGCCCACAGCAGAAACAACAAACCGGCGCGTTCTCATTGAAATTCCCAGGAGGTGATTGACACTGAAAAGAGTCATGAATTGGTGGTAATGAACGCGAGTTCTTTCCAAGGCGTGCTTCGTTGAGGTCAAATTCGCCAACGCAGTACCCGTTACGACCCACTGAAGCTCTTGAATATTGATTTGCTGAGTCTTAACAGCAGATAGTTGGCTTTTGTCACCAAGAGAAGAATAATTCAAATATTCATTTTTAAGAAATATTATTTACCCATATAATCCTTTGATTAAAAGTTAGTTTATTTCGAGTGCAATTAAAAGTGAGATGAAAATAAGCAACGCAGGCTCTTTCAAATTCGGTATTTACGGCCAGTTTGTTTACATCCATTCACACGTATACATATTTTTATCTGATTTTCTTCATAATTTGTAGCAATATTTACAATGTAACTTTCAGAGATGATATTATAAAAATATAAATCACTCGTGAAAAGTCTCCCTATTTTCTAACGGCGCGCAGGTAGTTAGAGTATAGCTTTTCAGCTACGTCGAATTCAGTCGCTGGCTAGAGGAGAATTCTAGCGGCCGGCTGCTCTGATCGGTAGTTTTCCGTGGTTTCTCCGATCAACACCAGGCGAATGCCGGAGCAGTACCCTACGAAGCGGGCCACGGACCGCGCGCGATCTGTCCTTCCTCTTCCTTGTCCTATCCTCTCCCCTTACACATACACTTACACTAACATGCACTACACTACCACATATTCCGGGAGACCGGTCGGGAACTTAGAGCTTGTCCCTGCTGAGGCGGTGCCCCGACTGGTTAGGGGGGAAACCCCACTAGCCGACGGTAGGTCGGCGCCGGATCTCGCCATCCAGCGGGGGAAGATCACCGCCAACTCCCGCGAAAAAAACATGCACGACACTAACGGGAATAATGACCAAAGCAATTGAAGCGCCCGCGAACACGAAAAAATCAATCAATCAATCATGTAGTTAGAGTAGGAGGCACTTAATACTTGGCGCTGTACTAATTTGACTATCGGAAGAAAACATTTAGTAGAGCGGTGCAGTCTTCGGTGATTATTAACTGCGGTAAAACCTTTCAAAACTCGCGTACTGGTCTGAACCTATCATAAAATTGCTGTTAGGCATTCTTGATAGGAGAGAGACTAGACTACTCCAAATTCCAATCTAATCTTGTTCTCAGCACTTCACCTACTTCAACGCTCTGGATCCCAAATTACCATACCCTTATTGCCATGTGAGAAGTGTTCATAGTTTTGTGAGTTACCAAAAACTCGGGAAAAATATAAAAACAATTGAAGTGTTTATATTTTGATTGAAACATTCAAATACTTGTATCTAATTGGCATTTTTGGTCGATTGTCATTAAACGGATAAGCGCTACAAAATATATACATTGTAACGTAAGTTTTAAACGTTCTTTGATTTTAAGCTTGAAAAAGACAAGTTAAGCTTGTGAAAAGATACAAGGTAGCACGTGCGCACTAAAGAACTATTGATTTACCGCTTGTTGATTTCAAGCCGTAGCTGAGAGCATTGTGGGCAAATCCCCAGACTCCCTCAGTGAAAGCAACTCCTGCAGTTGTAATATGTCGTGAATTATATTAGGACCATTCCCACATTCGAATCTTTTCTCCCGCAGGTGGGATTGGGGCTGAAAAGTTGTGTCGTGGTATATAAAATTCGTGGGGGGGGATTCAATTATCCCGCGTGGATGCCCAGATATCACGCAATACTCACGTCGTAAGTGCTAAGATGAACGCAGTAAGGAGATAGGTTGGGGTTCGGGGCCTGGTTCTATACTTCCACATCATTAGTGCTAAGGTGAGCGCAGTGAGGAGCCAGGTCGGGGCCCGCCTGGTTCTCTACTCACACGTTGTTAGTGCTAGGTGAACACAGTAGGAGACGGTTTGGGGGCTCCTCTCCGCCTGGTTCTCTGCTCCCACGTCGTTAGTGCTAGGTGAGCACAAAGGGGGGGCTCCGAGCCGCCTAGATTTATACTCCCACGTCGTTAGTGCTAAGGTGAGGACAGTAAGGAGACGGGTTTGGGGCTCCGAGCCACCTAATTCTATATTTCCACGTCGTTCATGTTAAGGTGAGCACAGTAAGGAGACGAGTTGGGGACTCCAAGTCGCTCGTTTCTCGCGCAGTCAGCCTACCAGTATAGCCTTGACTTCGTCGTGGCAGTGATGGAGACACATGAATAATTGAGGAGGAATCCATTCAGGAACATTGTGAGTAATTCTTAATTTGATTCCTGTACTAACCGAGTTGTACAGGAGCAGTTGTTGTACAGAGTACCAAGTTGGTAGCTCTGAGCGGTCAGGGTGGCTCCATTCGGGCTCAAATGGGGAGACATTCCTGAGGACTGTTTCGTTCCAGCGTATCCAGATGTCAACCTGACGGTGGCTCAACGCAACCTGAAGAAAGTTAGAAGGAGGACAATGAGGCGAGTAAAATCCGTCCCTCCCCGATATTAAACTAAATGTAACCGGAATTGCATGGTGCCAAACTATTCAAGAGGAGTTTTTTTTATTGCGGTATATAGGTTGCAACCATAGTCCCACAGTGCTTCTGGAGAATCACTGCATATACGGTGTTTTTCGGAATCCTCACACTTCTCGGAGATTCTCTTGACTGGAGGGGGGGGGGCAATCGACGATAGGTGACCAGTCGGCTTTATGGGTGGAGAATGGGGACATGATATTGAGATGATCCATGACATCGCAATGACCTTTAATTTATAAAATAAATAGAAAAAAGACAGCAATTCGTCTAGTTAGGAGAAACGAAGCGAAATGTAACATTTAAGTGATATACATGATTTATTCCAATTATATTTTATAATAAAGTGTCATTTAATTTAAATCTAAATTATATTTAATAATGGAACATTATTACAATATAACAAAGGGGATTAGTGCTATGTAATAGCAAAAGGGGACAGCATAGCATTGAAACACAATGGTAACAAAAAACGATCAGAGATGTGTTATTGAGGACACAAAAACTAGCAGAGGATTCTGAATCGTGAGCAAGTAAAGATGTGGAGGAAAGGAAGTTAGTTGACGCTATGAGAGATGTGTGTAGAAATCGCAATAGATCGGAATTGGTGCTGAACCTAGATACGAACAATTTGTGGCATCTAAATTGAATTGAATTTAAGAAATATTTTTAACAGAGTGATAAATATTTAACCAGATAGTTGTCGAAAATTATAGAAATGGAACATTAATTTGTGGTGTTTAAGAAAAAGAACGTTTGGAGTGGCAACCAAAGAAATAAGTGTTCGATTATACAGGACGGCGGCCAAGTGAAGGAACGCCGACAGGAAAATAATAAGTAATTAATAAATTAATTACATATTAAATGTACAAGGTCGATTACATTGGATGTTAAGACTTATTAAAACAATTGAGTAAAGAATGAATTAAAAATGACCATGATGAAAATATTCTAAATTAAACGTGTGTTCATGAGGATGTTTGTAAATATGCGTATGAATGTAATAATTGAGTTATGTATATAAATTTTCTGTGTTTAATGTCAATATAAAAATTGTAAAAATTAAAAATTAGTTAACTTTGCTCTATAATAATACGATTTTACGTGCTTTTATTTCGAAGTATTAATGTTTCATGAGATCTAGCCACCAATATTAATTTTCCCTATTCTAAGTAAATTTATCAGCCGAATTGTCGTATGAGCGGTTGATTTTTAGAACCACTATTTCAAGAAAGTAGCGAAAAGAAGCCCTGAAAACGTGTAAGAATAGCGCATCCGACGTAGTGAGTATTGTTGGAAATAGAATTTAAAACCGATATCGTAGGCTTTCGCGGCCAGAGTCATGATGTGGGCTGGCCGGGTGATGCCGCGTCGAAGGCTGGGGTGCCGACGTTTCGACCGACATATCGCGGTCCTCTTCAGGGCTCTACTGCCTGAAGAGGCCTGAAGAGGATCGGGATATGTCGGTCGAAAGGTCGGCACCCCAGCCATCGACGGAGCGTCACCCGAACAGCTCAGATCAATTTAAAACTGAGCTAGTTAAAATGATAAATATCCATTCGAATAGGGACACCCTCAAGGTATAGTTTTATTTAATGTAAATAACTGTTGTAAATCGATACTAAAAGTGATATTTCAATGTGAACGGGAGGACCCCGCGCTGTAAGGGGCCCATATTCTAGGGTGTTGCACCGGTATTCGTCTGAAAGCCATCAAAGAATACTCGAAAATCACTAATTAGAACGGTCAGCCAACGAATTTGATGCCAACTGGCTCCACAAACAAACCGATGTTAAACTTAACAGGTAAATTTCCGGCACCTGGAAGAAAGAATCTAAAGCATCGAAAGGAGGCAAGAATCTAAAACACTTGAAGCATCGATTGATTGATTGATTGATTTTTTCGTGTTTCCGGGCACGTCAACTGCTTTGGTCATTAGTCCCGTTAGTGTAGTGCTTTTTTCTCGGGAGATGGCGGTGATCTTCCCCCGCTGGATGGCGAGATCCGGTGTCGACATACCGCCGGCTAGTGGGGTTTCCCCCTAACCAGGACTCTCCCACCAGCGGGGCACCACCCCAGCCGGACAAGCTCTAACCTCCCGACCGATCTCCCGGAATATGTAGTAGTGTAGTGCATGTTAGTGTAAGTGTGTGTGTGTAAGAGGGGAGGATAGGACAAGGAAGAGGAAGGAGAGATCGCGCGCGGTCCGTAGCCCGTTTGGTAGTGTACTGTTCCGGTATTCGCCTGGTGTTGATCGGAGGAACCATGGAAAACTACCAATCAGAGCAGCCGGCCGCTAGAATCCTCCTCCAGACAGCGACTGAATTCGACCCTCTGAAAAGCTAGTGTCGAAAATCCTGCCGCCGTCAGGACGCGAACCTAGGACTTCCCGGTCATTAAAGCATCGAAATTGCGGTGACTTTTCAAGCGTACAAAAATTCATTGGGGTTCGATGCGAGCTTGGCAACCGGACAGTCGTCTTGCGGTCTCCGTCCCTGTGCTGTCGGTTTGTGAAAAGTTTATTTATCCTGTGCCGCGAGTTGAAATCTGTCAGTGATTATAACTATTTTAAGACAATTCCGTGTGTTAACCCAGTTGCTCCCGCAGTTGTTAAGTTGGCGTTATGAGTTCTTCTGAGTACAGGGGAAACATAACCCCAGTTTCTTCGAATGTTCAACCTGAAAGTGATGAAAAGATGTCTTACGCCAACGTTACATCCACCGATGTGTTCCCCAGCAAAGAACAAGCTGTTGTGCTCGAGTCCCAAGATGGATTAACTCTCAAAGACTACATTACTAAACTTGCAACCATTATAAACGCCAATGACATAAGGTTTGTTTCACGAATATCTAACAGTAGAATATGTGTGTTTTTAAGTAGTACACAAGTGGCAGAAAACCTAACAGCAAATCACAGTACGGAAAACAATAAAGATCGCGTAGTAAGCATAAGACCCCTTATTAATAAACTCAAAAGGGTTATCATCTCAAATGTCTGCCCCATAATACCACATGATGTAATTGCAAAGGATCTCTCCAAAAGAAACATAGAAATTCAATCAAAAATTTCGTTCCTTAAAGCTGGAATACCTGACCCTGGCTTCTCCCATATCATGAGCTTTAGGAGACAAGTATTTATAGCCCCTGAAGATGTAAACAAACTCCCTGAAACAACAACAGTATTCCATGAGGGAACTAATTATAGAATCTTTCTCTCGACTGATGATATGACTTGTTTCCTGTGTAAATCAACCGGGCATCTTGCCAGACAGTGCCCTACTTCACCCCAGTTAACTGAAGAACATGCTCCTAATAAAGTAAACAAATGTCCTATAACCCAATCATCACATCACCCATCCGGATCTGTCGATATGCCTAACATATTCGAAGAACCTATTATTAACAAAAACAATTTACCAACTTTACAAAAAAGACCATTACCTTCAGATTTTTCATCACAATTAGCAACAGAAAATGACAAAAATCAAACTTGTAAAACTGGATCCACAAAATCTAAATTAAAGAAGAAAAAGAAACAAGTGATGACAACTCCATGCATGAAAATGCTCATATCAAGAAAGTAGAAGAGCTTATTGCACCCATTAAAAATACTATCTCTAATAATCCTGAAAAGTTCCCACTTACCTATGAACAGCTGGAAAACTTTCTTGAAAATTCTTTTGGTTCTAACAACCCTATCGTTATAGCTAAAGATTATACTGATAATATTCAATCCATCATTGAAATGCTAAATGAAATTTACCCCTACTAAATGAAAGATCGATCAAAAACAGAATCACAAGAATAATTAATAAATTAAAGAAACATAACCAATTACCAGAAGAGTCAGGATCTGATATGTCTGAATAAAATGATACGTTTCCATAAATTTTATGAATATTCTACAATGGAATGTCAATGGATTCTATTGCAGATTAGAAAGACTACAATTATTATGCATTAAACATAAACCTGAAATCATTTGCATTCAAGAAACCAACTTTAAAGCCAACCATGTAGGTATTATAAAAGGATATAAACCTTTTCATAAAAATCGATCCACATCGAGCATAGCAAGTGGAGGTGTCGCAACTTATGTCAAAGAGCTCTTAACAGTTAAACAACTTGACATCCAATCTAACATCGAGGTTGTAGCTGTGATCATTCAAGATCATAACCCAGTGTGTTTCTGTAACATTTACCTACCTAACAGCCACAACTTTGAAATTAATGAGATCAAAGATATAATCAAACAACTCCCCAAACCTTTTGTCCTACTCGGAGATTTTAATTGCTATAACACCTTATGGGGTTCAAAAACAAATGATTCCAGGGGCAATTCCATTGAAGCACTCATTGAAGAGCTTGATCTAACACTATTAAATAATGGGCAACCAACCCACTTTAATGTAAGCAATGGTAGCCTCAGTGCTATTGATCTCACCTTATGCTCTACTACAATTGCACCAAAATGCAACTGGAACGCCATAGATGATCCGCACGACAGTGATCATTTTCCCATCTTTATTGACATCAGTAGCCCTATTCGCATACCAATTATAACTATGAATCCCCATAAATTGAATTACAACAAAGCTAACTGGTTGAAATACCAAGATCTGATATCCAGGCGGTTGAATGATAATGACATCTTTGAAGATGATGTAAATATTGACAGCATTATCCATAATTTCTCAGAAATAATTTTAAAATGTGCTAATGATTCAATAGAGTCTTGTAAATCTTCAAAAAGGACAAAATCGGTCCCATGGTGGAATGAAAATGCAGAGAAGCAATAAAACGATCCAAGCATGCATTTAATAGATACAAAAAAACATGGTACTGTAGAAAATAAAATTGAATACAAAAAAATGAGAGCTGCTGCAAGGACAGTGAAAGAAAGCAAAATCTCATCCTGGGTCAACTTTGTCTCCAAAATTACCAAAGATCATGATATCAAAAAATCATGGAAAAAAATAATGCAATCAAAGGTATAAAAAGATCCAATCAAATTAATTTTCTTCAGTCTACAGATAACCTGTTTATCACTGATCCTAATGCTATTGTTAACGAGTTAGCAATTTTGCCAATAATTCGAGCACTCTAAATTATTCCGAAGCCTTCCAAATTTTTAAGAATGAGAAAGAAAATGAACTTGAAGATGACTACGAAGATCTGTGCTCTCAATACAACATCAATGATCCCATTACATTAAATGAACTAAAGGCTACATTCAAAGTCCTCAAAGACTCTACACCTGGCCCTGATAACATCCCCTATATTCTTCTCAAGAAACTACCAATTAATGGTCTTGAAACTCTCCTCAAAATTTACGACTTTATTTGGGAAAATAATGTTTTTCCCAAAATATGGATCACCGCAATTGTCATTCCAATTCAGAAGCCAGGGAAAGATCAATCAAAAAGTACTTACTATAGACCGATTGCTCTGACTTGAAACATATGTAAAATCATGGAAAAATTATAAACTATAGACTACAGTGGTATTTGGAGTTCAAGAAGATTATATCAGACAACCAATTTGGTTTCAGGCGTCATCACTCAACTTTATCCCATCTAGTAAGCATCTATTCTTACATAAAAGAAGCTTTTTCCAACAAGCAACATGCATTAGTTGTCAACCTTGACATAGAAAAAGCATATGACATGGTATGGGTGCATCGCATCATACTTAAGTTACAAGAAGTAGGTGTCAGTGGAAATGTGTTGCAATTCATCAAAAACTTTACCCAAAATCGTGTCATTCAAGTAAGGTCCAATGGTAAGCTCTCTGATAAGAAGAACATCGAAAATGGAGTGCCTCAAGAATCCATACTCAGCGTAACTCTTTTTCTATTGGCCATCAATGATGCTGACATGGAAATTACCCCCCCCCCAGTCACCGTGAGAAAATATGCAGATGATATCACCATTTTGTGTAAAGGACGAAGCATAGATTCAAGTGAAAAATTAATGCAATCTGCCTTAAATAAAATATACGAATGGTCTCTTAAATCCGGCTTCAAATTCTCTGCTCAGAAAAGTGTTGGCACATTATTCTCCAAACAAAATGTAAGCAGAGTTCCTAGACTTGAAGAAATTTGATAATACCAACAAAATTTTAGGGCTGATTTTCGATTCCAAACTGAACTGGAAGAAACATATACAACACATAGTTGATGATTGTAAAAAAAGAATAAACATCCTGAAATCCATTTCTTATAACAATTGGGGGGCTGATAAGAGCCTTCTGATGTTAACATATAAAGCATTAATCCGATCGAAAATCGACTATGGATCTATTATATATGCTTCAGCAAGCAAAAAGGACACCATGAAACTGGAAGTTATACACAACAAATGTCTTAGAATATGTACCGGATGTTACCATAGCAGTCCCATCGGAAGTGTGCTCATTGAAGCCAGAGAACCTAACCTTTCACATCGTAGAGAATATTTAACATTAAAATATGCTCTCAAAGCTGCTTCGTCGATGAACTCTATTATCTACAAAGACTACAACCCTAAATTTTCTCAATGTGATCACCATCCTCGCTACATACCTTTGCATGCGAAAGTAAGGAACATTTTTGAGGAGTTGCAAGAACATCAACCTCCCATAGAAAAGAAAAGGAACTACAACATCCCACCCTGAACGCTCTCGAGTATACAATTTAATATCAACTATTCCGATAATGAAGGTTACCACATATTCACCAGTGGTTTTAAAATCAGCAGTGAAGTACATGCCTCCGTTGTTACTCAAGATACTACAATTAAAATACAGCTACTTCCCTACGCCAGCCTTACTAGTGCAGAAATCTGTTCTCTCATGACAGCCTTCAAATTGATAAAACAGTTGAACTCTAAAAATTTATCATTTTTTGTAGTTCTATTCCAGCCATCCAGAACATCAACAATAATATTCATAACCTCGAAATGGTAATCATTATACATGAATTGCATCACCATATTGTCAAAGCAGGAAAGTCTGTTGTGATCAAATTCGGTCCTAAAGACAATGATGTCCTAGGAAGTGAAACTGCAAATCTTGTGACTGAATCGGCGACCGAAGAAAACAGCAACGGAATTATTAAAACCTCCTGTACATTCAATGATATTTGGAAACATGTTGAAATCTTAATGAAAGACAGATGGAACAGCAAGTGGTCCATGCTCAAAGCCAGAGAACTCCATAAACAAATAGGTAATGTCTTCAATTTAAAAACAAGTGCTGAATTAAATAGAAAAGAACAAGTAGCAATTACTAGAATCCGAACTGGCACTGCAAATTGAGTCATATCCACTTATTTAACAAAAGCCCTCCTCCACCAAAACTCCACTCTTTTAATTTAAACCATTAATTAACCACTGCCCTCATTAATTAAAAATTCTGCAGGATGACCATTTACCTTAATTTTGGAATCCCCTAAATACCAAGAAAAAATCCTTAATTTTTGCAAAAAAATTCAAATATTTACTGATATATAATAGTTATTAACTATTGTCATCAATTTAAGAAACCATGTCAATTTTTTGTTAACAAACTTGTTATTACTGTAACTAAAACAACGAAATGTATTATTTAATTGTCGCTAATGACCATCGCTGTTGATGCGACAATAAATAAACATTTTGTGTCGCGACTGCGTTAGCTCTTTTAGTTACACACAAATCATCAAGAAAAGTCTACTTGTTCAGTGTCAGGGACCGTCAAAACTCGATTTCCTGTCGAATAATTTGCACTTTTTCCTGCATTATATAACTTTCACTATGTCAGGCATGCCAAGGTCGCGGGAAAAGAAACAAGCTCTCTATTGCTCGCGGGCACTGCATTCAGAGAAATTGGTGCGAGATTTACAAATAAGGGTTGTACAAATGCTACGGAAAGGCGGTACGCCATTGAATACCGTGTCCATGACAGTCTTTGGGAGAAGTTACTTGAAAGTAATTTTCACAAATTTAGCTATATCAAGTCCTATTTTCTCTTTAAGGCAAATAAATGATCCGTTAAAATGAAATAATTCATCAGGCCGATTTCAAATTCTCAATTGAAAGTAAAATTTAAAAAATTGAATCAAAAGTATCTTTATTTTGTAATCTTGTTTACTTAGGAGTGATATGAAAGCATGGACTGTCTACGTTCAGGTTAGGAGGTTTAACAGACAAATATTGAAACATCCCCCTAACTGCTACAATTATTGGGCGATTCGTCGTAACCCTTTTCCAAATTTCTAATAACATGGGCGCCAGGAAAAAAGATTACGATAATATTTTAACTATTATTACTCTGATAAAAACTAAATATTATCCCGCTAGCTGGGTCGATGGGTCACGTCAGAAATAATCGCTATTATTTATTAATAGCCGATTACCTGATCTGCCATCTATACAGAATGGCGAGGAATCTGAAAACAGAGATTATTTTCTCTAGCTACTTATTAGCTTGAATTGGCCAATGAAAATCATTTATCTTTCTTTCAAAGAGAAACTTAATGTTTATTTCTTATTAAAATGTAGCAAATTAAAATGTAAAAATTTATAATGAGAAACTTTCTTTAGTCATGACCTGATTCGAACCTTATACGGTGATTCTGATCTTCTCGTGCTCTTAATCGATGCCACCTCGAAGAAACGGCTTCCCTTCTTTCCTGAGATTCCGAAGTCCCGAAGTCCAATTACCACGAATCCTCTTCTCTTCTTTCAATACGAACACTGCCGATTCACCGTTTCGCACCACTCAAATATTTGTTCCAGCTCCACTACGTTATGTCTGATGCCCGTTCTCTCCGTATAAATATCCAGTGCTTTTATGATTACACAGCAAAAAATTTCTGTTCTATCTTCCGTTTATAGCAAGAAAATATGCAAAGTCCGGTATCGTTCGTGAACCGCATACATTTATAAGTTCAAGAATGATTAGAGTTCACTCGCGAAAAATTTGCAAGTCCTATTTTGATGCACAGCAAAATTAAACTAGTCCAAAACAAAATTGATTCTTGCTCTACCACACGAAAATATTTCAAAGTCCGAACACGTACAATAGACCCCCGAAATTTTTACAAGTCCTAACATGCACAAATTAATCTATTCGCGAGCGAACTGCTCACCGTCACGACATGTGACAGAATGAATATTATCGTCCCTTTTAAAACCCACAATGCCTCGCCTTCTCTCTTGTTTCGACAAAATGCCCCAAACTTCAGTTTTAATAACCAGTCGACGCTTCTTCAACCAATCCACAAATCTCTTATATTTCCTCCTACTCACGCCGTCACCTCCCCGGTGAGATGAATGTTTGTTTTTCCTGACAACAACCACGACGTCGTTACTAAGGCGCCATATTGCTTATTATTTGCCCTAACTATTTCGCCTATTTACGACAAATATTATGTAATAAAACATGTCCCCATATTGGTATGTCACAATATTATTGTCTGTTAAAAGCGGAGTCGTCCGTAAGTGAGAATTGTTAACTCACAAATAATTGTTAATTTATTATACATTATTGCCAAATACAATAAATAGTAACTGCATGATTTAATAACACACACAACACGAAAGAATTCGAAAGAATGCCAACAAGGAAAGAATTCGCCATATTTCGGTCACTTAGGGAAGATTTTATATAAGGGGGACTTCATTAAGAAAATAAACATCAAATATACTTGTTTTTTTTTCATGTGGCATCTGTGGGTAGTATCTCCAAGCTGGAATTCGGCACGACTTTTTGCGTCCTTCTTGGTCCTGCCGCAAGGTTCGCATGATTGCGACCGTATCAAGCGGAGCTGTAGATCAAGCAACTCTAGCGGCAGGACTGAGAATGACGCAAAAAGTCGTGCCGAATTCCATCTTGGAGATAGTGAAGAATATAAACATAATACAATTCTCGGTTATTTGATAGAAAAAATCTGGCAAACATATTTTCGTACGAAACCACTATTCACTGCCTTGCTCCGCTCCAGTTTACACATGTACACCCCTTTCTGGCTTTTAAGGGGAAATGAGTGCGGAGTCAGGGGAAGTTGCCCGTGCTCGTAGGAGTGACGGGCTCCCCAGGCGGGCAAATAGCTCGTGCGGGCGCGGTTGGACTTGCCTGCACTGCGTAGAAGTAAACAAGAAAGCAAAATGAACAAGTTTTGTACATCATCGAAACTAAAAGGAGGGCAGCCATTGAGCGCAAAGGTTCCTTCAGGGCTTCGCGGTCGCCGCCAGAGGTCGCGGACGTTTCACGATGAAGCTTCATTTAGTGAGATAACTTGTCATCTCAACGCATGGAATTACTTTCCAATGGTGCTTGCACAGTTTTGACCTCGACCTGGCACGGGGATACATGTCAGATCCTCTGTAGAAGAAATGGGATGTACCATTACTAGACTTCAATTCTTAGCTCGTCCCTAAGGGCTAGGATTTAGTTGCAAGAAAAATATGCAGTTGCTAAGGGGTCCTATTCCATGGGACACACAACGCGTCGGAAAAACTTAATGAACGGAAAGTGGAGATGTGACTTGAGGTATAAAAGAGAAGCAGGCGAGAAAAATAGAAAAGGTAACAAGAAACTTACTGGTTAGGTAGAGCAGAAAGGAATGAGGGAAATTATAGTCGAAGGGAGAGAAAATTATGTCAGAGTTGTATGGTCAAATAAAGGGTTGGGGATAAAAATATGGAATCAGGGATTATATGTTTTTTTATTTCATTGGTGAGCCTTGATTTTGCTTTTTCGTTTTGATTTCGTTCAATTACCTTTACAATATGATACAATGTGATCGAGCTGGAAACTATGGAAAGTGTAGTTGGTAGAAACGTCATGTAGTTATTTACCAGGTGTAAGATGTATAATATTGAATAACGGAGGTAGGGTTTTTTTTTGGAGAATGAGGGTTAGAGGAAAGTTTTCAGGTCGCAAAACCTCTGGGGAATTTCTTATATATTCTCGGGAATAGCAAAGGTGGAGCAGATGGAGCAGAAGGAAGTTTGTGAAAGAAGGTGCAGCTTAGTTGTTGGATGTTTATTTATTTTTTGTATATTGTGTATATTTGGTTTGGTTTTTTTCGTGTTTCCGGGCGCGTCAACTGCTTTGGTCAGTAGTCCCGTTAGTGTAGTGCATGTTTCTTTCTCGGGAGATGGCAGTGATCTTCCCCAGCTGGATGGCGAGATCCGGCGCCGACCTACCGTCGGCTAGTGGGGTTTCCCCCTAACCAGGACTCTCCCACCAGCGCGGCACCGCCTCAGCCGGGACAAGCTCTAAGCTCCCGACCGGTCTTCCGGAATATGTGGTAGTGTAGTGCATGTTCGTGTAAGTGTGTGTGTAAGGGGAGATGATAGGACAGGGAAGAGGAAGGACAGATCGCGCGTGCTCCGTGGCCCGTTTGGTAGGGTACTGCTCCGGCATTCGCCTGGTGTTGATCGGAGAAACCACGGAAACTACCGATCAGAGCAGCCGGCCGCTAGAATTCTCCTCCAGACAGCGACTGAATTCACCTAGTTGAAAAGCTAGTGTCGAAAATCTTCCGCCGTCGGACTCGAACCTAGGACCTCCCGATCAGAGGCGCTGCAGTGACATCAGTTGATGTACTGAGCTACCGCTCCCGGTTTGTATATATTGAATATATTGTAAAGAGTCTAATGTCCCAGAAGATTTGTGAATTGAGAACAAACCAGAATGCTTTGGTTCCGAGGAGAGTATTTTGGAATACTTCAAAGTGAGGAGGATGGATGAAACTGGTGTAAAGTAGTACATGGGAAAATCGTATGTAAAAGATGGATGGATCATGGTGTTGTATTAGGTGAAGATGGGTGTTATTTGAGAATGTTTGTTGAATAGAGAGTTAAGATGCATACGTATGCATCTTTACTCTCTATTCAATTAGAGAGTAAATGCAATTCTATTCAATTTCTTATTCAATTCTATTCAAATTCTATTACATCCGACAAATGTCAGATGACATTTTTCGGATGTAATTGACGTAAACGTGAAGGCTACTAGGGTATTGTTGTTTTTAGATTGTTAGTGAAATTAGAGGTTTTGTTCGACATAGTGTGAAAATTACTGCTTGAAACTTTGAGGGATTTGAGTGGTTGCGTAATTTGCCAATATAAGTTTTCTAAAACTGAAATAGTTTTTAAGCGCGTTAGAAGATCGTGATGTATCTGTGAAAGAATGGAAACAAACGAATAAAATAAAAAATGGAAGTCAAATGATTAATTACACCTGTGAGAAGGGAAAATTCCAAATTACTTAATAGAAAGGGAGAAATTGAAAAGAAAAAGGGATAATAATTGAAACAGTGTGTAGATGAGAGAGGAAGGGAGTCTTCGCGTCAGAAGAGAGAATTTAAGTTGTTTAAACAATTTCAAAAGGAGGTAGAGCTTTTGAGAATGCGATTCATGAAAGTAAATGTGTAGAAATTCACCGCATCGGCACTGCTAATTTGAAGACCTTTGCTTGTAGGTAATTTTTAACAGAATTTGGCCGTGACCTTGTTCGCGCAAGGTCATGTTCTAAATAAACTATCTTCACTCAGTAGAGTCAACGATTCGTGAGCGGAAGAAGGCATTCAGAGCACTTAAGTCAGCTGTCCACGTGAAATGCGAATGTAATCCTCCTTACAAATTGAAGTTGTTCTTTTGCGTTCTGTCACTATTACTAAAGAAAAGCTCATTGGCCTAAGGCATTGAAGACTTATTCAAGGTGCAGTGAACGTTATCGGTAGAATACAATTTTCATAAAGAGATAATCCGATTTTCATAAATGTTCTACAAAACATGATTACAATCATACACCTCATTTTCATCCCCATACCCCTTCCTTTTTAAAATTTTTTTACTTTATTGCAAGTCAAACACAGTTAAAACTGACTTGCTGCAGGCAAAAATAAATTCTGTTCACGTTTTTATACTTCTGGGATCCCTACCCTAAGCCATACACTAGTTGAACTTTGAATATAGAAAGGAATTAGCGTTTTTTGCAAGGATTGTTTACAAAATATTATCTCCGATGTAATAAAGTCTATTTTCATGGGTAAATCAACTATAGATTTTGTTGCACTTATGTCCTTTCCCACATTTTGTCCTTTCCCACATTTTGAAGTAGAATTGAAATGTGCATCCTTTCAGTTTTCCCGCATATGCAGAAAACAGTAGGAAATTAGGTTCGTGAATAGGTTAAATTGGCTTTCTTGTATATTGTTAATAATTTTGAAAGTAAATTTGGTTTAATTTCCATGAATTCTTAAAAACATTTACGTAAGCATTTCATTCGAAAGGGTCTTTGGCATACTCATTCACACTTATTTATTAAATCCTTCGAAAATGTAAAAGAATCCGGATAAAAGTATTACAATTGATTTATATTTTTGAGAGGAATGGAATGAATTATTTATAACTTGTGTAGGTCTTTAAGAAACCCAAATGTGTTATTACGTTTAAAAGCTCCAAAACATTTTACTCTTGACTATACATACCATTTAACTATAATACTTGTGGATTATTCTTGGAGTTTCGATGGATTTATTTATGATTTTTATTTTTAAAGCATGTAGCTGCTCTGAAAATATTTTAAAGATATTTTACTTTACCGAAACTTCACCTTTCAAAAAATCACATAAGAACCAAAACGTCGTCATCCAATTAATCACAATAAGATTATTCGAGATTAATTAGATTTATTTCTAGAAAATCAGGATATATGTGATTAACAATGAGTATTGTAAATTTGTTATTGAAAAAACAAACGTTGAACTAATATATTAGAAAGGTTGTGGTTAGGTGGAAGAACAGGCCGTGAGGCCTGAGCCTTACCACTAATAAATAGGTATATTGTTGTTAATTTTGTAATAATAATAATATAATTAACTTTTTAAACATTATATTATGTAACTAATTATTGTTATTAATAGAAAATATTACAAATATGGTATTTTTCAATGATCTTTTTTTTCAGGCTTTTGAATAAGCATGTCTCCCTTTATTATTTTTTCTGATAGACTAATGGCAACTTTTAAAAATGGGAGATAGGAAGACTAATGGCGACTTTTGAAAATGTTACTATATTGTTAACCTATCGGTAAGCCACATTACCTACAATTAATTAACCTTCTCTCAGTTATCTTTCTCTTTCTGTTTTGCAGCACAAGAAACTTCACCTCAAAAAATAATAAAACCTCATAATACTTGCCGCACAAACGAGTTGTTACGTCAGGCGTACAAGCTCATATTACGAGTATGTACCAACTCTAAAAACTCACCTGCAGGGCAAAATACGCAAAACAGAGAGCATGTCAGCCACAGTGGCATAACTGCGGGCAGTAATACATGGACGATGGACCCTACAACTAGCAGTCCGCCCAATAAAGCAATATTAATAAGATAGTATCAAGAAATGTTTATTAAAAATGTTTGCCCTTCTTATTTTATATTAAATGAATCCATTAGTATATTAAATTAGATTCAATATGACAAGATCTCTGAAAACCTTTCCAAATTTTATTGTTTCTTTTAAAAAGGGAAACGTTTTATTTATTGATTGATTTTGTCGTGTTTCCGGGCTCGTCAACTGCTTTGACCATTAGTCCACTTAGTGAAGTGCATGTTTTTCTCCGGAGATGGCGGTGATCTTCCCCCAGCGGATGGCGAGATCCGGCGCCGACCTACCGTCGGCTAATGGGGTTTCCCCCTAACCAGGACTCTCCCACCAGCGGGGCACCGCCCCAGCCGGGACAAACTCTACGCTCCCGACCGGTCTCCCGGAATATATGGTGGTGTAGTGCATGTTAGTGTTAGTGTGTGTAAGGGAAGAGGACAGGACAAGGTAGAGGAAGGACAGATCGCGCGCGGTCCATAGCCCATTTGGTAGGGTATTGCTCCGGCATTCGCCTGGTGTTGATCGGAGAAACCACGGAAAACTACCGATCAGAGCAGCTGGACGCTAGAATTCTCCTCCAGAGAGCGACTGAATTCGACCTAGCAGAAAAGCTAGTGTCGAAAATCGGGGAAACGTTTTACATGCAATTAACATAAAGAAATGTTTCGATACTACATACACTTCTTTGTAAAATTAAATATATCTAAAGCAAAAATTTAAATTAAAGTGATTAGTATTTAATTAAAATGTTCACAGGTACGACAGTGTCCCTGTTGACATGATGAAGTAAAATGGAGTTATTTTATTATGCAAAGCGTAATATAAAGTAAAAGCCGGACACCGTCTGCATAAGTGTCGAGTGATTGCGGAAGCGCCCCTTACTTTTAAGGCTCTCACTGCGGGAGCTTCGCTGACATGCGGAGCGGAGCCAGCCGAGCACACGAGCCCTTGTACCCACGAGTTCCAGCCTGGTGGGCACTGACTCTACCGGAACTTCGCATTTCGTGTGCTTTCCAGATAAAGTCTATCGGACTCCAGGTGATCCTGTCTCGATAACCTATTGATTTACTTAACTTTGTGTAGAACATGCGATTAAAATCATATTCCTAATAGAGAATTCTACAGTAAAATTAATGGAATCGATCGGGTCACAAAAACATTCCGTTTGGAGAGGTTTCCGTTTTATGCAAGGTTAAACATTTTATGACTTTTTGTATTGACGTTTCTGCCGTGAAAGTAGTAAATTAGATTACTTTATTATAATTATCAAAATACAATATATAACGTATTTGGAGAAGAAATCACCAATAAATGAATATTAAACACTCTTCATTGACAGCTTCTGTGTTGAAAATACACACCCTATTGGCTGAATTTGGACTGCATTCTGACTCAACGGACAATTCGTCACAACCCAGTACTAGGACTTTCTGATACCCTCGCATGGCCGTGAGCAATGCGTATCTGGTCGAGAGTTTATGGTTTTCAACACGGGGAAGGGAGACGCGCGAATAGAAGACATGCCCGTACACCTTCCCACTCTCAGAAAGTCGGGAAAGAGGGAATTCTCCTAAGGCCTACTCCTTAAGAGACAAGCGATCTCAAGGTCGAAATCTACGCTGAAGCACGTCACCTTCAATGTCCGGCTGCCATGACGAAATGGCGTGCCACAGGGATAGAGAATTTAAAACAAGCTGGCAGATTCATTCATTTCAAAAGAATATCTCGCGTCTCTCTGCCAATTGCATTAAATTTAGAGTAATTCAGTTTTATAAATATTTTTTCCCTGCAGGATATGAAAAAACGTTCCGTTTCCGCGTTGAAGAGGTTCCGTTTTATGCGGTGTAAATTGCCATTTAACTTCATGAAATTTTCGGTTAGGGCAGGTTTGTTCAGGTTCCGGTTTAGACAGATTTTACTGTATATATTTGAACGCATATACGTATATATTTGAATGGTGTGTACCATTGCTTACGGCTTTCTCGTGCTCTTTGTGTTCTTCGAGTTTGAGCTTGGTATAACGTGTAATTTGAATGTTTTAAATATATTTTGTATTTTGTTTTGTTATGCAAGCTGTTAGTTTAGAGAATTTTTTATCCCGGGAGATGGCGGTGTTTGTCTCTCAATGGATACTCAGATCCCGTGCCTACCTACATGCCAGCTTGGTGAGAATTTACCCTCTTCAAATTCTCTCCTCTTGAGGGGCAATACTCCAGTCGGGACAAGCTTTAAGCTCCCGATTTAATTCTGCCATATGTGGTAGTGTAATGTACGTATCTGTGCACCTCTTCTACAGTTCATTGAGAAATATAGTTCTTCAAATTATCGTTCTCCATGTTGTCGCGTGAGAAGTATATTTCTTCAAGAAGGACATGAGGGATAAGAACCCAAATCTATAGTTGATTTGCCTTTGAAAATATATTTTATTGCATCGGAGCAAATGTTTTGTTAAAAATTCTTGCCGAAAACGCTCATATAATTTTACATTCAGAAATCAACTTGTATATGTTTCAGGGTAGGATTAAGATAACGTACACAGAATACACTTACCCTCGTAGCACGTCACACACAGGTTACAACTGTTTTTGACGTAAAATAAAAGAAATAAAATAAAAAATGTCTTTGTATATTTAAGGAGAAGGAAAGGCACGCAGCCCGTGGCCCGCTTGTTAAGGTACTGCTCCGGCATTTGCCTAGTATTGATCAGAGAAATCACGGAAAACTACCGATCAGAGAATCCGGCCGCTAGAATCGCTTCCAGATGGTGACTGAATTTGACCTAGCTACCTATCTAGTGCCGAAAATCATGCCATTGCCGGCACTCGTAACTAGGATCTCTCGCTCAGTGACAGTGCAGTGACATCCGTAGGTGACCTGAGCCACTTCTCCCGATAGATTTTAAAGTCGTTCCCCTTCAATTAGTACGTTTTAATGAACACGTGAAGTTGCGATATCACAATATTCACCGTACGTGTCACTGACAGTTGACATGTAATGAGTCCAAAGGATCGACATTAACATATCCCACACATCACCCACATTGGCTATTAAAACCACCGTAAAAACTGATCGAACAACTAATCCCATCCACTACTAAAAGCACAATCTTTTGTTTATTGGGCTGGATGGTCCTAGGGACAAAACAACCGACAGGGGATACGAGAGGGAGATATTGTTTCATAATAATAAAATAAACCAATACGTTTTCAAGAGGTGATTGTGGAGCATGGATATTAAACATTTTCAGCTCAGTCTCTATCAAGACACTACCATCTACCATCTTATCCGGAAATATCTGATGTTGCAGCCCGTGGATCTTTGAGAGAACTAGAAATTCATATTACAAATAATCCTAATTCCCCGGACTTTCACGAATAATTTCGTCATGAAACTGAAACTCAGTATATACACTACGGACTATGTAATATCACACTAAAGTAAAAAAAAATGTTGCATTGGTTTAAACACGTAGTCTTTTCTTACGATAATTCTCATTCCTAACTAACTCATATTAAATTACTTTCCCTTTAGGCCTGTATGAATTTCGTGATAATTTGTTAGAACCAGTTACTCGCGTTATGTGATGGCAAGCGATATCAAGAACAAACACTTTAAATCTTTCTGTGTCAAAGAACAACATATCTTAAATGTAGTATGTCAGGCGTGAAGTTACATATTGATCGGTTTTTGTAACAACTATTTCAACATTGAAAAGCAAATTCATTTTCTTGAACAGTCGGCAGTGATAATAATTAACTGCCTTGGAGATAAAAACACGGCAGGGTGAAAAGGTCTAACTAAACCAGGTCATATTACGTATCTGTTGAAAAAAATCGACAGAATACTTTTTCCTTTTGAGATGTGTACGGGCGATTCTATTAAGTTTTCTTTCACTACAAATTTAATACCTTCGAATGCAAAGCAATTGTGATGTATTCAAAATTAATCAATTTTTTAAAAACCTTTATTATTAATTTAATGTTATGGCACAGAAGGAACATTAGACGTATTGTAATTGTAATGTGAGTATTGTAATTGTAATGTGAGTTTGTTTACATGAGGATCATTCTCAGGCTGAAAATACCTTTATTTTCAGCCTGAGAATGATCCTCATGTAAACAAACGCACGTGTTCAAAACACTGTCTTATTGGTTGTTTAGCCTTTCGAATACGTACGTACAATGTCTAGCTTCTGAACATTGTTCTTGTGAACATAAAAATTTAAGTGAAAGTTTGTAAATTGTAAATTGTTTAGTTTAAGTGAAAGTTTGTAAGTACAAGAAAGTGCTTAGTGAGAGTACCACGCTTGTAAAATCCTGAATATGGTTACTGCAAATACTGACGTAACATACCGCCTGAGCCTAAGAGCTAAGAGGAAGGACGCAAAAAAATTGTATATTGGACGATGCTCGCTGCTTTAAAAATAGTCCATTTTAAAATTTTAACAACAATCATTATAGCTGTCACTCTTTTAAATATTGTTAAAATAAGCAGTTAAAGTTGATTATCGGTTAAAGTAATAATTATTATTATTATTATCGTTATTATTATTATTATTATTATTATTATTATTATTATTATTATCATTATCAGCTGAAATTTTGTCCAGTTATTTTTGTTGGATTCTGATACCATGCAAGGGAACCAAAACATTTGAACTTCCATTATTTCACGGCTTCGCTAATGCCTATCACAGCACAATCATTTTATTTTATAGAATTACGAGATCCTTGACAACAGTAGTATTAGACGCTACTTACAGACATGAGCTCGGTTGAGTGTCTTCGGGCGTCGACTCGTGCAGCGGCACAGCGTTGTCGCGTGTTGTGTTCCTTCGCCGACAAGAAGCGCTGGCGGCGCTGGCGGCGGCGGTGGCGACGGTGGCGGTGGCGGCGACGGCAGCAGCTCCTCGGAGGCGGGTGCGCGGAGCGGGTCTCAGCCGTCGACTGCTGGAAGCCTCGGCGGCGGTACAGTCTCTTCGAGGCTTACTTTCCTTGCCCCGAGCGTCCCGCCGCGGACGGCCGCGAACGCGAGCGTATTACGACAGGTCATGGTTCGCGGGGTGCGGGGGGGGGGGGAGAAGAGAAAGGACGTGCCGCCGCTGTGCCGCGAGGAAGGCTTCCGTGCTGGGAGTCCCTCGCTGCCGCGGGGGAGACTCGGCACGTTATGTCACCCCTCAGGCATTCGAGATCTGAGACCGAGAGTGGTGATACGCAGTGGCGTAGCTTCAGTTGGTGGCACCCGCGCCAAAACTAATGGTACCACTCATCCCCATAAATTAAATATAAAAATACCTATTACTGAATAGATAATACATTTAATAATAATGTATGAAATAATCATCCCCATCAATGAAATATGAAAATACCTATTACTGAATAGTTAATACATTATTTAATAACAATATAACTATAATTTCTCATGACATTTATTTATAATATATTAAAAAACTGTATGTAATTTAGAATAATTGAAAAGTAATTTTTAAATAAATAATCGAAACGATGTGTAACTAATTAACTTTATTAGCGACTTGAGAACGATTTGCAAAATCTAGGGAAGGCCAAAATTCCTCCCCAAATTGAAACGAATATCGCCCTAGAATCACGAAATCATAGTTCCGAAAATAACGTTCCTTCATTTCACAGTAACTGGAAAAGACAATCCCTCGCGTTTCTCCAAAACTCAGAAATAAAATTAAACGAAGAATTTTTCTTTACATCTGCGGAACATGAGGATATAATAAAAATCGTCCAAAGTCTCAAATCAAATGCTTTAGGTTCTGATGGTATAAATGCCAAACTATTAAAAAATAGCCTAGATGTGACCAACTCAGTCATTACCGATATAGTCAATTTCTCACTATTGAAAGGACAATATTCCTGACAGACTGCGCTTGTGCATCCTATTCCCAAGACAGCATCAACCAGAAACGCTATTGAATACTGCCCGATTATTATCCTCCTGACTATTTCTGAAGCACTCGAAAAAGTCGTCCGGAAGCAAACTGAACAGTCGTCCGGAAGCAGACTAAATGATCACTTTTAAAGGAACAGCAGTGTCCGTTTTAGCGGGACTACTGGAACCACGTGTGGCGTCATACGGGTGTAATCAGTACACAGAAGAGTGGGTTGTAATAACAGCAGGTTTATTCACAATTTAGAACGTACTCACAAATAACCAATGCACTGTTTACAATTAACTAACAACATAGAACCCAACTGCTAGGACAGATATTTACAACAGCTACCACACTGCAACATACACCCTCATGTTTCGCCGTGCGTAGTACCGCCTGCCCTGAGACCGACTACATGTCTCACTAGTCACGACAATAACTGCCGGATCCTTGCGTCCACGTTTACACCTCTTACGGACGACCTACGCTGCTTCTGCTGCCAGGACCAAGAAAAAAGAGCTATTGTTCTCACGGCCGTTAAACCCCTCGCGACGCTGCCCGCCGCCTCCATTGCCTCCGCCCTAGCGATGCGCACACCCTGTCAGAAAAAACCCGTGCGTCATAGCTTCTGCCTTTGTCTACGCATCCGGTGCACACCGCGCCACGTGCCCACGCTGCTTTTAGCAACACGACGCTACAAATTCCTATATACCCCCCCGGAATTTTTTCGCAGTTGCAAAAACACAGAACGAAATTCCCCAAAATTTAATGTCCTAGGCCAGTTGGCTCACATTTTAAACAACTGCGCCTAAACTAACTAATAACATAAAATACATTACCTTTTTCCAACCCTACTAGCCTACCTTTCTATTCTTTATATCAGTTTAATAACAACAATCAAATATTACCCCTATTTCCTGACGCTATGCTGTGATAGACAAGATTTTTTTCTACGCCCTTCCAAATTATTACAACTAACAAATCCACCATATACCCTTCCAAATATCTGCCGTGCAGATTTCAGCGTCGTAGGACGAATAGTTATAAAGATACAGCCAAAGATGACTGTAGTTTAGGAATAAAAAAAAACAACTAAAATTGAAAAACTATGTGAATGCCGTTATTTTCAACCAAAGTTAGCAAATGACGATATTTCCTAAAAGGGAAGATTCTCCTGAACCAAGCTGTGCAATCAGAATTTAAAAAATTACAAAAGTTTACGAGATATGAGCGTTTAAAGCCAATCCTAGTTTCCTTGTTAAAATCGCAAAATTTAATCGACACACTTGTTGAATTTTTCAAATTTCGGTCGGACACGGATTCTTCTGAAATCCAGCATCCATACTCGTACTTTAACGGCGATTTCAGCGTTGCAGGTCATTTTTCTGTTTAAGGCTTCGTTTTCTTGCAATTCGCGAAAACATTCATAAAATACGCCATTTTCAAACTAAAAGCCTCTGGAAACCTTATTTTGCGTCCGAATTTAGCAAATGACCACATATTCTAAATGCCCATAATCTGGGGAACACGCCCGTAGCTTCAGAATGCAACAATTCGCATTTTTGTAGGAGATATGATCGTTTAAAGTCGATCCTTATTTCCTTGGCAAAATCCGAAAAGTTCAACGGACCTGTTGAATTTTTCAAATTTCGACCAAACACGGATTTTTCTGAAAGCCAGCACCCTGACTCGAAATTTAACGGCAATATGAGTGGTGCAGGTCATTTTTCTGTGTGTGGCTTCACTTTCGTGCAATTCGCGAACACTCATAAAATACGCCATTTTCAAACTAAAAGCATTTAGGAACAGTACTCTGCGTCCGAATTTAACAAATGAACTTATATTCTAAAAGCCCAGAATTTGGGGAACACGCCCGTAGCTTCAGAATGCAAAAATTCGCATTTTTGTAGGAGATATGATCGTTTAAAGTCGATCCTGATTACCTTGGCCAAATCGGAAAAGTTCAACGTACCCCCACCTGTTGAATTTTTCAAATTTCGACCGGACACGGATTTTTCTGAAAGCCAGCACCCTGACTCAAAATTAACGGCGATGTCAGTGGTGCAGGTCATTTTTCTGTGTACGGCTTCGTTTTCGTGCAATTCGCGAAAACTCATAAAATAAGCCATTTTCAAACTAAAAGCCTTTAGGAACCGTACTCTGCGTCCGAATTTAACAAATGAACTTATATTCTGAAAGCCCAGAATCTGGGGAACACGCCCGTAGCTTCAGAATGCAAAAAATCGCATTTTTGTAGGAGATATGATCGTTTAAAGTCGATCCTGATTACCTTGGCCAAATCGAAAAAGTTCAACGTACCCCCACCTGTTGAATTTTTCAAATTACGACCGGACACGGATTTTTCTGAAAGCCAGGATCGTGACTCGAAATTTAACGGCGATTTCAGTGCTGCAGGTCAATTTTCTGTGTACGACTTCGTTTTCGCGCAATTCGCGAAAACTCATAAAATACGCCATTTTCTAAGTAAAAGCCTCTGGAAACCGTACTCTGCGTCCGAAATTAACAAATGAACTTATATTCTGAAAGCCCAGAATCTGGGGAACACGCCCGTAGCTTCAGAATGCAAATATTTGCATTTTTGTAGGAGATATGATCGTTTAAATTCGATCCTGACTACCATGGCCAAATCGGAAAAGTTCAACGTACCCCCACCTGTTGAATTTTTCAAATTTCGACCGGACACGGATTGTTCTGAAAGCCAGCACCCTGACTCGAAATTTAACGGCGATTTCAGTGGTGCAGGTCATTTTTCTGTGTGTGGCTTCGTTTTCAAGCAATTCGCGAAAACTCATAAAATACGCCATTTTCAAACTAAAAGCCTTTAGGTACCGTACTCTGCGTCCGAATTTAACAAATGAACTTATATTCTGAAAGCCCGGAATCTGGGGAACACGCCCGTAGCTTCAGAATGCAAAAATTTGCATTTTTGTAGGAGATATGATCGTTTAAAGTCGATCCTGACTACCATGGCCAAATCGGAAAAGTTCAACATACCCCCACCTGTTGAATTTTTCAAATTACGACCGGACACGGATTTTTCTGAAAGCCAGGATCGTGACTCGAAATTTAACGGCGATTTCAGTGGTGCAGGTCATTTTTCTGTGTACGACTTCGTTTTCGCGCACATCGCGAAAACTCATAAAATACGCCATTTTCTAAGTAAAGCCTCTGGAAACCGTACTCTGCGTCCGAAATTAACAAATGAACTTATATTCTGAAAGCCCAGAATGTGGGGAACACGCCCGTAGCTTCAGAATGCAAAAATTCGCATTTTTGTAGGAGATATGATCGTTTAAATTCGATCCTGACTACCATGGCCAAATCGGAAAAGTTCACCGTACCCCCCACCTGTTGAATTTTTCAAATTTCGACCAGACACGGATTTTTCTGAAAGCCAGGATCGTGACTCGAAATTTAACGGCGATTTCAGTGGTGCAGGTCATTTTTCTGTGTGTGGCTTCGTTTTCATGCAATTCGCGAAAACCCATAAAATACGCCATTTTCAAACTAAAAACCTTTAGGAACCGTACTCTGCGTCCGAATTTAACAAATGAACTTATATTCTGAAAGCCCAGAATCTGGGGAACACGCCCGTAGCTTCAGAATGCAAATTTTCGCATTTTTGTAGGAGATATGATCGTTTAAAGTCGATCCTGATTACCTTGGCCAAATCGGAAAAGTTCAACGTACCCCGTACACCTGTTGAATTTTTCAAATTTCGACCGGACACGGATTTTACTGGAAGCCAGAATCGTGACTCGAAATTTAACGGCGATTTCAGTGGTGCAGGTCATTTTTCTGTGTACGTCTTCGTTTTCGTGCAATTCGCAAAAGCTCATAAAATACGCCATTTTGTAAGAAAAACCCTCTGGAAACCGTACTCTGCGTCCCAATTTAACAAATGAACTTATATTCTGAAACCCCAGAATCTGGGGAACACGCCCGTAGCTTCAGAATGCAACAATTCGCATTTTTGTAGGAGATATGATCGTTTAAATTCGATCCTGATTACCTTGGCCAAATCGGAAAAGTTCAACGTACCCCCACTGTTGAATTTTTCAAATTTCGACCGGACACGGATTTTTCTGAAAGCCAGCACCTGACTCGAAATTTAACGGCGATTTCAGTGGTGCAGGACAATTTTCTGTGTACGGCTTCGTTTTCGTGCAATTCGCGAAAACTCATAAAATACGCCATTTTCTAAGTAAAAGCCTCAGGAAACCGTACTCTGCGTCCGAAATTAACAAATAAACTTATATTCTGAAAGCCCAGAATCTGGGGAACACGCCCGTAGCTTCAGAATGCAAATATTTGCATTTTTGTAGGAGATATGATGGTTTAAAGTTGATCCTGACTACCATGGCCAAATCGGAAAAGTTCAACGTACCCCCACCTGTTGAATTTTTCAAATTTCGACTGGACACGGATTTTTCTGAAAGCCAGCACCCTGACTCGAAATTTAACGATGATTTCAGTGGTGCAGGTCAATTTTCTGTGTACGGCTTCGTTTTCGTGCAATTCGCGAAAACTCATAAAATACGCCATTTTCTAAGTAAAACCCTCTGGAAACCGTACTCTGCGTCCGAATTTAACAAATGAACTTATATTCTGAAAGCCCAGAATCTGGGGAACACGCCCGTAGCTTCAGAATGCAAAAATTTGCATTTTTGTAGGAGATATGATCGTTTAAATTCGATCCTGACTACCATGGCCAAATCGGAAAAGTTCAACGTACCCCACCTGTTCAATTTTTCAAATTTCTACCGGACACGGATTTTTCTGAAAGCCAGCACCCTGACTCGAAATTTAACGGCGCTTTCAGTGGTGCAGGTCATTTTTCTGTGTGTGGCTTCGTTTTCATGCAATTCGCGAAAACCCATAAAATACGCCATTTTCAAACTAAAAGCCTTTAGGAACCGTACTCTGCGTCCAAATTTAACAAATGAACTTATATTCTAAAAGCCCAGAATCTGGTGAACACGCTCGTAGCTTCAGAATGCAAAAATTCGCATTTTTGTAGGAGATATGATCGTTTAAAGTCGACCCTGATTACCTTGGCCCAATCGGAAAAGTTCAACGTCCCCCCACTAGTTGAATTTTTCAAATTTCGACCGGAAACAGATTTTTCTGAAAGCCAGCACCCTGACTCGAAATTTAACGGCGATTTCAGTGGTGCAGGTCAATTTTCTGTGTACGGCTTCGTTTTCGTGCAATTCGCGAAAACTCATAAAATACGCCATTTTCTAAGAAATACCCTCTGGAAACCGTACTCTGCGTCCGAACTTAACAAATGAACTTATATTGTGAAAGCCCAGAATCTGGGGAACACGCCCGTAGCTTCAGAATGCAAAAATTTGCATTTTTGTAGGAGATATGATCGTTTAAAGTCCATCCTGACTACCATGGCCAAATCGGAAAAGTTCAACATACCCCCACCTGTTGAATTTTTAAATTTCGACCGGACACGGATTTTTCTGAAAGCAAGGATCGTGACTCGAAATTTAACGGCGATTTCAGTGGTGCAGGTCAATTTTCTGTGTACGGCTTCGTTTTCGCGCAATTCGCGAAAACTCATAAAATACGACATTTTCTAAGTAAAAGCCTCTGGAAACCGTACTCTGCGTCCGATTTTAACAAATGAACTTATATTCTGAAAGCCCAGAATCTGGGGAACACGCCCGTAGCTTCAGAATGCAAAAATTCGCATTTTTGTAGGAGATATGATCGTTTAAATTCGATACTGACTACCATGGCCAAATCGGAAAAGTTCAACGTACCCCCACCGGTTGAATTTTTCAAATTTCGACCGGACACGGATTTTACTGAAAGCCAGCACCCTGACTCGAAATTTAACGATGATTTCAGTGGTGCAGGTCAATTTTCTGTGTACGGCTTCGTTTTCGTGCAATTCGCAAAAACTCATAAAATACGCCATTTTCTAAGTAAAATCCTCTGGAAACCTTACTCTGCGTCCGAATTTAACAAATGAACTTATATTCTGAAAGCCCAGAATCTGGGGAACACGTCCGTAGCTTCAGAATGCAAAAATTTGCATTTTTGTAGGAGATATGATCGTTTAAAGTCGATCCTGGCTACCATGGCCAAATCGGAAAAGTTCAACATACCCCCAACTGTTGAATTTTTCAAATTTCGATCGGCCACGGCTTTTTCTGAAAGCCAGGATCGTGACTCGAAATTTACGGCGATTTCAGTGGTGCAGGTCAATTTTCTGTGTACGGCTTCGTTTTCGCGCAATTCGCGAAAACTCATAAAATACGCCATTTTTAAACTAAAAGCCTTTAGGAACCGTACTCTGCGTCCAAATTTAACAAATGAACTTATATTCTGAAAGCCCAGAATCTGGTGAACACGCTCGTAGCTTCAGAATGCAAAAATTCGCATTTTTGTAGGAGATATGATCGTTTAAAGTCGACCCTGATTACCTTGGCAAATCGGAAAAGTTCAACGTATCCCCACTAGTTGAATTTTTCAAATTTCGACCGACTGATTTTTTAAAGCTAGCACCTGACTCGAAATTTAACGGCGCTTTCAGTGGTGCAGGTCATTTTTCTGTGTACGGTTTCGTTTTCATGCAATTCGCGAAAACCCATAAAATACGCCATTTTCTAAATAAAAGCCTCTGGAAACCGTACTCTGCGTCCGAATTTAACAAATGACCATATTTTCTGAAAGCCCAGGATCTGGGGAACACGCGCGTAGCTTCCGAATGCAATAATTCGCATTTTTGTAGGAGATATGATCGTTTAAAGTCGACCCTGATTACCTTGGCCAAATCGGAAAGTTTTACGTACCCCCACTAGTTGAATTTTCAAATTTCGACCGGACACGTATTTTTCTGAAAGCCAGCACCCTGACTCAAATTTAACTGCGCTTTCAGTGGTGCAGGTCATTTTTCTGTGTACGGTTTCGTTTTCATGCAATTCGTGAAAACCCATAAAATACGCCATTTTTAAACTAAAAGCCATTAGGAACCGTACTCAGCGACCAAATTTATTAAATGAACTTATATTCTGAAAGCCCAGAATCTGGGGAACACGCCCGTAGCTTCAGAATGCAAAATTCGCATTTTGTAGGAGATATGATCGTTTAAAGTCGATCCTGATTACCTTGGCCAAATCGGAAAAGTTCAACGTACCCCGTACACCTGTTGAATTTTTCAAATTTCGACCGGACACGGATTTTACTGAAAGCCAGAATTGTGACTCGAAATTTAACGGCGATTTCAGTGGTGCAGGTCATTTTTCTGTGTACGTCTTCGTTTTCGTGCAATTCGCAAAAGCTCATAAAATACGCCATTTTCTAAGTAAAACCCTCTGGAAACCGTACTCTGCGTCCGAATTTAACAAATGAACTTATATTCTGAAAGCCCAGAATCTGGGGAACACGCCCGTAGCTTCAGAATGCAAAAATTTGCATTTTTGTAGGAGATATGATCGTTTAAAGTCGAACCTGACTACCATGGCCAAATCGGAAAAGTTCAACATACCCCCACCTGTTGAATTTTTCAAATTACGACCGGACACGGATTTTTCTGAAAGCCAGGATCGTGACTCGAAATTTAACGGCGATTTCAGTGGTGCAGGTCATTTTTCTGTGTACGGCTTCGTTTTCGTGCAATTCGCGAAAACTCATAAAATACGCCAGTTACTAAGTAAAAGCCTCTGGAAACCGTACTCTGCGTCCGAATTTAACAAATGACCATATTTTCTGAGAGCCCAGGATCTGGGGAACACGCCCGTAGCTTCCGAATGCAAAAATTCGCATTCTTGTAGGAGATATGATCGTTTAAAGTCGACCCTGATTACCTTGGCCAAATCGGAAAAGTTTAACGTACCCACACTAGTTGAATTTTTCAAATTTCGACCGGACACGGATTTTTCTGAAAGCCAGCACCCTGACTCGAAATTTAACGGCGCTTTCAGTGGTGCAGGTCATTTTTCTGTGTGTGGCTTCGTTTTCATGCAATTCGCGAAAACCCATAAAATACGCCATTTTCAAACTAAAAACCTTTAGGAACCGTACTCTGCGTCCGAATTTAACAAATGAACTTATATTCTGAAAGCCCAGAATCTGGTGAACACGCTCGTAGCTTCAGAATGCAAAAATTCGCATTTTTGTAGGAGATATGATCGTTTAAAGTCGACCCTGATTACCTTGGCCCAATCGGAAAAGTTCAACGTCCCCACTGTTGAATTTTTCAAATTTCGACCGAACAGATTTTTCTGAAAGCCAGCACCTGACTCGAAATTTAACGGCGATTTCAGTGGTGCAGGTCAATTTTCTGTGACGCTTCGTTTTCGTGCAATTCTGCAAAACTCATAAAATACGCCATTTTCTAAGAAATACCCTCTGGAAACCGTACTCTGCGTCCGAACTTAACAAATGAACTTATATTGTGAAAGCCCAGAATCTGGGGAACACGCCCGTAGCTTCAGAATGCAAAAATTTGCATTTTTGTAGGAGATATGATCGTTTAAAGTCCATCCTGACTACCATGGCCAAATCGGAAAAGTTCAACATACCCCCCACCGGTTGAATTTTTCAAATTTCGACCGGACACGGATTTTACTGAAAGCCAGCACCCTGACTCGAAATTTAACGATGATTTCAGTGGTGCAGGTCAATTTTCTGTTACGGCTTCGTTTTCGCAATTAAAACTCATAAAATACGCCATTTTCTAAGTAAAACCTCTGGAAACCTTACTCTGCGTCCGAATTTAACAAATGAACTTATATTCTGAAAGCCCAGAATCTGGGGAACACGTCCGTAGCTTCAGAATGCAAAAATTGCATTTTTGTAGGAGATATGATCGTTTAAAGTCGATCCTGGCTACCATGGCCAAATCGGAAAAGTTCAACATACCCCCACTAGTTGAATTTTTCAAATTTCGACCGGACACGGATTTTTTAAAGCTAGCACCCTGACTCGAAATTTAACGGCGCTTTCAGTGGTGCAGGTCATTTTTATCGGTTTCTTTTTCATGCAATTCGCGAAAACCTCATAAAATACGCCATTTTAAACTAAAAGCCATTAGGAACCGTACTCAGCGACCAATTATAACAAATGAACTTATATTCTGAAAGCCCAGAATCTGGGGAACACGCCCGTAGCTTCAGAATGCAAAAATTTGCATTTTTGTAGGAGATATGATCGTTTAAAGTCGATCCTGACTACCATGGCCAAATCGGAAAAGTTCAACATACCCCCACCTGTTGAATTTTTCAAATTCGACCGGACACGGATTTTTCTGAAAGCGAGGATCGTGACTCGAAATTTAACGGCGATTTCAGTGGTGCAGGTCATTTTTCAGTGTACGGCTTCGTTTTCGTGCAATTCGCGAAAACTCATAAAATACGCCATTTTTAAACTAAAAGCCATTAGGAAACCGTACTGCGACCAAATTTATAAAATGAACTTATTTCGAAGCCCAGAATCTGGGGAACACGCCCGTAGCTTCAGAATGCAAAATTCGCATTTTTGTAGGAGATATGATCGTTTAAAGTCGATCCTGATTACCTTGGCCAAATCGGAAAAGTTCAACGTACCCCACTGTTGAATTTTTCAAATTTCGACCGGACACGGATTTTTCTGAAAGCCAGCACCCTGACTCGAAATTTAACGGCGATTTCAGTGGTGCAGGTCATTTTTCTGTGTCGGTTCGTTTTCATGCAATTCGCGAAACCATAAAAACGCCATTTTTAAACTAAAAGCCATTAGGAACCGTACTCAGCGACCAATTTTATTATATTAACTTATATTCTGAAAGCCCAGAATCTGGGGAACACGCCCGTAGCTTCAGAATAAAAAAATTTGCATTTTTGTAGGAGATATGATCGTTTAAAATCGATCCTGATTACCATGGCCAAATCGGAAAAGTTCAACGTACCTGTGAATTTTTCAAATTTCGACCGGACACGTATTTTTCTGAAAGCCAGCACCCTGACTCGAAATTTAACTGCGCTTTCAGTGGTGCAGGTCATTTTTCTGTGTACGGTTTCGTTTTCATGCAATTCGCGAAAACCCATAAAATACGCCATTTTTAAACTAAAAGCCATTAGGAACCGTACTCAGCGACCAAATTTATTAAATGAACTTATATTCCGAAAGCCCAGAATCTGGGGAACACGCCCGTAGCTTCAGAATGCAAAAATTCGCATTTTTTTAGGAGATATGATCGTTTAAAGTCGATCCTGATTACCTTGGCCAAATCGGAAAAGTTCAACGTACCCCGACACCTTTTGAATTTTTCAAATTTCGTCCGGACACGGATTTTTCTGAAAGCCAGCACCCTGACTCGAAATTTAACGGCGATTTCAGTGGTGCAGGTCATTTTTCTGTGTATGGCTTCGTTTTCGTGCAATTCGCGAAAACTCATAAAATACGCCATTTTCAAAGTAAAAGCCTCTGGAAACCGTACTCTGCGTCCGAATTTAACAAACGACCGTATATTCTGAAAGCCCAAAATCTGGGGAACACGCCCGTAGCTGCAGAATGCAAAAATTCGCTTTTGTAGGAGATATGACCGTTTAAAGTCGATCCTGATTATGTTGGCCAAATCGAAAAAGTTCAACGTACCCCCACCTGTTGAGTTTTTCAAATTTCGACCGGACACGGATTTTCTAAAGCCAGATCCTGTTGAAATGCATGGATTTCAGTGGTGAGGTCAATTTTCTGTGTACGGCTTCGTTTTCGTGCAATTCGCGAAAACTCATAAAATAGGCCATTTTCAAAGTAAAAGCCTCTGGAAACCGTACTCTGCGTCCGATTTAACAAATGACCATATTTTCTGAAAGCCCAGGATCTGGGGAACACGCCCGTTGCTTCAGAATGCAAAAATGCGAATTTTTGTAGGAGATATGACCGTTTAAAGTCGATCCTGATTATGTTGGCCAAATCGGATAAGTTCAACGTACTCCCACCTGTTGAGTTTTTAAATTTCGACCGGACGCGGATTTTTCTAAAAGCCAGGATCCTGACTCGAAATGCAATGGCGATTTCAGTGGTGCAGGTCATTTTTCGTGTTGGCTTCGTTTTGTGCAATTCGAAACTCATAAAATAGGCCATTTTCAAGTAAAGCCTCTGAAACCGTACTCTGCGTCCGAATTTAAAAATGACCATATTTTCTAAGCCTAGATCTGGGAACACGCCCGTAGCTTCAGAATGCAAAATGCATTTTGTAGGAGATATGACCGTTTAAAGTCGATCCTGATTATGTTGGCATAATCGGATAAGTTCAACGTATGGGACTCGCCTCTTTTCTCGAAGTTTTGACCTACGATTTTCTCATTTTATGCTGAATTTACGAAAATTCTTTAAATAAAGAGTTCTCATTCGAAATTTTAATTACAATCGTATTTTAGTAACGACATTGGTGTTTTGATTATTTTTACTAGTAAACGAAAGTTGAAATTTTAAATGGCTGTATCTCGTAAACTATAAGCCCTCGAGCTGAATTTGCCATAATGAATAACAAGGAATCGCCTCTTTTCTCGAAGTTTTGACCTACGATTTTCTCATTTTTTGCTGAATTTACGAAAAATTGCTTTAAATAGAAGAGTTCTCATTCAAAATTTTAATTACAATCGTATTTTTAGTAACGACGGTAGTTTTGATTATTTTTTACTATGTAAACGAAATTAATTTTTAAATGGCTGTATCTCGTAAACTATAAGCCTACGAGTCTCAACTTTCCATAGTGAATAGACGGGAATCGCCTTTTTTTTTCAAGTTTTCACCTAGAATTTTCTCATTTTTGCTGAATTTACGAAAAATTGTTTTAAATAGAAGAGTTCCCATTCAAAATTTTAATTACAATCGTATTTTTAGTAACGACGGTAGTTTTGATTATTTTTTACTATGTAAACGAAATTGAAATTTTTAAATGGCTGTATCTCGTAAACTATAGGCCCTTCGAGGCTGAAATTTCCAGAGTGTATAGACTGGATGCGCCTCGTTTATTGAAGTTTTGACCTAAAACTTTCTCATTTTTTGCTGAATTTACGAAAAAATGCTTAAATAAAAGAGTTCTCATTCAAAATTTTAATTACAATCGTATTTTTAGTGCCGACGGTAATTTTGATATTTTTTTTCTATGTAAACGAAATTGAAATCTTTAAATGGCTGTATCTCGTTAACTATAAGCTCTACGAGGCTGACATTTCCATAGTGAATAGACGGAAAATCGCCACTTTTTTCGAAGTATTGACCTAGGATTTTCTCATTTTTGCTGAATTTACGAAAAATGCTTTAAATAGAAGAGTTCTCTTCAAAATTTTAATTACAATCGTATTTTACGGTAGTTTTGATATTTTTTTACTATGTAAACGAAATTGAAATCTTTAAATGGCTGTATCTCGTAAACTATAAGCCTACGAGGCTGAAATTTCCATAGTGAATAGACGGGAATCGCCTCTTTTTTCGAAGTTTTGACCTAGGATTTTCTCATTTTTGCTGAATTTACGAAAAATGCTTTAAATAGAAGAGTTCTCATTCAAAATTTTAATTACAATCGTATTTTTAGTAACGACGGTAGTTTTGATTATTTTTTACTATGTAAACGAAATTGAAATCTTTAAATGGCTGTATCTCGTAAACTATAAGCCCTACGAGGCTGAAATTTCGCTAGTGAATAGACGGGAATCGCCTTTTTTGAAGTTTTGACCTAGGAATTTTCGTTTTTGTGAATTTAGAAAAATGCTTTAAATAGAAGAGTTCGCATTCAAAGTTTTAATTACAATCGTATTTTTATTAACGTCGGTAGTTTTGATATTTTTTTTCTTTGTAAAAGGAATTGAAATCTTTAGATGGCTGTATGTCGTAAAATATAAGCCCTACGAGACTGAAATTTCCGTAGTGAATAGACGGGAATCGCCTCTTTTTCAAGTTTTGACCTAGGATTTTCTCATTTTTTGTTGAATTTACGAAAAAATGCTTGAAATAAAAAAGTTCTTATTTAAAATTTTAATTACAATTGTATTTTTAGTAACGACGGTAGTTTTGATTGTTTTTTACTATGTAAACGAAATTGAAATCTTTAATGGCTGTATCTCGTAAACTATAAGCCCTACGATGATTATATTTCTATAGTGAATAGACGGATCATTTTTGCTGAATTACAAAAATGCTTTAAATAGAAGAGTTTCATTCAAAATTTTAATTACAATCGTATTTTTAGTAGCGACGGTAGTTTTGATTGTTTGTTACTATGTAAAGGAAAAAGAAATCTTTGAATGGCTGTATCTCGTAAACTATAAGCCTTACGAGGCTGAAATTTCCATAGTGAATAGACGGGAATCGCCTTTTTTTTAAGTTTTTACCTAGGATTTTCTCATTTTTTGCTGAATTTACGAAAAATGCTTTAAATAGAAGAGTTCTCATTCAAAATTTTAATTACAATCGTATTTTTAGTAACGACGGTAGTTTTGATATTTTTTCTATGTAAACGAAATTGAAATCTTTAAATGGCTGTATCTCGTAAACTATAAGCCCTACGAGGCTGAAATTTCCGTAGTGAATAGACGGGAATCGCCTCTTTTTTCGAAGTTTTGACCTAGGATTTTCTCATTTTTTGTTGAATTTACGAAAAAATGCTTGAAATAAAAAAGTTCTATTTAAAATTTTAATTACAATGTATTTTTAGTAACGACGGTAGTTTTGATTGTTTTTTACTATGTAAACAAATTGAAACCTTTAATGCTGTATCTCGTAAACTATAAGCCCTACGAGGCTGATATTTCATAGTGAATAGACGGGAATCGCCTCTTTTTTCGAAGTTTTGACCTAGGATTTTCTCATTTTTTGCTGAATTTACGAAAAAATGCTTTAAATAGAAGAGTTCTCATTCAAAATTTTAATTACAATCGTATTTTTAGTAACGACGGTAGTTTGATTTTTTTACTATGTAAACGAAATTCAAATATTTAAATGGCTGTATCTCGTAAACTATAAGCCCTACGACGCTGAAATTCCCATAGTGAATAGACGGGAATCGCCTCTTTTTTCGAAGTTTTGACCAAGTATTTTCTCATTTTTTGCTGAATTTACGAAAAAATGCTTTAATTAAAAGAGTTCTCTTTCAAAATTTTAATTACAAACGTATTTTAGTAACGACGGTAGTTTTGATTATTTTTTACTATGTAAACGAAATTGAAATCTTTAAATGGCTGTATCTCGTAAAATATAAGCCCTACCAAACTGAAATTTGCATAGTGAATAGACGGGAATCGCCTCTTTTTGCGAAGTTTTGACCTAGGATTTTCTCATTTTTTGCTGAATTTACAAAAAAAAGGCTTTAAATAGAAGATTTCTTATTCAAAATTTTTATTACAATCGTATTTTTAGGGGGGGGGTTTTTTTTTTTTTTTTTTTTTTGGGTGTATCTCGTAAACTATAAGCCCTACAAACTGAAATTTCATAAAATAGACGGGAATCGCCTCTTTTTTTTTTTTTTTTTTTTTTTTTAAAAAAAAAAAAAAAAAAATTTTTATTTTATTTTTTTTTTTTTTTTTTTTTTTTTTTTTTTTTTTTTTTTTTTTTTTTTTTTTTTTTTTTTTTTTTTTTTTTTTTTTTTTTTTTTTTTTTTTTTTTTTTTTTTTTTTTTTTTTTTTTTTTTTTTTTTTTTTTTTTTTTTTTTTTTTTTTTTTTTTTTTTTTTTTTTTTTTTTTTTTTTTTTTTTTTTTTTTTTTTTTTTTTTTTTTTGTTTTTTTTTTTTTTTTTTTTTTTTTTTTTTTTTTTTTTTTTTTTTTTTTTTTTTTTTTTTTTTTTTTTTTTTTTCCCCCCCCCCCCCCCCCCCCCCCCCCCCCCCCCCCCCCCCCCCCCCCCCCCCCCCCCCCCCCCCCCCCCCCCCCCCCCCCCCCCCCCCCCCCCCCCCCCCCCCCCCCCCCCCCCACGAGACTGAAATTTCGTAGTAATAGACGGGAATCGCCTCTTTTTCGAAGTTTTGACCTAAGATTTTCTCATTTTTGTTGAATTTACGAAAAAATGCTTTAAATAGAAGAGTTCTCATTCAAAATTTTAATTACAATCGTATTTTTAGTAACGTCGGTAGTTTTGATATTTTTTTTCTATGTAAAAGAAATTGAAATCTTTAGATGGCTGTATCTCGTAAAATTAAAGCCCTACGAGACTGAAATTTCCGTAGTGAATAGACGGAATCGCCTCTTTTGTCGAAGTTTTGACCTAAGATTTTCTCATTTTTTGTTGAATTTACGAAAAAATGCTTTAAATAGAAGAGTTTCCATTCAAAATTTTAATTACAACATTTTTAGTAACGACGGTAGTTTTGATTTTTTTACTATGTAAACGAAATTGAAATCTTTTAATGGCTGATCTCGTAAAAATAAGCCCTACGAGGCTGAAATTTCAATAGTGAATAGAGAATCCTTCTTTCTTTGGTTTTGACCTAGGATTTCTATTTTTGCTGAATTTGAAAAAACTTTAAATAGAATGTTCTCATTCAAAATTTTAATTACAATCTATTTTTAGTAACGACGCTAGTTTGATTCTTTTTATATAAACAATTGAAATCTTTAAATGGCTGTATCTCGTAAAATAGCCCTACAGGCTGAAATTTTAATAGTGAATAACGAATCTCATTTTTCAGAATTTTCTTATTTTCTATTTGAAATTTAAAAAAGCTTTAATAAAATTTATTCAATCAAATTTTTATAATCAGTTTTGTTGTTAGAGTAGATTGATTTTTTAATGGTGACTGTAAATCTTAATGCAGACTGAAAATAAGAAGTAGAGGCTGAAATTTCCTTGAATGAATTGAATCGCTTTTTCAGTTTTGCTGATTTCATTTTACTGAATTTCAAAAATGTTTAATTAAAGTTTTTAAAATTTTAATTATATGTTTTTTATAAACAGATTTTGAAATTTTTAATTGTAAACAATTGAAATCTTTAACAGGGTAATTCGTAAAATAGCCTACGCTATTTCCGATTTGACAGGATTTCTCTTTTTGAATTTGACAAAGTTTATTTGAGAATTTCAAAATTTTAAATAAAGTCTTTATAAATTTTATTCAAAGTTTTTAGTAAACGATTGAATTTTTATGTTACTTGTAAAATAATCTTTTAGGCTGAAATCTCGTAAAAAATAAGCCCTTTCGATGAATTTCCATGATATAGCGGAATTTTCTAAAATTTTGACATAGATTTTCTCATTTTTAATTAAAAAATTTTAAAGACAAGTTTTATTATTTTTATATTAAACGATTAATTTAAACGCTGTTTTCGAATTTTTTACTATAAACGAAATTCATTAAACGATCCGTATTAAGTCGACTGAATTTCCATATTGAATATCGAAAATTTTAAAGTTAGACCTCATTTCAATTTTTTCAATTATAAAAATGTTTAAATGAGAGTTTTTCAAATTTTAATTAAATGAATTTTAGTAACGGAGTTTTATTAGTTTTACTAGTAAAAGAAACGGGAATCGTCTTTCTTGAAGATTTGACCTAGGATTTTCATTTTTGCTGAATTTACGAAAATGCTTTAAATTTGATAGGTTTATTCAAAATTTTAATTTACGAAATGTTTTAGTAACGAAGGTTATTTGATATTTTTACTTATCAAACGAAATTTAAATCTTAAATGGTTATTCTTTAATATAAGCCCTGAAGCTGAAATTTATAGTGAATAGACAAATCGCTCTTTTTCGAAATTTTTCCTAGGATTCATTTTTGCTATTTATCGAAAATGTTTATAAGATTTTCATTTAAAATTTTATTAAAATCTTTTAGAACGAGTAGTTTTAAATTTTATTAAACGAATATTGAAATCTTTAATTTGTTTGTAAAATATAAGCCCTACAGGTGAAATTTTCATGTGAATGACGAAATTAGCCTCTTTCTGAATTTGACCTAGGAATTAACATATTGCCTATTTCGAAATGTTTAAATGAAGTTCTCATTCTTTTAATTTACAATCAATTTTAAAGAGAGTTTATAATTTTTAATTAAACGAATTAATTTAATGCGTATCTGTAATTACTATAAAGAAGTGTAAATTTCATGTATAGAAATGCCCTTTCGAATTTTACCTAGGATTTTCATTTTTTGCAGAATTTACAAAAAAAATGCTTTAAAGAAAAGAGTTCTCATTCAAAATTTTAATTAAAATCGTATTTTTAGTAACGACCGTAGTTTTGATTGTTTTTTACTATGTAAACGAAATTGAAATCTTTAAAATGCTGTATCTCGTAAAATACCCTAAAGCTGAAATTTCCGTAGTGACTAGACGGAATCGACTATTTCGAAGTTTTGACCTAGGATTTTCTCATTTTTGCTGAATTTACGAAAAAATGCTTTAAATAGAAGAGTTCTCATTCAAAATTTTAATTAAAATCGTATTTTTAGTAACGACGGTAGTTTTGATTGTTTTTTACTATGTAAACGAAATTGAAATCTTTAAATGGCTGTATCTCGTAAAATATAAGCCCTACGAGGCTGAAATTTCCATAGTAAATAGACGGGAATCGCCTCTTTCTTCGAAGTTTTGACCTAGGATTTTCTCATTTTTTGTTAAATTTACGAAAAATGCTTTAAATAGAAGAGTTCTCATTCAAAATTTTAATTACAATCGTATTTTTAGTAACGACGGTAGTTTTGATTGTTTTTACTATGTAAACGAAATTGAAATCTTTAAATGGCTATATCTCGTAAAATATAAGCCCTACGAGGCTGAAATTTCAGTGAATAGACGGGAATCGCTCTTTTTCGAAGTTTTGACCTAGGATTTTCTCATTATTTGTTAAATTTACGAAAAAATGCTTTAAATAGAAGAGTTATCATTCAAAATTTTAATTAAAATCGTATTTTTAGTAACGACGGTAGTTTTCATTGTTTTTTACTATGTAAACGAAATTGAAATCTTTAAATTGCTGTATCTCGTAAAATATAAGCCCTACGAGGCTGAAATTTCCATAGTGAATAGACGGAATCGCCTCTTTCTTCGAAGTTTTGACCTAGGATTTTCTCATTTTTTGCTGAATTTACGAAAAATGCTTTAAATAGAAGAGTTCTCATTCAAAATTTTAATTACAATCGTATTTTTAGTAACGACGGTAGTTTTGATTGTTTTATTGTAAACGAAATTGAAATTTTAAATGGCTGTATCTTAAAATTATAACCCTAGGTGAATTTCCTAGAATAACTGTGATGCTCTTTTTAGTTTTACAATTTTCTTTTTTGCTGAATTAGAAAAAGTCTTAAATAGAGAGTTTCATTCAAAATTTTTATTACAATTTTTTAGTAACGACGGTGTTTTGATTGTTTTTACTATGTAAACGAAATTAAATCTTTAAATGGTTATTCAAAATATAAGCCCTAAGGCTGAAATTTTATAGTGAAAGAGAACGCCTTTTTTCGAAGTTTTGACTGGATTTTTTCTATTTCGAATTTAGAAAAAATGCTTTATAGAAAGTTTATTAAAATTTTATACATCGTATTTTAGAATAGTTTTATTGTTACTATTAAAAATTGAATCTCTAAATTAATCCGGGTAAAATTACCCAATGAAATAATGATTTAAGTCTTTTTTCGAAATTTGCCAGTAATTTTTATGAATTTTTAAAATTTTAAAATTCATTTTTTAATTATAATATCTTATTTAGTAACATGAATTTTAATTGTTTCTAGTAAAGATGAGTTTAAATGCTTATGTAAAAATGCTCTTAAGCTGAAATTTCAGATGATGATCTTTTTAAAGAAATGCCTTTAATTTTCTATTTTTATTGAATTTACAAAAAGTTTTAAATGAAGTTCTATTAAATTAATTAATCGTATTTTTAGTAAATAGTTTTGATGTTTTTCTAGTAAACGAAATTGAAATCTTAATCTTTCGTAAAATAAAGCTTCAGGCTAATTTCCGGAATAACGAAGCTTTTTCAAGTTTTGACTAGTTTTATTTTTGTTAAAATTTAAATTATTAATAAATTTATTAAAATTTTTATAACGTATTTATATGCTAGTAGATTGAAATTTTAATGGTAAACGAATTAAATTTACTAGTCTAATTGTAATTACGAAGTGATTTTAAGTTATAGAATTTTCATTTGTTTTTAGAAATATTTTGATGTTTTCTAAAAGTTTAAATTAAGTTTTATTCAAAGTATTAAATTTTTTGTAACGATAGATTGATGTTTTACTTTAACAATTATCTAATTGGCTGAATTTGAAAAATAGCCTATGAAGTTTATTCAATTTATGAATTCTTTTAAGTTAATAGATTTATTTTTTTAATTAAAAAATTTTAATAGAAGAGTATTTCAAATTAACTACAATGTAAATTTTAGTAAGACGGTATCTATTTTACTTAGCTGAAATTCAAATTTAATGCGAATCTCTTTAAATAAGTCTGATCTAAATTTTTCAAATTTAAAATACCTCTTTAGAATTCTTAAACTAATTAATCTTTAATTTAGAAATTTTTAAGTTTCATAAAATTAATATAAATGTTTTTTACAGTTAGGTTTTTATTTTAAATAAAGAAATCTTTATGATTTTAAATTAATTCTATCTAAATTTGAAAAGTGTTTGAGAAATTTTTCTATTTTAACTAATGATTTTATTTCTGCAGAATTTAAGTAAAAGTAAAGAGTATTAAAATTCTTTATTTAACCAGAGTTTTATTTTTGTAATTAAAAAATGATTTAAATTTTATCTAAAATTTTAATTATGAGTTGAAATTTCAATAATAACATCAAATCTTTTAATGCTAGTATTCGTATTTTGTTGAATTTAAGTAAAAAAGAATGCTTCATATTTAATTAAATCTATGGTTTTAATTTGTTAATTTACGGAATGCTTTATGAATTTAAATTTTATTGAAAATTTAGTACGAGCTGATTTAAAGTTATCAACGTTTATCGAATTTTACTGGTATTTTTATTTTAATTACGAAAAATTCTTTAAAATGGTCTATTCAAAATTTTACCTATTTTAGTGACGAATTGAATGCTTTTAATTACTATGAAATTTTAATTTGCTGTATTTAAAATATAAGCCCTACGAGGCTGAAATTTCCGTAGTGAATAGACGGGAATCGCCTCTTTTTTCGAAGTTTTGACCTAGGATTTTCTCATTTTTTGCTGAATTTACGAAAAAATGCTTTAAATAGAAGAGTTCTCATTCAAAATTTTAATTACAATCGTATTTTTAGTAACGACGGTAGTTTTGATTGTTTTTACTATGTAAACGAAATTGAAATCTTTAAATGGCTGTATCTCGTAAAATATAAGCCCTAGAGGCTGAAATTTCCGTAGTGAATAGACGGGAATCGCCTCTTTTTCGAAGTTTTGACCTAGGATTTTCTCATTTTTGTGAATTTACGAAAAATGCTTTAAATAGAAGAGTTCTCATTCAAAATTTTAATTAACAATCGTATTTTTAGTAACGACGGTAGTTTTGATTGTTTTTTACTATGTAAACGAAATTGAAATCTTTAAATGGCTGTATCTCGTAAAATATAAGCCCTACGAGGCTGAAATTTCCATAGTGAATAGACGGGAATCGCCTCTTTCTTCGAAGTTTTGACCTAGATTTTCTCATTTTTGCTAAATTTACGAAAAAAAGCTTTAAATAGAAGAGTTCTCATTCAAAATTTTAATTACAATCGTATTTTTAGTAACGACGGTAGTTTTGATTGTTTTTACTATGTAAACGAAATTGAAATCTTTAAATGGCTGTATCTCGTAAAATATAAGCCCTACGAGGCTGAAATTTCGTAGTGAATAGACGGGAATCGCCTCTTTTTCGAAGTTTTGACCTAGGATTTTCTCATTTTTTGTTGAATTTACGAAAAAATGCTTTAAATAGAAGAGTTCTATTCAAAATTTTAATTACAATCGTATTTTTAGTAACGACGTAGTTTTGATTTTTTTTACTATGTAAACGAAATTGAAATCTTTAAATGGCTGTATCTCGTAAAAAATAAGCCCTACGAGGCTGAAATTTCATAGTGAATAGACGGAATCCTCTTTCTTCGAAGGTTTGACCAAGATTTTCTCATTTTTGCTGTTTTTACGAAAAATGCTTTAAATAGAAGAGTTCTCATTCAAAATTTTAATTACAATCGTATTTTTAGTAACGACGCTAGTTTTGATATTTTTTACTATGTAAACGAAATTGAAATCTTTAAATGGCTGTATCTCGTAAATATAAGCCTACGAGGCTAGATTTCCATAGTGATAGACGAATCGCTCTTCTTTCGAAGTTTTTACCTAAGATTTTCTCATTTTTTGCTGAATTTACGAAAAAATGCTTCAAATAGACGAGTTCTCATTCAAAATTTTTATTACAATCGTATTTTTAGTAACGACGGTAGTTTTGATTGTTTTTGACTATGTAAACGAAATTGAAATATTTTAATGGCTGTATCTCGTAAATATAGCCCTACAGGCTGAAATTTCCATAGTGAATACACGGGAATCGCCTCTTTTTCGAAGTTTTACCTAGGATTTTCTCATTTTTGCGAATTTACGAAAAATGCTTTAAAGAGAAGAGTTCTCATTCAAAATTTTAATTACAATCGTATTTTTAGTAACGACGTTAGTTTGATTTTTTTACTATGTAAACGAAATTGAAATCTTTAAATTGCTTTATCTCGTAACCTATAAGCCCTACGAGGCTGAAATTTCCATAATGAATAGACGGGATCGCCTCTTTTTCGAAGTTTTGACCTAGGATTTTCTCATTTTTTGCTGAATTTACGAAAAAATGCTTTAAATAGATAAGTTCTCATTCAAAATTTTAATTACAATCGTATTTTTAGTTACGACGGTAGTTTTGATTGTTTTTTACTATGTAAACGAAATTGAAACCTTTAAATTGCTGTATCTCGTAAAATAAAAGCCCTACGAGGCTGAAATTTCCATAGTGAATAGACGGAATCGCCTCTTTCTCGAAGTTTTGACCTAGGTTTTCTCATTTTTGCTGTTTACAAAATGCTTAAATAAGATTCTCATTCAAAATTTTAATTACAATCTTATTTTTAGTAACGACGGTAGTTTTGATTGTTTTTTACTATGTAAACGAAATTGAAATCTTTAAATGGCTGTATCTCGTAAATATAAGCCCTACGAGGCTGAAGTTTCCATAGTGAATAGACGGAATCACCTCTTTCTTCGAAGGTTTGACCAAGGATTTTCTCATTTTTTGCTGTTTTTACGAAAAAATGCTTTAAATAGAAGAGTTCTCATTCAAAATTTTAATTACAATCGTATTTTTAGTAACGACGCTAGTTTTGATTATTTTTTACTATGTAAACGAAATTGAAATCTTTAAATGGCTGTATCTCGTAAAATATAAGCCCTACGAAACTGAAATTTCCGTAGTGACTAGACAGGAATCGCCTCTTTTTTCGAAGTTTTAACCTAGGATTTTCTCATTTTTTGCTGAATTTACGAAAAAATGCTTTAAATAGAAGAGTTCTTATTCAAAATTTTAATTACAATCGTATTTTTAGTAACGACGGTAGTTTTGATTGTTTTTTACTATGTAAACGAAATTGAAATCTTTAATTGGCTGTATCTCGTAAAATATAAGCCCTACGAGGCTGAAATTTCAATAGTGAATAGACGGGAATCGCCTCTTTTTTCGAAGTTTTGACCTAGGATTTTCTCATTTTTTGCTGAATTTACGAAAAAATGCTTTAAATAGAAGTGTTCTCATTCAAAATTTTAATTACAATCGTATTTTTAGTAACGACGCTAGTTTGGATTCTTTTTACTATGTAAACGAAATTGAAATCTTTAAATGGCTGTATCTCGTAAACTACTAAGCCCTACAGGCTGAGATTTCCATAGTGTATAGACAGGAATCGCATCTTCTTTCGAAGTTTTTACCTAAGATTTTCTCATTTTTTGCTGAATTTACGAAAAAATGCTTCAAATAGACGAGTTCTCATTCAAAATTTTTATTACAATCGTATTTTTAGTAACGACGGTAGTTTTGATTGTTTTTGACTATGTAAACGAAATTGAAATATTTTAATGGCTGTATCTCGTAAAATATAAGCCCTACGAGGCTGAAATTTCCATAGTGAATACACGGAATCGCCTCTTTTTTCGAAGTTTTGACCTAGGATTTTCTCATTTTTTGCTGAATTTACGAAAAAATGCTTTAAATAGAAGAGTTCTCATTCAAAATTTTAATTACAATCGTATTTTTAGTAACGACGGTAGTTTTGATTGTTTTTACTATGTAAACGAAATTGAAATCTTTAAATGGCTGTATCTCGTAAAATATAAGCCCTACGAGGCTGAAATTTCCGTAGTGAATAGACAGGAATCGCCTTTTTTCGAAGTTTGACCTAGGATTTTCTCATTTTTTGCTGAATTTACGAAATAATGCTTCAAATGGAAGAGTTCTCATTCAAATTTTAATTACAATCGTATTTTTAGTAACGACGTAGTTTTGATATTTTTTCTATGTAAACGAAATTGAAATCTTTAAATGGCTGTATCTCGTAAAATATAAGCCCTACGAGGCTGAAACTTCCGTAGTGAATAGACGGGAATCGCCTCTTTTTTCGAAGTTTTGACCTAGGATTTTCTCATTTTTTGCTGAATTTACGAAATAATGCTTCAAATGGAAGAGTTCTCATTCAAAATTTTAATTACAATCGTATTTTAGTAACGAAGTACTTTTGTTATTTTTTTCTATGTAAACGAAATTGAAATCTTTAAATGGCTGTATCTCGTAAAATATAAGCTCTACGAGGCTGAAATTTCCGTAGTGAATAGATGGGAATCGCCTCTTTTTTTGAAGTTTTGACCTAGGATTTTCTCATTTTTTGCTGAATTTACGAAATAATCCTTCAAATGGAAGAGTTCTCATTCAAAATTTTAATTACAATCGTATTTTTAGTAACGACGGTAGTTTTGATATTTTTTCATATGTAAACGAAATTGAAATCTTTAAATGGCTGTATCTCGTAAAATATAAGCCCACGAGGCTGAAATTTCCACAGTGAATAGACGAGGAATCGCCTCTTTCGAAGTTTTGACTTAAGATTTTCTCATTTTTTGTTAAATTTACGAAAAAATGCTTTAAATAGAAGAGTTCTCATTGAAATTTTAATTACAATCGTATTTTTAGTAACGACGGTAGTTTTGATTTTTTTTTCTATGTAAACGAAATTGAAATCTTTAAATGGCTGTATCTCGTAAAATATATGCTCTACGAGGCTGAAATTTCCGTAGTGAATAGACGGGAATCGCCTCTTTTTTCGAAGTTTTGACCTAGGATTTTCTCATTTTTTGCTTAATTTACGAAATAATGCTTCAAATGGAATAGTTCTCATTCAAAATTTTAATTACAATCGTATTTTTAGTAACGACGGTAGTTTTGAAATTTTTTTTTTATGTAAACGAAATTGAAATCTTTAAATGGCTGTATCTCGTAAAATATAAGCCCTACGAGGCTGAAATTTCCATAGTGAATAGACGGGAAATGCCTCTTTCTTCGAAGTTTTGACCTAGGATTTTTTAATTTTTTGCTGAATTTACGATAAAATGCTTTAAATAGAAGAGTTCTCATTCAAAATTTTAATTACAATCGTATTTTAGTAACGACAGTAGTTTTGATTTTTTTACTATGTAAACAAGTTGAAATCTTTAAATGGCTGTATCTCGTAAAATATAAGCCCTACAGGCTGAAATTTCATAGTGAATAGACGGAATCGCCTCTTTTTCGAAGTTTTGACCTAGGATTTTCTATTTTTGCTGAATTTACGAAAAATGCTTAAATGAAGGTTCTCATTCAAAAATTTTTAAATTTCAATCATTTTTTAGTAATGAAGCTTTTGTTATTTTTACTATGTAAACAGAAATTGAAATTTTAAATGCTTTTCTCGTAAACTTAACCAGGCTAAAATTTCCATAGTGAATAGACAGAATCGCCTTTTTTTCGAAGTTTTGACCTAGGATTTTCTCATTTTTGTTAATTTACAAAAATGCTTAAATTGGAAGAGTTCTCATTCAAAATTTTAATTACAATCGTATTTTTATAACGACGGGAGTTTTGATATTTTTTTTTGTAAACGAATTGAAATCTTTAAATGGGTGTATCTCGTTAAATATAAAGCCTACGAGGCTGAAATTTCCTAGTGAATAGAAGGAATCGCCTCTTTTTGAAGTTTTGACCTAGGATTTTCTCATTTTTTGTTAATTTACAAAAAATCTTTAAATGGGAAAAGTTCTCATTCAAAATTTTAATTACAATCGTATTTTTAGTAACGACAGTAGTTTTGATATTTTTCAAAGTAAACGAAATTGAAATCTTTAAATGGCGTATCTCGTAAAATATAAGCCCTACAGGCTGAAATTTCCCAGTGAATAGACAGGAATCGCCTCTTTTTCGAGTTTTGACTTAGGATTTTCTCATTTTTGTTAATTTACGAAAAAATGCTTTAAATAGAAAGTTCTCATTAAATTTTAATTACAATGTATTTTTAGTAACGACGGGAGTTTTGATATTTTTTCTATGTAAACAGAAAATTTAAATCTTTAAATGCTGTATCTCGTAAAATAAAGCCCTACGAGGCTGAAATTTCCGTAGTGAATAGACAGGAATCGCCTCTTTTTCGAATTTTGACCTAGGATTTTTCATTTTTTGAATTTACGAAAAATGCTTTAAAAAAGAAAGTTCTCATTCAAAATTTTAAATTTCAAACGTTTTTTAGTAACGACGAAATTTTAATTTGTTTTTACTTTGTAAACGAGGTTTAAATATTTAAAAGGCTGTATCTCGTAAAATATAAGCCCTACGAGGTTTAAATTTCCTAGTGAATAGACAGGAATCGCCTCTTTTCAAAATTTTGACCTAGGATTTTCTCATTTTTGCAAAATTTTCAAAAAAAAGCTTTAAAGGGAATGTTCTCATTCAAAATTTTAATTACAATCGTATTTTTAGTAACGACGGTAGTTTTGAATTTTTTTATGTAAACGAAAATTTAAATCTTTAAATGGCTGTATCTCGTAAAATATAAGCCTACAGGCTGAAATTTCCTAGTATGACGGAATCGCCTCTTTTTCGAAGTTTTGACCTAGGATTTTCTCATTTTTTAAATTTACAAAAAAAGCTTTAAATAGAAGGTTCTCATTCAAAATTTTAATTACAATCGTATTTTTAGTAACGACGGGAGTTTAAATTTTTTTTACTATGAACGAGTTGAAATCTTTAAATGGGTGTAACTCTGAAATATAAAACCTTAGAGGGTGGGAAAATTTTCCTAGTGAATAGACAGGAATCGCCTTTTTCGAAGTTTTGACCTAAGTTTTCTCATTTTTGCTGAATTTTTCGAAAAATGCTTAAATGAAAGTTCTCATTCAAAATTTTAATTACATCTATTTTTAGTAACGACGGGAGTTTTTATATTTTTTCTATGTAAACGAAATTGAAAACTTTAAATGGCTGTATCTCGTAAAATATAAGCCCTACGAGGCTGAAATTTCCCTAGTGAATAAACAGGAATCGCCTCTTTTTCGAGTTTTGACTAGGATTTTCTCATTTTTGCTGAATTTACGAAAAAATGCTTAAATGGGAAAAGTTCTCATTCAAAATTTTAATTACAATCGTATTTTTAGTAACGACGTAGTTTTAATTTTTTTTCTATTAAACAAATTGAAATCTTTAAATGGGTGTATCTCGTAAAATATAAGCCCTACAGGCTGAAATTTCCTAGTGAATAGCAGGAATCCCTTTTTTCGAAGTTTTGACCTAGGATTTTCTATTTTTGCTGATTTTCGAAATAATGCTTCAAATGGAAGAGTTCTCATTAAATTTTAATTACAATCGTATTTTAGTAACGACAGTATTTTGATATTTTTTCTATGTAAACGAAATTGGGAAAATTTTTAAAAGGTTTTATCTCGTAAAATATAAGCCCCACAGGCTGAAATTTCCATAGTGAATAGACAGGAATCGCCTTTTTTTCAAATTTTGACCCTAGGATTTCTCATTTTTGTTAAATTTACAAAAAATGCTTAAATGAAGAGTTCTCATTCAAAATTTTAAATTTCAATCCTATTTTTAGTAACGACAGTAGTTTTGATTTTTTTCTATGTAAACAGATGAAATCTTTAAATGGCTGTATCTCGTAAAATATAAGCCTACGAGGCTAAAATTTCCTAGTGAATAGAGGGAATCGCCTTTTTTTGAAGTTTTGACCTAGGATTTTCTCATTTTTGTGAATTTCGAAAAATCCCTTTTTAAAAAGATTTTTTATTCAAAAATTTTTAAATTTCAATCGTATTTTTTAACGACAGAGTTTTTATATTTTTTCAAAGTAAAGAAATTGGAAATCTTTAAATGGCTGTATCTCGTAAAATATAAGCCCTACAGGCTGAAATTTCCTAGTGAATAGACAGGAATCGCCTCTTTTTCGAAGTTTTGACCTTTGGATTTTCAAATTTTTTGTAATTTACGAAAAAATGCTTTAAATGAAAGTTCTCATTAAAATTTTAATTAAATCGTATTTTTAAATAACGACAGTAGTTTTGATTTTTTTCTATTTACGAAATTGAAATCTTTAAATGGCTGTATCTGGGAAAATATAAGCCTACGAGGCTGGGAAATTTCCGTAGTGAATAGATGGGAATCGCCTCTTTTTTGAAGTTTTGACCTAGGATTTTCTCATTTTTGCTGAATTTACGGGAAAAAATCCCTTTAAATGGAAAGTTCTCATTCAAAATTTTAATTACAATCGTATTTTAGTAACGACAGTAGTTTTGATATTTTTTTTTAAAGTAAACGAAATTGAAATCTTTAAATGGCTGTATCTCGTAAAATATAAGCCCTACGGGCTGTTTCCATAGTGAATAGACGGGAATCGCCTCTTTTTCAGAATTTTGACCAAAGGGTTTTCTCATTTTTGTAATTACAAAAAATGCTTTAAATAGAAGAGTTCTCATTCAAAATTTTTAATTACAATCTATTTTTAGTAACGACGGTAGTTTTGATTTTTTCTATGTAAACGAATTGAAATCTTTAAATGGCTGTATCTCGTAAAATAAAGCCCTACGAGGCTGAAATTTCCGTAGTGAATAAACGGAATCGCCTCTTTTTCGAAGTTTTGACCTAGGTTTTCTCATTTTTGCAGAATTTACGAAAAAATGCTTTAAAAAAGAAAGTTCTCATTCAAATTTAAATTACAAACGTATTTTTAGTAACGACAGTAGTTTTGATTTTTTTCTAGTAAACGAAATTGAAATCATAAATGGCTGTATTTTCGTAAAATAAAGCCCTACGAGGTTTAAATTTCCTAGTGAATAGACAGGAATCGCCTCTTTTTCGAAGTTTTGACCTGGATTTTTAATTTTTTCAGAATTTACAAAAATGCTTTAAAAGAAGGGGTTCTCATTCAAAATTTTAATTACAAACGTATTTTAGTAACGACAGTGTTTTGATTGTTTTTACTATGTAAAACAGTTTAAATCTTTTAAAAGGGTGTATCTCATAAATATAAGCCCTACAGGTTTAAATTTCCATAGTAAAAAGACAGGGGTTTGCCTCTTTTTCAGAAGTTTTGACCTAGGTTTTCTCATTTTTGCTGAATTTACGAAAAAATGCTTTAAATAGAAGAGTTCTCATTCAAATTTTTAATTACAAACGTATTTTTAGTAACGACGGTAGTTTTGATATTTTTTCTAAGTAAACGAAATTGAAATCTTTAATGGCTGTATCTGTAAAATATAAGTCTACGAGGCTGAAATTTCCATAGTGAATAGAGAATCGCCTAGTTTTCGAAGTTTTGACTAGGATTTTCTCTTTTGCTGAATTTACGAAAAATGTTTAAATAGAAGAGTTCTCTTCAAATTTTTAATTACAAACGTATTTTTAGTAACGACGTAGTTTTTATAATTTTTTACTAAGTAAACGAAATTGAAATCTTTAATGGCTGTATTTCGTAAAATTAAAGCCATACGAGGCTATGAAATTTCCATAGTGAATAGACGGAACGCCTCTTTGTCTCGAATTTTGACCTAGGATTTTTAATTTGCAGAATTTACAAAAAATGCTTTAAAAAGAGTTTCATTCAAAATTTTAATTAAATCGAAAAAATCTTTAGTAACGACGTAGTTTTGATTGTTTTTATATTAAACGAAATTGAAATCTTAATGCTGTATTTGAAATGATTTAGCCCTAGAGGCTGAAATTTCCTAGTGAATAGACGGGAATCGCCTCGTTTTCGAAGTTTGACCTAGGATTTCCATTTTGCTGAATTTACGAAAAATGCTCTAAATGAAGTTCTCATTCAAAATTTTATTACAATCGTATTTTTAGTAACGACGTAGTTTTGATATGTTTTTACTATGTAAACGAAATTAAATCTTTAAATGGCTGTATCTCGTAAAATATAAGCCTACAGGCTGAAATTTCATATGAAAAAGACGGAAATGCCTTTTTTCGAAGTTTTGACCTAAGGTTTTCCATTTTTGTGAATTTAAAAAAATGTTTAAATAGAAAGTTCTATTCAAAATTTTATTACAATGTATTTTTAGTAAGACATTTGATTGTTTTTACTATGTAAACAATTGAATCTTAAATGGCTGTATCTCGAAATAAGCCTACGAGGCTGAAATTTCCTAGTGAATAGACGGAATCGCCTTTTTGGTTTTGACAGGATTTTTCATTTTTGCTGAATTTACGAAAAATGCTTTAAATAGAAAGTTCTCATTCAAAATTTTATTACAATCGTATTTTAGTAACGACGTAGTTTTGATTTTTTTCTATGTAAGAATTGAAATCTTTAAATAGCTGTATCGTAAAATATAAGCCCTACAGGCTGAAATTTCCGTAGTGAATAGACGGGAATTGCCTCTTTTTCAGTTTGACCTAGTTTTCTCATTTTGTTAAATTTACAAAATGCTTTAAATAGAAGAGTTCTCATTCAAAATTTTAATTACAATCGTATTTTAGTAACGACGTAGTTTTGATTGTTTTTACTATGTAAACGAAATTGAAATATTTAAATGGCTGTATCTCGTAAAATATAAGCCCTACAGGCTGAAATTTCCGTAGTGAATAGACGGAATCGCCTCTTTTTCGAATTTTGACCTAGATTTCTCATGTTTTGCAGAATTTACGAAAAATGCTTTAAATAGAAGAGTTCTCATTCAAAATTTTAATTACAATCGTATTTTAGTAACGACAGTAGTTTTGATTTTTTACATGTAAACAAATTGAAATCTTTTAATGGCTGTATCTGGTAAAATATAAGCCCTACGAGGTTGAAATTTCCATAGTGAATAGACGCGAATCGCCTCTGTTTTCGAAGTTTTGACATAGGATTTTCTCATTTTTTGCTGAATTTACGAAAAAATGCTTTAAATAGAAGAGTTCTCATTCAAATTTTAATTACAAACATTTTTAGTAACGACGTAGTTTTGATTTTTTTCTAGTAAACGAAATTGAAATCTTTAATGGCTGTATCTGTAAAATATAAGCCCCAGTAAATTTCCATAGTGAATAGACGGAATCGCCTCTTTTTCAGTTTTGACCTAGGTTTTTCATTTTTGCAGAATTTACAAAAAAATGCTTTAAAAAGAAGAGTTCTCATTCAAAATTTTAATTACAATCGTATTTTTAGTAACGACGTGTTTTGATTGTTTTTACTATAAACGAAATTGAAATCTTTAATGCTGTATCTCGTAAAATATAAGCCCTACGAGGTAATTTCCTAGTGAATAGACGGGAATCGCCTCTTTTTTCGAAGTTTTGACCTAGGATTTTCTCATTTTTGCTGAATTTACGAAAAAATGCTTTAAATAGAAGAGTTCTCATTCAAAATTTTAATTACAATCGTATTTTTAGTAACGACGTAGTTTTGATATTTTTTCTATGTAAACGAAATTGAAATCTTTAAATGGCTGTATCTCGTAAAATATAAGCCCTACGAGGCTGAAATTTCCGTAGTGAATAGACGGGAATCGCCTCTTTTTTCGAAATTTTGACCTAGGATTTTCTCATTTTTTGCTGAATTTACGAAAAAATGCTTTAAATAGAAGAGTTCTCATTCAAAATTTTAATTACAATCGTATTTTAGTAACGACGGTAGTTTTGATTTTTTTTCTATGTAAACGAAATTGAAATCTTTAAATGGCTGTATCTCGTAAAATATAAGCCCTACGAGGCTGAAATTTCCGTAGTGAATAGACAGAAATTGCCTCTTTTTTCGAAGTTTTGACCTAGGATTTTTTTAATTTTTTGCTGAATTTACGAAAAAATGCTTTAAATGAAAGTTCTCATTCAAAATTTTAATTACAATCGTATTTTAGTAACGACAGTAGTTTTGATTGTTTTTACTATGTAAACGAAATTGAAATCTTTAAATGGCTGTATCTCGTAAAATATAAGCCCTACGAGGCTGAAATTTCCATAGTGAATAGACAGGAATCGCCTCTTTTTTCGAAGTTTTGACCTAGGATTTTCTCATTTTTTGCTGAATTTACGAAAAATGCTTTAAATAGAAGAGTTCTCATTCAAAATTTTAATTACAATCATATTTTTAGTAACGACGGTAGTTTTGATATTTTTTACTATGTAAACGAAAGTGAAATCTTTAAATGGCTGTATCTCGTAAAATATAAGCCCTACGAGGCTGAAATTTCCGTAGTGAATACCGACGAGGAAATTTGAATCGCCTCTTTTTTCGAAGTTTTGACCTAGGATTTTCTCATTTTTTGCTGAATTTACGAAAAAATGCTTTAAATAGAAGAGTTCTCATTCAAAATTTTAATTACAATCGTATTTTTAGTAACGACGGTAGTTTTGATATTTTTTCTATGTAAACGAAATTGAAATCTTTAAATGGTTGTATCTCGTAAAATATAAGCCCTACGAGGCTGAAATTTCCGTAGTGAATAGACGGAATCGCCTCTTTTTCGAAGTTTTGACCTAGGATTTTCTCATTTTTGTTGAATTTACGAAAAATGCTTTAAATAGAAGAGTTCTTATTCAAAATTCAATTACAATCGTATTTTTAGTAACGACGGTAGTTTTGATTGTTTTTTACTATGTAAACGAAATTGAAATCTTTAAATGGCTGTATCTCGTAAAATATAAGCCCTACGAGGCTGAAATTTCCTAGTGAATAGACGGGAATCGCCTCTTTTTTCGAAGTTTTGACTAGGATTTTCTCATTTTTGCTGAATTTACGAAAAATGCTTTAAATAGAAGAGTTCTCATTCAAAATTTTAATTACAATCGTATTTTTAGTAACGACGGTAGTTTTGATTGTTTTTTACTATGTAAACGAAATTGAAATCTTTAAATGGCTGTATCTCGTAAATATAAGCCCTACGAGGCTGAAATTTCCATAGTGAATAGACGGAATCGCTCTTTTTCGAAGTTTTACCTAGATTTTCTCATTTTTGCTGAATTTACGAAAAAATGCTTTAAATAGAAGAGTTCTCATTCAAAATTTTAATTACAATCGTATTTTTAGTAACGACGGTAGTTTTGATATTTTTTACTATGTAAACGAAATTGAAATCTTTAAATGGCTGTATCTCGTAAACTATAAGCCCTACGAGGCTGAAATTTCCGTAGTGAATAGACGGGAATCGCCTCTTTTTCGAAGTTTTGACTAGGATTTTCACATTTTTGTTGAATTTACGAAAAATGCTTTAAATAGAAAGAGTTCTCATTCAAAATTTTAATTACAATCGTATTTTTAGTAACGACGTAGTTTTGATTGTTTTTACTATGTAAACGAAATTGAAATCTTTAAATGGCTGTATCTCGTAAAATATAAGCCCTACGAGGCTGAAATTTCCATGTGAATAGACGGAATCGCCTCTTTCTTCGAAGTTTTGACCTAGGATTTTCTCATTTTTTGCTGAATTTACGAAAAAATGCTTTAAATAGAAGAGTTCTCATTCAAAATTTTAATTACAATCGTATTTTTAGTAACGACGGTAGTTTTGATTGTTTTTACTATGTAAACGAAATTGAAATCTTTAAATGGCTGTATCTCGTAAAATATAAGCCCTACGAGGCTGAAATTTCCGTAGTGAATAGACGGGAATCGCCTCTTTTTCAAGTTTTGACCTAGGATTTTCTCATTTTTGCTGAATTTACGAAAAATGCTTTAAATAGAAGAGTTCTCATTCAAAATTTATACGACGTAGTTTTGATTATTTTTACTATGTAAACGAAATTGAAATCTTTAAATGGCTGTATCTCGTAAAATATAAGCCCTACGAGGCTGAAATTTCCAGTGAATAGACGGGAATCGCCTCTTTCTTCGAAGTTTTGACCTAGGATTTTCTCATTTTTGCTGAATTTACGAAAAATGCTTTAAATAGAAGAGTTCTCATTCAAAATTTTAATTACAATCGTATTTTTAGTAACGACGGTAGTTTGATTATTTTTTACTATGTAAACGAAATTGAAATCTTTAAATGGCTGTATCTCGTAAATATAAGCCCTACGAGGCTGAAATTTCCGTAGTGAATAGACGGGAATCGCTCTTTTCGAAGTTTTGACCTAGGATTTTCTCATTTTTTGCTGAATTTACGAAAAATGCTTTAAATAGAAAGTTCTCATTCAAAATTTTAATTACAATCGTATTTTTAGTAACGACGGTAGTTTTGATTGTTTTTCTATGTAAACGAAATTGAAATCTTTAAATGGCTGTATCTCGTAAAATATAAGCCCTACGAGGCTGAAATTTCCATAGTGAATAGACGAATCGCCCCTTTTTTCGAAGTTTTGACCTAGGATTTTTCATTTTTGTTGAATTTACGAAAAATATGCTTTAAATAGAAGAGTTCTCATTCAAAATTTAATTACAATCGTATTTTTAGTAACGACGGTAGTTTTGATTGTTTTTACTATGTAAACGAAATTGAAATCTTTAAATTTTAAATGGCTGTATCTGTAAATATAAGCCCACAGGCTGAAATTTCCAGTGAATGACGAATCGCTCTTTTCGAAGTTTTACAGATTTCATTTGCTGAATTTAAATTTAAATAGAGTTCTTCAAAATTATTACATCGTATTAGTAACGAGTAGTTTGATTGTTTATATAAAGAATTGAAATTTAAATGGCTGTATCTCGTAAAATATAAGCCCTACGAGGCTGAAATTTCCTAGTGAATAGACGAGGAATCGCCTCTTTTTCGAAGTTTTGACCTAGGATTTTCTCATTTTTTGTTAAATTTACGAAAAAATGCTTTAAATAGAAGAGTTCTCATTCAAAATTTTAATTACAATCGTATTTTTAGTAACGACGGTAGTTTTGATATTTTTTGTATGTAAACGAAATTGAAATTTTAAATGGCTGTATCTCGTAAAATAGAAGCCCTACGAGGCTTAAATTTCTAGTGAATAGACGGAAAACGCCCCTTTTTTTCAAGTTTTTACCTAGGATTTTCTCATTTTTGCGAATTTACAAAAAAAACTTTAAAGAAGAGTTCTCATTCAAAATTTTTAATTACATCGTATTTTTTGTAACGACGTAGTTTTGATTATTTTTTTCTATGTAACGAAATTGAAATCTTTAAATGGCTGTATCTCAAAATATAAACCCTACGAGGCTGAAATTTCCTAGTAATAAACGGGAATCCTCTTTTTCAAATTTTGACATAGGGTTTTCTCATTTTTTGCTGAATTTTCGAAAAAAAGCTTTAAATAGAAAAGTTCTCATTCAAAAATTTTTTAAATTTCAATCGTATTTTTAGTAACGACGGTAGTTTTAATTGTTTTTCTATGTAAAGAAATTGAAATCTTTTAAAAGGCTGTATCTCGTAAAAAAAAGCCCTACGAGGCTAAATTTCCTAGTGAATAGACGGAATCGCCTTTTTCAGAAGTTTTTACCTAGGATTTTCTCATTTTTGCGAATTTACGAAAAATGCTTAAATGGGAAAAGTTCTCATTCAAAATTTTTAAATTTCAAACGTATTTTTAGTAAAGACGGGAGTTTTTATTTTTTTACTATGTAAACGAAATTGAAATCTTTAATGGCTGTATCTCGTAAAATATAAGCCCTACGAGGCTGAAATTTCCATAGTGAATAGACAGGAATCGCCTCTTTTTTCGAAGTTTTGACCTAGGATTTTCTCATTTTTGCTGGGAAATTTTCAAAATTTAACTTCAAATGGAAGATTCTCATTCAAAATTTTAATTACAATCGTATTTTTAGTAACGACGGGAGTTTTGATATATTTTCTATTAAACAGAAATTGAAATCTTTAAATGGCTGTTTTCTCGTAAAATATAAGCCCTACAGGCTGAAATTTTCCTAGTGAATAGACGGAATCGCCTCTTTTTCAGTTTTGACCTAGGATTTTCTCATTTTTGTAATTTACAAAAAATCTTTAAATGGAAGAGTTCTCATTCAAAATTTTAATTTCAAACGTATTTTTAGTAACGACGTAGTTTTAAAATTTTTCTATGTAACAAATTGAAATCTTTAAATGGCTGTATCTCGTAAAATATAAGCCTACGAGGCTGAAATTTCCGTAGTGAATAGAGGGAATCGCCTCTTTTTTAAGTTTTGACCCAAGTTTTCTATTTTTGCTGAATTTGCAAAATAATCCCTTTAAATGGAAGAGTTCTTTATTCAAAATTTTAATTACAATCGTATTTTAGTAACGACAGTATTTTGATATTTTTTCATTAAACGATTGAAATCTTTAAATGGCTGTATCTCGTAAAATATAAGCCCTACAGGCTGAAATTTCCTAGTGAATAGACGGAATCGCCTCTTTTTCGAAGTTTTGACCTTTGGATTTTCTCATTTTTGTTAAATTTAAAAAAAAGCTTTAAATAGAAGAGTTCTCATTCAAAATTTTAATTACAATCGTATTTTTAGTAACGACAGTAGTTTTGATATTTTTTCTATGTAAACAGAATTTAAATCTTTAAATGGCTGTATCTCGTAAAAATAAGCCCTACGAGGCTGAAATTTCCGTAGTGAATAGAAGGAATCGCCTCTTTTTGAAGTTTTTACCTAGGATTTTCTCATTTTTGCGAATTTACGAAAAAATCCTTAAATTTAAGAGTTCTCATTCAAAATTTTAAATTCAACGTGTTTTAGTAACGACGGGATTTTGATTTTTTTCTGTAAACAATTTAAATCTTTAAAAGGCTTGTATCTGTAAAATATAAGCCCCACGAGGTTTAAATTTCCTAGTGAATAGACGGGAATCGCCTCTTTTCGAAGTTTTGACTTAGGTTTTCTCATTTTGAAATTTACAAAAAAAAGCTTTAAAAGAAAAGGGTTTTCATTAAAAATTTTTAAATTTCAATCGTATTTTTAAATAACGACGGGAGTTTTGAAATTTTTTTTCTATGTAAACAGAATTGAAATCTTTAAATGGCTGATCTCGTAAATATAAGTCCCACAGGCTGAAATTTCCATAGTAAAAAGAGCAGGAATCGCCTCTTTTTGAAGTTTTGACCTAGGATTTTCTCATTTTTGCTGAATTTACGAAAAATCCCTTTAAATGGGAAAAATTCTCATTCAAAATTTTAATTACAATCGTATTTTTAGTAACGACGGTAGTTTTAATTTTTTCAAGTAAACAGAAATTGAAATCTTTAAATGGCTGTAACTCGTAAAAAATAAGCCCTACGAGTGAAATTTCCATAGTGAATAGACGGAATCGCCTTTTTTCGAAGTTTTGACCCAGGATTTTCTCATTTTTGCTGAATTTACGAAAAATGCTTTAAATGGGAAAAGTTCTCATTCAAAATTTTAATTACAATCGTATTTTTTGTAACGACAGTAGTTTTGATATTTTTTTCTATGTAAACGAAATTGAAATCTTTAAATGGCTTATCTCGTAAAATGAAGCCTACGAGGGTGAAAATTTTCCCTAGTGAATAGACAGGAATCGCCTCTTTTTTCGAAGTTTTGACCTAGGATTTTCTCATTTTCGAATTTTCGAAAAATCTTTAAATGGGAAAAGTTCTCATTCAAAATTTTTATTACAAAAATATTTTTAGTAACGACGTAGTTTTATTTTTTTCTATGTAAACGAAATTGAAATCTTTAAAAGGCTGTATCTCGTAAAATAAAGCCCTACGAGGTTGAAATTTCCTAGTGAATAGACGGAATCGCCTCTTTTTCGAAGTTTTGACCTAGGATTTTCTATTTTGCGAATTTACAAAAAAAAGCTTAAAGAAAGGGGTTTTTCATTCAAAATTTTAATTACAATCGTATTTTAGTAACGACAGTATTTTGATTTTTTCTATGTAAACAGAATTTAAATCTTTAAATGGCTGTATCTCGTAAAATATAAAACCCTACGAGGCTGAAATTTCCATAGTTAATAGACGGGGAAACCTTTTTTCGAAATTTTGACCTAGGGTTTTCTCATTTTTGTTAATTTAAAAAAAATGCTTAAATGGAAAGAGTTCTCATTCAAAATTTTAATTACAATCTATTTTTAGTAACGACAGTAGTTTTGATATTTTTTTTATGTAAACAAATTGAAATCTTTAAATGGCTGTATATCGTTAACTATAAGCCTTACGAGGTTGAAATTTCCGTAGTAAATAGAGGGGAAACGCCTCTTTTTTCGAAGTTTTGACCTAGGTTTTCTCATTTTTGCTGAAATTTACAAAATAACCTTAATGGAAGGGTTCTCTTCAAAATTTTAATTACAATCGTATTTTTAAGTAACGACGGGATTTTGATTTTTTTCAAAGTAAACGAAAAGAAATCTTTAAAAGGCTGTATTTGTAAAATATAAGCCCTACGAGGTGAAATTTCCTAGTGAATAGAAGGGAAACGCCTCTTTTCGAAGTTTTGACCTTTGGATTTTCTCATTTTGAAATTTACAAAAAAAGCTTTAAAAGAAGATTCTCATTAAAATTTTAATTACAATTCGTATTTTTAAATAACGACAGTAGTTTTGATTGTTTTTTCTATGTAAACGAGTGAAATCTTTAAATGCTGTATCTCGTAAATATAAGCTCTACGGGCTAAATTTCCTAGTAAATGAAGGAATCGCCTCTTTTTGAAGTTTTGACCTGGTTTTTTTTTTTGCTGAATTTCGAAAAATCCTTAAATGGAAAAGTTCTCATTCAAAATTTTAATTACAATCGTATTTTTAGTAACGACGGGAGTTTTAAAATTTTTTTCAAAGTAAACATTAAATCTTTAAATGGCTTAACTCGTAAAATATAAGCCCTACGAGCTGAAATTTCCCTTAGTGAATAGACGGAATCGCCCCTTTTTTTGAAGTTTTGACCTAGGTTTTCTCATTTTTGCTGAATTTACGAAAAATGCTTTAAATGGAAGAGTTCTCATTCAAAAATTTTTTTTACAATCGTATTTTTAGTAACGACGGGAGTTTTGATATTTTTTCTATGTAAACGAAATTGAAATCTTTAAATGGCTGTATCTCGTAAAATGAAGCCCTACGAGGCTGAAATTTCATAGTGAATAGACGGGGAAACCCTCTTTTTCAGAAGTTTTGACCTAGGATTTTCTCATTTTTGCGAATTTAGGAAAAATGCTTTAAATGAAGAGTTCTCATTCAAAATTTTAAATTTCAAACGTATTTTAGTAACGACGTAGTTTTAAAATTTTTTTTCTATGTAAACGAAATTGAAATCTTTAAAAGGCTGTATCTCGTAAAATAAAGCCCTACAGGTTGAAATTTCCTAGTGAATAGACGGAATCGCCTCTTTTTCGAAGTTTTGACCTAGGATTTTCTATTTTTGCGAATTTACAAAAAATGCTTTAAAGAAGAGTTCTCATTCAAAATTTTAATTACAATCTATTTTTAAGTAACGACAGTATTTTGATTTTTTTCTATGTAAACGAAATTGAAATCTTTAAATGGCTGTATCTCGTAAAATATAAGCCCTACAGCTGAAAATTTCCATAGTTAATAGACAGGAATCGCCTTTTTTCAAGTTTTGACCTGGTTTTCTCATTTTTGTTAATTTACAAAAAATGCTTAAATGAAGAGTTCTCATTCAAAATTTTAATTACAATCATTTTTAGTAACGACGGGAGTTTTGATATTTTTTCTATGTAACAAATTGAAATCTTTAATGCTGTATCTCTAAAATATAAGCCCTACGAGGCCCAAATTCCGTAGTGAATAGAAGAATCGCCTCTTTTTTGAAGTTTTTACCAGTTTTCTCATTTTTGCTGAATTTTCGAAATAATCCCTTTAAATGGAAGAGTTCTCATTCAAAATTTTAATTCAATCGTATTTTTAGTAACGACAGTATTTTGATTTTTTTCAAAGTAAAGAAATTGAAATCTTTAAAAGGCTGTATCTCGTAAAATATAACCCTACAGGTGAAATTTCCTAGTGAATAGACGGGAATCGCCTCTTTTCGAAGTTTTGACCTTTGGATTTTCTCATTTTTTAAATTTACAAAAAATGCTTTAAAAGAGAAGGGTTTTCATTAAAAATTTTTAAATTTCAATCGTATTTTTTAGTAACGACGGGAGTTTTGTTGTTTTTCTATGTAAACGAAATTGAAATCTTTAAATGGCTGTATCTCAGAAATATAAGTCTACGGGCTGAAATTTCCTAGTAAAAAGAGAATCGTCTTTTTCGAAGTTTGACCTAGGTTTTCTCATTTTGCTGAATTTACGAAAAAATCCTTAAATGAAAAGTTCTCATTCAAAATTTTAATTACAATCGTATTTTTAGTAACGACAGTAGTTTTAAATTTTTTTCAAAGTAAACGAAATTGAAATCTTTAAATGGGTGTAACTCGTAAAAAATAAGCCTACGGGCTGAAATTTCCATAGTGAATAGACGGAATCGCCTTTTTTCGAAGTTTTGACCTTTGGATTTTCTCATTTTTGCTGAATTTACGAAAAATGCTTTAAATGGGAAAAGTTCTCATTCAAAATTTTAATTACAATCGTATTTTTAGTAACGACGGTAGTTTTGATATTTTTTCTATGTAAACAGTTTAAATCTTTAAATGGCTGTATCTCGTAAATAAAGCCCTACAGGCTGAAATTCCGTAGTGAATAGACAGGAATCGCCTCTTTTTCAAGTTTTGACCTAGGATTTTCTCATTTTTGCAATTTAGGAAAAATGCTTCAAATGAAGAAATTCTCATTCAAAATTTATTACAAACGTATTTTAGTAACGACGGGAGTTTTAATTTTTTCTATTAAACAAAATTGAAATCTTTAAAAGGCTGTATCTCGTAAAATAAAGCCCTACGAGGTTGAAATTTCCTAGTGAATAGACGGAATCGCCTCTTTTTCGAAGTTTTGACCTAGGATTTTCTATTTTTTTCGTTTTCAAAAATGCTTTAAAGAAAGGGTTTTCATTCAAAATTTTAATTACAATCGTATTTTAAGTAACGACAGTATTTTGATATTTTTTCTATTAAACGAAAATTGAAATCTTTAAATGGCTGTATCTCTAAAATATAAGCCCTACAGGCTAAATTTCATAAATAAATAGACAGGATTTGCCTCTTTTTCGAAGTTTTGACCTAGGATTTTCTCATTTTTTTAAATTTACGAAAAAATGCTTTAAATAGAAAGTTCTCATTCAAATTTTAAAATTACAATCGTATTTTTAATAAGGCGTATTTGTTTTTTTTTATGAAATTAAATTAAATGTTTTCTTAAATAAATACGAGGGTGTTTCTAGTTAATGACGGAATCGCCCCTTTTTTCAGAAGTTTGAATTTCTTTTCTGAATTTTCGAATAAGCTTCAAATGGAAGGTTCTCATTCAAATTTTAATTCAATCGTATTTTTAGTAACGACGGGATTTTGATATTTTTTCAATAAAAAAAATTTAAATCTTTTAATGGCTGTATCTCGTAAATATACCACAGGCTAAATTTGTGAATAGACAGAATCGCCTCTTTTTCAGAAGTTTTTGATATTTTCTCATTTTTGTAATTTACGAAATAATCTTTAAATGGGAAGAGTTCTCATTAAATTTTAATTACAATCGATTTTTAGTAACGACTGAGTTTTTTTTTTTCTTATGTAAGAAATTTAAATCTTTAAATGGCTGTATCGAAAAATGGCCTTTCAGGCTGAATTTCCATGAGAATGAAGGAATCGTCTTTTTAAGTTTGACCTAGGATTTTCTCATTTTTGCTGAATTACGAAATAATCTTCAAATGGAAAGTTCTCATTCAAAATTTTAATTACAATCGTATTTTAGTAACGACATATTTGATATTTTTTATTAAGAATTGAAATCTTTACAGGCTTATCTCGTAAAAATGCCTAGGCTAAATTTCCTAGTGAATAGACGGAATCCCTTTTTTCAAGTTTTGACAGGATTTTCTATTTTGCTGAATTTCGAAAAATCTTAAATAAGTTCTCATTCAAATTTTAATTTCAATCGTATTTTAGTAACGACGTATTTTTATATTTTTTTTATGTAACAGAATTGAAATCTTTAAATGGCTGTATCTCTTAAATAAAGCCTACAGGCTAAATTTCCATAAATGAATAGACGGAATCGCCTTTTTTCGAAGTTTTTACCTAGGATTTTCTCATTTTTGTAAAATTTTCAAAAAAAAGCTTTAATGAAAGTTCTCATTCAAAATTTTATTACAATCGTATTTTTAGTAACGACAGTAGTTTTGATTTTTTTCTATGTAACGAAATTGAAATCTTTAATGGCTGTATCTCGTTAAAATAAGCCCTACGAGGCTGAAATTTCCGTAGTGAATAGAAGGAATCGCCTCTTTTTGATTTTGACCTAAGTTTTCTCATTTTTGCGAATTTGAAAATCCCTTTAAGTGGGAAGGGGTTCTCATTCAAATTTTATTACAATCGTATTTTAGTAACGACAGTAGTTTTGATTTTTTTCAAAGTAAACAGGAATTGAAATCTTTAAATGGCTGTATCTCGTAAAATAAAGCCCTACAGGCTGAAATTTCCATAGTGAATAGACAGGAATCGCCTCTTTTCGAGATTTTGACCTTTGGTTTTCTCATTTTTTTTAAATTTACAAAAAATGCTTTAAATAGAAGAGTTCTCATTAAATTTTTTAATTACAATCGTATTTTAGTAACGACAGTAGTTTTGATTGTTTTCTATGTAAACGAAATTGAAATCTTTAAATGGCTGTATCTCGTAAAATATGCCTACGAGGCTGAAATTTCTAGTAATAGACAGGATCCCTTTTCAAGTTTTGACCTAGGATTTTTTTTATTTTTGTTTAATTTACAAAAAATGCTTAAATAGAAGAGTTCTCATTCAAAATTTTAATTACAATCATTTTTTAGTAACGACAGTTTTAATTGTTTTTACTATGTAAACAGTTGAAATTTTAAATGGGTGTATCTCGTAAAATATAAGCCCTACAGGCTGAAATTTCCTAGTGAATAGACAGGGAAACGCCTCTTTTTCAAGTTTTGACCTAGGATTTTCTCATTTTTGCTAATTTACGAAATAATGCTTCAAATGGAAAGTTCTCATTCAAAAATTTAATTACAATCGTATTTTTTGTAACGACGTAGTTTTAATATTTTTTCTATGTAAACGAAATTGAAATCTTTAAATGGCTGTACTCGTAAAATATAAGCCCTACGGCTGAAATTTCCGTATGAATAGACGGAAAACGCCTCTTTTCGAAGGTTTTGACCTAGGATTTTCTCATTTTTGTTAATTTACAAAAAATGCTTTAAATGGGAAAAGTTCTCATTCAAAATTTTAATTACAATCGTATTTTTAGTAACGACGGTAGTTTTGATTGTTTTTTACTATGTAAACAAAGTTGAAATCTTCAAATGGCTGTATCTCGTAAAATATAAGCCCTACGAGGGTGAAATTTCCGTAGTGAATAGACGGGATTCGCCTCTTTTTCGAAGTTTTGACCTAGGATTTTCTCATTTTTTGCTGAATTTACGAAAAAATGCTTTAAATAGAAGAGTTCTCATTCAAAATTTTAATTACAATCGTATTTTTAGTAACGACGGTAGTTTTGATATTTTTTTTCTATGTAAACGAAATTGAAATCTTTAAATGGCTGTATCTCGTAAAATAGAACCCTACGAGGCTGAAATTTCCGTAGTGAATAGACGGGAATCGCCTCTTTTTCGAAGTTTTGACCTAGGATTTTCTCATTTTTTGTTGAATTTACGAAAAAAAGCTTTAAATAGAAGAGTTCTTATTCAAAATTTTAATCACAATCGTATTTTAGTATTGACGGTAGTTTTGATATTTTTTTCTATGTAAACAAAATTGAAATCTTTAAATGGTTGTATCTCGTAAAATATAAGCCCTACGAGGCTTAAATTTCATAGTGAATAGACGGGAATCGCCTTTTTCTTCGAAGATTTGACCTAGGATTTTCTCATTTTTGTTGAATTTACGAAAAATGCTTTAGATAAAAGATTTCTTATTCAAAATTTTAATTACAATCGTATTTTTAGTAACGACGGTAGTTTTGATATTTTTTTACTATGTAAACGAAATTGAAATCTTTAAATGGCTGTATCTCGTAAACTATAAGCCCTACAAGGCTGAAATTTCCATAGTGAATAGACGGGAATCGCCTCTTTTTTCGAAGTTTTGACCTAGCATTTTTTTAATTTTTGCTGAATTTACGAAATAATGCTTCAAATGGAACAGTACTCATTCAAAATTTTAATTAAAATCGTATTTTTAGTAACGACGGTAGTTTTCATATTTTTTCTATGTAAACGAAATTGAAATCTTTAAATGGCTGTATCTCGTAAAATATAAGCCCTACGAGGCTGAAATTTCCATAGTGAATAGACGGGAATCGCCTCTTTTTTCGAAGTTTTGACCTAGGATTTTCTCATTTTTTGTTAAATTTACAAAAAAATGCTTTAAATAGAAGAGTTCTCATTCAAAATTTTAATTACAATCGTATTTTTAGTAACGACGGTAGTTTTGATTGTTTTTTACTATGTAAACGAAATTGAAATCTTTAAATGGCTGTATCTCGTAAAATATAAGCCCTACGAGGCTGAAATTTCGTAGTGAATAAACGGAATCGCCTCTTTTTCGAAGTTTTGACATAGGATTTTCATTTTTTGCTGAATTTACGAAAAAATGCTTTAAATAGAAGAGTTCTCATTCAAATTTTTAATTACAATCGTATTTTTAGTAACGACGGTAGTTTTGATATTTTTTTTTCTAAGTAAACGAAATTGAAATCTTTAAATGGCTGTATTCTGTAAAATAGAAGCCCTACGAGGCTGAAATTTCCGTAGTGAATAGACGGGAATCGCCTCTTTTTCGAAGTTTTGACCTAGGATTTTTAATTTTTGCAGAATTTACGAAAAATGCTTTAAATAGAAGAGTTCTCATTCAAAATTTTAATTACAAACGTATCTTTAGTAACGACGGTAGTTTTGATTGTTTTTTACTATGTAAACGAAATTGAAATCTTTTAATGGCTGTATCTCGTAAAATATAAGCCCTACGAGGTTGAAATTTCCATAGTGAATAGACGGGAATCGCCTCTGTTTTCGAAGTTTTGACCTAGGATTTTCTCATTTTTGCTGAATTTACGAAAAATGCTTTAAATAGAAGAGTTCTCATTCAAAATTTTAATTACAATCGTATTTTTAGTAACGACGCTAGTTTTGATATTTTTTTACTATGTAAACGAAATTGAAATCTTTAAATGGCTGTATCTCGTAAAATATAAGCCCTACGAGGCTGAAATTTCCGTAGTGAATAGACGGGAATTGCCTCTTTTCAGTTTTGACCTAGGATTTTCTCATTTTTATTTACAAAAAAATGCTTTAAATAGAAGAGTTCTCATTCAAAATTTTAATTACAATCGTATTTTTAGTAACGACGGTAGTTTTGATTGTTTTTTACTATGTAAACGAAATTGAAATATTTAAATGGCTGTATCTCGTAAAATATAAGCCCTACGAGGCTGAAATTTCGCCTCTTTAAGGATTTTCTCATGTTTTGCAGAATTTACGAAAAAATGCTTTAAATAGAAGAGTTCTCATTCAAAATTTTAATTACAAAATCGTATTTTTAGTAACGACGGTAGTTTTGATTGTTTTTTACTATGTAAACGAAATTGAAATCTTTTAATGGCTGTATCTCGTAAAATATAAGCCCTACGAGGTTGAAATTTCCATAGTGAATAGACGGGAATCGCCTCTGTTTTCGAAGTTTTGACCTAGGATTTTCTCATTTTTGCAGAATTTACAAAAAAAATGCTTTAAAGAGAAGAGTTCTCATTCAAAATTTTAATTACAATCGTATTTTTAGTAACGACGTTGTTTGGATTGTTTTTACTATGTAAACGAAGTTGAAATCTTCAAATGGCTGTATCTCGTAAAATATGAGCCCTACGAGGCTGAAATTTCCGTAGTGAATAGACGGGAATTGCCTCTTTTTTCGAAGTTTTGACCTAGGGTTTTCTCATTTTTTGTTAAATTTACGAAAAAATGCTTTAAATAGAAGAGTTCTCATTCAAAATTTTAATTACAATCGTATTTTTAGTATAGACGGTAGTTTTGATTGTTTTTTACTATGTAAACAAAATTGAAATCTTTAAATGGCTGAATCTCGTAAAATATAAGCCCTACGAGGCTGAAATTTCCATAGTGAATAGACGGGAATCGCTTCTTTCTTCGAAGTTTTGACCTACGATTTTTTCATTTTTTACTGAATTTACAAAAAAATTCTTTCAATAGAAGAGTTCTCATTCAAAATTTTAATTACAATCGTATTTTTAGTAACGACGGTAGTTTGGATTGTGTTTTCCTATGTAAACGAAGTTGAAATCTTCAAATGGCTGTATCTCGTAAAATATAAGCCCCACGAGGCTGAAATTTCCGTAGTGAATAGACGGGAATCGCCTCTTTTTTCGAAGTTTTGACCAAGGATTTTCTCATTTTTTGCTGAATTTACGAAAAAATGCTTTAAATAGAAGAGTTCTCATTCAAAATTTTAATTACAATCGTATTTTTAGTAACGACGGTAGTTTTGATATTTTTTGTCTATGTAAACGAAATTAAAATCTTTAAATGGCTGTATCTCGTAAAATATAAGCCCTACGAGGCTGAAATTTCCGTAGTGAATAGACGGGAATCGCCTCTTTTTTCGAAGTTTTGACCTAGGATTTTCTCATTTTTTGCAGAATTTACGAAAAAATGCTTTAAATAGAAGAGTTCTCATTCAAAATTTTAATTACAAACGTATCTATAGTAACGACGGTAGTTTTGATTGGTTTTTACTATGTAAACGAAATTGAAATCTTTTAATGGCTGTATCTCGTAAAATCTAAGCCCTACGAGGCTGAAATTTCCATAGTGAATAGACGGGAATCGCCTCTTTTTTCGAAGTTTTGACCTAGGATTTTCTCATTTTTTGCTGAATTTACGAAAAAATACTTTAAATAGAAGAGTTCTCATTCAAAATTTTAATTACAAACGTATCTTTAGTAACGACGTAGTTTTGATTGTTTTTACTATGTAAACGAAATTGAAATCTTTAATGGCTGTATCTCGTAAAATATAAGCCCTACGAGGTTGAAATTTCCATAGTGAATAGACGGAATCGCCTCTGTTTTCGAAGTTTTGACCTAGGATTTTCTCATTATTTGCAGAATTTACAAAAAAATGCTTTAAAGAGAAGAGTTCTCATTTAAAATTTTAATTACAATCGTATTTTTAGTAACGACGCTAGTTTTGATTCTTTTTTACTATGTAAACGAAATTGAAATCTTTAAATGGCTGTATCTCGTAAAATATAAGCCCTACGAGGCTGAAATTTCCGTAGTGAATAGACGGGAATCGCCTCTTTTTTCGAAGTTTTGACCTAGGATTTTTCATTTTTGCTGAATTTACGAAAAATGCTTTAAATGAAAGAGTTCTCATTCAAATTTTTAATTACAATCGTATTTTAGTAACAACTGTAGTTTTGATATTTTTTTTCTATGTAAACGAAATTGAAATCTTTAAATGGCTGTATCTCGTAAAATTTAAGCCCTACGAGGCTGAAATTTCCGTAGTGAATAGACGGGAATCGCTTCTTTTTACGAAGTTTTGACCTAGGATTTACTAATTTTTTGCTGAATTTACGAAAAAAAGCTTTAAATAGAAGAGTTTACATTCAAAATTTTAATTACAAACGTATTTTTAGTAACGACGGTAGTTTTGAATATTTTTTTCTATGTAAACGAAATTGAAATCTTTAAATGGCTGTATCTCGTAAAATATAAGCCCTACGAGGCTGAAATTTCCGTAGTGAATAGACGGGAATCGCCTCTTTTTCGAAGTTTTGACCTAGGATTTTCTCATTTTTTGATTTACAAAAAAATGCTTTAAAGAGAAGAGTTCTCATTCAAAATTTTAATTACAATCGTATTTTTAGTAACGACGCTAGTTTTGATTCTTTTTTACTATGTAAACGAAATTGAAATCTTTAAATGGCTGTATCTCGTAACCTATAAGCCCTACGAGGCTGAAATTTCCATAGTGAATAGACGGGAATCGCCTCTTTTTTCGAAGTTTTGACCTAGGATTTTCTCATTTTTTGCTGAATATACGAAATAATGCTTCAAATGGAAGAGTTCTCATTCAAAATTTTAATTACAAACGTAATTTTAGTAACGACGGTAGTTTTGATATTTTTTCTATGTAAACGAAATTGAAATCTTTAAATGGCTGTATCTCGTAAATATAAGCCCTACGAGGCTGAAATTTCCGTAGTGAATAGACGGGAATCGCCTCTTTTTTCGAAGTTTTGACCTAGGATTTTCTCATTTTTTGCTGAATTTACGAAAAAATGCTTTAAATAGAAGAGTTCTCATTCAAAATTTTAATTACAATCGTATTTTTAGTAACAACTGTAGTTTTGATATTTTTTTTCTATGTAAACGAAATTGAAATCTTTAAATGGCTGTTATCTCGTAAAATGAAGCCCTACGAGGCTGAAATTTCGTAGTGAATAGACAAGAATCGCCTCTTTTTACCAAGTTTTGACCTAGTATTTACTAATTTTTTGCTAGAATTTACGAAAAAATGCTTTAAATAGAAGAGTTCTCATTCAAAATTTTAATTACAAACGTATCTTTAGTAACGACGCTAGTTTTATTTTTTTTCTATGTAAACGAAATTGAAATCTTTAAATGGCTGTATCTGAAAATATAAGCCCTACGAGGCTGAAATTTCCAGTGAATAGACGGGAATCCCTCTTTTTCCAAGTTTTGACCTTTACGAAAAAATGCTTTAAATAGAAGAGTTCTCATTCAAAATTATAATTACAATCGTATTTTTAGTAACGACGGTAGTTTTGATTGTTTTTTACTATGTAAACGAAGTTGAAATCTTCAAATGGCTGTATCTCGTTATATATAAGCCCTACGAGGCTGAAATTTCCGTAGTGAATAGACGGAAATCGCCTCTTTCTTCGAAGTTTTGACCTAGGATTTTCTCATTTTTTGCTGAATTTACGAAAAAATGCTTTAAATAGAAG